>CAWUFW010005477.1:0-1325101 GCA_963921515.1 Calotriton arnoldi | reverse complement strand
AAAATGAGAGCATATTTTCTGTAAATTCACATTATCTTTCTCACTCATGTGAGAATGAAGTCTGACATTCTCAGTAAAACATGTACATCCAACAGGGCAGAGACTGTCAGTTGATGCCTTTGTGTTCTACTGCAGCTTCCCAGAGTGTTCTAAAGAACAACTAGAGTGCTAACAGCCTTACTTATGACAAAAGTATGGCACACCTGAAGCCATCTTGATTGGAATAAACGGGTAACACTTAAAACATTTAATTTAGAAAGGAACAAAAATGATGGGGTTCATTTTGTCATAGAAATTATGGTTAGTGCTGTAGAAAGAAAAATTAGGACATGTTTCAAGTGTGATCTCAAATATCTTCCTGTTATATTTCAACAGGAGCAGCCTGCCAGTTGATGCCTTTGTGTTCTACTGCAGCTTCTCAGAGTGTTCTAAAGAACAACTAGAGTGCTAACAGCCTTACTTATGACAAAAGTATGGCACACCTGGAAGCCATCTTGATTGGAATAAACTGGTAACACTTAAAACATTTAATTTGAAAAGGAACAAAATGATGGGGTTCATTTTGTCATAGAAATTATGGGTTAGTGCTTGTAGAAAGAAAATTAGGACATATTTCAAGTGTGATCTCAAATATCTTCCTGTTATATTTCAACAGGAGCAGCCTGCACAGTTGATGCCTTTGTGTTCTACTGCAGCTTCCCAGAGTGTTCTAAAGAACAACTAGAGCGCTAACAGCCTTACTTATGACAAAAGTATGGCATACCTGAAGCCATCTTGTTTGGAATAAACCGGTAACACTTAAAACATTTAATTTAAAAAGGAACAAAATGAGGGGTTCTTTTTTAAATAGAAATTATGGTTAGTGCTGCAGAAAGAAAAATTAGGGCATGTTTTAAGTGAGATCTCAAATCCTCTTCTATTTCATTGTGAAAATCTGACATGCAGACTGAAACAATCACTTTCAATACCAGCAGCAGACTACCAGTTAACTCCCTGGTGAGCAGTAGCTTTTACTCCAGTGATCTAATGAGCAACTAGAGTGCTAACATTCTGAATTTATGGCAGATGTGAGACACAATTCTGAATGCCTTCTCTGATGGACTCAAAGTAAAAAACTGAAAGCATTTCCTACTGAGGAGACTGCAGTAAATGAAGAAATTAGGAAACTTCATAACAAAGAAGTCTTCCAAGATGGCCACCAGTGAAAAAAGAGCCCAAATGTAGCACAAATATTGCCCAGATGTAGCCCACATATAGCCCAATGACAAAAGTGTGCAAAACACTTTTTATTTTTAGTTTTTTGCAGTTTTATGTAGTGCAGACTGGTCAGGTATTGGAGCATTGCATCTTAAAACATGACCCCTCTACACTACAAAAACACCACTGCACTACCTTTAAACCCTAAAACACTACCCCCAGCACGACCCCCTACACTACACAAGCACCACTGCACTATCCTAAACCCTAAAACACTACCCCCAGCACGACCTCCCCTACACTACCCAAACACCACTGCACTAACCTAAATCCTAAAACACTACCACCAGCACGACCCCTACACTACCCAAAACACCACTGCACTACCCTAAAACATGACCCCCTACACTACACAAATACCACTGCACTACCCTAAACCCTTAAACACTACCCCCAGCACGACCCCCTACACTACACACAAGCACCACTGCACTACCTAAACCCTAAAACACTCACCCCCAGCACGACCCCCTACACTACACAAAACACCACTGCACTACCATAAACCCTAAAACACTACCCCCAGCACGACCCCCTACACTACCCAAACACCACTGCACTAACCTAAATCCTAAAACACTACCCCCAGCACGACCCCTACACTACCCAAACACCACTGCACTACCCTAAACATAACCCCCTACACTACACAAACACCACTGCACTACCCTAAACGCAAAAACACTACCCCCAGCATGACCCCTACACTATACAAGCAACCACTGCACTACTCCTAAACCCTAAAACACTACCCCCCAGCACGACCCCCTACACTGCCCGAACACCACTGCACTGCCCTAAACCCTGAAACACCAGCCCCTGCATGACCCCCTACACTGCCCGAACACCACTGCACTGCCCTAAACCCTGAAACACCACCCCTAGCACGACCCCCTACACTGCCCGAACACCACTGCACTGCCCTAAACCCTGAAACATCACCCCCTTCACGACCCCTACACTGCCCGAACACACCACTGCACTGCCCTAAACCCTGAAACACCACCCCCAGCATGACCCCCTACACTGCCCGAACACCACTGCACTGCCCTAAACCCTGAAACACTACTCCCCAGCAAGACCCCCTACACTGCGTGAACACCACTGCACTGCCCTAAACCCTGAAACATCACCTCCAGCAAGATCCCCTACACTGCCCAAACAACACTGACCTAAACCCTGAAACACCACCCCCAGCACGACCCCCTACACTGCCCGAACACCACTGCACTGCCCTAAACCCTGAAACACTACCCCCAGCATGACCCCCTACACTGCCCGAACACCACTGCTCTGCCCAAAACCCTGAAACACCAGCCCCAGCACGACCCCCTACACTGCCCGAACACCACTGCACTGCCCTAAACCTTGAAACACCAGCCCTGCACGACCCCCTACACTGCCCGAACACCACTGCACTACCCCTAAACTCCTGGAAACATCATCCCCAGCACGAACCCCTACACTGCCCGAGCACCACTGCACTGCCCTAAACCCTGAAACACCAGCCCCACCATGACCCCCTACACTGCCCGAACACCACTGCACTGCTCCTAAACCCTGAAACAACAGCCCCAGCACGACCGCCTACACTGCCCGAACACCACTGCACTGCCCTAAACCCTGAAACACCAGCCCCAGCACGACCCCCTACACTGCCCGAACACCACTGCACTGCCCTAAACCCTGAAACACCAGCCCCAGCACGACCCCCTACACTACCCAAACACCATTGCACTACACTCAAACCCTAAAACACTACCCCCAGCAGTATCCCCTACACTACCCAAACACCAATGCACTACCCTAAACCCTAAAACACTAACCCCAGCACGACCCCCTACACTACCCAAACACCACTGTACTACCCCTAAACCCTAAAACACTCCCCCAGCACGACTCCCTACACTACCCAAACACCACCGCACTACCCTAAACCCTAAATCTACCCTCAGCATGACCCCCTACACTACACAAACACCACTGCACTACCCTAAACCCTAAAACACTACCCCAGCACGACCCTATTCACTACCTAAACACAACTGCACAATTTGTTACAGGCGTTGCAACGCAGGCCTGTGGTGCTTACTGGAAGTACCTGGTGGGCTAGTTGGGCCCCAGGGACTCTCAGGATTCAAGGTGACCTAATCCCCCAACTTGAAATGCGCCACGGGCGCGTTTGCACAGTGGTGAAGGGAGGGCGGGGCCTCAGGTGACATGTGCGCAAACACGCTCTGTGGTGCGTTTTAAGTTGGGGAGTTAATTCCCTTTGATTCCTGGGGGCCAACTAGCCCACCAGGTACCTTCAGTAAGCACAACAGAGTTGCGTTGCAAAGAGGTGAAAAAAGGTGCGTGGCCTCGGAACGCCTCTCTTCAACTCAGCTCTGTGGTCCTAACTGTAGGTACCTGGGGGGCTAGTTGGGCCTCAGGGACCCTCAGGATTCAAGGGGACTTAATCCCGCAACTTAAAACGCACCACGCGGCGCGCTTGGCACACATGTCACCTCAGGTCCCCCTCCCTTCACCACTGTGCAAACGCGCACTGGCTCTGGTTAGTCAGAGTCAGTTACCACCAGTACCCGTCTGAAAAAGTTGTGGGCACAGGATGATTTTGCAACAAGGCCTCTTTCTGCTCCTCTGTTGGTTCTTTCTGCACATCTTTTGCTTCTTTCTGTGCGTTTTTTCTTCTTTCTTCACATGTCCTACCTCTGTTGGCATAGTTAGAAACTAGCATTTAAAAACCTTTGAAATTCACTTAAAAAATCATAGGTTTCAGGCACGTTATAGTTAGAAATTAGCATTTAAAAACCTTTGAAATTCACTGAAAAAACCATAGGTTTCAGGCACGTTATAGTTAGAAATTAGCATTTAAAAACCTTTGAAATTCACTGAAAAAACCATAGGTTTCAGGCACGTTATAGTTAGAAATTAGCATTTAAAAAACCTTTGAAATTCACTGAAAAACCATAGGTTTTAGGGACAGTTATAGTTAGTTGGACATTGCACTTCGTACAAAACCCGTGAAATTCCCCTGTTATAGTTAGTTCAGCTAACTATAACTCGCGCTCCAAGCAATGCACTGCTGACGACGTCACATATTACATCACTCATGACATGGTCAGTGACATCACTGATGACATCACTGATGACATCTCAAATGACATCACTGATGACATCATCCATGTGATAATTTCATGCATCTTCTCACACCCTAATATAACTTTTGATACACCCACTCTAAATTACAGACTGCCATTCTCAAAACCATAGACACTCCAACACCAAAACTACATACCCACTCACTGATTCTTAGGTCTACACACACATCCACTCACTCACCTGTACAGTCACTCATACTTACAGTCACTCAGTACAGGACTATCATATGCACTCATACACCTATATAAACACTCACACACCGCCACTCATCCATAGAGGTACTCACACACCTAGTCAGTCATGCAAAAAATTTATCACACACCCATTTACTCACCTATACAGTTATACACACACCAGCTCACTTACTCATACAAATACTAGCACATTCTTACGCTCTTATACAATAACTGATACAAGCACACACGCATCCATACAGCCACTCTCACAATAACACACTCTCATTTATAGCCATTTAAATACTCTAACACACATATATATACTGCCTTTTACATATGTAGTTACTCGCACATGTACCACTGAGATATACATTCACTCACTAACACACCCATACACACACTCACCCACCCAAGCAGTCCATCACAGATGCACTCTTGAAATCATGCACCCAGTGAATCACCCACTCACACATCTATGTATAGAGTCACACACACCCCACCCACACAAACACTCAGGCAGCCATACAGATACTCAGAGAACCAATCAATAACCCATATAGACACTCATGTAGCTATTCGCAAATCCATGCATCCACTTACACACCAACAAACAGACGGATACAGACATTCATACAGTTTAGTCACTAACCCATGCATTCAGTAAGATACGTTTAATCACTCACTTGTAAAGTCAGTCACTCACGTACTAAATCATCCATTCAGACACTTATACACCCACATATTCTTCAATACGCCTTTCCCTATATATATTAAACATATTTAAACTTTACAGAAACACACAGTCACTGGATGACGTCATCAGTGATGTCATCAGTGATGTCATTTGAGATGTCATCAGTGATGTCATCAGTGATGTCACTGACCATGTCATGAGTGATGTAATATGTGACGTCATCAGCAGTGCATTGCTTAGGCGCGAGTTATAGTTAGCTGAACTAACTATAACAGGGGAATTTCACTGGGTTTTGTACGAGTGCAATGTCCAACTAACTATAACTGTCCCTAAAACCTATGGTTTTTTCAGTGAATATATATATATATATATCCAAAAACACAGGTTGCCCCCAGTAAGGAAAGCCTTCCCAGAGGATGAACTTCTACCAACGCGGGCCCCATCAGCATCGGCTCGCAACAATCCATTCAAGTACGTGGCTCAACGCGCTTCGGGCCTCCGCCCTTGTTCACGAGCCTCACAAAACTGCACGCATGGCTACCACTTGATTTTGAACACATGCTTTTATTAAACAAAGTCCCGCCCCTGTGGGCGTATACTTTCGCCTTCCGGCGTGTGCAAGCTAATGCATTCTGGTATTGGCAGTCAAAATCCTCATAATAACCCCGTGGGTTGGTGCCATTGTCCGTGATCAGCTAAAAATAAATCCACAGTGGGTGAATGAAGAGTGGAAAGCTGTGTCTGCTGGAATACGTAACCCCTCTCGTGCAGAAACCTCTGTTCCCAAGTGACACCCAGGTTTCCAGGTGCCTGGATCTGCATGTGACGCGGCGGGCCTTCCTCGCGGCCGGGCACGGCCGCAAATATCCAAAAAACACAGGTTGCCCCCAGTAAGGAAAGCCTTCCCAGAGGATGAACTTCTACCAACGCGGGCCCCATCAGCATCAGCTCGCAACAATCCATTCAAGTACGCGGCTCAATGCGTTTCGGGCCTCCGCCCTTGTTCACGAGCCTCACAAAACTGCCCGCATGGCTACCACTTGATTTTGAACACCTGCTTTTATTAAACAAAGTCCCGCCCCTGTGGGCGTATACTTTCGCCTTCCGGCGTGTGCAAGCTAATGCATTCTGGTATTGGCAGTCAAAATCCTCATAATAACCCTGTGGGTTGGTGCCATTGTCCGTGATCAGCTAAAAATAAATCCACAGTGGGTGAATGAAGAGTGGAAAGCTGTGTCTGCTGGAATACGTGAACCCTCTCGTGTAGAAACCTCTGTTCCCAAGTGACACCCAGGTTTCCAGGTGCCTGGATCCGCATGTGACGCGGCGGGCCTTCCTCGCGGCCGGGCACGGTCGCAAGTATCCAAAAACACAGGTTGCCCCCAGTAAGGAAAAGCCTTCCCAGAGGATGAACTTCTACCAACGCAGGCCCCATCAGCATCAGCTTGCAACAATCCATTCAAGTACGCGGCTCAACGCGTTTCGGGCCTCCGCCCTTGTTCACGAGCCTCACAAAACTGCACGCATGGCTACCACTTGATTTTGAACACCTGCTTTTATTAAACAAAGTCCCGCCCCTGTGGGGGTATACTTTCGCCTTCCGGCGTGTGCAAGCTAATGCATTCTGGTATTGGCAGTCAAAATCCTCATAATAACTCCTGTGGGTTGGTGCCATTGTCCGTGATCAGCTAAAAATAAATCAACAGTGGGTGAATGAAGAGTGGAAAGCTGTGTCTGCTGGAATACGTAACCCCTCTCGTGTAGAAACCTCTGTTCCCAAGTGACACCCAGGTTTCCAGGTGCCTGGATCCGCATGTGATGCGGCGGGCCTTCCTCGAGGCCGGGCACGGCCGCAAATATCCAAAAACACAGGTTGCCCCCAGTAAGGAAAGCTTTCCCAGAGGATGAACTTCTACCAACGCGGGCCCCATCAGCATCAGCTCGGAACAATCCATTCAAGTACACTGCTCAAGGCGTTTCGGGCCTCCGCCCTTGTTCACGAGCCTCACAAAACTGCACGCATGGCTACCACTTGATTTTGAACACCTGCTTTTATTAAACAAAGTCCCGCCCCTGTGGGCGTATACTTTCGCCTTCCGGCGTGTGCAAGCTAATGCATTCTGGTATTGGCAGTCAAAATCCTCATATTAACCCTGTGGGTTGGTGCCATTGTCCGTGATCAGCTAAAAATAAATCCACAGTGGGTGAATGAAGAGTGAAAGCTGTGTCTGCTGGAATACGTAACCCTCTTGTGTAGAAACCTCTGTTCCCAAGTGACACCCAGGTTTCCAGGTGCCTGGATCCACATGTGACGCGGTGGGCCTTCCTGCAGGCCGGGCACGGCCGCAAATATCCAAAAACACAGGTTGCCCCCAGTAAGGAAAGCCTTCCCAGAGGATGAACTTCTACCAACGCGGGCCCCATCAGCATCAGCTCGCAACAATCCATTCAAGTACGCTGGCTCAACGCGTTTCGGGCCTCCGCCCTTGTTCACAAGCCTCACAAAACTGCACGCATGGCTACCACTTGATTTTGAACACCTGCTTTTATTAAACAAAGTCCCGCCCCTGTGGGCGTATACTTTCGCCTTCCGGCGTGTGCAAGCTAATGCATTCTGGTATTGGCAGTCAAAATCCTCATAATAACCCCGTGGGTTGGTGCCATTGTCCGTGATCAGCTAAAAATAAATCCACAGTGGGTGAATGAAGAGTGGAAAGCTGTGTCTGCTGGAATACGTAACCCCTCTCGTGTAGAAACCTCTGTTCCTAAGTGACACCCAGGTTTCCAGGTGCCTGGATCCGCATGTGACGCGGCGGGCCTTCCTCGCGGCCGGGCACGGTCGCAAATATCCAAAAACACAGGTTGCCCCCAGTAAGGAAAGCCTTCCCAGAGGATGAACTTCTACCAACGCGGGCCCCATCAGCATCAGCTCGCAACAATCCATTCAAGTACGCGGCTCAACGCGTTTCGGGCCTCCGCCCTTGTTCACGAGCCTCACAAAACTGCACGCATGGCTACCACTTGATTTTGAACACCTGCTTTTATTAAACAAAGTCCCGCCCCTGTGGGCGTATACTTTCGCTTTCCGGCATGTGCAAGCTAATGCATTCTGGTATTGGCAGCCAAAATCCTCATAATAACCCTGTGGGTTGGTGCCATTGTCCGTGATCAGCTAAAAATAAATCCACAGTGGGTGAATGAAGAGTGGAAAGCTGTGTCTGCTGGAATACGTAACCCTCTTGTGTAGAAACCTCTGTTCCCAAGTGACACCCAGGTTTCCAGGTGCCTGGATCCACATGTGACGCGGTGGGCCTTCCTCGCGGCCGGGCACGGCCGCAAATATCCAAAAACACAGGTTGCCCCCAGTAAGGAAAGCCTTCCCAGAGGATGAACTTCTACCAACGCGGGCCCCATCAGCATCAGCTCGCAACAATCCATTCAAGTACACTGCTCAATGCGTTTCGGGCCTCCGCCCTTGTTCACGAGCCTCACAAAACTGCACGCATGGCTACCACTTGATTTTGAACACCTGCTTTTATTAAACAAAGTCCCGCCCCTGTGGGCGTATACTTTCGCCTCTCCGGCGTGTGCAAACTAATGCATTCTGGTATTGGCAGTCAAAATCCTCATAATAACCCCGTGGGTTGGTGCCATTGTCCGTGATCAGCTAAAAATAAATCCACAGTGGGTGAATGAAGAGTGGAAAGCTGTGTCTGCTGGAATACGTAACCCTCTCATGTAGAAACCTCTGTTCCCAAGTGACACCCAGGTTTCCAGGTGCCTGGATCCGCATGTGACGCGGGCGGGCCTTCCTCGCGGCCAGGCACGGCCGCAAATATCCAAAAACACAGGTTGCCCCCAGTAAGGAAAGCCTTCCCAGAGGATGAACTTCTACCAACGCGGGCCCCATCAGCATCAGCTCGCAACAATCCATTCAAGTACGCGGCTCAACGCGTTTCGGGCCTCCGCCCTTGTTCATGAGCGCGCGAGGAAGGCCCGCCGCGTCACATGCGGATCCAGACACCTGGAAACCTGGGTGTCACTTGGGAACAGAGGTTTCTACACGAGAGGGGTTACGTATTCCAGCAGACACACCAATCTTCATAAAATTTTCCCCAAAAAAGTGTCAAGGTAGGTTCTGGTTTGGAGGCGAGTGATATCTCTGGCCACGGATATTTCGCGAAGGTTTCGCGATGAATCGTGAATGTACGGGCCAATGCTAATGTTCTGATTGGCTGGACACGCTCCTGAACAGAAAGTTCCGGCCCCCATTTTATCTATCGGAACGGTTCCCGGGCTGAAAATCTCGTGAAAGCCAACATAAAAGGTCAGAGTAGAAGAAACTGACTCCATGTTTGAGAAATGGGGTGTTAGTGACACAAGTTATGTGTCCAAAATTGGATTTTTAATCACGCGCTATATTCGCTGATGACGCCGCAACTGCCAGCCCGGCCCCCCGTGTATCATTGCAGGGACATCGTGACTATCGACTACGTTGTGAATATTGGTGGGAATATAAAAAATATATCAGTGAATCATTAATACACATTTTTATAGAGATATTGAGATTTTGATAAATGTTTTTGTAGAGTTATTTACATAGTGAGTTATGCACTGTGATGATTAGAATTAATTATATAGTCATACTTTTTTAATATGGTGGTGGCTATTGAATTCCTGCTTTTGCTTTCTGCCTTCGTGACGTACCCACGGGATAGCGACGACCAACGTCATCGCGATCTGCGGCCTCAAGGCTGAATACGGAAAATAGGTTTTAGAGATGGTTGTTCTAGAAATACACTAGAAAAACATGAGTTTGACGTGTACAGTAATAAACCCCTGGTGTGTAAAATACTGTAGTATGTGTGCATATAATTTTTACTTTATGTAAAAGGTGTGATCATCGCAGTTAACGATGTCATTGTGATGTCCCGAATAACAGTGAAAACGGAAAATAGGTCTGAAAGATGGTTTTTAAAGAAAAATATGAGTTTAAACATGCTTTGAAAGAAGTATGGATTTTTTTACATATTATTTTTGGATGTGTTGGTGGCCATTGAATGTCTGCTTTTGATTTCTGTTTTCGTGACGTGTTCAAGGATTGCAACGTCATCACGAAGATTCCCAAAATGAAAGAAAAAAAACCCTTTAAAATAAACTTTCCAATATTTCGGGTACTAGGGTGCCTTTGACAAGAGTTGTGTGTATATGGCTGCTACACATAAGACCAAATGCAGAGTTTCAGGTTGCTTAGAAACACCCTGTTGCCTTCATCTGTAAAGTGCACTCCATCATTTCTATAAATTCCATGCATGTCAAAACACAGATTGTTGTTATAGATACAGCCCATGAGATGGTCTCTGAGGAATGCAGAAACAGTTTTATTAACATTTTTCCTGGCTTTATCAATCTGTGGCCAGAATTGATTTGACCACTACCATTTCTGTCTTTGGCATATCTTAGAGCACACCAAGACGGTGTGAGGAAAAGCGACATCAGTTCTGCAAAGGTTTCTTTCATTAGGATTTCCAGCCCTACCCCAGTCAATGTGCCAAGGCCATTGCCACCACAGTGCACAATAATGAGGTGAGGAGCTTGGGAATCCACAATGGATTTAACCAAAGCCAGCAACTGATGAAACGTTATCCCTCTCTGGCCAAACCACGTAATCTGCACATTTGGCAAACCCAAGTCCCTGTCAATACCTCTTTTTGCAGCCTCTTTAGCCCAGTGGATATAGCTGTAGCCCACAATCAATACTCTAAGCATTTTGAAGTGAAGGAGCAATAGTAGTCACAAGAAGACTGGAACTGAATGAGGTAGTTTTCCAAAGAAAAAGCAGTTAAAATGGAGGTTTTTGGAAAAAAATTAAAGATATATTTCATCGGATGCTGTCAGCATGAAAGTGAATGAAATTAGGTAGTGTGTTTGATGCCTTAGCAAGAAGTCTTATTATTAGCTGTTGTTTAAAAAAAGAAATGTAATACAGACATTGATATGATTTTGAATCTGTGGAGTAAACCGCACCTGCTGTATCTCTATTTAGAAGTAGCATGTTCCCTCTAGAATGTGCTGTGAACGTATGACCTACTTGTTCCACTGGGTTGTTAGGTTCACTGAGCTAAGAGCGCATTGGGGGTAAAGGTGTTAAAGAGACAGAACTTTTTTTTTTAAGTTGAGGAGTGATGACACAATTTAAGTAATGGCAAGCTTTAATTTCCAACTCAGGACTATGTAATAAACTGTTGTGTAGTATTTACATTTTTTTAAATGATGCTAGATATAGGTTTGACCTTTTTTTTCACAATTTCTCTGCGATCATCACGAATACATCGCGAACACACATCAATAGGAATCTCTTTTTGAAAGGGAGGGAAAGGGTTAACAGATACTAACCATTCACAAGAGCCAGAGCCGGAGGGCGTTATTTTAAGGTGCTAGCGCCGGCCCTCTGGAACTCCTTGCCGCTGTCCATCAGAAGCATCCCCAACCATCTGACTTTCAGAAGGGCGGCCAAGACCTGGCTCTTCCTCTCCGATCTTCCCTCTCTCGGCTGCTAGCGCTGGGACGTCCCTTTGCCGGGACAGCCATGCGCTCTACAAATCTCATAACATAACATAACATAACAAGTGGGGATAGTGCAGTCTAAAATGAGAGACATGATTTCATTTGCTGCTTTTCTCATGATCACAGAGTGCAAAGTTGAAGAGGTTGCCATTTCATAGTTGCTTTGTATGAGAGTGGTGTACCATTCTTGTGCTTAGTTTTTACAAATCGTAACAGTGTCAAAACTATCCAGAAAGGATAAAACAACAATATAATCTACAAACTGAATTCACTGGTCTGTACATAACTTTTTAATCTTTTATAAAATATTACATTAGAAATGAAGATGTGTGTGGGAGTTTGATAAAAATAGAGTATCCCAGTGATATGAAAAAATATATCAGATAAATTGTATCTATTAGAGGGTATGTATTTAAAAGGTTAGTGGTGAATGTTTTGGGAAGTAAGAGAAAAAGAATTAGTGCCTCTTTATTACATTGTGTACTTTATTGAAAAATAATGGTATAGTATTGTGGAAAATTGCAATGAGGAACTAAGAATGTTTTAAATGTCTAAACATCATGTACAGAAGAGATACTTTTGTTATTTGCATTCTGGGAGTTGTAGTACTTTTAGTAACATTATTAAACAGGAGTAGTGTAGTCACAAATAAAAGATGAGAACATGTTGTCTGCCTGTATATGAATTAGAAAGAAGTAATACTTGTTAGGTATTTATTGGGAAGTGTTTGTCAATGTGGTTTTTAACTTATATGACCGCTTTGCATATGCTTAGATGTGAGATATGATTCTTGTGGCTGCAGATAGCTATATATACGGTGGGACTTTTGAGTTTACTTAAAGATGCAGAGAGGTATATATTTTTGGAAAGAAGGCTTGAAGGTGTACATCTATTAAGAAATCGCATAGATGTTTACATGGTGATCTATGTTCAGTAAGGCTGATGAAAATTTCATGTATATGGGGAGGGTGGTGTTTTTTCTTTAAACGTGGTTTGTTTAAAATTAAGAAGGATTAATAGTGCAGAATGCCTCGAGAGTTCTTGTGCTAGCTTCATTTGGAGTGTAACTTTTGTTTGGGAAATGCTGCATATATGTTTTAGAAGCAGAAGAAGTATTTGAGAAATGATGTAGCTGTACCATTCACAAAAGGTTTTGTGCTTTTGACATTTTTTAAAATGTTGTTTTCCGTTTTAGAAACTTACTGATGCATGTGCACGCTCAGTAACAAAGCAGTGTATGCTCCTAGAGATTCATGTATGCAATTAAATACCAAGTGTGATATCTAGACTTCACTCACACATAGCTCAGTGGAAAAGCATATATACAGTAAAACAGGTAGTTTGATACTGACAGAAGGAGATAAGCAATGAGTAGGATATATAGTCACAACTGTTATGTATCTAACAGTAATGAAGGCACTTTCACAGTCAGTCAGGCAGTATTTAGGCACTCACGCAATCACCCAACCACTAGTGAGGCAATCATCAAATCAGTGACTCAGTATCCATGGAGTTATTGAATTACCTAGACACTACACATGTACTCTTCAAATTAGGCAGGCAGAAATTATGTAGTCATTGAACTATGTAGGCACTACCTATACATTCATCTATTCACTCAGACACTAACCATTTACTTATGCAATTAACAAAGCTGTAACTATGCAGTCATTGTAACACTTGCGCAGAAACTATGCAGTCATCTAAACACACACTTACAACCATGCAGTCATTGAAATAATGAGGTACACACATAAACTTATGCAAACACGCAGGTATTACTCATGCACTCATCAAATTACGTAGAGAGTACCATTGTAGTAAACCTGTTATCCATCCAGTAGCCATGCACTCATTTAATTACTGAGGGAATACTCTTGCAGTAATACATTCACCCCAGCAGTACACTTACTTTCATCCAATCTCTCAAGGTTTAACAATGGAGTCATGCAATCATTTAATCAGCCAGGCACGTACTATGTACTTATTAAATTATCCAGGCACTACCCATATAGTTATCTAAACACCCAGGCACTACCTGTTCACTGAACCACAAACACATGGGCAGCAGCCATGTAGTTATGCAATTACTGAAACACTAGTCATGCAGTCATCCAATCTGCTAGGTTCTATGCATGTACTTAAACAATCATGTATGCACTATCCATGCACTCTATAAATCACCTATATACTATCTATGCACTCCTGCAATCATGTAGGCCCTAAAGTTGCACTCATTTAATCATCCAACCACTATCTATGCATGTATTGAATTATTGAACCAATAGTCATGCACTTATCTAATCATTCAGGTACTACTCATGCACTCATCCAGACACCCAGATAGCAGTGATACACTCGTGCAAAGATGCAGGCAGTATCTATGCAGATATGGAACGATCCATGGAGTTCTGATATACTCAGGGAATCATCTAGGCACTACCTGTATCCTCAAAGAATCACCTAGGTACTATCTATGCACCAATTCAATCATCCAGGGAGTATTCATGTATTCAACCACAAACACATGTTTTTACAAGTTTTACTGAGGAATATGTAGTCTTTTTGAATCCTCTGGTGAATTATATATGCAAGCTGTGACACACTCTTTGCATGTAGTTGGAAGAATTAGTAAGGTATATGCTTTGATAGAGATTAACGTGCAGATTATTATATGCCCTGTTTCCCAAAATTTAAATCTGATACATTTAAGTAGAACGGTACTGAGATACTAAATACACCACTAACACAGTGGTAGAGAGGCATCCAATAGCTCTTATGTATGTTTTTAGTATTTACAGTGTTGAGACACTGTATGTACTTGCACACTTGGGCCTAAATGTACAAGAAAGTAATGCAGTGTCGAGTCGCAAGCCATTTGGCTGCGCCATATTGCATTACTTTCAGAGCACAGGGATGCGTCATATTTACAACAATATGATGGATCCCTATGATCTCTCCTGTGCTGGCGCACAACTGCTGCCATGCACCAACGGAGGCACCCTTGCACCATGGTGCAAGGGTGCCTGTGTAGTGGGGATGATTGCTTTTGTGCAGGAAGGGACACCTTCCTGTAGAAAAACAATCACAAGAGGTATTTTCTTCTTTGTATGTGTGCTGCAGAATGCAGCACGCATAGAAACAGGAAAAAAGGCGGAGAAAGAAAAGTATTTCTCCTCGTTGCATCTCCCTACACATCCCCTGGGGAGGTGTAGGATTCTGACGCATTCCCAGGTTTACGAATTGTTGTAAATCTGGATATGTGGCAGAATCCATGGGCGTTGCGTGGGAACACCCACAGCAACACCCATGGCATGCTTCTTTCACGCAAAGGGGTGCCTGAAAAGCGTCCGTATTTATAAGGCCATGAAAAGCTACGCAGAGTGACTTTACGTGGCTTTGCAAATATAGAGCATCAAATTACGGCGCCAGTGTGTCAAAATAAGTGACGCTCCAGAAAGTGCATGGGGCTTGTAAATATGCCTCCTTGCCTTGATGTTCATTTTAAAATTTACTACAGAAGGGATAAACTGTTCTTTCACTATGTATAAGTGAGAAGTGAGACATGCTATAGCTGTGTTGTACGACAGGGTGCTAACATGTAAAAGGAAACTGATAAATAAGGTTTTGTGCTTTGCTCTGAGCTTGTTATATTTAAGTAAGTGCATGTAGTAATATATCTAGGTTCATCTGTAGGTTTAAAACTGCAACATATCATGAAAACTGTTTTTGTATTATGTGTAAGTCAGTAGTAAAGTAGTTGGTAGATTGGCTAGGGTAAAAATTAAAATATACTTGTTTTTTTACAGAACAATATCTACATAACTCACACACAGTTACAGTGTCTACAAAAGCTCAGACGAAAAAGCAACAGAAGCAACTACAGTATGTTTGAAGAAATGAGTTACAAATGGGGCAAAAGGCAGAAAATGTGGTGAAAGAAAAAGAGCTACTGGTAAGAGGACAAAGTCATTTCTTGAAAATATATGTGGACATTTACAAAGATTACAAAATAAAGAAAATGAAATTATGACTATGAGAAACAATATGAATGGACAAAGTGTACATTGAAAGAACAGAAAAGATTGTAAAAACATGGATGCCCCTTAACTAGGAGACAGAAGCAGTTTAAGGAAATCAGAGCCTGGATGTTTCATAGTAGAGTGGTTGTAAATCTACTGAGAAATTAGAAACAGTATAGAAGAAGGAGATATGCACTGAAGCAGAAAGCCCGAGTTGAGAGAGTAGTTGATAAGGCTTTGCTTTGAAGAGAAAGCTTTTCATTTTGATTCTAAATAGAATGAAGACTCAACAAAATAGTGTTTTGCATTAGAAGACAAAATCAGAAGAAAAGATTAGTGAATAGAAGTAACTTTTGTAAAGTTTTTAGTGGAGAATGGATACATACTTCTAGTACAGAGCCTTTCTTAAATGAAGAAAACTATCTCCAGGATAATAGATTAGTTCATGCTATTGATGAAAGCGGACGATGTTATGAAATGAAGAATTGCAGTCCTATAGGAAAAGAGGTTATGGTACCTAGGAATGTAGAAGAAGTTATTGTAGAAGAGGTACAAGGGAGGCATAGTCAGGCCCCTATATACAAATGAGTGTTTGTAGTATTAGACAGCAATCCATTGATATATTAAGGAAAATCCTACGTATATTTCCAAGGCGAAGTTTTGTAGTGTGGATTGTGGCCTCATTGTCGACATTGCTAAGTTAGCTTAGGCCTAGCTGCCATGATGCCTCCTTTGCACACGTTACTCTGTGACTTTGTTTTTCCAGACTCTGCTTGTGACCGTTCATATTAGAACTGTCTGCCTTTTGCCTTTCACCTTTTCTCATGTTCTCTGTGGCTTTCGTCTGCACACAATGTACAAGGTCGAAAAACAACGTCCCTTGTTGTTGCTGTTCTGGTCAGCCCCTCGCACTTAGACATAACATCAAGATTGACCAGGCCCAATGAAAACCACACAAACGGATGAGAGTCTCCAGGGTATAAATATACCACATCTTGCCCCGGTAAGACAGAGGGAACCGAGACTTCCATGCTGACACACTGACCAGAGATGCTGAGGCTCCTGCATGCAGTCGCTCCAGCTGACAGTGGTCTGACACAACCGGGACGGGGTGTCCAACTCGAGACCAGGACGGGGTCCCTCACTCTCTCTATTTAGGTATGGGGGTTCGACTAAATCCTAGAAGGATTCTTGGCTCCTAGGCTTTTAGACCTACACACATATGCTAGGTACACTCAGGTACATCTAGTTAGGCATCGTAGGAGTACGCACACTTTGCATAATGCTTTTATATTCATTTATGTATCCATGACTATTGCAATATGGTAGAACTGTTCTATCCCTTTGCTTTTATCGTACTGCTCATAATATATCTCTGCTATTGTCTGCTGGTTTCTGCAGCACATATATTTTACACTAGAATAACAACTGTTCAATAAATACTTATTGAAACGCCCAGACTGTTTATTCTGTGTAACTCTCTGAGACAAACCGAATAAGTAAGCACGAGTGACTGAGCAAAAGGTAGTACATTGTTTCCATGATTCTGAGGAATTTGGGTGGTCATGATCTAAGGTTGCAGAAACGAATCTCTCCCCGATAAGAGGAGATTCTAGTGACACTGCGTAGCTAGCTAATGCAAAACAATCTAACATACGCGGTGAGGGTGTACAGAGTCAGTCTGCCACCAAGCCCATAGCTTATGTTACACAAACGCGCAGGTCCTGCATGGGTACCATAGGAACTACACGACAGAACAGGAGACCTGCCGCCTTTCATTATGGCGATACAAAAGGGGATGATGGACGGAACGTTTGAGCCAATCAAACACTCACCCCCAGTCAACTGATCTGGGTTTAATCCATCATCATTCTTTAGCTCACTCCACCACCCCAGTTCAGACATGGCCATATGCAAATCAGTCTGACCCTGTGCCTCATGGGAACAGTCCAGCCCGAACTGCCAAGCCATGTCTTCCCTGGACTGGAAACAAGCATCCTAGGACCGGTTTCTGGCATTTCAGCCGTCATCAGCCAGGCTTGCTTGAATCCAGTGGCAAAGTGAGCAAGGGACCCACGTCTGGGCATACCCCCGCCAACTTAGGGGCGACCAAAGCGATACAAAAGGGGATGATGGACGGAACGTTTGAGCCAATCAAACACTCACCCCCAGTCAACTGATCTGGGTTTAATCCATCATCATTCTTTAGCTCACTCCACCACCCCAGTTCAGACATGGCCATATGCAAATCAGTCTGACCCTGTGCCTCATGGGAACAGTCCAGCCCGAACTGCCAAGCCATGTCTTCCCTGGACCGGAAACAAGCATCCTAGGACCGGTTTCTGGCATTTCAGCCGTCATCAGCCAGGCTTGCTTGAATCCAGTGGCAAAGTGAGCAAGGGACCCACGTCTGGGCATACCCCGCCAACTTAGGGCGACCAAAGCGATACAAAGGGGATGATGGACCGGAACGCTTGAGCCAATCAAACACTCACCCCCAGTCAACTGATCTGGGTTTAATCCATCATCATTCTTTAGCTCACTCCACCACCCCAGTTCAGACATGGCCATGTGCAAATCAGTCTGACCCTGTGCCTCATGGGAACAGTCCAGCCCGAACTGCCAAGCCATGTCTTCCCTGGACCGGAAACAAGCATCCTAGGATCGGTTTCTGGCATTTCAGCCGTCATCAGCCAGGCTTGCTTGAATCCAGTGGCAAAGTGAGCAAGGGACCACGTCTGGGCATACCCCCGCCAACTTAGGGCGACCAAAGCGATACAAAAGGGGATGATGGACGGAACGTTTGAGCCAATCAAACACTCACCCCCAGTCAACTGATCTGGGTTTAATCCATCATCATTCTTTAGCTCACTCCACCACCCCAGTTCAGACATGGCCATATGCAAATCAGTCTGACCCTGTGCCTCATGGGAACAGTCCAGCCCGAACTGCCAAGCCATGTCTTCCCTGGACCGGAAAACAAGCATCCTAGGACCGGTTTCTGGCATTTCAGCCGTCATCAGCCAGGCTTGCTTGAATCCAGTGGCAAAGTGAGCAAGGGACCCACGTCTGGGCATACCCCGCCAACTTAGGGCGACCAAAGCGATACAAAGGGATGATGGACGGAACGTTTGAGCCAATCAAACACTCACCCCCAGTCAACTGATCTGGGTTTAATCCATCATCATTCTTTAGCTCACTCCACCACCCCAGTTCAGACATGGCCATATGCAAATCAGTCTGACCCTGTGCCTCATGGGAACAGTCCAGCCCGAACTGCCAAGCCATGTCTTCCCTGGACCGGAAACAAGCATCCTAGGACCGGTTTCTGGCATTTCAGCCGTCATCAGCCAGGGTTGCTTGAATCCAGTGGCAAAGTGAGCAAGGGACCCACGTCTGGGCATACCCCGCCAACTTAGGGCGACCAAAACGATACAAAAGGGGATGATGGACGGAACGTTTGAGCCAATCAAAAACTCACCCCCAGTCAACTGATCTGGGTTTAATCCATCATCATTCTTTAGCTCACTCCACCACCCCAGTTCAGACATGGCCATATGCAAATCAGTCTGACCCTGTGCCTCATGGGAACAGTCCAGCCCGAACTGCCAAGCCATGTCTTCCCTGGACCGGAAACAAGCATCCTAGGACCGGTTTCTGGCATTTCAGCCGTCATCAGCCAGGCTTGCTTGAATCCAGTGGCAAAGTGAGCAAGGGACCCACGTCTGGGCATACCCCCTGCAACTTAGGGCGACCAAAACGATACAAAAGGGGATGATGGACGGAACGTTTGAGCCAATCAAACACTCACCCCCAGTCAACTGATCTGGGTTTAATCCATCATCATTCTTTAGCTCACTCCACCACCCCAGTTCAGACATGGCCATATGCAAATCAGTCTGACCCTGTGCCTCATGGGAACAGTCCAGCCCGAACTGCCAAGCCATGTCTTCCCTGGACCGGAAACAAGCATCCTAGGACCGGTTTCTGGCATTTCAGCCGTCATCAGCCAGGCTTGCTTGAATCCAGTTGCCAGGTAGGTCGCTCCCCCACCACACAGATCCGCCTGTGCTGGCCGCCCGCTGCTGCTGCGGGTAAGATCGCCCTTCCGTTTGTGGCCTCGGTGCCCGTATTGCTTTCTTGTCTCCCCTTTTCCCTTTTGCGCCCCCACTGCCCCCATTTGAACTGTGCCCGTATTTGTGTCCGCTTTTTCTCCACTTTTCCTTCTGTACCCCTCGCTGCCCCATTTTGAATTGTGCCCGTATTTGTGTCCGCTTTTTCTCCACTTTTCCTTCTGTACCCTCGCTGCCCCATTTTGAATTGTGCCCGTATTTGTGTCCGCTTTTTCTCCACTTTTCCTTCTGTACCCCTCGCTGCCCCATTTTGAATTGTGCCCGTATTTGTGTCCGCTTTCTCTCCACTTTTCCTTCTGTACCCCTCGCTGCCCCATTTTGAATTGTGCCCGTATTTGTGTCCGCTTTCTCCACTTTTCCTTCTGTACCCCTCGCTGCCCCATTTTGAATTGTGCCCGTATTTGTGTCCGCTTTCTCTCCTTTTCCTTCTGTACCCCTCGCTGCCCCATTTTGAATTGTGCCCGTATTTGTGTCCGCTTTCTCTCCCTTTTCCTTCTGTACCCCTCGCTGCCCCATTTTGAATTGTGCCCGTATTTGTGTCCGCTTTCTCTCCACTTTTCCTTCTGTACCCCTCGCTGCCCCATTTTGAATTGTGCCCGTATTTGTGTCCGCTTTCTCTCCCTTTTTCCTTCTGTACCCCTCGCTGCCCCATTTTGAATTGTGCCCGTATTTGTGTCCGCTTTTTCTCCACTTTTCCTTCTGTACCCCTCGCTGCCCCATTTTGAATTGTGCCCGTATTTGTGTCCGCTTTTTCTCCACTTTTCCTTCTGTACCCCTCGCTGCCCCATTTTGAATTGTGCCCGTATTTGTGTCCGCTTTCTCTCCACTTTTCCTTCTGTACCCCTCGCTGCCCCATTTTGAATTGTGCCCGTATTTGTGTCCGCTTTCTCTCCACTTTTCCTTCTGTACCCCTCGCTGCCCCATTTTGAATTGTGCCCGTATTTGTGTCCGCTTTCTCTCCACTTTTCCTTCTGTACCCTCGCTGCCCCATTTTGAATTGTGCCCGTATTTGTGTCCGCTTTTTCTCCCCTTTTCCTTCTGTACCCCTCACTGCCCCATTTTGAATTGTGCCCGTATTTGTGTCCGCTTTCTCTCCCCTTTTCCTTCTGTACCCTCGCTGCCCCATTTTGAATTGTGCCCGTATTTGTGTCCGCTTTTTCTCCACTTTTCCTTCTGTACCCCTCGCTGCCCCATTTTGAATTGTGCCCGTATTTGTGTCCGCTTTTTCTCCACTTTTCCTTCTGTACCCCTCGCTGCCCCATTTTGAATTGTGCCCGTATTTGTGTCCGCTTTCTCTCCACTTTTCCTTCTGTACCCCTCGCTGCCCCATTTTGAATTGTGCCCGTATTTGTGTCCGCTTTCTCTCCCCTTTTCCTTCTGTACCCCTCGCTGCCCCATTTTGAATTGTGCCCGTATTTGTGTCCGCTTTTTCTCCACTTTTCCTTCTGTACCCCTCGCTGCCCCATTTTGAATTGTGCCCGTATTTGTGTCCGCTTTTTCTCCACTTTTCCTTCTGTACCCCTCGCTGCCCCATTTTGAATTGTGCCCGTATTTGTGTCCGCTTCTCTCCACTTTTCCTTCTGTACCCCTCGCTGCCCCATTTTGAATTGTGCCCGTATTTGTGTCCGCTTTCTCTCCACTTTTCCTTCTGTACCCCTCGCTGCCTCTCGCCATTCCCGCCGCTGCGTCCTGCGGCCCCGCCCCTGACTGCCCATTCGCTGCCCCTGCCTCCCGCCTCCCAGCTGCTCCTCCCTCCCACCTCCCCATAAATGAGCGGCCGCTGTGCGGTCGCGCCGCTGGCGCGCCGAAGGCGCGCCTAAGGCAAGCCCGTCTGCGCCCGTCCGCGCCTGGACCGCGCCCAGCGCCAAACCCCTGGCCCCCGCAGCAGCCAACCCACCCACAAGACCTGGCTGTTCGAACAGTAGCGGACCCCCCTCCCCCAAGCGCCTTGAGACCCTCCGGGTGAGTAGCGCGCTATACAAATGCTTGATTGATTGATTGATTGATTGAAAGTGAGCAAGGGACCCACGTCTGGGCATACCCCCGCAAACTTAGGGGCGACCAAAGCGATACAAAGGGGATGATGGACGGAACGTTTGAGCCAATCAAACACTCACCCCAGTCAACTGATCTGGGTTTAATCCATCATCATTCTTTAGCTCATCTCCACCACCCCAGTTCTGACATGGCCATATGCAAATCAGTCTGACCCTGTGCCTCATGGGAACAGTCCAGCCCGAACTGCCAAGCCATGTCTTCCTGGACCGGAAACAAGCATCCTAAGACCGGTTTCTGGCATTTCAGCCGTCATCAGCCAGGCTTGCTTGAATCCAGTGGCAAAGTGAGCAAGGGACCCACGTCTGGGCATACCCCCGCCAACTTAGGGCGACCAAAGCGATACAAAGGGGATGATGGACGGAACGCTTGAGCCAATCAAACACTCACCCCCAGTCAACTGATCTGGGTTTAATCCATCATCATTCTTTAGCTCACTCCACCACCCCAGTTCAGACATGGCCATATGCAAATCAGTCTGACCCCGTGCCTCATGGAGAACAGTCCAGCCCGAACTGCCAAGCCATGTCTTCTCTGGACCGGAAACAAGCATCCTAGGACCGGTTTCTGGCATTTCAGCCGTCATCAGCCAGGCTTGCTTGAATCCAGTGGCAAAGTGAGCAAGGGACCCACGTCTGGGCATACCCCGCC
Source organism: Calotriton arnoldi (assembly GCA_963921515.1). NCBI lineage: Eukaryota > Metazoa > Chordata > Amphibia > Caudata > Salamandridae > Calotriton > Calotriton arnoldi. The sequence continues at coordinate 1,302,384 of CAWUFW010005477.1, read as the reverse complement.
AACTTAGGGCGACTCAAAGCGATACAAAAGGGGATGATGGACGGAACGTTTGAGCCAATCAAACACTCACCCCCAGTCAACTGATCTGGGTTTAATCCATCATCATTCTTTAGCTCACTCCACCACCCCAGTTCAGACATGGCCAGGACCAGGCTTGGCAGTTCGGGCTGGACTGTTCCCACAAGGAACAGGGTCAAGACTGATTTGCATATGGCTGGGTCCAAACTGGGGTGGTGTGGTGAGCAAAAGAATGATGGATTTAACCCAGATCCTTGTGACTGGGGGTGAATGTTTGCATTGTCCAACATTCCGTCCATCAATTGTTTCTTTTGCATTTGTCGCCCTATGTGGGAAGGGTATGCCCAGACGTGGGTCCCGTGCTCACTACACCACTGGATTCAAGCTAGCCTGGCTGAAGAAGGGTGATGCCCTGAAACCGGTCCCAGGATGCTTGTTTCCGGTCCAGGAGGACCAGGCTTGGCAGTTCGGGCTGGACTGTTCCCACAAGGAACAGGGTCAAGACTGATTTGCATATGGCTGGGTCCAAACTGGGTGGTGTGGTGAGCAAAAGAATGATGGATTTAACCCAGATCCTTGTGACTGGGGGTGAATGTTTGCATTGTCCAACATTCCGTCCATCAATTGTTTCTTTGCATTTGTCGCCCTATGTGGGAAGGGTATGCCCAGACGTGGGTCCCGTGCTCACTACACCACTGGATTCAAGCTAGCCTGGCTGAAGAAGGGTGATGCCCTGAAACCGGTCCCAGGATGCTTGTTTCCGGTCCAGGGAGGACCAGGCTTGGCAGTTCGGGCTGGACTGTTCCCACAAGGAACAGGGTCAAGACTGATTTGCATATGGCTGGGTCCAAACTGGGTGGTGTGGTGAGCAAAAGAATGATGGATTTAACCCAGATCCTTGTGACTGGGGGTGAATGTTTGCATTGTCCAACATTCCGTCCATCAATTGTTTCTTTTGCATTTGTCGCCCTATGTGGGAAGGGTATGCCCAGACGTGGGTCCCGTGCTCACTACACCACTGGATTCAAGCTAGCCTGGCTGAAGAAGGGTGATGCCCTGAAACCGGTCCCAGGATGCTTGTTTCCGGTCCAGGGAGGACCAGGCTTGGCAGTTCGGGCTGGACTGTTCCCACAAAGAACAGGGTCAAGACTGATTTGCATATGGCTGGGTCCAAACTGGGGTGGTGTGGTGAGCAAAAGAATGATGGATTTAACCCAGATCCTTGTGACTGGGGGTGAATGTTTGCATTGTCCAACATTCCGTCCATCAATTGTTTCTTTTGCATTTGTCGCCCTATGTGGGAAGGGTATGCCCAGACGTGGGTCCTGTGCTCACTACACCACTGGATTCAAGCTAGCCTGGCTGAAGAAGGGTGATGCCCTGAAACCGGTCCCAGGATGCTTGTTTCCGGTCCAGGGAGGACCAGGCTTGGCAGTCTGGGCTGGACTGTTCCCACAAGGAACAGGGTCAAGACTGATTTGCATATGGCTGGGTCCAAACTGGGGTGGTGTGGTGAGCAAAAGAATGATGGATTTAACCCAGAACCTTGTGACTGGGGGTGAATGTTTGCATTGTCCAACATTCCGTCCATCAATTGTTTCTTTTGCATTTGTCGCCCTATGTGGGAAAGGTATGCCCAGACGTGGGTCCCGTGCTCACTACACCACTGGATTCAAGCTAGCCTGGCTGAAGAAGGATGATGCCCTGAAACCGGTCCCAGGATGCTTGTTTCCGGTCCAGGGAGGACCAGGCTTGGCAGTTCGGGCTGGACTGTTCCCACAAGGAACAGGGTCAAGACTGATTTGCATATGGCTGGGTCCAAACTGGGGTGGTGTGGTGAGCAAAAGAATGATGGATTTAACCCAGATCCTCGTGACTGGGGGTGAATGTTTGCATTGTCCAACATTCCGTCCATCAATTGTTTCTTTTGCATTTGTCGCCCTATGTGGGAAGGGTATGCCCAGACGTGGGTCCCGTGCTCACTACACCACTGGATTCAAGCTAGCCTACCTGAAGAAGGGTGATGCCCTGAAACCGGTCCCAGGATGCTTGTTTCCGGTCCAGGGAGGACCAGGCTTGGCAGTTCGGGCTGGACTGTTCCCACAAGGAACAGGGTCAAGACTGATTTGCATATGGCTGGGTCCAAACTGGGGTGGTGTTGTTGTAATTTGGCAGCATTTAAGTTAAGCATTAACTGAAGACAGCCTGTATTTAGAGGCTAAATTGTCCGCTTTGTGGAATCCATTTTGTATTTCTGGCAGCCATTTTGGCTGCCATGTGCTACCATGTGCTCGCCATGTGCTCTGTCCTACCTTCCTGTCAACTGCTCTTGAAATCTGCCTAGAGACAAGTTATATTTAGTTCCTCTTGCTTTGCACATGCTCAGTTGAGCTTGCAGCTGTTCCGAGTTTATAAATGTCAGGATGTGTCTACTAAAAGTAGAAACTGTTAGCTCCACCCACTTGTCGACTGTGCATTCTCTGTATGACCTTATATGTGCCTAAAACCAGCATTTGTGTTAGTACTGCCTTCATTTGAGCCCCTGTGTGGGTATAAAAGGACCAGGATCCTTTCATTCAGTGTGCTACTTCATGCATTACTGAAGGGTGATGTGTGAATGTTAGCTCCACCTCATGAGGTTTAATAAACTCTGTCTTTTCTATTTCCAGTTTCTGTGCCAACTTCTTCCTAAGTGTCTGAGGACTCTGTGCAGAGAAGGGAGAACCCCTAAGCACTGGTAGGCCTTGCTGAGGCTCACTACAACAAATTGGCGCTTCCAACGTGGGACTCATCAGCGACTCGGATGCCCGAAGGACTGGTCGCGATGAAGGATTGGAATCTCGCTTTGGACGCGATCGCTGCCTGAGGAGACCAGAGTCTTGGCACCCACGGCGTTTTTCCTTTCTTTCTGATCTGACCATCCCGGCGGCGCCGGTCCTTGACTGAGATCTCTTCTGTTGATTCGCCGTGCAGTGACCATTTGGTTGATTTGAGAACTTGGCAGTTGGAACCTGGACACCATTTGATTGGTAAGAGCCGTTTTGCGGCACTTGCTGTTGGTTTGATGCCTTTGACTGGTAAGGTAGTTTTAGTAACACTTACTGTGGCTTTGTTTGTATGATTGGCCAATTTTGGAATCTGTTTTGTAATTATATATGTATTGCAATACATATAGGCAGGTAATGAGGAGAATTTTCTCTATTTAAAATTGTTTGAACAGCGCAACGTACGAAGAGTACCTTAAGCGCTACTTTGATTATAATACTGCATATTTTGCACTATTTTTTGGCATGCCTGTTTTCAGCACACTTCGTAGGATGTGTTGCTTTGTAGTGGTACCAATTTGAGACTTGACTAAGCACAACCAGCCTCCGGAGGGGACGCCTAATAGGGATATGTATATTAAGTATGGTATTTCTTCTATAATGTACTGCACGTTATGGAACAAATATACTAGTAAAGATCCTGAGTTGCGTTGGCCTATGTATGGGTCATTTGATTTGCGAAAAATTCAGTATGTGGAACAATGTATGTTTAAACGAAAGACTAGGCAAGATATGTTTGATTGTGTGCGAATGTGGGAGAAAGAAGTGCGTGAGCGAATGAAGCGTGAGCAAGCCTTGATTGACAAAGAACAGCGTAAAGACCATTTATGCGAAAGCATTAGAGTTAAAAAACAAGGAGATGAGAGAAATTAAAGAGAGGGAAGATAGGGAACGCCATTTACAGGTGACTGGCCAATACGCTGTTAGGCAGCCCCTTTATCCTATCCTTAATAAACCACAAGATGATTTCTTATTAGATCGTTCTCCACCTCCGTATATTTTTTCTTCTGCTCCTCATGAGTCAGATGAGGACTCTTTTTCAGACCAGGACAAAGCTCGAGAAACTCGTTCCATGCTATCTGCTGAGCATGCATCTGACATTAGATCTACTGCGCGTAAAGCCGTTCGTAGTACTACCACTGCCTCTGAACTTTTAGATAGTATAAAAAGATGGCAGGAAAGGGAGCAAATATATTTTACCGATACATTTGCTGCAGAGGTTATTGAACAATTTAGGAAGTATTCGGTAGAAGTGGAGCCCGATGATGTAGCAACTAACTGTAAACAATTACGTGACGGTCTTTTTGTCTTCTCCCAGGTGGCTGACACGATCAGACGCTTGGTTAAACTGCGTGTTGAAGCAGCCCGTTTGCGAGAGGAGAAAAAGGCAGCAGAAACAGCTGCACTATCATCTCAGATCAGCATGGCACGAACTTCTACTCCTGAAACAGATAAGAATGTTGTAATTCATGTGAAACCCATGCGGGAAGCCGCGCCTTTATATGTTCCTCCTAAAGGAACGGGTACAGAGGATGATAAGACTTCTCTTAATGCGAAAGGGTACTTTATTTATAATTGGGTTTACACTCCTTGGAATAGAGCAGATGTTATGGCCCTTAAAAATGCATTGCCTGACCCGCGAAAGAATCCAGCAGCCTTTTATGAGGAAGTTGAGGGTGCAATCAGCTCTTGTACTATGACTCTGTCTGATATTGATTTGTTTTTTGGATTAATATTACCACCTGATATGTGGAGAACTGTGCGCAAAATAGATGATAATGCGACATTTGGAGCATTGTGGAAAGATTTAGAGCGGTTAGATGAAGATAGAGAACCTGCACAGAAACCGTGTCAGTTAATTTTAAATCTTCCGGCAGCTATATTAGTTAAGTTAAAGACGATCATTCCCCCTAAAAAGATAGATTGGACAGTGCTAGCGTCTTGCAAGCAAAAGGTAGATGAATCAGTTTCTGACTTCTTCACACGCTTTGAAGAAGCATTTCACGATTTTAGTGGCCAGTCATTGACAGATGACACGGGTAGGCATCTGTTTGTCGATAAATATGTCGCAAACCTTTTGCCAGGAATAGCTAGTCGCTAAAGGCCAGTGAGAGTTCATGGACTACATCTTCTCCGGTTTCTCTTTTAACTATGGCCCAGTATTATGAGCGGCAAGAATTAGAAGCCAAAGGTAATGAGGACAAAAAGTCTAAAGAGTTGAAAACAAAGGTTATGTTGGCTCAAGCTTATGGTCCGCCTTCTAGAGATAATGATAGAGGTGGACGTGGATCTTATGGTTCGTCCTTTCCTTCCTCTGCCCGTTCGAATTTGTCTGTTGATCAGTGTGCGTACTGCAAAAATTTGGACATTGGCTTTCTGATTGTCCAGTGCTGCGTGCTCAGCAGAATCTACGTGGTCGGGGACAAATGAGAAATCGTTCAGGATATCAAGGGCCTAGAGGAAGCGCGAATGATCGTGCTCGGTTTGATGCTAATACACGTGGGCAGAATGGGTTTAACACTTTTGATAGAAGGAACCAATATCAAATGTCTGACTATGTGCCCTCTGATTTTCAAGATTCTGCTTATGCATAGGATTGCCTAGGATGGGAGTAAGGAATCAATTGAAGTTCCAGTAGATCAGAGGGGTCCCTATGTTACAGCACATGTTTTGGGTTCTACTGATCAGTTTCTGGTTGATACAGGAGCTACTCGTAGCGCCTTGTCTAAACAATTGGTTCCAAGGGCTCCCTGTCTGGCTTAACCATTACATCGATAGGTTTCGATGGAACACCTTCCCTTAGCCCATTGTCACAACCACTTGCATTTGATATTGATAAGTTTACTGCTCCATGTCCGTTTTTGCTTTCTCCAAACACACCAGACAATATTGTGGGTCTTGATATGCTTAAATATTTCAGGGCTACGATAAGGTGTTCTACGGAAGGAGTACGGGTTATTTTGAATGACAACTACCCTATGATTGAGAGATCTTGTATTGTTAAAGAGGACATTGCACTAGCCTCACTCCCTAGTACTTTGTGGGCTACTTCGGACACTGATGTAGGGCAAATGGTTATTCCACCAGTACATATTAGTGTCAAGGAGGGCGCTTTATTGCCAAGACTGCCTCAGTATAAAATTTCTCGAGAAGGAGAAGAAGCACTCACACGTATTGTACATGATTTAATTAAGGTGGGGGTTGTGGAAGAAGTTCCTTACAATATTTGCAATAGTCCGATTCTTCCCATTTTGAAAAAAGATACTGACACTAGGATTTATAGATTTATTATCGATTTGAGAGAAGTCAACAAGATTGTAGTACCACAGTACCCTGTAGTCTCTGACATAACGACATTGCTTACCCTGGTCCCTCCAACAGCAACTACATTTTCTGTAATTGATCTGAAGAACGCTTTCTTCTCGATTCCTATTCATCCTGATAGCCGATATTTGTTCGGTTTCACTTTGAATAATAGATCATACAGATTTTGTAGAGTTCCTCAAGGCTATACTGAGAGTCCTAGTATTTACAGTCAAGCATTGAAGAGACAGCTTGATTCCTTTACCTTGCCTAAAGGAGTGGCTCTCATACAATATGTCGATGACATCTTGTTGGCAGCCGATACACCTGAGCAGTGCGAGAAATGCACTTTGTCTTTGCTTTCTTTTCTTGCTACACACCACCATAAAGTATCACGAAAGAAATTGCAATATTGTAGACCGAAGGTGACCTATTTAGGACACCTTCTGTCTAAGGAGGGCCGTGCACTGACACCAGATCGCATTCAAGCAATTTTAGACACCCCAGTACCTTCCACGCAGAAAGATGTCCGTGCATTCATTGGTCTGACTTCGTTTTGCAGGCAATGGATATTGGGTTTTTCACACATTGTTAAACCCTTGCTAGCACTTTTGACTAAAAACACTCCGATCCCCCTTCCATGGACAGATGAATGTCAAAATGCTTTTTGTCAGTTGAGACAAGCTCTTTGCTCTGCACCAGTGTTAGGCACACCAGATTACACGATGGCTTTTACACTCTATGTACATGAGAAAGAAGGATGTGCATTGTCAGTTTTAGTACAGACACACGGGGACAAACAGCGTCCTTGCGCATACCTTTCTGCAGTTCTTGACCCTGTTGCTCGTGCATTACCTGGGTGCTTCCGTTCAGTTGCAGCAACGGCTGTGTCCATACGTCAGAGTGAAGGGATAGTTTTGTCACACAAACTGTTGGTGCTAGTACCCCATGCAGTAGATGCCCTTTTGAATCAGACTAAGACTCAGCACTTAACTAGTGCTCGTTTGACAGGATACGAATTGACACTGCTAGCACCTCATATTACCTTGAAGAGATGTGCGACACTGAACCCCGCCACTTTGTTGCCATATCCTGCGACTCAGTCTCAGTCAAAGGAGCCTCACGATTGTATATTCCTTACTGAGGAACAGACAAAGGGTCGCATCGATTTGCAAGATACGCCCCTTCCAGATGTAGATGGGGAACTGTGGGTTGATGGGTCCTGTTTGAAGTTACCAGATGGCACGACTTCAGCTGCTTATGCAATTACCACGCTTGAGACAGTAGTGGAAACAGCTCGCATACCTCAGAAGTCGGCTCAAGCAGCTGAACTAATAGCTTTGACACGAGCATGTGAGCTTAGCACTGACTTGTGTGTGAACATTTACACGGATAGCCGCTATGCTTTTGGAGTGGTTCATGATTTTGGCCTACTCTGGAAGGAAAGAGGCTTTCTTACATCCCATGGGATGCAGATAATGCACGGAGAGTTAGTGCATAATCTCTTGACTGCACTTACATACCCAAAGAAAGTTGCTATTATGAAATGTAGCGCACACAAGAAAGTGACTGACAAAATAGGACAAGGCAATGCCTTTGCAGACCGCGTAGCCCGTGAGACTGCGATGCAGCGAAGCACTACACCCATGTACGTAGTGAAATCACAAGCTGAGCGTTGGCATGATGCTAGAGAGGAAGTATTGGATATACAGAGATCTGCTTCTGTGGAAGAGCTTGAGCAATGGTCTAAAGAAGGAATATTAGATGATGAGGGTTGTTGGCGTAACAAAGAAATGAATAAGTGGAAATTGCATGCAGCCTATTTTCAACCTATGGTTCAAATGGCACATGGGCTGGCACATGTTGGAGCTCTAGCAATAACTACATTGCTTACACAAGTTTGGGAGCATCCTGAAATTGCTAGCACAGCCAAAAGGGTAGTACAGTCCTGTTTGATCTGTTGGCAGTATAATCCTGGAAAAGGGACACGAACTCCTACAAGAGGGTTTGCTACACCAACCGCACCTTTTGAAGTTTTGCAGATGGATTACATCCAACTCGAACGCTGCAATAATCTGAAATATGTCCTAGTGGTGGTATGTGCCTTTAGCAAATGGATAGAGGCATACCCTACGAAGGATAATACTGCTCTCACCACAGCAAAGGTGCTTCTAAAGGAGTTTTTCCTAGATACGGTGTTTGTAAACTTTTGTGGAGTGACAATGGACCTCATTTTATTGGGCAAGTTGTTGAGCATGTCCTGAAAGGATTAGGGATCAAACAGAAATTCCATACAGTTTTCCACCCGCAATCAGCAGGATTGGTGGAAAGGTATAACGCTACTTTAAAATCAAAGTTGGCGAAAATACTGGCTTCCACGTCTCTAAAGTGGCCAGATGCCCTACCTTTGGCATTGTTGTCCATAAGATCGGTGCCACATTCACGATCAGGTCTTACCCCCTATGAGGTGGTGTTTGGAAGACCAATGAACATTTGGGGAATTCCTAAGCCACGCCCCATACATGATGTTCCTTGTGTTCTGATGAATGATTATTTGGCACAGTTAACTGACAGTTTGATTTCTATTCATCAACAGGTTCGAGAAGCTCTTCCTGACAGATCTACAGGTGAGGACCACGAACTCCGTCCTGGTGACCATGTAATGGTCAAGGTCTTCGACAGATCGAACAGCTTGGAGCCAAGGTGGCGAGGACCAGAGCAGGTGCTCCTTGCGACAAGGACAGCAGTTCGAGTGACAAACAGAAAGAATTGGATCCACAGCACACACTGCAAACGCGTGTCGCCTGCCTTGGTGGAACCTGCTGTGTTGACCGACCATCGAGAGATTCTGGAGACGGAGAAAGGCCAAGCTATCTCACCTGACGAATCTGCGGAAGTCTTCCCGGACCACACGATCACTGGAGTATCCAGATATCTATTGAGACCGAGGAAAGGATCTGCAGTTTTGAAAAGACTGGTTGAGCTACCGCCCTGGGTTAGTGAAACGGAGAGCCATTGTGGCAAGGGGAGGGGGATCAGCCCTGTATTAGTGTAGTGACACCCGCTTTGGCCCATGGTGAAGAAATCAGCGGCTGCCCAGGGAGAAGAGCTCCAACGACTGTTTTCAACAAGTTTTCAGAAAGATCAATCATTACTGCTGCTAAAATGAAAAAACAAATCATTTGTGCTGTAGGGTTTGTTGTTGCTATGGTGGCTATGGCAGCAATTACATGGTACATCGAGAAGGTGGCTCCTGTTCGACAGCTTTTTGTTGCCACTACGCCAGTACCCGTGGAACACCACTACTTTACTCTTTCTTACCATGAGCAAAAGCATCGACAATCTTACCTGAACAATACTTTTATCCAGATGTTGCACCATACTCACAATGCTACAAATACTACCAACTGTTGGGTGTGTGGGATGATACCTGCACATCAAAAGAAAGGAGGAACACCTTTTATTCCTCTTCCATTTTCTCACAATGGTTCTTGTCAAGCTTGGTATGCGCTTTTGTTTGCATATGGAAAGCCTTCAGTAGGTGGGATTATTTTTCAACTTAATAAAGTATGTTATCAAAATAAAGAAGGTTATCCACAAGCCAAAGGGACTAAATGGGAATGGGAAGAGTATCAACCGGACAATATTTCAACACCATATGTTTTCACAAATGTGAGAATAATAAAGAACATTGGACCTTTTGTGATTTCTGTGACAAAAGCTAAAGCAGATTTGTGTATTTGTAGTGTTGGAAGAATTCCAGTGGGGAGGAGCGAGTGTACTGTAATCCTGACCATTGAAGGTGCCAATAAGAGCACTTTCACAGCCTCGCATAACACGTATTTTGTGTGCGGAAATAACGGATATTATCAATTACCTATTGGGTGGTGTCAGGGTCTAAATCCCTTTTGCTGTCTGAACCACACAGGAGCAGAATGACGCTAGGTCCCAATACCCTTCTCAGAACCAACCCTGCTAGGTCTTTTAGTATTCCATTGCAGGTAAGTTCTAAGGGGGAAAAGGGGTTGGGGACAGAGAAGAGACTGCTCCAATATTCTGCCTGTTCAGCTACGTCTTCTTCTTCTTACTGGACTGCAACATTAACATGTAAAAAACCTTTATTTATTGTGCCTTTTAACTTACTGTTTTTTCTATGGTGTATAAATAACTTATCTTACCAGAATGTTTACTGAAGCTTACTTCTCTTCTACTTCTCATGTATTGTTTGCTAGGTTGTATGAGAAGTCTTCACTCAGATCTCTTTCCTTTTCGTTCTCAGGTACAATCTGCACTTGATCCTGCTATTCCTTAATGTAAGAAAGATAAGGTAAGTATTTATTTCTGTATTCCTAATTTATGTATTATTTGGGTTTCTCTTTCTTTCTATTAACTCACTGTTAAGAGACTGGAGTGGGCCTTGAACTGGGGTTTCTGTAGTAGGATGACTGGTTTTCTCTCTTTAATTAGTTTTTTAAACAATGCTTCAGAACTTAGGTTAAATGTTAAAAGGAAGCGTTCCTTTTATTCAGGCCTTTGGTTTTAATGTTTGCTGGAAGCACTGCCATACGTGAGGAGAACATTACTGGAGTTCTTTAACACATGGCATGAGAAAGAAACATGCCGGGCCTTTGACCCTGACTTCACCTTTTAATTAATTCTCAGAAGAGTGAACAAGTTTCAGTCTAAGAAGACACTGCGTGTTGAAAGGTCACGCCTGCGTCTGACAGATTCTGGAACAGCTGAAAAAGACAGCTGATTCAAAAAGCTTTTTATTTAATCTTCTCAGCTAAGGAAAGCAATTACTGAAAAAAGTATTTCCAGTTTTCAAACGAAGGAAAATATATTCTGACTTGTTTCCTTTTTTCTCTTTAAATAGAAATTTACCTCTGACACAATAACCTTTTCTCACAGAATGTTTTATATTAGCTACAAGTTTAACACTAACCTGATTAGTGAGGGAATGTAGTTCCGACGAAGCTAACCCCGATTTTATCGCAACTACCCTAACTGACTTCCACGACGCTGGGAAAACAGGTGCTCTTCAAATTATTTCTTCAGTGAAGTGCACAGTGGAATGTTGAAGCACACTTCACCTGATGTCATGAAGCCTAAAAGACTAGACTGCTAACAGTGGTGTGCTGTCGCAGTATGTGCATGTTGGCAGCCATCTTGGAGTTCCATCGGTGCCAACAAGCACTCCAGCTTGAGGGATTATCTGACTTTTGGTAAGTTTGTAGGGGGAAAATGGTAGCCAGCATACAGTTAGAAGGAGGAAACCTCCCGTGAGTCCTGACAGTACCCCCTCCCAACGGGGTTTCCTCCGGTCGTGGTTTGGCAGGGAATTTGGCATGAAAGGCTCTAATTAAACGGGGGGCATGGACATTAGTACTCTTTTCCCAGGAACGTTCATCAGGTCCATAACCTTGCCAATCAATGAGGTAGAAAATTTCATTGCGGATGAGTTTTGAATCCAAAATTCGTTTAACTTCGTACTCCGCCTCACCATTAACCATCAGAGGATCAGGAGGGGAAACCCTACGCAACCCCGGTTGAATTGGTTTAAGGAGAGAAACATGAAATACTGGATGAATTTTGGTAGAACCAGGAAGAGATAGTTGATAAGTGACTGGATTTATGACCTTCTCAATTGGATAAGGACCCATAAAACGAGGCTGAAATTTACGGGGACCTTTGAGTCTGAGATTTTTTGTACTCAACCAGACTAAGTCTCCTACATGAAGCTCAGGTTCTTTTTTACGTTTTCGGTCAGCGAAGTGTTTGTAACGATCCTTCGCGATCGACAAATTCTGGGTTACTGAGTGATGAATTTTAGTTAACTGTCGGGCAATATCTTGAACAGCAGGAACATTAATATCATCAAAATTAGCATGAGAATTGGGATGTCTGCCTGAGTTTATAAAGAAAGGGGAGTGGCCAGTGGATACATTTAGAGCATTATTGTGAGCATACTCCGCAGTCCATAAGTGGTCAGGCCAGTCACCCTCCTCATCTAACAAATAAAGTCTGAGGTGTTGTTCTAGGTCTTGGTTAATGCGTTCAGTCTGACCATCAGTTTCTGGGTGAAAACTGGTGGAATAACGATGGTCAATATTAAGGCCTTTGATGTAAGCCTTCCAAAATCGTGATAGGAACTGAGAGCCCCTGTCTGAAACGAGGACCCTAGGAATCCCATGAAGGCAAATAACATGTTGATTGAAAAGTTGGGACAATTGTTTAGCAGTGGGTGTACCTTTGAAGGGTATATAATGTGCCATCTTACTAAAAGTGTCGACAACTACAAGAATGGTATCATACCCATGGGAAGAAGGTAGATCAACAATCAAATCTAAGGAGACTGTGTGCCAAGGATATGGGGGTTGGCATGGGTTGTAGGAGACCTTTAGGAGCTTGTCTGTCCGATTTTCCCCGTGCACAAATTTCACAGCCTAACACATATTGACGGACGTCTCGGCACATGTATGGCCACCAGAAACGACGTTTGAGTAATTCTTCGGTTTTCACAACACCTTTGTGGCCAGCCAGAGGGTTGTCGTGACATTCCTGCATTGCCTTCAGCTGAAGCTCCTTGGTGGGTAAATACAGGGTGGTACCTAAATAGGGGAGGCCATTGCGAATGAAACGTTGTGGATCTTCTGTGGCCCAGTTCTCCATTTCAAGGTCGGTCATCAAATTTCGAACGTGATGTTCAAAAGGTTCTAAGGAGATAGTTCCAATGAATTTTCCATCAGGTATGATTTGCTGGTTTTCAATGACTGAAGTTTGATTTTCTGTGTCGAGTCTAGAGAGGACATCAGCCTTTCCATTCTTGGATCCGGGACGAAAAGTGATAACAAAATCAAAGTCTGCGAAGTAAAGAGACCAACGCAGCTGACGTGGTGTGAGAGTTCGAGCAGATCGCAAAAATTTTAGGTTGCGGTGGTCCGTAAACACCGTTACAGTGTGTTTTGCCCCCATTAAGTAATGCCTCCAATCTTTGAAGGCATCTTTGATTGCCAAGAGTTCTTTTTCTGTAATCGTATAGTTGCATTCCGCAGGGTTGAGTTTGCGGGACCGATATGCCACCGGGTGTAACTGTCCCGTGTCCTTGTGCCTCTGAGAAAGTATTCCCCCGATGGCTAGGTCCGATGCGTCTGTCTCCAAATAAAAAGGCTCAGAGGGATCTGCATGAAGCAGCACCGGTGCTGTGGTGAAACTGTCCTTCATCAACTGAAAAGCTTCTTCTGCTTCTTCTGACCATTGGAACGGAACTCCTTTCTTCAGAAGACGAGTCAGCGGAAGTATCTTATTGGAGAATCCATTAATGAATCGTCTGTAAAAATTAGAGAATCCGATAAAGCTTTGAACCTCTTTGATACTGGTAGGAGATTTCCAGTCTGTTATCGCCTTCACTTTTTGCTCATCCATTCGAACTCCTGCAGGTGATAACACAAAACCTAGGAATTCTACTGTATCTGTGTTGAAGAGGCATTTCTCCAATTTAACGTATAGAGAGTTCTCTCGTAGACGTTGTAAAACTGCTCTGACCTGGTTGTGATGTTCTTCAACCGTGTTGGAATAAATCAGGATGTCATCTATGTATACTATAGCGCATCGGTCAATGAATTCACTTAAAACATCATTGATAAAGTACTGGAAGGCCGCTGGTGCGTTACAGAGACCATATGGCATCACAAGATACTCATAAAGGCCAAATTTGGTCCTGAACGCAGTCTTCCACTCGTCGCCTTCCGGAGTCTAATCAAGTGGTACGCTCCTCGTAGGTCTAGGCGAGTGTATATCTTTGCTTCCTTCACTTGATCAATTAGTACTGAAATGAGAGGCAATGGATAACGATTCTTCACAGTTATCCTGTTAATCGCTCTAAAGTCAATACAAGTCCTGAGATCTCCCCCTTTTTCGGCACGAAAAAAGTGGGGAAGAGACAGGGGACTGCGACGGTCGGATAAATCCGTTCTCCAGATTCTTAGCTAGGTATTCCTTCAAATGGATGTTTTCCTTCTCCGTTAATGCGTAAACTCTGCTGCATGGTAGATTAGCCCCTGGTTCTAGATCAATTTTGCAGTCATAGGGCCTGTGGGGGGTAACGTCTCTGCCTTTTTCTCATCAAAGACGTCTGCAAAGTCTTGGTATTCATCTGGTATCATGGTAGTTTGGATCGCACATACCGAACCTCCACCTTCACACAATTGGGTGGCAGCGCAGATTACAGAAGAATGTGTCTGGTCGTCGAAACAATTTTTGGTGCAGTAGTCTGAATTTAATTGAATAGTTCGGGCTCCCCAATCAATTAACGGGTTGTGTTCCGTTAGCCATGGTAGACCTAGAATCAGTTGAAATTGGGGGCGTCTATTAAATTAAATTGCAAGGTCTCTTGGTGTCCTTCGACAGTAGTCATGTGTACCAATTCAGTATGACTGGTTATGGGCCCTGAAGTTAAATCCGTACCATCCACCGCTCTGACCTTCTCACTTTTCTCCTTCTTGATAGCTTGTAAACCGATCAGGCTAGCGAATTTGTGGTCGGAGAAATTACCTGTTGCCCCAGAATCTACCATGACGATGATTCCTGTCAAAACCACATCTCTAAACCTTAAGGTCACAGTCATAACCAAATGGGGAGAGGAGACTTGTAGTGTGTTTGCCAATTGGTGATTTGTTGGAGTCGTTTTTCCATTCGCATCCACAGGTCCAACTCCCCTTACCTGTGGTGCCTCTAGTTTTCCTTCTCCTTAGCAGGCAACTTTGGTCTTTTTAAGCAATTCTTGACAAAATGTCCACTTCTTCCACAATATAGGCACAGTTTGTTCAGCCTTCTCTTTTCTTTTTCTTCTTTAGAGAGTGGACCTCTGACTACACCGATTTGCATGGGTTCAATTCCCGAAGAACTCTCTACTGTCCGTGTGGATTCTGTTTTGACACGGTCAAAACGAGGAACACTTGGTCTAAGCTCCTTCCGCCGTTCTCCTTTCCGCTCACTTTGCCGATAATCGATCTCTAAGGTTAAATCCACTAAGGCAGAGATGTCGGTGGGTCGATTAGGGATTTGAGATAGAGCGTCCTTCAATTCCTCTCGCAATCCTCTATAGAATACTGCTGCTCTTTTATCCTCGGGCCAGTTGGTCTCGACCACTAGTTTATTAAATTGGGCTAGGTAAGACACGAGTTCTCGGTTTCCTTGCTTTAATTCCAACAGTTCGTTGTCTGAAGCTTGAGATGCTGTTCTTCTATCAAAAATTCGGAGAAATTCCTTCTTGAAGTCATCTAAACTGTACAAAATTGGGTCATCCTTGGTTACTAGTGGCATGGACCATGAGGCGGCGTCCCCACTAAGGTAGGACAAGATAAACGCCACTCGGGATTGAGCATCGGGGAAGATCGTTGGACGGCACATAAAATGCAGAGAGCATTGGGTCAAAAAAATTTGCGCTTTCTGCGGGTCTCCATTAAATCGCTCTGGAGGGGCAAGAGGAATTACTGGGGATAATGAGTGGATTACTTGTGTGGGGGCAAAGGATGAAGTGCTGATGTTAGGACTCTGGGTTTCAAAGGATGCGGTGCTTGGCCTAGATCCCAAAGCTGGTGTTCCCGTTTTAAAGGTTATTATCTCCTGTCTTAGTATTTTATTTTCCTCTCTGACTGCCTCCAAGTCCCTTTGTATATTACTCAAAATCTCGCCCAAATTTTTTAAATCAAGTCCTTCTGCCATTCTGCTCAGGTGCTTGTACCAACGTGGGCACTTCACTCTGTCAGGGTCTAAATCCCTTTTGCTGTCTGAACCACACAGGAGCAGAATGACGCTAGGTCCCAATACCCTTCTCAGAACCAACCCTGCTAGGTCTTTTAGTATTCCATTGCAGGTAAGTTCTAAGGGGGAAAAGGGGTTGGGGACAGAGAAGAGACTGCTCCAATATTCTGCCTGTTCAGCTACGTCTTCTTCTTCTTACTGGACTGCAACATTAACATGTAAAAAACCTTTATTTATTGTGCCTTTTAACTTACTGTTTTTTCTATGGTGTATAAATAACTTATCTTACCAGAATGTTTACTGAAGCTTACTTCTCTTCTACTTCTCATGTATTGTTTGCTAGGTTGTATGAGAAGTCTTCACTCAGATCTCTTTCCTTTTCGTTCTCAGGTACAATCTGCACTTGATCCTGCTATTCCTTAATGTAAGAAAGATAAGGTAAGTATTTATTTCTGTATTCCTAATTTATGTATTATTTGGGTTTCTCTTTCTTTCTATTAACTCACTGTTAAGAGACTGGAGTGGGCCTTGAACTGGGGTTTCTGTAGTAGGATGACTGGTTTTCTCTCTTTAATTAGTTTTTTAAACAATGCTTCAGAACTTAGGTTAAATGTTAAAAGGAAGCGTTCCTTTTATTCAGGCCTTTGGTTTTAATGTTTGCTGGAAGCACTGCCATACGTGAGGAGAACATTACTGGAGTTCTTTAACACATGGCATGAGAAAGAAACATGCCGGGCCTTTGACCCTGACTTCACCTTTTAATTAATTCTCAGAAGAGTGAACAAGTTTCAGTCTAAGAAGACACTGCGTGTTGAAAGGTCACGCCTGCGTCTGACAGATTCTGGAACAGCTGAAAAAGACAGCTGATTCAAAAAGCTTTTTATTTAATCTTCTCAGCTAAGGAAAGCAATTACTGAAAAAAGTATTTCCAGTTTTCAAACGAAGGAAAATATATTCTGACTTGTTTCCTTTTTTCTCTTTAAATAGAAATTTACCTCTGACACAATAACCTTTTCTCACAGAATGTTTTATATTAGCTACAAGTTTAACACTAACCTGATTAGTGAGGGAATGTAGTTCCGACGAAGCTAACCCCGATTTTATCGCAACTACCCTAACTGACTTCCACGACGCTGGGAAAACAGGTGCTCTTCAAATTATTTCTTCAGTGAAGTGCACAGTGGAATGTTGAAGCACACTTCACCTGATGTCATGAAGCCTAAAAGACTAGACTGCTAACAGTGGTGTGCTGTCGCAGTATGTGCATGTTGGCAGCCATCTTGGAGTTCCATCGGTGCCAACAAGCACTCCAGCTTGAGGGATTATCTGACTTTTGGTAAGTTTGTAGGGGGAAAATGGTAGCCAGCATACAGTTAGAAGGAGGAAACCTCCCGTGAGTCCTGACAGGTGGTCAGGAATCTGCTATGTATCTTTTCTGTTGCCCCCTGTGTTTCTGGCTCCTGCATTGTATCACCGTGATTTTAAACTGTACAATGACATTTCCAAAAACAGAAATAAGAGGACAATAAGTATGGATGAAGTTGACCAAACCGACACTACCCTACAACAATATGTTGATTTCAATTTGGGCTTATTTTTCTTTGTGGGTGCTGCATTAAATAGCAGGAAGATTAGGCGACTGATTCGTGTTGTGGAAGCTGTTACTAATCAGACAGCTATGGCACTTGGGAACATTACAGAGGAACTACAGATTGCAAGGATTGTAGCACTCCAGAATAGGATGGTGCTAGACGTGATTTTGGCTGATCGAGGTGGTGCATGTCGCATCATCGGTAGCAGCTGTTGTGTATTCATACCAGATCACTCACCTTCAGTATATGACGCAATATCAAAATTGCATAAGATTGCTGCAGAAATTCATCCAGAGACTGGAACTTGGACTTTTGCTGGATGGTTTTGGACTCTTGTTTCTGCTTGGGGCTGGAAGCTACTGACTATCCTGTGTGTAATAATTATAATATTTTTACATGCTGTGTATGTATCCAATGTGGTCCAATGCTTTGCTCCATTTGCATTTCTGCTTGTATATCTGCCAGAGGGAACATTGCTGAAACAAAGGCCCAACAAATGTTGAATAAAGAGGTGGCCGAAATAATGTTAATAGATGTACGGGTTGAATATCTAGATTACCCCAGATAAACGAATGTCTTCAGCCAATGCTGAAAGGGTCGTCTGTTGTAATTTGGCAGCATTTAAGTTAAGCATTAACTGAAGACAGCCTGTATTTAGAGGCTAAATTGTCCGCTTTGTGGAATCCATTTTGTATTTCTGGCAGCCATTTTGGCTGCCATGTGCTACCATGTGCTCGCCATGTGCTCTGTCCTACCTTCCTGTCAACTGCTCTTGAAATCTGCCTAGAGACAAGTTATATTTAGTTCCTCTTGCTTTGCACATGCTCAGTTGAGCTTGCAGCTGTTCCGAGTTTATAAATGTCAGGATGTGTCTACTAAAAGTAGAAACTGTTAGCTCCACCCACTTGTCGACTGTGCATTCTCTGTATGACCTTATATGTGCCTAAAACCAGCATTTGTGTTAGTACCGCCTTCATTTGAGCCCCTGTGTGGGTATAAAAGGACCAGGATCCTTTCATTCAGTGTGCTACTTCATGCATTACTGAAGGGTGATGTGTGAATGTTAGCTCCACCTCATGAGGTTTAATAAACTCTGTCTTTTCTATTTCCAGTTTCTGTGCCAACTTCTTCCTAAGTGTCTGAGGACTCTGTGCAGAGAAGGGAGAACCCCTAAGCACTGGTAGGCCTTGCTGAGGCTCACTACAACAGTGTGGTGAGCAAAAGAATGATGGATTTAACCCAGATCCTTGTGACTGGGGGTGAATGTTTGCATTGTCCAACATTCCGTCCATCAATTGTTTATTTTGCATTTGTCGCCCTATGTGGGAAGGGTATGCCCAGACGTGGGTCCCGTGCTCACTACACCACTGGATTCAAGCTAGCCTGGCTGAAGAAGGGTGATGCCCTGAAACCGGTCCCAGGATGCTTGTTTCCGGTCCAGGGAGGACCAGGCTTGGCAGTTCGGGCTGGACTGTTCCCACAAGGAACAGGGTCAAGACTGATTTGCATATGGCTGGGTCCAAACTGGGGTGGTGTGGTGAGCAAAAGAATGATGGATTTAACCCATATCCTTGTGACTGGGGGTGAATGTTTGCATTGTCCAACATTCCGTCCATCAATTGTTTCTTTTGCATTTGTCGCCCTATGTGGGAAGGGTATGCCCAGACGTGGGTCCCGTGCTCACTACACCACTGTATTCAAGCTAGCCTGGCTGAAGAAGGGTGATGCCCTGAAACCGGTCCCAGGATGCTTGTTTCCGGTCCAGGGAGGACCAGGCTTGGCAGTTCGGGCTGGACTGTTCCCACAAGGAACAGGGTCAAGACTGATTTGCATTTGGCTGGGTCCAAACTGGGGTGGTGTGGTGAGCAAAAGAATGATGGATTTAACCCAGATCCTTGTGACTGGGGGTGAATGTTTGCATTGTCCAACATTCCGTCCATCAATTGTTTCTTTTGCATTTGTCGCCCTATGTGGGAAGGGTATGCCCAGACGTGGGTCCCGTGCTCACTACACCACTGGATTCAAGCTAGCCTGGCTGAAGAAGGGTGATGCCCTGAAACCGGTCCCAGGATGCTTGTTTCCGGTCCAGGGAGGACCAGGCTTGGCAGTTCGGGCTGGACTGTTCCCACAAGGAACAGGGTCAAGACTGATTTGCATATGGCTGGGTCCAAACTGGGGTGGTGTGGTGAGCAAAAGAATGATGGATTTAACCCATATCCTTGTGACTGGGGGTGAATGTTTGCATTGTCCAACATTCCGTCCATCAATTGTTTCTTTTGCATTTGTCGCCCTATGTGGGAAGGGTATGCCCAGACGTGGGTCCCGTGCTCACTACACCACTGTATTCAAGCTAGCCTGGCTGAAGAAGGGTGATGCCCTGAAACCGGTCCCAGGATGCTTGTTTCCGGTCCAGGGAGGACCAGGCTTGGCAGTTCGGGCTGGACTGTTCCCACAAGGAACAGGGTCAAGACTGATTTGCATTTGGCTGGGTCCAAACTGGGGTGGTGTGGTGAGCAAAAGAATGATGGATTTAACCCAGATCCTTGTGACTGGGGGTGAATGTTTGCATTGTCCAACATTCCGTCCATCAATTGTTTCTTTTGCATTTGTCGCCCTATGTGGGAAGGGTATGCCCAGACGTGGGTCCCGTGCTCACTACACCACTGGATTCAAGCTAGCCTGGCTGAAGAAGGGTGATGCCCTGAAACCGGTCCCAGGATGCTTGTTTCCGGTCCAGGGAGGACCAGGCTTGGCAGTTCGGGCTGGACTGTTCCCACAAGGAACAGGGTCAAGACTGATTTGCATATGGCTGGGTCCAAACTGGGGTGGTGTGGTGAGCAAAAGAATGATGGATTTAACCCAGATCCTTGTGACTGGGGGTGAATGTTTGCATTGTCCAACATTCCGTCCATCAATTGTTTCTTTTGCATTTGTCGCCCTATGTGGGAAGGGTATGCCCAGACGTGGGTCCCGTGCTCACTACACCACTGGATTCAAGCTAGCCTGGCTGAAGAAGGGTGATGCCCTGAAACCGGTCCCAGGATGCTTGTTTCCGGTCCAGGGAGGACCAGGCTTGGCAGTTCGGGCTGGACTGTTCCCACAAGGAACAGGGTCAAGACTGATTTGCATATGGCTGGGTCCAAACTGGGGTGGTGTGGTGAGCAAAAGAATGATGGATTTAACCCAGATCCTTGTGACTGGGGGTGAATGTTTGCATTGTCCAACATTCCGTCCATCAATTGTTTCTTTTGCCTTTCATTATGAGCCTTGCCACCTTTGATCGGGAGCCCTGACGCCTGTGATCAGGAGCCCTGACGCCTTTTATCAGGAGCCCTGACGCCTTTGATCAGGAGCCCTGACGCCTTTGATCATGAGCCCTGACGCCTTTGATCATGAGCCCTGATGCCTTTGATCATGAGCCCTGACGCCTTTGATCATGAGCCCTGACGCCTTTGATCATAAGCCCTGACGCCTTTGATCATGAGCCCTGACGTCTTTGATCATGAGCCCTGATGCCTTTGATCATATGCCCTGATGCCTTTGATCAGGAGCCCTGACGCCTTTGATCATGAGCCCTGCCGCCTTTGATCATGATCCCTGATGCCTTTGATCATGAGCCCTGCCGCCTTCGATCATGAGCCCTCCCACCTTTGATCAGGAGCCCTGGAACCTTTGATCAGGAGCCCTCCCACATTTGATCAGGAGCCCTGCCGCCTTTGATCAAGTGCCCTGCCGCCTTTGATCAGGAGCCCTGCTGCCTTTGATCAGGAGCCCTGCTGCATTTGATAAGGAGCCCTGACGCCTTTGATCATGAGCCCTGACACCTTTGAACTGGGGCCCTGACACCTTTAATCAGGAGCCCTGACCTCTTTGACCAGGAGCCCTGGAACCTTTGACCAGGAGCCCTGATGCCTTTGATTAAGAGCCCTGCTGCCTTTGATCAGGAGCCCTGCCACATTTGATCAGGAGCCCTGACGCCTTTGATCAGGAGCCCTGACACCTTTGATCAGCAGCCCTGCCACATTTGATCAGGAGCCCTGACGCCTTTGACCAGGAGCCCTGACGCCTTTGATCAGGAGCCCTGCCACATTTGATCAGGAGCCCTGACGCCTTTGATCAGGAGCCCTGACGCCTTTGATCAGAAGCCCTGCTGCCGTTGGTCATGAGCCCTGACGCCTTTGATCAGGAGCCCTGCTGCCTTTGGCCATGAGCCCTGACGCCTTTGATCAGGAGCCCTGACACCTTTGATCAGGAGCCCTCCTACCTTTGATCAGGAGCCCTGCCGCCTTTGATCAAGAGCCCTGCCACCTTTGATCAAGAGCCCTGCCGCCTTTGATTAAGAGCCCTGCCGCCTTTGATCAAGAGCCCTGCCGTCTTTGAACAGGAGCCCTGACACCTTTGATCAAGAGCCCTGCTGCCTTTGATCAGGAGCCCTGCCGCCTTTGATCTGGAGCCCTGCCACCTTTGATCTGGAGCCCTGCCGCCTTTGATCATGAGCCCTGCCACCTTCAATCATGAGCCCTGCTGCCTTTGATCAGGAGCCCTGACTCCTTTGATCATGAGCCCTGCCACCTTTGATCTGGAGCCCTGCCACCTTCAATCATGAGCCCTGACGCCTTTGATCATGAGCCCTCCCACCTTTGATCAAGAGCCCTACCGCCTTTGATCAGGAGCCCTGCCGCCTTTGATCAGGAGCCCTGGAACCTTTTATCATGAGCCCTGCCACCTTTGATCAGGAGCCCTGCCACCTTTGATCATGAGCCCTACTGCCTTTGATCATGAGCTCTGCCGCCTTTGATCAGGAGCCCTCTCACCTTTGATCAGGAGCCCTGCCGCCGTTGATCAGGAGCCCTGCCGCCTTTGATCATGATTGCTCCCACCTTTGATCAGGAGCCCTGGCGCCTTTGATCATGACCCCTAACACCTTTGATCAGGAGCCCTCCCATCTTTGATCAAGAGCCCTCCCACCTTTGATCATGAGCCCTCCCACCTTTGATCATGAGCCCTCCCACCTTTGATCAGGAGCCCTCCCACCTTTGATCAGGAGCCCTCCCACCTTTGATCATGAGCCCTCCCACCTTTGATCATGAGCCCTGACGCCTTTGATCATGAGCCCTAACACCTTTGATCAGGAGCCCTCCCACCTTTGATCATGAGCCCTCCCACCTTTGATCAGGAGCCCTGACGCCTTTGATCAGGAGCCCTGACGCCTTTGATCAGGAGCCCTGCTGCCTTTGAACAGGAGACCTGCTGCCTTTCATTATGAGCCTTGCCACCTTTGATCGGGAGCCCTGACGCCTTTCATCAGGAGCCCTGACGCCTTTGATCGGGAGCATTGACGCCTTTGATCAGGAGCCCTGACGCCTTTGATCAGGAGCCCAGCTGCCTTTGATAAGGAGCCCTGCTGCCTTTGTTCAGGAGCCCTGCCGCCTTTGAACTGTTATGTCCCGTATAGAGGCCCTGATGTAGACCCGTTCATACATGCCCTAAAATGGACGTATTCGTATTTGCCCTATTATGGTCAAAGCCGCATATGCCCTATTACGGTCATAACTGTACATGTCCTATTATAGTATGATTCCTTATATAGGCATGATCTTTCACCCACATTAGTCCCGCTAGTACACAACTAGCTCTGAGGGCTGAACGTTATCTATCCTGTGGTTTTGAATCCAGCAGGGTTTTTCCCAAACACAGGCCCACACTGTACTCATTAATTATGCATGATTCTCTAGGAATACAACACCTGCATAATATGTCTGTACAAAGTTCACCCCTGACGTCTTCCTCAAGACTGACCAGGCCCAATGCAAACCACACAAAGGGATGAGAGTCTCCAGGGTATAAATATACCACATCTTGCCCCGGTAACACAGAGGGAACCGAGACTTCCATGCTGACACACTGACCAGAGACGCTGAGGCTCCTGCATGCAGTCGCTCCAGCTGACAGTGGTCTGACACAACCGGGACGGGGTGTCCAACTCGAGACCAGGACGGGGTCCCTCACTCTCTCTATTTAGGTATGGGGGTTCGACTAAATCCTAGAAGGATTCTTGGCTCCTAGGCTTTTAGACCTACACACATATGCTAGGTACACTCAGGTACATCTAGTTAGGCATCGTAGGAGTACGCACACTTTGCATAATGCTTTTATATTCATGTATGTATCCATGACTATTGCAATATGGTAGAACTGTTCTATCCCTTTGCTTTTATCGTACTGCTCATAATATATCTCTGCTATTGTCTGCTGGTTTCTGCAGCACATATATTTTACACTAGAATAACAACTGTTCAATAAATTCTTATTGAAACGCCCAGACTGTTTATTCTGTGTAACTCTCTGAGACAAACCGAATAAGTAAGCACGAGTGACTGAGCGAAAGGTAGTACATTGTTTCCACGATTCTGAGGAATTTGGGTTGTCATGATCTAAGGTTGCCAGAAACGAATCTCTCCCCGATAAGAGGAGATTCTAGTGGCACTGCGAGCTAGCTAATGCAAAACAATCTAACATACGCGGTGAGGGTGTACAGAGTCAGTCTGCCACCAAGCCCATAGCTTATGTTACACAAACGTGCAGGTCCTGCATGGGTACTATAGGAACTACAAGACAGAACAGGAGACCTGCCGCCTTTCATTATGAGCCTTGCCACCTTTGATCGGGAGCCCTGACGCCTGTGATCAGGAGCCCTGACGCCTTCGATCAGGAGCCCTGACGCCTTTTATCAGGAGCCCTGACGCCTTTGATCATGAGCCCTGACACCTTTGATCATGAGCCCTGATGCCTTTGATCATGAGCCCTGACGCCTTTGATCATGAGCCCTGACGCCTTTGATCATAAGCCCTGACGCCTTTGATCATAAGCCCTGACGCCTTTGATCATGAGCCCTGACGTCTTTGATCAGGAGCCATGATGCCTTTGATCAGGAGCCCTGCCACATTTGATCAGGAGCCCTGCTGCCGTTGGTCATGAGCCCTGACGCCTTTGATCAGGAGCCCTGCTGCCTTTGGCCATGAGCCCTGACGCCTTTGATCATGAGCCCTGACACCTTTGATCAGGAGCCCTCCTACCTTTGATCAGGAGCCCTGCCGCCTTTGATCAAGAGCCCTGCCACCTTTGATCAAGAGCCCTGCCGCCTTTGATTAAGAGCCCTGCCGCCTTTGATCAAGAGCCCTGCCGTCTTTGAACAGGAGCCCTGACACCTTTGATCAAGAGCCTTGCTGCCTTTGATCAGGAGCCCTGCCGCCTTTGATCTGGAGCCCTGCCACCTTTGATCTGGAGCCCTGCCGCCTTTGATCATGAGCCCTGCCACCTTCAATCATGAGCCCTGCTGCCTTTGATCAGGAGCCCTGACTCCTTTGATCATGAGCCCTGCCACCTTTGATCTGGAGCCCTGCCACCTTCAATCATGAGCCCTGACGCCTTTGATCATGAGCCCTCCCACCTTTGATCAAGAGCCCTACCGCCTTTGATCAGGAGCCCTGGAACCTTTTATCATGAGCCCTGCCACCTTTGATCAGGAGCACTACTGCCTTTGATCATGAGCTCTGCCGCCTTTGATCAGGAGCCCTCCCACCTTTGATCAGGAGCCCTGCCGCCTTTGATCGGGAGCCCTGCCACCTTTGATCAAGAGCCCTACTGCCTTTGATCTTGAGCTCTGCCGCCTTTGATCGGGAGCCCTGCCACCTTTGATCAAGAGCCCTACTGCCTTTGATCAGGAGCCCTGACGCCTTTGATCAAGAGCCCTGCCACCTTTGATCTGGAGCCCTGCCGCCTTTGATCATGAGCCCTGACGCCTTTGATCATGAGCCCTACTGCCCTTGATCAGGAGCCCTGACGCCTTTGATCAAGAGCCCTGCCACCTTTGATCTGGAGCCCTGCCACCTTCAATCATGAGCCCTGCCACCTTTGATCAAGAGCCCTGCCGCCTTTGATCAAGAGCCCTGCTGCCTTTGATCATGAGCCCTGCCACCTTTGATCAAGACCCCTACCGCCTTTGATCAGGAGCCCTGCCACCTTTGATCAGGAGCCCTGGAACCTTTGGTCAGGAGCCCTGCTGCCTTCGATCAAGAGCCCTGACACCTTTGATCAGGAGCCCTGGAACCTTTGATCAGGAGCCCTCCCACCTTTGATCATGAGCCCTGACACCTTTGATCAGGAGCCCTGGAACCTTTGATCAGGAGCCCTCCCACCTTTGATCAGGAGCCCTGCTGCCTTTGATCATGAGCCCTGACACCTTTGATCAGGAGCCCTGACGCCTTTGATCATGAGCCCTCCCACCTTTGATCATGAGCCCTGACACCTTTGACCTGAAGCCCTGCCACCTTCAATCATGAGCCCTGCCCCCTTTGATCATGAGCCCTGCCGCCTTTGGTCATGAGCCCTGACACCTGTGATCTGGAGCCCTGCCGCCTTTGATCATGAGCCCTGCCGACTTTGGTCATGAGCCCTGCCGCCTTTGATCATGAGCCCTCCCACCTTTGATCATGAGCCCTGACGCATTTGATCATGAGCCCTGCCACCTTTGATCATGAGCCCTGCCACCTTCAATCATGAGCCCTGCCGCCTTTGATCATGAGCCCTCCCACCTTTGATCATGAGCCCTGGAACCTTTGATCTGGAGCCCTGCCGCCTTTGATCATGAGCCCTGACACCTTTGATCTGGAGCCCTGCCGCCTTTGATCATGAGCCCTGCCACCTTTGGTCATGAGCCCTGACACCTTTGATCTGGAGCCCTGCCGCCTTTGATCAGGAGCCCTGCCACCTTTGATCTGGAGCCCTGCCGCCTTTGATCATGAGCCCTGCCACCTTCAATCATGAGCCCTGCTGCCTTTGATCAGGAGCCCTGACTCCTTTGATCATGAGCCCTGCCACCTTTGATCTGGAGCCCTGCCACCTTCAATCAGGACCCCTGACGCCTTTGATCATGAGCCCTGCCACCTTTGATCAAGAGCCCTACCGCCTTTGATCAGGAGCCCTGCCGCCTTTGATCAGGAGCCCTGGAACCTTTTATCATGAGCCCTGCCACCTTTGGATCAGGAGCCCTGCCACCTTTGATCATGAGCCCTACTGCCTTTGATCATGAGCTCTGCCGCCTTTGATCAGGAGCCCTCTCACCTTTGATCAGGAGCCCTGCCGCCGTTGATCAGGAGCCCTGCCGCCTTTGATCATGAGCCCTCCCACCTTTGATCAGGAGCCCTGGCGCCTTTGATCATGACCCCTAACACCTTTGATCAGGAGCCCTCCCACCTTTGATCAAGAGCCCTCCCACCTTTGATCATGAGCCCTCCCACCTTTGATCATGAGCCCTCCCACCTTTGATCAGGAGCCCTCCCACCTTTGATCAGGAGCCCTCCCACCTTTGATCATGAGCCCTCCCACCTTTGATCATGAGCCCTGACGCCTTTGATCATGAGCCCTAACACCTTTGATCAGGAGCCCTCCACCTTTGATCATGAGCCCTCCCACCTTTGATCAGGAGCCCTGACGCCTTTGATCAGGAGCCCTGACGCCTTTGATCAGGAGCCCTGCTGCCTTTGAACAGGAGACCTGCTGCCTTTCATTATGAGCCTTGCCACCTTTGATCGGGAGCCCTGACGCCTTTCATCAGGAGCCCTGACGCCTTTGATCGGGAGCATTGACGCCTTTGATCAGGAGCCCTGACGCCTTTGATCAGGAGCCCAGCTGCCTTTGATAAGGAGCCCTGCTGCCTTTGTTCAGGAGCCCTGCCGCCTTTGAACTGTTATGTCCCGTATAGAGGCCCTGATGTAGACCCGTTCATACATGCCCTAAAATGGACGTATTCGTATTTGCCCTATTATGGTCAAAGCCGCATATGCCCTATTACGGTCATAACTGTACATGTCCTATTATAGTATGATTCCTTATATAGGCATGATCTTTCACCCACATTAGTCCCGCTAGTACACAACTAGCTCTGAGGGCTGAACGTTATCTATCCTGTGGTTTTGAATCCAGCAGGGTTTTTCCCAAACACAGGCCCACACTGTACTCATTCATTATGCATGATTCTCTAGGAATACAGCACCTGCATAATATGTCTGTACAAAGTTCACCCCTGACGTCTTCCTCAAGACTGACCAGGCCCAATGCAAACCACACAAAGGGATGAGAGTCTCCAGGGTATAAATATACCACATCTTGCCCCGGTAAGACAGAGGGAACCGAGACTTCCATGCTGACACACTGACCAGAGACGCTGAGGCTCCTGCATGCAGTCGCTCCAGCTGACAGTGGTCTGACACAACCGGGACGGGGTGTCCAACTCGAGACCAGGACGGGGTCCCTCACTCTCTCTATTTAGGTATGGGGGTTCGACTAAATCCTAGAAGGATTCTTGGCTCCTAGGCTTTTAGACCTACACACATATGCTAGGTACACTCAGGTACATCTAGTTAGGCATCGTAGGAGTACGCACACTTTGCATAATGCTTTTATATTCATGTATGTATCCATGACTATTGCAATATGGTAGAACTGTTCTATCCCTTTGCTTTTATCGTACTGCTCATAATATATCTCTGCTATTGTCTGCTGGTTTCTGCAGTACATATATTTTACACTAGAATAACAACTGTTCAATAAATTCTTATTGAAACGCCCAGACTGTTTATTCTGTGTAACTCTCTGAGACAAACCGAATAAGTAAGCACGAGTGACTGAGCGAAAGGTAGTACATTGTTTCCACGATTCTGAGGAATTTGGGTTGTCATGATCTAAGGTTGCCAGAAACGAATCTCTCCCCGATAAGAGGAGATTCTAGTGGCACTGTGAGCTAGCTAATGCAAAACAATCTAACATACGCGGTGAGGGTGTACAGAGTCAGTCTGCCACCAAGCCCATAGCTTATGTTACACAAACGCGCAGGTCCTGCATGGGTACTATAGGAACAACACGACAGAACAGGAGACCTGCCGCCTTTCATTATGAGCCTTGCCACCTTTGATCGGGAGCCCTGACGCCTGTGATCAGGAGCCCTGACGCCTTTTATCAGGAGCCCTGACGCCTTTGATCATGAGCTCTGACACCTTTGATCATGAGCCCTGATGCCTTTGATCATGAGCCCTGACGCCTTTGATCATGAGCCCTGACGCCTTTGATCATAAGCCCTGACGCCTTTGATCATGAGCCCTGACGTCTTTGATCAGGAGCCCTGATGCCTTTGATCAGGAGCCCTGCCACATTTGATCAGGAGCCCTGACGCCTTTGATCAGGAGCCCTGACGCCTTTGATCAGAAGCCCTGCTGCCGTTGGTCATGAGCCCTGACGCTTTTGATCAGGAGCCCTGCTGCCTTTGGCCATGAGCCCTGACGCCTTTGATCAGGAGCCCTGACACCTTTGATCAGGAGCCCTCCTACCTTTGATCAGGAGCCCTGCCGCCTTTGATCAAGAGCCCTGCCACCTTTGATCAAGAGCCCTGCCGCCTTTGATTAAGAGCCCTGCCGCCTTTGATCAAGAGCCCTGCCGTCTTTGAACAGGAGCCCTGACACCTTTGATCAAGAGCCTTGCTGCCTTTGATCAGGAGCCCTGCTGCCTTTGATCTGGAGCCCTGCCACCTTTGATCTGGAGCCCTGCCGCCTTTGATCATGAGCCCTGCCACCTTCAATCATGAGCCCTGCTGCCTTTGATCAGGAGCCCTGACTCCTTTGATCATGAGCCCTGCCACCTTTGATCTGGAGCCCTGCCACCTTCAATCATGAGCCCTGACGCCTTTGATCATGAGCCCTCCCACCTTTGATGAAGAGCCCTACCGCCTTTGATCAGGAGCCCTGCCGCCTTTGATCAGGAGCCCTGGAACCTTTTATCATGAGCCCTGCCACCTTTGATCAGGAGCCCTACTGCCTTTGATCATGAGCTCTGCCGCCTTTGATCAGGAGCCCTCCCACCTTTGATCAGGAGCCCTGCCGCCTTTGATCGGGTGCCCTGCCACCTTTGATCAAGAGCCCTACTGCCTTTGATCTTGAGCTCTGCCGCCTTTGATCGGGAGCCCTGCCACCTTTGATCAAGAGCCCTACTGCCTTTGATCAGGAGCCCTGACGCCTTTGATCAAGAGCCCTGCCACCTTTGATCTGGAGCCCTGCCGCCTTTGATCATGAGCCCTGACGCCTTTGATCATGAGCCCCTCTGCCCTTGATCAGGAGCCCTGACGCCTTTGATCAAGAGCCCTGCCACCTTTGATCTGGAGCCCTGCCACCTTCAATCATGAGCCCTGACGCCTTTGATCATGAGCCCTGCCGCCTTTGATCAAGAGCCCTGCCGTCTTTGAACAGGAGCCCTGACACCTTTGACAGAGAGCCCTGCTGCCTTTGATCAAGAGCCCTGCCACCTTTGATCTGGAGCCCTGCCGCCTCTGATCATGAGCCCTGACACCTTTGATCATGAGCCATGCCGCCTTTGATCAAGAGCCCTGCTGCCTTTGATCATGAGCCCTGCCGCCTTTGATCAAGAGCCCTGCTGCCTTTGATCATGAGCCCTGCCACCTTTGATCAAGACCCCTACCGCCTTTGATCAGGAGCCCTGCCACCTTTGATCAGGAGCCCTGGAACCTTTGGTCAGGAGCCCTGCTGCCTTCGATCAAGAGCCCTGACACCTTTGATCAGGAGCCCTGGAACCTTTGATCAGGAGCCCTCCCACCTTTGATCATGAGCCCTGACACCTTTGATCAGGAGCCCTGGAACCTTTGATCAGGAGCCCTCCCACCTTTGATCAGGAGCCCTGCTGCCTTTGATCATGAGCCCTGACACCTTTGATCAGGAGCCCTGACGCCTTTGATCATGAGCCCTGATGCCTTTGGTCAGGAGCCCAGCAGTATAGATGGAGTACTTGAGGTAGTGTCGATAGTCCGGGGTCAGGAATTTCTAACGTTCTGAATTTTTTTCCAGGGTTGGCCATAGAAGGCAAGGTCTGTTGTATAGTGAACTCACTCGGACCGGCCATTTCAGCCAGTCATGCCGCAAGGGAAGGTGTCCTCATCTGTAAGCTGCTAAGGGGGATAAGGATGGCGAAGCGTCCCCCGTTTAAGTTCTCACAACTATTGAATATTATCAAGTTGATCACTTTTTCAGCATAAACATAACATAACATGTGTTAGGGTAGGATTTTTGCAATCATTTTCTACAGAGCAAACAACATGAACACGAATTTGGAAGACTTCACACGTTGTACGAAATAGAGTGAATTACCCTGCAAAAGGCTTTAGTGTAGTAGAAGCCTCATAAAATAAGAGAAATATACATGCAAATGTATACACTTATATATATAATATGAGATGAGAATAGACATGGCCTAGAGTCATAATGTGCTATGAGAAAATAACAGAGTAGATGAACATGTGGTGGTTTTGATATTAAAATACATGATAGAAGCTTGAAATTGTGTATGAAGATACTAGAAGTGATATAGATTATGAATAACTGAAACCAATATTGATTTTTCAAAAGGTAAAATACACGTAGATTTCAGAGATAAAACTTGTGCAGCAACAGAGTATATTTAGTGATGAATAACATCTAATAATGAAATATATGTGCATTAACAATGATTTCTGAACACATATTGATATAAAAGTGATTGGTTGACTATATGAAATGGTAAATGCGATTGTGCAAATTGTGTAAAGCTTCTTGGCTAGCTTATCTAGTTTCAGCTTGGTCTGGCCTAAACAATGGCCCACTGATACTAGAAATTGCTATATGTTTCATGCTTGCAGAGTGAACATTCCAATAAGTGTAATGTGATTCGGTTCTCATGAGAATATGTAGACCTTGGGATCCATGCTAACCCTAAGATGCAGGTAATCTTCGATGTATATAATCATTATTGTTTATTTTCAGCATTTGATATAGACTCATACCTTTCCATTCTCGTGACGCGCATGAGAATATTTGTTGATGGATCTACTTTCTAAAATGAGCTGACTGACTCTCCATCCTGGGCTGGTGATGTGGTGTGATGGTGGCGTCACACCACCTGACATGGACATTTGCAAGAAATCTGATATACGATGATACCCCGGAGGAGGAGCGATGGCATGCAAGGCTCGCACTCTTCGACCGACGCATTCGATTCCATCGTTTCATGGCTTTTCTTTGGATGCACCTCTGCTTTTGATGCAGACTGACTTTTAACGAATTTAGGGGCATATCATCAAGGGGCCGCGATAGAATTATCGCCGCTTTAGCGTCCGTTTTCGGGCGAAAAGCGGCGATAATTCTATCGCACTATCAGCAAGGACACGCTAACGCGTGTTTCCATGCTTCTGCGCCCTTTCCCTTAACGCCCAGCTTTGCATCTCTAATGATATGCAAAGTGGGCGTTCCGCACCAAAATAACGTGGGAAATGTCGCTAACCGACATTTCTCCTATCATCAATCTGCACGCTAACCTGCACAGCGATAAGAAAAGTAGCGCTAACCGCGCTTATCGCTACTTTCCTTATGCCTGCTCCCAATCTGACTTAGCCATAATATCCAATGGAAGGTGGATTGTATGGCTAAGCCCACCCTGCCCTATCAGCAACGTATCGCCTTTCGCTGTGCGATTATCGCTGGATTTCCAGCGATAATCGCACATTTTGCAGCTAACTCCAGAATTTTTATCGCTTTTGAGATAAGCGTCGCTGATAGCGCGCTATCTCAGCGATAAAATCCAGCGATAGCCGGCGATAATTATCCTCGCGCTTAGCGATAATTATCGCCGGCTGTTGCTGATATGCCCCTAAATTGCTTCTTGGATCTCTGGCTCTATGCTGCTTTCGGTAGCAGATGGACTGAGCTTCGCCTTGTCAAACCAAATGAACTTTTGATCTTGAGATAGACTCTCTCTTTAGCTAAGGGACATTGTCCACAGAGACTTTAAATGACTGATCCTTGGATTAGTGAAGTATTTCCTTGTTAGGCCTGGAAGAACATTCCTCTACCTATGGGTTGAAGGATTCGGTAACTTTGATTTGACTTTTCTCGCACAATTGCTTTTATTCAGGCGATTGCATTACTAACTGAATTATTCAAAAGAGTCTTGAGTTTAATGGCAGAGTAAGTAAAAGTATAGCTGTCCGTAGTAGAGCCCAGTGCAGTCAGAGTAGTGAAGAGAACAAAAGATTTACGATTCTGCACTAAGAGATGATAAAACGTTTATAAGACGAAAAGAACCCTGACACGTATTTGAAAAGGAATATTCACCCAAAGGTGTCTTGGATCTGAATAACAGATGTTTATTGTTACCCAACTCAATGATACTCATTTTATCAACCTCAGAAGGATGAAAGTCTGAGTGGGCCCGCCAGGATTTGAACCTGTGACCATGAGGTCAAACACAGGCCCTTAAAATAGACACATTAGTCCACTGAGCCACCAGACCCAGCTGGCCCGATGATGAGTTGTTGCCTCGAAAGGAACTGTGCTCTGAACTCACCATGCTGTTCTGCCTCATCTTGTGTAGGATAGTGTTTGATGTTCAGACGCTGTGTTTGACTGGAAGGGGTTTTATCCTGCATGGGACAAAATTTGCCATTTCAAGGTTCCGCACTCGATCGATGCCACCTTCCTGGCATACCCCACTTGTGTGTCGTCAAGTGCTGTAAACAATATGAGTTAGTTGCAAAGCCACTGAGGCCAAGGATTTCCATCCACCCCTCTACACAGATCTGCCCACACCAAGGCATGCATCGGCCATTCATTCAACTATCACCATCCACCCTCACTGAAGCACTTATCCATTCACCCTCACCCACATATTCACACCTCAACCAGGAACCAAAGTCATCCATCAACCAGCAACTATTTAATTTACTTACAATGAATCTCATCTAAAGTATGTGATGCAGGTTTTACACCTCCATTTTCAAATCTGGCAGAAGTGAAGTTACCTTACTTTCCACCTTCCTAGTTGAGGTGATAGAAACCAAGGGGCTTATTTATGAAATGCCTGCGCCACTGGAGCGGAACTTTTTTCATGCTTCGTTGGCGCAAGCCTCTTAATCATATCTATGAGGCGACGCAAAGCCAATCTGCGTGGCTTCGCACGGCTTCATAGATATGGAGTAATCGCTGCCTTGCCTTACTCTGCGTCAAGGAGAGACAGTGTCTCCTTGTTTCTTCCTCTTTCCTAGTGATCTGCACTTCCTGCACAAAAGCAATCCTGCCTTCCACCATGGTGCAAGGGTGCCTGTGTTGGCACTAGGCAGCAAATTGTGCTCCAGCACACAGGGTAAGGTCAGGAACGCACTGCATTTCACAAATACGGTGCATTCCTGCCCTTTCACATTGGCGTAGGGCAGCACAGTAAGAAGACTTGCGGCACTGCCCTACGCCAAATTCTAGGGCAGTGCCGCAGATTTGCTAGCATGTGAGACAATGCAGCAAGACAACTTGGAGGGGACAGGAATGCACCATCATTGCTAACATATGGCACATTCCTACTCTCTCCCAGCACCAGAGCACTTGTGGCTGCCAGGTGCCAGTGCGGGCACCCTCGCGCCGTGGTGCAAGGGTGCCTGCGTTACTGCTAGCATTGTTTTTGTGCGGGAAGAAAAACCTTCCTGCACAAAAGCAATCCCAGAGCAATGTTTCCCTTTCTCTGTGTGCTGCAGAATGCAGGACACATGGAAAGAATAATAACGAGGAGAAAAAAACATATTTCTCCTTGTTACGCCTCCCCTGGGAAGGAAATACATTTTGATGTATGTTTAGTTTTACTAGTCTTCGTAAATCTGGGAATGTGCCAAAATCCATGGGTGGATGCGTGGGAACATCCACACTCCACCCATGGAGCGCCCACATTCCACCCATGGAACGCCCACACTCCACCCATGGAGCGCCCACACTCCACCCATGGAGCGCCCACACTCCACCCATGGAGCGCCCACACTCCACCCATGGAACGCCCACACTCCACCCATGGAGCGCCCACACTCCACCCATGGAACGCCAACACTCCACCCATGGAGCGTCCACACTCCACCCATGGAGCGCCCACACTCCACCCATGGAGCACCCACACTCCACCCATGGAACACTCACACTCCACCCATGGAGCGCCCACACTCCACCCATGGAGCGCCCACACTCCACCCATGGAGCGCCTTCCAGGACAGAGTATCCCAAGGCAGTGACTTGAGCTTGCGTTACTCCAGATTTACTTTGCCCTTCGTCGCGTCGCATGATTCAACTGCAACGCAAGGCTCAGTAAATCTGGCCCTGGGTTCTGATGATAGCGTAGGCATAAGCAGGCAGGTAACTAGTAGAGTTAGTTCAAGTTTTCACTTATGCCCGAACAGAGTAACATGCAAACAATGCAGCAATAATGAATAGAGGCAGTAAATTCTTAAGAAATCTATAATTTAATAAACAACACATTTAATTATGTAAATAACCAAAAAAGGCATTAAAAGTGCAATAAGGAACAGAAACGGCAGCACAAACTGGAGAAAGGTGAGGGAGTGACGCTGAGCTGTAGCTCTGTTCAGCATAAAATGAGGGCTAGCTCTGTTGTCTGAAGCTTGACAGCCCAATTCACAAAGTAACTTACGTGTCTTAAAGTTACGAGTGTGGGGTCTCTGTACTCGTGGCAGAATCTCTGCACGGTGCCCTCTCTGCAGAGCGTTGTGTGGACATTCTGCCCCGAGTTGCCACAGTCCACCACGAGTGCAGAGACTCTGCCACAAGTGTGCAGACTCTGCCCCCAGTGCGTACACACCACGAGTGTGCAGACTCCGCCACGAGTGTGCAGACTCTGCCCCCAGTGCGCACACTCCACCACGAGTGCAGGGACTCCGCCACGAGTGCGCAGACTCCGCCCCCAGTGCGCACACTCCACCACGAGTGCAGAGACTCCGCCACGAGTGCGCAGATTCTGCCACGAGTGTGCAGACTCTGCCCCCAGTGCGCACACTCCACCACGAGTGCACAGACTCCGCCACGAGTGTGCAGACTCAGCCCCCAGTGCGTACACTCCACCACGAGTGCAGAGACCCCCACCACGAGTGCGCAGACTCTGCCACAAGTGCGCAGACTCCGCCCCCAGTGCGCACACTACCACGAGTGCAGAGACTCCGCCACGAGTGCGCAGATTCCACCACGAGTGTGCTGACCCCGCCCCAGTGCACGCACACCACCACTAGTGTGCAGACTCTGCCACGAGTGCACAGACTCCGCCCCCAGTGCATACACACCACAATGAGTGCACAGACTCCGCCACGAGTGTGCAGACTCTGCCTCCAGTGCGCACACTCCACCACGAGAGCAGAGACTCCGCCACAAGTGCGCAGACTCTGCCACGAGTGTGCAGACTCTGCCCCCAGTGCGCACACTCCACCACGAGTGCAGAGACTCTGCCACAAGTGCGCAGACTCTGCCACGAGTGTGCAGACTCCGCCCCCAGTGCGTACACACCACAACGAATGTGCCGACTCCGCCACGAGTGTGCAGACTCTGCTGCCAGTGCACACTCCACCACGAGTGCAGAGACTCCGCCACAAGTGCGCAGACTCCACCCCCAGTGCGCACACTCCACCACAAGTGCAGAGACTCCACCACGAGTGCGCAGATTCTGCCACGAGTGTGCTGACCCCGCCCCAGGGCACGCACACCACCACGAGTGTGCAGACTCTGCCACGAGTGCACAGACTCTGCCCCCAGTGCATACACACCACAACGAGTGCGCAGACTCCGCCACAAGTGTGCAGACTCTGCCCCCAGTGCGCACACACCACAACGAGTGCGCAGACTCCGCCACAAGTGTGCAGACTCTGCCCCCAGTGCGCACACTCCACCACGAGTGTAGAGACTCTGCCATGAGTGCGCAAACTCCTCCCCCAGTGCACACAGTCCACCACGAGTGTGAGACTACACCACGAGCACAAAGACTTGGCATACGTAGCTTTACTACACATAAGTCTCTTTGTGAATCGGGCCCTGAGTCTCTTAGATCTGTGTATCTGAAGCGATATTGCGGTTGTCTGTGACCTGATCCTGTAAGATCACTGTAAGGCAGTGAATGTCTTCATTTTCTGAGATCTGAACAAAACCTGTGACTTGACGGATAACTCAGCAGTCTAAGTCCTAAATATAAACAATGCGATAGCTCTGCTTTCTGAAGCCTGAGCATAACATGAGGCATTGGTCTGCTGCAAACATGGGATTTCTGAACATGAGAGTACACACTGGTTATCATGGGAGGCTCCACCCCAGAGGTCACTAGTGAGCTGCAGCTCTGCTGATCATAAGCCGAGGACTAACTCTGCTGTCTGAAACCTGAGCCTAACATGAGGGATACCGCTGCTGTCTGAGGGGTAAGGCTGTGAAATCTGCTTACCCTGATGTAGGGCTCTGTCTGAGATCTGTGCATATAAGATCTGTTTAGTCTGCTGCATAGCTCTGTTGT
Source organism: Calotriton arnoldi (assembly GCA_963921515.1). NCBI lineage: Eukaryota > Metazoa > Chordata > Amphibia > Caudata > Salamandridae > Calotriton > Calotriton arnoldi. The sequence goes on along the minus strand of CAWUFW010005477.1, from coordinate 1,265,474 downwards.
CAGAGCTGTGTAACCTGATGGATAGATTTGTCACCTGATACTAACCTGATGGATAGCTCTGTTGTTAGAGATGTGTAACCTCATGGATAGCTCTGTTGTCAGAGCTGTGTAACCTCATGGATAGCTCTGTTGTCAGAGCTGTGTAACCTGATGGATAGCTCTGTTGTCAGAGCTGTGTAACCTCATGGATAGCTCTGTTGTCAGAGCTGTGTAACCTCATGGATAGCTCTGTTGCCAGAGGGATAAGCCTTTGAGAGCTGTAAAACCTGAGGGATAGTCTTGCTGTCAGAGACCTAAGCCGTTGAGAGGTTTTCAACCTGATGGATAGCTCTGTTGTCAGAGGCCCATGTTTTGAGAGCTGTGTAACCTGAGGGATAGCTCTGCTGTCAAATTACTAAGTCATCGAGAGGGATGTAAGCTGAGGGATAGTTCTGCTATCGGAGAACTAAGCCTTCAAAACCTGTGTAACCTGGTGGATAGCTCTGTTACCAGAGGGATAAGTCTTTGAGAGCTGTGTAACCTGGTGGATAGCTCTGTTACCAGAGGGATAAGTCTTTGAGAGCTGTGTAACCTAGTGGATAGCTCTGTTACCAGAGGGATAAGTCTTTGAGAGCTGTGTAACCTGGTGAATAGCTTTGTTACCAGAGGGATAAGTCTTTGAGAGCTGTGTAACCTGGTGGATAGCTCTGTTACCAGAGGGATAAGTCTTTGAGAGCTGTGTAACCTGGTGAATAGCTCTGTTACCAGAGGGATAAGTCTTTGAGAGCTGTGTAACCTGGTGAATAGCTCTGTTACCAGAGGGATAAGTCTTTGAGAGCTGTGTAACCTGAGGGATAGCTCTGTTACCAGAGGGATAAGTCTTTGAGAGCTGTGTAACCTGGTGGATAGCTCTGTTGTTAGAGCTGTGTAACCTGGTGGATAGCTCTGTTGTTAGAGCTGTGTAACCTGGTGGATAGCTCTGTTACCAGAGGGATAAGTCTTTGAGAGCTGTGTAACCTGGTGGATAGCTCTGTTGTTAGAGCTGTGTAACCTGATGGATAGCTCTGTTGTTAGAGCTGTGTAACCTGATGGATAGCTCTGTTGCTAGAGAGATAAGTCTTTGAGAGCTGTGTAACCCGAGTTATAGTCTTGTTGTCAGAGACCTAAGTCTTCAAGAGCTGTGCAACCTGAGGGATAGCTATGTTGTCTGAGACCTAAGCCTTCCAGAGCTGTGTAACCTGAGGGTTAGTCTTGCTGTCAGAAACTTAAGCCTTCGAGAGCAGTGTAACTTGAGTGATAGCTCTGTTGTCTCAGACTTACGCCTTTAGGAGCTGTGCAACCTGGGAGATAGCCCTGTTTTCTGAGACCTAAGCCTTTAAGAGCTGTGTAACCTGAGGGATAGTCTTGTTGTCAGAGACCGAAGCCTTTGAGAGCTGTGTAACCTGAGGGATAGACTTGCTGTCAGAGACCTAAGACATTGAGAGTTGTGTAACCTGAGGGATAGCTCTGTTGTCTGAGACCTAAGCCTTTAGAGCTGTGTAGCCTGAGGGATAGCTCTGTTGTCTAGACCTAAGCCTTTAAGAGCTGTGTAACCTGAGAGATCGCCCTGTTGTCAGAGACCTAAGCCTTTGAGAGCTGTGTAACCTCAGGGATAGCTCTATTGCTCGAGACTTAAGCCTTCGAGTGTTGGGTAGCTTGAGAGATAGCCCTTTTGACTGAGCCTTAAGCCTTTGAGAGCTGTGTAACCTGAGGGATAGTCCCGTTGTCTGAGACCTAATGTTTCATTTGCTGTGTAACGTGCGGGATTACTTGAGACCTAAACCTTTAAGAGTTGGGTAACCTGAGAGATAGCCCTGTTGTCTGAGACCTAAGGCTTCGTTAGCTGTATAACCTGAGGGATAGCTCTGTTGTCTGAGACCTAAGGCTTCGTTAGCTGTGTAACCCGAGGGATAGCTCTGTTGTCTGAGACCTAAGGCTTTATTAGCTGTGTAACTTGAGGGGTAGACTTGCTGTCAGAGACCTAAGACATTGAGAGTTGTGTAACCTGAGGGATAGGTCTGTTGTCTGAGACCTAAGCCTTCAAGAGCTGTGTAACCAGAGGTATAACTGTGCTCTTTGAAGGACAAAAGGTGCCGGACTGTTATGTCCTGAGTGATACCTCTGCTGTCTGCGACTCACGGATACCCGAAGTGCTAGCCCTGCTCTACAGCCATGTACACTATTCTTACTAAAACCCAGGTGATGTGACACTGTTCTAGGAGAGCAGCGAGCAATCTCACAGGAAAGTAAATTCGGGACCAGCCCGGGCAGGGCTAAGCATTGCATCTCCAGCACACATCCGGTACAGGTGTGATGGTTTTGTATAATAAACAAAGGCACTATTCCTTCTCCCCAACCCCCTTCTGCCAGTCCAGGCAGGATCACCATCATCCGCAGGCCCCATAGTCATCAGAGTCTGTTGTGCACGGAGAGCGTTGTCCCACCAGTCGTGGACACGGGTGGTGATGACTTGAGTGACTTTTCTGTGGGATCATCCCTGGGTGATTCAACGACTCAAGAACCTCAATTTAGGGGCAGCAGTGACGATGCAGCTGCAGTCGCTCTTAGAAAAGGCTAGAAACTGTCTTCATCACGTCAGCGATTCGTGTTTCGGGAGTTGAAGGTTCTGTTGTTCGTGTTCCGGGAAGGCGCATTTCACGGGTTGATGTTGAGCACGTTGTTGCGGAATCGCCGTGAATTGAACCAGGAATAGCACTGTCCAAAAGAAACACATGAAGAACAAGTGAGCACAAGCAAAGACACAGAAACCAAGGCATTATTTTCATGTTACGTTATCTGTAGTTACATGACATCCATTCTGGTATGGCGTTTCAAAATGGCTTCCCTCAGGGCGCGCGGTAGCCAGGGGCGGCTCCTCCACAATGGCGGAGGAGCGTCACCCCCAGGGCCGGACTGGGAACAGAAACCGGCCCTGGCAAACTGCTCAGCCGGCCCCCCCTGGGGTGAGGGGGGAGTGCGGCCGAGCAGTTTGCGAGGGCCCGTTTCGGCCGATTTTGTTACCGGGGGCCGATATTGCCGACCCCCGGTAACAAAAACGGCCCCCCAGGGGCCCAAAACCGGCCCCCACCCTAGCGGCCTACTGGGGAAATGCCCGGTGCCCGCTATGGCCAGTCCGGCCCTGGTCACCCCACTGCCTGGCTCAGACCCAGCAAATAAAACAATGTTCTAGCATCGTTTTATTGTTCATTGCCGGCTCTGAGCCAGCGCTGTAGGGAGAGGCGGGCCGAGGCACGGGAGAGGGAAGAGAAGTGCTATGTGCACTCCCTAAGTGTGCATATGTGCTTTGGCCAGCCGGCTCAGGCTGACCAAAACACACATGCGCATTTAGGTTTCTCCAGATCGGCTGCACTGCGCAGCCGGGCTGGAGAAACCCCACTGACTCCCTGACCTGAGCGGAGCGTCTTTCCAGCCCACTCAGGCCAATCCTTGCCCTGCTCCGCAGCAAGGTGATTGGATGAGAGTCTGTCCCAGGGGCTGCTGGGATCAGGAAGAAGAGAGGAGGTGCGACGCGATGCGGGAGGCGGCCTGCGGCTTCAGGTAGGTTTTTTTTAAATTAATATATTATTACTAATCCAACCCCACGCAACGCGACCCTTCCCGTGATGCAACCCTTACCGCGTTCCCTCGACCCTCCCAACCACCCTGTGTTTGTGGCATCCGCCACTGGCGGTAGCCATGTCCACATCTTTATGTTCAGTGCCACCAGCGTGTGTTCATGCAGGTGGGACTAGAAACTGCTCTAGTGCTGAAAAGCGTATGAGTTCAAATGTTCTTTACACTTCTCTGGCCTTTATTATGCGTGGTACTTCAAGTGTGTCAGTAATCTGGCCCCCAGAGGCACCCTTATGAGGTGGAACGGTGTCTGCTATTCTTCCTGTTTAGATCTTGGTGGATGGGCTACTCCATCACAACGGTGACGGATATCCTGTCTGCCAAATCTAAATCCCATAGGATATAATGGGATTGATATTTCGGTGGATGGGATATCCGTCAACATTGTGACGGAGTAACCGTCCGCCAAGATCTAAATCAGGCCCTAAGTTTCCAGTTCTATGTCTTTTGGTAATTCTCTTTTCCCCCTTCGCCATTGTCTTACAGGTTTTTCTGTTGTCTCTATTGGTAGCAAGCCTCGCAGAACAACCAAGCAAACCGTAAGTCAAACATCAAAATGATGAAATTACGAATGTTGTAAATCATCCTACAGTTTACCCTTCGCACTGTGTCAGAGATAACTATGAATGTAGGATCATAAACTTAGCTTGATAATGTGATGCACTTTCATTTTGCTTTTATGGTATAAATATTTTGAGGTCATAAGTATTGCATTTGGTGTGTGAGTTATGGTTTGCGTGGCTGTTGCGTGAGTTATGGATTGTGGTCCAAACATAATATGCAAATTTCAGTGGTTTTAATTCATATCTATAACTGGATTGTAACTGGGGTTTTCAGATGAATTTCTAAGTTATTTTGTAAAAAGTACATTAAGCTGTTATAACAATACCAACCACAGTTTAAACTTTGAGTGATTTAGCCTGAGGCAAAAAGGGAATGCACCTATCACAGTTAATGAATCTGGTCAGGCTTTTGTGGTGCTCTGATCTGGAAGAACAGCCTCCTAGCCTCCCTAGCAGGAGTAAGACTCCATGCTACTATTCAACAAAGATTATCAGCACACACATTTATAAACATATAGTACACATCTTATTGTAACATCTTATTAAGGATGCACTAACTTATTTTGCAAGGTCTTTATTTTTTTTATATAAAAATATTCCTTTATTCTTATCTTCTTCAAATCAGATTTCTCGTGTAGCCAACGCGTCTCGTCTCTTCCCAAGAGACTTCTTGAGGGAGGGCCTGGTTTGTTATTTAATATATTGAGGTCTCGAAAATCCTGTTCTCTTGTTTTAAACATATCTAACCCTGGGCGTAGTTCGCGTAGTAGCGCTACTCATAGCTACGCGAAGTGCACTTCGCACTACGCGAGCTACGCGTAGCTACGCGAACTGCGTAGTGCACTGTGCAAAATGCTGTTCGCACTGATTGCACAGTGCCGGATGCTTGTCCGCACTGTGCAATCAGTGCAAACCGCATCTTGCACAGTGCAAGCGGTCGTTTTCTGCCGCTCGAGTAGATTTCTACTCGAGCGGCAGCTTTCTCAACGCAGACTGGTAGTTTCTCATCGCGAGAGGTCGCGAGCATACGCGACCACTCGCAATGAGAAACCTGACCTCCCTGCGTTGAGAATCTCGCCGGGAGGTTTATTTTCCACGCTCGCGATCGGCAACTTGATGTTGCTGATCGCGAACGAGGAAAAAGTCTCGCCGGGATGTCATTTTGCTTGCTTGTGGTCACCAACTTGACGTTGAGGACCGCGAGCAAGCAAAAAATGACCGCTACGCGTGTTTGCACTGTGCTACGTGCAATTCGCGTAGTGCGAAGTAGCGCAAACTCCGCAAACTACGCGAGCGTAGCGTAGTACTTCACCCAGGGTTAAACATATCATAAGTTCTTCTCCAAAGAATATTACATGTGTTCCGCTGGTCCCATGCACTTGTTATCAAACAATTCTCTCATAGCTGTATCAGGGTTTTTGACCCACACGCACAAGCACGCTACAACTAATACGATTTTGATGCCAACATAGGCCCTAGACATGTATCAGGAGGCCACCTGAGGTGCATAGCCGGGGCTCCCTGAGGGGACTCCAGTGCTACAGTAGCAGGGAGCATGAGCGGTCAGGGCTGAGGTGCAGTGAAATGGCATTTGAGTACCGGGGCAGTTGTGCAAGGTCAGCATTGAGGTGCATCATCAAAGCTGGTTGAAGGGCCCGGTACTAGTGTAGCGGGAAATACATCAGGTCTTGTTGTCCCTTTGCTCCCCTCCCCCGCAGGAGCAGCAGTTTGTAGCTAGCAGTGCTGAGCCACCAGGAGATTTAACAGAAATAGTTCAGATCTGATGTGAAGGAAAGACTCACATTTACTAATTGTACCAACTTTATAGTAAGCAAAATGTGGAGGTGAGCTCCCAAAACGTTTAAAAACTGGGCGGGGTTGAAGGAGAGTCGCCTGCCCTACAAACCGGCTTGAAAAGGTCCGCCTCAGCCCTCTGGGGTAATGGCGTGTAAAACTGGGCAGTCAGGCCCTGCAACTTATGGCTGGCTTTTAAGATCATTTAGTTGGTGAATAGTAATATAAAGTAGATCATTGGGCTTGTGTTTAAGCACTCCTCATTTTCTCAGACCAGGGTACAGGAGCGCATGGGCTTGAAGGGATCTACCCAGGGCAAAAGTCCTAAAAAAGAAGTGGGGGACGCTGACGTCACGACAGGAAGTGACGTCACGAAAGGTGGCTTGCACCATCAGACTCATTGCCTCCCCTCGCTCACCCCTTAGATGCGATTGCATCAGAGAAGCCAGTGCGTGAGCAGCGTTCTGAATGAGCTCCGATCTCGCCCCAGAGAGGCCAAAGAGTGAATGTGTGGCTCGATTTGCTCCAGTTATCAAGCTCCCGGTAAAATAAGTGGGGGGACGCCGTCCACCCGCGTGGTACCCCGACTCGAGCCCTGGATCTACCCAAGATCACACAGTTTGGTGAAATCGTTAGGCTTGCTTTAGTCTCAAGTTTCAAAGCTACTTGTGCTTTCCACAGACCGCATAGAAGAACATATTTCACCCTCCTACAGAATGGCAAGAGAAGAAACAAATGACAATTTTTGTAATTCTCAATTTTCATTCTCAATATTTAAAATATGGTTCGAATTTTGTGCACTCTGAGTCTTATACATATACCTCTCAAAATAGGAATTATAGCTTCATTTAAACGTTTATGCTGGAGGCTGCTTTTGAGAGCTGCAATGTTCCGCCTATATGTGGACCACATTGGGCTTCACTTGGGCTATATGCGGGACACTTTGGGCTTCATTTGGGCTATATGCTGGCCACTTTGGGCTTCATTTGGGCTGTATGGTTCCACTTTGGGCTTGTACATGAACATCTTTAAGCTTGGGAAGGGTGTCAAAATCTAGGGGCATTGGAAAGTGGGGGTGCTTTAGCGCCCCTCAAAATAAACATGTAGGAGTCTCAAAGGTGAATGAGCATTAAAGATGCCTTTACATAGTGGGCCTGATTCACAGAACTAACTTACGTCAAAAACGTAAAGTTAGTACTTTTTGGTATTCACAGAATACACTTACTCATTTTGGTATTCACAGAATGAACTTACTCATTTCGTTATTCACAGAAGTTAGTAGTCCTAACTTTAGGACTCCTAAATGCCTTCTGTGAATACCGAAAGTCTTAAAGTTAGGATTTTTCTCAGTTTAGGAGTAGTAGGACTTTACTACTCCGAAACTGAGAAAAATCCTAACTTTAAGACTTTCGGTATTCACAGAGGCATTTAGGAGTCCTAAAGTTAGGGCTACTAACGTCTGTGAATACCGAAATGAGTAAGTTCATTCTGTGAATACCAAAATGAGTAAGTGTATTCTGTGAATACCAAAAAGTACTAACTTTACGTTTTTGACGTAAGTTAGTTCTGTGAATCAGGCCCTTTGTTTTTACCTTCTCACATTTGCCGTGCTTTGAAAGACAAAGGGCAAAACAAGTCCAGCTAAGTCATGTGACAAACTGCTGCTTATTCTTTTAGCATGGAGTTTGGTGTTGACTTTTCTTTCTCTGACTGCAAAGTGAGAGGATTTTGTAAAATGAACGGGTGCCGGGTGTCATTTTTGTTGACAAAATGTAAAGTATAAATAAACTAACTGCACGAATATTTCAAAATATATCAAAAGTTAGGAATGCAAAAATAAAGTGTTTTTATGTAATTCTGAAGTGTGATAGAAACAAAGATTTTTATAGGATAAAAAAAAATCAAAACACTTTCTTGGTGATGCAATACCCAATTTGCATGCATTATCATTTGTGCGCTTTTTGGTTTTATAAGCAACACTGTATTTCTTTTCAATTTAACAGCCAATTCAATGTAGAATCTGATACCTTTACAAGACGGTGCTCTACCACACCATGCTTTAGTAATATATACTCACCACCAGTTACGTACCACACCCTTACTATTCTCTTGCCGAAGGGGCGTGGCTATGAGTTCAGTGATGTAATATTGATGGCGACCCCCACTCTGATAATAGTTGCTGCAACACTGCTCTAAGATGGACAGAGAGAAGCCTGCATGAGTGTGGTGTCCTTACCGTGAAGACTATGATCACGACCAGGACACAGCAGCCGAGGGCCCCCACGGCGATGAGGAGAACCTGCCAGAACACGAAGCCACTCTGTGTGACGGATCCTGCTGTGAAGGAAAGAAAGGAAGCATTTCACACTGGACTGAGCAGAGAGTGAGGGTTCAAGGACAGTGAGGCATGATGGGAGTATGCTGTGGTGAGGGGGTATCCAGCACAGCACAGCCTCCCAGACTGATGAAGGCCGTGTGCCAGGGGTCCAGGCGCCCTCCACTCTGGGACATGTCTCAGGAGAAAGAAACACAAGATTCACACTGGAGGAGAGAGTGAGGGTTCAAGGACAGTGAGGCATATTGCGAGTATGCTGGAGGTGTGGGGGTATCCAGCACAGCGCAGCCTCCCAGACTGATGAAGGCTGTGTGCCAGGGGTCCAGGCGCCCTCCACTCTGGGACATGTTACTGTCTCAAGAGAAAGAAACACAAGGTTCACACTGGAGCGGAGAGTGACGGTTCAAGGACAGTGAGGCTTGATGGGAGTATGCTGGGGGTGAGGGGGTATCCAACACAGCACAGCCTCCCAGACTGATGAAGGCCGTGTGCCAGGGGTCCAGGCACCCTCCACTCTGGGACATGTCTCAAGAGAAAGAAACACAAGGTTCACACTGGAGCAGAGAGTGAGGGTTCAAGGACAGTGAGGCATGATGGGAGTATGCTGGGGGAGAGGGGGTATCCAGCACAGCACAGCCTCCCACACTGATGAAGGCCATGTGCCAGGGGTCCAGACGCCCTCCACTCTGGGACATGTTACTGTCTCAAGAGAAAGAAACACAAGGTTCACACTGGAGCGGAGAGTGAGCGTTCAAGGACAGTGAGGCTTGATGGGAGTATGCTGGGGGTGAGGGGGTATCCAGCACAGCACAGCCTCCCAGACTGATGAAGGCCGTGTGCCAGGGGTCCAGGCACCCTCCACTCTGGGACATGTCTCAAGAGAAAGAAACACAAGGTTCACACTGGAGCAGAGAGTGAGGGTTCAAGGACAGTGAGGCATGATGGGAGTATGCTGGGGGAGAGGGGGTATCCAGCACAGCACAGCCTCCCACACTGATGAAGGCCGTGTGCCAGGGGTCCAGACGCCCTCCACTCTGCGACATGCCTCAAGAGAAAGAAACATAGGGTTCACACTGGAGCAGAGAGTGAGGGTTCAAGGACAGTGAGACATAATGGGAGTAAGCTGGGGGTGAGGGGGAACCAGCACAGCACAGCCTCCAACACTGATGAAGGCCGTGTGCCAGGGGTCCAGGCGCCCTCCACTCTGGGACATGTTACAGTCTCAAGAGAAAGAAACACAGGGTTCACACTGGAGCAGACAGTGAGTGTTCAAGGACAGTGAGGCTTGCTGGGAGTATGCTGGGGGTGAGGGGGTATCCAGCACAGCACAGTCTCCCGGACTGATGAAGGCCGTGTGCCAGGGGTCCAGGAGCCCTCCACTCTGGGACATGCCTCAAGAGAAAGAAACACAAGGTTCACACTGGAGCAGAGAGTGAGGGTTCAAGGACAGTGAGGCATGATGGGAGTATGATGGGGGTGAGGGGGTATCCAGCACAGCACAGCCTCCCACACTGATGAAGGCTGTGTGCCAGGGGTCCAGACGCCCTCCACTCTGGGACATGCCTCAAGAGAAAGAAACACAGGGTTCACACTGGAGCAGAGAGTGAGGGTTCAAGGACAGTGAGGCATAATGGGAGTAAGCTGGGGGTGAGGGGGTATCCAGCACAGCACAGCCTCCCACAATGATGAAGGCCGGGTGCCAGTGGTCCAGGCGCCCTCCACTCTGGGACATGTTACTGTCTCAAGAGAAAGAAACACGGGGTTCACACTGGAGCAGACAGTGAGTGTTCAAGGACAGTGAGGCTTGATGGGAGTATGCTGGGGGTGAGGGGGTATCCAGCACAGCACAGCCTCCCGGACTGATGAAGGCCGTGTGCCAGGGGTCCAGGCGCCCTCCACTCTGGGACATGTTACTGTCTCAAGAGAAAGAAACACATGGTTCACACTGGAGCAGAGAGTGAGAGTTCAAGGACAGTGAGACATGATGGGAGTATGCTAGGAGTGAGGGGGTATCCAGCACAGCACAGCCTCCCAGACTGATGAAGGCCGTGTGCCAGGGGTCCAGGCGCACTCCATTCCGGGACATGTTACTGTCTCAAGAGAAAGAAACAAGGTTCATACTGGAGCAGAGAGTGAGGGTTCAAGGACAGTGAGGCATGATGGGAGTATGCTGGGAGTGAGGGGGTATCCAGCACAGCCTCCCAGACTGATGAAGGCAGTGTGCCAGGGGTCCAGGCGCCCTCCACTCTGGGACTTGTCTCAAGAGAAAGAAACACAAGGTTCACACTGGAGCAGACAGTGAGGGTTCACGGACAGTGAGGCTTGATGGGAGTATGCTGGGGGTGAGGGGGTATCCAGCACAGCACAGCCTCCCGGACTGATGAAGGCTGTGTGCCAGGGGTCCAGGTATCCTCCGCTCTGGGACATGTTACTGTCTCAAGAGAAAGAAACACAAGGTTCACACTGGAGCAGAGAGTGAGGGTTCAAGGACAGTGAGGCATGATGGGAGTATGCTGGGGGTGAGGCGGTATCTAGCACAGCCTCGTGGACTGATGAAGGCCGTGTGCCAGGGGTCCAGGCACCGTCAACTCTGGGACATGTCTCAAGAGAAAGAAACACAGGGTTCACACTGGAGCAGAGAGTGAGGGTTCAAGGACAGTGAGGAGTGATTGGAGTATGCTGTGGTGAGGGGGTATCCACCACAGCACAGCCTCTCAGACTGATGAAGGCCGTGTGCCAGGGGTCCAGGTGCCCTCCACTCTGGGACATGTTACTGTCTCAAGAGAAAGAAACACAAGGTTCACACTGGGGCAGAGAGTGAGGGTTCAAGGACAGTGAGGCATGATGGGAGTATGCTGGGGGTGAGGGGGTATCCAGCACACCACAGACTCCCAGACTGATGAAGGCCTTGTGCCAGGAGTCCAGGCGCCCTCCACTCTGGGACATGTCTCAAGAGAAAGAAACACAGGGTTCAAACTGGAGCAGAGAGTGAGGGTTCAAGAACAGTGAGGCATGATGGGAGTATGCTGAGGGTGAGGGGGTATCCAGCACAGCACAGCCTCCCAGACTGATGAAGGCCGTGTGCCAGGGGTCCAGGCGCCCTCCACTCTGGGACATGTTACTGTCTCAAGAGAAAGAAACACAGGGTTCACACTGGAGCAGAGAGTGAGGGTTCAAGGACAGTGAGGCATGATGGGAGTATGCTGGGGGTGAGGGGGTATCCAGCACAGCTTCGCAGACTGATGAAGGCTATGTGCCAGTGGTCCAGGCGCCCTCCACTCTGGGACATGTCTCAGGAGAAAGAAACACAAGATTCACACTGGAGGAGAGAGTGAGGGTTCAAGGACAGTGAGGCATATTGCGAGTATGCTGGAGGTGTGGGGGTATCCAGCAACAGCGCAGCCTCCCGGACTGATGAAGGCCGTGTGCCAGGGGTCCAGGCGCCCTCCTCTTTGGGACATGTTACTGTCCCAAGAGAAAGAAACACAAGGTTCACACTGGAGCGGAGAGTGAGGGTTCAAGGACAGTGAGGCATGATGAGAGTATGCTGGGGGTGAGGGGGTATCTAGCACAGCACCTCCTCCCAGACTGAAAAAGGCTGTGTGCCTATGGTCCAGTCGCCCTCCACTCTGGGACTTTTACTGTCTCAAAAGAAAGAAACACAAGGTTCACACTGGAGCAGAAAGTGAGGGTTCAAGGACAGTGAGGCATAATGGGAGTATGCTGGGGGTGTGGGGGTATCCAGCACAGCGCAGCCTCCCGGACTGATGAAAGCTGTGTGCCAGGGGTCCAGGCGCCCTCCACTCTGGAACATGACTCAAGAGAAAGAAACACAAGATTCACACTGGAGCAGAGAGTGAGGGTTCAAGGACAGTAAGACATAATGGGAGTATGCTGGGGGTGAGGTGGTATCCAGCACAGCCTCGCGGACTGATGAAGGCCGTGTGCCAGGGTCCAGGCGCCCTCCGCTAAGGGACATGCTACTGTCTCAAGAGAAAGAAACACGAGGTTCACACTGGAGCGGAGAGTGAGGGTTCAAGGACAGTGAGGCATGATGGGAGTATGCTGGGGGTGAGGGGGTATCCAACACAGCCTCCCAGACTGATGAAGGCCGTGTGCCAGGAGTCCAGGTGCCCTCCACTCTGGGACATGTTACTGTCTCAAGAGAAAGAAACAAGGTTCACACTGGAGCAGACAGTGAGGGTTCAAGGACAGTAAGGCATGATGGGAGTATGCTAGGGGTGAGGGGGTATCCAGCACAGCCTCCCAGACTGATGAAGGCTGTGTGCCAGGGGTCCAGGCATTCTCCACTGTGGGACATGTTACTGTCTCAAGAGAAAGAAACACAGGGTTCACACTGGAGCAGAGAGTGAGGGTTCAAGGACAGTGAGGCATGATGGGACTATGCTGGGGTGAGGGGGTATCCAGCACAGCACAGCCTCTCAGACTGATGAAGGCAGTGTGCCTATGGTCCAGGTGCCCTCCACTCTGGGACATGTTACTGTCTCAAGAGAAAGAAACACAGGGTTCACACACACTAGAGCAGAGAGTGAGGGTTCAAGGACAGTGAGGCATGATGGGAGTATGCTGGGGGTGAGGGGGTATCCAGCACAGCTTCGCAGACTGATGAAGGCTATGTGCCAGGGGTCCAGGCGCCCTCCACTCTGGGACATGTCTCAGGAGAAAGAAACACAAGATTCACACTGGAGGAGAGAGTGAGGGTTCAAGGACAGTGAGGCATATTGCGAGTATGCTGGTGGTGTGGGGGTATCCAGCACAGCGCAGCCTCCCGGACTGATGAAGGCCGTGTGCCAGGGGTCCAGGCGCCCTCCTCTTTGGGACATGTTACTGTCCCAAGAGAAAGAAACACAAGGTTCACACTGGAGCGGAGAGTGAGGGTTCAAGGACAGTGAGGCATGATGAGAGTATGCTGGGGGTGAGGGGGTATCTAGCACAGCACCTCCTCCCAGACTGAAGAAGGCTGTGTGCCTATGGTCCAGTCGCCCTCCACTCTGGGACTTTTACTGTCTCAAAAGAAAGAAACACAAGGTTCACACTGGAGCAGAAAGTGAGGATTCAAGGACAGTGAGGCATAATGGGAGTATGCTGGGGGTGTGGGGGTATCCAGCACAGCGCAGCCTCCCGGACTGATGAAAGCTGTGTGCCAGGGGTCCAGGCGCCCTCCACTCTGGAACATGACTCAAGAGAAAGAAACACAAGATTCACACTGGAGCAGAGAGTGAGGGTTCAAGGACAGTAAGACATAATGGGAGTATGCTGGGGGTGAGGGGGTATCCAGCACAGCCTCCTGGACTGATGAAGGCCGTGTGCCAGGGGTCCAGGCGCCCTCCACTCTGGGACATGCCTCAAGAGAAAGAAACACAAGGTTCACACTGGAGCAGAGAGTGAGGGTTCAAGGACAGTGAGGCATGATGGGAGTATGCTGAGGTTGAGGGGGTATCCAGCACAGCCTCCCAGACTGATGAAGGCCGTGTGCCAGGAGTCCAGGTGCCTTCCACTTTGGGACATGTTACTGTCTCAAGAGAAAGAAACACAGGGTTCATACTGGAGCAGAGAGTGAGGGTTCAAGGACAGTGAGGCATGATGGGAATATGCTGGGGGTGAGGGGGTATCCAGCACAGCACAGCCTCCCAGACTGATGAAGGCTGTGTGCCGGGGTCCAGGCGCCCTCCACTCTGGGACATGACTCAAGAGAAAGAAACACAAGGTTCACACTGGAGCAGAGAGTGAGGGTTCAAGGACAGTGAGGCATGATGGGAATATGCTGGGGGTGAGGGGGTATCCAGCACAGCACAGCCTCCCAGACTGATGAAGGCAGTGTGCCGGGGTCCAGGCGCCCTCCACTCTGGGACATGACTCAAGAGAAAGAAACACAAGGTTCACACTGGAGCAGAGATTGAGGGTTCAAGGACAGTGAGGCATAATGGGAGTATGCTGGGGGTGTGGGGGTATCCAGCACAGCACAGCCTCCCAGACTTATGAAGGCCGTGTGCCAGGAGTCCAGGCGCCCTCCACTCTGGGACATGTTACTGTCTCAAGAGAAAGAAACAAAAGGATCACACTGGAGCAGAGAGTGAGGGTTCAAGGACAGTGAGGCATGATGGGAGTATGCTGGGGGTGAGGGGGTATCCAACACAGCCTCCCAGACTGATGAAGACTGTGTGCCAGGAGTCCAGGCGCCCTCCATTCTGGGACATGTTACTGTCTCAAGAGAAAGAAACAAGGTTCACACTGGAGCAGAGAGTGAGTGTTCAAGGACAGTGAGGCATGATGGGAGTATGCTGGGGGTGAGGGGGTATCCAGCACACCACAGACTCCCAGACTGATGAAGGCCGTGTGCCAGGAGTCCAGGCGCCCTCCACTCTGGGACATGACTCAAGTGAAAGAAACACAGGGTTCACACTGGAGCAGAGAGTGAGGGTTCAAGGACAGTGAGGCATGATGGGAGTATGCAGGGGGTGAAGGGGTATCCAGCACAGCACAGCCTCCCAGACTGATAAAGGCCTGGCACAGGAAGAGCAGAGGGGCTGCTTGGCACACAGGCTCGCCCTGTGGTAGGTGGCACGGGGGTGCAGAGCACTGGGTAATGGCTCTGTGTCACCAAACATAAAGCATGCAGTCTTGGGCGCTCCTCTAACAATCTACAGTTATCAAGGTCATTGGTCCACCCGGCTGTATGAAAGGAGGCAAAACCACAACTCCCAGAATGCCTTAGTTTGCCAAACAAAAGGCCAGAAACAGAAATTACATTTTGCAAGAGTTAGCTGAGTGAGTGAACTCAATGAGTGTCTCCCAGAGGCACTTTTAAGAATGAACTCTTACAGAGGATGCTTGAGTTTCAAGAGGTAGCCCCATGAGTGAGTTCTAAGGGGTAGAGATTGTGTTCTAGGAACGAGCCTCAGAACCTCATAGAGGGAGACCATGACAGCTCATTTCTGGAAGCTAGCTCTAAGAGTGAGCCACAGGAAGTGAGCTGTAGGAGTCAGTCACAGGAGTGAGCTCTAAGAGTGAACCACAATAACGGCTCTAAGAAAGAATCTAGAGAGAATAAAGGCGAGAGCTCTACAAATAAATCCTATATTTGAGCTCTTATTGGCAACCACCGGAAGTGAGCTCTAAGAGTGAGTCACAGGAGTGAGCTCTAAGAGGCAGCCACGGGAAGTGAGCTCTAACAGTGATAAACATGAGTGAGCTCTAAGAGGCAACCACTAGAAGTGAGCTCTAAGAGTGAGTCACAGGAGTGAGCTCAACGAGGCAGCCACAGGAAGTGAGCTCTAAGGGTGAGTCACCGGAGTGAGCTATAAGATGCAGCCACAGGAAGTGAGCTCCGAGAGTGAGCACAAGAGAACAGCGTTAGCTACCTGTAAGATTGAAATCAGGAGTGAGCTCTTAGAGACAGCCCAGGAGTGAGCTGAGCTCTGTGCCATGAGTGAAATCCTCTAATAGAGAACTAGCACACTAGGAAGCCTCCTTAATGCTGCTATGAGGGTGAGTTTCACCTCATGAGTGAGCATCAGTAAGTGAGTCTGTGCAGTGTTGTGACCGGGGAGGTCAGTCCTTGTATATCTCACGAAGATGAAACTTTTGAAGATGTGTGAATTCAACTGTGAGACTGATAACTCAAACAGGCGGTGGGGGGCAGGGGGCAGAGGAAACAGAGGAGCTCACTTACCAGGGGGAACTCCAGCGATGGTCGTAGTGGGGGGCGCCGCACTGGCTGCAGTAGTTGTGGCAGTGGTGGTGGCTGCAGTGGTAGCAAGAGTAGTGGCGACAGTGGTTGCAGTTGTTGCAGCAGTGGCGGCTGAAGTGGTGGATGCTGTTGTGGCTGCTGTGATGGCTTCAGTAGTATCAGAAGTAGTAACTGCAGTTGTGGCCTCAGTTGTAGCTGCAGTGGTGGCAGCAGTGGGGACAGTAGTAGTGGCTGCAGTTGTGGCTGAAGTCGTAGCAGCTGTGGTAGCTGCAGTTGTGGCTGCAGTAGTAGCAGTAGTAGTGGCTGCAGTGGTGGTTGCAGTTGTGGCTGCAGCGGTTGCCGCTGTAGTAGCAGCAGTAGTGGCAGCAGTAGTAGCAGCAGTAGTGACAGCAGTGGTTGCCGAAGTAGTAGCAGCAGTAGTGGCAGCAGTAGTAGCAGCAGTAGTGACAGCAGTGGTTGCCGAAGTAGTAGCAGCAGTGGAAGCAGCTGTCGTAGCAGCAGTAGTAGCAGCAGTAGTGGCACTAATAGTAGCAGCAGTAGTGGGAGCAGTGGTGGCAGCAGTAGTGGCTGCAGCAGAGGTAGCAGTGGTGGCTGCAGTGGTGGCTGCAGTTGTGGCTGCAGTTGTGGCTGCAGTGGTTGCCACAGTAGTAGCAGCAGTGGTGGCTGCAGTGGTAGCAGCAGTAGTGGCAGCAGTTGTAGCAGCAGTAGTGACAGCAGTGGTTGCCGCAGTAGTAGCAGCAGTGGTAGCAGCTGTGGTAGCAGCAGTAGTAGCAGCAGTAGTGGCAGTAGTAGTAGCAGCAGTAGTGGCAGCAGTGGTAGCAGCTGTGGTGGTAGCAGTAGTAGCAGCAGTGGTGGCTGCAGTAGTGGCAGCAGTGTTGGCTGCAGTTGTAGCAGCAGTACTGGCAGCAGTAGTAGCAGCAGTAGTGGCAGCAGTGGTTGCCGCTGTAGTAGCAGCAGTAGTAGCAGCAGTAGTGGCAGTAGTAGTAGCAGCAGTAGTGGCAGCAGTGGTAGCAGCTGTGGTGGTAGCAGTAGTAGCAGCAGTGGTGGCTGCAGTAGTGGCAGCAGTGTTGGCTGCAGTTGTAGCAGCAGTAGTGGCAGCAGTAGTAGCAGCAGTAGTGGCAGCAGTGGTTGCCGCTGTAGTAGCAGCTGTCGTAGCAGCAGTAGTAGCAGCAGTAGTGGCACTAATAGTAGCAGCAGTAGTGGGAGCAGTGGTGGCAGCAGTAGTGGCTGCAGCAGAGGTAGCAGTGGTGGCTGCAGTGGTGGCTGCAGTTGTGGCTGCAGTTGTGGCTGCAGTGGTTGCCACAGTAGTAGCAGCAGTGGTGGCTGCAGTGGTAGCAGCAGTAGTGGCAGCAGTTGTAGCAGCAGTAGTGACAGCCGTGGTTGCCGCAGTAGTAGCAGCAGTGGTAGCAGCTGTGGTAGCAGCATTAGTAGCAGCAGTAGTGGCAGTAGTAGTAGCAGCAGTAGTGGCAGCAGTGGTAGCAGCTGTGGTGGTAGCAGTAGTAGCAGCAGTGGTGGCTGCAGTAGTGGCAGCAGTGTTGCCTGCAGTTGTAGCAGCAGTAGTGGCAGCAGTAGTAGCAGCAGTAGTGGCAGCAGTAGTTGCCGCTGTAGTAGCAGCAGTAGTAGCAGCAGTAGTGGCAGCAGTAGTGGCTTCAGTTGTGGCTACAGTTGTGGCTGCAGTTGTGGCTGCAGTTGTGGCTGCAGTGGTTGCCGCTGTAGTTGTAGAAGTAGTAGCAGCAGTAGTGGCAGCAGTAGTAGCAGCTGTGGTTGCTGCAGTGGTAGCAGCAGTAGTGGCTGCAGTTGTGGCTGCAGTAGTGGCTGCAGTTGTGGCTGCAGTGGTTGCCGCTGTAGTAGCAGCAGTGGTCGCAGCTGTAGTAGCAGCAGTAGTGGCAGCAGTGGTGGCTTCAATTGTGGCTGCAGTGGTTGCCGCTGTAGTTGTAGCAGTAGTAGCAGCAGTAGTGGCAGCAGTAGTAGCAGCTGTGGTTGCTGCAGTGGTAGCAGCAGTAGTGGTTGCAGTTGTGGCTGCAGTAGTGGCTGCAGTTGTGCCTGCAGTGGTAGCAGCAGTCGTTGCTGCAGTAGTAGCAGCAGTAGTGGCTGCAGTTGTGGCTGCAGTGGTAGCAGCAGTAGTAGCAGCAGTAGTGGCGGCAGTGGTAGCTGAAGTAGTAGCAGCAGTAGTAGCAGCAGTAGTGGCGGCAGTGGTAGCTGCAGTAGTGGCAGCAGTAGTGGCTGCAGTTGTGGCTGCAGTAGTAGCAGCAGTAGTGGCAGCAGTGGTAGCAGCAGTGGTAGCAGCAGTGGTAGCAGCAGTAGCAGCAGCAGTAGTAGCAGCAGTAGTGGCTGCAGTTGTGCCTGCAGTGGTAGCAGCAGTGGTTGCTGCAGTAGTAGCAGCAGTAGTGGCTGCAGTTGTGGCTGCAGTGGTAGCAGCAGTAGTGGCTGCAGTTGTGGCTGCAGTAGTAGCAGCAGTAGTGGCAGCAGTAGTGGTGGCAGTGGAAGCTGCAGTAGTAGCAGCAGTAGTAGCAGCAGTAGTGGCAGTAGTGGTAGCAGCAGTAGTAGCAGCAGTAGTGGCTGCAGTTGTGGCTGCAGTGGTAGCAGCAGTAGTAGCAGCAGTAGTAGCAGCAGTGGTAGCAGCAGTGGTTGCTGCAGTGGTAGCAGCAGTAGTAACAGCAGTAGTGGTGGCAGTGGTAGCAGCAGTGGTTGCCGCAGTGGTAGCAGCAGTAGTGGATGCAGTTGTGGCTGCAGTGGTAGCAGCAGTGGTTGCTGCAGTGGTAGCAGCAGTAGTAGCAGCAGTAGTGGCGGCAGTGGTAGCAGCAGTGGTTGCTGCAGTGGTAGCAGCAGTAGTAGCAGCAGTAGTAGCAGCAGTAGTGGCTGCAGTTGTGGCTGCAGTGGTAGCTGCAGTAGTGGCTGCTGTGGTAGCAGCAGTGGTTGCTGCAGTAGTAGCAGCTGTAGTGGCGGCAGTGGTAGCTGCAGTAGTAGCAGCAGTAGTAGCAGCAGTAGTGGCGGCAGTGGTAGCTGCAGTAGTAGCAGCAGTAGTGTCTGCAGTTGTGGCTGCAGTAGTGGCAGCAGTGGTAGCAGTAGTGGTTGCTGCAGTAGTAGCAGCAGTAGTGGCGGCAGTGGTAGCTGCAGTAGTAGCAGCAGTAGTAGCAGCAGTAGTGGCGGCAGTGGTAGCTGCAGTAGTGGCAGCAGTAGTGGCTGCAGTTGTGGCTGCAGTTGTGGCTGCAGTAGTGTCAGCAGTGGTAGCAGCAGTTGTTGGTGCAGTAGTAGCAGCAGTAGTGGCTGCAGTTGTGGCTGCAGTAGTGGCAGCAGTGGTAGCAGCAGTGGTAGCAGCAGTAGTAGCAGCAGTAGTGGCTGCAGTTGTGGCTGCAGTGGTAGCAGCAGTAGTAGCAGCAGTAGTGGCTGCAGTTGTGGCTGCAGTGGTAGCAGCAGTGGTAGCAGCTGTGGTAGCAGCTGTGGTAGCAGCAGTAGTGGCAGCAGTGGTTGCTGCAGTGGTTGCTGCAGTGGTAGCAGCAGTGGTTGCTGCAGTGGTAGCAGCAGTGGTGGCTGCAGTGGTTGCAGCAGTGGTTGCTGCAGTGGTTGCTGCAGTGGTAGCAACAGTGGTGGCAGCAGTGGTGGTGGCAGTGGTTGCTGCAGTGGTTGCTGCAGTTGTGGCGGCAGTGGTTGCTGCAGTGGTTGCTGCAGTGGTAACTGCAGTGGTTGCTGCAGTGGTAGCAGCAGTGGTGGCTGCAGTGGTTGGTGCAGTTGTGGCTGCAGTGGTTGCAGCAGTGGTTGCTGCAGTGGTAGCAACAGTGGTGGCAGCAGTGGTGGCGGCAGTGGTTGTTGCAGTTGTGGCTGCAGTGGTTGCTGCAGTAGTTGCTGCAGTGGTAGCAACAGTGGTGGCGGCAGTAGTTGCTGCAGTTGTGGCTGCAGTGGTTGCCGCAGTGGTTGCTGCAGTGGTGGCTGCAGTGGTGGCGGCAGTGGTGGTGGCAGTGGTTGCTGCAGTTGTGGCTGCAGTGGTTGCTGCAGTGGTGGCTGCAGTGGTGGCAGCAGTGGTGGTGGCAGTGGTTGCTGCAGTTGTGGCTGCAGTGGTTGCTGCAGTGGTTGCTGCAGTGGTAGCAACAGTGTTGGCAGCAGTGGTGGCGGCAGTGGTTGCTGCAGTTGTGGCGGCAGTGGTTGCTGCAGTGGTTGCTGCAGTGGTTGCTGCAGTGGTAGCTGCAGTGGTAGCTGCAGTGGTTGCTGCAGTGGTAGCAGCAGTGGTGGCTGCAGTGGTTGCTGCAGTTGTGGCTGCAGTGGTTGCTGCAGTGGTTGCTGCAGTGGTTGCTGCAGTGGTAGCAACAGTGGTGGCGGCAGTAGTGGCGGCAGTAGTTGCTGCAGTTGTGGCTGCAGTGGTGGCTGCAGTGGTGGCGGCAGTAGTGGCAGCAGTAGTGGCAGCAGTGGTAGCAGCAGTTGTTGGTGCAGTAGTAGCAGCAGTAGTGGTTGCAGTTGTGGCTGCAGTTGTGGCTGCAGTAGTGGCAGCAGTGGTAGCAGCAGTGGTAGCAGCAGTGGTTGCTGCAGTAGTGGCTGCAGTTGTGGCTGCAGTGGTAGCAGCAGTAGTAGCTGCAGTAGTGGCTGCAGTTGTGGCTGCAGTTGTGGCTGCAGTGGTAGCAGCAGTAGTAGCAGCAGTAGTGGCTGCAGTTGTGGCTGCAGTGGTAGCAGCAGTAGTAGCAGCAGTGGTAGCAGCAGTACTGGCATCAGTGGTTGCTGCAGTGGTAGCAGCAGTGGTTGCTGCAGTGGTAGCAGCAGTGGTTGCTGCAGTGGTTGCTGCCGTGGTAGCAGCAGTGGTTGCTGCAGTGGTACCAGCAGTGGTGGCTGCAGTGGTGGCGGCAGTAGTGGCAGCAGTAGTAGCAGCAGTGGTAGCAGCTGTCGTAGTTTCCTGTGCATTGATTAGGCGTGGACCTGTAGGAAGATAAACAGAGCATGCATTGGTTTCTGTGTGCAGTCAGCTTTGGAAGTTCCTCCCTCCCCCCTCCTCCACATGAGCTGTGACAGAGAAGCAAGTTCTGTGTCTACCACAGAAGCCCCCAGGGTGGGGCAGCACTGAGGATCATTCTGTTGATGGGGGGTGCCCCAAGACTTTGGATTTGGGGTGTGCTTACACAGACGACCCTCCTGGAGTCTCTGGACATCTAAGAGCTCCTGGGACACTGGGCAATCTGTTGTGGAAAACATACAACTTCTTGTTTAGAGTAAAGCTGAATGTCCCATGGTCTGTCTCTATGGCCCTGCTGCTCTGGGCTACAGGGTCCAGTAGGGTTCTTTCAGGGCAGCCACCAGCACAGCTGGCTAGTCCCCACACATCTGCTTCTCTGGTGGTCCCATAGGTTCAGCAATACCTACAAGGCTCTTGTGGTGCCGAGGCGTCAGAAGTTATCCCCAGGGTGGCAACAACTGACTGTTACCCCAGGACAGAACCTAGTGTACCAGCTCCATCCAGAAGCCACTGGCAGCCAAGTGTGCGGGGAGCAGATCACCAACAGGGTGGCACGATGAACCCAGAATCTACTCACTCTGCCCCAGCCTTCCCCGGCAGACCAGACCCGCCGATGAGCCTTCCTTCTTGCTACCTAAGGTCCTTCCTGCCCCCCTGCAGCCTCCTGGCAGGGGACCCCGGTATCATGGCCCTGCTCCCCTCCCAAAGCTCCTGCCGGCTGTACTCTGCAGGCCCTAGCTAGCCAAGCCTCACATCTGCAGGCTTCGCCATACGGTCGTCCGGTAACAGCCCCCTCTTTACCCCACTATTCCCATATATCTCCTAACTGCCCTATACTGTGTGTGCTCACACCCTGAGCCTCTTCTTCAGCAACTACGAGTCCTGCAAGTTCACACCATCTTCAGCTGTAACGTCTATTGCCCATTGTGTATTTTATTTTATTTATGTATTGATTTTAGTAACAAGATAACATCACACTTCAGTTACTTGTTCCATCTCCCCTCCCCCGCAGTCCCCTAAACAAAGAGAGAGATGTGAGTCGCACCATATACAAATGTATACAACTCCATACAATACACCTGGATTGCACAGGCAGCACAATATTGCCCATTGTGAAAGCCATAAATCCATGACTGCTGATTTTTCGCATCCACGCCTAGCACACTGCCTGCCGTAATGACAGTCACATAAGACAGACCGTCACATAAGACAGACCGTCACATAAGACAGACAGTCACATAAGACAGACAGTCACAGACAGTCACATAAGACAGACAGTCCCGTGACACCTCTGTCCTGCCTTCTATTTTTAAACACCCAACCAACCAAAATGATTCTAGTGTAAAATCCTGATTTTCTCACACCTAAAGTCCTCTGGAATGGGTGACCATAACACCCCTCGCACTTCTCCCATTTCTCTGGCTACTAGCAGTAAGCCTAGCAGTCCTGCCACAGCAGCCTTAGCACCCATCACCCCCAGCTCTACCAAATCTTTGCCCCCTCTGTGGATAGACATGATGAACTGGGCTTGACACCGTCCCTCAGGAGGCTGACACACCAGACAGGAGAAACACAGGGACAGCCTGTGTACCTGGCATCAACTGCTCCATCCCCAGATACAGACAACAGAGCCAAGACCCTGGCCTCTCAGGAAACTCTCAGACAGAAAGACAAGACAGCCAAGACACTGGCCTCTCAGGAAACTCTCAGACAGAAAGACAAGACAGCCAAGACACTGGCCTCTCAGGAAACTCTCAGACAGAAAGACAAGACAGCCAAGACACTGGCCTCTCAAGAAACTCTCAGACAGAAAGACAAGACAGCCAAGACACTGGCCTCTCAGGAAACTCTCAGATAGAAAGACAGGATACCCAAGACACTGGCCTCTCAGGAAACTCTCAGACAGAAAGACAAGACAGCCAAGACACTGGCCTCTCAGGAAACTCTCAGATAGAAAGACAGGACACCCAAGACACTGGCCTCTCAGGAAACTCTCAGATAGAAAGACAGGACACCCAAGACACTGGCATCCCAGGGAACTCTCAGATAGAAAGACAGGACAGCCAAGACACTGGCCTCTCAGGGAACTCTCAGACAGAAAGACAAGACAGCCAAGACACTGGCCTCTCAGGGAACTCTCAGACAGAAAGACAAGACAGCCAAGACACTGGCCTACCAGAAAACTCTAAGACAGAAAGACAAGACAGCCAAGACACTGGCCTCTCAGGGAACTCTCAGACAGAAAGACAGGACAGCCAAGACACTGGCCTCCCAGGGAACTCTCAGAACGAAAGACAAGACAGCCGAGACACTGGCCTCTCAGGGAACTCTCAGACAGAAAGACAGGACAGCCAAGACACTGGCCTCCCAGGGAACTCTCAGACAGGAAGACAGGACACCCAAGACACTGGCCTCCCAGGGAACTCTCAGACAGAAAGAGAGGACAGCGAGACATTGGCCTCCCAGGGAACTCTCAGACAGGAAGACAAGACAGCCGAGACACTGGCCTCCCAGGGAACTCTCAGACAGGAAGACAGGACACCCAAGACACTGGCCTCCCAGGGAACTCTCAGACAGAAAGACAGGACAGCCGAGGCACTGGCCTCCCAGGGAACTCTCAGGCAGAAAGACAGGACACCCAAGATACTGGCCTCCCAGGGAACTCTCAGACAGGAAGACAGGACACCCAAGACACTGGCCTCCCAGGGAACTCTCAGACAGAAAGAGAGGACAGCCGAGACATTGGCCTCCCAGGGAACTCTCAGACAGGAAGACAAGACAGCCGAGACGCTGGCCTCTCAGGGAACTCTCAGACAGACAGGACAGCCAAGACACTGGCCTCCCAGGGAACTCTCAGACAGAAAGACAGGACAGCCAAGACAATGGCCTCCCAGGGAATTCTCAGACAGGAAGACAGAACACCCAAGACACTGGCCTCCCAGGGAACTCCCAGACAGAAAGACAGGACAGCCAAGACACTGGCTTCCCAGGGAACTCCCAGACAGAAAGACAGGACAGCCGAGACACTGGCCTCTCAGGGAACTCTCAGACAGAAAGACAGGACAGCCGAGTCACTGGCCTCCCAGGGAACTCTCAGACAGAAAGACAGGACACCCAAGACACTGGCCTCCCAGGGAACTCTCAGACACGAAGACAGGACACCCAAGACAATGGCCTCCCAGGGAACTCTCAGACAGAACGACAGGACAGCCAAGACACTGGCCTCCCAGGGAACACTGAGACAGGAAGACAAGACAGCCAAGACACTGGCCTCTCAGGAAACTCTCAGACAGAAAGACAAGACAGCCAAGACACTGGCCTCCCAGGGAACTCTGAGACAGAAAGACAGGACAGCCAAGACACTGGCCTCCCAGAGAACTCTCAGACAGAAAGACAAGACAGCCAAGACACTGGCCTCCCAGGGAACTCTCAGACAGAAAGACAGGACAGCCAAGACACTGGCCTCCCTGGGAACTCTCAGACAGAAAGACAGGACAGCCAAGACACTGGCCTCCCAGAGAACTCTCAGACAGAAAGACAAGATAGCCAAGACACTGGCCTCCCAGAGAACTCTCAGACAGAAAGACAAGACAGCCAAGACACTGGCCTCCCAGAGAACTCTAAGACAGAAAGACAAGATAGCCAAGACACTGGCCTCCCAGAGAACTCTCAGACAGAAAGATAAGACAGCCAAGACACTGGCCTCTCAGGGAACTCTCAGACAGAGAGAAAGGACAGCCAAGACACTGGCCTCCCAGGGAACTCTCAGACAGAAAGACAAGACAGCCAAGACACTGGCCTCCCAGAGAACTCTCAGACAGAAAGACAGGACAGGCGAGACACTGGCCTCCCAGGGAACTCTCAGACAGGAAGACAAGACAGCCGAGACGCTGGCCTCTCAGGGAACTCTCAGACAGAAAGACAGGACAGCCAAGACACTGGCTTCCCAGTGAACTCTCAGACAGAAAGACAGGACAACCAAGTCCCTGGCCTCCCAGGGAACTCTCAGACAGAAAGACAAGACAGCCAAGACACTGGCCTCTCAGGAAACTCTCAGACAGAAAGACAAGACAGCCAAGACACTGGCCCCTCATGGAACTCTCAGACAGAAAGGCAAGACAGCTAAGACACTGGCCTCCCAGGGAACTCTCAGACAGAAAGACAAGACTGCCAAGACACTGGCCTCTCAGGAAACTCTCAGACAGAAAGACAGGACAGCCAAGACACTGGCTGTACTCTGCAGGCCCTAGCTAGCCAAGCCTCACATCTGCAGGCTTCGCCATACGGTCGTCCGGTAACAGCCCCCTCTTTACCCCACTATTCCCATATATCTCCTAACTGCCCTATACTGTGTGTGCTCACACCCTGAGCCTCTTCTTCAGCAACTACGAGTCCTGCAAGTTCACACCATCTTCAGCTGTAACGTCTATTGCCCATTGTGTATTTTATTTTATTTATGTATTGATTTTAGTAACAAGATAACATCACACTTCAGTTACTTGTTCCATCTCCCCTCCCCGCAGTCCCCTAAACAAAGAGAGAGATGTGAGTCGCACCATATACAAATGTATACAACTCCATACAATACACCTGGATTGCACAGGCAGCACAATATTGCCCATTGTGAAAGCCATAAATCCATGACTGCTGATTTTTCGCATCCACGCCTAGCACACTGCCTGCCGTAATGACAGTCACATAAGACAGACCGTCACATAAGACAGACCGTCACATAAGACAGACAGTCACATAAGACAGACAGTCACAGACAGTCACATAAGACAGACAGTCCCGTGACACCTCTGTCCTGCCTTCTATTTTTAAACACCCAACCAACCAAAATGATTCTAGTGTAAAATCCTGATTTTCTCACACCTAAAGTCCTCTGGAATGGGTGACCATAACACCCCTCGCACTTCTCCCATTTCTCTGGCTACTAGCAGTAAGCCTAGCAGTCCTGCCACAGCAGCCTTAGCACCCATCACCCCCAGCTCTACCAAATCTTTGCCCCCTCTGTGGATAGACATGATGAACTGGGCTTGACACCGTCCCTCAGGAGGCTGACACACCAGACAGGAGAAACACAGGGACAGCCTGTGTACCTGGCATCAACTGCTCCATCCCCAGATACAGACAACAGAGCCAAGACCCTGGCCTCTCAGGAAACTCTCAGACAGAAAGACAAGACAGCCAAGACACTGGCCTCTCAGGAAACTCTCAGACAGAAAGACAAGACAGCCAAGACACTGGCCTCTCAGGAAACTCTCAGACAGAAAGACAAGACAGCCAAGACACTGGCCTCTCAAGAAACTCTCAGACAGAAAGACAAGACAGCCAAGACACTGGCCTCTCAGGAAACTCTCAGATAGAAAGACAGGATACCCAAGACACTGGCCTCTCAGGAAACTCTCAGACAGAAAGACAAGACAGCCAAGACACTGGCCTCTCAGGAAACTCTCAGATAGAAAGACAGGACACCCAAGACACTGGCCTCTCAGGAAACTCTCAGATAGAAAGACAGGACACCCAAGACACTGGCATCCCAGGGAACTCTCAGATAGAAAGACAGGACAGCCAAGACACTGGCCTCTCAGGGAACTCTCAGACAGAAAGACAAGACAGCCAAGACACTGGCCTCTCAGGGAACTCTCAGACAGAAAGACAAGACAGCCAAGACACTGGCCTACCAGAAAACTCTAAGACAGAAAGACAAGACAGCCAAGACACTGGCCTCTCAGGGAACTCTCAGACAGAAAGACAGGACAGCCAAGACACTGGCCTCCCAGGGAACTCTCAGAACGAAAGACAAGACAGCCGAGACACTGGCCTCTCAGGGAACTCTCAGACAGAAAGACAGGACAGCCAAGACACTGGCCTCCCAGGGAACTCTCAGACAGGAAGACAGGACACCCAAGACACTGGCCTCCCAGGGAACTCTCAGACAGAAAGAGAGGACAGCGAGACATTGGCCTCCCAGGGAACTCTCAGACAGGAAGACAAGACAGCCGAGACACTGGCCTCCCAGGGAACTCTCAGACAGAAAGACAAGACAGCCAAGACACTGGCCTCTCAGGGAACTCTCAGACAGTAAGACAGGACAGCCGAGGCACTGGCCTCCCAGGGAACTCTCAGGCAGAAAGACAGGACACCCAAGACACTGGCCTCCCAGGGAACTCTCAGACAGGAAGACAGGACACCCAAGACACTGGCCTCCCAGGGAACTCTCAGACAGAAAGAGAGGACAGCCGAGACATTGGCCTCCCAGGGAACTCTCAGACAGGAAGACAAGACAGCCGAGACGCTGGCCTCTCAGGGAACTCTCAGACAGACAGGACAGCCAAGACACTGGCCTCCCAGGGAACTCTCAGACAGAAAGACAGGACAGCCAAGACAATGGCCTCCCAGGGAATTCTCAGACAGGAAGACAGAACACCCAAGACACTGGCCTCCCAGGGAACTCCCAGACAGAAAGACAGGACAGCCAAGACACTGGCTTCCCAGGGAACTCCCAGACAGAAAGACAGGACAGCCGAGACACTGGCCTCTCAGGGAACTCTCAGACAGAAAGACAGGACAGCCGAGTCACTGGCCTCCCAGGGAACTCTCAGACAGAAAGACAGGACACCCAAGACACTGGCCTCCCAGGGAACTCTCAGACACGAAGACAGGACACCCAAGACAATGGCCTCCCAGGGAACTCTCAGACAGAACGACAGGACAGCCAAGACACTGGCCTCCCAGGGAACACTGAGACAGGAAGACAAGACAGCCAAGACACTGGCCTCTCAGGAAACTCTCAGACAGAAAGACAAGACAGCCAAGACACTGGCCTCCCAGGGAACTCTGAGACAGAAAGACAGGACAGCCAAGACACTGGCCTCCCAGAGAACTCTCAGACAGAAAGACAAGACAGCCAAGACACTGGCCTCCCAGGGAACTCTCAGACAGAAAGACAGGACAGCCAAGACACTGGCCTCCCTGGGAACTCTCAGACAGAAAGACAGGACAGCCAAGACACTGGCCTCCCAGAGAACTCTCAGACAGAAAGACAAGATAGCCAAGACACTGGCCTCCCAGAGAACTCTCAGACAGAAAGACAAGACAGCCAAGACACTGGCCTCCCAGAGAACTCTAAGACAGAAAGACAAGATAGCCAAGACACTGGCCTCCCAGAGAACTCTCAGACAGAAAGATAAGACAGCCAAGACACTGGCCTCTCAGGGAACTCTCAGACAGAGAGAAAGGACAGCCAAGACACTGGCCTCCCAGGGAACTCTCAGACAGAAAGACAAGACAGCCAAGACACTGGCCTCCCAGAGAACTCTCAGACAGAAAGACAGGACAGGCGAGACACTGGCCTCCCAGGGAACTCTCAGACAGGAAGACAAGACAGCCGAGACGCTGGCCTCTCAGGGAACTCTCAGACAGAAAGACAGGACAGCCAAGACACTGGCTTCCCAGTGAACTCTCAGACAGAAAGACAGGACAACCAAGTCCCTGGCCTCCCAGGGAACTCTCAGACAGAAAGACAAGACAGCCAAGACACTGGCCTCTCAGGAAACTCTCAGACAGAAGGACAGGACAGCCAAGACACTGGCCTCCCAGGGAACTCTCAGACAGGAAGTCAGGACACCCAAGACACTGGCCTCCCAGGGAACTCTCAGACAGAAAGAGAGGACAGCCGAGACATTGGCCTCCCAGGGAACTCTCAGACAGGAAGACAAGACAGCCGAGACGCTGGCCTCTCAGGGAACTCTCAGACAGACAGACAGGACAGCCAAGACACTGGCCTCCCAGAAAACGCTCAGACAGAAAGACAAGACAGCCAAGACACTGGCCTCCCAGAGAACTCTCAGACAGAAAGACAAGACAGCCAAGACACTGGCCTCTCAGGGATCTCTCAGACAGAGAGAAAGGACAGCCAAGACACTGGCCTCCCAGGGAACTCTCAGACAGAAAGACAGGACAGCCAAGACACTGGCCTCCCAGAAAACGCTCAGACAGAAAGACAAGACAGCCAAGGCACTGGCCTCTCAGGGAACTCTCAAAAAAGAAAGACAAGACAGCCAAGACACTGGCCTCTCAGGAAACGCTCAGACAGAAAGACAAGACAGCCAAGACACTGGCATCTCAGGAAACTCTCAGACAGAAAGACATGACACTGGCCTCCCAGGGAACTGTCAGACAGAAAGACAAGACAGCAAAGACCCTGGCCTCTCAGGAAACTCTCAGACAGAAAGACAAGACAGCCAAGACACTGGCCTCCCAGAAAACTCTCAGACAGAAAGACAAGACAGACAAGACACTGGCCTCTCAGGGAACTCTCAGACAGAAAGACAAGACAGCCAAGACACTGGCCTCCCAGGGAACTCTTAGACAGAAAGACAGGACAGCCAAGACACAGGCCTCCCAGAAAACTCTCAGACAGAAAAGACAGCCAAGACACTGGCCTCCCAGGGAACTCTCAGATAGAAAGACAAGACAGCCAAGACACTGGCCTCTCAGGAAACTCTCAGACAGAAAGACAAGACAGCCATGACACTGGTCTCTCAGGGAACTCTCAGACAGAAAGACAAGACAGCCAAGACACTGGCCTCCCAGAGAACTCTCAGAAAGAAAGACAAGACAGCCAAGACACTGGCCTCCCAGGAAACTCTTAGACAGAAAGACAGGACAGCCAAGACACTGGCCTCCCAGAAAAGTCTCAGACCGAAAGACAAGACAGCCAAGACACTGGCCTCTCAGGGAACTCTCAGACAGAAAGACAGGACAGCCGAGGCACTGGCCTCCCAGGGAACTCTCAGACAGAAAGACAGGACACCCAAGACACTGGCCTCCCAGGGAACTCTCAGACAGGAAGACAGGACACCCAAGACACTGGCCTCCCAGGGAACTCTCAGACAGAAAGAGAGGACAGCCGAGACATTGGCCTCCCAGGGAACTCTCAGACAGGAAGACAAGACAGCCGAGACGCTGGCCTCTCAGGGAACTCTCAGACAGACAGGACAGCCAAGACACTGGCCTCCCAGGGAACTCTCAGACAGAAAGACAGGACAGCCAAGACAATGGCCTCCCAGGGAATTCTCAGACAGGAAGACAGAACACCCAAGACACTGGCCTCCCAGGGAACTCCCAAACAGAAAGACAGGACAGCCGAGACACTGGCCTCCCAGGGAACTCTCAGACAGGAAGACAGGACACCCAAGACACTGGCCTCTCAGGGAACTCTCAGACAGAAAGAGAGGACAGCGAGACATTGGCCTCCCAGGGAACTCTCAGACAGGAAGACAAGACAGCCGAGACACTGGCCTCCCAGGGAACTCTCAGACAGGAAGACAGGACACCCAAGACACTGGCCTCCCAGGGAACTCTCAGACAGAAAGACAGGACAGCCGAGGCACTGGCCTCTCAGGGAACTCTCAGACAGAAAGACAAGACAGCCAAGACACTGGCCTACCAGAAAACTCTAAGACAGAAAGACAAGACAGCCAAGACACTGGCCTCTCAGGGAACTCTCAGACAGAAAGACAGGACAGCCAAGACACTGGCCTCCCAGGGAACTCTCAGAACGAAAGACAAGACAGCCGAGACACTGGCCTCTCAGGGAACTCTCAGACAGAAAGACAGGACAGCCAAGACACTGGCCTCCCAGGGAACTCTCAGACAGGAAGACAGGACACCCAAGACACTGGCCTCCCAGGGAACTCTCAGACAGAAAGAGAGGACAGCGAGACATTGGCCTCCCAGGGAACTCTCAGACAGGAAGACAAGACAGCCGAGACACTGGCCTCCCAGGGAACTCTCAGACAGAAAGACAGGACACCCAAGACACTGGCCTCCCAGGGAACTCTCAGACAGGAAGACAGGACACCCAAGACACTGGCCTCCCAGGGAACTCTCAGACAGAAAGACAAGACAGCCAAGACACTGGCCTACCAGAAAACTGTAAGACAGAAAGACAAGACAGCCAAGACACTGGCCTCTCAGGGAACTCTCAGACAGAAAGACAGGACAGCCAAGACACTGGCCTCCCAGGGAACTCTCAGAACGAAAGACAAGACAGCCGAGACACTGGCCTCTCAGGGAACTCTCAGACAGAAAGACAGGACAGCCAAGACACTGGCCTCCCAGGGAACTCTCAGACAGGAAGACAGGACACCCAAGACACTGGCCTCCCAGGGAACTCTCAGACAGAAAGAGAGGACAGCGAGACATTGGCCTCAAAGGGAACTCTCAGACAGGAAGACAAGACAGCC
The DNA here is from genome assembly GCA_963921515.1 of Calotriton arnoldi. NCBI lineage: Eukaryota > Metazoa > Chordata > Amphibia > Caudata > Salamandridae > Calotriton > Calotriton arnoldi. The sequence goes on along the minus strand of CAWUFW010005477.1, from coordinate 1,234,228 downwards.
GAGACACTGGCCTCCCAGGGAACTCTCAGACAGGAAGACAGGACACCCAAGACACTGGCCTCCCAGGGAACTCTCAGACAGAAAGACAGGACAGCCGAGGCACTGGCCTCCCAGGGAACTCTCAGACAGAAAGACAGGACACCCAAGACACTGGCCTCCCAGGGAACTCTCAGACAGGAAGACAGGACACCCAAGAACACTGGCCTCCCAGGGAACTCTCAGACAGAAAGAGAGGACAGCCGAGACATTGGCCTCCCAGGGAACTCTCAGACAGGAAGACAAGACAGCCGAGACGCTGGCCTCTCAGGGAACTCTCAGACAGACAGGACAGCCAAGACACTGGCCTCCCAGGGAACTCTCAGACAGAAAGACAGGACAGCCAAGACAATGGCCTCCCAGGGAATTCTCAGACAGGAAGACAGAACACCCAAGACACTGGCCTCCCAGGGAACTCCCAGACAGAAAGACATGACAGCCGAGACACTGGCCTCCCAGGGAACTCTCAGACAGGAAGACAGGACACCCAAGACACTGGCCTCTCAGGGAACTCTCAGACAGAAAGACAGGACAGCCGAGTCACTGGCCTCCCAGGGAACTCTCAGACAGAAAGACAGGACACCCAAGACACTGGCCTCCCAGGGAACTCTCAGACACGAAGACAGGACACCCAAGACAATGGCCTCCCAGGGAACTCTCAGACAGAACGACAGGACAGCCAAGACACTGGCCTCCCAGAGAACTCTCAGACAGAAAGACAAGACAGCCAAGACACTGGCCTCCCAGGGAACTCTCAGACAGAAAGACAGGACAGCCAAGACACTGGCCTCCCTGGGAACTCTCAGACAGAGAGAAAGGACAGCCAAGACACTGGCCTCCCAGGGAACTCTCAGACAGAAAGACAAGACAGCCAAGACACTGGCCACCCAGAGAACTCTCAGACAGAAAGAAAGACAGAAAGACAAGACAGCCAAGACACTGGCCTCCCAGGGAACTCTCAGACAGAAAGACAAGACAGCCAAGACACTGGCCTCTCAGGAAACTCTCAGACAGAAAGACAAGACAGCCAAGACACTGGCCCCTCATGGAACTCTCAGACAGAAAGACAGGACAGCTAAGACACTGGCCTCCCAGGGAACTCTCAGACAGAAAGACAAGACTGCCAAGACACTGGCCTCTCAGGAAACTCTCAGACAGAAAGACAGGACAGCCAAGACACTGGCCTCCCAGAAAACGCTCAGACAGAAAGACAAGACAGCCAAGACACTGGCCTCTCAGGAAACTTTCAGACAGAAAGACAGGACACCCAAGACACTGGCCTCCCAGGGAACTCTCAGACAGGAAGACAGGACACCCAAGACACTGGCCTCCCAGGGAACTCTCAGACAGAAAGAGAGGACAGCCGAGACATTGGCCTCCCAGGGAACTCTCAGACAGGAAGACAAGACAGCCGAGACGCTGGCCTCTCAGGGAACTCTCAGACAGACAGACAGGACAGCCAAGACACTGGCCTCCCAGTTAACTCTCAGACAGAAAGACAAGACAGCCAAGACACTGGCCTCCCAGAGAACTCTCAGACAGAAAGACAAGACAGCCAAGACACTGGCCTCTCAGGGATCTCTCAGACAGAGAGAAAGGACAGCCAAGACACTGTCCTCCCAGGGAACTCTCAGACAGAAAGACAGGACAGCCAAGACACTGGCCTCCCAGAAAACGCTCAGACAGAAAGACAAGACAGCCAAGGCACTGGCCTCTCAGGGAACTCTCAAAAAAGAAAGACAAGACAGCCAAGACACTGGCCTCTCAGGAAACGCTCAGACAGAAAGACAAGACAGCCAAGACACTGGCATCTCAGGAAACTCTCAGACAGAAAGACATGACACTGGCCTCCCAGGGAACTGTCAGACAGAAAGACAAGACAGCAAAGACCCTGGCCTCTCAGGAAACTCTCAGACAGAAAGACAAGACAGTCAAGACACTGGCCTCCCAGAAAACTCTCAGACAGAAAGACAAGACAGCCAAGACACTGGCCTCTCAGGGAACTCTCAGACAGAAAGACAAGACAGCCAAGACACTGGCCTCCCAGGGAACTCTTAGACAGAAAGACAGGACAGCCAAGACACTGGCCTCCCAGGGAACTCTCAGACAGGAAGACAGGACACCCAAGACACTGGCCTCCCAGGGAACTCTCAGACAGAAAGAGAGGACAGCCGAGACATTGGCCTCCCAGGGAACTCTCAGACAGGAAGACAAGACAGCCGAGACGCTGGCCTCTCAGGGAACTCTCAGACAGACAGACAGACAGGACAGCCAAGACACTGGCCTCCCAGAAAACGCTCAGACAGAAAGACAAGACAGCCAAGACACTGGCCTCCCAGAGAACTCTCAGACAGAAAGACAAGACAGCCAAGACACTGGCCTCTCAGGGATCTCTCAGACAGAGAGAAAGGACAGCCAAGACACTGGCCTCCCAGGGAACTCTCAGACAGAAAGACAGGACAGCCAAGACACTGGCCTCCCAGAAAACGCTCAGACAGAAAGACAAGACAGCCAAGGCACTGGCCTCTCAGGGAACTCTCAAAAAAGAAAGACAAGACAGCCAAGACACTAGCCTCTCAGGAAACGCTCAGACAGAAAGACAAGACAGCCAAGACACTGGCATCTCAGGAAACTCTCAGACAGAAAGACATGACACTGGCCTCCCAGGGAACTGTCAGACAGAAAGACAAGACAGCAAAGACCCTGGCCTCTCAGGAAACTCTCAGACAGAAAGACAAGACAGCCAAGACACTGGCCTCCCAGAAAACTCTCAGACAGAAAGACAAGACAGCCAAGACACTGGCCTCTCAGGGAACTCTCAGACAGAAAGACAAGACAGCCAAGACACTGGCCTCCCAGGGAACTCTTAGACAGAAAGACAGGACAGCCAAGACACAGGCCTCCCAGAAAACTCTCAGACAGAAAGGACAGCCAAGACACTGGCCTCCCAGGGAACTCTCAGATAGAAAGACAAGACAGCCAAGACACTGGCCTCTCAGGAAACTCTCAGACAGAAAGACAAGACAGCCATGACACTGGCCTCTCAGGGAACTCTCAGACAGAAAGACAAGACAGCCAAGACACTGGCCTCCCAGAGAACTCTCAGAAAGAAAGACAAGACAGCCAAGACACTGGCCTCCCAGGGAACTCTTAGACAGAAAGACAGGACAGCCAAGACACTGGCCTCCCAGTAAACTCTCAGACAGAAAGACAAGACAGCCAAGACACTGGCCTCTCAGGGAACTCTCAGACAGAAAGACAAGACAGCCAAGACACTGGCCTCCCAGGGAACTCTTAGACAGAAAGACAGGACAGCCATGACACTGGCCTTCCAGGGAACTCTTAGACAGAAAGACAGGACAGCCAAGACACTGGCCTCCCAGAAAACTCTCAGACAGACAGACAGGACAGCCAAGACACTGGCCTCCCAGAAAACGCTCAGACAGAAAGACAAGACAGCCAAGACACTGGCCTCCCAGAGAACTCTCAGACAGAAAGACAAGACAGCCAAGACACTGGCCTCTCAGGGATCTCTCAGACAGAGAGAAAGGACAGCCAAGACACTGGCCTCCCAGGGAACTCTCAGACAGAAAGACAGGACAGCCAAGACACTGGCCTCCCAGAAAACGCTCAGACAGAAAGACAAGACAGCCAAGGCACTGGCCTCTCAGGGAACTCTCAAAAAGAAAGACAAGACAGCCAAGACACTGGCCTCTCAGGAAACGCTCAGACAGAAAGACAAGACAGCCAAGACACTGGCATCTCAGGAAACTCTCAGACAGAAAGACATGACACTGGCCTCCCAGGGAACTGTCAGACAGAAAGACAAGACAGCAAAGACCCTGGCCTCTCAGGAAACTCTCAGACAGAAAGACAAGACAGTCAAGACACTGGCCTCCCAGAAAACTCTCAGACAGAAAGACAAGACAGCCAAGACACTGGCCTCTCAGGGAACTCTCAGACAGAAAGACAAGACAGCCAAGACACTGGCCTCCCAGGGAACTCTTAGACAGAAAGACAGGACAGCCAAGACACTGGCCTCCCAGGGAACTCTCAGACAGGAAGACAGGACACCCAAGACACTGGCCTCCCAGGGAACTCTCAGACAGAAAGAGAGGACAGCCGAGACATTGGCCTCCCAGGGAACTCTCAGACAGGAAGACAAGACAGCCGAGACGCTGGCCTCTCAGGGAACTCTCAGACAGACAGACAGGACAGCCAAGACACTGGCCTCCCAGAAAACGCTCAGACAGAAAGACAAGACAGCCAAGACACTGGCCTCCCAGAGAACTCTCAGACAGAAAGACAAGACAGCCAAGACACTGGCCTCTCAGGGATCTCTCAGACAGAGAGAAAGGACAGCCAAGACACTGGCCTCCCAGGGAACTCTCAGACAGAAAGACAGGACAGCCAAGACACTGGCCTCCCAGAAAACGCTCAGACAGAAAGACAAGACAGCCAAGGCACTGGCCTCTCAGGGAACTCTCAAAAAGAAAGACAAGACAGCCAAGACACTGGCCTCTCAGGAAACGCTCAGACAGAAAGACAAGACAGCCAAGACACTGGCATCTCAGGAAACTCTCAGACAGAAAGACATGACACTGGCCTCCCAGGGAACTGTCAGACAGAAAGACAAGACAGCAAAGACCCTGGCCTCTCAGGAAACTCTCAGACAGAAAGACAAGACAGCCAAGACACTGGCCTCCCAGAAAACTCTCAGACAGAAAGACAAGACAGCCAAGACACTGGCCTCTCAGGGAACTCTCAGACAGAAAGACAAGACAGCCAAGACACTGGCCTCCCAGGGAACTCTTAGACAGAAAGACAGGACAGCCAAGACACAGGCCTCCCAGAAAACTCTCAGACAGAAAGGACAGCCAAGACACTGGCCTCCCAGGGAACTCTCAGATAGAAAGACAAGACAGCCAAGACACTGGCCTCTCAGGAAACTCTCAGACAGAAAGACAAGACAGCCATGACACTGGCCTCTCAGGGAACTCTCAGACAGAAAGACAAGACAGCCAAGACACTGGCCTCCCAGAGAACTCTCAGAAAGAAAGACAAGACAGCCAAGACACTGGCCTCCCAGGGAACTCTTAGACAGAAAGACAGGACAGCCAAGACACTGGCCTCCCAGAAAAGTCTCAGACCGAAAGACAAGACAGCCAAGACACTGGCCTCTCAGGGAACTCTCAGACAGAAAGACAAGACAGCCAAGACACTGGCCTCCCAGGGAACTCTTAGACAGAAAGACAGGACAGCCATGACACTGGCCTTCCAGGGAACTCTTAGACAGAAAGACAGGACAGCCAAGACACTGGCCTCCCAGAAAACTCTCAGACAGAAAGACAAGACAGCCAAGACACTGGCCTCTCAGGGAACTCTCAGACAGAAAGACAAGACAGCCAAGACACTGGCCTCCCAGGGAACTCGTAGACAGAAAGACAGGACAGCCAAGACACTGGCCTCCCAGAAAACTCTCAGATAGAAAGACAAGACAGCCAAGACAATGGCCTCCCAGGGAACTCTCAGACAGAAAGACAAGACAGCCAAGACACTGGCCTCCCAGGGAACTCTTAGACAGAAAGACATGACAGCCAAGACACTGGCCTCCCAGAGAACTCTCAGACAGAAAGACAGGACAGCCAAGACACTGGCCTCCCAGGGAACTCTCAGACAGAAAGACAGGACACCCAAGACACTGGCCTCCCAGGGAACTCTCAGACACGAAGACAGGACACCCAAGACAATGGCCTCCCAGGGAACTCTCAGACAGAACGACAGGACAGCCAAGACACTGGCCTCCCAGGGAACACTGAGACAGGAAGACAAGACAGCCAAGACACTGGCCTCTCAGGAAACTCTCAGACAGAAAGACAAGACAGCCAAGACACTGGCCTCTCAGGGAACTCTCAGACAGAAAGACAGGACAGCTGGGAATCAATAGTCTACCGAACTCATGATCATGCCCACAAGAACTGAGCAGTTCCCTTTCAGAATACACGACAAAGGCAAGGAACCTGAGACCCGCTGCAGAACAAAGACAGTCAGTCACCTGCAGGGGCCAAACTATGGCCTAAACGGCACACATCCAAACTATGCTTCTTGAATGTACTATCTATTCAAGAAACAAAGGAGCTAACAATGACAGACTGAATGCCTGGCTCATCTCTTGCCCCCAAAATATATTTAAGAACATTCTGAAATCGACCTCCACGGCCATCCCACATGAGAAGTAATTAACACCGTCATCCAGACAGTTCCCCAGCTGGGAAGTCCCTAGCTCCGACGGAGAAGTGACGTCCCTCGCATGGTTCTGGACATGTTCCCCTGTCCTGAGTGCCCCAACTGCACTGATGTCTGAGTTCCTGACGCTGATTTTAGTTGTCATGGATGAACAAGGACCATGCGTGTGCGCCATCAAATCGACCTGTCACACAGTGTATGTTATATGCATGTGCTGGGTGTATGTATGTTATATGCATGTGCTGGGTGTGTGTATGTTATATGCATGTGCTGGGTGTATGTGTGCCTGTGAATGGTATAGAACAGAGATGGTGCAGTAGTGCACAGTGCGTGTATGTTATATGCATGTGCTCGGTTTGTGTATGTTATATGCATGTGGTGGGTGTGTGTATGTTATAATCATGTGTTAGGTGTGTGTGTGTGCCTGTGAATGGTATAGAACAGAGATGGTGCAGTACTGCGCAGTGCGTGTATGTTATATGCATGTGCTGGGTGTGTGTATGTTATATGCATGTGCTGGGTATATGTGTGCCTGTGAATGGTATAGAACAGAGATGGTGCAGTACTGCGCAGTGCATGTATGTTATATGCATGTGCTTGGTGCGTGTATGTTCTATGCATGTGCTGGGTGTATGTGAGCCTGTGAATGGTATAGAACAGAGATGGTGCAGTCCTGTGCAGTGTGTGTATGTTACATGCATGTGCTTGGTGCGTGTATGTTATATGCATGTGCTAGGTGTGGGTGTGTGTGCCTGTGAATGGTTCAATACATAAAAGATGTAATGCTGTGCCATGCGTTTATGTTCTATGCATTGAATGCTACATTACATGGAGATGATGGGCTCCATTATGGGAGACCCAGGGCTAACTGTAGGAACATGAAGAGGCAGAGGAACCCCCCCACCCCCCAGACAGGTTTGTGGATTTCTGCATTCCTGTGAGCTGGGTGGAACACATGGGAGGGAGGCTTCCTCCGTACACCTCAACAGCACACTTTGCTTCAGGGAAAGGTTGCTGGGAATGGGCCTGGGCACATCTCAGCAAGGAGACAGAGCTAATAAGGGACTCATAAAGAGCAGGGTTTAGGCCCTGGGGTAACCTTTTGATGAGAGGTGTGGTGCAGCGGCCAGGGCAGCTGACTTCGGAGCACAGGGTTCACAGTTCGATCCCCGGCTCCGGCGGCAGCTTAGCTCAGCACCATGTGACTCTGGGCAATAGCTCACTTAATTTCCACGACGGCCCCCAGTGCCTTGAGACCCGTAAGGGTGAGTAGCTGCACTATATAAAAACGGACTTACTTACTTACATTTTACATATCACTGTTACTGACAACCAGGTGTGAACTCTGGTCACTCCCATGGCCTGTGTTGTGGGGCTTTCAGGTTTGGAGTCTCTCCTGCTGCGACAGACTGCTTTCAAGAGAAAGAGAAGGCAGAGGAGGGGGCACTTCGAAAGGAAGCAGACCCCCAACAGAAACCTCAAACACTCAGACTCTACATCACATTTGGTGTCTGAAAATGGACTATAAGAAGGGGAGATCAAGGACCCGAAAATAGTCAACTGTCAAGCAGCCAGTCGGGCTGTCTACGAGTGTTCTGCCTCTGACCAGGGCTGGGGACCAAGGCCTGCCAGTCTCCCAGCTGGGTGAGGGGACATCACCCAGGAACTTCAAGACAATCTGCCCCTGGAGACTGCCCTACCCTTGGAGTGCCTGTCTGCTTGCAAAGACCAGTGTGCCATGTGGTGAAGAGGAGACACCAGTGTGCCGTGTGGTGAAGAGGAGACACCAGTGTGCCGTGTGAGGAAGAGGAGACACCAGTGTGCCGTGTGAGGACGAGGAGACACCAGTGTGCCATGTGAGGAAGAGGAGACACCAGTGTGCCGTGTGACGAAGAGGAGACACCAGTGTGCCGTGTGAGGACGAGGAGACACCAGTGTGCCATGTGAGGAAGAGGAAGAGGAAACACCAGTGTGCCGTGTGACGAAGAGGAGACATCAGTGTGCCGTGTGAGGAAGAAGAGACACCAGTGTGTCGTGTGAGGAAGAGGCGACTGCTGGAGGGAGCAATTCCACTGGTCGATCTTGTCAATTTAGTCCCTGTAGCAAGGTGTGAGGGGGCAGATGCTGCACTTGTCGGGTCATTGCCCAAATACAGGGAAAATTCAGGCACCCCCGTATGCCAGAGGGGGGCCACCATGAAGTAAGTGGTTACTGTTGCTGCACCGATAGGGTCATTGCCCATGTGCCATGTCGTAGGTTGGTGACCCTGTATGCCAGGTGGGGCTGCTGTGAAGAGTGTGGCCATGCCGATCGGGTTGTATACTGTGTGCGGGGCTAAGTCGGCAACCCAGTATGCTATGTGGGGCCGTCGTGAAGATTGCTGCTGTGCCAATCGGGCAGTAGTCCATGTGCAGAGTGTAGATAGCAACCCTGCATGCCAGGGTGCCACAGGGACATGGCAAGGAGCAAGGTCTGGTCAACACTGTTGTTGTGAGGAGAAGGCCGCCGTAGTGACCCAAGTGGGCGCAATCGCTGACTGAGGACCAGCACCAGGAGCACCGCAACCCCCGCCCCCACCTGAGCGGAGGATCACAAGAAACCTACTAACCCTTTCCTGGCAGCATGTGAGGAGCTTACAGGAGACAGTTGCTGCAGCTTTAGTGCCTGTGAAGAGGGTGCGCTAAGACTCCAGTCGCTCAGATCCTGCTGGTGCTGGTATGACTGATTTATGGGCCAGACGGCTCCGGGGGAACTTGACTGCCATATAGCGCTTCGGTCGTGGAACACTTTAGACTTTCATAAAAAGTCAGAGTATGACTCCTGAGACTAACCTGGATGTAGCGTATAGTGAATGGGGAATAATTGTTAGCGAGAGCAGAGAAGGACTCAGGGACCCACCTATAAAACACTTGCGCCCTGACCTCAGGGGACTGTGTGTATTTTTTGTGAATGTCGTAATTTACTTTATGCTCAAATATAAATATATTTTTTATTATAAATGCAAGTATTTGACTGGACAATTATTTATTGCTGCTGCTGAACGTATTCTGAGTACCTTCGCCCAAGAAGCCTTGGACTGCTCGACCTGCGCTACCATTGAGAGTCAAGTGCTGAAGGGGTACTTGGCCTACTTGCTCAGAGTCCATAGTAGGTCGGGTCCTGGGACATCAAGAGTAAAAGGCCTCTACCCCCACAGTTGGACCATGCAGCTCTTGCTTACACCGTGGCCCTCTGAACGGGATTCTGACAAAAACATCAGGCATTTCTATAACCCTGAAGAAGCAAGAAATAGATGCTGAGACCCAACAAAGTAGAGGCCAATATTTATTGGGCCATTTCTGGGTAAATGATTGAAAGCAGGACATGTTTAGGTCTCAAATTTCATTAGCAAAATCAACTTAACCAATAGCGCTATAAACAAAGGCTTTGTGGAGCAGTGGCTAGACGCAAGGTAACCAGGCGCTGCGGTTAACGCCTGCTGCACACAACTGAAGGTTATGCAGAGAAGGGGTTGGATAGCAACATACTACAAAGTAGTTATGGTTATGAAATAACAGCAAAAACCATCTGAAATTCCACAATTATGGATAGCTCTGCAAACCATAGCTTGGACACCTGCCATGCAAATCATAGCTCTCACAGCTGCCATGCAAACAATAGCTCACACACCTGCCAATCAAACAATAGCTAACACACTTGCCATGCAAACCATAGCTCACACACCGGTCATGCAAACCATAGCTCTCACAGCTGCCATGCAAACTATAGCTCACACAGCTGCCATTCAAACCATAGCTAACACACTTGCCATGCAAACCATAGCTCACACACCGGTCATGCAAACCATAGCTCGCACACCTGCCATGTAAACCACAGCTCTCACAGCTGCCATGCAAACCTTAGCTCACACACCTGCCATACAAACCGTGGCTAACACACTTGCCATGCAAACCATAGCTTGCACACCTGCCATGTAAACCACAGCTCTCACAGCTGCCATGCAAACATTAGCTCATACACCTGCCATACAAACCGTGGCTAACACACTTGCCATGCAAACCATAGCTCGCACACCTGCCATTTAAACCACAGCTCTCACAGCTGCCATGCAAACCTTGGCTCACACACCTGCCATACAAACCGTGGCTAACACACTTGCCATGCAAACCATAGCTCGCACACCTGCCATGTAAACCACAGCTCTCACAGCTGCCATGCAAACCTTGGCTCACACACCTGCCATACAAACCGTGGCTAACACACTTGCCACGCAAACCACAGCTCGCACACCAGCCACGCAAACCACAGCTCGCACACCAGCCATGCAAACCACAGCTTGCACACCAGCCATGCAAACCATATCTCGCACACCAGCCATGCAAACCATAGATGGCACACTAGCTATGCAAGCCAAAGCTCACACACCTGCCATGCAAACCACAGCGTGCACACCAGCCATGCAAACCATAGCTCGCACACCTGCCATGCAAACCACAGCTCGCGCACCAGCCATGCAAACCATAGATCGCACACCTGCCACGCAAACCATAGATCGCACACCTGCCATGAAAACCATAGATCGCACACCTACCAAGCAAACCACAGCTCACGCACCAGCCATGCAACTCACAGATCGCACACAAGCCATGCAAACAACAGCTTGCACACCAGCCATACAAACCACAGCTCGCGCACCAGCCATGCAAACCATAGATCGCACACCTGTCATACAAACCATAGCTCACACACCAGCCATGCAACTCACAGATCGCACACCAGCCATGCAAACCACAGCTCGCACACCAGCTATGCAAACCACAGCTCGCACACCAGCCATGCAAACCACAGCTCGCGCATCAGCCATGCAAACCATAGATCGTACACCTGCCATGCAAACCATAGATCGCACACCTGCCATGCAAACCATAGATCGCACACCTGCCACGCAAACCATAGATCGTACACCTGCCATGAAAACCATAGATGGCACACTTGCCATGCAAACCACAGCTCACGCACCAGCCATGCAACTCACAGATCGCACACCAGCCATGCAAACCACAGCTCGCACACCAGCCATGCAAACCATAGCTCGCACACCTGCCATGCAAACCATAGATCGCACACCAGCCATACAAACCATAGCTCGCACTCCAGCCATACAAACCATAGCTTGCACACTTGCCATGCAAACCATAGATCGCACACCTGTCATGCAAACCATAGATCGCACACCAGCCATGCAATCCATAGATCGCACACCTGTCATGCAAACCATAGATCGCACACCTGCCATGCAAACCACAGCTCACGCACCAGCCATGCAACTCACAGATCGCACACCAGCCATGCAAACTACAGCTCGCACACCAGCCATGCAACTCACAGATCGCACACCACCCATGCAAACCACAGCTCGCACACCTGTCATGCAAACCATAGATCGCACACCAGCCATACAAACCACAGCTCACGTACCAGCCATGCAACTCACAGATCGCACACCAGCCATGCAAACCACACCTCGCACACCAGCCATACAAACCATAGCTCGCACACTTGCCATGCAAACCATAGATCGCACACCTGTCATGCAAACCATAGATCGCACACCAGCCATGCAAACCATAGATCGCACATCTGTCATGCAAACCACAGCTCACGCACCAGCCATGCAACTCACAGATCGCACACCAGCCATGCAAACCACAACTCACACACCAGCCATGCAAACCATAGCTCGCACACCAGCCATGCAACTCACAGATCGCACATCAGCCATGCAAACCACACCTCGCACACCAGCCATACAAACCATAGCTCGCACACTTGCCATGCAAACCATAGATCGCACACTTGCCATGCAAACCACAGCTCACGCACCAGCCATGCAAACCATAGCTTGCACACCTGCCATACAAACCAGAGCTCGCACACTTGCCATGCAAACCATAGATGGCACACTTGCCATGCAAACCATAGATCGCACACCTGTCATGCAAACCATAGATCGCACACCTGTCATGCAAACCACAGCTCACGCACAAGCCATGCAAACCATAGCTCAGATGCCAAATGCTTATGACCTCACAGTATTTCTAACTGAATATGAGGACTTCATCCCACATCTTTAAATCTCAACACATACACAAAGGTTCATTGTGTATCCAGACTCATTCATAGCATTAATGGTGAGGTAAAATGTCACGTCAGAAGTGAAATGGTTTATGTCATTTGTCAAGTCACCAGTACCATGAAGGGTGGGGTCCTGCGCCCTGGATCTGTTGTGTGACTATATATCTGTGTGTGCGTTTGTCACAGTAATCAGGCTGTCCGGGCAGTGGTATGTCACTGATGAACAAAGAAAGACTTAAAACTGAAATGGTCAGCAAAGGTTGTCAATACAACATTTCTGAGTAAAGACATGCAAGTACTTTGTATCCTCGCCGGAGTCTGGCGCCCACAGTGACATCAGGGCAGAGCAGACTCCATGGTGTCTGACCCATGCAAGGATAGTAGGATTACTCATGCCTTCAGGTTACCCTGTTGCAGGAGTGCACATACATGTGCTGTTGTGGTGACTAGGGGGCACATTTACGAGATTCTGACCCAGCGCTGCGCATCAAGTCACTTCGCTGCACCGCGCTGCGCCAGAGGGAAAGGGCTTCTTGAGCTGGTGCTGTTTTGGCAGCCTAGCTCCAACACAGGCACCCATGCACCATGGTGCACAGGCACCTGTGCTGTCGGCAGGATTGTTTTTGTGCAGGAAAGGGCACCTTCTTGCAACAAAACAATCCTGTGGGGCTTTTTTCTCTTTCTATGTGTGCTGCAGAATGGACACGCAGGAAGAGGAAAAACGAGGAGGAATAAAGATATTTCTCCTCGTTACACCTCTCATGGGGATGCCTAAGATTTTGGGGCATTCCAAGGTTTACCAGTTTTTGTAAATCCGGGGCAGAGTCAAATTCCAAAGGGAGTTGCATGGGAACACCCACCGCAACGCCCAAGGAACGCCGCACATTACTCCAGAGTTATGCAGCCATTCAAACCTACGCAATGTGGCTTTGTGTGGCTTCATAAATCTGACCCCAAGCCTTGTGTCACGCATGTGCCACTTTGCGTGGTGCAAACGTGACACAAGTTTCTCATAAATATACCCCAGGTGACTGCCTGGCCTGGGCACTGTTCCATGATTTGGCTCCTCGGCAGGCAGCAGGGGATGTGGGTGCAGGGCAGCCAGCTACTCTTGTACCTTTGGCACAGTCACAAATGTGGGGCAGAGACCATGGCAGAAGGATGTTGGTAGGAGGTCTTTCGGTGGGCAGTGGCCCAAAGTACAGTAAGGATGGAAACAGAGGCCATAGCTATTAAGGACGAGTCAGAGGGATCAGAATGAGTTTAGAAGTTTTGGTGACATACAGTACACACCAGAGGGAAAGGTCACAGAGCAAGAAGCCACTACAGATGCCTCTGGGTCCCAGGATTGGGTGTCACAGTGGGAGGTGCAGCCATGTGGAGTCAGGGTGGGCGGTGGTTTGCTTCAGTGGTTTACGAACCCTGAGTGAAGGCACTTTCATGGCACCATACAGGTTATATGAGGAATTCCGGGAGGGAGAAACCACGGTCAGGCAGCTTTTCTTCACCCATAAACCCCGCCACATCCTTACCCTTTCTGTTCGTGTCACGGGTTCTACTATCAGAATCCTCAGGCAGGGTGGGCATCCATTGGAAGTCTTCGGTCATGTTCACTGCAGTGCATGGGACATTTGGACCAGTGCTTAATTTGAGCTGGTAGTTTCCGGTGCTGGGCACCAATACTTAATTGTCCACACCGGCATTTATAACAGTCTGCCACATGGTGACACTGTTTGTTTAATTTAGTATTGAGTACAAGACCAGCTGTTTATTAAGTCAACCTACATTTAAAATGACGAATACCTGCCGCCCAAGCCATTCTTATAGCTATGGGGGCCTGGAATAGTCTAAACTGTCACACTTGTAGGAGCATGATGGTTAGTAGTTGTGTTTGTACTTTCATTGGCAGCACTTGCAGGGGCAGTGGGTGGTGCAAGCTGCAGTGGCCTCCTGACAAGGGCCCTGGTACTTACATTTTGTGCAAACTAACCACTGATGTGGACTCAGGCCCTGGACTCTGTGTGACAAGTTACCTGCACAACATGCAATCTATCTCCTTCCTTGGCATGGTAGTTTGGGCTGGACTGTTCCTATTGGAGCCGGACAAGAGTGATTTGCATATGACTGGATCCAAAACTGAGGTGGCGTGGTGAAGAGAAGAGCGTTGGGCTGGAATGCGGCCCCAGTTTGCGCAACTACGCGCAACGCGAATTGCACGTAGCACAGTGCAAAAACGCGTAGCGGGCATTTTGCTTGCTCGCGGTCCTCAACGTCAAGTTGGCGACCGCGAGCGAGCAAAATGACATCCCAGCGAGACTTTTTCTCGTTCGCGATCAGCAACATCAAGTTGCCGATCGCGAGCGTGGAAAATAAACCTCCCAGCGAGATTCTCAACGCGGGGAGGTCAGGTTTCTCATTGCGAGTGGTCGCGTATGCTCGCGACCGCTCGCGATGAGAAACTACCAGTCCGCGTTGAGAAAACTGCCGCTCGAGTACAAATCTACTCGAGCGGCAGAAAATGACCGTTTGCACTGTGCAAGATGCCGTTTGCAATGATTGCACAGTGCGGACAAGCATCCGGCACTGTGCAATCATTGCGAACAGCATTTCCTACCGCACTACGCAGTTCGCGTAGTGCTACGCGTAGCTCGCGTAGTGCAAAGTAACCCTGGGCGTAGTACTACGCTACGCTCGCGTAGTTTGCGAAGTTTGTGCTACTTCGCACTACGCGAATTGCACGTAGCACAGTGCAAACACGCGTAGCGGTCATTTTTTGCTTGCTCGCGGTCCTCAACGTCAAGTTGGCGACCGCGAGCAAGCAAAATTACATCCCGGCGAGACTTTTTCCTTGTTCGCGATCAGTAACATCAAGTTGCCGATCGCGAGCGTGGAAAATAAACCTCCCGGCGAGATTCTCAACGCGGGGAGGTCAGGTTTCTCATTGCGAGTGGTCCCGTATGCTCGCGACCGCTCGCGATGAGAAACTACTAGTCCGCGTTGAGAAAGCTGCCGCTCGAGTAGAAATGACCGCTTGCACTGTGCAAGATGCGGTTTTCACTGATTGCACAGTGCGGACAAGCATCCGGCACTGTGCAATCAGTGTGAACAGCATTTTGCACAGTGCACTACTCAGTTCGCGTAGCTCGCGTAGTGCGAACTGCACTTCGCGTAGCGCTACTACGCGAACTACGCCCAGGGTTACTTATTATACGAAATTCTTGTAATTGTGCCATGTCGTGTTATTAGCATCGTTCCCTCAAACAGCAAGAATATGAAGCATTATTTCGACTGAACTTGCAGTATTTCTGATATCAGCATTTTACTACAGTATATTCAATATATTTTTTAACCATAACACATCATTTCTCAAAAGCTGACGGGTTTACACGTTTTGGCCGCAGAGGAACAATTCAATAATCAAGGAATTGTTGTGAATGGTGACAAATTGAAAACACTCATCCGGTCCTCACCGGAAGCTTCTTAAAGAAGCCATCATTAGTTAATTATGACTCTTTGTATGTGAGCTATTTCTACGATTCATGAGGCAGTAACAGGGATTTTGGAAATATCAATGATTCAAAGGGGTTCTGACGTCACTGACCAGCCCCCCAACTCTGACAATTGTCGCAGCTCCACTGCCAGGGAGGGTGAGCACAAGAGAACATCCTGCTCCATCCTGAGATATATGAGTCTAAGGCAGACGTGTGTACTTGCCGCTTAGAGGGGTCTGAGCCGACACCCACGGACCCTTCAGCTGTCACCGCTGCCGACAAACCTATAGCACCGCTAGGAACACGGACCCAGCACAACCCGACCACAAGAACACACCCGTACCGAAGACCTTGCAATGCATCTTCCTCAACGTCCGATCCCTCCACAAACACGCCACCGAAATCTGGGACCTCCTTGACAGCACCACCCCGGACATAGCGTTCTTCACCGAAACCTGGACCAAAACCACCTCGGGCCAGACATCGCCATCGCCATTCCCCAAGGATACAAGATCTCCAGGAAGGACCGCCCCACCCGCCCGGGAGGAGGAATCACCATCGTCCACAAATCCACCCTCTGCCTGAGCACACTCCCCGACGAAACCACAGACCTGATGGAACACCTTCACTTCAAGATACTGACCAGCCCTACCACCACCCTCCGAGGAACCCTCATCTACCGACCCCCTGGACCACACGGACCATTCACTAACTCCATCACGGACATCATCTCCCCGCATGCCATCGCATCCACCAACTACACCCTGCTGGGAGACCTCAACTTCCACCTCGACAACCAACTGGACCCCAACACCACATCCCTCCTGGACAACCTCCACAACATTGGACTCCGCCAAATCGTGACCGAACCAACGCACTCAGCAGGACACACCCTCAACCCCCTCTTCACAACAGGAAACTCCATCACCTTCAGCCACACCACTGAACTCCCGTGGACTGACCACCGATGCGTCCACTTCACCTTCAGAACACCCACCATCCACAGACACCAGCACCTGCTCCCACGAAGAAACTGGACCAGAATCACCGACGACCAGCTCACCTCCTCACTCAGCAACTCCACCCCAACCATCGCAGGAAACGATGACCCCAACACCGCAGCCCAAACCCTGCACAGATGGATCTCCGACAGCGCCAACACCATAGCCCCCCTCAAGAAAAACAACAACACCCACGCCAAGAAAGCCGGATGGTTTACCACCGAACTTCGAAAGTCCAGACGCACTTGCTGCCGCCTCGAAAAGGCATGGAGGAACACCAAATCCACAGAAGCACACAACAACTTCAGAGCCGCTACCAACGCCCACCACCAACTCATCAGAAAAACAAGAAAAAAAGCGATTGAAGACAGAATCTCCACACACGCACACAACAGCAAAGAACTCTTCAACATCATCAAGGAGTTCGCCCAACCCACCTGCGAATCGACGGGCATTCCTCCCTCACAAGACCTCTGCGACAAACTCAGCACCTTCTTTCACCACAAAATCAAGAGCATCTACGACAACTTCAACGAAGACAACCAACACACTGAACCCCCGCCAACCACCCCCGACACCCTGAAGCCAGCGATTGACAACTGGACAGCCCTCACCATCGAAGACACACTGAAGACAATGAAGTCAATCCACTCCGGGGCCCCCACGGACCCCTGCCCCCACCACATCTTGAACAGAGCCGCCGACACCATCGCACCCATACTCCGCCACACCATCAACCGCTCCCTGGCGACCGCCTCGTTCCCCGATGACTGGAAACACGCCAAGGTCAACCCCCTCCGGAAGAAACCCTCGGCGGACCCCACCGACCTCAAAAACTACAGACCCATCTCCCTGCTCCCGTTCCCAGCGAAAGTCATCGAGAAAGCCATCAACAGCCAACTCTCCACATTCATCGAAGAGCACAACATCCTCGACTCCTCCCAATCCAGCTTCAGAAAAAACCACAGTACGGAAACCGCCCTCCTCGCCGCAACAGACGACATCTGCACCCTACTGGACAAAGGAGAAACAGTAACCCTCATCCTCCTCTACCTCTCAGGGTCGTTCGACACAGTCTCTCACCGCACCCTAATACGAAGACTCCTCAACGCAGGGATCCAGGACAAGGCCCTTGAATGGATCCACCCCTTCCTCTCCAGCAGAATGCAGCGGGTCAGACTCCCTCCTTTCCTCTCGGACCCTACACCAACCACCTGCGGAGTCCCTCAGGGGTCCTCCCTCAGCCCTACGCCCTTCAACGTCTACATGGCTCCACTCGCCCCGATCGTCAGAACCTACGGACTCAACATCGTGTCATACGCAGACGGCACCCAACTCATCCTCTCCCTATCCAAGGAACCCAACACCGCCAGACAGAACTTTCGAGAACGCATGGAAGCCGTCGCCAAATGGATGAAAAACAGCTGCCTACAACTCAACACCAACAAGACAGAAGTACTCATCATGGGCCCAAACCCCGACCCCTGGAACGACACCTGGTGGCCCCCCCGCCCTCAGAAGCCCGCCCACCCCCACGGACCACGCACGCAACCTTGGAATCATCCTAGACTCCGAGCTCAAAATGGACCGCCAGATCAACTCCGTCACATCCTCCTGCTTCCACACCCTCTGCCTCCTACGTAAGACCTTCAAATGGATCCTCCTCGAGCACAGAAAGACCGTCACTCACGCCCTGGTCACCAGCAGACTCGACTACGGCAACACACTCTATGCCGGAATAAACAAAAACCTCACCAGCAAGCTACAGAACATCCAGAACGCCGCCACAAGACTGGTCCTCAACCTGCCAAAACACTGCCACATCTCCCAGCACCTGCGCACACTCCACTGGCTCCCCGTCTAGGCGAGAATCACCTTTAAGATGCTCACCCACGCACACAAGGCCCTCCACGGCACCGGACCAGCATACCTCAACAGCAGACTCAAATTCCACGCACCCCAAAGGACCCTACGATCAGCCCAGCTCTCCTACGCCGTGGTCCCCCGCACCAGAAAGACCAGATCGGGAGGCCACTCCTTCTCCTTCCTCGCGGCCAAAGCATGGAACACCCTTCCGCTCCACCTCAGACAGACAACATCGCTCCCCATCTTCGCAAGAAACCTCAAAACCTGGCTCTTCGACAGACCCCCTCCTTGATGGACTGGAACCTGCACCCCCACTACCCCCAGCGCCTTGAGACCCTTACGGGTGAGTAGTCGCGCTTAACAAACGCCTGATTGATTGATTGATTGTCTGAGCACCAAGGGAGGGGGGCAGAGGAGCACAGGAGTGAGCAGGAACTGGAGGACAGCAGGTGTGACTGACACAAATCCTTATGAAGAACCCCACAGCTGTAGGGGACACCCACATACAGGGGCCCACCAGCCAACAGACCTCCCCTCATGTATCCGAGCACTATAGGCCACCTATCCGCAAGCGCTTTGACTTCAAAGAGCTTTGCATCGCTTTCAGAGCCTTGAACAGCCTTGGCACAGAATATGTGAAACAGAAATTCATCTGGTACCCTCCATCCAGAATGTTGTGGTCTCCTCAGCCTTGAATGTGATGATTCCCAAAGCTAAGAGAGCTCACTGGGGGGGCAGGGGCTTCATTCACTGAGCAGCCAAAAGATGGAGCTCCCTTCCCTCTATCTGTGGAAATGCACAAGTCCTTGTGCGCTTGGAAAGTCCTGAAAACATGGCTTTTTAATCAATAGCTTCTTTATTTAATTCTCCTGGTTAGAATCTCCTCCACTAAACTTCCACATTCTTCTGTTTCCTCTCTTTCCTTAGCAGGAAGCGCTTCGACGCCTCTGGGCAGTATTGCGCTATACAAAAATAACGTTTATTTTATTTCTAGTGCCACACTCCTCTTGCCCTAAGGGGGTTTAAAGGGCTGAGTCATGGCACACACAGCGATTTACACAGTTTACACAAGCGCCCCCCGACCTTTGCCCCCAGAAGGTCACTGCCCAAAGTTTGACTCCGTGGAAGCGCATCTGCCAGAGGTCGCTGTGCCAAGGTGACTGCCCCTCACCACGTCACACCAAAGGGCACAGCAGGCCTCTTACCTGCCAAGCACAGCCACAGAACCACAAACATTCGCCGGTTCGCCCTACGCATCCTGAGGCCTCGCTCCATCATGGACCCCAGACCAAGCGTGAACAGAACTTCGAGTCGGGTGATCCACTTGCCACCTGAGCGATCCTAAAGAGATCCAGGCACCTTTGTCGCCCAGCCGGCGACCTGGGCACTTTAAGTAGGAATTACTGGGAGTGCATTTTTCCTGGGCAATTACGAACTGGGAGAGGCTGCAATCAAATAGGAATTAAAACCTCATTATGGTGTCCAGACAAGGAAAAGATTCCTCAAGTGGTGGCGCATCCCAGAGAGGGGGAATGTCAGTCAGTCAAGGTAACTTTTTATTGTGTGATTAAATAACAGCAAACTAAATATTACTCAGTATTTGCCCGATTCGCTATAGATCCAACAGTCCTTGAAAGGGGAGCTTAAAGACCCTAACAGAGAACACCACGTAAGGTGACACTTAAGAACAGAAGATAGAGGCTGAAACCAGAAGGCAAGAGTGTTAGAATAATGTCCACGGATTGAGGTTAACAGCCAGCATTAATGCTTTATGACTACAAAGGGCATTAACTTTGAAGAGTGACGTCAGTGCGTAGCAGCAAGGTTTGACTCGTGACGTCAGTGGCCAGGTAGCGCGCTAGTTGTGGCCGTGTTCGAGTGCTGCGTGTGCAGGGCAGCAGTGGGACTGTGCGCATGGACTTGCACGGGATTGGCACTCAAGACTGAGGCTTCTTAGCGCTTCATGGGGACAGATGTAATCTTCGTTTACGTCCGGCAGTCTTTTCGGGATCTGTTAAAAGGCCCTGTACCACTCTGACATATGTACCAAATTTGGTAGTTCGGTTGGCTCCATTGTGGTAAAAACAACATTCCTAGTCTCGTTGCAGGTTCTTATATTGCGGGGCAGGACAATCGCCTTAAAAAGGGCGCGCCTGGCGGGCAGCAGCTCGGGCCGCAGCACAGTTTATGGTCACAAGACTCTGTTTTAAAGGCACACAGCCTGCACTTCACAGTCTTTGAGAGGGCGGGCAATTTTGGATTTATTTCTTCAATTTGCAGGCCCAACATCCTTACGACCATGATTTGTTAGAGGCAAGCTCTCCCATTGGCCAGTCTCACTACGGTTGCACCTCAGACCGGGTGGGCGATTGCCCGAGGTTGCCAGTGCTTCTAGCATGGGTGTGCTCTTCAGTCGGGCCTTGTCGCTTGACGTCGACAGCGTCTTTGTCTGCTTTTTAGGTCTCGCCAAGCAGCGCGCATGCGTAGGAGGAGACCTCTTGAAATCGATTCGGTTTTTCTGCCCTAAACGTGCACGCATTGCATTGCTTTCAATGGCAACGCGTGCACGTTTGGCGATTCCCTTGCGGGAGCGAGCTTTGAAACCATCTGTTTGTAATTAACTTGCAAACAGTTGGTTTCAAAGCTCGCTCCCGCAAGGGAAACAGGCGCAGGCCCCCTCCTCTCTCCTCTCCCCCTGCTGCCTCCTCCTCTCCTCGTCAAACTTGTTTTTCCTGTGGCCTCAACGCATTGGCCACTCCCACTGAAGAATGCGGGCTGACCGACACGTCCCCGCAGGGGACCCTCATAAGAGGGCGGCCCCTTTAGTGCCACAGGATGGCACACTGGACAGCCTAGTGTCCGGTGACCCCTTTGGGGTCCCGCGCGTCACTTCCGGCCGAGGTGGGGGAAGGGGAGAGGTATATATGCCTCCCCAGCCCACCTGGCGCCCTCTTTGTCCCTCACCCTGACGCCGTTTTCCCTCCCTACCGCTTACCCGGCGTACTCAGGGTGGGGGGGAAGGTTCTTCTAATCCTCTTTATTTGTGTTGCAGGCGGAGTTACAGGGCGATCCAGAGGCGGAAAGGTACTCAGGGGTACCCTCTTCAGGAGCACAAAGGGTGCTGAGGCCTAATATCCCCAGGAAGTCTGTGCGGTGGACCCTGGGGTGCGACGGCGCCCCGTCTGTCCTACGGGCGGTTGGAAACCTGTACAACCGGGGGTCGCTTGATCGCTCCGCCCCTCGTAGGGGGGGGGCGTGAGTAATAGGGTGGACCGATGGTTCACCGGAAGTGGGAGGGGCTATCCCTCACCACAACCGCTAAGCACCGATTGGCTAAGGCCACGATGCAAGTTGGCCCAACAGGTGGTAGGCCGCGAGGGGCGGCTTGCCTTTGGATCGCCTGTAAGATAACCCACCATGTTGGCATATTTGGTATGCTAATAAACCTGCAGCAATTTTTCCCACCAAAAAGTTGTCTTGTCTGCTTATTTATGTTACATGTATGTTGCTGCGGGAGGGCTGGTGAGTGTGGCCGATATTGGCACTAAGCGCAGCGGTGCCACTGCCCGGCATTTCAATGCAAATTGTCTCCCGTGCAGACGATATGCGGTCGACGCACTCCGTTTTATTCTTTTTTTAAGTGAAATGCAAAATCAATTTTTCAAGCTGAACTTCAGCAGTTTTGCACCACAAATTAAACACATCATATTTCCCTTCCTATGGTTTTGTTGTCAATGTTTTTACTGTTGATGTTTAATTCCCTCCATTGTGTTATGCTCCCGCACCATGTGTAAAACACTCACTTCTCAGATCTGCCGGTAACCTGCACTATCACACGTTCCAGTCCAGAGACAACTTGGCCTTTAATCCTTCAGAGGTCGCTGCACTCTGCCTTACCACAGGGCAAGTTATTATTATGTGTTTGTGGGCAGGCGTATTTTGCACGCTCCCACGTTGGTGGACAGTAGCTGCATGTGTTTGTCAGCTCACGGTGTCAGCGCAACTCAGCCTTTCATCCTTCAGGGGTCGCTATACTCTGCCATATAAAGCACGTTATTGTTCCATGTGTTTGTGGGCAGGTGTCTGTTGGTGCACAGGTGCTGCTTGTGTTTGCCTGCTCATGGCGTCAGTGCAGCTCAGCCTTTCATCCTTCAGGTGTCTGTTGCACGCTCCTACATTGGTGTACAGACCCTGCTTGTGTTTGCCTGCTCATAGTGCAGGTGCACTCGTCACACCAGCCCTGTCACTCACGGGCGGACGTGGGCGCTTATCAGTGACAGAGCAGCGGATGTGGGGTGCGTGAGGGCAGCACGTGCCCGCGGAAGGAGTGGGTGTGTACAGGGCATGGCCTTATCTGTCCTCCTAGCAGAGCAGCTTTCCAAGCCTCTTCTCCCGGAAGCCACAGAAGAGTTATCACCAGCAGGGGCTGGGGGGGAGGGGGTTCCGTGGTACATGGTCCATGTGCGCCCTCATTCCACTCTCTCAGGGCAGGTTACTGAGAAGTAATATAGCGTGAACTGGACCCGAAGGTATTGGAGCGCTTTACAAGAGCGCCAATTACCTTACACAAGGATACTTTCATTTTTGGGAGCCACGGGGAGATTAAGTGATTTGCCGAGAATCACAGGATGTTGAGCCGACGCCGGGACTCGAACCTGGTTCCCCAGCTCCAAAGTCGGCAGCTCTGGCCCTAAGGCCACAGCCTCTCACCCATGCCCAATCAAAAACCTCTGCACAGAATTTAAAAAGGTTCAGAGGTATCAGCATGTAAAGAGGATGCACTCAGCAGGACACACCCTCGACCCCCTCTTCACAACAGGAAAACTCCATCACCTTCAGCCACACCACCAAACTCCCGTGGACTGACCACCGATGCGTCCACTTCACCTTCAGAACACCCACCATCCACAGACACCAGCACCTGCTCCCACGAAGAAACTGGACCAGAATCACCGACGACCAGCTCACCTCCTCACTCAGCAACTCCACCACAACCATCGCAGGAAACGATGACCCCAACACCGCAGCACAAACCCTGCACAGATGGATCTCCGACAGCGCCAACACCATAGCCCCCCTCAAGAAAAACAACATCACCCACACCAAGAAAGCCAGATGGTTTACCACCGAACTTCGAGAGTCCAGAAGCACATGCCGCCGCCTCGAAAAGGCCTGGAGGAACACCAAATCCACAGAAGCCCACAACAACTTCAGAGCCGCCACCAACGCCCACCATCAACTCATCAGAGAAACGAGGAAAAAAGCGATTGAAGACAGAATCTCCACACATGCACACAACAGCAAGGAACTCTTCAACATCATCAAGGATTTCGCTCAACCCACCAGCGAATCGACGGGCACTCCTCCCTCACAAGACCTCTGCAACAAACTCAGCACCTTCTTTCACCACAAAATCAAGAGCATCTACGACAACTTCGACGAAGACAACCAACACACTGAACCCCCGCCAACCACCCCCGACACCCTGAAGCCAGCGATTGACAACTGGACAGCCCTCATCATCGAAGACACACTGAAGACAATGAAGTCAATCCACTCCGGGGCCCCCACGGACCCCTGCCCCCACCACATCTTGAACAGAGCCGCCGACACCATCGCACCCATACTCCGCCACACCATCAACCGCTCCCTGGCGACCGCCTCGTTCCCCGATGACTGGAAACACGCCGAGGTCAACCCCCTCCTGAAGAAACCCTCGGCGGACCCCACCGACCTCAAAAACTACAGACCCATCTCCCTGCTCCCGTTCCCAGCGAAAGTCATCGAGAAAGCCATCAACAGCCAACTCGCCACATTCATCGAAGAGCACAACATCCTCGACTCCTCCCAATCCAGCTTCAGAAAAAACCACAGTACGGAAACCGCCCTCCTCGCCGCAACAGACGACATCCGCACCCTACTGGACAAAGGAGAAACAGTAACCCTCATCCTCCTCTACCTCTCAGCGGCGTTCGACACAGTCTCTCACCACACCCTAATACGAAGACTCCTCGACGCAGGGATCCAGGACAAGGCCCTTGAATGGATCCACCCCTTCCTCTCCAGCAGAATGCAGTGGGTCAGACTCCCCCCTTTCCTCTCGGACCCTACACCAACCACCTGCGGAGTCCCTCAGGGGTCCTCCCTCAGCCCTACGCTCTTCAACGTCTACATGGCTCCACTCGCCCCCATCGTCAGAACCTACGGACTCAACATCGTGTCATACGCAGACGACACCCAACTCATCCTCTACCTATCCAACGAACCCAACACCGCCAGCCACAACTTTCGAGAAGGCATGGAAGCCATCGCCAAATGGATGAAAAACAGCTGCCTACAACTCAACACCAACAAGACAGAAGTACTCATCATGGGCCCAAACCCCGACGCCTGGAACAACACCTGCTGGCCCCCCGCCCTCGGAAGCCCGCCGACCCCCACGGACCACGCACGCAACCTTGGAATCATCCTAGACTCCGAGCTCAAAATGGACCGCCAGATCAACTCCGTCACATCCTCCTGCTTCCACACCCTCTGCCTCCTACGTAAGACCTTCAAATGGATCCTCCTCGAGCACAGAAAGACCGTCACTCACGCCCTGATCACCAGCAGACTCGACTACGGCAACACACTCTACGCCGGAATAAACAAAAACCTCACCCGCAAGCTACAGAACATCCAGAACACTGCCACAAGACTGGTCCTCAACCTGCCAAGACACTGCCACATCTCCCAGCACCTGCGCACACTCCACTGGCTCCCCATCGATGCCAGAGTCACCTTCAAGATGCTCACCCACGCACACAAGGCCCGCCACGGCACCGGACCAGCATACCTGAACAGCATACCTGAACAGCCGACTCGAATTCCACGCACCCCAAAGGACCCTACGATCAGCCCAGCTCTCGTACGCCCTGGTCCCCCGCACCAGAAAGACCAGATCGGGAAGCCGCTCCTTCTCCTTCCTCGCGGCCAAAGCATGGAACGCCCTACCACTCCACCTCCGACAGACAACATCACTCCCCATCTTCACGAGAAGCCTCAAGACCTGGCTCTTCGACAGACCCCCTCCTTGATGGACTGGAACCTGCACCCCCCCTACCCCCAGCGGCTTGAGACCCTTACGGGTGAGTAGTCGCGCTTAACAAACGCCTGATTGATTGATTGATTGTCTGAGCACCAAGGGAGGGGGGCAGAGGAGCACAGGAGTTGAGCAGGAACTGGAGGACAGCAGGTGTGACTGACACAAATTCTTATGAAGAACCCCACAGCTGTAGGGGACACCCACATACAGGGGCCCACCAGCCAACAGACCTCCCCTCATGTATCCGAGCACTATAGGCCACCTATCCGCAAGCGCTTTGACTTCAAAGAGCTTTGCATCGCTTTCAGAGCCTTGAACAGCCTTGGCCCAGAATATGTGAAACAGAAATTCATCTGGTACCCTCCATCCTAAATGTTGTGGTCTCCTCAGCCTTGAATGTGATGATTCCCAAAGCTAAGAGAGCTCACTGGGGGGGCAGGGGCTTCATTCACTGAGCAGCCAAAAGATGGAGCTCCCTTCCCTCTATCTGTGGAAATGCACAAGTCCTTGTGCTCTTGGACAGTCCTGAAAACATGGCTTTTTAATCAATAGCTTCTTTATTTAATTCTCCTGGTTAGAATCTCCTCCACTAAACTTCCACATTCTTCTGTTTCCATAGCAGGAAGCGCTTCGACGCCTCTGTGCAGTATTGCGCTATACAAAAATAACGTTTATTTTATTTCTAGTGCCACACTCCTCTTGCCCTAAGGGGGTTTAAAGGGCTGAGTCATGGCACACACAGCCATTTACACAGTTTACACAAGCGCCCCCCGACCTTTGCCCCCAGAAGGTCACTGCCCAAAGTTTGACTCCGTGGAAGCGCATCTGCCAGGGGTCGCTGTGCCAAGGTGACTGCCCCTCACCACGTCACACCAAAGGGCACAGCAGGCCTCTTACCTGCCAAGCACAGCCACAGAACCACAAACATTCGCCTGTTCGCCCTCCGCATCCTGAGGCCTCGCTCCATCATGGACCCCAGACCAAGCGTGAACAGAACTTCGAGTCGGGTGATCCACTTGCCACCTGAGCGATCCTAAAGAGATCCAGGCACCTTTGTGCCCAGCCGGCGACCTGGGCACTTTAAGTAGGAATTACTGGGAGTGCATTTTTCCTGGGCAATTACGAACTGGGAGAGGCTGCAATCAAATAGGAATTAAAACCTCATTATGGTGTCCAGACAAGGAAAAGATTCCTCAAGTGGTGGCGCATCCCAGAGAGGGGGAATGTCAGTCAGTCAAGGTAACTTTTTATTGTGTGATTAAATAACAGCAAACTAAATATTACTCAGTATTTGCCCGATTCGCTATAGATCCAACAGTCCTTGAAAGGGGAGCTTAAAGACCCTAACAGAGAACACCACTTAAATTGACACTTAAAGACAGAAGATAGATACTGAAAACAGAAGGCAAGAGTGTTAGAATAATGTCCACGGATTGAGGTTAACAGCCAGCATTAATGCTTTATGACTACAAAGGGCATTACCTTTGAAGAGTGACGTCAGTGCGTAGCAGCAAGGTTTGACTCGTGACGTCAGTGGCCAGGTAGCGCGCTAGTTGTGGCCGTGTTCGAGTGCTGCGTGTGCAGGACAGCAGTGGAACTGTGCCCATGGACTTGCACGGGATTGGCACTCAAGACTGAGGCTTCTTAGCGCTTCACAGGGACAGATGTAATCTTCGTTTACGTCCGGCAGTCTTTTCGGGATCTGTTAAAAGGCCCTGTACCACTCTGACATATGTACCAAATTTGGTAGTTCGGTTGGCTCCATTGTGGTAAAAACAACATTCCTAGTCTCGTTGCAGGTTCTTATATTGCGGGGCAGGACAATCGCCTTAAAAAGGGCGCGCCTGGCGGGCAGCAGCTCGGGCAGCAGCACAGTTTATGGTCACAAGACTCTGTTTTAAAGGCACACAGCCTGCACTTCACAGTCTTTGAGAGGGCGGGCAATTTTGGATTTATTTCTTCAATTTGCAGGCCCAACATCCTTACGACCATGATTTGTTAGAGGCAAGCTCTCCCATTGGCCAGTCTCACTACGGTTGCACCTCAGACCGGGTGGGCGATTGCCCGAGGTTGCCAGTGCTTCTAGCATGGGTGTGCTCTTCAGTTAGGCCTTGTCGCTTGACGTCGACAGCGTCTTTGTCTGCTTTTTAGGTCTCGCCTACGCAGCGCGCATGCGTAGGAGGAGACCTCTTGAAATCGATTCGGTTTTTCTGCCTAAACGTGCACGCATTGCATTGCTTTCAATGGCAACGCGTGCACGTTTAGCATTCCCTTGCGGGAGCGAGCTTTGAAACCCTCTGTTTGTAATTAACTTGCAAACAGTTGGTTTCAAAGCTCGCTCCCGCAAGGGAAACAGGCGCAGGCCCCCTCCTCTCTCCTCTCCCCCTGCTGCCTCCTCCTCTCCTCGTCAAACTTGTTTTTCCTGTGGCCTCAACGCATTGGCCACTCCCACTGAAGAATGCGGGCTGACCGACACGTCCCCGCAGGGGACCCTCATAAGAGGGCGGCCCCTTTAGTGCCACAGGGTGGCACACTGGACAGCCTAGTGTCCGGTGACCCCTTTGGGGTCCCGCGCGTCACTTCCGGCCGAGGTGGGGGAAGGGGAGAGGTATATATGCCTCCCCAGCCCACCTGGCGGCCTCTTTGTCCCTCACCCTGACGCCGTTTTCCCTCCCTACCGCTTACCCGGCGTACTCAGGGTGGGGGGGAAGGTTCTTCTAATCCTCTTTATTTGTGTTGCAGGCGGAGTTACAGGGCGATCCAGAGGCGGAAAGGTACTCAGGGGTACCCTCTTCAGGAGCACAAAGGGTGCTGAGGCCTAATATCCCCAGGAAGTCTGTGCGGTGGACCCTGGGGTGCGACGGCGCCCCGTCTGTCCTACGGGCGGTTGGAAACCTGTACAACCGGGGGTCGCTTGAACGCTCCGCCCCTCGTAGGGGGGGGGCGTGAGTAATAGGGTGGACCGATGGTTCACCGGAAGTGGGAGGGGCTATCCCCTCACCACAACCGCTAAGCACCGATTGGCTAAGGCCACGATGCAAGTTGGCCCATCAGGTGGTAGGCTGCGAGGGGCGGCTTGCCTTTGGATCGCCTGTAAGATAACCCACCATGTTGGCATATTTGGTATGCTAATAAACCTGCAGCAATTTTTCCCACCAAAAAGTTGTCTTGTCTGCTTATTTATGTTACATGTATGTTGCTGCGGGAGGGCTGGTGAGTGTGGCCGATATTGGCACTAAGCGCAGCGGTGCCACTGCCCGGCATTTCAATGCAAATTGTCTCCCGTGCAGACGATATGCGGTCGACGCACTCCGTTTTATTCTTTTTTTAAGTGAAATGCAAAATCAATTTTTCAAGCTGAACTTCAGCAGTTTTGCACCACAAATTAAACACATCGGGGCAGATTTACAAGCCCCCTGCGCCACCAGTACGTCACTTTTCGTGACGTACTGGTGGCGCAGGGGGCTCCTCGATATTTACAAGGAGAGGAAAAGCCACCATGCGTGACTTTTCCTCTCCTTGTAAATACCGTCCCTTCACACGCAGCACTTTGCGGTGAAGGGCGTTCCATGGGTGTTGCTGTGGGTGTTCCCATGCAACACCCATGGAACAAGACACATCTCCAGAATTACGAGAAATCGTAACTCTGGAGATGCGTCTGAAAGCTACGCCACCCTAGAGGTGGCGTAGCGAGGCGCACCGAGGAGAAATGTTTTCATTTCTCCTCGTTTTCCTCTTTCAATGCGTGCTGCATTCTGCAGCACGCATTGAAAGAGGAAAAGCCTGTACTGATTGTTTTTGTGCAGAAAGGTGCCCCTTCCTGCACAGAAACAATCTCCCCATGGCGCAGGCATCCTTGCACCATGGTGCAAGGGTGCCTGCGCCGGCGCTTGGCAGCTGTTTGTGCGCCAGCGCTAGGGAGAGCACAGGAATGCGACATATTCTTGTAAATATGTCGCATTCCTGTGCTCTGAAAGTGCCGCAGCGTGGCGCAGCCAAAGGGCTTGCAGCGCCACGCTGCGGCACTTTCTTGTAGATCTGCCCCATCATATTTCCCTTCCTATGGTTTTGTTGTCGATGTTTTTACTGTTGATGTTTAATTCCCTCCATTGTGTTATGCTCCCGCACCATGTGTAAAACACTCACTTCTGAGATCTGCCGGTAACCTGCACTATCACACGTTCCAGTCCAGAGACAACTTGGCCTTTAATCCTTCAGAGGTCGCTGCACTCTGCCTTACCACAGGGCAAGTTATTATTATGTGTTTGTGGGCAGGCGTCTTTTGCACGCTCCCACGTTGGTGGACAGTAGCTGCATGTGTTTGTCAGCTCACGGAGTCAGCGCAACTCAGCCTTTCATCCTTCAGGGGTCGCTATACTCTGCCATATAAAGCACGTTATTGTTCCATGTGTTTGTGGGCAGGTGTCTGTTGGTGCACAGGTGCTGCTTGTGTTTGCCTGCTCATGGCGTCAGTGCAGCTCAGCCTTTCATCCTTCAGGTGTCTGTTGCACGCTCCTACATTGGTGTACAGACCCTGCTTGTGTTTGCCTGCTCATAGTGCAGGTGCACTCGTCACACCAGCCCTGTCACTCACGGGCGGACGTGGGCGCTTATCAGTGACAGAGCAGCGGATGTGGGGTGCGTGAGGGCAGCACGTGCCCGCGGAAGGAGTGGGGGGTGTACAGGGCATGGCCTTATCTGTCCTCCTAGCCTTATCTGTCCTCCTAGCAGAGCAGCTTTCCAAGCCTCTTCTCCCGGAAGCCACAGAAGAGTTATCACCAGCAGGGGCTGGGGGGGGGGGGAGGGTTCCGTGGTCCATGGTCCATGTGCGCCCTCATTCCACTCTCTCAGGGCAGGTTACTGAGAAGTAATATAGCGTGAACTGGACCCGAAAGTATTGGAGCGCTTTACAAGAGCGCCAATTACCTTACACAAGGATACTTTCATTTTTGGGAGCCATGGGGAGATTAAGTGATTTGCCGAGAATCACAGGATGTTGAGCCGACGCCGGGACTCGAACCTGGTTCCCCAGCTCCAAAGTCGGCAGCTCTGGCCCTAAGACCACAGCCTCTCACCCATGCCCAATCAAAAACCTCTGCACAGAATTTAAAAAGGTTCAGAGGTATCAGCATGTAAAGAGGATGCTTCCCAAAGCCTCATTTACTTCCCATGGGTGTCATGGCTTTTGCTCTTATAAGGTCCCAAAGGCGAGACCTATTGGCTATGCCAATGCTTGTTCAAAGTAGTCTTGAGTGCTGTGTGGGGGAGCAGTAACCTATTCAGAACGACAGGTCAGTCTGGAGGGGATCCGATGACTTCTGGACCCAGGGCTGCTCCTGGTTCTGATAATGTGCTGAAGATCAGATGTCAGAGTGTTGGGCGCAGCAGTGATGCACCTGGAATAGTACTTTAAGAAAGAGCCTATATTGGCCCATGCTTGGCCCTCCAAGCCGAATTCAAGTCTGCATATTTGAAAGCGGCTGTATGAAGGGTGAATAACAGAGGCGCGAGGACACATCCTTGCTTCAATCCATCGTTCCTGGGTATTTTCCTCATTATAACCATCTGGGACAGCTTGAACCTCACCCATGCTGAGGAATACAAGGATCTCATCGTGTTCGGGGTGCCGCAGGATTGAAGTTTCCTCCATAAATTGCCTCTGTCCACTGAGTCGAAGGCGGCTGAGTAGTGAACAAAGCATGCGTAGAGGGGAGATGACTTCTGGCTAGTTGCTTGGTGTATTAGATAAGAGAGAGCAAATATGTTAGCTATGGTTGAAGAATTAGACCTAAAGCCAGTTTGGCAGGATGGCACAATCTCATTATTCGCCACCCACCACTCCCCATCTTTTCGAAGGGCGGAGGCGAAGCTGTGGCTACAATATCGAGAAGGGATATTAAGCGGTAGTTGGCTGGATTCTGCCTCTCTCCCTTTTAAAATACTGGGTGCAGAATTGAGCCCTCCAGCTTTCTGGTACTTGACCGGTCAGTGCGCATGTGTGGTATAGAGGCAGGAGTAGTGAAGACCACAAACCGATATCATCCTTAAGGACTTGAGCTGGGATCCCATTCGGCCGGGTGCGCCTGTCGCTCTTATTTTGCACAGAATTCTTTGACTTGTTTCATTCATGAACATTAGTTCCTTGTCTGAGAGTCATGTGAGACACATGCTTTGTATGGTACGATTGATGTATCTGCTGCGTACAGATGTTTTACGTGTTCTGTCCACAGGGGTTCATCGATTGCATTGTTTCTGATGGTTTCCTGACACACTTTTTTTTTATACATCTCCAAAGATCAGCCTGACTGCCCAAGGGTGAGTATATCTGTAGCCACTCTTTGTTCCTCTGTTGATTTTTTATTGTCCAAACGAGTTGTTTCTGTTGTTTTGTTCGATCCCGTCGCCTCAGCCGCTGCTCTGCCTTCATGTGCCACTCTTGCGTTTCTTGCATTAGCTTCGTCAGCCTGGGATGCTCCGCTTCCGGTTCGGGCATTCCTTTAGGGCGTTTTTCTGCTGGAGCGGAGTTTAGGATTAGATGGATGTCCTTAATGATGGACTCTCAGTTAGACAATAAATTAGTCGTAAGGGACAGGCCTTTGGGAGATTTCCAGGTTTTACGTTTTATGCGAGGAGACGGAGCTCCACTTTACTCTACGGATTCGGTGTGGACTTTACTCACCCTCTGAAGCTGCCAACATTCTCTGGACTTCCCCTGTGGATGAGCTGAAATTCAGCTCTGTCCAAAGTGGGAGGCGGTCGCTCTCTTGTGATGGGAGGATTTCAAAGCTCCCTGAGTGCGTATTGATTTTATCTGAAGAAAAGAGGTAATCGATGGTACTTCTGCCCTTAAATGTTTTAGGAAATAGTGGTCACGCTGGTGAATTTTCTGCTATATGTTGAAAGGATTGAAGCTCATGTTTATTAAGAAGCTTTGAAGCAATTCAGCTGGAGAATTTCCCGGTTGGCAGCCAACCCGAGCTGTTCCCAAATGTTGCAGGTTGAAATCCCCGCAGATTATAATATCATGGTTGGCGTATTCCCATGGACTCAAAAAACAAATTTGAGAGCAACCCTTCTAAAACAAAGGGAACTGAGTTAAAATAACCTATAACAGGAGAACAGCATTTTATTGTAGGTTATTGCATATTCCCATATCCCTGTGTCCAGTTTTTCGGAGAGATGAGTCAACCTTTCCGCTCACACAGAACCGTAACAGTTAAAATAGAGATTGGTCAGTAAGATCCTTATGCGGGAGTCGCTTGCTTTCAAGCTATCCAGAGTAATCAATTGTAGCATTTCATCCGGGGCTGATATTTCTTTGGCTTTTAGATCCAAGCCGAAATTGAGGTAAATAGACAGAACCCCTGATGGCCTCCCAAAGATGCTGGTTTTTATCGCTGCTCGATGTACCTCACCGAAGCCAGGAATGGTTATCGGACGTGTGGACTAGCGGCATATTAGCAAGAAGAGGCGATAATTATCGCTGAGCGCGCTTAGCGCGCTTTTTATTATCACCGGCTATCGCTGGAATATATCGCCAAGCTAGCGCTGTATTATCAACGCTTAGCACTATCACGATAAATATTCCAGCGATAGCGGGAAAATGGCCAAACATCGCTGAAAAACCAGCGATGTCCCTTTTAAAACGGCGATAAACTTGGTGATAAGGCCCTGTGGCCTTAACCCCATAATCCACCTCCCATGTTAGGCATGCCTTATTCAGGAATTTAGCAGACGTTAAATTCCTGCAGTAAGGCAGAGTTAGCGCGATTATGAGTATCGCTCCGCCTCGTTGTTAATATCGCAAAGCTGCCTTAGCGATATTTTCCCGTGTTGTTTTGACAGCCACGCCTACTTTGCATCTCATTATCGATGCGAGTCGTGACAAAAACGGGAGCTAAATCAAGGAAACACGCGCTAGCGTGTCCTTGTTAATAATGCGATAAAATTATCGCCGCTTTTCGCCCGAAAACGGACGCTAAAGCGGCGATAATTCTATCGCCAGCCCTTGATAATATGCCCCCTGGTTTCTTGGAGGCAAAGTAAGTCGGCGTTCTTTAGAAGCAGGGTTTGCAGATGAGGATTTTAATAGTTTCAGCAGCCCAGCAACGTTCCATGACAGTATCTTCAGGTGTTGATGTCTATCAGGAGCTAGGTAGCTGCTGCTAGGAACAGTTCTGGGTGTCGTTAGACAAGGCAGACATTGGCCAACTCCCGTCTATTTCTGTTTTATGCTTTCTTTATCGGTTCCATGGCTATTATCCTGGTTGGGCCCCTTGTCTTCCAATAGGATTGAGAGATACACAGGTTGCCTTGGGGTTTGGCTGTTTGATGAATGCCCCGTCCCTCTTTGGACGCTGTATGAACGAGCTTTAGGGTTTGCTGAACTGTTTCGGTTTTCAAAGGGGATGGATACTTCAGGGGAGTGATTTTTGAAATCCCATTGTCCCATTCTACGAAGGTCCATTTGGAGGCCAGAATTATTTCTGTCAATGAAGGTGATTTGAGAGTTAATATTATTGACTCTCTGCTTCTAATGCATTCTTGTATTACTTCAATCAATCAATCAATCAATCACAGAATTTGTAGAGCGCACTACTTACCCACGAGGGTCTCAAGGCGCTGGGGAGAGGGAAGGGGGGGGGGATGCTGCTACTGGTCGAACAGCCAGGTCTTGAGTAGCCTCCTGAAGGTCAGCAGGTCTTGGGTCTGTCGTAGGCTTAGTGGAAGGGTGTTCCAGGTCTTGGCGGCGAGGTGTGAGAAGGATCTGCCGCCGGTGGTTGTTCTTCGAATGCAAGATGTCCTCAGAGATAATAGTTGACAGGGTTGAAGTTGCCTGGACCAGTCGCAGTAGATTTGAGCGGTTCAAAATCTCGTGCCTCCCCCCTGATGGATATTGTGGTGTAGACACGAGCTCAGCTGGCCTGGCTACACCTGAGCGTTCGCTGGACCGGCCAATCATTACTGATTTGGACGAGCTTGTCTTGTTCGGGCAGAGCCCTACTGAGCCCATCATGCAGGGCCGCCTTTTCTTCTTCCGGCTCTTCCTTCATCCCTTTAGCCGCCCTAAGGTCCGGTGACCCATCCCGATGATCACAGTGTTCAGGGGGGGCCGGTAGTATTGTCTATAATTGAGGGCTAAAACGGGAGAAGATACTGGGGCGCTTTGTACGATAGGAAGGCTTGTTCTGTGATCAAGTGAGGGGTGCACTGATGAAGGGGTTCCCTGGGATTGCAAAGCTGACGGAAATTCGGCCTCCCTTTTCTCTATCACTCTTTCCTTGAACATGGGGTATAAGGTAGCTGGTTTGCTGCCAGGTGTCCCTCATCCATTTAAGTGCTGGGTCAGGAGTCCCTCTTTAGCCGCTTTATTTTTGGCCTTTTTTAATCTTTTTTTGTTGTTCTCTTTGAAAGGGCCCTGGTCCATTGATTCTCCATGCTGTCCAGTTTGCTGCTATTAGTTCCTAGTGATGTAGCTACCTCGGAATCAAGTTGAGTCACTATGGGGACTCGGGCTGCCTTTGACACCTTCTCCAGTGGTGATGGGGCAATTTGTTACTTGGTCAGTGTGTGATGTCGTCTCACCAGATTGCGGGGCTTACCACTGTGGTCAGCTTCGTGTTGGATCTCGACTCTGGTGACCCAGTTCCTGTGTCTGGTAATGCATGTTGGAAAGGTTGGATATCAGCTGTTGCTAAGGATTGAAAGATGAGCTTCAAGTCAATAATCATTGAGTTTTGGACCTCTGGCATGCACCCCCTCTTCTAGGGAGCTGAGTTTAGCCTCCATCTTGGCTATTGATCTAGCTAAGGCCTGTATTAAGTCAAGCTGCAATTCCAGTTTTTCTGACTGCCAGGTTAGAGCATTTAGTGTAGCAATTAAAATGGCATTTATTGAGGCTAGTAGTTTGCTCTGAGAAGCAGGTGGGTTTAACCTTTTCCGTTCACCTGGGGTTCCTACGTACGTTGGCCCACTATAGTGAAAGTGAATGTGGATTATGTTGCTGAATGTCTGAATCAGACATTGCCTTATTTGTTACACCATAATAGCCCTCAGTACTATATGCATCTCCAGGTGGGGCATAAAGTGGGGCCCGGCCCCGGTGTCTCCACTCTGTACCAGCTATTTTTGCTGGTTCTAGATTACCTCCGCCAAGGCCGTACGAGTGTAAATCACCTTTTTTCATTCCGGGAATATGGATCTGGGCTACTGTGGTGACTGTGTTTAATGAATTTAAGGGAGTGGTTATCACTTTTGCCTGGGAGGCTGTGTTGGAGGAGCGGGAATTTTGTGGGCTGGGGGTGCTGGCGGTCCGAATAATAATAATGCTCTCCTCCATTTGGCTCCTTCCCGTTCCCTTAGTTGTAAGGTCAATTTCTGCCAACATGTTATGTTATGTTAAAATTATTTGTAGAGCGCACATACACCATGCGGTTTCTTGGCACCGAATACAGGGAATAGACTGCAGTTCGTTGATTCATTCATATGCTTGGGAGAACAGCCATGTTTTTAAGAGTCTCCTGAATTGAAGATAGCACGGTGAGGATCTGATATTCAGAGGGAGTGAGTTCCAAAAACGAGGGGCCAGAAAGGCCAATCTGGCTGCACCTAACCTCTTCTTTTTAAAAGTGGGGATAACCAGGAGGTTAAGGTGGGATGACCTCAGGTTCCGAGCAGGGATATACCTCTGGGTGAGGGTAGAGACAAATTCCGGGCAAGTGCCGTGCAGGGATTTAAAGATAAGACACACAATCCTAAATGCACTACGTTGTATTACGGAAACCAGTGCAGCTTCCTCATTAAGGGAGTGATGTGGAAAGAGAAAAGCTGAATGTGGCAAGGCTTATTGCGCAAACTTGTTAATATTCCCCACAGTCCAGTACAAAAAATCTCCAATTGTGTGCTCAAAGGAAGAGGGCCGCCACTAGTACCCACATATATGGACTGGATAAATCCAGTCCTGCAACACAAACAAATTTTCCTGAGCACCACTGTGTATATTTTAAAGAATAATAGTCCAATTCATCTTCTTTTCATCCGATGTTTATTTTTCAAGATGCTTCAATGTTCATCAAATAGCCAACACGTGTTTCGTCAGACACGATGCATTTGCATCTCTGACTTCATCAGGGCTATAAACAAATAGACAACATAAGTCTAAGTCTCAATTCAAACACTAAAGATCACCATCACCATATCACCCTCGTGTTAGATGATCTCCAAATAATTATCGTGATCCGTAGTGTTTTCAATATATGTGCCACATTAGAGAA
Source organism: Calotriton arnoldi (assembly GCA_963921515.1). Taxonomy (NCBI): domain Eukaryota; kingdom Metazoa; phylum Chordata; class Amphibia; order Caudata; family Salamandridae; genus Calotriton; species Calotriton arnoldi. The sequence continues at coordinate 1,197,096 of CAWUFW010005477.1, read as the reverse complement.
TTAATTTCTATACATGTACAAGTGAAAGAGGGAATCTTAACAAAGTACAACACATTATATACATTATGCAATAATTACATGTGCATCAAATCACAAACAAATATTATATATACCATAAAAATCACCACCAACCCAGTGACTAACACAAATTACTCATTAATTTCTCAATGGTGATCTTTAGTGTTTGAATTGAGACTTAGACTTATGTTGTCTATTTGTTTGGCCCGATCATCTTTTAATAAAGCTGACCTTTAGTAACTTGACTATCTCTAAACCCCCCAGCTAGGGCGGGTTTAATGGCATGGAATTGGAATCACACTAACATCAACGCCTTCTGCAACTTTCAGGCGACCACCATGCCCATAAAACATCCTACTATCAATCGAAATGAAGAAAGAAACAGATCATGGTTAGCTGCTGCCAGCAACATCCATGCTCCTCTCAGAAAAGTCAAAACGGCCAGGCGCCACAACTCTCAGAGATGGTTCTCAGATGATTTAAAACTTTAAAAACTAGCCCTAAACCGCACTGAATGTAACTGGAGAAGGAACTATTCTCCAGAGAAAAAAGATATCTATCAAGCTCAACTCAAGCAATATAAAAACTTTATCCTACAAACTAAGGCCACTTACTTTTCTAGCAAGATCCTGAACGCAACCAACAAATACAAAGATATATTTGCAATTGTTTCTGAGTTATCTAACCATGACAGAATCACAGCAAAATTACCCCCAATTCAATCTTTATGTAACTCTCTGAACTTCTTTTTTATTGACAAGATTATCACCATTAAAGCCAGTATACCCGCTAGCCCCCTTCCTGGCATCCAACCGGTGGCCTTCAGAAATCGTCATTCCCTGTCTCAGTTCCCCATAATCAGTAAAGAACTCTTTCTAAAGTCAAATCTGGATCCCCTTCAGACAGCTGTCCCCCTCATATTCTGAAGGAAGTATTTTACGCATGCCCCGATCCTGCCCTTTCTTTATTGAATGACTCATCAACACAGGGCTCTGTTCCTAGAGCCTTTAAAGAATCTATTGTGGTCACATTAATCAAGAAAATCGGTGCAGAACCACTTGTCCTTACTAACTATCGCCCCATCTCATTGCTTCCACTCCTGGCTAAGGTGTTGGAAGCCCTCTAGTTATCTAGTTAAGGCAGTAGGATTAAGTGCATAGTTGGTGGAGTACCAATGTCTCAATTCGAGTGAGGAATAGGTGAGAATTTGGGCATAGTGACCAGCCCATAGCCCTGGACTTCCGTGGATGGGTGCAGACGGCTTGCCTTTGGTGCGTCTTCGGCATGCCATCGGCGCGCCCGCTTCGCTCCCGCGCTGCAGTCTGCATTAAATGGACGAGTACTGCTCTAAGCTCCACCCCCGCCAGCCGTGATTTGTTCCCTCTTCCGGGCCTGGCCAGGGAGGTGTGGCTAGCGTCAGACACTAACACGGGCTTGTGCAAAGTGCAATTTAATATAGTAAAAATTCCCAGTTAAAACAATAGGGCAAGTGAAATTCAAACAGTGCAAGAAGTTTAAAATGAGTAAAATGAATTAATAGCAGCAGCGAGACCTATATGACATACTGTCAGAAGGACAGTCTGATGAGATTTCAATAATCACGTTGTTGTCTCCCATCCTCTCGGGAGGGGCTGAGGTCAGTTTGTGAATTTGATTAGGGGACCACATTGAAGGGGATATACTGCCTTTAGGCGTAATTGCCAGAACCGGAAGGGCCACTGTCGGGTCTACAGGGTCCCATTGTAGACCTGGATTAGAGAAATAGGACTGAAAGGTTCTTTTCTTAAAATAGTCGTGTATCATGGTTTATGGGCAGGAACTATCCTGTCGTATTTGTGATTGTTCCTTGCTTTCTTGCTATGAGTAGCTGGCTGCAGAGGTAGGTGTTAGTGAGCGTGCCTTGTCGTAGTGGTCTGTGCGGTGGAGGCGCCCTGTCAGTGCACTGACTGAGGCACTGATGCATCTCTTGTGTTTTCACTAATTTGGGCATCGAAATGATAGCCCCCCTTGTGTAAGGCCGAGACCCTCTCTTTTTGGTCATTGCGTTGGCGCGTCATTCATAAAACAGTCTCTGTGCGCGAGTTTGCAGCCAGGATGAAAAGGGCCCTGTGCGCTTCCTAGAGTGCTTGTGTGGCCTTTAGCAGACAGTTGTGTCAGTGAGCACCCTAGAATGAAATGAAATGAAATTAAATGAATTTGTACTTGTAAAGCGCACTGCTACCCGGAGGCTTCCTGGCGCTGAACGCATACCACTGTGGAACCCTTCCTGGCTTTTCCCTGTGAAATGTCCACTCCTGGGCACCCCCAAGGTGAAGCCAGGCATACCAGCGCTGGTGGGGCCGTTGTGGAGATTAAGCAAGCTATTGCCCAGAGTTGCAGAGTGGGACCCATGATTAGAATAGGCACCGAGGCGAGAATTATCAGGTCCGAGGAAGTTGAGCCCAAGACCCGCCGAGGCGGGAATTGAACCCTGGTCCCAGGCCAGATCTCTGCATCAGGGTCTGCCGCTCTAACCATTGAGCCACACTTCTCCACAGTGTGGCTCAATGTAGTGTAGGCCGAGGCTCAACCGGCGACAGCGGTAGAGGCACTTAACTTCAATACTTGTAGATTGTGGGCTTAATACGGTGTGAAACGTGCTAATATGTATTGTATCGTTATTTAAACGTTGTTGAACTGATGCCGCCTACCTGCGCGTGCCTGAGACCAAGGTCAAGCGCACCAGTGTTCAGTGTTCACCAGTGTCCAGAGCTGGCAAGCAGACAAGGCCTCAAGGTTACTGTTGTAGCAGTCTTAGTCCCTCTCACTTGTCAGAGAATGCTGCACTTGGGAAAAGTGTGCCTGGAAGATGAATTTTTAATATCATGCTTAGATGGTAAATCCGCACATTGCACTTTAGAGGGAAATTTACCCATAAGGAACCAATGTTAATTGGATAGGAATAGCACATATTCGTTAATATATTGCATCGGGCACTTTATACAGGTTTGCTATTACTGAATTGCACATTGTCAGTTTTTCTGCAAGATTAGTTTCTATTTTTATGTCTACAGGATATTTGGTATATTGTACTGTTTTTGGAAAGATCTACCGATGGAAGCCAATGTTAAATTCTATTGGATTGGCAAGTAGTGCTTGAATATGGCATGTTGCACTTCATACCTGTTAGTGTTTGAATTTTATATGTATATAAGGAAGCCTATCTTATTAAATCGTTTGCGGCAATTTTTTGTACTCTGTGTTTCTGCTCAATAAAAAGAAAAAAACGGTCTATTCTGGAGATACGCCATCCGGCGGCAGGAAGCACTACAGGACGTCCACTTAGAGGTACCACTGCATTTCAAGATAAATGCCTGACCGACGTGTGACAGCCCTTATGGAGAGTGCCCAGTAGGGGGACCAGCATCTGGGGGGGGCAGACGGTGCACAAGAAACATGGCCGCCAGCCCCTCTTCCTCACATTGGTCCTTACTTCTAAGATGGATCCAACAATGGAAAGAGGTAACTCTGAAAGGCATTGCCTTGAGTTCACCAGCTATGCCATGGGCACATCACCCACTCTTGGGCTCACCAGAGTGACGTCATTCACATGTTTTGCACTAATGAGGGGGGAGGGGAAGGTTCACAGTGATTCCTTTCAATGTACTAAAACTTTGGTGGACGACTGCTGTCAGGCTTCACAAGAAGCAAAAAACACACCATAGCAACATGAGTGTACAACACAATCCTACAATTTCACAAAACACAACTTAAAACAATAGCTCACAACACTATATCGGTACAACACCATCAGGTAATGCCTACACAACAATACACAAAAATGTGGCAATAGAACACCACAAGATCAAAACAACAAAACCTACATCTGCCAAACGTTGACACACAACAAAACAATGCAACACTGCAACATTCACCAAAATACTTACAGCCACACTACGTATAAAAACCACAGGCAATACAACACAAAAACAACAGCTCAGCAAAGAAACTGTGATGTAAAATTGTATTGTGTGACGTGAGAACTAAGGAAGCTACTGTTCATGAGAGTTGATCTCCAAAACCACACTGACAACAACCAGTTCAAAATGGTGTGTGGAGCATGAAGAAAATGGAACAGTATCCCTGGGTTCTCAGGAACTGTCAATGAAACTGCAACCTTAACACACTGCATCAGGTAAATGAAGTGTGATGGTATGTGCCTGTTAAGGTATTCATTCACCTGTGACCGAGGATGCTGTACTCATGCATACTCTCTGCGATACACAAGTAGTGAAGTTACGTTAACAGGTGCATGTACAATCGCTAAAGTGGAATAGTGCAACATTAGGCGTCAAATCACAGTAATTTGCAGCTAGAGACTATAACACACTAGGGGCACAGTCTTGCACTGTCAGTGGGCAGCGGGTCATCCTCAAATCGAGCTCTGGCCGTGAGACTCAGAGATGCTGGTTCTCCCAGAATGGTTAAAATGTGGAGCATGGACATAGTCACTTGGACATAGTATCAGAATCTTTCCAGTCTACAAAATGTACTGTTTGTGCCGCTGTCCAGAGTGTCACAGTGGGTGAAAAACGATGGATTGGAATGCTACCCTAAGCGATTGCCACTGGTCAGACTATTTGCAAGCATTCTTCGCATCACCTTTTGGGTGTTGGATGGTCAGCAGTGTGTCTGGAAAGTTGAGACGGGTGCAGCTTTGCAAACCTACTACTGCCAATGTTTGTGGATTCCATTAACTAGCAAATTTGCACCCATCAAAGATCACTTCTAAGTTTGCAGATTTATTACTTTTTCAGTAAAATGGTCACCATATATAAGTTCCTAATAAAAACAAAAATAACAAGTTAAACCCTCTCTCGAGGACGAGAAAAACCAATAAAGACACAGCAGACCCAACTACCAAGCCAAGATTGCATTTATTTGGGAGGGTGTCCCCCACCTCCCAATTCCCTGGAGCTATGCCCCTGTTTCTGCTATCTCAGTTAGATAACAGCAGAGTAAAACAGGGTACACATTGGACCAACTTGATCTGCGCAACGCTGGCTAGAAAAACATGAGGCATTGTTGGAGAAAGGCGGCAAACCTGTTAGAAGTCTCCTGACAGAGAGGTGGTGGGTTTTGTTATGATGGTTAGGGGTGGAGGATTCAAAGTGATCATAATAGCCAGCCGCGGCTCCTCGGCTATGGCGGAGGAGTGTCGCCCCCTTCCAGCTGCCTCTAAACATCAGGAACGAAAAAATAAAATGATAACAAACACATTTTATTGTCCTTTTATTTTCCCGTTCCTGCTGAGTCTTTGGGGGCGGGGCCATGGGGGACAACAGGCACGGGAGGAGTGGTAGTGCACTGTGATCAGTCAGGCATTGTCAGGCCAGGCCAACCGTCATGCACACTGAAGCTTTCTCCGACCCCAGCTGTGTTACTGGCACAGGCTCCCAGTCTCCCTGGGAGTGCCAATCCAGAGCGCTGAGGCCAATCCTGACGCTGCTCTCATTACCACGAGAGCAGCGTCAGGATTGGCAGCTGTGGAATCTGGTAGCATGTGCCTATGAGAAGAGGAGGAGAAGAGCGCGACACGGCCTGCTGCAGGTAAGTTATTTTTTTTTTATTTTTTTTTACCCTCTCTCACAACACCAGCCGCTACTGATAGTAGACCCAGTGAAAGAGTGTTTCTGGGTAAGTGAGGTTTTGGACTTGGGTAACTCAAGTTGTAAGACGTTTTGCCTTCTAAGTTTTCTTACATGCCCTGAGGCGTTGAGAAATTTTAATAAGAATTTGGGGGGCATATTTACAAGCCCCTATTGCCACAGGAACGTCACTTTTTGCGATGTTCCTGTGGCAATAGGGGCTTCGCCTTATATACAAGGTGGTGTTAAGCCATTTAACATGGCTTGAAGCTGCATTGTAAATAAGGCCCCCTTTCACGCTAGACTTAGAGTGAAAGGGGTGGGCCATTGGTGTTGCTTGACCATTCTGCCACAACACCCATTGATTTTGTCGCTGCCCCCTATTTTCAAGGGTGGTGTAAATATGGGGCAGCACCCAAAGTAAGACCAGGGGAAACCTGCTCTTAACATGGCAAAACAAGGAGAAATGCTTTATTTCTCCTAGTTTTTTCTGTTTCTATGTGTGCTGCATTGTGCAGCACACATAGAAGCAGCAAATTGCCATGAATGGTTGTTAATATGCAGGAAGGTGTCCCTTCCTGCACATAAACAATAATTTAAAAAAATGACGATTTGCAACTTCTATGTGTGCTGCACAATGCAGCAGACATAGGAGCTGCAAGTCACCATTCAGTATTGTTTATGTGCAGGAAGGGACACCTTCCTGCCCATAAACAATCATTCTCTCAAAGCAGGCACCCTTCCACTATGGTGCAAGGGTGCCTGCGTTGGCGCTGGGCAGCTGAATTTAACGCCAGTACAGGGAGAAACGCAGGGAAGTACTGTATTATTATAAATACGATGCAATACTATGTTTCTAGGGGCATATTTACTAGGAAACTGTCATAGCGCTGCGTTAAGAAAAGAAGGTTAACCCCGCACTCCGACAGTTTCAAAACACAGAGATGCGCCGTATTCACAAGAATATGGTGCACCCCTGCCTTTCCCTTAGCGCTGGCGGTAAATGTAGGCGCCTAGTGCCAAGGCAGGCACTCTTGCACCATAGTGCAAAGGTGCCTGCATTGCAGGGAAAGATTGTTTATGTGCAGGAAGGAGTCCCTTCCTGCACATGAACAATCAATAATGGCGTTTTGTAACTTCTATGTGTGCTGCAGAATGCAGCACACATAGAAGTTACAACTCGTCATTTTTTTAATGATTGTTTATGCGCAGGAAGGGACACCTTCCTGCACATAAACAATTAATGGCGTTTTGCTGTTGTGAGAAGTTGGCCTGGTATATGCTGTCCACTAATTATAGTGGGCACCTTGCACCAGTCCAAACAACCCCTTATTGGAGATAGGTTAAAGACAACCTTATTGAAAGCTATCCTAGTGGTAGCTATGGAGAGCAGCCTTCAGGCTAAGTCTTGAAGGAATGTAAAGCAGCTTGTTTTACCAGTCTATAATCTCTTGAGTGACCAAATGAAAGAGCACCACACCAGGTATATATTCAAAATATATGTATTTATTGCTTAAACACACCCCTCTAGTCTCTTTATGAGGCTAGAGTTCGAAGTACATAAGTTAGAAGTTATTTAAACACAGTAATAGCACAAATACACGTTTGGGCCCTAGGGGCGTACCAAACCATATACCAATAAAGTGGTATAAGAACCACGACTGAACTAGACACTAGGCCTAGAGCCTCTAGAAGTGCTTGGACCACAAGGAACCACCCAAGGTAGTGACACAGGGGACCCACGGGGGACGCGTGCAGTGTAAATACACAACCGCGATACGCCGTTGACTTCTATGGAGAAAGTCGCGATCAGGAAATTAAAGAAAAGGGACACTTAAAGGAGGACTTGGAGCAAACCCTTTGAGAACTAGTACTTTGAAGAGTCTCTACCCACGGGAGCACCGGAGTACTCGTGTTACCTCACCCAGGGAAGCCGGGTGCATAGGTGCCTTTCGGGGTCGGGTTTCGTCGTCGATTTGAATGGCGATCTGCTGCAAAGTGCTGCTGGCGACCAAGTGGAAAGTGTCCGGGTGGATCCAAGAGTGGATCGGAGATCTGAAGAACCTGAAAGCAGAGGGGACAGAGTCTGGGTCACTAGCCAGTGACCAGGAAGGCGATGGACAGATGCCCACCGATGTCGAGTGCTTCAGGTGCGTTGACGGTCGTCTTGACTCTTCAGCCACGAGGTCCAGGAGGCGTTGTCGGCGACCAGGAGCAGGATTCGGGCTGGTACACGATGTCTGTCGAGTGCTGAGGTGTCGGCGACCGGATTGGACCCAACAAGCCTTGGCAACGGCAAGTCTCGATGAAGATGAAGATCGACGATGGTGCAGACCAGCAAGGTCTGGGGAACTCACCCAGCGAAGGTAAGTGAGGGCAGGCCTGGAGCAACCAGGATGCCCAAGAAGAAAAAGATTGGCCTTCGTTAAGGGCTACTAGCCAATGGGCTAGCGACCGCAAAGGAGCCTCAAGACGTCGCACGTGGATCTGGCTCACAGGACACTCGTGGAGTGGAGGCCAGTGATCTTCGGTGCAGTTGGTGCTGGAGGCTAGGGCTACTCGGAGCCCAAAGCACGACTTCGTGGGAGACCCAGAAGAGGATGCACTTGCAAATGTGCTCGGTGTCCAGGGGTCACGGTCTCACGTCACCCACGATAGCTACGGGCCTCAGCTTTGCTAGGGACTCAGGGTAGCCTCGGGGAAGTCTGAGAATCCACCTCTGGTGATGCGAAGACTTCGGCGTCCGACGGGAGCTTCAGAAATGCAGACCGGACAGATGCGTCTTTGGTGCCTGCCAAGCAGGGAGTCACTCCTTGACCCCAAGGGAGATTCTTCTGTCCTCTAATCTTGAGTAGAGCGTCGAAGGTCCAGGATTCTGTTTCAGAGTTTCGTCCAGGGATAATCTAAAGTCCTAAGGACTGGGTTCCTATACTTATACCAAGTTTAGGGGTTGGACTACTCTGTGGCCCCACCTATGGGTGGGTCAGGGCAGAGGGGTGGCTACACCCTTTCCCTTTGTCCAGTTCATGCCAAAGCAGGGGCTGCAAGCCCCTGATCCGGTTTGAACTGGGGTATGCACTAGGGACACCAAGTGTGCCCCCAGTGCAGGACTTCAAAGCACCCGAAAGTGCTCCCGCCCAGCCCCAATACACATTATCCTGTCTGGGGAGGTGGTCACACCTCCCTGGGACAGGAAACCTATTGTCCAGGCCTCCCCTGCCGGAGTTTCGTCCAGCAGCAAGAGGCCAGACTCGTGTCTGTGGCAGCAGCATCCATTTTGTGATGCCAGGGCTTTGGAAAGAAGTTACCGGGCCAGCCAGAGTTAACATGTCTTTCCCTCTAGAAGGGTGGAATGCTACCCCCGCCGCCAGAATTGGCGGGGGGTAGTATTCCAAGATGTTTGACACCAAACACGACATGTTTAGGTGCAGCCATTCCAAAGTTAGCATTTAACGCGAGGTTATAATGCGCTTAAGAGTATATGGTCAGGCTGCACTACAAACAGCATCAGAGAAGGGTCTCCGAACGCTGCAGAGGGGCCCTGCTCATGCAGGGGCACCCTCTCACATAGGAACCACGCACTCTGCCTTCAGGATTGATAAGGCCTGCCATAGGAGTGACTTATAGGTTTATATGTGTGTATGTATTTAGTGATATAGGTAACCTATATCACAGTAAGGGGTGCATGCACCACCTTACCCAGGCTGCAGTAGCAGACCTGTGGTGTCAGTTTGGATGGCCTTCCAGGGGTGGCATAATACATGCTGCAGCCCCTGGTAGGCCTCTGAGGTACCTAGGCCCTTGGTACATAGTATACCATATACTAGGGACTTATAAGGGCACTCCAGATTCCAATCAGAGATGTGCCTAAGGCACATGGAAACCTTTTTACAGAGAAAGCAGATAGACTGGGGCCCTGAATAGCAGGATCCCAGTCCAACTAAGTCATAAACCAGCAAAACACCATAAAAAAAGTGGGGGCAACCATATAGTCAGATTCCACCTTCCTACATAACCCCACCCCAAACGAAAGGAGATAAGGCTAACCTTGGCCAGTTGAGCCTTCATTGACTAAGTGGCCATATAAGGAAGCACCTGCACTAGCATGGTTGCCCCCTGTCTTATGGTCCACTAAGCAATCCCTCACCTTAAGGGTATGAGAGGGTCTCCACCATGGGGAATCACTACCTGTGGTGTGCTTAGGTAAAGTACAAGGCTGGTGAGGTGTCTGAGTAGGGAAGTGAGGCCCTAGGAATGTTGGCCTCAGCTTCCTCAGATCACTAGTCACCATGTATGCCTGTCTTTCCATGACTGAGTTGCACTTTGCTCTAAGGGTCAACCTTTGGCTGCCTACAGCTGGGGGTTGGGTCCCTTTGGATGGACTACTGGGGGGACATGGCAGGTTTGGAACCTTCTGGTCCCAGGTTTGCCCTTGCCTACCAGAGTCCTTCTGGGGGAGGTCCCTACATAAAGGTATGGGGGATCCCTCAGTGTGTAGAGGAATTTTCACCTGGCTAGGGCTACTAGCCTGGGTGCCCCTAATCTGCTGATGGGGGGGTTCCTCTGGACAGGGGGCCCTGGGGGGTCCACTGACCTCCCTGACCTCTGCAGCCCTGGGCTGACTGAGGCAGGGTAGAGAGGGGCAGGTTACCTGCTCCAGACTGGGTACCACCTTGGAAGGGTCCTCTGCCATCAGGGGTGTGGCCAGGCCAGGCCTGACTACCTCTGGGGCAGTTCCTTCACTAGGGGTAGGGTCAGGTCCCTGAGGAGGCTGACCCTTACCTACTGTCTGGAGGGAAGAAGACTTTTCTTCAACCCTTGTGCTCTCTTTTGGGGGAGAGTGGGCCATTCTTTCAGGCTCCATCTCTCCAAATTCTTGGGCTGGGGCTGTGGCCATCACAGCCCCACTAACCTTTACAGGGACGCCCAACATCCTAAGGTGGGTTTGGTGTTCAACTTCAGCCCAGGCTGAAATCTCCAGATCATTGCCCATCAGGCAATCTACAGGTAAGGTGGGGGACACTGCCACTCTCTTTGGGCCTGTGACCCCCTCCCAGCTGAGATTGACTATGGCCATGGGGTGATCTGTTCTGACACCATCAATGTTGGTCACCTGGTATTTAAACTCAGGTAAAAGCTGGTGAGGGGGGACTAGTTTCCCTGCCACCATGGTGACACTAGCCCCTGTGTCCCTAAATGCCACAGCTTTCTGACCATTAATCATTGGCTCCAGTCTGTACCTGCCCATTGCTGTGGGACCCATGGTAAAGGTGGCAAATCCTACACCACCATCAGAGTCAGAGGAGTCTGTTGAGGGGTCCCTGTCTGAACCAGGGCCCACCTCTGTTCCTGTTGCAAAAGCACCTAACGTTTTGGGTGCACTACTCCCAACTGGAGGATTACTACTGGTAGTACCAGGAGGGGGGTAGTAGTTGCTGGGGGAACATTTTCTTTATTGCCAATCCTGGGGCAACTGGGATCAGATTTCCAGTGCCCAGGCTTTTTACAGACATGGCAATAGGGTTTCTTTTCAGGAGAGGAAGGAGTTTGGGACCCACCCCCAGAAGAGGAATTTTGGGGCCCTGTAGTGGACTTATCCTTAGATTTATCCCCACCTTTCTCTTGGGACTTAGTAGAATCTTTCTTCTGGTCACCACCCTGATTTCTAGTCTTTACTCTGGTTCTGACCCATTTGTCTGCCTTCTTTCCCAATTCTTGGGGAGAGGTCAGATCAGAGTCCACCAGATACTGGTGCAAAAGCTGGTTTTGACAATTATTAAGGATCTGCTCCCTCATAATCAAATTGTACAATCCTAAAAAGTCATGCACTTTGTTGCCATGTATCCAACCTTCCAGAGCCTTTGTAGCACAATCTACAAAATCAACCCAGTCTTGAGTCTGAGCTTTTTGGGTGTCTCTGAACTTCAACCTATACTGTTCAGTGGTTAGGCCAAACCCATCTATCAGAGCACTCTTCAAGACTGTGTAATTGTCAGCATCCTCTTCTCTTACAGTGAGGAGCTTGTCTCTACCTTTGTCTGCAAAGGAGAGCCACAAGATTGCTGCCCACTGCTTCTGGGGGACCTTCTGAACTTTACAGGCCCTCTCCAGTGCAGTTATCCATTTGTGGATGTCATCCCCACTCTGGTAGGGAGGGACAATCTTGTTTAGGTTTCTATGGTCATAAGACCTTTCCCTATCTCTAGGGATATTGCTGCCACCATGGGACTCTAGTCCCAACTTTCTTTTCTCTCTAAAGAGATCTAGGGACTCCCTGTCTAAGGCTACTTGCTTCCTTCTGAGTTCAAGCTGAGCTTCCTCATACTGAATCAGCCTCTTTCTCCTCTCATGAGAGGATTCCCTCCTATGAGATGAGACAGAGCTCCCTATTGAGGTGCCAGAGTGGTTAGACTCCTGAGAAGGAGATCTAGACTTTCTGGGCACACTCATAATCCTTCCTGGGGGGACAAAGAGGGCATCATCCTGATCATCCTCTTCATCTTCCACAGGAGGGATTGGGTTATCCAGGTCAGGGTCATTGTCACCCTCCTGGCCAGTTTCAGAGGGGGGCTGGGGGTATTGGTACCCCTGGCCCCTTCCTCATCTTCTGCCCCACCCTCAGCTCCTACCCCTTCAGTCCCCAAGGGCTTACTAAGGTCATAAGCCACCAACAACTCTTTAAGGTGTTGGGTGGTGGGACTTTGGCCTGTCCTTAATTTCCTCAAGTTACATAATGCTCTCAATTCCAAGAATGGGAGGGTATCATACTTGGAGGGAAGAAGCCCAGTGGCTTCTGGTAAGGATTCTCTAGATCCTACCTTTAAAGACATTACTAGTGTGGTGTGGTGTATGCACTACCTACTCTAGTGTGGCCTACTAAACTCTCTTGAGTTGTAGAAAGGGTGTGCTATCCCTTAACACACAACTCTAAGTTCAGTAGAACTTACTGTATTCTAAGCTTAAATTATATGTACCTTAGGTACCTTTAGTGGTTTTCAGTTGATCAATTCAATTGAGATTATCTGGTAAAACAATAGCAAGCTGGAATCCCACACGCTGCACACCAATGTGAGAAGTTGGCCTGGCATATGCTGTCCACTAATTATAGTGGGCACCTTGCACCAGTCCAAACAACCCCTTATTGGAGATAGGTTAAAGACAACCTTATTGAAAGCTATCCTAGTGGTAGCTATGGAGAGCAGCCTTCAGGCTAAGTCTTGAAGGAATGTAAAGCAGCTTGTTTTACCAGTCTATAATCTCTTGAGTGATCAAATGAAAGAGCACCACACCAGGTATATATTCAAAATATATGTATTTATTGCTAAACACACCCCTCTAGTCTCTTTATGAGGCTAGAGTTCGAAGTACATAAGTTAGAAGTTATTTAAACACAGTAATAGCACAAATACACGTTTGGGCCCTAGGGGCGTACCAAACCATATACCAATAAAGTGGTATAAGAACCACGACTGAACTAGACACTAGGCCTAGAGCCTCTAGAAGTGCTTGGACCACAAGGAACCACCCAAGGTAGTGACACAGGGGACCCACGGGAGACGCGTGCAGTGTAAATACACAACCGCGATACGCCGTTGACTTCTATGGAGAAAGTCGCGATCAGGAAATTAAAGAAAAGGGACACTTAAAGGAGGACTTGGAGCAAACCCTTTGAGAACTAGTACTTTGAAGAGTCTCTACCCACGGGAGCACCGGAGTACTCGTGTTACCTCACCCAGGGAAGCCGGGTGCATAGGTGCCTTTCGGGGTCGGGTTTCGTCGTCGATTTGAATGGCGATCTGCTGCAAAGTGCTGCTGGCGACCAAGTGGAAAGTGTCCGGGTGGATCCAAGAGTGGATCGGAGACCTGAAGAACCTGAAAGCAGAGGGGACAGAGTCTGGGTCACTAGCCAGTGACCAGGAAGGCGATGGACAGATGCCCACCGATGTCGAGTGCTTCAGGTGCATTGATGGTCGTCTTGACTCTTCAGCCACGAGGTCCAGGAGGCGTTGTCGGCGACCAGGAGCAGGATTCGGGCTGGTACACAATGTCTGTCGAGTGCTGAGGTGTCGGCGACCGGATTGGACCCAACAAGCCTTGGCAACGGCAAGTCTCGATGAAGATGAAGATCGTCGATGGTGCAGACCAGCAAGGTCTGGGGAACTCACCCAGCGAGGGTAAGTGAGGGCAGGCCTGGAGCACCCAGGATGCCCAAGAAGAAAAAGATTGGCCTTCGTTAAGGGCTACTAGCCAACGGGCTAGCGACCGCGAAGGAGCCTCGAGACGTCGCACGTGGATCTGGCTCACAGGACACTCGTGGAGTGGAGGCCAGTGATCTTCGGTGCAGTTGGTGCTGGAGGCTAGGGCTACTCGGAGCCCAAAGCACGACTTCGTGGGAGACCCAGAAGAGGATGCACTTGCAAATGTGCTCGGTGTCCAGGGGTCACGGTCTCACGTCACCCACGATAGCTACGGGCCTCAGCTTTGCTGGGGACTCAGGGTAGCCTCGGGGAAGTCTGAGAATCCACCTCTGGTGATGCGAAGACTTCGGCGTCCGACGGGAGCTTCAGAAATGCAGACCGGACAGATGCGTCTTTGGTGCCTGCCAAGCAGGGGAGTCACTCCTTGACCCCAAGGGAGATTCTTCTGTCCTCTAATCTTGAGTAGAGCGTCGAAGGTCCAGGATTCTGTTTCAGAGTTTCGTCCAGGGATAATCTAAAGTCCTAAGGACTGGGTTCCTATACTTATACCAAGTTTAGGGGTTGGACTACTCTGTGGCCCCACCTATGGGTGGGTCAGGGCAGAGGGGTGGCTACACCCCTTTCCCTTTGTCCAGTTCACGCCAAAGCAGGGGCTGCAAGCCCCTGATCCGGTTTGAACTGGGGTATGCACAGGGACACCAAGTGTGCCCCCAGTGCAGGACTTCAAAGCACCCGAAAGTGCTCCCGCCCAGCCCCAATACACATTATCCTGTCTGGGGAGGTGGTCACACCTCCCTGGGACAGGAAACCTATTGTCCAGGCCTCCCCTGCCGGAGTTTCGTCCAGCAGCAGGAGGCCAGACTCGTGTCTGTGGCAGCAGCATCCATTTTGTGATGCCAGGGCTTTGGAAAGAAGTTACCGGGCTAGCCAGAGTTAACATGTCTTTCCCTCTAGAAGGGTGGAATGCTACCCCCGCCGCCAGAATTGGCGGGGGGTAGTATTCCAAGATGTTTGACACCAAACACGACATGTTTAGGTGCAGCCATTCCAAAGTTAGCATTTAACGCGAGGTTATAATGCGCTTAAGAGTATATGGTCAGGCTGCACTACAAACAGCATCAGAGAAGGGTCTCCGAACGCTGCAGAGGGGCCCTGCTCATGCAGGGGCACCCTCTCACATAGGAACCACGCACTCTGCCTTCAGGATTGATAAGGCCTGCCATAGGAGTGACTTATAGGTTTATATGTGTGTATGTATTTAGTGATATAGGTAACCTATATCACAGTAAGGGGTGCATGCACCACCTTACCCAGGCTGCAGTAGCAGACCTGTGGTGTCAGTTTGGATGGCCTTCCAGGGGTGGCATAATACATGCTGCAGCCCCTGGTAGGCCTCTGAGGTACCTAGGCCCTTGGTACATAGTATACCATATACTAGGGACTTATAAGGGCACTCCAGATTCCAATCAGAGATGTGCCTAAGGCACATGGAAACCTTTTTACAGAGAAAGCAGATAGACTGGGGCCCTGAATAGCAGGATCCCAGTCCAACTAAGTCATAAACCAGCAAAACACCATAAAAAAAGTGGGGGCAACCATATAGTCAGATTCCACCTTCCTACAGCTGTTTCCATATGTGCTGCACAATGCAGCACACATGGAAACAGCAAAAACAAGGAGAAATAAAGAATTTCTCCTCGATTTTCCATGTTAAGACCAGGTTTTCCCTGGTCTTAATTTTGGCGCTGCCGCCTATTTACGCCACCCTTGTAAATAGGGGGCAGCGTCTAAATCAATGGGTGTTGCAGCGGAACGCCCATCGCAACAACCACTGCCCATCCCTTTCATGCTAAGTGTAGCGTAAAAGGGGGCCTTATTTACTATTTACAAGGCGGCTTTAAGTCATGTTAAGTGGCTTAATGCTGCCTTGTAAATAAGGCGAAGCCCCAATCGCCACAGGAATGTCCAAAAAAGTGCCATACCTGTGGTGATCGGGGCTTGTAAATATGCCCCTTTAAGCGACGGAGCGCGGCATTCACAATTTTGGATCTAATCCGATCTCCGCCACTTTCTTGTAAATATGCCCCTGGGTTTGCCCTATTGTATGGCTTTGTGATACAACATAAAATTAATTTAGTTCTTTCTGTTATTACTAGCCACTTAAGATGGTGGGTCTAGGAGCAGTGTGGTGTAAACTCTGACTAGGAGCAGTGTGGTTTAAAGTCTGACTAGGAGTAGTGTGGTTTAAAGTCTGACTAGGGGGGCGTGGCCAAGATGGCGGCCGAGTAGGACGTGCCTGCTCGCCGCTCCGGTCTTTCGCCTGGGCCCCATCTATATTGCAGCGTATAGCAGACATGGGGGGGGGGGGAAGAGACATCGCCGGCACCCCCGATTACGATCCTGAGGCAGTCTGGGCCGGGGGATGTCACGGAGGCGCTGTACGGAGCCTGCATAATCGCGCCCGCCATTCCTGGGAGGCTGGGCCTCCAACGTTAATGGCCTGAAACCAGCACAGCCACGCAGAGCCGGGGTCCGCACGGGCTCGCGACAGCCAGCCGCGGGGCCTGGGGAGAAGATAGACTTGGGAAGGAGCCCTGAACATGGTGTGGGCAGCCCTAATGAGCCGGATTGGGCCGAGTGACGAGGCCGTGTCCGGGTGATCAGAGAGGGCGGGCTGGTCCGGCCTGTAATACAGTGTTCCCTACAGAGAAGCAGCAGGGGCGCGGCGGCGAAAAGAAACAGACCTTGCGGCCCGGAGGCACTGGCGGCCTGGCTCCGGGGACGCGCGAGGCCGGATAGCACAGGGAAGGGCCACGCTGGAAATAGAGAAGGTGAGCGGGGCCCTACCCTCTAACGGTAACGGCCGAAAACCAGCACAGCTACGCAGAGCCGGGGCCCGCACGGGCTCGCGATAGCCAGCCGCGGGGCCCTTGGAGAAGAAAGACTTGGGCAGGAGCCCTGAACAAGGTGTGGGCAGCCCTAATGAGCCGGATTGGGCCACGCCGGAAAACAGAGAAGGTGAGCGGGGCCCTCTAACCTCCTTCCCCTGTTGGTAGTGATTAAAGACTCTTGGTATTCCGCTAAACCGGCATTGACGGGGGTCTCTGCATGACTTGCGCTGGAATCTGACTAAAGTGGAGGAGGGGCAGGAGAGGAGGCCCCCACCGGTCTCCGTGAGAGCAAGAGAGGATTGCTGCAAGCAAGAACCGAGAAATCCAATTTATCATATAGTTACCCGCGCAGCTTATGGGACACTGAAACGAAGTGCCTCCTCCCTGGAGAGCGGGCGATGGAGAAGAAGGTGAGGTAGGCCGGAGCAGTCAGGGGTTCATCGTCGGAACCCACGGGGTGATCCCAGAAGTAGACCTACCTGCGGGCTGTCAAGCCTCAAATCGCACCCTTAGGACTAGCAACAGCAGAGCAAAGGGTGAAACGGCGGCGGGCCCCTCCCCCTTAACCAGGTTAACTGAAGCTTGGGTCACAGAGCGGCCCTCAATCGACAAGGGGTGGAGGGGGCGGACTAAGAACAGACCAGCAGCCCGGAGTGGGTAAGGGCCCACACAAATAGCCCAGAGTCTCTCGATCTTGGGACTGAAGGCCTGCAGGACCTCTTCATAAAGCAGAATACTTGAAGCAAGTGAAGGAGGAGTGACCTTCAGTCATGACGACCAACAAAGCAAAGAAGGAACGCTCAGTAAAGGATCTCCTCCTAAAGACCAGCGCTGGAGGGGTCGAGGCAGCCCCATCCCCGAGTGGACACCCAGTGGACCATGAGCAGGGAGGCACTGAGGGCCCTGTCACTCGCACTTTCCTTGAATCCTTATTCGCCTCCCTGAATGGAGAATTTCACTCCGTGAAAAAAGAGATAACCCTGGATCTCCGGGAAATGCGAAGAGACTTAGACTCAGTCGGCTAAAGGGTATGTTATGTTATGTTACGGAGATTTCTAAAGCGCACGATTACCCGGAGGTGTCCTGGCGCTGGTTACTTCTCCTATCGCAGAAACCGGGAAGACAAGAATTATTTGTCAAAAAGCCAGGTCTTCAGCCCTTTCCTAAAAGCCAAAAGATTAGTGGCATTTCTCAAATGGAAAGGCAGACCATTCCAGGCCTTAGCTGCACATAGGGAGAAGCTTCTGCCACCCCACTGGGCTTTTTTTACGGGCGGGACTACGACCAGTTTGGCTCCCAGTGATCTCAGTGTTCTTGCCGGTCTGTACCATT
Source organism: Calotriton arnoldi (assembly GCA_963921515.1). Lineage (NCBI taxonomy): Eukaryota > Metazoa > Chordata > Amphibia > Caudata > Salamandridae > Calotriton > Calotriton arnoldi. Next base: position 1,179,030 of record CAWUFW010005477.1, on the reverse strand, counting down.
GAAACTGGCATTGTAAATGTTCTGGTCCCGAACCTTGCAATGCTTTAAAAACCATACAGAGAGATTTAAAGAGCACTCGGCTCCTCACCGGGAGCCAATGCAATTTTTTTATCTCTTTGGAAATTGGGGAAAATTTAGATGTACCCGTAAGTAGTCTGGCCGCAGCATTCTGGAGCAACTGAAGAATATTCAGAAACTTTTGCTGTATGTTTAGATATAGGCTGTTACAGTAGTCCAGCCTCGACAAGACCAAGGCTGTGACCACTGTTTTCTGGCTCCCCAAAGGGAGAAGCCGCACAATTTTCTTGATAGTTCTCAGGACATGTACTGTTGTTGAAACTACTGCATTGACCTGGGCACCCAGGGACAATTTCTCATCCAGCATAACTCCCAGATTTTTCACCTTTTTAGAGGGTGATGGAAGAGTTCCCAGAGAGGCGGGCCACCAGTTGGGAGTCCAGAAGTTAGGGTCATTCCCGAACAACATCACTTCGGTTTTACCCGAATTCAGCTTAAGGCAGTTGTCTGCCATCCATCTCCCTACTGCTTCCATACAGGTCTGAAATTGATTATCTATTCCTAGCTCTTGGCCAGGTAATAGAGACACCATAACTGTGTGTCATCCGCATAAAACGTAATCCCAAATCCAAAGGCACTGATAACAGGAGCTAGAGATGAGACATAAACATTAAAGAGTGTTGGGCTCAGTGATGACCCCTGCGGTACTCCACACGGCAGTGTGAAGAGTTTAGACTGAAATTTCCCCAGGGATACAATCTGTCCTCTGTCTGATAAAAGGACTTGAGCAGATCCCAGGCTTTACCCTGTACCCCACATTCCCTGAGGCGGTCCATCAAAATATCGTGATGGACCGTATGAAATGCGGCGGATAAATCCAGTAGGATCAAAGCTGCCCTACCTCCTCGATCTACTGCTACTCTGATCTCCTCCGTAGCCTTAATGAGGGCCGACTCAGTGCTGTGTCCCTCTCTGAAGCCATGTTGGGAGGGATCCAGTGCTTGGACTTCCTTCAAAAAGGCACTGAGTTGACGATTCATAACTTTCTCCACCATTTTTGCAGGGAGAGGGAGACGAGAGATCGGGCGGAAATTGTTGGGATCATTGGGGTCCAAGCTTGACTTCTTCAAAAAAGGGAGTATTGAAGCCACCTTCCACAATTTGGGAAATTGTCCAGTTTCAAACATGCCATTAAAGATGGCTACGAGATATGAAGCAATTGGACCGGGGGCCAATTTTGTGATCAGTGCTGGGCAAGGGTCAAAAGGCGAGCCCGATTTGGCTCCCTTAAGAAGCTCAAGAATGTCCAGTACAGTCAGTGGTCTAAATTTGTCCAAGGCAAGGGGGGAGACCCTCTTGTATTCAGATGTCTCCTTAGTCGTGTTTGATCCATCCTCCTTCGATCCACTGAACACTGAAAATATGCTCACCGCTTTATTGAGGAAGAATTTAGCAATCTCCTCACATAATTCTTGACTAGATTGGACAGTAGCTGGACTCAGGGAAGCTAATTTGGAGACTGTTCTAAAGAGCTCTTTGGTAGAGTTCTTTGACAATTCAATTTGGGTTGAATAACATTTTTGTTTTGCGACAAAAATGGCTTGTTTATAAATTTGCAGACTAGATTTATACACTTTCTTCTCTACTTCCAAATAGCTTTTCCTCCAAGAACGTTCTAGGCGTTTACATTTGCATTTGAGATTTTTACACTCCTCTGTAAACCATGGAGCAGAGGGATGTAATCTTTTCGGCAAGACAGTCTTTAATGGCGCTAATTTCTCACACGCCTGTGCAAGCCATTTGGTATAGGAGGCGGTTGCCTCCTCTACCCCCTCCGTTAGGTGATCTGCTGTGGAGGTTAGAAGCTCCTGAAAAACGGTCCCATCGACTCTATTCCAGGCTCTAGTCTCTATCCGACCTTTGTGATAACTGCTCCCTATACGCTGATCTGCCATACTTATACTGAATTGGACCGCAGCGTGGTCGGACCACACAAGTGGTAATACGCCTGTAAATGACAAGCCTGGATGGTTTGAAAATATACCGTCCAGGGTATGTCCTGCTACATGGGTTGGTCCTCTAACAAGTTATTTAAGGTCAGCACTGTCCATCATATCCATCAACATTGCTGTGTCAGGGTCATTTGGGAGTTCTAAATAAAAATTAAAATCTCCCAGGATGGTATATGTGTTACAGCAAAAACCCTCTTCCAACAGATTCCCCAAGGGAACATCAAACGAATTTCTGGCCCCTGGTGGTCTATACAGTAGTATGCCTTTAAAGGTATGATGATCAGTAAGGCTGAAGTTAAAAGACAAAGCTTCACAGGCTGTTAGAGAAACGGGCGAAAATATGGCTTGGATGGAGTTATGGTAGATTATTACCAACCCACCCCCCTTCCTACCTGGCCTGTTTAATACATGGCATAGGAAGCCTGGTGGAGTTGCTCTCACTAAATCAGGTCCGGAAGCCTCGTCTGTCCATGCTTCAGTAATAAACGCCATCTTTATGTCATAATCCTCTATAAGCCTTGCGCACTCCAGGCTGTGTTTAACCAAGGACCTTGCGTTCACCAAGATACATTTTAAGGATTCATTGTTATGTCCGGCTGCAGCTGGTCTATTCTCCTCCCTGGACCTAATTGGCTGATAGCTCATAGCAGGCAACACCGTCTTACAATTAGGACAGGCCTCTGGAAGGACTGCCGGCTTTGAATAAAAAAAGATGCATATACACTCAACAGCCCTCTCTACCCTATTCAATTCTAGCAGGGTAGTTCTGGAGTATGCGTGAACCGGGGACTCACCTGGCACCAAACGGACAGGGGTTTGGGCGCTGTGCGCGGCCAGAGCGCGGACGGGCGCAGACGGGCTTGCCTTAGGCGCGGCCGCTGCGCGCTCACGCCAGCGTCCAACTATATAGGTAGCGCCAGTGAAAGTCTAGCCTGCTACCCTTCGTCCTCCCAAGATGGCTGCCCCCGCCCGGTCCGACCGTAAGCTCAGCAGTGTCTCCCCCCGCAAATTTAGGGAAGTTCAGGAGCACGAGGTAGGCATAAAACACATTTAAAACTGCTAAAGCAATATTAGGAACATGAACGCCGCTCCTCAGATGTGCAAAAAAGCGCTGTGCAAATGCTGCGTGTCAATATAAAATTATGGTATTTTTAACAGAGATACAAAAAGAACAAGTTTCATATAGCCCAAGCTAATTCTGACCTGTCTCCCGGCTCAAGCCTCAGGAGAGTAACTGTGCGCGCTCGCGCCAGCTTCTAACTATATAGGTAGCGCCAGTGAAAGTCTAGCCTGCTACCCTTCGTCCTCCCAAGATGGCTGCCCCCGCCCGGTCCGACCGTAAGATCAGCAGTGTCTCCCCCCGCAAATTTAGGGAAGTTCAGGAGCACGAGGTAGGCATAAAACACATTTAAAACTGCTAAAGCAATATTAGGAACATGAACGCCGCTCCTCAGATGTGCAAAAAGCGCTGTGCAAATGCTGCGTGTCAATATAAAATTATGGTATTTTTAACAGAGATACAAAAAGAACAAGTTTCATATAGCCCAAGCTAATTCTGACCTGTCTCCCGGCTCAAGCCTCAGGAGGGTAGACGCATTGGAGACACTGGCCTCAATGAGGGATGAAGAGATCGACCAACTTCAACAGGAGGTTCTCCGCCTTCAAGATCAGCAACTGGATCTCCAGGCCCACGCGGAGGACCTTGAGAACCGCTCCCAACGGAACAACACTAGAATACAAGCGGTTCCTCAGGGAGCAGAGGGGCAGGGCATTGAGGCCTTTGTGGAAGAACTCTTTCGCTTCATTTTGGGAGGCCCCCCGGAGCAGCAGATTAAACTAGACTGGACCCATCGTGTGGGTCCTAAGAACCCAATGGCAGCTCCACCCCCCAGACATCCTCACGTGTGTCCACGACTTTCAGCTCAAAGAGCGGATTCTTCGGGAAGCGCGTGACAAGCACCCCATAGACTTCCAATCATCCAGGCCCCTCCTGTATCAGGCCGCATCCACACTGCAAAAAAGGAGGGAATTTAGGCCGATCACAACATACTTACTATCAAAAGACATTTCGTACTCATGGGGGCATCCCTTTCAAATATTCTTCAAGTGGGACGGCAAGCTACGACAAATTCGCTCATTACAGGAAGCTAAAAAACGAATCAACTTGCCCGAAAACAAGCCGGGGGCCCAAACGCAGCACGACACTGGGAGACGGCACTCCGGAACAGAGAGATGGCGACGGGTGGGAAGGTATCCGCTGCGCCTCCGACCGGACCCTGAGACGATGGCCAAGGAAAGAAAAACAGTTATCGCCTCACAGGAAGAGGACTCAGCCGCCGCAGAGTGACTTTAGCAACATAACGGCATTTGGGGGCAAGTGGGAGAGGTGGCGGCACCTCCGGGTCTTTGAAATTGGGGCTCGGGTGGGATGGGGGTGGCGTAACGGGTCCTGCTGAACATTTCACGTCTCACCATGGGGTTTGCAATCCAGTACTAATATGAACTTCGTAAGTTTCTGTTCAGTTTTGAATATTTAGTTTCTAGGGTAATGGGGTTCTCTCCTCCACCTCCTAAACATGTAAGAGCTTGGAGAAGCTCACGAAAGGGTGACTACTGGGTACTTAGAGTTAGCACGTACATGGATGTCCCCAGGGCCGGGCAGGGATTGGGTTCACAGACTCCTGAGGCACATTCCGAAATCCACTCCTATGGCTGCAGCTATTAAAATTCTATTGCTCAATGTAAAAGGCCTTAATAGTCCAATTAAGAGACAAGCAGTCCTGTAGTTTCTAGAGACCTGTGACGCCCACATCTGTCTCCTTCAGGAGACGCACCTCCTGACAAAGGACACCCATAGATTGCGGGCCAGGGCATTCCCCCACCAATTGTTTTCCTCCCTACAGCAGGGGTGGCTATTCTGGTCTCTGCTAAATTCCAGGCTAAAATGGGCCTCAAACAGGCCGAGATCAAGGGTAGACTTCTAGCATATACCTTCATATTAGGACAGCTTTCCTTTGCCATAGCTACAGTCTACGCCCCGAATGACGGACAGGAGGGGTTCCTCCGGGAAACGATTCAAGAGCTATCTGGCTCCCCGGACAGATCAATACTTATAGGGGGGACTTCAACTTGGCTTTCGACAACGAATTGGATAGATCCTGTCAGCGTTTAGGGCAGACGGGGGTGCTCACTAAGAAAGGGAGACAACTCCTGTCCAAGGCAGGGCTTACAGACATTTGGAGGTCACACCACCCATCCTCCAGAGATAACACATTCTACTCGTATTCCCACAAAACGTACGCTAGGATAGATTACATACTGACAACGGATACTGACTCAGCAGACGCAAAAGGTGGAGATCCTCCCATGCCCCCAATCCGATCATTCAGCTGTGCGTATATCTCTATCTCTTCCCTGCCATAGCCCATCCTGTCGCCTTTGGCACCTCAGAGAGACGATATTACAGCATCCCTTAGTGATCCAGCAGATCACCAAAGCTATAACTGATTATCTGGCCATTAACGACACTCCGGACACTCCTATTGCAATTCTATGGGATGCCCTGAAGGCAGTGGTGCGAGGGGAGTTCCTAGCTATATCTGCAGCCGACAATAAGATTAGGAGTGAGAAAAGAGAGCAGCTCTCTAATGCAGTAATAGAATTAGAGTGCATACATCAGAGAATGGGGGCACCCAGGGTCTGGAAGCAACTTAAGGCAGCGAGAGCTCAGTTGGCGGGCCTAGATAAGGATAGAGCCGAATACGTCGCTCTTCGACTCCAACATGCCTTTTATGTGGGGGGATAGAAGCGGGAGGCTCGTGGCCAATAGATTGAGGTCACAGAGGCAGTCATCCAACATCTCCATGGTGATGGATAAGCTAGGGCAGGAGCAAATCACTGACCAGGTCATAGCGGAGACATTTAGGCAATTCTATGCGTCCCTGTATGGGGCTCAGAAACTGCCTGATGAAGGCCCAGTCTGATATTTAAAGGGTGCGAAAACTGCTAAGCTAGTCCCGAGCCAAGTTGAAGACCTTGAATCCCCAATTAGACTAGAGGAAGTTATTTCCGCTATATCCAAATTAAAACCGCTAAAATCCCCGGCCCCGGACGGATTCTCTTCTATCTTTTTTAAAACCTTCTGCTCTACGTTGGCCCCATTGCTGGTGAGGGTATATAATTTAATTGGATTGTCCACTCCTATTCCGCCAAAGATGTTAGAGGCATTAGTAACGGTAATACCTAAACCAGGAAAGGATAAACAACATTGTGCGTCATATCGCCCCATATCCCTCCTCAATATTGACCTTTCAATTTTTACCTGGATTTTGGCACAGAGGCTCTCCCCTCATCTACCAGGGTTGATAGATCCGGACCAGTCGGGCTTTGTCCCGGGGCATCAGTGGTCTGATAACACCAAACGCCTTCTGCACTTGATAGACAAAGCTGAACGCTTTGATGTCGAGCGCATGATATTCTCGGTCAACGCTGAGAAGGCATTCGACAGAGTGCACTGGCCATATCTCAAGGCAACCCTGAGTCACTTTGGACTGCCGCAGCGTTTTATTGAATGGGTGTTCGGTAGCTATGCTAACCCTTCTGCTTCGGTGCGAGTGAACGGTCTCATTTCGAACACCTTCCCCATCCAACAAGGAACAAGACAGGGGTGTCCACTCTCGCCACTCCTGTTCGCCTTGTATATGGAGCCCATGGCCCAGTGGGTACGGGACGATCCCGCAATATCAGGGGTGAAGATTGGGGGCAGAGAGCATACAATTAGCCTTTACCCCGACAATGTGGGTACCACCTTGGAGAATCCTAGGGAATCCCTTCCAGCCCTACTGGCAGAGCTTGAACGCTTTGTCCAAGCATCAGGATTCAAGGTCAACGTCCATAAGTCACAAGCCCTCAATTTATCTCTCGGCCCGATACCCTGCGAGTGCTTCAGCGGACGCACCAAATTCACTGGGCACAAGACTCAATCCCCTACCTGGGCATGCAGCTCACAACTAGCATACAGAAAACTAATTCGCTGAACTACACGGCGCTGCTGTGGCATGTTAGAGATTGCCTTCGTAAGTGGAGGCCACACTCACTGTCGTGGCTGCGCTGTAGAGTGCTTTATATGGCGAGATCAGAGGCCTAGACTACGCAGAGAGTTAAGTTATAGAGACCCTGCTGAGGGAGGACTGGGAGTCCCCAATCTGCAAGACTATTTGTGGGCAGTGCAGTTGAGACCTCTGGTAGAGTGGTCTCGGCCGGAGTCCCAGAAACATTGGCTGTTTATGGACAGGGCTCTCGCCAGACAACATCTATGGGGTATCCCCTTCCTTATCAAAGCTGCCAGACGCCGGAACTTATATCTTTCCAAGGTGACACATTCCACTTTATCAGCTTCGGATAGGGTGGCTCACGACCTTTCCCTCCCCAATTACACCTATAGTTAACAACTCAGACTTTACACCAGGGCTGGACTCAGCAGGGTTCACGCACTGGACGAAGGAAGGCCGTCGTTCAATAGGACATCTCTTCGACACAGCAGGTCCTTTGGCCTTCTCTGACTTTAGTAGGGAACACGACCTCCCAGAAACTGAACGCTATCGATACTTACAAATGTGACACTGGGTGACGCAACCAGCGGTATGTGGCGGCGTAGGGAGATCCCTCACCCCATTTGAGAAGTGGCTACTCACGAGGCTCACAGACGCACGCCTGACATCAGATCTGTATAAACTCATCAAGCGTGACCCTGGACCAGGGAAATCACCCGGACATCACCAGCTGCGATGGGACGGGAGAACTGGGCAGGTCATTGTTGCAGAAGGAGTGGGCAGATATTTACCACAGAGCCCGGCACACAGTGCGCAATGTAGCGAACATTGAAACGGCCACGAAAATAGCCACGTATTGGTACCTAACTCCCCTGCGACTCCACAGAGGCAACCCAACACGAAGTCCTCAATGTTGGAGGGCATGTGGCTCGTTGGGAACCCTGACCCACCTGCTATGGGAATGTCCCCAATTGACGAGCTATTAGCAGCAGATACTAGACGACATCGATTCCCACTTCAATACCCAAATACCCCACTTCCCAGCTTACATTCTCCTGGGTCTTCCCAACCCAATCACCTTTCCACTTAGAGCGCGGAGAGGCAGACAAATGGCATTAGAACTGGGGGTGGCTCTACAAAACATCCTCTCCCACTGGGGTACTGCAACTACGCCGACTCACCTGGGGTGGCTCCATAGACTGTGGGGGATACTTGGGATGGAGAAAATGTCATTTTCACTTGCTAACCCTGGTGCTTCCTTCCAGGACATGTGGGAGCCCTTCTTAAAACTGTTGACCTCGGAGTTTACAGAACTTACCTGTCCAAAATATCTGAGACTATTGCGCTTAGCAGATCCACCACAAAAGGCAATACTAGATGATCAGATACAGCACAAGGCCCAAACCCCTTTGGGATAATCGACTAAAGAAGAGATTGAAAGAATACATACTCGAGCTTTTGACAGGAGTGGAGGGGTTGGGAGGGGGGTGTTTTCTCTGTGTTTCCCAGTTTATTGTCTCTCTACCACAGCCATTCCTCTTGAAGGAATATATAACAATAAGTACAGCAGAAAGTTTCATTTTGTATGTCGTATACTTGAATTGAAATCAATAAAAGAAATTTAAACATAAAGTCTGACTAGGAGCAGTGTGGTTTAAAGTCTGACTAGGAGCAGTGTGGTTTAAAGTCTGACTAGGAGCAGTGTGGTTTAAAGGCTGACTCTGGAAAGTCATTTTGCCCTGTTGGGGGTTACGTGGTCTGAGAGAGCTTTACCTACATGAACACTACTGAAGTAGGTCTTGGAGACAACAGGAGCTCGGACTGCTGTTTTTAGTTAGTCCGCAGAGACAATGGCCTTCAGGGAAGTCAAGTTAGAAGTTAGCACATCTGGCGACGTGGTTGATGCGTGGGATGAGATTCAGAGTGGGGTCAAAAATCTTGGATTGGAAACAACACCTAGGCCTCTGGATGCAAGACTCAATTTGATAGGTCTGGCTGATGGGCAACAAGTGTCTTACTAACTGTACACCGGATGGAAGAGGTGAGTTTATAGTGATTTCTGAATTTGACAACAATGTTTTTCAAGTTCAACCAGTGGCTCTAGGGTGTTCCACGAATAGGACCTCTGCATTGGAAGAGCTCTTCCTCCAGACGTCGGGCTTCTCGTCACCCATGTTAGTATTTTTTGGTTGATAGTCCTTAGATTTCTGCTTAAAAGGTGAAGAACAATCCTTTTAACGAGGTAGTCCAGCAGGTGACCAGGTAGGGATTATTGACACAGGTTTGACGTGTGCTCTTTCTTGTACCGAGAGGCAGTGTGAGGGCTCCGGGGCTGGTGTGTGGTGGTCATGGCATTCCTAACTCTACCAGAGAGGGTTGGAATGGTGCTGGGCTCTGGGGTTTTGAAAGTGACTTTTGGGGACCCGGTGTAGATGACAGCTTTACTTTAATCCAGATTGGTTTTTACCTCTGGTTTCCTTGCAGAGGAGGTGGAGCTGCAGAAGCCAGTGGTTGTTACTGGTCCTTCTGAAGATGAGAAGCTGTCAGCTGTGACATGGTCTGCGGGAGGAAAGGTTCGCTGAGTGAATAGAGGGTTCACTCTTCTCAGTCCTGGTTAGAGGGTACTGTCTTAAGAGGTACTTAGAGGGACTCATCACAAGTTCACAGCAGCTTGAGTCTGCTGTAAAAATCTTTCCTCAGACTGATGGAGAATGTCTGGTGCCCGCCCAGATGCCAACTATATGTCCCTCTGGGTCCCAAACCCATCAGTGTTTCAAGTCATTGGCCTTGTGGCCAGGCATGGGTTCAGAGAGTGGCCCTGGTCTTTAACTGTGATAATTCTGGGCTGACCTACCTGAAACAAAGGGGAGCAGAGGGGTTCATTTGCCTGTTTGTGAGAGGTAAGCGGCTCTTCTGTCAGGTGGTGAGCGTCTGGACTTTAGTTAACTCACGGTATGGAAACAGTTTTTACTTCTGAAGAAGCAACTGAGCTCTGACAAGTCAACCCTTCAGATAAGTCATTTGCCAGATGTTCCTTGCATAACTCCACGTCTATGAGTCATGCCAGCGGCAATCACCCAGATGTTATCTGTCAAGAATGCAGGAACACAACTTGAAGATAAGAGGCAATATGTACCAGACAAGAATGAGCTGTCACGTATCTCAGATACATGTGTAGAAAAGAGATACAGTAAATGTTAACCATAAATCACTTACTAAGTGCAACAAACAAAGTACTCCTGCAAGACGGACAGGAGCTGTTGAAATACAGTACAGTGTCAAACAGTAAGAAAACTGGAAGCAGGCGCAATATAAGATAAAAAACATGGGGCCAGATGTACGACAGATTTTTGCATGCGCAAATGGGTTTTAGACCCGTTTGCGCATGCAAAAAACCTATGGCCCATGTACTAACCCTATTTTGCAAGTCGTTAATTAAATAGCGACTCGCAAAATAGGGTTAGCGACTCGCTATTAGGAAGGGGCGTTCCAAGGGTGTCCCTTCCTAATGGCGACTCACTACCCTATGTAAGAATGTTTTGTGACCGCAATTGTGGTCACAAAACACTCGCAGTTTACCACTCTCTTCAAGAGAGTGGTAAACCATTCGCAAACGGGAAGAGGTCCCCAGGGGACCCCTTCCCCTTTGTGAATGGGTATGCAAACATTTTTCAGAGCAGGCAGTGGTCCTAGGGACCACTACCTACACTTAATAAATAAAAAAAGTTTCATTTTTAAAATTTTAAATGCATCCCCTTTTCCTTTAAGGAAAAGGGGCTGCATTTAAAAAAAAAAAACTGCTTTATTTAAAAACAGTCCCAGACATGGAGGTCTGCTGACCCCAGCAGGCCACCATACCTGGGAGGGCCAGCCATTCCCAATGGGGTCGCATATTCCGACAGCCTCATCAATATTCATAAGGCATGCAATTTGCGACCCCATTGGGAATTGCAAACAGTGTTTCAGACACTGTTGTACATTGGCATTTGCGACTCGCAAATTGCGACTCGCAATTTGCGACTCGCAATTGCCAATGGTCATACATCTGGCCCATGTTATTGTACACTTGGGACTTCTTTGGGGAAGTGGTGACAATCTATGTTCTTGAATGCAGTGTGGTTCAGGGATGTTCAATAGCGACTGGGCTTCCAGGAAACTTACATGCAATGCAAACAACAGCAGGTTAACCCTTTGCAGTCCCATACTGGTGGGACCAATGTCGAAGGGCGGGGGGCATTAAAAGCACCAGGCTAAGGGGAGATGAGAGGTCATTGGCAGACACACCCTCTCATGAAATCATTCCGAGTGACTCAAACCTGGCACTGCCCCTGCTGAGGGAACTAACCGATGGAGCCTGGAGGGAGCTGCTGACCCCCTAGTGCCTTAAACTCTCTGACAGACAAAAAGCTGCAAAGCGCTGGGAGAGGATGTGATGGTGAAGAAGAAGGGAGTTTAGTAAGGAGAGAAAGAACCAAAGTATGTAAAAGAAGGGAAAGAGGGGAACAGAATGGGGAGAGAAGGACCATGGTTAGGGTGAAAGGGAATTAACGGAAGGAAAGGGTAAAAGGATGCTTCAAAGCGCTGGGCTCAGGAAATCGAGCGAGAAATGAGAGTGAGGAGAAAAATAAAGAGTGTGAGAGCAAAGAGAGAGCTAGAAGGTGCGGGGGAGGATGAGAGACACGGAAACAGAGCGGTAATGTCTGAGACAGAAACTAACCCTAAGACTCCACCCTACGGCCCGCTGAAGCCATGGAATCCAACTGATGGCATCACGCATACGACCCCCTTCGCTGCCACCTCTCATCATCATACATCACTGTTCGTCTTACGTCACGACCTCCCACTCGACTCACACACCCACTGCCATCAGTTTGACTATCTACACCCTGCCAATGAACTGCCCTTGATGTTGTGAACTTTGAACTCTTATTAGAAGAGCACAGCCATGCGTTAATGCTCGCACTGCAGTGTGTGTTTTTATTTCACCCATTTTTAGGTCAAGCCTAGGCAGCGCGCATGCGCTGTCTGCAAGACCTGTTGTTATCTCCTCTATCGGCTTTTGGCATGCCCATGATTGCCATTTGTTCATTGTTGTGCCATTTGGAAATGCAGGGTTTTTATTGGTGCATTGGGTCTGATTCTCCTGCCTTTGCGTGCTTGGGTCACGTCCAGGCGATTTCACTCATTGTTTGCGTGCGTTGGCCCTCCCAATACGTCCAAGGTTCCTCCTGGTCATCCTGATCTGCCTTTTTATTTTGTAGGATATCAACATCGTTTTAGGCTTTCAGGCGGTTTCACAGCGCAATGCTCTGTTCGGCACCTGCAAAGTGGCAGTTTCTGTCCGGTAGCTGTTGAGCTATGCCAATAGCTCTAACTCAAAAAAATGTGAGACCTATTGCATTTCTAAGGCTTATTTATGTAGTACCAGGGTATCGAGTGCTAAATATCGTGCTGCAAAAATATCACAAGACACACAATTGATGGACGGAATGCAGAACAAATCAAAACATTCACCCCAGTCAAGAGATCTGGGTTAAATCCATCATTCTTTTGCTCACCATGCCACCCCAGTTTAGACCTGGCCATATGCAAATCAGTCTTGACCCTGTGCCTCATGGGAACAGTCCAGCCCGAACTGCCAAGCCAGGTCCTCCCTGGACCGGAAACAAGCATCCTAGGACCGGTTTCGGGGTTTCACCCTCTTCAGCCAGGATAGCTTGATTCCAGTGGCACAGTGAGCCCAGGACCCACGTCTGGGCATACCTGGCGCACTTAGGGCGAGAAAGCAAAAGACACACAATTGATGGACGGAATGCAGAACAAATCAAAACATTCACCCCCAGTCAAGAGATCTGGGTTAAATCCATCATTCTTTTGCTCACCATGCCACCCCAGTTTAGACCTGGCCATATGCAAATCAGTCTTGACCCTGTGCCTCATGGGAACAGTCCAGCCCGAACTGCCAAGCCAGGTCCTCCCTGGACCGGAAACAAGCATCCTAGGACCGGTTTCGGGGTTTCACCCTCTTCAGCCAGGATAGCTTGATTCCAGTGGCACAGTGAGCCCAGGACCCACGTCTGGGCATACCTGGCGCACTTAGGGCGAGAAAGCAAAAGACACACAATTGATGGACGGAATGCAGAACAAATCAAAACATTCACCCCCAGTCAAGAGATCTGGGTTAAATCCATCATTCTTTTGCTCACCATGCCACCCCAGTTTAGACCTGGCCATATGCAAATCAGTCTTGACCCTGTGCCTCATGGGAACAGTCCAGCCCGAACTGCCAAGCCAGGTCCTCCCTGGACCGGAAACAAGCATCCTAGGACCGGTTTCGGGGTTTCACCCCTCTTCAGCCAGGATAGCTTGATTCCAGTGGCACAGTGAGCCCAGGACCCACGTCTGGGCATACCTGGCGCACTTAGGGCGAGAAAGCAAAAGACACACAATTGATGGACGGAATGCAGAACAAATCAAAACATTCACCCCCAGTCAAGAGATCTGGGTTAAATCCATCATTCTTTTGCTCACCATGCCACCCCAGTTTAGACCTGGCCATATGCAAATCAGTCTTGACCCTGTGCCTCATGGGAACAGTCCAGCCCGAACTGCCAAGCCAGGTCCTCCCTGGACCGGAAACAAGCATCCTAGGACCGGTTTCGGGGTTTCAACTCTCTTCAGCGAGGATAGCTTGATTCCAGTGGCACAGCGAGCCCAGGACCCACGTCTGGGCATACCTGGCGCACTTAGGGCGAGAAAGCAAAAGACACACAATTGATGGACGGAATGCAGAACAAATCAAAACATTCACCCCCAGTCAAGAGATCTGGGTTAAATCCATCATTCTTTTGCTCACCATTCCACCCCAGTTTAGACCTGGCCATATGCAAATCAGTCTTGACCCTGTGCCTCATGGGAACAGTCCAGCCCGAACTGCCAAGCCAGGTCCTCCCTGGACTGGAAACAAGCATCCTAGGACCGGTTTCAGGGATTCACCCTCTTCAGCCAGGATAGCTTGATTCCAGTGGCACAGTGAGCCCAGGACCCACGCCTGGGCATACCTGGCGCACTTAGGCGCAGAAAGCAAAAGACACACAATTGATGGACGGAATGCAGAACAAATCAAAACATTCACCCCCAGTCAAGAGATCTGGGTTAAATCCATCATTCTTTTGCTCACCATGCCACCCCAGTTTAGACCTGGCCATATGCAAATCAGTCTTGACCCTGTGCCTCATGGGAACAGTCCAGCCCGAACTGCCAAGCCAGGTCCTCCCTGGACCGGAAACAAGCATCCTAGGACCGGTTGTCAAACATTGTTCTGCATTCTGCATTGTTCTGCATTCTGTCCATCAATTGTTGTTTTTGCATTTGTCACCCCGAGTGGGACGGGTATGCCCAGACGTGGGTCCCGTGCTCTCCATGCCACTGGAATCAAGCTATCCTGGCTGAAGAGGGGTGAAACCCCGAAACCGGTCCTAGGATGCTTGTTTCCAGTCCAGGGAGGACCTGGCTTAGCAGTTCGGGCTGGACTGTTCCCATGAGGCACAGGGTCAAGACTGATTTGCATATGGCTGGGTTCAAACTGGAATGGCATGGTGAGCAAAAACGATGGATTTAGGCCCAGATCTCTGTACTGGGGTGAATGTATGACATTGTTCTGCATTCTGTCCATCAATTGTTGTTTTTGCATTTGTCACCCCGAGTGGGACGGGTATGCCCAGACGTGGGTCCCGTGCTCTCCATGCCACTGGAATCAAGCTATCCTGGCTGAAGAGGGGTGAAACCCCGAAACCGGTCCTAGGATGCTTGTTTCCAGTCCAGGGAGGACCTGGCTTAGCAGTTCGGGCTGGACTGTTCCCATGAGGCACAGGGTCAAGACTGATTTGCATATGGCTGGGTTCAAACTGGAATGGCATGGTGAGCAAAAAACGATGGTTTTAGGCCCAGATCTCTGTACTGGGGTGAATGTATGACATTGTTCTGCATTCTGTCCATCAATTGTTGTTTTTGCATTCGCAAAAATATCACAGCCAGAATTATATGACACTAAACCGAATAAAGCGTATATTACTTTGCTTGTGAATGTTGAGGGAGAGGGAGCGGAGGAGAGATGAGTTACTTTTCAACGCATGCTCACCGCCGGCCTCCGGTTTGTAGGTGAATATATCGGTTACTTCCTTGTATTGGATAGTTTGTCAATAAAACACAGTTAACCATAAAAGTATGTTTTGGACCGGGGTCTATTAGTAACGAGCATTAAGTATTATTCTTTATAATTGCTTTTGAGAATCTTTTTTTTGGACATCCAAAACTATATGTATATTTTTGCCTCATTTAGTATACGTTGTTCTCCTCTCACTGAGCCAGGATTCACGTGCACCGCACAGATGTTCACCACTTGTAGGGCCTAACATTGTATGGATTATGTGTAGAAGAGCCTTCTCTTTCCTCTGAATGTACATTGTGACCCAGGTTACTTATTCCTATTCTTTCGTCTCGTGGAGATATTAATTATCTTGGGTGATACATTGAAGGAGAACTTCCAATCTTGAAATTTTTGTTGTATACTTCAGAAGAAGACATCACTTGCCTACAGGCTAAGATATGTTTGCAGCACTATATTCTTTTACTCAATATTCTGACAAGGGTTGGACGATAAATTCCTCTCTGCCGGTGGAGTTCGTGGAGTTTTGGCCACTCTGTGTTGTTCCGCTTGAGTCGCGGAATTGCAGCAATATTCCACCAACCACCACGTGGTGGATTTTTTCTTGCGCCCATTTCAACGACATTAAGGGGCAGATTTACAACTTCTGGCGCATCCCTGCAAATCAGCAGGGATGCGCCAGAATAGTTGCGACACGCAATTCTTCCTTGCGCCACCACGGAAGCGCCGCATTTACAATGCGGCGCACCGTGGCGCAAGGAAAGGCCGATGCGTGTCGCATCCTGTGGCGCAAGGGCGGCGCATTGCTGGAGTCGTGTCGCAAGCGCGACGCAACTCCAGCAATGCTCGTGGGCCGCCCATACCTAACGTGGTGCGCCACTCCTTACGCCTGCTTGAAGCAGGCGTAAGGATCGTCGCAGCGGCGTCGGGAAAGTGACTCAGTGAAATCATGTAGATTTCACTGCGTCACTTTTACGAGGCATTCCTTCGACGGAACGCCCACCCTGCGGAGGAACGCCCACATGAAACCTGACGCAGGTTTCATGTGGCGCAGGGCTTTACAACGTGACGCATCTCCCTAGATGCGTCACGTTGTAAATAATGCGCAACGTGGCGCATGGCTTACGCCGCCGCTGCGTCACAAAAGTGACGCAACGGCCGCTGCAAAAGTGGCGCAAGGGGCTTGTAAATCTGCCCCTTAGTTGGTGAGCTTGAGTGAGAATAAGCACCCCAAAGCGCAATTTTTGGGCACTAGAATGCCTCTCAACAAGATTTTTCAATGCGGGCATTGAGAAAGTTGCCGCTCAAATAGAAAATCGACACAAGCCGAAGAAAGAAGCAGCACCTTCTGGCGTGCCACCTGGTGCTGTTCATGCTGACTTTACAGCACTGAAGAAGCTCCCAGCGTTAAAAATTAGCGTGAACAGTGTGATGTGCCGAATTCAGCCCTCTCACTGAGTTTTTATGTAATTTCACGGAATTCACTCCACGAGTTCTGCCCATCCCCAATTCTAACATGCAAGCAGATTCTCAATGCAGTATGTTAAACGTTTTCCCAATTAAATAAAGACATACTGGTCTACGGGAGACTGATGTAGGACATCTCGAAGCCACAGACTAGATGACAGTATATTTAGCCCCCTAATAGGTGGCCATCTCCACACGATATATGCTGCTCAACACCCTCACTGGGTCATCCTTACTAGTCACTGACGGCAGCATTTTCAGAGGGATGTTCTCCCTTCTGTCAGAGGTGCAAGAAGAAGAAGTGGGATTTCCCTCATGCAGTGTGGGGTTCAGGATGATCCAGAGAATTTGGGGGCACCTTGCAACAACTCTGTAAGAAGTAGTAAGGAGAAGAAAAATCCTGATGCCCCAGGTGGCATTGTTGAACATCCTTGATGCCTGCACATTAACCAACGTATACGTATATTTGTGGTTTTTGGTCTAGTGATTTCAAAAAGGGACATTGCTTAGCTGTAGAGTGTTTCCATGTCACCCGGTCAAACAAAATCGAAGAAGGGCCTGGATAGATGCAGAATCATGGAGATACAGAAGATGAAACTGAGAATCCACATGTACGTATGGTTGTCCTGACGAACTAACCAATTAAAAATAAGTCAGTGTCATATTTTTAGAAATAGTGGATTGATGGAAAATCACATAGACCATATGGGTCTGGTGAGAAGATAGAAATAACTAAACATTTATTACAATTTCTATAACTTTAGGAATTTTATGAATAATGTATATTTTTATAAATCGGGAGAAGTCTGTTTTTTATGTCTAAAGTTGCATGTTCCATAAGGAGAACAAAAGAAGGTGCAAGGGAAAAGGAAAGGTTGTTGTGGGGAGAGAGGGTTAGAAAAATGTGGTGAGAAAGGAGTAGGCAAAGGAAGGGGTTAACAGAAGTGAGATTCTTTTTAAAAAAACAAGGAGTAAAAAAGAGCAGGCTAAAAGGGATCCACCCCTCTTGATAGCAACTGGCTGGTTGGTGGTTTCGGGTGGGAAAACACTGTGGGGGATGGATGCAGTGCAATACAACTTGATAATATTAATAAAAATTCCCGATGGATTTGTCGAATCCTAGTCATCTGTGTGCAATCTTAAAGCTGACCTTCTTCATGGCATTAAATCCTGCACCTCAAAAAGGAGATTTGCCACGTATTGAATACTCTCAGCACGGATCCTTACTCCTCCCTGTCCAAGTCCCCACTATATGAGGAGGTGACTCCTCCCAGAACACACTGTTTTGAGAGTCCCTTTTCTATTTCCATTGATGGCCCCGCCTCTCCACCACAAAGACTCCTTCTAGCAGCACATGCACTCATAACAAGCCACATTGAGAGATAGAGATTCTAGGATGGGGGCGAGGGGCGGGATTCTGGACTGGGACGGGAGGGCTAAGGTCTTGGGTAATGGAGGATACCTCTAAGTAATTTGTTCATTACCCCAATACCCGTCCCCTGTCCCAGTCCACACAATATGAGGAAATACACAAGCAGAGATCCAATTATTCAATGCTCAGAACACCATCAACCTTTACTGTGTATGCAAGGATAAGACTTCAGAAGCAGCCAATTACAATCCCAAGAGACTGCCACACCCTCTTAGCTCTCCCTGTGACAGGACCCGGTACCTGAAGCCCCCTGCTAGTATACACTTTGCCGTTCTCATTTTCTGAGGGTCAGGATGGAAAGATTTGTATCCCTATTTTCAGGACCAAAAGCAACAAATAAGGAATCAGACTGTCTGAATTTTTTCATTTTCTCTACGTACATTGAGATTGACCTCGTCACATCCAAGCCCCAGCGATACAAAGAATCATCGCGGGCTTGAAAGTCTGGGAGCGCTATTTTCTGGTGTTTGTGGAACTGTGACTCTACCTTGAGACAAAATATTGGATTACATTTATGAACAACCCTGTCTTGATATAAAAAAAACAAGCCAACAGAGCTTCCAACTTCCCTATGCACATTGCTGATGTGATTGCCACCAGAAAAAAGTACTTTAACCGTAAGCCACCGAAGAGCAGCCGATTCTA
Source organism: Calotriton arnoldi (assembly GCA_963921515.1). Classification (NCBI taxonomy): domain Eukaryota; kingdom Metazoa; phylum Chordata; class Amphibia; order Caudata; family Salamandridae; genus Calotriton; species Calotriton arnoldi. Next base: position 1,160,238 of record CAWUFW010005477.1, on the reverse strand, counting down.
CTGGTTGAAATAGAGGTTTCTGGAGACCATGACATACTGTACGTAATTCCCAACGAGGCACAATAGGGGTCTTTGCAGATTTCTTTAACCCGAATACTCTGAGTAATCTTTTAAAAAACGGGTATTATCCTTGGAAAATCCAGAAAAGATTCACCAGCCGGATTAATTGCCACCAATTCTGAAGCCAGATTTGATGGGGATAACCCTTTCTGGAACCTTTCTGCAGGAATAGCAAAACTTTGAAAGGATCAACTGACATTGCCCTAAAACCTTTAAATTTGTACCATTTCTCAAATCTACCCCAGTGTTTTGTATACGCTGTTAATGTAGATGGCTTTGACTGTTGTATGGACACTGACACCTCTCTGGAACAGCCTGATGCCTGTAGCCCCTTCCTCTCAATTTCCTAGCCGATAGGCTTAGAACCTTGAGTGTCCTCAGCGACAACTCCGGATAACTGATTGATGATGGGTAAAAAGGATTTTTTTCTGAATCAACATCTGTTTTAAGAGTGCAAACCATGTCCTTCTTGGCCAGAGGTAGTCAACAGAATTACTGTCACCCCCGCCTCCCAAATCTTCCTCAGTACGTTGTGGAGAAGGGGAATGGGAGGAAACGTGTACAGCGGTCCCTTCAGCCAGGGGAAAGATAGTGCATGTATCCTCCAGGCCTAAGGGTCCCTGCTGTCCGTGCAATAACTTAGTAGCAGAGCATTGCTTGGGGAAACAAAAAGGTCCAGTCAAGGATGACCAAATGTTTGCTGAATCTTACTGAATGCTCCTTGACTTAGACTGACATTCACCGATGACGGCGTGTTCCTGCTCAAGGACTCCGCCTGAAAATTGTTCTTGCCTGGAATGTGCATCGCCAAAAGTGTCAGCAGACGACTCTCCTCCCAAAGACAAATCCTTGACACTAAATCTCTCAGAGAATCTGCCGTGGTCCCCCTTGACGGTTGATAAAACGTTTGGCAGGGCTGTCTCCATGACGCCAAATCCTTGAGGTTGGAAGTCTGCCAGCTTCCTGTGTTGACCACTTCCCCTTCACTGCCTTCTCCCTCAAGATCGCTCCCGATCGCTATTGGCTGGCATCGGTGGTGATTATTTGAGGAATTGGGGAAAGCGTGGGAATACCTTTTTGCAAATTCCTTGCATCTAACCCCAAGCGAGATCCAGTACTAGAGTTTGAGATACTGAAATCTTCGACTCGTATATCTGAGTCACCGAGACCAGTGAGCCAGAAGATGATTGATCGAGGGTTTCGGACAGAGGCGTTCCCATGGCACTACCACCGTCGTGGCTAACATAAGTCCCGGGACTTTCAGGAAGATCATTGTAGAAGCTTCTTGTCAGACAAGAAGATGTGCTACACCTCCCTGTATTCCTCTGATAATTCTTTCTGGCAGAAACACTCTTGCCCTCTCTGTGTTGATTAGGGCTCCCACAAATAGTCTCTGCTTTGATGGAACCAACTGAGACTTTTTTAGGTTAATTAGGAATCCCATGTCGCTGAGGCAAACTAACACTTTCTCCCCATCAAGTTCCACCTTTGAAAAAGAAAAAGAAAGAATTAGCCAGTCCTCACGATCAGGCAGAATCTGGACGCCTTTCAAATGCAGGAGAGCTGTGAGTGGTGCCAATGCCTTTGTGAATACTTTCAGCAAAGTCATGAGGCCAAGTGGCGGGGCTCTGAGCTGGTAGGACCAGATGGAATGGGACATGGAAGTATGAGTCCTGGAGGTCCAGGGTCATCAGGAATCCTCCTTCCAACACCACTGTGATCGCCTCCCCAAGGGTCAACATCCTGAATGGAACCTTCTGTACAAACAGATTTAGTCGTTTAAGATTCATGACCGGCCAAAAATACCTGTCTGCTTTTGGCACAAGGATCAAAATAAGATAGATATCTTGGTGTCTCACCAGGAAGGGCACTTCTGCTATTGCTCATTTCAGCAACAGGTTTTCCAACCCTTTCTACAGGTCCCCTCTTCTCACAATGTCCCTTGGCATAGGAGTCTCCTGGGAACTTTACAGTGGATGTTCTTTGAGTTCTATAAATTAGCCAAACTGACTATACGGCAAAAGATCCAATTTGCTGTTTATCTGGGACTCCCATCTGTCGTAAAAGGCAAGAACTCTCGCTCATGATTTTAACTTTGGTGTTGGGGAGCCTGTGGTTTTTTATCTCCTTACGCAGTCCCCGACCTTGCGCTCAGCCCTGAAAGAGACATGTGTTCTGCACTGTCTGCACCAACTTTCTGTGAAACAAATAATTCTTTGTCCCAACGTGTCTAAATGGCTGAAGAAATGAATTTCCATCTGCAGCCTTCTTTACCAATTCCTTAATCTCTTCCACAAAAATGTTTTGCCCAGAGAAGGGAAGCTGCTTGAACAGGGCTCGCTTGGTGGACTCCAACTTCCATAGCTTCAACCAAGGTGATCTCCCGGCCGCTGCTGAAGCCCTCACAGATGTTGATGCAGACTATGGGCCGTGACCTGTAGTATCTGGCTGTAAATTGGTCAACAACTCTACATTCCCTAAAATCCTAATAGGAACTTCTCCTTCTAAGCAATCAAACAGGGACTGAAACTCATTCAGCGTGGTTCGGGTTGCATGGGCTGCATACGCACTGGTCTTCAAGCCAAAATGTACTGCTGCATAGACTCGCTTCAAGGCACTGTCCACCTTCCTAACCCCAGAATCAACCAAAAATGCTTCTTCCAAGACAGGTAACAAGGCCGAAGCCATACTCGAAAGGATGAATCTTTTGAGATCTGTGGGAAATCCATGACAAACTTTTCCAAGGAATATCTCTTACTGAGAAAACGCGGACCCGCTGGTTTACCCAAGTCCTTCCTCTCCTTAAGAACCATGCTCTTCAAGACATCATGAAATGGCATTTGCTCACCATTATGCTGTTCATATTGGACAAAAAAACCTTCCCTCAACTGCACTGAAGGTTCAAAACCCAGCTCCTCTCTGATGTGAGCCAGCATTTGTTGGAAGGGCACCCCTTGAACATACTGGCCCCTTGGGCCAGTATCTTCGTCCTCATCATCGGGGTCCAGAACCTTCTTTTTTGCAGAAGCTTTATTCCCCGCTGAAGTAACTGCCTCCTGTATCACAGCCTGGGGGTGAGTCTTTTACAAGGTCACCAAATCCCTTTCTTCCTCCCTCATGACATGACATGGCTCTTTCAAGTAGCTTTTTTGGCCTCCATAATGGTATACGTCCGCTAACCAGACCACCTTAAAATTCAAAGGGTTTTATAGTAACAAAATCCCATCGCGCGAGAGTTTGGTACCATAAAACTCCCTTCGGTGCTTCCTACTAGCCCTAGTTACTGGTGCGCGTGCAGGGCCAGATCAGCCTTTCATTTCCCCCCACTACAAAGAGGAAAAACCTGAAAATCAACAAACACCACAACTCTGCCCACCCGCCCTGGCATGCAACCCCTGAGTCCCAGCCCAACACATGGATGTTGGTACCAGGAGACTCAAACTGCACTGTCTCCTTTACTATGCAAATAAACACAGTGGGGCAGATTTCGCCTCCGGTGCGTCCCTTTTTGTGACGTACCAGTGGCGCATTTAACTGCTCCATATTGACAAGGACAGGAAAAGCCACCCTGCGTGGCTTTTCCTGTCCTTGCAAATATGGCCCCTTTACACGCAGTACTTTGCGTGAAAGGGGTGTTCCATGGGTTTTGCTGTGGGTGTTCCCACGCAACACCCATGGAACCAGACACATTTCCAGATTTACGAGGATTCGTAAATCTGGAAATGCGTGTGAATGCTACGCCTCCCCAGGGGAGGCGCAACGAGGAGAAATGTATTCATTTCTCCTCGTTTTCTTTTCTTCTTTCTATGCGTGCTGCACTCTGCAGCCCACATGGAACGAGGAAATCACCTCTAATGATTGTTTTTGTTCAGGAAGGGTTCCCTTCCTGCACATAAACAATCATTGAAACAATTACGTTTTTCAACTTCTATGTGTGCTAATGCAGCACACATAGAAGTTGAACAAGCATTGGCATAGCCAATAGGTCTCGCTTTTGGGACCTTATAAGTATTTAGTTATGCAGCACAATATCCTTGGTGCAACAACATCAACCGTTGCATGGCTAAACACTTATAATGTCCCAAAAGCGAGAAAGATGAGGGACTGTGCATTTTAAAGAGAGCAGACGAGCAACTTAAGACCTCTGCCGCCTGCTAACCTATTGCTCACCCTCTTTTTATTGGTTTAGCGCAGAGCCAATTAAAGGAGTATCAGTCTCAATTTATTTACACTGCCATTTTTTGCAGGCACTTTTGTAAACATCGCAGAATTTTTACAAAAGTGAGGATTTTGTGTTTGTTTATTTTTTTGGGGCTGATTATGAACTCGTAATATCCGGGGTGTCTGTCCAATGGCCCTATTTATAGAACAGAAAACAAACAAGTGCAGTATGCCTAGTGGGTATTCAAACTGAGCTGAACATACCTTTTACAAGCTTTTCTGCATTATGGTGCCTTGCATGGGCGTAACCTGGGTCCTGGAGTTGCTACAAAGTTTGAGCTTGGAACAAAACATTATTAGAACAATGGAATGTTGTGAGCGCCACTGAAGACAGTGGAGCGGCTCCAGACTTGCAATGGCTGGTACAAGCCTCCTGCTCCAGTATTCCAATGTTTGTCTGTCTGTTTTTTCCTTTTTAATTTAGAACATACTACACGTAGTGGGTGGCTATACCAGTTGTTAAACGCCCTCACCCTCATTATAGGCGATAACTCTGGTTCAGGGCCTTTAAAAACCTGTATAGCCATTGGCAGCGGGCTATAAGGCTCTAGTATAGTTGTCAGATGGCCATCTGAAATTAAACTTTACCACCCGATCATCTTTCATCTTATCGCTTTGCCACACTGTTGTCATGAACCAATAGGGAAGATTATGCGCCTTCCCTACTCTGTAGAGTACTACGCTCCTAATCCAAGTTCAGAAAGGATGATGAACAGGCCTTGTGAATAGTTCGTCGGCGAACGAAAAGACTGGAAAGTTAAGAAGTCTCTCTAGACGCCCATATTTCATACATCTCTTGAAAAAGTGGTTGCCTTGCACTGTTTTCCATGCTAGTCTTCATGGTTCAGATTCATGTCTGTCTTGCTTTTTCATGTTGCATTCCCACACTCCTCACTCGTGTTCTTTTCAGCGTGGGGCACGCATTTAGTAGATAGATTGCCTCCTAACTAAGGAATGGGGAACAAGGTAGGGGATGGGGTGGTCTGTTGGTAGGTTTTTCTATTTTTAAGGGTGTCAGGTTTCCAGGGGTTAGTCTACATTAATTTTTAAGGCGACAATCCCCTCTGTGGACGTTGAGCACAGTAAACTATCTTGAATGGTGTACTTCTGGCTGCTGAACTTCACAGCTCATGTAATTTATTGTAAAGCACACGTTACACTCCCGGGGTCTTCTGGGACTCTTCAGCGTGTTTTTGGTTGCCTAAGCAAAGGTACTGATTTGTCGACCTTGCAAGGATGAAAGGTAGTGTGGGCCCGTTGGGATTAAACCTGCGGTCTTGCAGGCAGGCACAGATCCCCGATGTATGGCACTGGGGTCGAAAGGTCCTGCCGTAATTCAGCCATCTGTGCATTACTTCTGTTGCTAACTCAGACCCCCGAGGTAGACACAGCAGTATTTGGCCAAGGGCCAAAGGGCACGTATAGCCTGCCTTGTGAACAGAGGGGGGAGACACCGGAGCCGTGGCGGAATGACTAGGCAGTACTCGCTGGTCTGGACAAGAAGTACCATGTGGACAGGGCAGTCTATGCATCTTCACTGTCCAGTCTGTGGTCAAGTGCTCATGTGACCTGAGCAAATAGCGCCTCGACCATTGGAACCCCCAGACTCGGTGTTTGGCTATGCACGTGCCCGTCATTGGATAGGTTTCAAGATACAGACCTCTGTGATAACACATTAGTAAATTGAAAATCTCAGGGGGTTAATCACCTCCGAGGATAACGAACATAAACGTAAGTAACTGAGCAATTAAAATCACACATCTGTCACTTTTGAAAAGTGCAACAACTGCGAATCGCCTAGATGGAACTCGAAGTGAAAATGTTCCCTTTGAAAAAAGTATTTAATTAATGAGTCCACTGGCATCAAAACTTAGCTTCGCATTTAGTCGACGACGAGAAGCATACTTTTGTTTTACATGAACACCGAACCGCTAGGCATCCGAATTGCCCGCTTCTGCTGGCCACTGTTTATTGAAGAAGAAAATAATTAAACCCAGATGGCCCCTGCGCGCGCTGTAAGAATGCGCCCGCGAAAGTGAAAGCAACTACAGGGAAGAGAGGAGCGGGGCGAGCGAGCGCGGCAGCCTGCTGAGCTGACCACACGCTCGTGCACCATGGCCTTTTGCTTGCACGTAACCGCACGGAAAAGGCCATTGTGCACGAGCGTGTGGTCAGCTTTGAAAACCCCACTACATAAAGTCTTCGCCAGAAGCAGCGCTTGCGCACTACTCTAGGCTCGACCTAAAAACGGCATTTTCCAGATTGTTTTTGTGCAGGAAGGGAACCCTTCCTGAGCAAAAACAATCTCCCCACGACGCAGGCATCCTTGTACCATGGTGCAAGGGTGCATGGCAGCAGTTTCTGCACCAGCGCAGGGGGAAGCACAGAGATGCGACATATTGTTGTAAATATGTTGCATCCCTGTGCTTTGAAAGTGACTCAGTGCGGCGCAGCCAAATGGCTTGCGGAACGCACTGAGTCACTTTCTTGTAAATCTGCCCCAGTGTCTTCGGTGCCTATGGGATACACAAAAAAGCGCATCTTGCCAAAGGGGAGGAGTCTTTTTTGGAGGAAGGGCAAGACCAGCAATAGAAACAGGGTACTTTCCAAGTAGTGGCGTGGTCGGGGAGGAAGCATCTCCTCATATAGGGCCTGTAGGAATGTAGGATCTGCTTCTTATGGTTACTTCCAATTTTTGCTTGATGTAACACTGTTTCTGACTAGTCTGACTGGGATCCTGCTAATCAGGACCCCAGTCTATCTGCTTTCTCACTAAAACTGATGTGTTATGTACTTAGGTACACCCCAGATTGGATACTGGGGTACCCTTGTCAGTCCCTAGTATATGGTACCCATGTACCCAGGGCATAGGTACCCCAGAGGCCTCCCATGGGTTGAAGCATGTATTATGCCACCCATTAGAGACCATTCAAAACAGAACTACAGGCCTGCCATTGCAGCCTGTGTAAGTTGCTGCATGCACCACTTACTAAAGATATAGGTTTACTATATCTTAAGGTCACTGCACTTAAACCCTATAAGTCACCCCTATAGCAGGTCTTTACAATACTGAAGGCATGGTGCTTGGTTCTAAGTGAGAGGGTGCCCCTGCACGAGCAAGACACCCCTGCAGCCTACGGAGTCCATTCTCCCGGGTTGTCAGTGAAACAGCTACATACTCTATATAGAGGGGCATTACAGGACAGCGTGATGACCAACTATAAAACGGCTGAAACAAACCCTATCGTGTTTGGTGTCAAACATGTTGGAATCATACCCCCACACCGGTAACCGGTGTATGAGGTATGATTCCACCCCTCAGAAGCGTCCTTTGTGGGGTTCCTGGTGTACCCGGTACCAGCCTTCTAGTCCCGAACAGAACAAAATGGTTGCTGCCGACCAGAGACACATTTCTGCCCTCCTGCTGCTAAGCCAAGCTCGAGCAGGGGAAGGCAGAACAATAGGCATCCTGTCACAGGGAGGTGTGACCACCTCCCATACAGTATTTAGTGTATTAGGGCTGGGTGGGTGCGCTTGCCAGCGACTGAAAGTCTGCATGAGGGGCACATCTGGCGTCCCTGTGCATAGTCCAGCTCAAACCAGTCCTGGGAGCCGTTGGCTCCTGCTCTGGCGCCAAACTGGACAAAGGACATGGGAGTAACCTCCCCCCTGTCCAGACCCTCCCCATGGAGGGTCCCCTGAATCTTTCCAACCCTCCCCCGTGGGTACTTAAGGGCTTACCTGGCTGTAGGACCTTAGATTCGTCGTGGACAAGATTCAGAACTAAAACCACTGCACTTCGACTGTCTGGGCACTCTGGACTTCGCTGGACTTCGTTTTTTTTAAATTTTATTTTTAGAGTTTTATATAGCGCGAACTAGACCCGAGACATTGGGTATCAGAGCGCTTTACATGAGTACCAGTTTCGTTACAGAAGGACACATTCATTTTTTTTGTTTTTTGTTAGGCACTGGGAGATTAAGTGATTTGCCCAGAATCACAGGATATTGAGCGTCGTTGCCGAGACTCGAACCCGGTTCCCCAGCTTCGAAGTCGACAGCTCTAGCCGTAAGGCCACATCCTCTCCCCAAGTTTGGGCCTGACTTCGTCTCTCTCTCAGTCTGCTGCATCGTCTGTGCCTGTGCACCATATAGGATCCGTGTAGGACCTGTGGAGCATCCAAGACACCTGAAGATAATCTCCCTTGGAGTGAAGGCGTCACTCCACTGCATTCATAGGCACCACAATACCGCTGACCGGTCTGCTGATCCCGAGCTCCTCCGAACTACGAAAGGTTCAGCAACACAGGAGGTGGGTTTCAATGTCCCTTGAGGCCCGAGCTGCTCTCTCATCAAGTCTGAGGTCAGAATCCCTTGTGGAGGCTGCAATACCCGAACCCCTGTGCAGCGCTTACTTTTGCAAGTGCATGTGCTTGTTGGCAATTCTGCAGCAAGTGCATTGGGCTCTGAGTAGCCCCAACCTCTGGCACCTTTCCCACAAAGATCTTCAACCACCTTGCACTGAGTGCTCCGTGGCCTGTTGTTTTGTAAAGCTGCTTGAGGTCCTCTCGCGACTCCTGTGCCTCTGGCCTGTGGGTCTAATTGAGGCTCCCCTGGTTGCTCCAGGCTTGCCCTTACTCCCCTGCTTGTGGTGAGTCTCCTGGACCTTGCTGGTCTGAACCGTACACTTCCTTGACCTTCTGCATGGGTTGTTTTGCCAAGGCTTGTTGGTGCTCCCGCCGGACACCGACCCCTCAGTACTCGACATCCTTCATGGGACAGCTCGCATCTGGCTCCTGTTCATCCTCCACGTCGCCTGGTCCCCACAGCTGCAGAGTCAAGGCCACCATCAACTATTCTGAAGCACCCGACATCGGTGGGCATTCGTTTTCCGAGCCCCTGGTCACTCTCAAGTTACCCAGACTCAGTCCCCTCTGCTTTCAGGTACTCCTCGACAAGAATCCACGTTTGGATTCCAACAGACACTTTCTCCTCTTCCCGCAGCGGCACTTTCCTGAAGTTCTCCATTGGGTTCAACTGCGGTTTCCGACGCCACTTCACACCTATGCACCCGGCTTCCCTGGGATAGGTAACTTGGGTAGTAGGGTATCCACGGGTGGGGTGGCTCTCCAACCTTCTGTATTCCACGGTGTTTCTTCAGGGTCCACTGGGAAGGGTCCTTAATCTTTAAACCTCCAGCCTCGACTTTCACATAGAGTTGTATGGAATACGTCCTCCGTGGGGTGCCTGTCTACCCACCTTGGGCGGTTCCATGGGGTCCCAGCGATTCTACGTCCTCTCGACATCGTCCTGACTCGAGTCGTGGTTCTTATGCCACTTTCTTAGTATATGGTTGTGTCCCCCCCTGGGGCCCACTGTGTATTAGTGCTATTTACTGTCATTTCTTTGCTAAAGTATTGCGAGCTTTGTGTCTATCTCTGTGTAGGAGATACTGTAACATATTAGATAGTGTTATATAATAAATACATATTTTTATAACTATTGTGTAGTTCTCTTTTCATTTGATCTATACTATAAGGTTGCATTCTGGTAAAACAAGCTGCTTTACACTCCTTCAAGACTTAGCCTGAAGGCTGCTCTCCACAGCGACCACTTAGAGAGCTTTCTAAGGTTATCTTTGACCTCTTAAATCACCATAAGGGTTGTCTGAACTGGTGCAGGGTCCCCACTTTGATTAGTGGACATCATATACCAGCCAGCTTCTCACAGGGCCTGATTAGGATGGCAGTAACCCGCCATGAAATGGTAGGCGGAAAGGGACTTTGGGGGCCCGTAACGGGCCCCTGTTCCCTCCGCCCCCAGACATGGGACCTGGGGGGCACCTATGGTGCCCGCCTACATATCCCTGCACCATGTGGCAGGCACCGAATGGTGCCTGCCACGTAGTGCAGGGATATTTGCAGTATCCCCTTTTTGTCTTGCGCCGTGTGCTGCAGCCAGCAGCACACACCGCAATACAAAATATAGACATTGCGACCGCCGTGGTGGCGGTAGCCTTGTAATGACTATGTCAGGAACCCCGACAGACTGTCGGGTGGTCCCGTTTTCGATACGGTGGCGGACGGACTTAAGTCCGTCTGCCATCGTAATCAGCCCCAAAGTGTGGACTGGATCAGAGAGTGGGTTTTATGGTAATGCAAAAGCATTAAAAACAAATCACCAGTCCTGCAAATTACAAACTTGCAGTAATAAATCTGTAAACAGGGGGTTGGGCGAAGACTGGACAGCTGCTAGGAGGATGAATGGCCTAACGTGGTGCATCGAACTCTGTAGATGTGTTTTATACATCGGACCGTACGGCACGCTCTTTTACCATTCTGAGTGCTGTAAATAAAATAAGTATTGGTATGATGCTACTGAATTTACTTACTGAAGGATGTAAGCAGGCAAGGCTGGTCTCTGCTCCAAGGCCAGGCACGTGCTCCGGTGCGCCCTCTGATGGCGACGGTGGGAACTGAGAAACAGGCCGACACTAACTTGTGTCACCTGTCTCAGGGGCAATGCCGGTACTGGCGCTGAGCATGAAGGGAAGAAAGAAGGGACAAAAAGTGGTCAGTCACATCATGGCATCAAAATAAAGCCATAAAGTGATTGCCCATGGTCTGTGAACCCCTTACACCTGCTCTGCCTCATGCGTGCAGGAGCCGGACTACTTGCGTCTACTGAGCCAACACAGGCGCTGCCTACTCGATGTTTGTATTCGAAAACAGCATGAGAGCAGCACCAGGATTGGCTGGGGCAGAAGAACCCAGAGCTCCTGAAGAGGAGGGGGACAGGGGGGAACTGTGGTGCCCCCAACTCACTAATATTGCACAGTCAGAAAAGGCCTCAAGTGAGCATTTCAGGCTGGCCAACCCGACATACACAGTTCAAGCCCAGCATGCTGCCAATCAATTCATCCCCTGCCCTCATGCAGAAAGGCACCCAACCTTAGCATCCCCGCCTGCGCCTTATATAAAAGCACCTTGGCTGGGGATTTTTTTTAAACATTTATTTATTACCAGGTCTGGGGGGCGACAAATGCAGAGTAACACCCTAATGCCCCAATAGAGGAGCCGGCCTGAACAAATGTGATTTTGAATCCTTGCTTTCTCATTTACTGGGTCTTTGCAACAAACGGACTCCTGATTGGGTTCCCCCTCTGAGGTACGTGGAGGAAACCCCTCACCTTCAGGATGATGTTCATGGGAGATGACAGGCGGCTGAGAGGACTTGGATGGGCCCAGTTCCATGGCAGGTGTGGGGCCCGTGTTACGCCCCTGCTCAGATTCATAGCCCACCCTCTGTTTTACATCCTGGCGCAAAGTCACCAGTTGAGTTCTGCTTGTTACATCAAATGTAGTGAATTGTTATGTTGTCATCCATTGAGTAGTGCACATTCAACAACAGTATGACTTTAGAGTTCACATTTACCAACAGAATAACCTTACACCTGCACTTTCACCAACAGTATGACCTTATGGTGCACAACTGCCACAATTATGACCTTGTAGTGCACATTTGCCATTAGTTTGACATTAATGACCACATTTGGCATTAGTATGACCTTAGAGTGTACAGCCACCAACACTATGACCTTACAGTGCAAATATGCCATCAGTATGACCTTTTAGTGCACATTTACCATCAGTATGACCTTTTAGTGCACATTTACCATCAGTATGACCTTGTAGTGCACATTTACCATCAGTATGACCTTGTAGTGCACATTTACCAGCAGTATGACCTTTTAGTGCACATTTTCCATTAATATGACCTTATGATGCACATTTCCTACTAGTATGACATTAGAGTGGACATTTGACATTAGTGTGACCCTAAATTGTATATTTGCCATGACCTTATGGTGCACATATGCCATTAGTATGACCTCATGGTGCACTTTTGCCATTAGGCTGACCTTGCAGCCCTGTTATCTATCTGAAATCTGTGTTTCTTTTAGTTCCAGGATTTCTTCGTAGTCCCATTGCGTGTTAAGAAAGTTGAGTATTGGGTTCAACCCGAGCTGAACTGTAAGTGGTCACGCGATGGTAATGTGGTGATGTCATAGACACCGAGGAAAGATGTGTGCAGGAAAGTGGAATATTATGTGGTATGGTTGTGAGACCTCACCACGTAATATTATCACAATACCTAAAGATGATCCTTGGATTCAACAACAATCGTCCGTAGCTCAGTCCATGTAGTGCGGCAAAGAGCAGTCGTGCATTACTGGAGGAACATGTGTTAAGCATTATACAGTACCATTATGGTTCATAAGTAATTGACACAACTCAAAAGAAATCAGACACCAATTTATAAAAAAGAGATTATTTTTATATAAATTTAGACACCAAAACGAACTTTGTGTCATGCAGATAACAGGAGTTATGATTTTTCAAAGCATTAGATAATAATTGCATTAAATATGGCAGACATTTATAATTGCGGTCAATGGGAAATTCTGCTAGTGACAAGTGGTCACCTAGGGGTTGAGTTCCTTTCCACCCTCACAGGGTAGAGGTCTTTTGGGGCCCAGGACCAAGTTTCAACAGAGTATTTTTAACTTTCTCGGGAGATCTGGGAGCAGAGGTAACTTCTTAGCCACCAGTGGGCTTTAAAACAGGGCTTTTAACATTGCAGTCAAAGGGAAAAGCTGCTTAGTGACAAACGGTCACTTCGGGGTCAAGTTACTTTCTACCCTCGCAGGGTAGAGGTCTTTGGAGTCCTAGGTCCAAGGTTCAACAGCCGGTTCACTTTTACCTTGCTCGGTGTGTCGGGTGCATATGTAGCTTCGGCGATGTCAATCAACTTGAATCCGGTTGAGCCAGGGCTGCTTTTCCCATAGGGATGACTCATACAAGAGGAAGAAGATGCATTTACACAAGAGTGGGGTTGTTGCTGACATCGGTCACTGTTCCTGGGAGCTGCTCTCTTAATGCAGAGTCGACTTACAGGGTCAGTCACCAGCATGGTGACCAACAAGCCTTGGTTGCGGTAAAGGTAACCTAAACAAACTTCGACGGCAGGAGGTCCACGGGAGTGTAGTAGCGGCTTGAAACTTCAGTGAGAGCTTGACTACAACTCCCAGAGTGCACTGCACCACATTTATTTGAGCGATCTCTCAGCGGGCCCAGTGGCCAGCACTTCTTTGGCTTCAGCACGTTGTTTTACCTGCAGTTTGCAGAGGACTGGTTCCACCAGTCCGGGGGAGTCTGACACTGCTTCTGGCTCCCAGAGGGGTCTCTGTGCCACGGGGTGCCGAGTTTGGGACATTCACAAATGTCGCTCACGCAGTTCCAAGCAATGGTGCCACAGGGATCCAGTATCCCTCTCTTCTTTTGCTGCAGGGGCAAAGTCTTGTTGTTGGTGAAAACTGTGTTCCTAGTGTCCTTCTTTGAAGTATGTCGATCAGATCTGAGGTTCTGGTTTCAGGGTCCCCTTAAATCCTGGATTTAGGGGAGTTAGGGGTGTGGGAGCTACTAGCCAATGGGCAGCTACTCCCTACACCGAATCCGCCCCTGAGGTGACCACATTCGGTGCAGTAGGGAAAGTTTCAAACTTGGGTGAACCTGTCAAACATCACACTTTCCTCCATTTCAGAAGTTTACTGAGCTTCGCAACTTTGCCCAAATTCACTTCGGGCATTTCATTGCAAGATTAAAGTAATGCCAAACATGTTTTTCTAAAGCAGTTTTTCTCGAACAAACCTGTTAATGGAGACTTATCCCAGTATTTGTATTATTAAAAAATTCTTCAGACTGCTTAAAATTTTTGAAGATGACTTTTTTACCATAAACTTCACACAACTACAGAACAAAACTCACAATGATGTAAGGAGGCGTACCAGTCCATATTGTAAAGGATGGCTGACAGTACTGTGTACTGGCCAAAATCTGCTAATCGCTGCATGGCAGAATGTTTATCCCCACGAGGCTATAGAAATGTGAGCTGGGGAGCTAGGTTTGGCTTCCTCTAGCGCGATTTCTTAAGGCCGGAGGTCGCGACTGGTCGAGATCAGAGGGCTGTTCTTCGAGTAGATTTGCCTACTCGAGCGGCAGCAATAACAATTCGAATGGCCGAGCGTTGCAGTTCGCATTGATTTTTTAGTGCTGCTCGCGCTATCAGTCAGTGCTTGAAATGGAAAAATAGAAGTGCAGGTACTCTGTAACAGAGTACCTGCTTGTTTCTGAGAAGTGCCGGTACTCTCCAATTAAAAGTATAGCATTTCTCTTCAGAAGTGCCGGTACTCTCGCTCTCAAAATAATAAAGTGCTGGTACTCCGTACAGTACCGGCCCATTTAAAGCACTGCTATCAGTGCTAAATTGCAGCAAAAGCAGAACAATGTGCATATTTTATGCCCATTGGCGGAACTCCGGGGAATCTCACAGAGCTTTTATTTAGCTCCGTGGAATTCCTCGGAGTGAAACTCTGCTAGTTTCACCCACCTATACTCCACACCACAAGGTTCAGTAGGGGAGCTAGATGGTGTAAGCTGAAGTGCCAATTGAGATGCATCATTTCAGCACTGCCCGCCCCCACAGTCCCATCTCTGCTAGCCACTTGAGGGGTATTTGATGGTCTGCCATGTCAAACGCTGCAGAAAGATCAAATAGGATCAGGAAGATACATCCAGTGTTTCCATGGTAACCGCCTCGGACCCCCTCTCTGAAATAAAACATGCCCTGTGATGAACCTTCCTCCTTCGATGCCTGGAGATCATCTCCAAGCCAGACTAGCCACAAACAGCAGCCTGAAAGGGCTTCCATGCTGTCAGGCATCCAGCCAGCATTCCCTGATACCCCCTTTGAGAGGTTTGCATGTTGCTGTTGATGGTACCAACGTCATTGGCTGGAGGTGGCCTCCAAGTAGGACCAGCCAAAGACAACCCCCAAAAAGGGCTTCCAAGCAGACAGGCAACCAACATCCCTTGATAGACCCCTTGAGAGGCTTGCATGTCCCTGGTGATGAAACCAATCATTACCTTGCCCGGAGGGGGGGCTAGTGGCATAATGAAACTTTAGGGGGCCCCTGCAAAGTACAAGGGGGCCCCCCAAGACCAAGTCAGGAGCTCTCAGGCCTAGGGTCTGCAGTCCATGCACAGTGACGATCCAGTCAGCGTACTGTACTGAGGGGGCCCCCTGGAGCTCCGGCCCCTCTGCACTACAGGGGCTGCAGAGGCTAATGTTATGCCACTGAGGGGGGCTCTAAGCAGCACCAGCCATTAACAGAACTCACTATTTGAGTCAGACGTTTCTTATTTGACTGTAGTTTTGATATGTTGATGTGTACCTTATCTTAGAGACATATTGCCTCATGAAATTCAGGTTACCAACATCCCTGATCCGCCCAACCAGTGAGCGTGCTTTTGAGGTGTAAGACTTTAGGGGCACAATGTTTCCACAAAGTTCACAATATCCTAATGGGTTCTGCCAGTGGCTGGCATGTCACCAGTAATACCTCACTCTCACGCGAAACAGCCATATCGAGGAGTGTTAGAAAAAGAGTCAAGAGAGGGCAAAGGTGTGAGATACACTTGTCTTGTGCCAGAAACATGTCCCCGCCCACAGGCAGTGCCAGATTCACCTCACTCCAAAGGTTCCCTGAGCTGGCTCCTCAGAGGTGAGTCACGGTCTATTCTTGAAATCACAGGACATGTCTGACATGCAACTAATCACACTTAAATGCAGATTAGCATGAGTTTATCATCATTCCCCAGGAAGGGGCACACTCTGTCTTCTTGTCATCTCCTCATTACGACACCGCCCTGCGCGCCAAAGTAAATCTCAGGTCGCTGTGCCGGGAGACAGGATGGGGTGACATTCAGCAACTGTATACTGGCATTTGCAACAGGGCCTGCATCCTACATGATTCTCACACTTGGTCTGTCTCCTCCCTTTTTTTTTTTTTTAACACTTTCCATGTTTGTGATAGTGGCAAGGTTGAAAACAAACATTGGCAAAGACAATAGATCTGCCTCTTTGATAGGGGAAGTGTTTGGTAATATTCCAGTTACTTACTGGTAATCTTCATTACTCTGATTACACTCTTCTCATATCAGTACTTACTATATGAAGCACCACCTACCACCTACAAGCACTATATGACTTAGCAAAAATGAAAATAAAACATCTACCTCCTGGCCTTAGCTTTCCCCCACCCTTCCCATTGCCTCTTACCAGGGCAACAAATTAAGGCAAGGTCTCAACCACAGTGTGGCATCTCCAAGCTTGGGGGAATCGAGATTGTAATCAAGAGAAGAGGGAGGCTCGTACTGGCACAACAAAAATCGTAGTCAGAGTAATGAAGATTGCAGTATAGAAAATTACCTCAACCCTTATCTTGCCCCAGTGCTTACTAAAGGAGGACATACAAGAGCAGACATAGCAACCAGATTCCCAAACAAAGACTCCTAGTTGATGCCATGTATAGTACTGTAAAAAAAATTGCTTATATACATAGGGAAAATGTAATCTAATAATAGGTGCCATCATTGCTCTGGAACCAAACTCCAAAGACAACAACAATATTTTTTATTAGTGGGATGTTGGATTTATAGGCGAATAGTGTGGGGAGACTTTTAATGTATTTGTTACTAGTTTTATATTTTATATAGGGGTGGACGGAGTTCGCGGGATTCCGCGGAGTTACATAAAAACTCCATGAGATTGCGCAGAGTTCCATGAGCGGGCGGAATTTGGCAAATCACACTGTTCATGCAGATTTTTTGCACCAGGAGCTTGATCCATACTGCAAAAGCAGCACAAAGGGGACCACTCGGCGTGCCAGAGGGTGCTGCTTCTTTCTGCTGCTCAAAAAGATTTTCTATTTGAGCAGCAGCTTTCTCAACGCAAGCAATAGCGACCTGCCACGATCGTCAGGAGATGTTTTAGCACTTGAAAACTGCACTAGGGGACGCAAATTCTCACTGTCGCCAACCTAACATTGGCAAGCAACGCGGGAGAAAAAACTCCGCCACGCAGCGCTTGGCAGAGTTTTGCCAGAACTCTGCGATACAGAGTGGGCAAAACTCAGGGAACTCCATCGGTAGAGCGGAATCTTCCACCCACCCCTAATTTTATGTAGTGTTTTATATTTTAAGTACTGTTTTTGTCATTTTTTTAAATAAAAATGTTACATTTTGAAATGTAAGCTTTAAAGTTGTATATTTTTTAGTTGTTAAAATTTTAAATATAATTTTACAAAATGTATTACATTAATATATTATGTTATATTAATAATGTATATGACTTAAACATATATTTTAACAATATTACATTTAACAAAAACAAATAAGTTAAATGTATAAGTTATTACTTTGTAATTTGTATGATATTTAGATTGTTAGTAAAGTTGTATAAAAAGTTCTTATTTTAGTATTTTTCTTTTTTAAAATTTTAATTATACATAATTTTATATGTTGGTTTGCATTTGTTTTTAAATGTTGCTCATATTGTTATGTTTTATTTTATATTGTTTTATGTATTTGAGTATTTATGTACATTTTAAATATGTATTGTAAGTTATATATTTTTTATTACTATTTATGATTTTTCTAAATAATGTATTGTCTTTTGGGAATGCTAAATATTACCCCTTTAGAGTCCTACACCTTCCCCAAAATGGTTTAGATTGGAGTGGGAAAAGTAAATTGAACCCCTTTAGTGTCCAACACCTGCCCCAAAATGGTATAGATTGGAGTGTGACTAGTAAATTAACTCCCTGTAATCTTCAACACCTTTCCCTAATCGGTTTAGATTGTAGCGAGAATAGTAAATTTAAACTCTTTAGTGCCTAACACCTTCCCCAAAATGGTTTGAATTGGAATAATAAGTTTAACCTCTTTAGTATACACCACCTTCCTCAAAATGGTTTACGCTACAGTGGAAATAGTAAATCTACCCCTTTGAGTGTCCAACATCTTTCCCTGAATTGTTCAGACTGGAGTTGAAAAAGGAAAGTGGACTCCTTTAGAGTTCAACACCATCCCAAAATGAATTAGATTTGAGTGCTAATAATAAATGTTATCCCTTTAGTATCCAACAGCTTCCCAAAAATGGTTTAGATTGGAGTGGGAATAGTACATTATACCCTTTTATTGGCCAACACCTTCCCCAAAATGGTTTATGTTGGAGTGGGAATAGTAAATCTAACTCTTTTAGTGTTGAGCACCTGCCCCAAAATGGTTTACATTAGAGTGGGAATAGCAAATTTGACCACTTTAGTGTCAAACACCTACCCTGAATTGGTTTGTAATCTGTACCTTTGCATAGTGTGCAGTTATTTACAAGTATAGCCAATACTTGTCAAGGTTTTTACATATATTCATTGACATACTGTATAAGACATATATTTTTAAACATTTAACCAATAATGGTACATAAATATTTTTTCATACATAGTACTTTGTATTTTTTAGTAGATAGGAATTAGCACTGTTTAATATAATATTATATTTTTAGAGTACTATTTAATTCATACTTTACATATACATTTATATATGTTCAATTTATTGTTTAATATTTTTTAAACATTTTAATACATTTTTACATATATTTTAACAATAGTTAATATGTTTTTGTAACATTTCTGTTGATTTCCATATGTAAATAGTCTTCTTTTTATTTACATTTAGAGACCATATTTTTTCACTCCTCCCTCTATTTTGTACTTTATTAGTGTCATTTTGAGGTGGATTTCGTTTGTGTCAGTCACAGTTTCTTATTGCTGTTTGACGGATAAGGTAAGATCTTTGTTTAGGTTTTTATTTAGGACCCTAAGAATGGAGGGGATGTGGGTAGGTCTAGTTAGTGTGGGTTGTGATGTTAGTTTTATTTGGTAAGGCTGTTTAGTAGTAGTTTGTGTTGTATTGTTATGTAATATAATGCAGTAGGCCTAACAATAGTTTCGTAGTAGTAGTATGTTATTGTGTATATCATTATGTGTTTTACTATGTTTGTAAAGTTGTCATGTTATGTTTCTTTTGTAATTGTGAGGTATGTATGGTGAGGATTTGTATGTTATGTTTCATTTTCAGGTTACGACGTCAGAGTGCAAAGTATCCAGATATTTGTAAATAATTTTTTAAAGGACATTAATTTGGTTTAATGTAAATCAACATAATTTATTTAATTTCTTTTGATTATTCGGATTTCTTGGAGCTGCTTTTAATATCAATTTTTTGGGTTTGTCATGGCTTCCAATGACTGTGGATTACTTTGATGGATTTAATTTGGACATTTAATTTTTGCATTATTTTGGGTTTAGTTTTCAGTTTTTACTTTTTTGTGGATTGGATTTTTGGGAGGTGGAGCTAATCAAGAACTTCAGCTACACAACTGTAAATACAATATATTTTATTTATTTTGGGTGGGAAATGTAACATTTTAATGTGTGTATGTATTTTGCTTTTACTGCCATGGAAAAGAGTTATTTTGAATGTGTGTGTTTTAATTGATCAGCTGCTTTGTATATTTTTTGTACTATATGTCTTTGGTTTTCCTA
This sequence comes from Calotriton arnoldi, assembly GCA_963921515.1. Lineage (NCBI taxonomy): Eukaryota > Metazoa > Chordata > Amphibia > Caudata > Salamandridae > Calotriton > Calotriton arnoldi. The sequence goes on along the minus strand of CAWUFW010005477.1, from coordinate 1,140,453 downwards.
TGAATATTTTTCATTAAATATTGATAATATTATCAGTCTCATTTTGCACTTTATTCATGTATTTTTGTTATACAATGATTTATAAAAACATGTATTCTAATATTTATTTACATTTTTGTATGTTATACTGGGGTTAGGTCTTGTTCTACTTAAGCTTAAGCTATGAGTATATTGATTGGTAGGTGGTTTATAATAGTGATTTAGCTATCATTTCTAGGTGGTCTAATCCTTAATTTCAAAGAGTGTGACTTTGAATTGTAGCATTTCATTCAGTTTCCAGGTTTGTTAAGTTATTTTAGGTTTAATTTGGTTTACCGACTGTTCTATCCTTAATTGTTAATAGCTTTGTTCCTTTGGGCCTTATTATGATAACGGTGAACCTGCCACCGACAGGCTGTCGGTGGCGGGCTCACCGCCATCGTGAGGCCATTTTACGCCCGCCATATTATATTATAATGGCGGGCGGTACCGTGGCGGTCGGAAACTTCGACCGCCACGCATCAAACGGGCTCCTTGAGCCTGCCGGTGCATCGGAGGCCCTCGTATTCCCATAAATGGCGGCGGAGCCTACCAGGGATTATCATTGGGATTACGATGGTCCATCCCTGCCAGCCTTTCCATGGCAGTTCACTCGCCATGGAACGGCAGGCGGGGATGGACTTTGGGGGCCCGTAGCAGGCCCCCCTTTCACCCAGGCACTTTAGCTTTGGGGTTGGGGGGTACCTATGGTGCCCCATGACATTTCCCTGCACCATGTGGCAGGTACCGCATGGTGCCTGCCACGTAGTGCAGGGAAATGTAAAAAGTGCATTTTTTACATTGCGGTGGGTGGTGCAGCCAGCAGCACCCGCTGCAATGTAATGTATGGTGAGTGCGGCCGGCGTGGTGGCGGCCACATCGTAATACACCCTGTGGGACTGCCGCCTTGTAGGCGGGCAGTCCCACTCCCCGAGATGATGGCGGACGGACTGAAGTCCTTCTGCCATCGTAATCAGCCCCTTTGTTCATAGAGGGCTTCTATGAATTTAAAGAGAATTGGTTGGGGTTCTTTCTAGTTTGGCTTGGAAGGCATTGTGCCATCCTTCCACTGTGCTCTTGATTTTGAATTGTTTGGCCATGGTGCTGTCGTAGACATTCCATCATAGTATTTGGAATATAGGTTGGTATCTGTGTCAAGAGTTATGCAGGGTGCAAACTCAAGAGTCTTCGAAGTAATCCATTAGTGGACTTAGTTTATGTTCTTTTGTTTGGTAAAATGAGAGATTTATTAATATGTTGTAGTGGTTAGTTATGTCTGTTACAGGTACTTATGCTAGAGCTATTAACCTTTTCATTTAAAACGCAAACTGGCTGTTTGTTGAATATTCCACACCTAGTACAGATTTTTGCAGATGTTTCCAAATGCTTTGGTTGAAATTGTAATAGCAGCCTTGTATGGCTGTGTGTTGGCATTGTTTAAGTATTGTTTGCATCATTGCCTGTTCAAATTCTATCATCATTTCATATGGAGAGTGGATGTTAGTTTTTACTTTAGTGTGGTTTAAATGTTCATAGTAATTCACACTTTGTTTGTTAGGCAGTAGTGCATAAATGAGGGGTATGTTAATGTAATGATATTCACCATGTATGATGTATATCTGTGTGAACAGTGGAGGGCACATTTAAAAAGTTCCATCCATCATCTATATTTCACACTGGCTTAGTGCTAGTAGACTATTTTCAGTTGCAACTATTATTATTCCTCTGTCATTATTGTGGTTGCCATGAGGGAGGAAGGGTTCTTTGTTATTTGTAGCAGTTAGGTATTCTGGAATTTGTATGTCTTGGTTTCCTTAAGCTGCAACAGACATTTGACGTGTGTCCTTTTTACTATGCAATATTAGTTGTTTTTAAGTATTGCTGATAGCTGACCTGTAATGTGCTCAGGTACTTTGTCTTTTAAAATTTTAGTAGTGGTCTCTGGGGAACTAGTGCTTGTCTCTTTTAAACCTTGAAGTATGTGCCTTACTTCTATCTCTGTTACATTTAGGGGATGGTTGTGCTCTCTGATGTTAATTACAAAATCGTTTGTCTTCTTACCCCCCCCACCCCATATTAAGCACTTGCATAATATTTAGTGCATTTCCAAATCACATTCTTGGTGCTTGTGCATGCCTGGCTGCATCTGTATCCCATGTACAAAAGAAATTGTTTTCTGTGAAATGTTTCATTCTGCTCGCGGAATAGGCAGAATTTGGCAAAGAGTAACGCAGAGTTCTTGCCAAATTCCGCCACTCGCCTTGTGGCATAATTTTTTTCCCCTCAGGACTCCAGAAATGCAGAGCCAGTGAGATACCAGCACTAAATTGCAGCACGAGCAGTGTGATGTGAATAATTTCTGTTGGTGAGAATATGCTTGCTTTAGATACATATTAAAAAGAAAGGTTTGGAGGGTAGTGGGGTTTTAATTTTATGTTTAACACGGATGGTTTATTTTATTTTTATAACTGTGTTTATTTTACTTGAAAGTGCCTTTGTCCAGATTTAGAAGTGTGTGATTGGATTTTTCAAAGTGCAGTGCTCCATATTTGCTGAAGTGCTTGTTTAATATCTAATTATTAATATACTTAATGAAAGAGAGTTTAATAATTTACACATTTGGTTTTAAAATAATATCAGCTTACATCGTAGTTCAATGAATTTTTTAATTTACTTGTGAAGCTGCCTTCGTATTTTCTTGAAGTCTTCCTTCTGGCTTTTATTTTTGCAGTCCGGCAAAGTGTTGTTTTCTTTCAGTTGTTAAGTTTTTGCTGTGAAAAATAGAGGTTTTGTGCTCTTTTTATAGTGTTCACTTAATTATGTTTATATTTCTAGTTTGTTTTACAGTAAATATTTTTAGCTATTTTGTGTTTAGTTTGAATTTTGTTTCAGTCATTACCTTTTTTAGTGGAGGCTAATTAGTGTTTCCCTTTCACTTTTAAATATGTGCATTTGTTGGATTATAAATATATTTTAAATATTACATTTATTTATTTTATTTATTTTTAAGATGTTTTGTAATATATATTTTCTTGTAATAATGTTTCTGTCTTTAAAATGTGTTTATTTTTAATAGTAAGTGCATGGTGAATAGATATGGTTACATATGTGAATAATTTTATCTTTGTTGTTTTAATATATTATTATTTTTGGTGTAGTTTGTTTGTTATTATATTTCATATGTATTTAATTTAAAAATGGTGCTTATGATTTAAAATATTATTTTTTCCTTACTTTTAGCAATATTATTATAGTCGATATTGTATGTTTCAATATTTTTGATGTCTATATATTTAAGTAAAAGACAGTATTTTATGTTTCGATATTTGTGTGCTTGATATTGTTACATTTAGATATTTTTGACTAATATTTTTGTCATTGATGTTTTGCGTTATTTATGGTTAAATACAGGATGGCAATATTTTTGTAATCAATATTATTTTGATGATATTTTGGTGTAACAACATTGTTTTCCATGATATTCTGTCATTGAAACTTTTCTCTGAATTGGCTGGGTGCTCTGACTTGCCCCCCTACCTATCTTGCTCACATCCGTAGTAAAAAATCACTGGAGGAAAAATGGAAAGGGGGACTCCATGGCTGAGATTTGAAGGAAGAAGCTACTATTGCAGATACTCTTGAATATCGTAGGTTATTGTAACTGGACAACTGAAATCCTAGGGCGCTGGAGACCAATGCAAAAGTAAATTATCCCAGATAAAGGCCAAACCATGACACTACAAATATATAGCATAGCTATTAGGAAGACACAAAATTCAAACAAAAATCAACTTGTAACCTCTTTTGCAAAATTCACAAAACAATTCCTAGCCCTGAAGCAGGACTTGCCATGTGTTCTGGATTCACATGGAGTCAATGACTGAAGGAGGACAAGCAAAGGCGCACTCTGTGTACTTCTTATAAGTGTAATGTTTGAGGCAGTAAAAACATAACGTTTTTACATAACGAATGTTATGTGTAGCCAGATCTAAATATGTGGGTTGAAAAATGGAACAATAAGTGGGTTTTACAGTTAAAAAATCCTGAAAATCTTCCTTTTAGTAGAACTGTTATGTCATGAAAAAAGATTTTGATGGGAAGTGTTCCCTCTAAGAGATTGACAGATGCATGCAGAATTCATCTGTTTACCAGTCCACTGTCTTGGAGGTCTGTCCATCAGATTTGAAGTATGGTGTGTTGACGGACGAAACTCTGTCAACTGTCCATCACCTCTGTCACATTTTCCTTCCTCCGTCGATTGAGTTATACCCTAAACATAATGGGCAGAGCGATGGAAAGTCACTGCTCTATCCAGCATATTTATTGTATTATTTTCAGCCTCCACACCTGTGTTGGGGGGAAAAGAGCATAAACAGCCCACTCTGCCCACAGCAACCACAAACCTACTCAAACAACATGTCACTGTTACCCCAAGAGATATAATAAATGGGAAGTGAGCAGATGACAATTAAAAGCAATAGGTAGATGCTTGGTTGGATTCGATCTAAACATCCAGCTACACAGTGACCCATAAAATATTGTAAAGTGTCACAGTATTGTGAAATACAATATCCAAGCATTTAATCATAAATAGCAACAACATTTCAACCTCAAAGTGAAGATTTAGAGTAAACAGGGCCTTCATCAGGACAAGAACTATGGATACACCCTCCAAAGGTGTTCACGCGGAGGCCTCTGGGTTGGTTATACTTCAAATGAGTATTTCCCATGGGTATCACATAAGGCTACCCATTGTAGAGAGAACAGTTTATATAAATCTGTATCTAACAAAAAGAAACGCTTTTGTGGTCACAAACTTCACAATAGTCTTTCATTTGTGCTGGAGCCCAATGAAAAGAGGCCTGCTACTCCAAGGTCTGGGACTTTACCTGGCATTGCTGGGTGGAGTACATACAACACTATTTACAGCAAAATAGAAGTTACGTAAAACTTAAAAAAAACTTTTTTAAATGCACTATATTAACTAGCAATGCCAATAAACTTAGATTTATGCACAATATTTTTGCTGTGTCTCCCTGTCTAGCATCATGTTGCATACTACATTCCCATATTAAACACTCACTTAAAACAATTTTACTACACCCCCACACCTTAAGTCAATTAGTAAATGCACATTTTCAACACATCTACATGGTCATGGTCTACATGGAATTTTAACACTCCATAATGAAGCTGTTTTAAGTGTTTGAAACAATACATTTATATCAATAATGTTTTACATTTGGAGAGTTTAACATAAATCACACAACTACTCAGAGTCTAACCTTCAGCCCACTTACCCCACACTCCAGCATCATGTGATGCAACAATGTACCTCAAGTACATATGTCCACTACCCAGTCACTGATATGTTATGGATAAAAACCAACCACATTATATCAAGGGCTGGACACACACTCACTTGCCATACATTGCACTCACATACTTAACCTAGGTTTCTGCATACATAATAAATGGCCTGGATTATATGTGAACCCCAATATCAGAAGGTATTCCTACTTTTAATCATCAAAATATTGCAGTTCAATGTAGTCACACACAGTAATGTGAATGCCACTCACACTAGGTCCTCACAACAACACCACCACTTTGTTTAACACACATGGGAAAGGAAATGAATGAACTACGTCTTCCACAATGCAACAGAAAGGAATCCTAAAGACCCGCAGATGGAAGTTAATGGTTAACCTATGCAACATACTACAATAGGCAATCAAATACAAAGGAGATACTGGGGTGGTCTATGGAACGGGTCAGAGTTTTGACTGGGAGAAGGGGGTGGAATGGTGTCAGGGCTTTGGATGGAACAGGGGGTGGAATGGTGTCAGGGCTTTGGATGGAACAGGGGGTGGAATGGTGTCAGGGCTTTGGATGGAACAGGGGGTGGAATGGTGTCAGGGCTTTGGATGGAACAGGGGGTGGAATGGTGTCTGAGGTAATAAGGTCTGAAGGAAGAATAGGGGGAGGTGTGTCCGAAGCACTGTCGTCAGTCGGGGCACTAGAAGAGAACTTCTCTCCTAGTGCCTCAGCACAGAAGAGCATGCCATACAGGATGTCAATCATGTGTGACAGTTGCCTACACAAACACTGGATAGCTTACAACAATGCTGTGTACTCCACAGAGAGGTTTTTGATAACTTCCAGTGCCTCCTCTGACACCATTGCTTAAGGGCGGGGAGAGAAGAAAGGTACCTGGGGGAAGGAGACCCCAAGCCCATTTGGGTTTTGGCTTACTCCTGGGTAGACAGGACATAGAGTGCTAATGGTCGAAGCGGTGGTGGTGGAACAAGAGCACATGGTGCGCCCACTGATCTGATCGAAGTATGCCCTAGGCGCTACAATCGTTGTCTCAGAGGGCCAGCCAGTACGAATGTTTAAACAGTTTTGGTGATGTGTCAGTGGTTATGTGACATCAGTGATGTCATCTGTGACATAAAATCTAGAGTACTGGTGGGAAATTTTTGTTATTTTGCTCAACATAACTATTGAATTCCTGTGATTATTATTTTTTGATTATTTTTTGATTATTGTTTTGAAACCACGATAAATAATCTGAGAAACAAACGTCCAGGTAGTGGGAGTGGAAAGGAGCGCGTGCTACAAGTGCCTACACTGCTCTGGAACCACTGCAGGGGAAAAACACCGTTGTGAAGTCAGGATGGCGCCAAATAAAAACGCCTGTAACTAACGGACACAGGCCACCAAAGAACATTTTTCTACAAAACACCTGAATCAAGGAGCCACAGAATGACCCACTCTGGCGAACAACTGCTAGTCGTTTTGAAGGAAAAAGTCATTTTTTACTTCAAACAAAAAAGCAAATTAGTTGTAAAAATTGACACCGCAAAGTTGTGTCCAATTAACCAATGAAATTCTGTAAGTAGTAAACAAACAAATCTTTCTGCATTTGCAAACATTGCAGAAGCCTTTCTTACCAGCATCACTGTTTGTGTTGTTGGAATACTGAGGGAAGTGAGGATCCCTGCATTGTGTTTAGGGCTGCGCTCAAGTCGGTTTAATGGCCCGCCTTAAAACGGAGGACGCGGCGCAGACGCGCAATCAGATGCTCGCAGCGGGCGCTCTGCTGGCGTACCAAAGGCAAGACTAAGGCAAGCCCGTCCGCACCCATCCAGGACCAGGGGCCAGGGGTGCTGTCCCTTTCTCACTAGGTAAGTTTCAATATACTTCAGGCCAACTGCGAGCTCTTTGGAGAACCCCCGTCTTTGCCTGCATACACTCTGTAGACCCAGTCAGCCATCCCAGCCCTGCCTAATTGTAGATGGTCCCCTAAGCTGGGGCTCAATCAGTGTCACCCTGGCCTTGTACCACCTCCGTTAGTTGGTGGGGCTTGTCTGATTAACTGTTGTTCCCTGGTCACCTACAAGCGGGATATATTCGATCTCCTCGCCGAGTCCTGTTTGGATGTTCTATTCCTCACGGAAACATGGATGCCGGATGACTCTGGGCCTGACATAATTCAGGCTCTCCCCTCTGATTATAGCATTGCAAGCCTAGACAGGCAGGATAAAGGTGGCGGTGGGATAGCAATTGTCAATAGGGAGTCGTGGAAGGGCCTCACCTTGCTGCTTAATACCCCTAACTGTGAGAGCCTTTTCTTTTCTCTAACACTATCCCCCACCTTCTCCTTCTCTGGAATTCTTGTATATAGACCCCAGGCCCTTATGCCCATTTTCTTCAAGCCTTTCCAGAAGTGGTTGCGGAGCTGGTTATAGATAAAGCCAACTTCACTGTATTAGGGAATTTTAATTTGCATACGAACGACACAAAAGATTGTGCTTCTAGCACTCTCCTACATGATACGGCCTCATTACCGTTAACACAGCTGGCGGAGGGGCGTACACATGAGAAAGGCCATGCTATGGACCATGTTTTTAGCAATATTGGCACACTCCATGTTCAGCCCCTTCACCTCTAATTTGTATCGGCTCAAGCCACATTTTTCACCACCACAATTGCCAACTACTCTAACTCTCTCAAATAAATTTTTAAGATTCTTAGAGATATCACTGTGCAGCCAACAGTTAGCCCCACTGTGGATGCCTCGGTAGAGCACAGCAATGATTTGGCACATTTCTTCCAGAAGAAAAGTTTAGATATTTACTCCTCCTTTCCCGATACGACTGACTTCGCTGGCTCCCCTCCCAGTCAATCTTTTTCTGATCTAAAAGATGGCCATCTCTCAACTTTTCCCAATCTTACTGAGAGTCTTGTTAAAGATCTCTTAAAAGTCATCGAAGACCAGTGTAAAGTTGTAATTGAAACACAATGAACGGCATGAGTATGTGCCGCCATCTGGTAGGCAGCTGTTTACACCAAGCTGACATGCTGAATATTCTGGCAGTATCTGCATGAATCTGCGTTTAATACTCTGTCAGTATCTTCGGGAACCTGCATTCATCTTCACTTCACAACGGAACGGACAGCGTTTCATGTGAACAGATCATAGCTGTAGCTTTACGGGGTTGTGTGATGGAAAAACGCATGCCTCAACAACGCATGCCTCAACCACGTGGTCTAAACCCCGATCGCGTCTCTACCATGCATGCCTTTACCACGCATGCCTTTACCACGCATGCCTTTACCACGCATGCCTTTACCATGCATGCCTTTACCACGCATGCCTTTACCATGCATGCCTTTACCACGCATGCCTTTATCACGCATGCCCTTACCACGCAATTTCATGGTAAAGACATGTTTGGTAAATGGGCATGTGAGGTAAAGATCACACTCCTGCCCCTCTGCCCTAAACCCTAAGAACACCCTAAACCTAAAATCCCTACCTCTCTCCTACCCCAGCCCAACTGCCCCCTCGACATGAAAACTGCTCCTATCCTGTCCCCTACACTGAGCCCTACATCTCAGCCCCTTTAAAACTACTCCGACCCCAGCCCCCTCCCTCAGCCCTAAAATAAGCCCACACTCCCTAAAACCTAACCCCATCTACCCCGCCCCAGCCCAACTGCCCCTCAGCCTTAAAACTGCCCCAATCCTGTCCCCTGTCCCCTGCCCTGAGCCCTACAACTCAGCCCCCTAAAACTACTCCAACACAGCCCCCTACCTGAGCCCTAAAACTAGCCCCCACCCTCTAAAACCTAACCCCACCTACCCCGCCCAAGCCATACTGCCCCCTCAGCCTTAAAATTGCCCCTTTCCTGTCCCCTGCCCTGAGCCCTAAAACTCCTGAACCCCACCCCTGAAAGCTACCCTGACCCCCTCCCAGCCCAGAAAACTACCCCACAATCCCTACAAACTACCCCCACCCTCTCAAAACCCGACTTACCGCTCCACCTCATTCCGATACTTCCTCTTCTTGCTTTTCCGCCCGGCAGCAGCAGCGACTAGACCGCGCATATGCCTTAACCACGCATATGCGTGGTTAAGGCATATTCGTGGTTTAGACGTGCGTGGTACCGCCTGCGTGATTCAGCCCCGCGTAGTTCACGCTGCGTGGTTAAGGCTGTTTCCCGCTTTGGTTGTGTGATGGAAAAACACATGCCTCAACAACGCATGCCTCAACCACGTGGTCTAAACCCCGATCGCGTCTCTACCATGCATGCCTTTACCACGCATAGTAATGTAAGTCCTCCCACATTTTTTTTTTTTAGCTCAACCAGGTGTACCAACCATAATGTGGGATGATTGGCTGGGATGTTTGAGAACTACATAATAGCATTGGATGGAACAAGTGTTTTTTACCAGCCAGGAAAAAGGCGCTGTTGTTAAGTGCACTGGGAACTGAAGGGCAACGAGTATTTACTTATGTACCTAAAGCAGTGGGACCTTATGGTCAGCAGATTGGGAATGAGTACAAGGAGGCAATGCAGAGGCTGGAAAATAGATTTGCGAAGGAGGTTAATTTGGTAACAGCACGTTATAAATTTTACACTGAACCTCAAGTGGAAAAGGAGCCCATGGATGAGTTTGTGGCGAGACTCAGGGAACTATCAGTGAAGTGTCAGTTTGGAGTAATGACGGATGAATTAATTCTGGACCAATTAATTGTTCAGTGCAGAGAAAAGAAAATACAGGAAAGGTAATGGGCAGCCAAGCAGCGGCGGCCGGCTTAGTTAAGCGTGGTGGGGTGGGCCAGGGCGCGGCGGGGGGGGAAGCCGACAGACTACGGAATAGGTTTTATTTATTTATTTAACTATATCTATACCATTGTCTGTCAACTTTCCCCCATCCCACTGTGCCCCACCGCCCCACTCCGTTTACCTGTGCCGGCCGCTGCAGCAGCCAAGGATGCCTCTCTTAAAGATGCAGTAAAGATGCCAAAGTGATAGAAGAGTCATAATGTTCATGAAGGAATTGAGTAGGAAAGACAGGAGCAGTGGAGATATTGCAGTTTTGAGGGGAGACAGTCATGGTGAAGAGGGGGAGGTTAATGCAGTGTCTTGACACAGTAGCAAAGGAGGACTCGGAGGCATGAGTAACATGCGGAGCAACTCCAAGGAATGAACCCGATGTGGGAGTACGTACCACACCCTGATTCTAAGAGATGTTTTGCGCTTGGCAAGGAGTGCAGGAGGTGTGGTCATAGGGCCACTTTGCGAGAATGTGTTAAGCAAGCAATAAAAGCAGTAAGGATTATGGCAAATTCAGGGTAGGAACAGTGTGTAAGGAAACATTTTACACTGACAGGAGTTTGGTTATAGATAAGTCAAAGGAAGCAAATAGGGTATGTGAAGATAAGAGACGTTTACTAACAGCTGAGTTTGAAATGTGTGGGTCCATAGTGACACTGATGATAGATTCAGGGTCCATGTATATGATTATTCCAGAAGAAGTGTTCAGAGCACTTTGGATGAATGTTGAACTGCTACCTAAAGATGGAAATCCAGGGGGGTATCAGGGAGAAACAATTGATACTGTAGGATAGATGAAAGGCAGGATACAGTTTGGTTTGCGTGAGGTCACTGGGAAAGTGTATGTGTCTGCAGACGGACCACATATTTTAGTGTGGGTACACATCTATGGTTTAATTAGAGACTGACAATCTTAGATTTTCTATAATCTGCTCTCTCCAGAAGATTACATAAATGCAGGAAAACAGACCCTCCAACTTATAGCAGTGAAACTATCTGATCACTCATCCTAGATCATACTCCTAGATTTATCTCTATATTCTGCAACCAGTCTGTGTGCTACGTACAGTCCACTGTACTAAATGATATAAGGCATTCTTAGGACATGTATTTCTAAAATGTCACATGTTGTAATCTTTAGGACACGTACTATTGTAATGCAAGTTGATTTCTAGTAATTTTCAGGACATGTATTATTTGTACAGTACAAATGCTTTTCACTTAAAAGTGAATATATATGCTTGGTAGTTTGTTTAAAGGACTCGTCAATCTAACTGTCAGAATTATAATGCTATAGAATTGTGAAGTGCTCTGATGCCCAATTGGGTCATGTTTGCGCTATATAAAACACTGAATAAATAAATAAAAATAAAATAATTCAGTTTGATTTTAATATAATAGTTAATCCAAGGGCATTCAACCAAGTGGTGGCGGAGGAAGTACATTTACAAAATGTATGGGATGTGTTTAATGAAATTCTGGGATGCCTTAAGGGCTATGTACATAAAATAGTGTTAAAGGATGGTGCCATTCCCATTCAACATAAATTAAGATGTGTACCGTTGGCTGTGTGAGGTGAAGTCAAGAAACTGATTAATGAAATGTTGGAGGATGGCATTATTGAACCAGTGGAGAACTCTCCGTGGATTTCACCTTTAGTAATTACACAGAAGGTTGATGGTCATCTAAGATTTTGTGTGGACTTGAGGTCACTAAACCACAATGTAGTGGCTGAAACTTTTCCTCTTCCAAACCTACATGAATTATTGGCTTCCATAAAAGATGGTAGGTATTTTTCAAAACTTGATTTGAGACGTGCCTACCACCAGGTGAGATTGCACAATGAGTCCACAAGCATCTCACTGCTTTTATAACAATTGATGGTACATTTCAGTTCACTCATATGTCGTTTGACCTAGTATCAGCTGCAAGTGTTTTTCAGTGGATGATGGCACAGTTGTTTAAAAAGATGGAAAACACAGTGTTTTTTCAAGACAATATCCTTGTCTTTGGAGATTAGGTGGAACATCATAACATAATTCTTAAAAAGGTCTTGAAGAAAGTAAAAGAAGCTGGTTTGACTTTAAGTAAAAAAAATGTACATTTTTTACACAACAGATTGAGTATGTGGGCTATTCCATAGCTAATGGAGAGATAAAACCAAAATAATCTTTGGTTGATGCAATCAAGTTGGCACCTTGTCCACAGGAAAAGATCAATTAAGGTCTTTCCTGGGGTTAATAGAATATTACTTGAAGTTTATTGAAAGATTGGTTGACAAAACAGAGGAGTTGAGAAAGTTGTTATGCAAGGGCAATAAGTTTGTGGAGGGCAAGGAACAACAAGTAAGTTTTGAGAAAATAAAATCGAACATCTGTGAAGTGAACATCTTGGCAGCGTTTAACACACAGCTCAAGTCAGTGCTTACTGTAGATGCAAGTGCCATTGGATTAGGTGCTGTTTTGTCCCATGTTCATGGAAAGAGAGTAAAGACAGTGGTCTTTGCGTCATGTACTTTGACACAGTCAGAACAGAACTATTCTGGAATTGAATGGGAAGCTCTTGCTGCTGCATGGGGAGCAGAATATGTTTGGGTTTATCTGTGAGGCACACGTTTATTTTGAAAACTGATCACAACCTTTATTGAAGATTTTGTCACCTGGTCGGGTGGGAAAAGGTTTTGCCACGCTGGCAAGATTGGCCGCAAGACTACACGGGTATATATGAATATAATTGAATTTATTCAAGGGTTGGCGGAATGTACAAGCAGACTTTTTATCCAGAATGTCAATGGCTTGGGAGTGTGTTGACGATACCACCATAAGGGAAGATGAAATGGAAGGAGCAGTGGCTTTAGTACAAGATGCAGTGCATTACGGGGCAGGAGAATTTACTATGCAGGAGTGGGAGGAGGCGATGGAGATGGAAAGAGATACGGTATTGATGGAAGTCATGAAGATGATAAGTAAGGGGGAGATAAGGGAAAATGTGATCCCTATATCGGAATGGTCATATTTTAAGATTCAGGAGGAACTCTCTGTCAATGGTCAGAAGATTATCATTAGAGGTGATCAGTTTGTACCTCCTCAGTGTTTGAGGACAAGGCTGATCATGTTGTTTCATGAAGGTCATTTGGGGCAAAACCTAACTAAGCGATGTTTGAAAGGGAATTTTGGTGGCCTGGGTTAGATGAACATGTCAATGTGCCGGTTAAAAATTGTGTAGAGTCAAAGAGAGTGAAAAAAGTTGAGAGTAGGATGCAAAATTTCTGAAGGACATATTGAGGATCCCTGACGTCTGTGGCACACAGTGTGTTTGGATTTTATAATTCCCATGTCAGAGTTGCCACAGCGAATGCGCTTTGCATTTGTGATGATGGATGTGAATTCCAAGTGGTTGATCGTGAGATTCATGAGACATGTCACCACTAAGGCAACTGTTAAGGTCTTAGGGGATATTTTTGCTGATGAAGGGGTACCAGTAGTGTTTATTATGGATAATGGCACACCGTTAACGTCTTCTGAGATGATTCGTTTCATCAATCATTGGGAATTAGGCATTCTCAAACGTCCCTCTGCAATCTACAAGGTAATGGTATAGTGAAGAGGGCTAATAGACTGGTTAAAGCAACTATTCAGATGGCTTTTGCCAGTCACTGTGATGTTAGTAGCATGTTCTCAGAGATGGTGTGGGCATATCGCACAACCACTCACAGTGCCACTGAAAAAGGTCCATTTCAAGAAATGCGGGGATGTGATCCACGGACCAAATCTGTACCAGCGTGCCTGAGAGATTGGGTGAGATCCGGTGACCGGGGTAGAGGTGAGAGGAATTGGAGACATTTTACAAAAAATTGAGTGTGGTGATTGGGCCAAGATTATGTCAGAACGTGTCATTGGTGGTAATGCTAAATTCAAAGGTCCTTTGAGAGTGGGGAGATTTGGAAAACATTTGTAGTAGTGGAAGGTGATGAAAGGTGGAATTTGAGGAAGGTTGCTTCATATCAAAAAGGAGGAGAGTGTGCAAGAGAAGAAGATGGGGAAAAGGAGGATGGATGTTCAGGGTCTATGCTTATGAGTGACGGTGACATGAGCAATAGTTGGAGAGAGAGTTGTGACCTTTCTATTGTCAGCAGAGAAGGTAGGGCTCGCAAGCCACCTTCTTATCTTGAGGAATATGTAAGATGATTCTTTTTTTGTCTGGCAAGTTGTAGTACAGCTTTGTTTTTATTATGTTCTTTTGCATTTTTGTTCACTTTATGTCTATTCCTGATCTTTTAATTTTATCCATATGCGTTTTCTCTGTTTCATTTATAGTAATGTTAACATTGGGTGAAGGGAAGGAGATGTGTTATGACATGCAATGCTTGTTCTAGAGTGGCAGCTGTTCGATGGGAGGCAGTTTGTTCCTGGCTCTCATGGAGGCTTGATGCCGGGTTGTGTGTTTCAATAAATCTTAATTCAACTTTGCACTTTGGTGTTGGTGAGAGGTGTATCTTTCCCACAACAAATGGCTCTCTTCTTTTTGGAGAATCGAACCTTTTAGGTTCTGGATCAGGCCAATTATTCAACCAGTCTCCCCTTTAATTGTGGGGTGCCTCAGGGCTCCTCCCTGAGTCCCACCCTATTTAGTCTGTACATTCTCCCCCTTGTCGATATCATGTAATCGTTTGGATTGTCATTGGTCTCCTACGCCCGTGACACCAAGCTGGTAATGTCTATCGCCCCCGACCACACTTCCAATCACCTATCTCTGACTTGGTGCCTCCCGGAAGTAGCCAGCTGGATGGGCGGATGTAAATTAAAACTTAACGAGGGCAAAACTGAAGTTATGTTGCTGGGCAACAACTTCCAGAGTAATGTCCAGAGCCTCTTACCAGAATGTTTGAGCAAGCTGCTGACCCCTAAGGGCTCGACTAAGGGCCTGGGGATGTGGCTAGATCCCAATCTTACAATGGAACACTAAGCCAAAAAAATCTCTGCTAATTGCTATGGCATTCTGAGACTACTGAGGAAAGATCTCAAGCTCTTTCCTCTTACAGCCAGAGAGTGATTGTACAGGCTTTGGTGCTGGCACGCCTGGATTATGGGAACGCCCTATACCTTGGCTCAGCCTGTTATGTGGTCAAAAGGTTGCAAACTGTGCAGAATGCAACTGCTCGACTTCTTACAAATACATCCAAACATCAGTCAGTTAGAAGGGCTCTCAAGGACCTCCACTGGCACCCGGTGATGTGCCGGATTCAGCTTGAATCTTTCTGCATCATGCATAGGGGGATCAACAGTAGAGGCCCCCCAGCTATGATCATTAGCCTCCCTGTATCTGCCTAGAAGACCTCTTAGATCAGCCTCTGCCCACTTAGTCAAGGTCCCCAGGATTTGGAGATCGCGCTGGGGTGGATGTTTCACATCCTTTTTGGTGTCCAAGCTCTGGAATTCCTTGCCTATCAAACTACACCTTTTGGAGCAAGAACTCCCCTTTTGCAAAGCCATGAATACCTGGGTGTTCAGGGAACAACTTTTAGTTCCTGATGCTCGGCGATATCTGTTGCAGCGCTGGGAGGCCTTCTGGTAGCCATGCACTATACAGAAATTGCAGAATAGAAAGCAGCCAAGGTTTGGCATTCACTCCCTATAGCTGCACACAAGGGAATTTCTCTCACTTGATGTTTATCACTGTGAACTCCTAGGAAAACCCACCCCTTCCTTCTACAGGCCTGTGTTACTCACAGTGAATCTCCCTGTGTGAACTATGCCTTGCTGGTTTGCAAATGTTAAACACAGATGAGTATCGGTGTTAAGTGCAATTAAAGTATTATGAGACGTTATTACACGTCCCTTAAGCCATAACCTATGTTTACTTCTTATCTAATTATATGCAAATTGATGGAATCACTGGCATCTTTTCATTAATAACACCGCTTCCACTCCTCGCCATGCTTATGTTGAGCTTACTCAAGCAACCTGTTTTACCACATTCCACATGCAAATATATGAGTGAAATACCTATAGTTTGTTTATTGTGCAGTATACAATCTATCTTTATGTAAGCTACGCTGCCACTATACCTCATATCAGTGGTGTAAACAGCGTGTCATGGCCCTAGTGCAGGGAAGGAAATGCGCCCCCTGGCTGCTGTCTGAACTGTGAAATATAACAAGCCATGGTTCAGTGGGCCTAACATAACTCTGCGCCTGGTGTCACTGCACCTGCTGCACCAATGGAAGATAATACGCCTCTGCCTCACATATGCCGAGTACCTCATGATACACAATTATAAATCCACTGAGCAGAAACGTATTTCTGCCAGAGTTGCATCTCATCTCTTGTTTGCTGCATTACGGACATGAGCGCATGTGTTCAATACCAAAGGCAATTATTACACGTCCCCTGATGCCCTTATGCAGCTAAATTCACAAGGGTGCTTTTTCACAGACTATTGATTGATTACTCCTTGGAGTCACCAACATAAGAAATTATGTGAAGAGATATGGTAACCAGGTATACATGCGGAGTACTCTCCCAGGAGACATGGATGTTCTTACATAAACGAATTTGCACCTTTGGTTCCTACTGGACTTAGGCATTACAGTGCCCAAAGCATCGGATATTGAACTTGTGGATGAATCTACATACACCGTTTTTACCAGCCCTGAAGAAGTCGTGGTCCTAATGACCTATCGACGAAACACGTGTGTCCAACTGCTCGTCGCTCTGAACAATTGTACTGGATTGTCTGCTTTCTGAACACAAGTGGAAATGAGAATTACTACAAACTAAATGTGAAGACTTGGACTACTATTTGGGCCTGAACTGAAGAACTTGTATTAAAATGGACTACCAATAAGATACTATTGTATATATGATTATTTGAGTGCTCGGATTTGTATATTCAGCAGCCTAAGAAGGCAGTTATCAAATATCCCTTTCTAGTCCCAGCACTGAGCGGAGGACCACAAGCCTTCAGCAGATGCTGCTGTGGAGTCAAACTAAAGTACTTTAAAAACTGTTGGGCAGAATGCTTGAATTAATCTCAGCCACTGGTAATCCCTCGAGCCGCATCCCAGTCCATCGTTATTTTGCACACCATGTCACCTCAGTTTGACCCAGCCATATGCAACTCAGTCGGGATGCCCAGACGTGGGTCACAGCTGAAGAACCCAAATAAGGGCAAAACCGGTCCTTAATTGCTTGTGTTATGCTTCAGGGAGGGGCTGGCCTGGCCGTTCATGCTGGGCTCTTCCTACTGGAGCAGAGTCGAGACTGACCGTCATGTGTCTGAGTCCAAACTGAGGTGACATGGTGTGCAATATAGCGATGCATTGGGATAAGGACCTGCATGATTACCAATAGCTGAGATTAATTCAAGCTTTCCATCTTTTACCTTTTTGTATACTACGCTGTGCAGCCAGCAGCATAGCGGTGCAATACCACAAGCCATAACTAGATGCCGCTGTAGTGTCAGTAGTGTGAAAGTGCAGTACCACAGCCCATTCGTAGATGCAGCTGCAGCATCAGCACCATAGGGGTGCAGTATCACGGGCCATAACTAGATGTCACTGTTGAGTCAGCACCATAGGGGTGCAATACCACAAGCGATAACTAGATGCCGCTGTAGTGTCAGTAGTGTGAAAGTGCAGTACCACAGCCCATTCGTAGATGCAGCTGCGGCATCAGCACCATAGGGGTGCAGTATCACAAGCGATAACTAGATGGCACTGCTCAGTCAGCAAAGTGAGAGTGCAGAACCACACAGTAAGTAGATGTCACTGCTGAGTCAGCAGAGTGAGAGTGCAGAACCACAGGCCGTAACTAGATGTCACTGTTGAGTCAGCAGCATAGGGATGCAAAACCACAAGCCATAACTAGATGTCACTGTTGAGTCAGCAGAATGAGAGTACAGAACAACAGGCCATTACTAGATGTCAGTGCTGAGTCAGCAGAGTGAGAGTGCAGGACCACAGGCCGTAACTAGATGTCACTGTTGAGTCAGCAGCATAGGGGTGCAATAACACAAGCCATAACTCGGGGAGAGGAGTTGGCCTAACGGCTACGGCGGTCGACCTCGAATCTGGGGAACCGGGTTCGAGTCTCGGCAATGACGCTGAGCATCCTGTGATTCTGGGCAAATCACTTAATCTCCCCGTGCCTAACAAAAATGAATGTGTCCTCATGTAACGCAACTGGTGCTATGTAAAGCGCTCTGATACCCGATACCGGGTCAAGTTTGCGCTATATAAAACTCTGTTTAAAAAAAAAAAAAAAATAGATGAAACTGTTGAGACAACAGAATGAGAGTGCAGAACCACAGGACGTAACTAGATGTCACTATTGAGTCAGCAGATTGAGAGTGCAGAACCACAAGCCATTACTAGATATCACTGTTGATTGAGCAGAGTGAGAGTGCAGAACCACAGGACGTAACTAGATGTCACTGTTGAGTCAGCAGAGTGAGAGTGCAGAACCACAGGCTGTAACTAGACATGTCTGTGAAAAATGCAGCATAGGGGTGCAATACCACAACCCATATCTAGATGCTGCTGTAGTGTCAGTAGTGTGAAACCAAATTACCACAGCCCATTTGTAGATGCAGTTGTGGCATCAACACCATAGAGTTGTAGTACTACAGGCCATAACTAGATGTCACTGTTGAGTCAGCAGTGTGAGAGTGCAGGACCATAAGCCATAACTAGATGTCACTGTTGAGTCAGCAGTGTGCGAGTGCAGTACTACAGACCAATGGTAAATGCACTGTGGAGCAAACAGCATAGGGGCCTGGTACCGTAGGCCATTAGTAGATGCTGCTGTCTGTGGAGTCAGCAGAATAGCAGTGCAGTACCACAGGCCATAACTAAATACTGCAGTTGAGCCGTAAGTGTCAGACTGAGGTACCACAGGCTATAACTAGACTCTGTTGTGGAGTCAACAGCATAGGCATACAATACCACAGGACACTACTAGATGCCGATGTAGAGTCAGCATTGTGAGAGTGCAGTACCACAGGCCATAACTAGATGTCACTGTTGAGTCAGCAGCGTGAGAGTGCAGTACCACTGGCCATAACTAGATGTCACTGTTGAGTCAGCAGTGTGACAGTCAAGAACCACAGACTTTAACTAGATGAAACTGTTGAGTCAGCAGTGTGGCAGTGCAGAACCACAGGCCGTAACTAGACACGGCTGTGAAGCCAGCAGCATAGGGGGGCAATACCACAAGCCATAACTAGATGTCACTGTTGAGTCAGCTGCATGTAAGTGCAGTAGGACAGACGAATGTTAAATGCACTGTGAAGCACACAGCATAGGGGCCTGGTACCATAGGCCGTTAGCAGATGCTGCTGTCTGTGGAGTCAGCACAATAGCAGTGCAGTACCACAGGTCATAACTAAATACTGCAGTTGAGCCGGAAGTGTCAGACTGAGGTACCACAGGCTATAACTAGACTCTGTTGTGGAGTCAACAGCATAGGAATACAATACCACAGGACACTACTAGATGCTGATGTAGAGTCAGCATTGTGAGAGTGCAGTACCACAGGCCATAACTAGATGTCACTGTTGAGTCAGCAGCGTGAGAGTACAGTACCACAGGCCATAACTAGATGTCACTGTTGAGTCAGCAGTGTGACAGTCAAGAACCACAGACTGTAACTAGATGAAACTTTTGAGTCAGCAGTGTGACAGTGCAGAACCACAGGCCGTAACTAGACACAACTGTGAAGCCAGCAGCATAGGGGGGCAATACCACAAGCCATAACTAGATGTCACTGTTGAGTCAGCTGCGTGTAAGTGCAGTAGGACAGACGAATGTTAAATGCACTGTGAAGCACACAGCATAGGGGCCTGGTATCATAGGCCGTTAGCAGATGCTGCTGTCTGTGGAGTCAGCAGAATAGCAGTGCAGTACCAAAGGCCATAACTAGATACAGCAGTTGAGCCAGTAGTGTCAGAGTGAGGTACCACAGGCTCTAACTAGGCTCCGCTGTGGAGTCAACAGCATAGGAATACAATATCAAAGGACACTACTAGATTCCACTGTAGAGTCAGCATTGTGAGAGTGCACTACCACAGGCCATAACTAGATGTCACTGTGGAGTCAGCGTAAACATCAAGAGAGGGAAGGAAGAGGGAAACGGAGGTCGTGACTCACCCTACTCATATACAATGTCACAAACAAGAGAGAGTCAACCTCGAGTCGTCTAGGGTGGTCCCATTGGATAAAGGGGAAAGATATTTTTCTTAAAGGAACTCTCACTCACTGAATGTTATCCAGTAACATGCCTCATCATCGAGTTCTCCCCAACCCTCTGAGAGCCGGGCATGCTGTGACCTCTTCCCATGCAAGGGAGCACTTTTTAAGGAAAAAGGGTGTGGGGTTTAAAGGAGATCATCTTTAAAATTGCACAGGTGATGCCCAAATCAGTATTTATTCACCGGTCCATCTGGCAAAGTTAAAAACTGGGAAAAACAGGTTAGTTGGAGTTACTATCACTCATTGGCCCTTAAGAGGCTCTGCTGTGCAGTCAACAGCATAGGAATACAATCCCACAGGCCACTACTAGATGCCGCTGTAGAGTCAGCATTGTGAGAGCGCAGTATCACAGGCCGCTGTAGAGTCAGCATTGTGAGAGCGCAGTACCATAGGCCATAACTAGATGTCACTATGGAGTCAGCAGCATGAGGGTGCCTTACCACAGGCATTAGCAGATGCCCTATGGAGCCAGCAGCAGTACGGTGCATCACAAAGGTCATTACCAGATGTCATTTTGAAAGCAGAAGCATGACGACTAAGAAATGCCAGCCTATGCTAAATGTCCATTTGGATTCATCAGCAATAAGGTGCAGTACCACAAGTCATGACTAGAAGTCACTGTGGAGCCAGCAATAAATGGATAGAGGTCCAGGTGTCATTGAAAATGGGAAATTCAGTACAGTAGGAGTAGGATTGACTATCTTTGGCGTTATTAGTCCCAATTTGAGCCCTATCTCGTTCACTGGACTTAAAACTCTCTGCACTTTATCAGAGCTAAACAAGAGTAAAAGTGCATCTGATTCCCTTTAAACATGTTGACATTGGATTAGCCCTGATTAACTTATTTAACGTGTCTATAAGGTGTGGAAAAGGGCCTGGAAGTCAAATGCTACCTGTGGACTGCAGAGCCTATGGTGCTACCCACAGGTTTGGCCTGTAAAACATGGCTAGAGGCCTATCATATGTAGCCTGACTGCAGCAGCCTCCAAGCCTCATACCAAATCTGTTAAAATAACCCTTTTTGACAGGCAGGAAATGGTGCATTTAAATATAAATTAGCCACCCCAAAGTACACCTTGTCATCCATAAGGTAGGGTGCATGATATTTAAAAGTGAAACGTGCAAAAATAAATTTTGCATGTGCTTACAGTGACTAGATCATAAAAGCTCTTTTCACTGGTAGGGCTTTAGCTAGATCCTAGAAAATATTTAAAAAACAGATTTTATGAACTCTAATATATACTTTTTCTCAGAAAGTGGCGAAAAAAGTCATTCAAAGGTATTTTTCATATTTAATAAAAGAACAATTCATTGGTGAAGATAGATTTTTTATAACTATTTAGGAAAAGTAGCTATTATAAAGTTATCTTTTGCATGCTTGAAGCTGCAGGAGCCTAAGTTGCATTAACCGGCCAGCAGCTGCCCAAGCATTTATTGACCTTAATGACAAATGAAAACTGTTCACAGAGCAGAACAATAGCTTAATCCTGGTGACAGGATTGGCTTTATATGGTGCATTTGATTTCTTTCAGCTAAGGGTGTGCGTAATTTGGTTTGCATAGTTACAATAAATTTTATCGAAATTATGTGTAATTATTCAACATGCAAATCCATCAATGCACTATATTTTAGCTTGAAATACGTCCTCATGTCAATTTTTAGGGCGGGACATATTTAAACAAAAGATCTACAAACAACAGCACCTCACATTCTTTTGTTCCAGTGAATTTGCATTACATTTTTAAAGTGAATGGGGGGTAATTACGCAGAGTGAGGTAACAGCAAAATTTCAGGAATTTTGCATAATAAGGGTTACACAAAAGTATGCGAATTACATGAAGTGATTTAAAATTTGCCCAGGCCTACTATCAGCCAAGGAAGGACAGTTGGGGTGGACTCAGGAACTTCTGTAAGGGAAATGGACAGAGATGAGAACCCCATTGCCTTTTGGCTAGGTTTCTGCTATATAACTACCATATACATACATGCATACAGGTGAGGCCTGTCCATTCATAGTTTAGTGTGCGAAGAGACCTGAAGACTCGTAAGCCTTTGTCCTCAAGGCCCACTCTAGCCACCACTAGCCAGGCTGGCTCCGAACCCAGTGGCAGAGAAACTACTCCAAGAACTGGTTTGGAGTTGACACAGGGAAGGCTACCACTCGTTTTCCTGGCCACACCTTTGGGTGGCCACAAGAGCTCCTCACAAGAAATAAAAGGTTTCCCCAACTTGGATTTTGGAGGTGAGGAGCACTGTGGAATTGTTTGAAGTAACTTAAACAGGAACTGAAAAGGTGAGTAGGGTTACCACCCAGGAGCTTAGTCCCCTGTGGTTAGAGAGTGTCTAGGAACCAACAACACCCACCGCTAGTGCCAGACATAATGTGGCACCCCAAAGAACCCTCCTCAGAACACTTTCTTGACCTGCAGAAGATCAGAAGAGGACTGGTCCTGCTGCTTGTGACCTAAAAGGAGCCCTGAAGGACTGGTCCTGCTCCCCCTTGTACCCAGGACAAAGAAGTGTACTCCAAGCCTGGACCCCAACTGCCTTTTCAGTATAAGAGATGTAGTGATATAGTGCTTGGATACACGAGGGTGCGGTGCACCTGCTGGGGAGCGGCTGTAAGAATGGCACCACAGTGTGTAGAGTGCTTCATAAGCTTTGAGATAGTGAACAGTCTGCTGTCTCCCATTCCCAACAATGCGCGCCCTAAAGCAAGTCATTGTAACGACTTGCGTGCTAAAGGAGCGCGTGGTAGCGACACAGTTTGTTGTGGTGTCTGCCCTGTAAAGGAAATGCGTGGTTCTGACTCCGTGGTCCCCCCCCAATTCCTTCAGACACTATAAAAGCAAGTGTCCATTCCTGGCTTTGCATTTACATCACTTCAGTGTGTCCTGTATTATATCCGTCGTTGTTTGCTGACTATGTAAAGAGCTCATTGCCTTGTGCCGTGTCCATCCATACATGTCAATAGACCCAATTGAGGTGGGAAACTCATGCTTTTTGAAGCCAAAAATAGCTTTATTTTAGCTGCTTCTTGCCTGAAATTACCTCTGCTTCAATAGAAGTCAATGGGGGAATTTATTTTCCAAAATCTCCCTCTTTCCTGTTCTAACATATTTGGCATGTATGTGGGCTCCTCCTCTGTAAATGCCAATAGATGCATACTTGGAACAGGAAGGCTTATTTCTGTGCACCTGAGGGGGATGAAGATAGTTTCTAGCAGGTCAGCCTTTGGCTTGAGTGAAGAGACACCTGGACCAGGTACAGTGACCTCCACAAGCTCCAGGCGATGCTAGATGCATCCGGCAGGCAGTCACGTGTGGCTCGCGCTTTGCTCATAGTATGTCATATTGGAAAAACATCTTTGACAACCTCTTCAACAAAGCATCTCTTTCAAATCTAAGTGCTTGTGTTGTATTGCCTTATGCTACTTTTGGAATTGTATGTATGACATGTTGTTGGAGCATGCTAGAATGTTGAGTGGGTGGTGTTCTAGATGTGGGAGAGCGTCTACGGTTGTCCTGGAGGACAGTTGTTACCCTGGCTCTCACCTGTTTCCTATTGCTGTATCTTGTAATAAATCCTTCCTTACTACTACAACATCGCCTCTTCGTCATTACAGCTTATTACACAGACTCACAGTAGGGAATATCCCGTTGGTTTTTTTTCAATAAGAAATTTCACAATTACCTTCCCATGAGGCTCCTGCCTTCAACTGACTCTTTCTAAATTTCGCAAATCCATAATAGGCAGACGCAGTTGTGCGACATGCATCTTCAAACCTTGGAAGGCCCCGCTGGTTTACCTGCAAATGGAAAGGTCCCTCACATTGTTCAGAACTAACTGAAGACCTGGCCCATAATTTAGAGTTTGGCAGACAGGGTACTCCGTCGCAAGCTCTGCCCGCCAAACCCTCGGTTCAACCGCCTCATTTAGAGGCAGGCGGACCTTAAGTATTCTGTCGACGAAGCCCCCATTAGTTGCATCGAATGAATACTTCCTCTGACGGACCAGCGAAGTAGGGGACTACGGAGGAAGAACATTACTCTGACCGCTGTATTTAGAGTGGATGGTGCAATGCTTTTTTTTCCAGTCCCCAGTGGTCGAAGTGCGTTACAAAAAGTACGGGAACTAAGATGGTGTGTGCAATGGGGGCGGGGTCAGTGACCGTAGGGGTGGGCTCTAAGTTGTGGCTAAAAGAAAAAGAAAATCTGTAACTTTTTACGGTCTTTCACCAGGTTATTACATATGAAATACAGAACATATTCAATGAAAAATCGTACATTATGAAACCTCTATTAGTTAATGCACTGCAGAAGACCTTGTCTGTAACCACAGAACCAAAGAACTGAATCCTGGTTGGTGCAGTGGAGAATAGTGACATGTATGTTTAGTGCTACGAGGTGCCAGTATGTGAAAGAAAGCACTGGGAATATGTAAGTCATTATTTTAAACCTGCACTGCACACAGTATAAAATAGACTGAGACAAAATGTGCACAAAGGTTTAACATAAAGTGTTTCCAAAATATAGATTTTAGTAATTCCCAGACTGTACGTAGTGCAATTATTTTGAAACTGTCCATTAAAAACACTTCACAGCTCAGCTGGTAACTCCCTTGAAATAAAACTGTGTCCCAGGAACCTTCAAGTGATTGTATCTCTAAGCCAATACCAGCTTCCAAGCACCCTTTACATTCGCATATTTACCAATTGGGCACATTTACATTTCCTTCAGTGGCAGCACCCTGGCAGGAAGGCTTGTTTAGCTGTCTGTTTCTCCCTCGGGTTCACCGCACAGGAGACTCCTTGCCTTACACTGCAGTTGAAGTATAAATTAACAGTCCCTGGACGGGTCTCTTTTCTCAAAAAGGAGAGGAGCTGTTTTACTTAAATTGGATAAGTATGGGCACCTCATGCCACTCTGCACCCGCCCAATTTGACCACTGCCTGCCCTCACCACCAGAAGGACAGGAAAAAAGCAATAATGACCCCCACAGCACCCTGGGAGAAAAGTCCCAGGCTGGGGGCTTCTTTAGGTTTTTTCTTTTAAAAACAAACTTCAACTTTGGGAGTTTGTTTCTGAAAAACAAAAAAAGTCAATAGTTTGGTGTATGACCGTCAAAACCAACAGAGGCCGTCCATCAAACCTTTAGTACATTGAAAGGAACCGCTGAGTGAGAGTAAAAGTGGAGTATGTTGGGCTGAGGTATGTAGCAAAATCATTGTCCCTTTGGATAGATCTTTGATGAGTGAGTGTGTTCAAGGGTCGAGGAGACACTGATCTCTCACTTTCCTAGTTTATAACCCTGTGTGTGACATTTGTGGAGCCAGATAACCCCTTTCAGTGGTCCCTCTGGGGGATATTTTCACTTTACCTGGGAGTTCCAGACTCTGGATTCATCATTGTAGTGAGGTAAAACACTCCACCGACTTCTCCTTTCAATAATCGGCCCTAAAGGCCTCATGTCACAGTTTACTGATGTAGGGTGTGAAACGGCTCCTCCAGTGCACGTGTGGAGCAGGAGGTGCAGCCCGGGACCCACACACATAATCCTGAGGACACGAAACTGCTGGTCTTTGAAAGAAAGGGTGAAGATGGGAACTTTGGAGACAGGCTGCCTTTTCCCCTCAATCCCTCCCTATGGGAACTTTGGAGACAGGCTGCCTTTACCCCTCAATCCCTCCCTCTGGGAACTTTGAAGACAGGCTGCCTTTACCCCTCAATCCCTCCCTCTGGGAACTTTGGAGACAGGCTGCCTGGCCCTTTACCCCTCAATCCCTCCCTCTGGGTACTTTGGAGACAGGCTGCCTTTACCCCTCAATCCCTCCCTCTGGGGTCTTTGGAGACAGGCTGCCTTTACCCCTCAATCCCTCCCTCTAGGACTTTGGAGACTGGCTGCCTTTACCCCTGAATCCCTCCCTCCGGGAACTTTGGAGACAGGCTGCCTTTACCCCTCAATCCCTCCCTCCGGGAGCTTTGGAGACAGGCTGCCGTTACCCCTCAATCCCTCCCTCCGGGAGTTTTGGAGACAGGCTGCCTTTACCCCTCAATCCCTCCCTCCGGGAGAATTGGAGACAGGCTGCCTTTACCCCTCAATCCCTCCCTCCGGGGAGCTTTGGAGACAGGCTGCCTTTACCCCTCAATCCCTCCCTCCAGGAGCTTTGGAGACAGGCTGCCTTTACCCCTCAATCCATCCCTTCGGGAGCTTTGGAGACAGGCTGCCTTTACCCCTCAATCCCTCCCTCCGGGAGCTTTGGAGACAGGCTGCCTTTACCACTCAATCCCTCCCTCCGGGAACTTTGGAGACAGGCTGCCTTTACCCCTCAAGCCTTCCCTCCGGGAACATTGGAGACAGGCTGCCTTTACCACTCAATCCCTCCCTCCGGGAACTTTGGAGACAGGCTGCCTTTACCCCTCAATCCCTCCCTCCGGGAACTTTGGAGACAGGCTGCCTTTACCCCTCAAGTCCTTCCTCAGTCTGCCTTTACCCCTGAAGCCCTTCCTCTGGGAACTTTGAAGACAGGTTGCATTTACCCCTCAAGCCCTTCCTCTGGGAACTTTGAAGACAGGCTGCCTTTACCCCTCAATCCCTCCCTCTGGGAACTTTGAAGACAGGCTGCCTTTACCCCTCAATCCCTCCCTCTGGGAACTTTGAAGACAGGCTGCCTTTACCCCTCAATCCCTCCCTCTGGGAACTTTGAAGACAAGTTATCTTTACCCCTCAAGCCCTCCCCCTATAAACCAAAAAACAGCAGCGGAAGGAAGAGAAGAAGCTTAAATCTTGAGAATGGAAAGCCAGGGAGTAAATGATTGGCAGTCAGGAGAACCACAAAGAAACGGTGGAAGGGCTGGAAGACAGGACCTCTCACAGGAGTCTTCAGGGTCATGCCATACCTGTACAGGTGCTTGATCTGTCCCTGGGCACATGCAGAAATCCAAATATTGGACCACAATTGTCTCTGACATCACATGAAACAAGGGTTCCATTATTTAATAAATAGCATAGTTTATTCCATAAATAACCATTAGATACATCGAAGACAGAGACCATGGAATGACCAGAGAAGGTCACCAAGATGGTAAACCAGCAGAGGTGGCAACAAAGACCTACAAACTGAGCTGAGACGTTGAAGGACTGAGGCCATGAGCGCTTTTCTTCCTGAGATATAGCTCTGCCTTCTGACACCCGTGAGAGCTGTGTCACTTAAAAGATAGCTCTGCTGTCTGAGGCTTCAGTCCATGAGAGGTGTCACTGCTGTCTGAGACCCGTGAGAGCTGTGTCACTGAAGAGATAGCTCTGCTGTCTGAGGCTTCAGCCCATGAGAGCTGTGTCACTTAAGAGATAGCTCCGCTGTCTGAGGCTTCAGCCCATGAGAGATGTGTCACTTAAGAGATAGCTCTTCTGTCTGAAGCTTCAGCCCATGAGAGGTGTCACTGATGTCTGAGACCGATGAGAGCTGTGTCACTTAAGACATAGCTCTGCTGTCTAAGGCTTCAGTCCATGAGAGGTGTCACTGCTGTCTGAGACCCGTGAGAGCTGTGTCACTTAAGAGATATCTCTGCTGACTGAAGCTTCAGCCCATGAGAGATGTGTCACTTAAAAGATAGCTCTTCTGTCTGAAGCTTCAGCCTATGAGAGCTGTGTCACTTAAGAGATAGCTCTGCTGTCTGAAGCTTTAGCCCATGAGAGATGTGTCACTTAAGAGATAGCTCTGCTGTCTGAAGCTTCAGCCCATGAGAGAAGTGTCACGTAATAGATAGCTCTGCTGTCTGAAGCTTCAGCCCATGAGAGATGTGTCACTTAAGAGATAGCTCTGCTCTCTGAAGCTTCAGCCCATGAGAGAAGTGTCACGTAAGAGATAGCTCTGCTGTCTGAGGCTTCAGCCCAAGAGAGATGTGTCACGTAAGATCTCTGCTGCCTGGTGCTTAGCCTCGACTTGTGTGTAACCTGGGGTGTAGCTCAGCCTTGGCTGCTGAGAGCTTTGTAGACTGACGTATACCTCTGTAAGTTTAAGTTCTGAGCAGTCTGAGCGATATCTCTGCTGTCTGAGTCCTGAATCGGTGTAGCCTAAAAGGTAGTTCTGCTTTCTGAAGACCAAGGATGGCAAATCAGTGTAACTCAGTGGATAACACTGCTGCTTCTCAGGGGTTCAGCTGATTATAGCCTTGATTTCGGAGGCCTGAGCTTGTAGGATCTGTGTAACCCGAGGGATAACTCTGCTGTCTGAGGCATGACTCTCCATTACCTGTGTATCCTGTGCATACAGAATCTGTTCACTGGAAGCTGGACCCACTGGTCTGTGACCTTTGTGGTCAGAGGAGCAGCCCTGTGCCATGATGCAGACTTTGTTGGGTGGACCTGTTCCCTTTCACCTTCTGAGAGAGGCTGCTGCTGCTGCTCTGTAGGCACATGTAGCATGTGAGTCTCGCTATAGGAAGGGCTGTCCCATATAGTGCTGCTGTCTCTATGTGTCAGGCAACGCTAGATCCACTACACAGTTGTCAATAGCATTGATTCCAGCTATAGGAGAAGATTGCAGCTGTTCCATCTCCCACCAGGGCACAGCTGTTCACCTCACCGCTGCCAGCTATAAGTCAAAGGTATTCCGCAGGCCATTTGCCAGTATGGCCCATCTTGTTTCAGAGTGTCACGGGCTATAAGTACCTGGTAGCAGATATTGTTAGTCAATGTCCTGAGTAGTCGTGGGAGGTGGAAGGCGGCTTGAGGCTCACGTCCTATTGTGGCTCAGACGTCTTGTACATGCTGTGTTTTTCAGGCAGTCCTGCCACCGTAGATTCCACCCCATGCCATGCGACTGGTGAAGGGGCTCAGGACAGGGGTCATGAGAGGGTGGATGTGCATTCATGCCGAGTAAGAGTCGATCAAGCTGGTGGACCCTCGGCTCGCTCCTCAGTTTCCTATGTTGTAGAAGGCACTCCGCCCGGCATTCACATAGAAGCCAACCTGGAAAAATAAAAAGGTAACTTCAGGTGAGCACAGATGCAAAGGTACAGTCCTCTCCCTATCTGTCTGTGAAGTAAGTGACCGGCACGCGGACCAGCAGCCCTGATGCATATCCCTATGTACGCCCAGCAGCGATCCCAATCTTCGTGGCCCCTGCACAGATATATCTCTAGGGTCTCTTGTGTATCCCCTATACATCCAACCTTCACCACCTCTGTTCTTGTTCTCCAAGAAGAGCACCACAAACACGGTTAAATGCACAAACTCAAGAGCCCCCAGTTCAGAGACTCCCACACAGAGAATCACTCCCCAATTTAACATTGTCAACACCACCCTTTCTATTGACGTTTCTCCACTGGCAAAACCCTCACATCAACTGGACCCTTAAGAACTCCCCAGCTACCACTCTGTCACCCACCCACTTGACATTGGCTAAATGTTAGAAGTAGCTTTTTGTTAGACCTATCAGCCTTAGGGTGGTCTTCCCCCAAATTTTATGCCTTCCTCATTCATCTTTGCTGAGCTCGTTCTTGTTGGCCTTAGGGCTCTGTTTACTTTACCACTACTAATCAACACTAAAGTGCTTGTGCTGTCTCTCCCTTAAACATGAAACATTGGCTTATCCCCAACTGGCTTATGCAATTTACTGCTAAGTCCCTAGTAAAGTGATACTACATGTGCCCAGGGCCTGTAAATTAAATGCTACTAATGTGCCTGCAGCACTGATTGTGCCACTCACTTAAGGAGCCCCTTTAAGCAGGCCTCAGGCCTGTCGTTGGAGCCTGTGTGTTCAACCTGGAAAAATCAACCCTTTAGAAAACGGTTATAATGCACTCAATTAACACTGTTATCAAAAAGAATCTGAGTAACAAAAAATTGTAGTGTGCAGTTGTGGAATGAGTCCTGTCTGGGTTCGTGTGGTAGATTTTGATAAGCTAGTTCACCAATGGTGAACTAGAACCAAAACGCACCACTGTGTGCCCGAGGGCTTCAATGACAGACAGTCCTGGTTTGCTTTTTATCGGTGTACAGAATCTTCTAGAAGAAATGATGATCCTCGATCTGTTGTGCACAATGTATTCAGAACATGTTGACTTCAAGCTTTCGATGCAAATACAAGTGTGACTCCACACTTGCAGATGAATGTTGCTGATATATCAATGCGAAAAACTGCTGGCTGACATTTTTAATGATGTAACCGAATGCATTTCGGGTGTATCACCCTTCGTCAGGGGTAACTATAACTGAAGAGAAAAAGGTTTAAGAAAAGCATTGTGAAAGTTCAGTAAATGTAGTATGCAGCAAAGAACAGCAAAGACTCAGAAAAAGAGAGAGAGTCTTTAAAGCAAGATAAAAGGAATCATGCTCCGTGATAGCAATACGCATCATTAGTGAACCAGAAATCCAAACGAAAAAAGAATATACCCATGTGAAAAAGTGAAACACCAATGGTAAACTAAATGATACCCTCAACTCGACCCATATGAATTGTGTGTCTGATACCGTTTGCGATTCCCAACAAGGTGTAAACCGTGAACCACACAACATGTGTATAAGATTGGATGAGTGACTAATGTTAAAGTGAATGCCTGGTGATCAATGGAACTACATTACCCAGCATGCATAGTGATTAAACCAATAGCATGCTAATGAGTGGACTCATTGTCAAAACGTCACTTGAAATGTTAAAATTGCAATGCTGGATTAAAAATATCTTAATCTATAATTTCCCATGATGGATTAAAAAAAATCTTAATCTGTAATTTCCAAAACGGAACGGAACCATTTCATGTTTGGTGTTGCTGGAATTGTAATCTAAAATGCCACTTCTAGAATTTGGCATGTTCCTTCCTTAGCCATTTAGTACCTGAAGCCTGTCTCTGGATCACATGACTGGGTATAGCTGACCGTTGGGCTTTGTGTATTCCTCCTAGACAGCCACACACAATCAACAGATTAGGTGTGCCTGGATGGCCCATCACTGACAAGATGAGGGCGTGGAACTGGACCCAGCCCGAATTACACTTGAATAGGCTGTGTCATGCCGCCACCTTTGTTGTTAAATTGCAGTCAGGGAAGGCAGGATGCCTGGGAACTTAATGCTATGTATCCCATCCACTGGTTGATCACTCAGTATCGAGTGCTGAAATCTGATTTACAAATCTACAACTGTAATAGGATTAGTGAACCTATTCAGTAGGACATATCAATATGTTTGAGCGGTTAACACAGGCACCTGTCTTGCCGTCTTTGTGGGGGCCCCTCTGGTCAGTTAGAAGTACCACTCTTTCCATCCGTACGTATCCATATATGTCAGTAGGGTCTGTAAGGGACACCTTTCTTGCCATCCGTCGATATCTCTATGAATAATGAGTGCACTGCCTTTGCCGGCTGTGTGTCTGTCTCTATGATCAATGAGAGACACCTTTCTTGCCATTGATGGATGTCTCTATGATCACTGAATACACTGCCCTTGCACTTTCTGTGTCTGTCTCTATGATCAGTGAGATACACTGTTCTTGCCACCAGGATATTGCTATAATCACTGAATGCACTGTTTGCCATCTCTGTGTATGTCTCTATGGTTAGTGAGAGACATCTTTCTTGCCGTCAATGCCGCTCTCTATGATCATTGAGTGCACTGGCCCTGTGTCGCTGAGTTTGCTTCTGTGTATGTCTCTATGGTAAGTGAGAGACATCTTTCTTTCCATCCATGGTGCTCTCTATGGTCATTGAGTGCACTGGCCCTGAGTTGCTGGGTCTGCTTCTATGTATGTCTCTATGGTTCGTGGGAGACGTTTGTCTTGCCATGCACGATGCTCTCTATGATCATTGAGTGCACTCTCCTAGCGTTACTGTGTGTGTTTATGTGTATGTCTATACGGTTAGCTAGAGGCATCTTTCTTGCCATCTATGGAGATCTCTATGGTCATTGAGTGCACTGGCCCAGCGTTACTGTGTCTGTTTCTGTGTAGCGCTGGGACACCCCGATGTTGGGGCAGCCATGCGCTAAATTCACCTAACATAACATAACATATGTCCATATGGTTAGCTAGAGGCATCTTTCTTGCCATCTATTTAGATCTCGATGGTCATTGAGTGCACGGACCCTGCGTCGCTGTGTCTGTCTCTGTTGTCAGTGAGTGCACAACCACAGGGCCAAAGCTTGTACACGTATGTGCAGGGTCTGGTGGCTTAGTGGACTAATGTGTCCATGGTAGGGGCCTGTGTTTGACCTCATGGTCACAGGTTCAAATCTTGACGGGTCAATTCAGCCTTCCATACTTCTGGGGTTAATAAAATGGACACCATTGAGATGGGTAACAATAAACATCTGTTATTCCCAAAAGTGATTGTGCGCTTTACAAATACTTGTGTTATGTTATATCTGTCTTGATAGTAAGAGAGACATCTCCAGGCATGCTTTTTTATGAGCACTATTGACACTTTTAAAATCCAACAAAACCACAACAGTGACCGAAAAAGGTTCCAGAAACCAAAACAATCCTAAACCTCTGAAATGTTAGGGATTGTGTACATTAACACACAGTGTGATTCACTCTTGAAGGAGTTCACCCCTTCCACCATGGAGGAAGTGGTGACCCTGATCAACGCTGCCAAATCTAGTTTCCCTTACGACACTTGTCCTCCCAAGGTGACCAAACTGACCCCGGATATTATCGCCTCCAAATTAATTGAAATCTTTAAACTGATGTGTGGGACAGGGATCTTTCCTACCACCTGGAAGACAGCATTGTCAAATCACATTCTGCATAACAATTCATTACATCCTACTCAGTTTGGATTCTGCAGTGGCCCTAGTACAGAGTCATCTCTGATCAAAGCTACGGAGGAGATCAGAGGGAGAGGTGTGGTGAGGCGGCCAGGGCGGCTGACTCCAGAGCGCAGGGTTTACGCTTCAATCCCCGGCGCCAGTGGTAGCTCAGCTCAGCACCATGTGACTCTGTGCAATAGCTTACTTAATCTCCCCGACGGCCCCCAGCGCCTTGAGACCCTTAGAGTGAGTAGTTTGCGCTTTGCAAATACCTGGTTTATGGTCCCTTGATGGGGGCGGTAGAGCAGCCCTCATCCTCTTAGATCTATCTGCGGCCTTTGATACCATTAACCATGGGCTGCTGATAGACCGGCTGGCCGTGATTGGCATTACTGGGCAGCCCAGGACTTGCCAAGATCGTTTCTCCAGGGTAGAGAACAGTCAGTGGCGTTAGGTGAGGTTGATTCAGAGCCTTTCTCACTTCCTTGCAGGGTCCCCCTGGGTCCTCGCTTAGCTCCACCTTGTTTAATGTCAATGTCACCCATCTTATGCTGACACAAGTGAGACAGGATCCAGATTCCATGACTGCATGGTGGCTGTGAGCACCTGGATGAATGGAACTGTTCGGAATTGAACTCCGGAAAAGCTGAGGTTTTGCTATATGGCTCTCATTCGTCCTTTGGACCCCAAGTTGGTGGCCGCAGGATTTAGGGATACTTCCATCACCAGTTATTACGGCCCGGATTTTAAGGGTAATACTTGATAACAAACTTGCTTTTACCCTATCAAGTCACTGCTATAACATCCTCTTCATTTCATACATTAAGGACCATAAAAAAAATCCTACCTTTTATCCCCTCAGATCTGTAAAATACGATAGTCAGCTCACGGGTACTTACTAACATAGACTACTGCAATGGACTGTATCTAAACTTGCATCAGCACCTACTGAACAGGCTTCAAATTCTTAAAATCACCGCAGCACGACTGATATTGAAGATACAAAAATATCAGTCAGTGTCGACATCTATCAGGAAGTTACACTGGCTGCGAGTAAGACAGAGAGTGACTTTCAAAGCTCTATGTACCGCTTATAAAGCATTGCACCACCAAGGTCCACTTTTTCTTAAAAACAGTTTCCGCGGGTACGTCCCAGGTAGAACACTACGGTCCACAAGAACGAAATGTTCGGTAGTCTCCAGGTTTAAAAGATCTTCCTGGGGTGGAAGAAGTTTTGTAATTGGAGCAGCAAAGGCTTGGAACTCTCTCCCCCTGCAAACTAGAGCCATGCCCAATCTACTGATGATTAGGATGGCTTGGAACTCTCTCCGGTGTAGACTAGAGCCATGCCCAATCTACTGATGATTAGGATGGCTTTGAAAACCTGGTCTGCCGATGCAAAATAAGCTTCAATCCTCCTTGTTTCGCGGTTTCTTCTCGATAGCATCAAAGCTAGCGCCAAGAAGCCTCTGGACAGTCAAGCACTCTTATAAATATTATTAACATAACATACCAAAACATGTTACCAATGACGTTAGAAAGAACACGTATTTGACATGCCTTAAAACTCATAATTATGCATTCTTTAGACTTTTAAAATTAGAGAGTGATATATAGGGAGACTGAGAGCCCACCCTCAGTTTAAAATGGGAATGATACCTGGTTGTCATGGACTAAACACTGTCTGACAAATATATCACCCCTATTAATTTTAGGTCTGCACCAAATGGTACAATATTTTTGTAAACATTATTTATGATACTTTTTTTTAAATCTGGCAATATTTTTGCCAGCTACATTCTGACATACCACCTTAGAATGAAGCTTTTGAAGCAGATTTTTCAGTCTATGATTTATACAAATTCTTTATTTGATTTTATACGTCTTTACAAGTAATACAAATTCAAATTTGATGTGACTCTTTTTTTCTGTGACTCCTCCACGTCCTTCCTGCTCCTTGAGTCCACTAATACTCACACAAACATTAAAATTGCAACTATTGAATAGTTTCTACATTTCCCCCTCTTACCGTAAAGCTCAAGACAAGAACCAGTGCCGTGCCAGAGATGGTCCCCAGGCAGATAAGGAGGATCTCCCAGTGACGGAGGCCCTTCGCTGTGACAGGCTCTTTGGATGCTCCGGGCGCCTCTGTACAAAAACACAAGCAGAGCAGGTCACAGTAGGGACAAGAGTCGAGGTGTGCTTGAGTGTGACCTGACAGTGAATGAGTATGTGTAAAAGGATCCTAGACACACAGCACCACTCCAACCTTCTTCACAAGCATGTCAGGGCTTCCAGGGGGGACCTAATCCATCCACCCTCCTCCTTAATCTAGACCACTTCCTCTCCATTGAATGTCAGTCACCGGGTGCTAGCCTGGCTTTCGGCTTGCCATGAAGGTGTTACCTCAGTCATGGATGCTGTGCATCCGAGCACAATATCACAGGTGAGATCTGGTACCATCCACCCCTCCTTAATCTGGAC
This sequence comes from Calotriton arnoldi, assembly GCA_963921515.1. Lineage (NCBI taxonomy): Eukaryota > Metazoa > Chordata > Amphibia > Caudata > Salamandridae > Calotriton > Calotriton arnoldi. Next base: position 1,104,827 of record CAWUFW010005477.1, on the reverse strand, counting down.
CGCTTCCATCTACCCCTCTTTAATCTGGATCGCTTATAACCACCCCTCTTTAATCTGGACCACTTTCATCCACCCCTCCTTAATCTGGATCGATTATAACCACCCCTCCTTAATCTGGACCACTTCCATCCACCCCTCCTTAATCTGTTCCACTTTCATCCACCCCTCCTTAATCTGTTCCACTTTCATCCACCCCTCCTTAATCTGGAACACTTCCATCCACCCCTCCTTAATGTGGACCACTTCCATCCACCCCTCCTTAATCTGGAACACTTCCATCCACCCCTCCTTAATGTGGACCACTTCCATCCACCCCACCTTAATCTGTTCCACTTCCATCCACCCCTCCTAAATCTGTACCACTTCCACCTACCCCTCCTTAATCTTGAACACTTCCATCAACCCTCATTAATCTGGACCACTTCCATCTACCACTCCTTAATCTTCACCACTTCCATCTACCACTCCTAAATATGGACCACTTCCTTCTACCCATTCTTAATCTTGACCACTTCCAAATAGCCCTCCTTATTTGGAACCATTTCCATGCATCCCTCCTTAATCTGGACCACTTTCATCCACCCCTCCTTAATCTGGACAACTTTCATCCACCCCTCCTTAATCTGGAACACTTCCATCCACCCCTCCTTAATCTGAAACACTTCCATCCACCCCTAGTTAATCTGGACCACTTCCATAATCCATCCTTAAATCTGGACCACTTCCATCTACTCCTCCTTAATCTGGACTGCTTATATCTAGACCACTTCCACCTACCCCTGCTTAATGTGGACCACTTCCATCTACCGCTCTTTAATGTGGACCACTTCCATCCACCCCTCTTAATCTGGACCACTTCTACCCATCCCTCCTTAATCTGGACCACTTCCACCTACCCCTCCCTAATCTTGAACACTTCCATCCACCCTCATTATTTGTGGACCACTTTCACCCACCCCTCGTTAATCTGGACCACTTTCACCCTCCCTCCTTAATCTGGAACACTTCCATCCACCCCTCTTAATCTGGACCACTTCTACCCATCCCTCCTTAATCTGGACCACTTCCACCTACCCCTCCCTAATCGTGAACACTTCCATCCACCCTCATTATTTGTGGACCACTTTCACCCACCCCTCCTTAATCTGGACCACTTCCATCCATCCCTCCTTAATCTGGACCACTTCCACCCTCCCTCCTTAATCTGGAACACTTCCACCCTCCCTCCTTAATCTGGAACACTTCCATCCACCCATAGTTAATCTGGACCACTTCCATCTACCCCTCCTTGATCTGTACCACTTTCACCTGCCCCTCCTTAATGTGGACCACTTCCACCCACCCCTCCTTAATCTGGACCACTTCCATCCACCCCTCCTTAATCTGAAACACTTCCATCCACCCCTAGTTAATCTGGACCACTTCCACCCACCCCTCCCTAATCTGGACCACTTCTACCCACCCCTCCTTAATCTGGACCACTTTCATCTACCCCTCCTTAATCTGTAACACTTCCATCCACCCCTCCTTAATCTGGAACACTTCCATCCACCCCTCCTTAATCTGGAACACTTCCATCCACCCTTAGTTAATCTGGACCACTTCCATCTACCCCTCCTTGATCTGTACCACTTTCATCTACCCCTCCTTAATGTGGACCACTTCCACCCACCCCTCCTTAATCTGGACCACTTCCATCCACCCCTCCTTAATCTGAAACACTTCCATTCACCCCTAGTTAATCTGGACCACTTCCACCCCTCCCTAATCTGGACCACTTCCACCCACCCCTCCTTAATCTGGACCACTTTCATCTACCCCTCCTTAATCTGGAACACTTCCATCCACCCCTCCTTAATCTGGAACACTTCCATCCACCCCTCCTTAATCTGGAACACTTCCATCCACCCCTAGTTATTCTGGACCACTTTCATCTACCCCACTTTAATCTGGGCCGCTTCCTCCTCCCTGAATGCCAATCCTCAGGTGCTAGCATGGCCTCTGGCTTGGCATGAAAGTGGTACTTCAATCTTGGCATGTCAGGTGAACCAGGACTGTGAGTTAGAAGCCAATGTTTCTGGGAACCAAGTTACATTGGCATGGGACAGACCCTCCACCCTCAACTCAGTCATGGAAACAGATGGCATCTTTACGGGATCTTATTGTAGAAGTGGTACCTGGCATTGGCTGAACTCCCTGGCATGGAGCATCCCTTTCCATTCAATGAACATACATGTTTTCATTTTAATTGTGTCATTATTGTAAAACACACATATCTGTCCTCATAACATAACATGTGTCTAACATACCATGTGTATTTGTAAAGTGAACGTTCATTCAGAAGGGTATCTTGGCGCTGAATAACAGATGTTTACTGTTACCCAACTCAATGGTACTCATTTTATCGATCCCAGAAGAATGAAAGGCTGAGTGGACCCACTGGGATTTGAACCTGTGGCCATGGTATGCAGACAGAATATCGAGTTGGAAATGTCGACCTACACAAATATCGAGGTGGAAATATCGTGACACAGAAATATCGACAGCAAGAATATCGTGGTCGAAAAATATCAACTTTAAGGTAAGAAATATCGTTTTAAAAAATATCGGAGTCATTAATATTGTTTGCAAGAATATAGTTGTTTAAAATATCGATTTTTTAATTAGTGTTATGTATTTTAGGATGCATTTTAAATGTATGTGATGTATTTTTTTGTATACGTAGTTTTTGTTTTTTAATATAAGTGTTACATTTTTAGTAGTTATCAATTTTATTTTAATTAAATTTTGCGTTTTTTTAGTTTCGTAGCGAGTTGTGGGTTTATAGGGGCACAGGGTGGGAAGTAATTAAATTATCATAAATTAATGATTTTTTTTCAATGTATTAATATTTATTTAATTTAGATTTTATAGTGCTAATTGTAGGAAGTAATTTATTATTAAGTAATTATTAATTGGTTGTTTATTATAATTAATTAATTGGTAATTAATTATGGTAATAGTGTCATTGTTTTAGGACTGGGTTGTGGGGTTTATAGGGTAAAGGGTGGGAAGTAATTTATTTTTAAGTATTAATTATTTGTTAATTAATGCTAATTAATTAAAATTTAAATATGGTAATTGTGTAATTAATTTTAGATACGAGTTGTGGGGTTTATACTGGTAAAGGGTGGGAAGTAATGTATTTCTAATTAATTATTAAGTAGCTGTTAATTTATATTAATTTATTATTTTAAAATTAATTATGGAAATTGTGTAATGAGTTTTTAGGTGTGGGTTGTGGGGTTTATAGGGTTAGAGGGTGGAAAGTAATTTATGTTTAATTAATTAATAATTAGTTGATCATTAATATTAGTTCATCAATTGATCATTAATTAGGGTAATTGTTTATTTATTTTTGTGTGTGAGTTTTGGTTTTATAGGGGTAACGTTTGGGAGTAAATTAATTTTTATCTGTTTTAATTTGTTTTTTAATTAATAATATTTTCTTAATTGATAGTTAATTATGTTGATTATGGAGGTACATTGTTTTAAAATGTAGATGTGTGTTGTGAATTGTGTGGTGTTATAGGGTAGGAAATAAAAAAGATTACATATATGTAATAATTCATGTTTTTGTTTATAACTAATTTCTAATTAAAAATAGTTATTTGTTTGTAAATTATTTGTAAATGTATTTAATGTAATATTTCTAGGTATTTGTCATATCTATTTAACATTATAATATGTTTCTATTTTTTAGATTCTTTAAATATTTGTATTTATTTTTCATTTTTTTAAATATTTTGTGTTGGTGGTATTTTGTTTGTTTTTAATTTTGAACTGACTGGAGTGGGAATATTAATTTTTACCCCTCCGCTATCCAACACTTTCCCTATTGTTGCACTAACTGGAGTGGGAATAGTATTTTTTACCCCTCCGCTATCCAACACTTTCCCTAGTGTTGCACTAACTGGAGTGGGAATAGTATTTTCTACCCCTCCGCTATCCAACAATTTCCCTACTGTTGCACTCACTGGAGTGAAAATAGTAATTTTTACCCCTCCGCTATCCAACACTTTCCCTACTGTTGCACTCACTGGAGTGGGAATAGTAATGTTTAAATCAAGAAGGGTACGCAGTTCCCCAAAAGAGGATAGGACAACGAGTGTGGAGGTGGAAGGAGGGGAATCCTCCTAAACGGAACTAGAGTCCTCACACACCCAGCCAGCTGGTGTCATGCTTCATCATATGGACTCGCTCCTCGTCGGAGTCGGCGGTGCAATACCCGACGGGCACCCATAAAGGGGCTCTTTAGCGGAGATCTTTTGTTCCTGCCGTATGATGCCGTGGGTGTAAGGGCCCTAGGGGTGAGTGTAGATGTGAGTGTGTGATGTAAAAAGGTTGGATAATCCAAAGGGGATTTTAATGGAATGGTCATCCACCTTATTAAAAATACAAAAGAGTGGCTGCTCCCCTGCTCCCCTGGACCATTGAGCCAGCGAGCAGCCACTCTTTTGTATTTTTAATAAGGTTGATGACCATTCCATTAAAATCCCCTTTGGATTATCCAACCTTTACATCACACACTCACATCTACACTCACCCCTAGAGCCCTTACACCCACGGCATCATACGGCAGGAACAAAAGATCTCCGCTAAAGAGCCCCTTTATGGGTGCCCGTCGGTATTGCACCGCCGACCCGACGAGGAGCGAGTCCATATGATGAAGCATGACACCTAGCTGGCTGGGTGTGTGAGGACTCTAGTTCCGTTTAGGAGGATTCCCTCCTTCCACCTCCACACTCGTTGTCCTATCCTCTTTGGAGAACTGCGTACCCTTCTTGATTTACAGTATCTGGGCATGTACGCTGGACCCCGTTAAACAGCCCTATCAGTCCCTCTCTTTTGTCAAGAATAGTAATTTTTAACCCTCCACTATCCAACACATTCCCTTCTGTTGCACTCACTGGAGTGGGAATAGTTTTTTTTATTCCTCCACTATTCAACACTTTCCCTACTGTTGCACTACATAGAGTGGGAATAGTAATTTTTACCCTTCCGCTATCAAACACTTTCCCTAGTGTTGCACTGCTTGGAGTGGGAATAGTAATTTTTACCGCTCCGCTATCCAACACTTTCCCTACTGTTGCACTCACTGGAGTGGGAATAGTAATTTTTACCCCTCCGCTATCCAACACTTTCCCTAGTGTTGCACTCACTGGAGTGGGAATAGTAATTTTTACCCTCCGCTATCCAACACTTTCCCTTCTGTTGCACTCACTGGAGTGGGAATAGTTTTTTTTATTGCTCCGCTATTCAACACTTTCCCTACTGTTGCACTAACTAGAGTGGGAATAGTAATTTTTACCCCTCCTCTATCCAACACTTTCTCTACTGTTGCACTCACTGGAGTGGGAATAGTAATTTTTACCCCTCCGCTATCCAACACTTCCCCTACTGTTGCACTCACTGGAGTCGGAATAGTAATTTTTACCCCTTCGCTATCCAACACCTAACCTACTGTTGCACTCACTGAAGTGGAAAATGTAAGTTTAAAAACTTTTAAATAGTTTAATGTTTTAATTTATAATATAATGTTTTTTATAAGATTTTATGTTATTGTTGTATGTATATATATATATATTTATTTGTAAATTTTCATATATACAATTAGAAAATAAATTACAATTAATAGTTTTATTATTTGTCTTAAAGTAAATATATATATATATATATATATATATTACATTTTATAAATACAAGAATGTCCTGTGCACGAGGGAGCACTCACACAGCCAGCAATTCATCAGAATTATTTCTCCAGGGGAACCAGCAAGTTGCACACTGAATTTATTTCCTGCCTAACGCGTTTCAGAGCCCCCAGCTCCTTTGTCAAAGGCCGCCTGCAAGTTACGCAAAACACATCCAAGGAACTCTCATTAATTATTCATTTTTAATTGCCCTCTAGTGGGTTACAGGTGAGTATTTTCACAAGGAATGCTGGTATTCGTAGTTCTGCCTTAGAAAAATTCCACCCCTTCAGTGGGGTTTGCGAGGTTGCAGACAAATAATTTCACATTTAAAACCCTCTAAGGCAGAACTACGAATACCAGCATTCCTTGTGAAAATCCTCACCTGTAACCCACTAGAGGGCAATTAAAAATGAATAATTAATGAGAGTGCCTTGGATGTGTTTTGCGTAACTTGCAGGCGGCCTTTGACAAAGGAGCTGGGGGCTCTGAAATGTGTTAGGCAGGAAATAAATTCAGTGTGCAACTTGCTGGTTCCCCTGGAGAAATAATTCTGATGAATTGCTGGCTGTATGAGTGCTCCCTCGTGCACAGGACATTCTTGTATTTATATTACATTTTATATACGTATGTTAACATTTTTTAAATCAAATGTATTTGTTATATTTGTTAAAATGTATATTAAATCTAATTTATTTTTTTAAAGTACATTTTATTATTCAATATATGTATTATTATTTTTAATACATATATTAAAATCGATATTTTGTACAACTATGTTTTTTACATCGATATTTTTGTACTTACCATTATAAATATAGGATGTCGATATTTTTGACATCACTATTTATAACTCGATATTTGTGTATGGGGATATTCTGGGGGTCGATATTCTATCAGGGAACCGTGACCATGAAGTCGAACACAGGCCCCCCACAGTAGACGCATCAGTCCATTAAGCCACCAGATACCTCCACAATGTCAGAAGCGTAGAATTGGGTGCACTTCTGAAATGCCACCCAAAGGAAAAGATGTGAGAGAGAGTGTGTTGTGTTGGAATTTTGCACAAGGGTCAACACAATACTTACAATGTTGAAACAAAACTACAAATCCCAGAATGCAATCTGATGTTGATTGTTGCCTGGATGTGTTAGACACAATAAATGGCCTCATTATGGCTACAAATATCTACTCAACAGCAGCATGGTTTCCATGCACGCTTGAGAAGAGTACGGAAAAGCCAGTGGCAGGATGCTCAAACAATTGTGTAAACTCCAGCGGTTTATGCTTGTACAAATATTTCGAACAAGGGAGCCCCCCCTACAAATCTTCTAGTATGTGAAGGAGTAACGAGAATGTCCTGGACGGGGTGCATGAGGGTGAGTTTTGAACAATATTTGACAATAACCAAGTCAGGAATCAGATAGTGCCTTGGGAGAGTGGGAGGTAGTGAGTGTGTGAGACAGTGAGGGAAAGTGTGAGGCAGTGAGGGTGTGAGTGTGTGAGGGATCGTGAGGAGCACTGAGTGTGTGAGAGAGGGTGAGTGGCAGTGAGCATGTGAAGGAGAGGGTGTTCAAGAGTGTGTGAGGGGCAGGGAGTATGTGAGGGAGTGGGAGACAGGGAGTGTGAGAGTGTGAGAGAGTGAGGGGCAGAAAGTGTGTGAGGGAGAGTAGGAATCAGTATGTGTGAGGGAGAGTGATTGGCAGTGAGTGTGCGAGTGTGTGAGGGAGGGTGAGGGGCAGTGAGTGTGTGAGTGTGTGATTATGTTAGAAATTAATCAGTGAAAAGCATCTTCTCAGTCATGCAGGTTCAGTCAATACATGTTCAAATGATGTTTTAGAGCGTGTTTTCCTAAGAATTCTGTACTGGATAAAATGAACAATAACGTAAAGGACAGATAGTTTTCACTCGTAGGGCCCGATTCCAATTTCGTTCGGAAAGCATGCCGACCGAATCGGTTCCAGAATGCTTTCCATACGACTCAGATCGGGGGAGTCCGACCGAATGAGTATGATGCATTTGTATGCATCCGGATACAATTCGGTTGGGCTCCCATTGGCTTCAATGGGAGCCTGTGTTCCGAACTAGTACACAGGCTCCCATTGAAGAAAGGGGTGGCTGGGGAAAACCTTGCACCCTGTGGTGGGCACCCCCTAGTGCCAGCCACACTGTGCATGGTTGGAAAGGGGGTCCCTTGAGTACCCCCACAGGCCCAATTTGGAGGGCCCCGGGTGAAGTGGGCCTGCTACGGGCCCCCAAAGACTGATTCCGGCAGCCTTTTTGTTCCGGGCAAACCGAATCGGAAAGGCTGTCCGAATCGTTCATCATACTTGCTCGCTCAGAAACCAAGTCCATAGAGCTGTACGAATCGGCTATGGAAAGGCTCGACCGAATGCCTTCCGGAACTGATGCGGTCAGCGCTAAGGGTTCACTTCCCAGGCATCCGATTCAGAGCCCTTCCGACCGAGATCGGAATCGACCCCTTAGTGATAAAATTGCAGCTCATCTTGAGGTAAATAGATCATGATAGTCAATGCGCTTTTCTAATTGCAGCCATATAATTTAAGCACATCATTAATAAACAAAGAATAAAATCTTTATAAATCGAACCATTTAAAAGAGCCAATTATGTCTATTTTCTCTGCATATTTTTGTATTAGCGGTGCGGTTAATAAAACCTGTAGTCTGAATAGAGCAGATTATCCATGACAGACTTCTTGGCTACATATTTTGTGACTGTAATTCTAAAAGGTCTCCTTGGGATGCTGTAACCATTAAAACGCTGGATTTTTCCTTGATGATTTGTCTGCAGTGTCCAAACATTTTATAGGTTTGGTAATCGCCTGCCGTTGAGAATTGTTCAATAGATAACTAATGGCTGCTGGTAATCTCTGTGTCCCCTCTTTAATCAAAAGATGCCGAAGGAATCTTCTGATATCCTCGAGGAGAGTAGGACAGATGCAGAGGAGGTGTGATAGCGATTCTTAAAACAGGCCACATAGTAGGACATACAATATACATATGATATCTGTAGATGCACCAAGTGTAATATGTTATTTATTACCAGTGCAGGGAGGAACTATGTGATTCATGAGAGGCGAAGACTCGAGTGGGTGATGTTGTACCTCCCCTCCCTCAACAGCTGTAATGAACACGCAACCTTTGACACAGGGTGCACTGCTTTCACACATGAGATAGGCTGAGGATGGTAATAACTATGGGATGAGACATTCTTCTTTCCAAAACAAAATATATATATATAGGGGAGAGGAGTTGGCCTAACGGCTAGGGCGTTCGACCTCGGACCTGGGGAACGGGGTTCGAGTCTCGGTAATGACGCTGAACATCCTGTGATTCTGGGCAAATCACTTAATCTCCCCGTGCCTAACAAAAATGAATGCGTGTCCTCATGTAACGTAACTGGTGCTATGTAAAGCGCTCTGATACCCGATTCGGTTGCGGGTCAAGTTCGCGCTATATAAAACTCTGCAAAAAAAAAAATATATATATATATATATATATATATATATGTTCACTAAATAACCAAAGGTTACAGGGACGTTATAGTTACGTTCAGATTTTACATGTACAAAACCATAGAAATTCCGCAGTTATAGTTATAGTTATCTCAAAAAACTATAACTCTCATGCACCGTTTTCTCATCAATAATTTTACTGCAAAAGTGGCAGTCATTACTGTTGTAATATGTTGGATAATTAGCAGTGCATGGTGAGGGCGCGAGTTATAGTTACCTTAGGGCACGAGTTATAATTTTCTGAGATAAGTATAGCTATAACTGCTGAATTTCTGTGGTTTTGTGCGTGTAATATCTGAACCTAACATTAATGTACCTGTCTCTGTGGTCAACCCCTTGCAGACACCCAACCCTGCGCCATGCATGGCCTTTGCTCGGCGGGGGGTTGGCTGCAGGGATTGGCCACATGGCCTACTAACAGGGACTGGGCACGGCCAGCCCCCCACATGCAGGCAACTAGGCAAGCATGCAGGCCCCCCTCCTCGGGCCAAATATAGTAAAGGGGGGCACGCAGCCCACCTCCCCAGGCCGGTTTCGGCCCTGGGGACCCCATCTCCGAGGGCCTAGCCATCAAAAAGATGGGGAGGGGACATGTGGCCCCTCTCCCCATGCCAATTTGTCCTCGGGGACCCCATCCCCCAGGGCCTACGCAATTATTAATAGGAGAGGGGAGCTGCACGGACCCCTGCCCGTGCCGATATCAGCCCCAGGGACCCCATCTCCTGGGCCCAGACAATTATTATTAGGCGGAGGGGGCACGCAGCCCCGCTCCCCATGCTGATATGGGCCCCAGGGACCCCATCTCCTGGGGCCGATCCAAAACTGAAAAGGGGAGGGGGCCTCCTCCTCCCATTTCCTGAGGCCTAGCCCATCAATAGTTGGTGCTCTGGAGCCCACCCATGGCACCCACTGCCTCTTTGGGGGGACTGGCGGTCCCCAGGGCCATTAATGGCTGCAAGAGAGGGGCTGCATGGCCCCACTCTTTTTAAAGTGCTCAGCTGTTCCCCGGAGAGATGGTGATCCTTGAGGCCAAAAACGGCCCGGGAAGGTAGCCCCATGGCCCTCCTCCCCTTACTTGAAATGAGCCTGGCCCCAGGGAGGTGGTGGCCCCTGGGACTGAATACAGCCCGGAAGTGGGTCCTCACAGCACCCCTCCTCCTTTTACCAACTGTCCAAGCTCTGGGGTGGTGGTGCTCCCCAGGGCCACTGGATTCAAGCTAGCCTGGCTGATGAGGGGTGTTACCCCGTAACCAGTCCCAGGATGCTTGTTTCCGGTTCAGGGAAGACATGGCTTGGCAGTTCGGGCTGGACTGTTCCCATGAGGCACAGGGTCAAGACTGATTTGCATATAGCTGTGTCTGAACTGGGGCGGCGAAGTGAGCTAAAGAACGATGATGGATTCAACCCAGATCTGTAACTGGGGGTGAGTGTCTGAAAAGTTTCAGTGCTCCGTCCACCATCTCCTTGTGTTTGCTTTGTTCGCCCTAAGTTGGCAGGGTATGCCCAGACATGGGTCCCTTTCTCACTTTGCCACTGGATTCAAGCTAGCCTGGCTGATGAGGGGTGTTACCCCGTAACCAGTCCCAGGATGCTTGTTTCCGGTTCAGGTATGACCTGGCTTAGCAGTTCGGGCTGGACTGTTCCCATGAGGCACAGGGTCAAGACTGATTTGCATATAGCTGGGTCTGAACTGAGGTGGCGAAGTGAGCTAAAGAACGATGATGGATTCAACCCAGATCTGTGACTGGGGGTGAGTGTCTGAAAAGTTTTAGTGCTCCGTCCACCATCTCCTTGTGTTTGCCGAAAACAGCCCATCCAATACTTAAAGGGGGATGGGGCCCCCTCCCCTCATCCCCTGAGGCCTGGCCAGTCAATGGTGAATGCCCTGGATCCCACCCAGGGCACCCACTGCCTCTTTGTTGGGGGCCTCGGGGGATGCCCCAATTCCTCTGCAGCCCCAGCTGGCTCCCTTCTTCCAGCAGGAGCCGTCATTGCTCCTGCATGCAGGAACCAGCAAAATATGCCGCTCCCTGCTGTGGGAGCAATTTCTTCATTTGTTTCCCTGCCCACTTCACAGTGGGCAGGGAAACAGATGAAAAGTCCTCTCCCAGCGGGCGGGAGTATTTTTCCTGCTCCCACAAGCGAGAGCAAACAGAGATTTTCCTGCCCACACTAGTGAGGGTAGGGAAACCACTATGTCCCAAGGGTGGGCACCACAGGACGTAGCAGGAGCCGGCACTGGGGGGTTGGCGGTCCTCAGAGCCATTAATAGCTCCAGGAGGGGGGTCTGTATGGCCCCCCCCACCTTTTAAAGTGCTCAACCGTGCCCTAGGGAGGTGGTGGTGCCGGGGCCAAATACAGTCTGGAAGTGGGGCCTTGCAACACCCCTCACCCCTTTACCAATTGTCCTAGCCTTGGCGAGGTGGTGGTCCCAAGGGCCGAAAACGGCCCGGGAGAGGGTTGTGTGGCCCCTCTCCCCATTAGTTGATTTGGACAGGCCCCAGGTGGTGGTGGTGCCTGTGGAGAAATTGGCCTAGGCAGGAGGCCAATGCATACCCCCAACCTCCATTATAATATGAAATCAACACCCCCGGGACCTGACCCATCTTGGGGGCATTTAGAAAATAAGCGTAGGGGCCTTCGCTTGTTTATTTTTTCAATTTTACTGCAGATTTGCGGATCCTTGGAAAATCAGCGGCAAAATTGAAAAATAAAACTTTTTGGCCCCCACCACCAGTCCCAGGGGGTCAGGATATTCCTTCCCTGCCCCCTTATGTTTTTAAAAAAATATATTTTTATTGGGACTCGGTTGAGTCCAAGTACCAAGATGACTGCCAACACTTCCTGGTTGAAGTGTTGGCAGCCAATCAGATCTCAGATCTGTTGGATCCGCGGAGGGTCCATTTTCCTAGATCTCTATAAGTCTTTTTCCTTTCATAACTCGAAAACCACTGAACAAATTTACACCAAATTACAAAAATGCCTCTTTCTGGACCAAGAGCTTGCTTTTTGCCAAATTTGGTGTGATTCCGTTCAGCAGTTCAGGCTGTAGTCATGTTCAAAATCCCTATTGGAAACTGCATGGGAAAAATGCGTTTTGGGATCCCCCTTTTTCTCTGCCCCCGCTTCACCGATTACCCCCAAACTTTCCAGACTGTGCTTTGGTAGCATGGACCACCTGAGTACCACCCTGCATTACGTTGTTACACAAGGAAACAGAAGCTAAAGATAATCCCTGCCTCAAGTGGCACTCTTTAGCGCATCCTTACCTGGGTGTTCTAAGGCCTCCTGCTGCGTTCTTTAATAGAGCCACACACAAGTTGAATTTGACAACAGAGAAGGACAACCAGAGTCAAACTGACCAGAATCAAACTGGCCTATAGGCCAAAGGGCTCGTCTTACATGTCAGAGGAGGTTTTTTGGCTGTTTGTGGGCCTCTTTAATAGTCTGATGGGCCGCTATTTACTGTTGATTTAACTGATATTACCAAAAATATCACCTTCAGCAAGCAGTAATGCATGCAGCCTCCCATACCTTGCAATCTACTATACTGCATGTCTTTAGAAGTTCGAAACTGCTCTAATTTGCAGAATGTGGGCGACTTAGTTGCCTATCTGATTCAGCCCTGTTAGGTTCTGATGCCTTCGGAATGTATATGGACTTGAATTGTGCCCAGAGATTCCAAATTCCAGCCAGGAAGCAGTCTCCTCCAGATCATGTACAAACTATAGATGGCTCTCCGCTGACATTTGGTCTCATGACCTCCATCACTGTTCCTCCCCTAGTTTCCTTTGGCATTCATAAAGAGATGGTTGTCTTTGATCATATCTCCTACTTATGCTATTGTGCTTGGGATACCTTGGCTAGAACAACACAATCCCTACATCAATTGGGAAACCTAGGTTATCTCTCTTTCCTCCTAGTTCTGCAGGTATTTGGCGACGTTTTATTTACGCATGATTTTTTGGAATTGGTTGGTGTACATTGCACTTTTCCATCTTTTCTTTGCTGCTTTCCCACATATCATTGATATGCGGTTGGTCTTGCATCACGTAGCCTCTATATTCACGCACATTATTATCATCACCACTTAAGAGCTGGGGGTTATTGGGGTCCCCTCTAAACATCCGGATTATAAGACCACCTGTTTTTCTTCCATTTTCAATTGGGTTGCGAGGGATCCACACTGTGCATGTGTGCTAATGTGTCTCCAATCTGCGATTGGAGCCATACTAAGTCACGGTGGGACTTATTTATTTGTCAGATGTACATAAGTTTCTGTATGGTGTCACAATGGCCTCTTTATTTCTTATTTGTTTACTTAGCCTTGAAAAAGTCACAAGACAATTTCCCAGTGTGGCGACGAAACACGTGTTGGCTGGCTAAGAACTCTATAAAGTAACAAGAAAAGGAAAAGAATAAAAGAAAGAACGGATTACGACGACTTTGTTTACAATTTGTGTACACTATTTCACATTATTATTGTCTTACCCTGCAGACGTGTGCTGAGGATTGTATATACCTTGAGCCATAATTACTTATGGAAGACATATTCTCTTTCCCAGTATGAGAAGCAGGTTCTGGGGAAATGTTTGGACAAAATGTTTGAAAATACCTAGTTTTCCCATCTACTTCCCCCTCTCTTCGTCGTCCTAAAATAGTCCAAAGAGCTAAGACCATGTACAGACTATCTTAGATTGAATAAGGTAAGGTCACCCTAAAGGACTGTTACCTGCTTCCACTTATCAAAGACATAATTGAGTCTGTTCAGGGGGCTAAATACTTCACTAAATTAGATCTCCATGGAGCTTACCAAATGCTACATATATCGAAGGATGAAAAGTGGAGGATGGCCTTTTGGACCCACTTTAGACATTATGGGCCTGATTCACAAAGGTAAACTGGTATTCAGACAAAATACTGAGTATAAAATATCACCATACCAGTAAAACAAGTCAAAAATATCGTGATATGAAAATATCGTCAGCAAGAGTATCGATGTCAAGAATATCGATTCTAAGGTAAGTAATATCGATTTTTAAAATATCTAAGTCATTAATATCGTATGAAAAATTATAGTTGTTTAAAGCATCGTTTTTTAATTATTGTTATGTATTTTAGTATATATTTGAAATGTATATGTTGTAATTTTTTTGTATAATTATTGTTTATGTTCTTTAATACATTTGTTACATTTTTAGTAGTTATTACATTTAATTTAATTACATTTTGTGTTTTTTAGTTCCGTAGCGGGTTGTTGGTTTATAGGGCTATAGGGTGGGAAGTAATTTAATTATAATACATTATTTTTTATTTAATATAATTTTTTAATTGCTAATTAATTATGTAAATTGTGTATTTGTTTTAGATGTGGGTTGTGGGCTTATAGGGGTAAAGTGTGGGAAGTAATTTATTGTTAATTAATTAATAATTATTTGTTAAGTAAGATTAATTAATAGATAATTAATTTTGTTAATTGTGTAATTTTCTTTTTTTTGGTGCAGGTTGTGGGGTTATGGAGTAAAGGGTGAGAAGTAATTATTATTTTTAATTAATTAATAATTCATTGGAAATTAATAATAATTATTTAATTGATAACTAAATGTATTTATTGTGTACTTATTATTATTATAATATTTTTTAGGTGTGGGTTGTGGGGTTTATAGGGTTAAAGGATGGGAAGTAATTTATTTTGATGAATTAATATTCAAGCCTAATTAGGATGTCAGTTGGAAAGCCTCTGACCGCAGTTCGGAGGCTTTCCGACTGACATCCTTGGTTTGACTTCTGACTGCCGTATTACGATTACGGAGGTCGGAAGTCAAACCGGCTGGGCATTCTGGCTGGCTTCCGATGGGCTCCTTGAGCCCACCTGCCAGTCGGAAACTGCAACATAATCGCTTACAGACGATGTTTCCGCTGTTGGGATTATGATGTTGGTTTCAGACAGGCCTTCCATGTCGGGCTTTCTGACATGGAAAGTCTGTCGGAAAGCGACTTAGGGATCCCTAGCTGGGCCCAGATCCTGCAGCGGCCTCTGGTTGGGGGCCTGGGGGGCACCTATTATGCCGCCCTGTAAAATCCCTGCACTGTGTGGCAGGCACCGTGAGGTGCCTGCCACGCGGAGCAGGGATTCACAGAAACTCCCATTTCTGTATGGGAGCTTGTGCTGCAGCCGGTTTTCGACCACAGCACAAGCTCCCATAAAGAAATGGGAGTTTGTGCGGTCGCATCGTAATAGGGGGTGCAGAACCACTGACCTATGGTCGGTCGGTTCTCACACCGAGACGGTGTCCGCCCGACATCATAATAGGCCCCTTAGGGGCACATTACGATACCCGGCGTAAAAAAATCCGCCAGGCATGGAAGCGGCAAAAATCCGCCCGCACACACCGCCTGAACACCGACCACGCCATTATGAGTACACAAACTGAAAGCCGCCATCGGCGAAAAATCATACAAAATACCGCCCGCCATCGTCCGAGTCGGAGTCAAACCGCCCGCCACGGACGGAAACACGCACGACAACACAAAACCGCCCGCCCACACGGCCGACACACCGCACGTGAAATTACGATCGCACCGCCATGAGCGCGGAAAAACAACAAAAATACCGCCCGCCAGCGCAACCAACGCCGATGAGAATCGACACGGCAGAAGCCATGGCGCCCACGTACCTGCACAGAAACCATCCGCACACAAAACCAATAGCACACAACATGGCCAACAAGTCCACACAGCAAAGCACGCACAAATACACAAGCACAGTACACATCCCGAAAACACCCCCGGACAAACAAAAAATACAAAGGCCAGAACCCCAGACACAACACACCTGAAAACAACAGACCATGAGGACACACCCACATAGGTGAGTACAAAAGCAGCACTCCCACAGACCACAACCCCTTGCTACATTGCAAACCAGAGAGGAGAGGAGAGGACACAGTGACACAGCAAGGACAGCAGCACACCACAGAAACGCACACATCACAACCACCACCACCACCACCAAACACCGGCACCACAAACCCCTGCACATTACACAACACACACCGCACCACCACCACAAACACCATGGCACCACAAAGGATGCCCAAGTTCACGCCCATGGAGCTGACGGTCATGGTTGACGAGATCATCAAGGTGTACCCACAAATCTATGGGAACATGGTCCAGCACACACCACTAGCCACCAGAAACAGAATGTGGACCCGGATCGTAGACCAGGTCAATGCAGTCGGGACCCTGCCCAGGAACAGAACCGAGATAAACAAACGTTGGAATGACGTAAAGAGCCTGGTCAAGAAGAAGGAGGGCAAAAACAGAGAGCTGGCTGCCGTCACTGGCGGAGGGAATCCCGCGCTCTTTAAGACCTTCAAAGCGTGGGAGGAGAAGGTGCGAGTCGTAATCCATCCGGAGATCCTCGCCGGATTAGCAGGGGAGTGGAGGCTGGTAAGTACAAACTAATGTATACCAGCACACCGCTATGTACACACATGCGCAACCACCATGCCACAGCTCCCAGGGACAAACACCCCCATGTCCAGCACACAATACACAACACATCACACGCACATGCAACAGACACTACCACACACAGGCCAAACCGAACAACTGTAAGATGCGTGGGGACATGTGTACACTAAGCCAGCCACGTAACCACCAACAGGTCCACAAATATGCCAGAAGCGCCACAACGAGCACCCACCACACCCATGTGTCTGCCACAGCTGCACCAACTGACAAGTAACAGGTAAGTGGCAGGAACACAAAGTGCAGTGGGTCGGAGGGGACAGCCCAAGTACAACACACACCAGGCCCCAGTCCCACAGCACAGCAAGGAGGAGCATCCCCACACCCCACACCCACGTGTCAGCCACCGCAGTGCACAACGACAGCCGAAAGGCAGACATCACGGTCCACAGCAATCGGTGTCAGTGGGTGTACAGCCACCCCACGACCCACTACACCCCCCACCCCCACAGACCTGCAACATGGAGCACCCCCGCTAAGAGCCATGTGGCATCCAGTACAGTGCACGCACGAACAACTTGCAGGTGGGAAACTGGACAGGGCTGGATTACTGGAGGCATGAGGACCATAACACCACCAACACATGGGACATGTCACGTAGCACACGAACACGCAGCACCGCCCACCGTCACGAACAAGTGAACAATGTGCACACGGACATGAACAGCAGACTCACACCCCACATGACCCATCACAGACATAGCAACACCCAAGGAGCCACGTCTGCATGCACAAGCCACACTGAATATAGTCCCACACGGCAGCCACTGTGCAACTCATCACACACAACCGAAACACCATTGAAGTCCTGTCCATGTAGCCCCTACTGCCTGTCAACCACACACCCCACAACTACGCCTATGTAAGACAAACAACACTAGACGCAACAGAGCGGAACAACACAAATGCACACGAACACCACTGAACCCATCAAACACACAGACACACCATGCACATACAACATACCATCCATCCCATCCGTCAGCCCCAGTCTCATGAAAGGCATGTCATCCGCACAGCTGCCACACATACAGCAGTCACGCTAAGACACATGCCCATGACCAACCATGTGCCAGAAGTCAATTAAGCGCACGACACACTGTGAGCAACAACACACAACATGGGCCACACCCCCCCGAGCACTGCAGTGATGCACATGGCACAGGGCAGCACGCACACCAAGGAGATGGGACAACTGCAATACGTTGGCTGGCACACAACTATCACTCACTCATAACGATGCGTCCAATGCCATGTCCAGTAACCACAACAGACAGCAAATATGCAGGGCATGTCAGGCATGCACACACCTCAGACCATGCACTGTCATGCTGCCACAACACATGTCACGTTCGGCACCCATGGCTCACAGCATGTACCCCAAAAGCATATACCCTCCCAAATGCGAATCTGGGGCATGGCCCCCATGTTGCCATATGCGTTCCTAAGCGTTCCATTTGAACTCCAAAAGCAAAGTACAAACCAGACCCAGGATGGGCCAGGAGCCCGCATACACCAGAGTCACAATGAGTAGGGGCAAAGCAACACACCCATCGGCATGGCCAATCCGTCCCATGCCACATGTGCACAGCACACAGTCCCATTGCCTAGCACACACACCTACAGATGCCACAGCCACACACTCGCCTCCGGGAAACCCATGTACGAGATTGCACGAACTGCCAATGTCAGACGACTAATACATACTTCGCCAGGTGCAACACAATAACAAATCTCATTCTCTCCACAGGTGACGGACTGCTGGACGCTGGGGATGGAGACAGCAGCCAGCACAGCCAGCCTACAAGCCCCCAACGAGGACACACGGATCTGGAGGATCTGTCCACCTCTTCGGACACGGACCACCAAGCTGGCCCATCTGGCGTGGCAGGGCCCAGCCGCTCCCCAGGACCCCTCCTACCCACCAACCCATCATCCAGGGATGCTGAACAGTCCCAGTCCCCTGCTGCCACTGTCGTTGCGGCCACACCCACGGTCATTGCGGCCACTACCACTGCCGCAACCGCCACCATCGCCGCACCGACCACCACCGCCTCCACCACCACCACGTCTTCGCTGGCACCAGCCCCAGCGCAGGTGGTGGCCCGGCCGACTGGATCCACCCTGGGAGCCACAGCGAGGACCGTGGTGAGCAATGTGGCTAGTGGGCAGGCCGGTGGCAGCAGGACTGGTAGGAGGAGCAGGGTCAGGGAAACGCCAGCCTCCCTGGGAGCCATGCCCTGCCTCAAATGGACAGAGTCCTTGGGGCCTATGAAGAGGCCCAAGGACAATGGGCCAGGTCTGCTACTGACACGCGGGAGGTGCTGGGGGTGCTGAGGTCCATGGACGCCCATATGGGCCAATTCGTGTCCCGTATGGACCAACTCGTGGACCTCATGGGCCAGCTGGTGGTGGCGGTGGGGTCACAGGCAAGGCCAGCAACACCACCTCCGCCACCACCTGCTAGGGCGCAGGGTCGGCCAGCAGTGTCCACGTCCCCTGCGTCCACAGCCAGTGAGCACACCTCACCCACCACCAGCAGGTCGCCACCACACACCCCCTCCCAAACGTGGAAGGGGCCGTCCGAAGAGGAAACAGATCTCCCGGGAGGACTTCGCACGCTCCAGTCGCAAGTGAGGCAGCCAGCCAGCCTTCCGCCAGCCTTCCTTGACCAGCCACTGCATTGACTTGCTCTACGATCCCACTCCACACAGCCATCTGGATGGCATGTGTGTGTTGGACTATGGACATAGAACCAGTGGGTACACCCTGATCATCACGCAGCCATGACCGACAGCTCATTGTCACTGCATGCACCACTTTTGTCATCACCTTACACACAATCACATGTCACAGTTTGTAATAAATGCACCTTTTTCACTAACTGCTGTTTGTGCCCTGTGTCTTTATTGTACGGAATACAACGGCCACCTTGGGCGGAAAGGCACCTGATGCGTGGCATGGAAATGGAATCCGGAGGGCCTGTAGGGACCTAGGGGTGGGAGACAGAACAGGAGCACATTCAATGAGTGTGTCACACACCCATCACACAGTACATGTCAACAACTACAAGCAATGTACACACATCGCACAGAGCAATAGGGCACAATGCCACAGCCACCAACAGTGGCATACTACCCTGGCCATGGAGCGTTGACACACAGCACGCAGTGAACAAACGGCCACCCTGACACAGCACACACACACCTGCACAGATACAGCCACATCAGCCGTCGTACATGGACACTCACCGTCAAGTGAAGTAGCGGGCGATGAGCTGCTGGCGCACATTCCCAGCTTCCTCCTCTCCGCTGTCCACCTCACTCGAGCTGTCCTGGTCTGCGGGCTGGGGCCCCTGGTTGATCTCCGTCATCCACAATGAGGGGGATCTGCTTCCGAATGGCCAGATTGTGCAGCATGCAGCACGCCACCACTATCTGGCACACCTTCTGTGGGGAGTACGCCAGTGCACCCTCGGTGCGGTCCAGGCACCTGAACCTGGACTTGAGGAGGCCAAAGGTACGCTCGACCACACGTCTGGTCCTCCCATGTGCCTCATTGTATCGATCGTCTGCTGGGGTGCGAGGATTCCTCAATGGACTGAGCAGCCATGCCCCATTCGGATACGCAGAGTCACCTGGGTGTGAGGGACACAGAGAACCGTTGCTATTCCAACTGGACAGGGGACAGCATCGCACAACCAGCACGCTACACCACTCCACATACTCACCAACAATACAGCCACGATCCTGTTGCAGATTGGCCATCAGTCGTGGCAAGATGCTGTTGCGCATTATGTGTGCGTCATGGGCCGAGCCTGGAAACTTTGCACACACGTGGGTGATCACCATGTCCGCAAGGCACACCACTTGCACATTCAGGGAGTGCGTGTGCTTCCTGTTGCGGTACAGGTGCTCAGTGGCCTGTGGTGGAACAAGGCCAACATGAGTGCAGTCAATGGCTCCCACGACGTGTGGGATTCTGCCAAGGGCATAGAATGCACCCTTCACTGCCGCCAATTCACGAGCCCTGGGGAATCTGATGTACCTGTTCCGGTACAGCATCATGGCTGCCAGTACATCCCTCAGCACCTTGCTGAACATGGGCTGGGACATCCCTCCTCCACTGCCCACTGTGTGCTGGAATGACCCAGTGGCGAAGAAATGCATGGCGGCCATCACCTTAGCCGTGGGGGTGACAGCAGTCGGATACACCCTGCGGGGACGGAGATGGGGCTCTGACATGGCACACAGTCGATGCAGAGTTGGCCTGTCCAGCCGAAACTTCCTGATTACCTCTGTATCGTCCATGTCCGCCAGCAATTGGTATGGGCGGTCAATGTTCGGTCTCCGCCTGGGTTAAATGGCAGAGGACACATGTCAAAGCAACACGGCACATAGCAATTTCGCATACACATCACTGACATGACTGAGCAAGCACATGAGCCACAGCCCAGCTGTCAAGCTGGGACGGCACGGCCACAATACACTTACACAGGTCTCCCAACAATGGCAATGGCAAGTGAGACATACCACTGCCATGTGCATGCACATGGGGATCTAGGCCCCAATGATCATGGAGGGCCCACATGTACGCGTGGGTAGGCTACACATGATTGTTCACTGGTCGCCACCCCCAGTCAGTGTTTCGAATGGGAAGGTTGTCGTGCTGGTGGTATGTTCGATGTGGCGGATGGGCGGGCCTAGGTGCGGGCTTACATTCCGGACATGGGGGGTAGTTGGATTGGCGACTAGTTGCAGTACACACGGGACACGTCTCTTCCTTTCCACATCTGGGTCATCCCTTGTACTAACTGACAGTGATACAGTCATCTTCGCCCCAGCCCTCATGTCCTCCCCTCGCCCCCCAATATGCATGCTCACCTGCGAGGCTAGCGCTTGCACAGGCAGCCGCAAGCTCGCACCAGAGAGGGCAAGGAGTGTATGTGTGGGTCCAGTTGCACGAGTGGGCTGTCTCAGGGTATGATGTGTGGCGGGACGCCGTCCACCTGCGTGGTGCCCCAAATGGAGACCCGGCCTGCATGGACTATGCATCACAGTCTTCGGCTTCCGGATCCGCCACCTGCGACACCCAGTGGCTGTGGCTGCCCTTGCGGCCATGCCGCGTCCGTCTGTGGCTGATGGCCCACACATTCACTCTTTGGCCTCTCTGGGGAGGGCTCAGGGGTGGTGGCGCACGCGCTTGCACTTAGTCGCAATGGCATGTGGCGTGGTTGGTATGATGGGCAATGGATGGGATGGTGCGAGCCACCTCCCGTGACGTCAGTGCTGCTCGTGCTGTGGTGCGTCCCCTACACTTCCATTTGACTTTTTGCCATGCTGGACGTTGAGGTTCTATTGCCTGCGTGATATGACCAGGAGGAGCGCGAGGAGACCTCTCACACACCATGCTCCACTGCCATCCCGTGCCCTGTATCGCCTGTGCGGATTGACTATGTTGGGGTTACACCTGGTCGACTGGGGCTGTGTGTGCCTTGTCAAGGGGCATGGCGGGCGCACAACAGGATCCAGCTCGTCCACAGAGGGTGGGCTGAGGTGCGCCTGGTACCGCTTTGTACGTGTGCCCGGCTGCTGTGCACACACGTGTTCACTCCCCCGACAGGTGTCCTCTCACAATGCCCAGGGAAGCGGTGGTGTACTGTTCATGAGCCCTCCCAACACGGCGTGCTCCAACTTGGCATGTGCGCATCTACCCGTCGCACCCACCCACCTGAGCACTGCGTCCATACGACTTCACACGACACATGTGTGTCTTCCACAGTAGTGCTACTCATTTGCGTTGACATCCAATACCAGTGGACTACATGGTCATGTCACGACTGCCGTGTACTTCACATACTCTCATCCTCTCTCATTCGTACTTGTGAAATGAGTCAGCGGAGACAGTTCTGGTTTCAAACATTATATTGAGTCTTCTGTCCTCTGTGATGCAGTATAGTGGACACTACTGGCAGCGGAATACATACTGAGGATATACTGAGCATGATTACAAATGGGATAGGGTGTGGGGTTACATCTGCTTGGCCAAGGCTGTGCTAATGTACATTTACGTATAGCTGCGGAGCTGCGGACTTTGACACAGACGGTATACATGTAGCCTACCAGACCGCTCGGCATCATGGGCACAGTCCATCTCAGTTCCATGTGACAGGTTTGCTGCGGTTGTTCCTCATGCACGCGTGCATGTGAGATGACATCAGGGCATGTGCTTGCGTGCATGCAGCGGCGTGCCACTTGTTGTTGCACTGTGGTGGTTACTGGACATGTCACAGTCACTGGGGTCGTGTTGTTGTTGTATGCACTTGTCGTCCATGCAAAGGTCCTGGTATGGGATTCCCGGGGCGGGGGTGGGAGGGGTGCAGCACCCACAGACTCCAGGCGACCTATTCATGTCCACTGAGCGGTGTGTGTGTCCATGTGCGCTGGATCCATGTCGTGTCCTGGTTGTTCGTGCAGTTCCGTCCATGTGGGTGCGATGCACAGAGCCCATGCCACTGCCTCCCACGATGCATGCGGTGTTCCTGGATGTGATGGGGAACAGTGTGCATGTCCCGGTCATATCCGATGTCATGGCGATGTCGTTGATGGTGTGGTTACAGTTGCCGGTCGTTTGGTATGGCTGTTGTGGTGGTGACTGGCCAGTCCGTGCGGAAGCTGAGCATGGGTGCGGGGTTGGACTTCATAGGTCACTCGGGAACCTGCGTTGTGGTCCGACGTATTTACAGGTTGTCAGGTATGCGATGCCGTCCAGCAGGGCTTCGATGTCATTGGTGGTGTCCATGTTTGCCAGCCAATGAAGCGGATGGTGGCTGTCAAGGTGTTGTTCGTAGGTTGTCCCTTGGAGGACCATGATGGGGCATGCTGGGTGACATTCGATGTAGCTGTTCTCGATGATCCGTCGTGTGGAGGCACAGTGGTTCCATTTCAGTGCGCGTGCGATGTTGGCCACATACGCCATGCCCCCATAGGCAGAGCAGGCCCTGTCGTGTGCGTCCAGAGGGAGGAGTAGTGGTAGCAGGTCCGCCTTCAGACATGCCGGGTTGGAGAGGCATATCTCGACGGGATGCTGGTAGGGACACCTCCGACAGTAGAAGACGGGCATGACGCAGCTGAACAATGTGATGCGGTAAGTCAGTCGGTAACTTACGTTCAGCAGGGACAGGAGATCGCATCCCAATGTATGGAACAGGTTGGTTTTGTACAGCTTGAGCTCTTCGGCGTAGTTGGGTAGGTGTGTTGCAGTTGCCATTTCGCAGCGGTTCGTAGAGGTGGCGTGCTCCGGCTGTGTGTGCAGTCTGCAATGTGCACGCTCCGGGGTTGCTGTGAGCTCTGTGTTGTCGTGGGGAGACAGGACTTGTGTTCTGTTTGCTTGTTTGGAGGACACGGGCCCTCTTCCCACATGCTTCTCAGACAGTTCAAGGTCAGTGCTGTGTGACTCCTTCCAATTAACTTGCATGTGGCCGACATGGGGGAGTGTTTTCTTCTTTCTTCCCCGTCCGTTGTGTGCTTCTGTGATATGCGCTATCTGCCGTGTGGTCGGTCTCCTCGGCATGCCTGTGTTGGTCTATTCTTGGACAATGGCTGTATTCACCGGCTTCTGTCGTAGGGCTGTGGTTTCGGAGTTGGAATGGAAGGTCATTCAGTGCTGTCTGCTCTCCCTTGTGTGGGCGGCAGCCTGCCTTTCCGCTCTGCGTTGGGCCTTGTGTGTGGATGTAATTCTTGGGCCACCTGTTGTCGGTCACCGGGCTCTTTGGTGTTCCGTTTCATGTGTCTTGTTCATATGTGCAGGGTGGTATGGGTTTTTCAGTGTGGTACTGGCGTTCCTCTTCCCGAAGGGGCCCTGCTTCTCCTAGTTGGTGTTGCCGCCGCTGTGTGCTTCGCCATGTTTGTTACACTGGGGTGTGTCCTGCTGTTGCGTGACTTCACTGACATGTGTGCGTCGGTTGTGTGGCGTTGGGTGTTGTCCGTGAATTGGGCGTTGGGTACATGTCTGTGGCCGGCCTGTCACGTGTCATGTGCGTTCGGGGTGGGGCTGGTGTGTGTGCTGCTTGGTTGTGTCCCTGTGTCTGTGTGCGACGCATGCATGGCGCTGCGGTTGGCCTCTGCGTTGTGCGCATGTGTGGCGGCGTCATCGGCGCTTTGGGGCCGTGACGGGGTGGTTGGTTCCTAGTCCCAGGTGGTGTGTACACATGTGTTCTGCGATGTTACGATTTGGCCTGTGTGTCATCTGTGGATGCGATGGTGGATGTGTTGTGTACACGCGCTGGTGGGGGTTGTCCTCTTTTTCCGCCCTTGCACTGTGTGCGCTGTTTGCGTGCACTTGTTGTGTGTGTGCCTACCTGCGTCTCCGCGGTACGTTGCGTCCTTGGTGGTGCATCAGCAGAAGCATGGGAAGGGCCTGCAGTGCTGGATTCATGCCCGGGGTGCCGCTTCTTCGTTGTCCGTGCTCTGCGTCCGTGTTACCGCCTCTCTTTCACATACGGTATCTCTTGGCCGTGGGAGCCGTTTGTTTGCGGCATCGTAATTTATGCGCCGGGCGGGACGTGTTTCGTCGGACGGTGTGTGTCAGTTGGGCTGCGCCGCTACGTGTACGGGCGCACTTTGATGGCGGACGGTGTTGCTGGCTTGCCGGCGGTGTTTGGCCTGCTTTTCGCATCGTAATTGGGCGGGCGTGTGGACTGCTGCGTGCCGGCGGTAACTGGTGGTTTTTGCATCCGCCAGCACGGCGGTAGTGCTTCCGCCCGCCATCGTAATGGGCCCCTTAGTTTTTAATTATTAATATTTGTTAAATTGATCATTAATTATGTTAATTGTGCAATTAAAAATTTGGGGGGGTTTTAGATGTGGGTTGTGAGTTTTGTAGTGGTGTAGGATGGGAAGTAAATTAATTTTAAGCAATTAATACATTTCTTTTGATCCCTATTCATTATTAATTTGATAATTAATTATGTTAATTGTGTAAAGGGGATATTGTTGGAAGTACATTAATTATATTTAAATAATAATATTTAATTAATGATAATTAGTTTGGATATATTTTTATATAATGGTGTAATTAATTTTTTTAAGTTACAGTTTAGGTGCGGGTTGTGAGTTTTGTGGGGTTATAAGGAGGGAAGTGACTACATTCAATTTATGTAATAAATATTTTTTGTTAATAAATAATCTCTAAATAAAAATATTTATTTGTACGAAAATAATTTTTGTGTTTTTTTTTATAATAATATTTGGAGGTATTTGTGATACGAAGTTAACATTGTAAGATGTTTAAATTTTGTTTATTTTTAATACTAAATATATTTGTATTTTATTTTTCAACACATTTATATTTTTCTATATTTACTTAAATAATTGTATTTTGTTCAAGATATTTTGTTTGTTTTCAATATTGCACTGACGAGATGGCATAGTAAATTTTACCACTCTGCAATCCAACACTTTCCCTACTGTTGTACTAACTGTAGTGGGAATAGTAAATTTTACCCCTCAACAATCCAACACTTTCCCTACTTTTGTACTGACTGCAGTGGAAATAGTAAATGTGATCCCTCTGCTATCCAACACTTTCCCTACAGTTGTACTGACTGGAGTGGGAATAGTAAATGTTACCCCATACGCAATCCAACACTTTCCCTACTGTTGCACTCATTGGGGTGGGAATAGTAAATGTTACCTCTCTGGAATCCAACACTTTCCCTACTGTTGTGCTGGCTGGAGTAGGTATAGGTATAGTAAATATTATTTATCTGCAATCCAACACTTATACTACAGTTGCATTTATTGGAGGGAAATTTGTAAATTTTACCCAGTTTTATTATTTTTGCGTTGCGTGAAGTGGGAGTAGTAAATGTTTCATAGATTTATTATAATAGTTTGCGTAGTTTTGTATAAATTGTAGTGAAAATCGATATGTATTAAATTTTATATTTTATAATTTATTTTATAGTGTTATAATTAGGGCTCCCGGTTTTCCGTATTTACGGATTTTTACATATAAATACAGACGGAAATCGATATTTCCTTTGTCTGTATTTATATTTAAAAACGGCAAAATACGAGTAAATGTTGCCGCGCTGCCGTACTCCAGTGCAGAGTTTCCTTCCAATCGGGGTCTTTTAGTGCCCTCGTGTGGACCTATGCACTCAGGGTCTTTCAGTGACGACCGTCCTCTTCAGCCAATCCTGGTCTGATCCAAGCGTCACTGTGTGGGCGTGCCAACACCTCCGGCCCCTCCCTCATAACTTTTGTCCTTTATTTTGGGGGCTCACCTGCCTATTTTTCCTGTTTGACTGCACTACGGACCACTGTTTGCCTGCACTACGGACCAACAGGTGCCTTCCTGTTGCCACCATCAGCTTTAGCTCTGCGCCAGCCCGCCGCCATTCCTACTCGCAAGGTAAGTGCGTTACGACTGAATTTTTGTTGCGGGTAATGAAGTCGAACAGAGGCGTTTGGAAGACTGCTGATTCCTTCCAACAAAAGTCTGGTAATCTCTGCTTGGCGATCGCATTCACATGTGGCCCCGTGCGCACTCACCCCCAGCACCCCGTGCACTCCACCTACTCCTTTCACCGCACTCAGCGTGTTGTACCGCACTCACCCTAATCCCCTAATCCGAGTGACCCTAATACTTGTGGGGGGATTAGGGTCGTATATCCCCTTCTCTGTCTCACCCACTCGGCAGCCCTCCGGCACACTTTGTTGGGCCGCCGATCGGAGTAGGGCGGTTCCGGTGTGAATCTGGCACCCGCTTTGTTAGCGGTAGCGGTGGCCATGCTGTCGCCTGACCCGATCCGTACTTTCTGGTTTGCTCCCTGCCTCCCCCTGAGCCCCAGGACTTTCAGTATGCAGTTGGGGGACGGATCACTGCCTTAGCTGCTGATTGCCCCCGGCAGGGTATTCAACATGCACCAGTGAAGTTGGGGGCTCTGCTTGTAGTGCGTGGGCCGCACAGTTGGGGGCACCAGACCCTGAGCGGAGCATCTTTTAGGGGCAGGGGTACCAGTGTGTGGGGTACCAGTGTGTGGGGGTCCCTGCCTCAATGGAATCAGTGCAGGGGCACCCAGGGATGATCTAGTTGCTCCTCCACTACACCACGCAGGCCCAGAGTCTCTAGTGCTGGGGGATACCATCATACTACAATTTGTAGCCCCCTGCCTGTCGGCCTCCCTCACTCCTGCTGCCTGTTGCATTGCTTGGATGGTGGTGGTGACGGAGCTGCCATTGCTGGGGAGTCTCTTGGGTTTCTTGCTGGTGGTCTGTGCTGCTCCTGTTTGAAGCCCTATTAGGCTGTTAGTGGCCTAAAGCAGGGCATACTGAGCCAAAAGTGCGATTGGGTGGTAGCGCTCAGGGGACCTTTTCTTCTGCGCTCCCTTTAATCACGTAGATACCCTTTTTAGGTCTCGGCCTGCACCAGCGCTTGCGCTGGTCTGGCCGAGAGTTTTAGTAAGCGGGTTTTGAAAGTGCAAACACTGGCTTTCGGCTGGCGACCAGCTTGAGTTCACGATGGCGTGCACGCGCAGCTGGCATCTGGGTTTCCTATCTCGTCCTCATTTCCTCGTCATGGCTCATTAACTCTCTGGACTCTGATGTTTCAATCGCAGCAGCAGCTCACATTACCAACTCAGGGCCCTGGACTACAGTCACATGAAAAACAACAGCGATTAGCATTGAAATGCAAGCTTTTTTGTCTAGTTAGAAATATTGCTTCGGTGGGTTTATTTCACCTTATATCGCTATTTGTTTTATATTGGGAGTCACAGCCTAATTACCAGTATTTTTGTCTCACTGTTTTTTTTTTTTATATTTATTCGCGCAAAGCACAAAGCTATATTTAAGGTTACTTTTTCCGCGTCACTTCTTCACTGTATTTAAACTCCACACCCCCCACTCTTATTGTCTCTCTCCTTCTCTCTCTCTCCCCTCTCTAATTCTCTCTCTACTTAACTCCACTCTCATAACTTTTCAGCATGCCGCACAGCAGCCACACTTCTCTACAGCACAGCTTGAAGACATTGGCTAAACACTTATAAGGGCGCAGGTGTGCCTTGTCAATTTAAATAAATGTGGAAAAATACTAGCTGTAGCGTCGTCTTTTGCTTGTGGCAAAAATAAATGCGGATAAATACAGAAAAAATGGCCAAAAAATAAATATGGATAAATACAGACGGAAATGGCAAAAAAATAAATACCATAAAACCGGGAGCCCTAGTTATAATGTATATTATTATGTTTTTGTTTATTTAAACATATCATATTTTTAATTATTAACAGTCAAAGGGGCCGATTCCGATTCGGGCCGGAAATCACTCCGACCGAGCCGGACCCGGAGAGATTTCCGACCGAATCGGATCCTGGCAGTCCGACCGAACGAGTACGATGCGCATGCATGCACTCGGACTCGAGTCGGTTGGACTCCCATTGAAGTCAATGGGAGCCGGACGTACAAGGCATACGTGGGCTCCCATTGACTCAATGGGTGCGAGGCGAACAAGGGTGCCCCCTACAGCGGGTACGCCTCGAAGCAACTCGCGGCATACATGCACAGGTAGGGGGGACCCATGGGTCCCCCCTGTGTGCGACTCGTGCGGCTACGCGTACAGGGGGGTCCGACACGGACCCCCAAAGTGCGGCTCCGACTGCTCTTTCGAGCCGGACGGCGCGAGTCGGTCGGACTGCTCGCGGCGTGCATTGTACTTACCCGGCCGGGGAACGTCTCCATTGCGCGGTGCGAGTCGTGTCCGTGCGAGTCGGTCGGAGCGCGTCGGACCCGCGAACGCGTCGGTCGGCGATTTCGCGTGCGGTCGCATCGTACTCGCTCGGCCGGACGCACGTACGAATCGGTCGGGAAAGAGGGCTCCGAATCGGATCCGGTTAATCCGAATCCGATTCGGTGCCCTACCGGCCGAGATCGGAATCGGCCCCTTAATGTGTAAAATAATTTTTACAAAAGTTAAAGAATTTTAAGTTGTTTAACGGTTTGTTTTTGAAAGATTATGTTATTTGTACATGTTAATATAATATATAAATATATATATATATATAAATATATTTCTTTGTTATATTTTTATATTATTTTGAAATTATTATATAAATTTAAATTATTAGTTTAATTATTGTTTTTAAGTAGATATATGTACACATATATATTAATTATTATGTACGTGTATTTAACTTTTTTAAATTAAGTTTACTTGTCGTATTTGTTAAAATATATATATTAAATCTATTTTATTGTTTTTAATTATGTTACTATTTAATATATTTAATATGTATTATTTTATTCTATATATATATATATTTAAAAAACGATATTTAATACAAAGATATTAATGACATCGATATTTTTTTCTACACATTTTTGCACTTACCATTATTAGTATAGGATGTTGATATTTCTCAAATCCATATTTTGGTTACAATATTTTTGCATGTTGATATTTTGAGGGACGATATTCTGTCAGTGAACCAGGTAAACTTAGACCTGAAGTCTAAGGGGCCGATTCCGATGTCGGACGGACTCAGGTCCGTCCGACATCGGTCCGGAGCCGTAACCGACCGACCTGCTGTCGTCGGTTACGGCCCAGGCAGTACGATGCGACCGAACCCTGTTCGGTCGCACTCGTATCTCCCACAATGGGAGCATGCATTCCGGACGGAATGCATGCTGGCATTGGAGAAAGCAGGGGTGCAGTTCAACCCTGCACCCTGTGGCCGGCACCCCAAGGTGCCTGCCACCGGGTGCAGGGGTTCAACAGAGGGGCACCATAGGTGCCTCCAGGCCGCCATTCGGCAACCTTGCACCCATGGGGGTCCCACTGGGGGCCCCCAAAGACAGTGACCGACTGCCTTTTCGTGCCGGAAAGACCGGCACGAAAAGGCAGTGAAAACTGCCATCGTACTCCCTCGGTCGCAAAGAGGTAGCCAGGGGAGTACAGAGGGATTTCCGGATGGCTGACGGGCTCTCCGAACCCGTCGTGAGCCATCCGGAAATCCGAGTCGGATTCTTTTCCGACCGAGCCCATCGGAATGGCTCGGTCGGAAAGGAATCCGAGCGGCACGTTCCCATTCGGTCGGAAGGGCTCCGACCATCGTTCGGTGCCCTTCCGGCCGAAATCGGAATCGGCCCCTAAGTTTAGACCTGAAGTTTAACTTTATACCTGAAGTCTAACTTTAGACTTGAAGTCTAACTTTGAACCTGATATGTAATGTTAGACCTGAAGTTTAAACTTTAGGTCTAAAGTTAGACTTTAGGTCCAACTTAGACTTCAGGTCTAAAGTTAAAAAAAGTTAGACTTCAGATCTAAACTTAGACTTCAGGTCTAGGTTTACCTTGGTGAATCTGGCCCTATGAGTACCAGTGGTGAAAGTGGGCGGGATCTGAGGGGCAAGACGTGCCCATACTTTAAAAAATTTATAAAAACTGTTCCCCTACTTTTCCCTGAAAAGATAACCGGCCTGGGACGGTTAATTCTGACAGCTGAAATGCTTCAGCTGAAGTGTAAGGCAGGGAGTCACCTGTGCTGTGAAACCGATGGAGGGGCAGACAGCTGAACAAGGAACAAGCCTTCTTGCCAGGGTGTCTGATTGCCTGAAAGAAATGTAAATGTGCACAACTGGATAACCTGCAAAATGCCCGGCATTGGCTTTAAGCGATGGAATCACTTGACACTTCCTGAAGACAAAGATTTATTCTCTTTGAATGGTACTGCAAGGGAGTTACCAGCTGAGCTGGGAAGTGTGTGTTTCAAAGAACAGTTATAAAACAAATTTGAACTACTTACAGTCTGGGTATAACTAAAAACGATATTTTGTAAGCACATTTTTTAACCTTAGACCTCTTTGCACATTTTATCAGACCTGGGCGTAGTTCGCGGAGTTTTGCTACGCGGAACTCCGCGAAGTTACAAAAAACCTCTGCGGAGTTCCGCGAGTGGCGGATTGCAGTGCGAACTGCAGTTTGTGCTGGTATTCCTGCCGCTCGGGTAGAAATTCTACCCGAGTGGCAGCTAGCGCTCGCGAGCGGGGAAAAAACACCGCTGCACATCGCGAAGCGGAGTTTTCTGCACTTCGCGAGCTCCACGGAGTGCAGAGTACAGAAAACTCCGCAAACTCCGCGAACGGAGCGAAGTTCGCCACCCAGGCCTACATTTTATAGCAGCCTATCCGTGTGTAATGCAAGTTTAAAATAATGACTTCGATATTCACAGTGCTTTCTGTCGCAGAATGGGACCTCGTAGCACCAAACATACACAAGTCACTATTCTCCACTGCACCAACCTGAATTCAATCTTATGACTCTCTGGTTACACACACAGATGCCTCCAGTGCATAAACTATAGAGGTTTCATGATATATGACAGTGTATTTCCCACTGATTAACTTAACTTTAGCGGTGGTTGGAATATTCCATTCAGCCCGCGGAATTTGCAAAATTTTAGTGACTCCGTGTTACTCTGGTAACGCAGATTTCGGCCAAATTCCAACAATTGCCGCATGTTTTCTCGTGCATGGCTCCAGAATGGTAAGTTGGTGAGAGCGAGCGAGATTTGGCGGGCAGTCACGGGCGTTTGCAACCACTCACGGCAGAAGGTGGCCGCTTGAGTCGCAAATCTACTTGAGTGGCAGCAGAATCAACTCAAGTAGCTGCGCCCTCTGGCGCGCCGCGCGGTGCCATTCACGCTGCATTGTCAATTCGGAACGCACAGTTGGCAATGAATCACAGTGCGAGCAGCATGATGTACCTATTTCTGCCCATGGTATCTCACAGAGTTTTTATGGAACTCCACGGAATTCTGCAGAGTCAAATTCCAAGAGTTCTGTCCCCCACTACTTAAGTTACATTTATTCATCATTCAATTTGTGCATTTTTTTATATGTACTCACCTGAAGGTGAAACACAGAGGAAAGTTATGGAATATTTTGGGCCCAATTACGCCATCATTTGGTATTTGGGACCGCCCGCCTACAAGGTGGCGGTCCCACATGGCAAATTAGGATGTGACCGCCACTGTGGCGGTCTCATTGCCCATGTTTTGTATTGCGGCGGGTGCTGGGCTCTGCAGCACCCGCCGCAGTACAAAACAAACACCCCACACATATCCCTGCACTACGTGGCAGCCACATGGTGCAGTGGATATGTAGGGGGGCACCATAGGTGGGGGCATAGGTGCCCCCCCAGGTCCCGTGTCTGTGATAACCAAACTGATCAATCCTGATGCCTTTAGGCTCTGGCTCTGTCTTCCTAATTTTTGGAATGCTTACCTCACTTTTCATATCTTCCAGCTGAAGCCTTGTGTGCTTTGTCCATTTTATCTAAGTTCTGCTCCTCCTCTCATGGCGAACGGGGAACCAGAATATGAGGTTAGTGAGATTGTCAATTCATGGATTTTCAGAGATAAATCACAGTTCTTTGTTCACTGGAAAGGCTAGCCAGCTAGTGAACATTTTTAGGTTCTTGTCTCTTCAGTCAATTCCCCAAGATTAGTTCTCCAATTTTTTATGGCCTTTCCTGAGAAGAATGGGCTTTGAAAGTGGGAATATACTGTTGCAGCCCCAACGCCCTAGCCTTCTAGGCGCCTGAGATCCATGGTGGCTTGTGTGGTTCTGCGATTTCAGGGTGTTGTATAATGCCACAAGAAGCCCTCAGCAAGCGCTGTGAGTCTCACTCACCTGCGGCGCCTCGTCTTGTGGTTCTGGTCTCCTGGGTGCTCCAAAACGGCACTCGCCGAAGTAAGAGTATGCCGATGCCTTTGAAAGCTACTCTGCAACTTGACCAGTTCAAGTTTTTTTCTCCACTGTGCTCCTTCCTGATTTTCACAATCCTGTTATGTGATGTTTGAAGTAATTTCTTTTTTTCTGTTCTTTTGCTTTAGTCTGGTTGGAGGGTGCGTAGCATCAAAGCTATGTTGCTTCAATTGTTCCTCGCTGACTCCCCTTGCTGATCCTGACTCCTTGCTCCAGAAGAATTCCATTCTTGGGTTTCTGATTCCTGATTTTCTTCTGTCCTTTGAAGTCTTCATCAAGCAAGGAGGATTTATTTGCCTTTGGCGTTTTCCTACTGAGAAGATAGCAGCTTCTCAGGAACACTTACCTATCACATATTCCAGTGTCTGGAGACATCATGGCTTCAGGAAACACGCCCTTACTTTGGGCAGAGGAAGACCCGAATCCGGATCATGGGTAAGCGTCCTGACCAGGCAGTCTCTCACATAGCAGGTAGTGCACAGTATGCCGCAGCAGTAACACCCTTGCATAGTCGACACGTGTCGCAGTTTGGCTGTGTGGATTGGTAAGTTCATGGGTGATTGAGGAAGTAAATGGTTAAGAATGGATAGTAGAAAGAGCTCTTATTTCAGTGACAAGATGTCCCAAGGGGTGAACGTGCCCTTTAGAAAATATATCCTATGGCATGTTATGCTATGAGTGGAAGGGCCAATGACTGTAAGGATACATGAGTAAATGTTTGGAGAAGAGGATTGTGGAGAGAGTTGGTGAGTGAAGGGCTGAATGGCTCGTGAATGTATGTGTTGATGAATACTGAATGTGCATGACTATATGTATGACTAGATGAATGGACACAGGCTGTGGATGGGGAATGCATGTGAGAGGAAAGATCTGTGAAGGAGGTGGTGTTTGTGCAAGGATGGGTGTACGGGTGAATTAAAGGTAACTTTCTGTGAGTGGTCTATGTGTATGACTTTGGTATGTATTTAAATGTGTGCATGTATAGATGGACCTGGTGTGAGTGTGTGCGTGTGTACCCAGATGGATGCATATGGATATGAATATATATGTTTATGCCTTTGGTATTTATATAAATGTGTGCATGTATAGATGGACCTGGTGTGAGTGTGTGCATGTGTACCCAGATGGATGTATATGGATATGAATATATATGTTTATGCCTTTGGTATGTATATAAATGTGTGCATGTATAGATGGACCTGCTGTGAGTGTGCGCGTGTACCCAGATGGATGTATATGGGTATGAATATATATGTTTATGCCTTTGGTACGTATATAAATGTGTGCATGTATAGATGGACCTGCTGTGAGTGTGGGCGTGTACCCAGATGGATGTATATGGGTATGAATATATATGTTTATGCCTTTGGTATGTATATAAATGTGTGCATGTATAGATGGACCTGGTGTATGAGTGTGCGCATGTACCCAGATGGATGTATATGGATATGAATATATATGTTTATGCCTTTGGTATGTATATAAATGTGTGCATGTATAGATGGACCTGGTGTGAGTGTGTGCGTGTAACCAGATGGATGCATATGGATATGAATATATATGTTTATGCCTTTGGTATGTATATAAATGTGTGCATGTATAGATGGACCTGGTGTGAGTGTGTGCGTGTACCCAGATGGATGTATATGGATATGAATATATATGTTTATGCCTTTGGTACGTATATAAATGTGTGCATGTATAGATGGACCTGGTGTGAGTGTGCGCGTGTACCCAGATGGATGTATATGGATATGAATATATATGTTTATGCCTTTGGTATGTGTATAAATGTGTGCATGTATAGATGGACCTGGTGTATGAGTGTGCGCGTGTACCCAGATGGATGTATATGGATATGAATATATGTTTATGCCTTTGGTATGTATATAAATGTGTGCACGTATAGATGGACCTGGTGTATGAGTGTGTGCGTGTACCCAGATGGATGTATATGGATATGAATATATATGTTTATGCCTTTGGTATGTATATAAATGTGTGCATGTATAGATGGACCTGGTGTATTAGTGTGCGCGTGTACCCAGATGGATGTATATGGGTATGAATATATATGTTTATGCCTTTGGTACGTATATAAATGTGTGCATGTATAGATGGACCTGGTGTGAGTGTGCGCGTGTACCCAGATGGATGTATATGGATATGAATATATATGTTTATGCCTTTGGTATGTATATAAATGTGTGCATGTATAGATGGACCTGGTGTATGAGTGTGCGCGTGTACCCAGATGGATGTATATGGATATGAATATATATGTTTATGCCTTTGGTATGTATATAAATGTGTGCATGTATAGATGGACCTGGTGTATGAGTGTGCGCGTGTACCCAGATGGATGTATATGGATATGAATATATATGTTTATGCCTTTGGTACGTATATATATGTGTGCATGTATGGATGGACCTGGTGTATGAGTGTGCGCGTGTACCCAGATGGATGTACATGGATATGAATGTATATATGGATGCACGGAGGTTAATGACCTTGCTGCGGCTGCATTGGGAGCTGGTCCCCTCCTGGACCTGCTGAGGTGTGAGAAGGGCTGAGTGACTTGGAAGGGAATGTACCTCTACCTGCTGAGCATCCAGCCATGACACACCAACAGGCATACGCCTACAACAAGCCTGACCAATTGGCTTAGTACCAAATAAATGGGTAACAGTGATGTTGTTGTGAATAATTCGAACAGAACATTTGAGACTGAATTAAACATTGCTAAGAGCTGAGGAAGAAGAGGTGGTCTTCTGAGTGTCTCAGTCACTTCCATTCCCCTTCACTTCATCTTCCTCTGCTGCCGCTCACTCTGTTAGACACTTGCTCTGTTTTACTTCCTTCATCTTCCTCTGCTGCCGCTCACTCTGTTAGACACTTGCTCTGTTTTACTTCCTTCATCTTCCTCTGCTGCCGCTCACTCTGTTAGACACTTGCTCTGTTTTACTTCCTTCATCTTTCTGAAATTCTGCATATGCATTTCTCACACGTCATCATTTTCCCCATCATACCCTCTTGCCACTCTGTTCTTTGCACATACTTCTGTTCATCCCCTTCCCTTCACCACCCCCTCAAACACTCAAATCACCAACTCATCTTTAATCACTGCATTTTATTTCCCTTTGCGTTATATATTTCAACAACAGTGTACCTTCTTCGCACACTTTTCCATAG
This sequence comes from Calotriton arnoldi, assembly GCA_963921515.1. NCBI lineage: Eukaryota > Metazoa > Chordata > Amphibia > Caudata > Salamandridae > Calotriton > Calotriton arnoldi. The sequence goes on along the minus strand of CAWUFW010005477.1, from coordinate 1,068,062 downwards.
AATCACAATTATAATTGGCACACATGTGACCACTGCTCTGTGCGCTCTGCAGAGAGGCCAAGGATTGCATGTGCATGGAGTCTGAACAACTTTTTAACTCACTGACGTGCACCGTGAGACATTCAATATACCTGGAGTCTCGTCTCCAGGGCTCACGTTTGTGTCTCATCATAAACAGTCACACACACCCAGGCGAACGGTTGAGGCAACTCAATTCACATAAGAGTCACATGTTACATAAAGAAAGTACAGGAACACAACATACTCTTAGGGAATGCAACGTGAAAAAAAGAATTGTAAACAGGGACTCCATCACTATGGGTTGTCTGAAGGCTTTCTACAGTTGGTGGTAATTCAAGCAGGATTGTTGCCTGTGAAAAACGTGACTTTAGGGTAGTATGAGCCATGCTCCAAAGGCAGTTTTTAATTACTGCCCAATTGGGCCTGTGCCCTGCGCCCCGGGCCTGCCCGAGCATCACACAGAGGTCACTCTGCCAACCCTGCCCCAGTCAACAGCAACAGGCAATGACCCATCTAGGAAATTATTATGGGGTGTCCCACCCCATACCTCCTTCTTCTCTGCCAAGTATCATTCCTGCCCCCTCCTGTCTAGGGATGTGTTTATATAATGTCATGCTTTGACTCAATCTGGTTTCCTGCAGGTGCCCAGAGCAGGATAAGTGCAGGGTCCATACTGCCAATAGTTGCTTTTACTCAGACGTTGTAAGGAGGGTCTCTGGACCAGTTCAGGACGAAAGCCCTGCTTGTGACACTTTGTCTCCCAGTTAACAGACCGAGGACTCAGAAGTTCGGTTTCTGTGAGGAGCAGGATAAAGTTGTTTGGCCCATTGTGGAGAGGAGCAAGTTCAACCCTCATGCTTGGGAGAGAAGTGTCTCTTCGAGTTGTATCTTGGCTCAAAAGGGGCCGGTTTGCTGTTGAGTTATTTACTTTAACTGCATTGCCTTGCATGCATATGAATGAAAACCTTTTCCATTTCCAGAAGTAGATCAGTCTGGACACTGAGGGCCGGATTACACAGATATAAGCAAAAGGAACAAATGATGGACGGAATACTTAACAATTCAAACATTCACCCCCAGTCAGGGCCGGGCTGGGAACCGAAACTGGCCCTGGCAAACTTCTCGGCCGGGCCCCCCTGGGAAGGGAGGGGGGGTGCGGCTGAGCTATTTGCTAGGGCCGGTTTTGGCCGAATTTGTTACAGGGGGCTGATATTGCCGGCCCCCGGTAACAAAAATGCCCCCGAGGGACCCAAAACCGGCCCCCACCCTGGCAGCCCACCAGGGATACGCCCGGTGCCCGCTACGGGGTTGAATCCATCGTTCTTTTGCTCACTTTGACACCCCAGTTTGGACTCAGCCATATGCAAATCAGTCTTGGCCCTGTGCCTCATGGGAACAGTCCAGCCCGAACTGCCAAGCCAGGTCCTCCCTGGACCGGAAACAAGCATCCTAGGACCGGTTTCGGGGTAACACCCCTCATCAGCCAGGATAGCTTGAATCCAGTGGCATGGAGAGCACGGGACCCACGTCTGGGTATTCCCTTCCCACTTAGGGAGACAAAAGCAAGGCGGATTTGCATATGGCTGAGTCCAAACTGAGGTGATGTGGTGAGTGGGTTCTAGAGGTATCCTGGGTATGTATCCTGGGCTGCTCGCGGTTGGTATTTCTGGAGTTTGACACCCACTGGCACATTCACTAAGATTTTGTGTTGGGATTGCGTACATTTTGTGCGCAGCCTGATGTAAAATCTATTTTGGCATTTACTAAGCCATGCAAAGGCTTAGTAAATACAAAGTAACGCAGCGAAGTGCATTGCACGTACCTGTGCAGTCACCCGTGTATCCTGACACAAACCTAGATTCACAAAGACTTGTAAACCTTTGTTTGCGCCAATGTGGTGCACCTACCTGACAGAGGCGTAACGAGGAGAAATATCTTCATTTCTCCTCATTACTTCTTCTTTCAGCACACATGGAAACATGAATATGCTGTTAAGGATTGTTTTTGTGCCGAAGGATTAGCTTCCTGCACAAAACCAACCCTGCCTGTAAGACGGGCGCCATGGCGCAAGGGTGCCTGAATTAGCTCAAGGCAGCCACAAGTGTGCCAGCGTTTAGAAGGAGATGAACAGTGCCATACCTTGGTAAATATGGCACTGTTTCGCTCTCCCATCCGTGCAACGCTCAAAGTGCCTTGCTGTACTGTGTTTCTGTGAACTATTAGTAAATAAGCCCCCAGGTCTGTCACCGGTGTCGCGTCATCCTGTATAGCTCAGTGAAAAAGCCCAAGACATGTAAGTGTGCATGTGAAACGGCACTCTAGCGTGGTAAGGAAAGGTGTCAAATCTTTTCACCCCTGAGCAAGGAGCATCATTGGCTCCTGCTGTACAGTGCAAAGTGACAAGCAAGCCAGCTCTTACCTCTGATTTCTGCATCTGTTGTGGTGGTGGCTGCAGAATTTGCTGCTGCAATGGGCCCAGTATTAGCTGCAGTGCTGGCTCCAGTGTTAACAGCTGGAACAGATCCAGTGTTGGCTTCTGTGGAGGGCCCAGTATTGGCTGCCGTGCTGGCTCCAGTGTTAACAGCTGCAGCAGATCCAGTGTTGGCTTCTGTGGAGGGCCCAGTATTGGCTGCAGTGCTGGCTCCAGTGTTAACAGCTGGAATTGATCCAGTTTTGGCTGCAGTGTAGATTGCAGTGTAGATTGCAGTGGTGGGCCAGGAACCACCTACAGTGGTTGGCCCAGTATTGCCAACAGTGGTCGCCCTGGGATTGGCTGCAGAAGTGAGTCTAACATTGCCTGTTGTGGTGTTCAAAGTAGATGTTGTAGTAGTGGATTTGGGATTAGATGTACTGGTTGCTCCTGTACTAGCTGCAGTGGTAGCCCCAGTGTTGGATTCAGCAGTGATTTTAGTGGTGAGTGCAGATGAACCCCCACTACCTGCTGCAGTGTTGGTTGTAGTGGCAGATCCAGTACTGACTGTGGCGCGAGTTCTAGTACTGGCTACAATAGGAGCGCCAGTGTTAGTACTAGGGGTAGTTGCAGTACTGGCTGCAGTGGTGGCTTCAGCACTGGGTGTGGCGGTGGCTCTAGCACTGGCTCCAGCAGTGAGTCCAGTATTGGCACTCGCCCCTGTACTAGCTACTGTGGCAGACCCATTATTGGCAGCAGTTGGAGCACTGGCATTGGCCGTGACTTCAGTACTGGCTGCAGCGGTAGCCTCTGCAGACGCGACAGTGGTGACTCCAGTACTGGCTGCAGCGGTAGCCTCTGCAGACGTGACCGTGGTGACTCCAGTACTGGCTGCAGCAGTAGCCTCTGCAGAAGTGACAGTGGTGACTCCAGTACTGGCTGCAGTGGTAGCCTCTGCAGAAGTGACAGTGGTGACTCCAGTACTGGCTGCAGTGGTTCCTCTAGTGGGGGGTTCACTGCTAGTTTCAGTATTGACTCTAGTGGTGACTGAAGATTTGGCTATAGTTGTGGCTCCAGTACTGGATGCTGTGTTAGTTCCAGTACTGGCTGCAGTGGTAGCTCCAGTACGGGCTGCAGTGGTAGCTCCAGTACTGGCTGCAGTGGCAGCTCCGGTACTAGCTGCAGCGCTACCTTTAGTACTGACTACTGAGGTAGCTCCAGCAGTGGTGCCCACACTACTGGCTGCAGTGGTACCTTCAGTATTGACTGCAGTGGTAGCTCCAATATTGACTACAGTGGTATCTCCAGTATTAGCTGCAGTGATAGCTCCAGTACTGGTTGCAGTGGTAGCTCCAGTTCTGGCTGCTGTGGTCGGCTCAGTACTGGCTGCAGTGGTACCTTCAGTACTGACTCCAGTGGTAGCTCTAGCAGTGGTACCTTCAGTGCTAACTTTAGTGGTACCTTCAGTATTGGCTGCAGTGATAGCTCCAGTACTGGCTGCAGTGGTAGCTCCAGTACTGGTTGCAGTGGCAGCTCCAGTACTAGCTGCAGTGGTACCTTCAGTACTGACTCCAGTGGTACCTTCAGTATTGGCTGCAATGGTAGCTCCAATATTGACTACAGTGGTACCTTCAGTACTGACTCCAGTGGTAGCTCCAGCAGTGGTACTTTCAGTATTGACTTCAGTGGTACCTTCAGTACTGGCTGCAGTTGTACCTACAGTACTGGCTGCAGTGGCAGCTCCAGTACTGGCTGCAGTGGTAGCTCCAGTACTGGCTGCAGTGGTAGCTCCAGTACTGGCTGCAGTGGTAGCTCCAGTACTGGCTGCAGTGGTAGCTCCAGTACTGGCTGCAGTGGTACCTTCAGTATTGGCTGCAAAGGTAGCTCCAATATTGACTACAGTGGTACCTTCAGTACTGACTCCAGTGGTAGCTCCAGCAGTGGTGCTTTCAGTATTGGCTGCAGTGATAGCTCCAATAATGACTTCAGTGATATCTCCAGTACTGGCTGCAGTGGTAGCTCCAGTACTGGCTGCAGAGGTAGCTCCAGTACTGGCTGCAGTGGTAGCTCCAGTACTGGCTGCAGTGGTAGCTCCAGTACTGGCTGCAGTGGTACCTTCAGTATTGGCTGCAGTGGTAGCTCCAGTACTGGCTGCAGTGGTACCTTCAGTATTGGCTGCAGTGGTAGCTCCAGTACTGGCTGCAGTGGTAGCTCCAACATTGACTACAGTGGTACCTTCAGTACGGACTCCAGTGGTAGCTCCAGCAGTGGTACCTTCAGTGCTGACTTTAGTGGTACCTTCAGTATTGGCTGCAGTGGTACCTTCAGTATTGCCTGCAGTGGTAGCTCCAATATTGACTACAGTGGTACCTTCAGTACTGACTCCAGTGGTAACTCCAGCAGTGGTACTTTCAGTATTGGCTGAAGTGATAGCTCCAATAATGGCTGCAGTGGTAGCTCCAGTACTGGCTGCCGTGGTAGCTCCAGTACTGGCTGCAGTGGTAGCTCCAGTACTGGCTGCAGTGGTAGCTCCAGTACTGGCTGCAGTGGTACCTTCAGTACTCACTCCAGTGGTAGCTCCAGCAGTGGTGCTTTCAGTATTGACTGCAGTGATAGCTCCAATAATGACTTCAGTGGTATCTCCAATAATGAGTTCAGTGGTAGCTCCAGTACTGGCTGCAGTGGTAGCTCCAGTACTGGCTGCAGTGGTAGCTCCAGTACTGGCTGCAGTGGTAGCTCCAACATTGACTACAGTGGTACCTTCAGTACTGACTCCAGTGGTAGCTCCAGCAGTGGTACTTTCAGTATTGACTTCAGTGGTATCTTCAGTAGTGGCTGCAGTGGTGAGGCCAGCAGTGGCTGCTGTGAAGGGTTCTGTGATGGCCACTGTGGTGGGCCAAACAACGATTTCCATTGTGAATTCAGTGCTGATATCTGTGACGTCAGTAGTCACCCCACTAATGGTGGTCTCAGTTGTCTGTCCATTGGTAACATAGAAACCTGTAAAGAAATTAGAGAAACTTTAGTAACTTGAATGCCATCATCTCATAAAAGGCTTCACTAATGCAGCAATAACAGACAAGAAAATCTGAGAAACCCCACCGTCCTCTCCTGCACACTGCTCAAAGACGATGGTAAGCTAAATCTAGCCTGTTCCAAAGGCTGTTGTGAAGTTAGTAAGGTCTGTCTTATAAGTTGTGGAAAGAAAAGTGTGTTTTGCTCTTAAGATTGTAGTGAAGTGAGATCTTTTCTTAAGTTCATAGTAAATGTACATCTGCCTCAAGGGTCGTGGTGAACGCAGACCTGCTCCTAAGATCATAGTGAAGTGAAATATTCTGCTAAGGTCATTGTGAGGTTTGAAAGGCTTTCTAAGATCTGGTGAAATCACATCAGCCCCTGGGGACATTGTCAGTTAAGTGTTGAGTAAGATGCGCTTGCATGGCCTTGGCAAAGACGGATCTGCCCCTAAAGTCAAAGCCTGCAAGGAAGGTAGGGTTCGCACCTCAGGTTATGGGGGTGTTAGATCTGCTCTTTAAGTCATGGTAAGGATAGATTTCCTGCCAACATCATAGTGGAATTAAATCCATTCCTTAGATCATTGCAAGCTAAGAAGGACCTGCTCTTTAAGCTATGGTGGCACCAGGGCATTCCTTTCAGCTGGCAGGATGGCTAAGTGAATTAGGTGCTTACTACAGCGTCTGCTGTGATTTTCAGGCCATAGGTTTGAATCCTACCAAGGTCAAATGAGCCTTCCATGCTCTAAGGTCACTTAAATTAGGTAATAGTAGCACCTGATAAGCACCAATGGGGCTACTGAGAGTTTGGCTTATTTGGGCCGTTTGTTCATTACACCTCCACTCCCTTCATCTACACTTTCAGGCCCCTCACCTCCACTGCACCATACGGCTAATTGAAAAAAGATCTCAGCCAAAGAGCCCCTCATAGGGTGCCCGTCAGGTATTGCAGCACCGACCTGACGAGGAGCAAAGCCCTATGATGAAGCATGACACCCAGCCGGGTGTGTGAGGGCCCTAATTCCAACAGGAGGAACTCCCCGTTCCCCCTGTAACTCATGACCATCCAACCCTCATGTCCCCCTGTAACAGTTAGGAATTTCATACCCTTTTCTATTGACTATTGTTGGGGCACGTATGCTGGACCTCTAAAAGCCCTTTGTCCCTCTTTTGTGAGTTGTTACATACATACACACACATACACACAGATACATACATGCATACATCCACACACACACACACACACATACACATACATATATAGATGCATACACTCATACATACATGCATAAATATGTACACACATGCACGTACATACACACACATACATACATACAGTCACATAAACACATACATAGTAAGTAAATTAAATTAGTAACCTGGTATTTGTAAAGCGCAAACTAATCACCCATAAGGGTCTCAAGACGTGGGGGCCGTCGGGGAGTTTAAGTGAGCTATTGCAAAGAGTCACATGATGCTGAGCTGAGCTGATCTGGCTCCGGCGCTGGGAATCGAACCGTGAGCCCCACGCTCCAGAGTCAGCCGCCCTGGCCGCTGCGTCACACCTCTCCCTACATAAATACGTACATACACACACACACATACATACATATACAACATACACACACACACCCACACATGATGCTGAGCTGATCTGCCTCTAGCGCTGGGAATCGAACCGTAAGCCCCAGGCTCCAGAGTCAGCCGCCCTGGCTGCTGCACCACACCCCTTCCTACATAAATAAATGTACACACATGCACGTACATACACACACATACATACATACAGTCACATAAACACATACATAGTAAGTAAATTAAATTAGTAACCTGGTATTTGTAAAGCGCAAACTAATCACCCATAAGGGTCTCAAGACGTGGGGGCCGTCGGGGAGTTTAAGTGAGCTATTGCAAAGAGTCACATGATGCTGAGCTGAGCTGATCTGGCTCCGGCGCTGGGAATCGAACCGTGAGCCCCACGCTCCAGAGTCAGCCGCCCTGGCCGCTGCGTCACACCTCTCCCTACATAAATACGTACATACACACACACACATACATACATATACAATATACACACACACACCCACACATGATGCTGAGCTGATCTGCCTCTAGCGCTGGGAATCGAACCGTAAGCCCCAGGCTCCAGAGTCAGCCGCCCTGGCTGCTGCACCACACCCCTTCCTACATAAATAAATGTACACACATGCACGTACATACACACACATACATACACACACATACCTACATATGCACACATACCTATACACATACACACACATACACATACACAGAGATACATACATATACAACGTACACACACAGATACATACTTACACACACAAAGATACATACATACATAAACATACATACATACATAAACACACACAAACACATACATACACACACATACATATACACACATACATAGATACACACACACATACATACACAAACACATATACACACATACACATACATACACGCACACAGATACATACCTACACGCATACATACATAGATTTCCAATGCAGAGAGAGTGGAATTTCTGTCATTTCATAAGCCTGAATATTCAGAGAGTGATTCCATCTGCTAGGTGCAGCTATGGGCACTTTAACTCCCCTTTTATTTGCTCTAAATGTCACACATAGTCACTCCCATTCTCAGATCTGAGCTGTCCACTAAATCCAGCAGAGCTGTGCCAGGCACATTGAAAGCATCCAGATGAATATTTGTCTCACCCCCTGGAAGTACATCAATAGCTCTTTCATGATCCAAATGGAATTAAGACAAAAATGTATGATAGAAATCTAGGCTACACACTGAAGGTCTGCCTTCCCTGACCTATGAATAGTGCCCGGACACTAATATCTGTGCATCCGTCAGGGGGCCACACGAGCTGGACAACTCTAGTGACCTCAACAGAGGCCGTACATTGGAAGGGATGTGGGAATCAGCGCCGTTTTGGAAGGCACACCCCTTCTCTATGATAGGCAGAGCTTCAGTCATCAAGATGGTGACATTACCTGGATGTCTATATGCACTTATGGAGATGTTCTGCTTGACCCCTAAAAACATCTTTCAGTGACTGGACATTATTCTGTCATCGTTCATATGGACTGGTGCCCACTGGAGAGTTAAGGTTTCTGTTGTAAGACTCCCCCATGAGATGGGTGGGATCTATTCATGAGATGGGTTGGATCTATGTATGAAATGGGTGCATTCTTTGTATGTGATGGGAGGGCTCTATGTCTGTGATATGTGGGCTGTATGTATGAGATGGGTGGGGTGTATGCATGAGATTTGAGGGCTCTATGTATGAGATGAGTTAGCTCTATGTATGAGATGAGTTGGCCCTATGTATGAGATTGTGTAGGATTGGTGGGCTCTATGTTTGAGATGGGTGGGATCTATCTATGAGATGGGTGGGCTCTATGTATGAGATTGGTGGGATGTATCCATGGGATAGGTGGGTTCTATGTATGATATGGGTGGGATCTATGTATGAGATGGGTGGAATCTATGTATGAGATGGTTGGGTTTTATGTATGAGATGAGTTGGCCCTATGTATGAGATGGGTGGGCTCTATGTATGAGATGAGGTGGCCCTATGTATGAGATGGGTGGACTCTATGTATGAGATGGGTGGGCTCTATGTATGAGATGGGTGGAGTGTATTTATGAGATGAGTTGGCCCTATGTATGAGATTTGAGGGCTCTATGTACGAGATAGGTGGGCTCTCTGTATGAGATGGGTGGACTTTATATATGAGATGGGTGGGCTCTATTTATGACATGGGTGGGCTCTATGTATGAGATGGGTTGGCCCCAGTGCTTAATTTGAGCCAGTAGTTTCTGGTGCTCGGCACCAACACCAAATTGACAACACTGACGCTAGTGCAGTCTGCCACAAGATGGCGCTTTCGGGTTAATTTAAAGATGACCACAACAACAGCCAATTACTCATTCAATATACATTAAACATGACTTCTACCTGTCACACAAGCCATTCTTATATCTTTGGAGCCTGAAATAGTCTGATATGCCACACTTGTAGGTGTGTGGTGGTTGGTAGTTGTGTTGTTACTATCATTGGCAGTATGGCAGGTGCAATGTGCGGTGCAAGCTGCAGTGGCCTCCTGACAAGAGCCCTGGCACTTATTTATTTTTTTACAAATCAAGCACTGGTTGGCTCTATGTATGAGCTAGGTGGGGTGTATGTATGAGATGGGTACACTCCATGTATGGGATGGGTAAATTCCATGTATGGGATGGGTGGGCTCTATGTATGAGATGGGTGAGTCTATGTGTTTGATGGGTGAGCTCCATGTATGAGATGGGTGAGTGGGCTCTATATATGAGATGGGTGGGCTCTACGTATGAGATGGGTAGGCTCTATCTATGTATGTAATGGGTGGGTTCTGCATACATGATAGGTCCAGACAGATATGGTATTTTCTCACTTAGAACAGAACTAAGAAGATACGTGGACTCTATGTATGAAATGGGTGGTCTTTATGTATGGATGTATGAGATAGGTGGTTCTATGTATGAGATGGGTGGACTCTATATATGAGATGGTGGTGTTAGAAACTGGGTTACTGGCTGAGGGGGGTGAGACCCTACTCAAGCAGCATCCACAATCCTTGTCAGGGTGAGGCACAAGCAAGCCTCAAATGAACCTGTGCTCAGCCCTCTGGTAGCTTGGTACAGAGTAGTCAGACTTAACTTTGAGGCACTTCGAACAGTAATAAAGTGAAAACACAAAACAAAAAAAATCCCACACCAATTTAGAAGAATAGAGTAAATCTTAATAAATAAAGCAAGATCAAAATGACAAACATCCAACCAGTAGAACCAGAGATATGCAGTTTTAAAGATTTCAGTAAATATAGCACCAACTGTGGATATCTGGTTGCGCCTGACCAAGACAAAGTCACAAGTTCCGGCCAAACGTGATGGAGCGCATGCCGGCTACAGGGACCCAGTTCGTTCGAACCACTGAACAAGAGTACCTTGAATCCTGGTTGGGAAGGATTGCCAGGTCGTGAGTAGATAATGCGTCATGCAGCCGAGGCGATGAGTTGGTTTCGAGGAGTTGAGAAGCTACGATGCGATGCATCGTCGTCAAGGATCCTTTTGAGGCTTGCAAGGCAAAATCCAGCATCGAGAATGAGTCACGCAGTCAAGGCGATGCATCGATTCCAAAGAGCTGCAAGTCTGGGATGCGTGAACCTACATTTTCATTGAGGCTGCCATCAACAAGAAATTTGTGATGCAAGTGCATATTTTGCTGAAGCTTCGCCCAACAGCGGTTCCTATGCAGGCTGTGAGGAGAATCCTTGCAGCAGAGATGATGAGTCGGTTCTGCTTGGGTTTGCGCTACGCAGCAGAAGAGATGCATCTGTTCCACGGGATCCACAGATGGGCAGGCAGAGCACATTCAGGCCCACTTCCAAGGGTCCAGGACTGGGGTGGCACCACTTGGCAGGGTAGGTCTCATAGAAGGCAAAGTCCCGGGGCTGGGTTTAAGGTTGCTGGAGCCTTCTGTCCCTGAGGATCTAGTCAGGAGGCCACCCAGCGAGCCCTTGGAGTCACTTTGGAGTCCTGGGTTCAACAGAAGTAGGTCTAGTCCTTCTTACTCAGGCAAGAGGACAGCAGGTCAGCACAGCAGCCCAGTAGTCCTTCAGTGCAGCAGTCAAGCAGAATGACCGTTCTTTCAGCAGCAAAGCAGTCCTTGTTCCTGGCAGAGTATCCGCACGTCCAGAAGTGTACAGAAGAATTGGTGTCTGAGGTCCAATATTTAGACCTGGGCTTTCTTTTGAAGTGGAAGAAGCTTCTTGAGGTTTCCCTTTGAAGTCCTCAGACATCCTACCTTCTTTGTCCTTGCTCCAGACTAACTACAGGGGGTATGCATCCATTTTTGTGGAGGCAGAACACAGCCTATTCAAGTGTAAGTAGGGCTGTGCCTAGATCCACCATCCCTCCCTGCCAGTGATGGCCCATTCAGGCACACCTAAGCTCTCTATTGTATGTGGCTGTCTAGGAGGAATACACAAGGCCCAACTGTCAGCACACTCAGTCATGTGACCCAGAGACAGGCTGCAGGCACTAAATGTCTAAGGAAGGAAAATGTCAACTTTATAAAAGTGGCATTTTCACAATTGTAATTTAAAATCCAACTTCACCATCAAATGAGATTTTTCATTACAAGTTCAAAGGCACCAGACTTGACTAGGTAACTGCTCCCATTTGGAAATTATCACATATTAAATGTTACAATGTAACTTCAATGTTATCCTATGGGAGAGGCAAGCCTTGCAGTAGTGAAAAAACTAATTTAAGAGTTTTTCACTATCAGGGCATGTAAAACTGAAACGTTCATGTCCAACTTATAAAATACACTGCACCCTATCCCCAGTGCGGTCTAGGGCCTACCTATGGGTGAATAATATATATTGTAAATGGAAAGTTTGGACCGGGTAAAAGGTTTATTTTGCCATGGCCTAATGGCAGTTTAAAAACTGTGCACACAGGCTGCAATGGCAGACCTCAGACATCTTTAAAGTGCTACTTAAGTTGGTGGCACAATAAGTGCTGCTGGCTCACAAGTAGTATTTAATTTACAGGCCCCAGGGATAGGTAGTGCCACTTTACTAGGGACTTGCAAATAAATTAAATTTGCCAATTGGATATAAACCAATTGTAACACGTTTTAAGGAGAGAGCACGAGCACTTTAGCGCTGGTTAGCAGTGGTAAAGTGTGCAGAGTCCTAAAGACAGCAAAAACGAAGTCAGCAAAACAGGAGGATGAAAGGCAAAAAGTTAGAGGGAAAACCACAGCAAGGATGCCAAGTCTAACAGGTGGGCTCAGGGTTCCAGACAAAAATGCTACTGTCGACCATCACAGTTACAATATTGACTCCAACGGCTGTCTGAGAACCATTGGAGAGAGCACAACTTAGTTTGCTGTAGGTCCTGACCTCTCAAAGTTATATAGCTGTACTGATGCTATGCCCTTCCTCTCGGTGCTCTAGCCCAGTACAGCCTCTGCTGCCCTTGTGAATTCGACCATGCCTTAAATTGTTCTTTTGTTTATTTCATTACATTACATAGTGATATGTGGAGTGTGTGTGGAGTGAAACCCAAAAATAACCTATCCTTTCCACTTTTCTGTGTGGCTGCATTTATTTCAGTATTGTAAAGCACACATTGGTGTAGGTGATTTTCTTTCAAGTATTCTTCTCAGGCTGCCCTGGAGACCCAGTTTTTGTATAAAGTGATGTTTCTCACAGCAGGTCGCAGCTGGAGCACTCACAACAGGGTCATTATGAAGTGTGAGATCTTCCTGGAGCAGTAATCAGAAGCAGTCAAAAGACAGGTCTGGCCTAGAAACTCCCTCTCCTTGAAAAACAGAAACTGAGGGCCCATCCCTCACCCACTAGATAACAGTGCACAGAAACACTAATCTGCATCTCTTTGGTAAACACAAGGCCTCTTGTAGAGTGATCTCTCCCTCCTCTCTTCAGTGTCTGGGTCTCATCTCTCCACCTATAGGAATGCAGGTAATACACTTCCGCTGTCCGGGAAGCTATCCTCGCCCACATCCTGTGCCATGCTAAACCAGGGGCATCCCAGATGGACCACATTTTGGTAATTGATAATGTAAAGCAAACTTGAAGGGTAAACATCGGAAGACACCGACTCCTGCATTGGCAGAAGCACCTATTCCAAATCTGCATTACTGTGCCTGCCTATATTGTCACGTTCCCTTTCTCATGAGATTACTGCTTCGAGAGCAGCCAAAAGCTCTCCATGTTTCCTGTGTATGCCTCCAGCCATTACTTTACACTCCCAACCCTTGAGCTGGTCAGATGCCCTTTCTTTGGGGTGGTCCAGGAGAAGCTGAGCAGTGGACATATTGTTCTCCAGTCTGGAGTAATATCTCGCATGCACATTTATGAAGTATATTTCTACAGTTTTGAATCCCTAGAGCACATGCTATTTTAAAACTCTACTATATGTTCCTAAAACCCTGCATTAACATTGTGACCTTGACTTAAATCTTTCAATTGTTGCCTCTCCCTTTCTTTGAAGGGTCCTCTCCATACTTTCTGTCCTCTTGATAGCTCCTCTCTCTGAGTACAGCCCATGCTAAGTCAAGTATCTATTATTGTATTTCTGCAGACTGCCCACAGCTCATCTCCAAGACCATAATCTGTCCTTCTTGGAAAGTCATTCCCTACAACCGTGCAAACCTAACTCTCCTCTAGCTCATCTACTAATCCCACCGGCCATCTGCGTGACCTCACCCCTCCCCCCCCACAAATGATCACACCTAACTCGTACTAATGTGATCTCCCACAAAGAGACTGGAGTAACTACATGGAGTGGTCTCCAGGGAGCAGAAGACTAATGCCAATAACCAACAATAACCAGTGGACTAACTATTAACCTTGGGTTCCAGAGCAGCGTGTTGCCCAGTGTAAAGCGCTTCAACGCCTCGTATGGGGTAGTACGCGTTAAATAAATGCAATTACAATTACAAAATGGGGATTCCCTAAAGACACAAATATGGAACTGGACAACTCAAATGGTCATGAGAAACACGCCCTTCGCATGCCAGGGCCCTTTATGTAGATTCATTGAGGGCCTTAAGGGACACACATCTGTACATTTGAAGAGGGTTCAAAGACAAAAGCCCACATTTGCTAGCACTCCGCCCCTGGTTTTCAAGAAAAAGTGCCGCAAAGAGCTGTTATATTTACTTTTCAATGCCTAAAGTAACTCAAGGTAGCGCTATGTGGAGTCTGCATTATTTTGCATCAAGGGGCGTACCATGGGTGGTATGTGGGCGTTCCCATGCAAACATCCGTCGGTTTTGGTGCGAATCCGTATCTAATAATGTTTGTAGACAGGGACTTCCGTAAAAGGATTGCACACCCTCGAGGCAGGTATAACAGGGGAGCAGGTTTTAAAAGACTTCACGTTTTTTAACTTTGCAAGTGTGTTTCACTGTACAGAGCACATGCAAAGTGGAAAACGTCGTAAAGCATAGTTTTCATACTTGGCGGGCCCACTTCCAGTACAAAACCTATGCTTGACAGAAAGCACACAATCTAGCACTAAGGTGGCTCATGACAGCCCAAAGTCCATCAGTACTCGGGAGAAAAGCACAGCGCCATATCTTAGTTGTGTTTTTCTCTCACTCTTTAATGCAACGCAGCCCAGCAACGCTGTATTGCTTCAAATCTTAGTAAATCTACCCAAAATGTTTCACTTTGTGCTAGACCATCTCTAGCAGCACACAACGCAAGGGCATACTAGACACTAGTTAATACACTGAAAACATCCCATTATGCCAGGGAAATACCCCAAATACCCAATGTGCTCTTGCACATTTGTGCTGGTGTTTTGGAGCATGGTGGCTGCTGTCTCATGCACAATTTAGACCTGAATACCAAACAGTGTGATCTGGGGCTCACCTCTGCCATACAGAAGTGCATGTAATATTCTGTGGTGGTGCTAGGCCCCTGTGTGACTCATGGTACAGAGACATCCCAAGTGGTCACTAGCACAAGAGATACATATGGCCACTGTCTGAACAGATGCTAAACTAACTTATACCTGTGGATAATGTATAGATATGTCTGTGCGTGAACTGATACTGTTCACTTGAATGAACTACGCATGTGCCTGTTACATGTGGTGACTTCTCACGCGGAGACTCGCTTATGCCGCTGTACACTCCACGACTTAATGAAGTGAAAGCCACCACAATGAACTGAAATTGCTGAATGTGTACGATGAACCGGAGATGCATCCCATCGCTGTTCAGGGATGTGGACCTAGGCACCCTAAGGATTCAGAGGCGATAGAAAGCCTCCTGGAAGGTCCATTATTACAACTTGTTGAAGAGACGTCACTCTGGAAGGAAGAGGAAGCACCCACTGATTGAAGCGCTTCAGGTCGAGGACCAGCCTGAACCCTCTGTTGGTCTTTGGCACCTGAAACACTGCGGAATAAGATCCCCAGCCCATCTCTTCGGGTGCATCGGGCACAAAAGATCTCTTGGACAATCATTCTTGTGCTTGTCCTATCAATGCTGCCCTCTTTACAGGATTCTTTGGACAATATGTGACTTGCATCCCTGAATCTGGTGGAATCAAAAGTAAATCTAGGCAATCACCTTGGGACACCGCAGTCTGCACCCAAAGGTTCCACACTGTCTTTTCCTGTGCAAGATGCATACGAAGATCTCCTACTACCAGCAAATCCAGCAGTGGCCAGGGTCTTCAGACAGGAAGATGGAGGTTGAAACTGACACTTGCCCTTAACGTGGTAGGATCTAGTCGAGATATGAAATGGAGTGATGATGAAGTTGAGGAAGTGGAGGTAGAACGCATCTTCTCATCCTGATCTATACTCTTCTTTGCATCTTGCCTGTTTCTGGATTGGATGCCTACAAATGTCAAATGCTGCCTCCTTCATCAAGCTTTGGGACAAACACTATCTTACCTCCAACAGACAGGGGTAACAGCACATTCTTTTCATTACCATCACCTTTCCTATCATGCTCCCAAATGTCTTGTCCATGGTTGAATTCCTGGTAAACACTGCAGCCCAATAGAGTGGAAGGCTGCATCTGTTAAATTTGCAACCTATTCCTCCATGAACCCATTCAATAAATATTGGACCTGTGCTTCCATGGCCGACTGAACGCAACCATTAAATATTGAACCTGTTCTTCCATGGCCAAATGAACGCATCCATTAAATATTTGACCTGTTCTTCCATGGCCAAATGAACGCATCCATTAAATATTTGACCTGTTCTTCCATGGCTTACTCAACGCATCCATTAAATAATGGACCTGTTCCTCCATGGCCAACTAAATGCACTGGTTAAATATTGGACCTGTTTTTAATGGCCGACTGAATGCATCCATTAAATATTGGACCTGTTCCTCCCTGGCCGACTGAATGCATCCATTAAATATCGGAACTGTTCTTCCATGGCCGACTGAATGCATTCATTAAATTTCGGAACTGTTCTTCCATGGCTCACTGAATGCATTCATTAAATATCGGAACTGTTCTTCCATGGCCGACTATACGCATCCATTAAATATTGGACCTGTTCCTTCCTGGCCAACTGAACATATCCATTAAATATTGGACGTGTTCTTCTATGGCCGACTGGACACATCAATTAAATATTGGACGTGTTCTTCCATGGCCGACTGGACACATCAATTAAATATCGGACTTGTTCTTCTATGGCTGACAGAACTCATCCATTAAATAGCGGACCTGTTCTTCCATGGCCAACTGAATGCATCCATTAAATATTGGACCTGTTCTTCCATAACCGACAGAACGCATCCATTAAATACTGGACCTGTTCTTCCATGGCCAACTGAATGCATCCGTTAAATATTGGACCAGTTCTCCCATGGCCGACTGAACGTATCCATTAAATATTGGACCTGCTCTTGCATCGCCGACTGAACGCATCCGTTAAATATTGGACCGGTTGTTCCATGGCCAACTAAGCACATCCATTAAATATTGGACCTGTTCTTCCATTACCGACGGAACGCATCCGTTAAATACTGGACCTGTTCTTCCACAGCAGACAGAACTCATCCGTTAACAATTGGACCTGTTCTTCCAGGGCCAACTGAACTCATCCATTAAATATTGGACCTGTTTTCCATGGCCGACTGCACGCATCCATTAAATATCAGACTTGTTCTTCCATGCCCGACTGAACGCCTCCACTAAATATCGGACTTGTTCTTTCATGGCCGACTGAACACATCCTTTAAATATCCGACCTGTTCTTCCATGGCCAACTGAATGCATCCATTAAATATTGAACCTCTTCTCCCTGGCTGACTTAATGCATCCATTAAATATTGAACCTCTTCTCCCTGGCTGACTTAATGCATCCATTAAATATTGGACCTGTTCTTCCATGGCCGACTGGACACATCAATTAAATATTGGACCTGTTCTTCCATGGCCGACTGAATGCATCTGTTAAATATTGGGCCTGTTCTTCCATGGCCAACTGAACACATCCATTAAATATTGGACCTGTTCTTCCATGGCAGAATGAACGCATCCATTAAATATTGGACCTGTTCTTCCATGGCCGACTGGACACATCAATTAAATATTGGACCTGTTCTTCCATGGCCGACTGAATGCATCTGTTAAATATTGGACCTGTTCTTCCATGGCCGACTGAAGGCATCCATTAAATATTGGACCTGTTCTTCCGGGGCTGACTGAACGCATCCATTAAATATTGGACCTGTTCTTCCATGGCCGACTGGACACATCAATTAAATATTGGACCTATTCTTCCATGGCCGACTGAAGGCATCCAGTAAATATTGGGCCTGTTCTTCCATGGCCAACTGAACACATCCATTAAATATTGGACCTGTTCTTCCATGGCAGAATGAACGCATCCATTAAATATTGAACGTGTTCTTCCATGGCCGACTGGACACATCAATTAAATATTGGGCCTGTTCTTCCATAGCCGACTAAACACATCCGTTTAATATTGGACCTGTTCTTCCAGGGCCGACTGAAATTATCCAATAAATATTGGACCTGTCCCTCCCTGCCCGACTGAAATTATCCAATAAATATTGGACCTGATCTTCCATGGTCAACACAACATCTGAACAACCAGTCTCTTCTTGCATGAGGTCATATAAGGAGCTACAACCTTGCCTTAAAAACTTTCCTACAGAACCAGAATATCCCCCCCGTTCTCCATGAAAGTAGCGAGCCAGCATCAGCTTTCTTCAGTGCAGCACCTACTTTGCCGTCCACTGGATCAATGAGTCTCAGGACATCGAAAGAA
Organism: Calotriton arnoldi; assembly: GCA_963921515.1. Lineage (NCBI taxonomy): Eukaryota > Metazoa > Chordata > Amphibia > Caudata > Salamandridae > Calotriton > Calotriton arnoldi. Next base: position 1,049,732 of record CAWUFW010005477.1, on the reverse strand, counting down.
ATCAAAATGATCCCTGTGAGACTGGGGAGCATTGCATCACCTAGAATTGTGTCTGTCAAACCCAGATCACCATCCATGACTGGATAGATCTTAGACATAAGCTTAGACATCAGCTACAGACTCCCTGGAATAGTGATGTCATGGATCAATGACGAGGCAGACGCGATCAAGATGGCTGCTCACATTTATTCAATCCGTCAACGTCCTCTTCTGGGGTCTCCAGGATAAGAGGCAAAGTAGCATTACCCACGGCATGCGGCAGACCCACCCTCACTGTCTTTGGACCCGTACCACATGTGTCCGCTGGTCCGGTATCGCCGTCACACCCTGATCTGTGTCCATCGACTTGGGGACAAAGACTGAGTGCCTACCACACACAATGTGAGGTCATATAATGGTGAGGATGATGGTAATTTTGGGCCGGATTCAGAGTTTGGTGGACGGGCTCTCCATCGCAGACGTGACAGACGTCCTGCCCACCTTGGTACAAATGCCATCGGATACAAGAAGATCCATTGCAAATAGACGATTCTGGCTACAGCTTTTTGCACATAATTATGGATTTGCCACATAATCCATTATCTGCTGCATAATCTGCAGATTTTACCCGTCCCCCGCCCCCCAAAACAGGTTTCTAGCTCGAACAGATCAAAAGTTACTGAAAAAGTGGCAACATCTGTTCACGCAGTGGAAGGCCCTTCGCAGAGGTTAACTGGTCAAGTTTCAGACACTTGTTTATTTCTGTATTTGGCTGTTAAACTGGTACTATTGAAATAAGGTCTTTGCCCAGACAGCATTACCATGTGTAGAAATGGCAAAATAATTATGTAATCCTACCCAAATTGTGCCTCATTATGCTGCATAATTTGCTGGGTAATAAGGTGGACTGAAAGGTCATCACATTTGAGACTAACACCTCCGGCCAAACTCTAAATCAGTCGAAGTGTGTTAAGCAGGAAATCAGTTCCCTGGTGACGCGGACAGGCCAGGTGTGCACAAGCAACGGCCATGAAAGGTACCCTCATCTTCGTGCAGAAACTGCTTTTAAAAAATCCAGATACATTGGTATTTTTTTTCACCCAGGAGTAACCGCTCAATTTATCTAAAAAAAGATTTCAATCTTTTCCCTCGTACAATTGGGACAGAGAACAAAAATGTATTACTTTAATAATATTGATTTATTATGGAATGTTATCCTTAATAATATTCTGTAGCTTTCTGTACATCAGTAACTCATATAATTATTTCACATTTTTTGAGACAAAGGCTTCCAATGATCTTCCTCACACATTCCAGCACAAAGTGTAAAGGCTGAGCTGTCCCTCTTGTGACGTTTTCCTTTTAATACCTTCAGGGTTTGTTTGTCATGGACAGGTTAGGGGCACCCGAGGGACTCACCCGGTCACCCGGTGTCCTCGTCTTTCGGAGTATGAAGAAGCAGACCTGCCCCTACAGCCCTCAGCCTGTCCTCCTAACCCAGAGGCCTCCTTACAAACCACTTCTTTCAATGTATCACATATCAACATTGAAATTCAATAATTGTGATAAATGTCTTGTGTTGTTCTAAACACTAACAACCAATATAATATTATGAGAAACCAATATATTCCAATAAGGGCCTGACTATGAGTTTGGCAGTGCAGGAGCCGCACCGCCACACCCATATGTGCACCACCTCCAGATCACGAGTTTCCTTGTGTCTGGCCGGCATTTTTGGGCAGTTCCACGGCGGTGCCTCTGAAAATGGGCAGAGCAATAGAAACGTCAAAAACAGTTCCTGCGTGACATGGACTGTAAAGACCATGCCATGCAGGAACTGGGGCGCATGCACACAGAGGGGCACATATTGTGCCCCCCTGCATGCATCCCAATGCACATGGGCAACAGGGGGCCCTGTAGGGCTCCCTTTGTTTCAGGATCACCTGTTTTTTCATGTAGTAAAGACCTCCATGACACTGCTGGTGGTACTGAAACTCGTGATATGCATGGCGGTGTCTCAGAGGCACCACCAACATATTGCGGAGCCCCTGAGCACTGTGCCACCACCAGGGAACGGCAGTTCCCTGGTAGTTGCGACGGTCAATGGCAGTCTGACCGCCAATGTTGTAATTGGGCGGTCGAACCACCGATGTGACGGTGGCTGGACCACCACACCCCGCGAGTCTAGCGTTCCCTGGGATACAGCCCTAAGACTGGAAATAAATACGTTTTCTATTTTCTAACAAAAATGTAAATAACTCTATTATCTGTGTGCTTCAGACTTTAATCACAGTCCAGGTTCCCTCTACAGCCCTCGGCTTGTCTTCCTAACCCAGTGGCCTATGGATTCCAGACAAACGCAAGCACGTGGCTCGGGGTGACATAAAACTGGGGCGCACACTGTAAGCCGCGGCTACTAAACTCATCATACCACCAGGGCACAAGTCCTAAAAAAAGAAGTGGGGGGACGCTGACATCACGACAGGAAGTGACGTCACGAAAGGTGGCTTACACCATCAGACTCATTGCCTCCCCTCGCTCACCCCTTAGATGCGATTGCATCAGAGAAGCCAGCGCGTGAGCAGCGTTCTGAATGAGCTCCGATCTCGCCCCAGAGAGGCCAAAGAGTGAATGTGTGGCTCCATTTGCTCCAGTTATCGAGCTCCCGGTAAAATAAGTGGGGGGACACCGTCCACCCGCGTGGTACCCCGACTCGAGCCCTGCATACCACAGAGAGCATCGTTGCAGCTACTGGGGCAGGACTTTGAGAAAGGGGGAAGGTTTTCACAGCCTCCCACACAGGCGGAACATTTCCTCCAAACTTGGCGGGAAGGCAAGTGCAAACTCAGCCAGAAAGTACGTCTTACTAAGGCGGTGCAGACTCCCTGTGAAGGGGCTTCCCAGACTGTTCTTGGCGAGCACTGAAAGGGGGGTTACAGATCTGACCCCCTCATCCGCACGCCAGCTGTGCCGAGATCGGGTCAGCCCAGGTGGTCAGCCCGGTGTCCGTCAGGGCTCAGAGCCAGAGAGGGGTGTCCTGCAGCCCCAGGGACCGCTCCAGGCAGACACGTTTTAAGGCAGGGGCAAAGTGGGCCCTGGCCCAGGGCCCCATTCTTTCAGGGGGGCCCTGACATAGAGAGCTCTGTCCTGCAGAGAGTCCTGCCCTGATGGCCTTGAAAACGTCTTAAAAATACAGTTTTCCTTCCGTTTGTTTATGATGTGGGTGATGTATGGGCGTGTAGAAGAGACATTTTGTGGAGAAATGTTTGTTTTTCAACACCATGCAACATCCATAAACAAAGTTTCTTTTAGATCAATACAGGACCTCACATATGAAAAAATGGGGGGAGGGGCACAAAGATGACTTGCAATAATATTAGTGAGCGGCTGCTGTGTAATAATATTGAAAACACACGTCACTATCCTTAAATATCAGATGTAAATATGTTTGGAATTTGGAGGAGTGTGCCTGGGCACTGTCAGTGACCTGGCCAAAAAGGGCATGAAAGAGCTGAAACTGGATCATAAATTCAAGGCTGTTCCTAACAGGGCCCCCCAAATTACTTTTTTCCCAAGGCCAGAAACCCTTAAAATGTCTCTGGCTCCAGGAACTGGTGAGCAGTCACTTCCATCGCCTTCTTCATGCAGTATTTTCTCAGAGTGGACGCCATTCTTATGGGATGTGGGTACCAACCCCATGCAGATAGCACTACATCCGCACGGGGGAGTGTGAAGACCCCAACCTATGAGTCACAAAAGAGCTTGTACTCACAGAAGACCCCTGCTGCCCCCTCCCAGAGGTGGGGCAGGCTGTGACCCTCACTGACGTCACAGCTGCCTCCAACCAACCAGAGCCTGCTTCCAGGTGTCAGTGGTTACCGCACATCCCGGGGTGGTGGCACACACGGTGGGTTAGAGCCTGGCCAGGACAGCTTGGCGCTCTGGAGAATGAACAGTGAATAAATGCCCTCTAAAAGCTTGAACGTACAAACTCCCAAAACTGTTCCCCTAAGCTCTCTGAATGCCAGATTGGTTATGAGAACGGCCATGCCAAGGGATCTGAAAAATCAACTGTTTATTTGTGGTGGAAACTCCACCACCAGCAGCAAAGATTGGGATTGGAAATTCACTGTTTAAAAGCAGGATCCACTCTTCTCTCCTGGTCTTCAGACCATGCATCTAGTTCTGGAGCGGTATCACTCAGGGCATTGGATAAGTCTCCCTCCTCTTTCAAACTTGCTCGCCTTCTCCTGAAACACCTACAGTAACCCTCTCAATCTCACCTTCTTGTAGACGCTACTCAACCTGTTTCCCTACTCACTCTGTCCCAGTCAGCTCCACCGATACCTCCCCTCCTCAAATACTTGCTGATCACAAGCATTGGTGCATCATGGCATGTGTCTCTGCACTACCGTTGTATCTTTGTTACGCGTTCACTCTACTGCACTCTACCAATAACAAACCATGTTTTATCATATGCAGTAAGTATGTTGCATATGTATAGCACAAAGCCGGCCCTTGGTAGCGGAGCGCTGGGTACATACCAGAGTCATGGCGCCTCAGACATTCAGGGTCCCTCTGTATCATGGACTAAACCTCAGTACTGGATGAAGTGCCCTTGAAAAGCGCTCTAACTTTCTTCTGAACTGAGATATGGTCTATTACACCCCAAAATGCATAAATAAAGACATAAAAAGAACTCATCCAGCCTGGTTCACTCAACTAAGACAACTCTGTAAACAGTGCTCAAGGTTAACTCACTATGGTGGAAATCTATTCTCAGTCAAATGTGAAGACTCTTTGAGGTTCCCTTACCCTCAACTTGAGGGTCTCACTGCTTCTCCCCCATCTTTTACTGGAGCTTCCTGTTTCCTCAGGGAGGTCTGGAGGCACCTTACTGGCCACAATCACAAGCGGGAAGGTCTCCTCACTGCAGCTTCCTGTTCCCTCAGGGAGGCCTGGAGGCCCCTTACCAGCCACAACCAGAAGAGGGAAGGACTCTCAATGGAGCTTCCTGTTCCCTCAGGGAGGTCTGGGGGGCCCTTACCGGCCACAACCAGAAGAGGGAAGGACTCTCAATGGAGCTTCCTGTTCCCTCAGGGAGGTCTGGGGGGCCCTTACCGGCCACAACCAGAAGAGGAAAGGACACTCAATGAAGCTTCCTGTTCCCTCAGGGAGGTCTGGGGGGCCCTTACCGGCCACAACCAGAAGAGGGAAGGACTCCTCAATGGAGCTTCCTGTTCCCTCAGGGAGGCCTGGAGGCCCCTTACCGGCCACAACCAGAAGAGGGAAGGACTCCTCAATGGAGCTTCCTGTTCCCTCATGGAGGTCTGGGGGGCCCTTACCGGCCACAACCAGAAGAGGAAAGGTTTTCTCAGTGATGCTTCATCTTCCCCAGCCTGGAGGCCCCTTACCTGTCACAACCAGAAGAGGGTTGATGTAATCCAAAAGAATTCCATAGGTAGCCACGAAGTAGGTTGTAGGTAAGAGGTTTATTAGCTTGGTTACAGGATGGTTAGTAGGATAATAGGTTCAGCAGTTCAGCCCCACCAGGAGCAGCATCCTTGCTGCTGAGCCCACACACTCCAACTGTCTCTCTGTCAACCACACCAGGCACTCCAGCATTCCACTACCTCATCAAGCATTCCAACATTCCACACACATCACATTCATACTGGCTGAGCAGCAGGGAACAGATAGCTAAGGGAAAGGATGTAAAGCAACATTACAAGTTACAACAGATGGTCTCCTCACTGCAGCTTCCTGGTCCCTCAGGCAGGCCTGGAGACCCCTTACCGGCCACAACCAGAAGAGGGAAGGTCTCCTCAATGGAGCTTCCTGTTCCCTCGGGGAGGCCTGGAGGCCCCTTACCGGCCACAACCAGAAGAGGGAAGGTCTCCTCAATGGAGCTTCCTCTTCCCTCAGGGAGGCCTGGAGGCCCCTTACCGGCCACAACTGGAGTAGGAAAGGTCTCCTCACTGCAGCTGCCTGTTCCCTCAGGGAGGCCTGGAGGCCCCTTACGGGCCACAACCAGAGGAGGGAGGGTTTCCTCAATGGAGCTTCCTCTTCCCTCAGGCAGGCCTGGAGACCCCTTACCGGCCACAACCAGAAGAGGGAAGGTCTCCTCAATGGAGCTTCCTGTTCCCTCGGGGAGGCCTGGAGGCCCCTTACCGGCCACAACCAGAAGAGGGAAGGTCTCCTCAATGGAGCTTCCTCTTCCCTCAGGGAGGCCTGGAGGCCCCTTACCGGCCGCAACTGGAGTAGGAAAGGTCTCCTCACTGCAGCTGCCTGTTACCTCAGGGAGGCCTGGAGGCCCCTTACGGGCCACAACCAGAGGAGGGAGGGTTTCCTCAATGGAGCTTCCTCTTCCCTCAGGGAGGCCTGGAGGCCCCTTACCGGCCACAACCAGAGGAGGGAAGGTCTCCTCAATGGAGCTTCCTGTTCCCTCGGGGAGGCCTGGAGGCCCCTTACCGGCCACAACCAGAAGAGGGAAGGTCTCCTCAATGGAGCTTCCTCTTCCCTCAGGGAGGCCTGGAGGCCCCTTACCGGCCACAACTGGAGTAGGGAAGGTCTCCTCACTGCAGCTTCCTGTTCCCTCAGGGAGGCCTGGAGGCCCCTTACCGGCCACAACCAGAGGAGGGAGGGTTTCCTCAATGGAGCTTCCTCTTCCCTCAGGGAGGCCTGGAGGCCCCTTACCGGCCACAACCAGAGGAGGGAGGGTTTCCTCAATGGAGCTTCCTCTTCCCTCAGGGTGGCCTAGAGGCCCCTTACCGGCCACAACTGGAGTAGGGAAGGTCTCCTCACTGCAGCTTCCTGTTCCCCGAGGGATGCCTGGAGGATCCTTACCTACCACAACCAGAAGAGGGAGGGTCTCATCACTGCAGCTTCCTGTTCCCTCAGAGAGGTCTGGAAGCCCCTTACCGGCCACAACCAGTAGAGGGAAGGTCTCCTCACTGCAGCTTCCTGTTCCCTCAGGGAGGCCTGGAGGCCCCTTACCGGCCACAAACAGAACAAGGAAAGTCTCTTCACTGCAGCTTCCTCTTCCCTCAGGGAGGCCTGGAGGCCCCTTACTGGTCACAACCAGAAGAGGGAAGGTCTCCTCACTGCAGCTTCCTGTTCCCTTGGGGAGGTCTGGAGGATCCTTACCTGCTACAACCAGAATCGTGAGGGCGCCTCTCCACTGGATCCCCGACACCACACATTTCTGCTCCATGGTGGCTCGCGGACCTGTCCTGCACTGTGTGAACCACTCCACCGACAGAAACCCCAAAATGAGCAAGCCTCTTGTGTCCTCGCGCTTGGGTCCGCGCGAGCTTTTAACGCGGATAAGGTTTGGAGGGCTCAGGTTACGGAACAATTCCTTAAATGCCACCAACCCAGTTACAGTCAAAGTCTCACTCAGAATTAAAGTTTAAGTGTGAAGGGAAATGGGCAAAGAGGGTACATTCCTGGGTGAAGCACCAGCAAGGCATGCTTCCGGAAACTCTGGGCGTCCAAGGTGAGGAGACCAGTGATGGAGAGCAAGCAAACACCAGGGTAGAGTCAGACACAATAGAGAGGGTTGATCTTGGGCAGCTGATGAGCACTAGAGCGATGAATCACTGCCTAATCTCAGATATGATTATTCATGCATTCTTCCACAGAGCAAACACTCAGGGGTGGACAGGTCCTTGAGCACAGGCCAGGAGGGGTGGCGAGGTTCTGTCAAGTGGATTATTGTTAAAGAAGGAATTCACTTCAAGCGAGATGACAAAGTGCACATTAATCGAGAAGAGGAGAGAGCTGGAGCAAGCTTAGAAGTGTTAAAAAAATAACCAAGGATGACAAACAGAATCAAAAAATAAACTCTGGTATCGACTTACCTTTGAAAGTGCCATTCCCTTGACATGCATCCTAAAAGGGCCTGCCCACCCCCATCAAATGCTGTATATGAGACGGGGTGAGCATCACAGCCATGAAGCGCCCAAGGTGGCATAGACCCGAGCGGTCAAGTGAGTCAGCAGGTAGCTGGCCTCACGCTTTGGAGCATGTGGGTGCCAACCTGAGCTGGTCATTGTGGCTCACCAGCCTCCATCAGCAGGTGGCTGTGATGTTCTCACAACAGATAATCCTGCCACAGCCGTTGTTGGAGATCCCCTACCCATCTGTACGCAGAAGGTAACTGTGTGTGTCTGTGTGTTATGTGTGGGTGGGTGTGTGTTGTGTGCGTGTGAGTGTGTGTATGTGTGTGCGTGCATGTCTGCTTGTGTGTGGGTGTTATGTGTTAGGTGTGGTGTGGGCGTTCTGTGTGTGTTTTGTGTGGGTGTGTGTGTTGTGTGCGTGTGAGAGTGTGTGTGTGTTGTGTATGCATGCATGTCTGTTTGTGTGTGTGTGTTGTGTGTGTTGTGTGCGTGTGAGTTGTGTGCCTGTGTGTATGTGTATGTGTGTGTGTGCATGTTTGTGTGTGTGTGCGCATGTTTGTGTGTGTGTGCATGAGTGTGTGTCTTTGCATGGCCTTCACATATCCTACGGATGCTAGATGTGTACAAGAGCATGGAGCACTGTGTATTTGTTCTTTTGTGTGCGCGTACATAAATGAGATGTTAAACTTTACTTAGGATTGATGAGGACGATAACCTAACAAGCCTGGTAAGTTCACCAGTTATGTTAGTGGCCTCTGTTCACCCTCAGGCCCTGAATTCACCAGCCGTGGCTGTGCACCAGGGCCATGGATGGGGTATCTGCTGGGTGCGGGGAGCTCACGGGTCCTGGTGAGGCTGTTAGGGGGGTGGTGCTCCTGTGGGAGAGGGACTGTAAGGCATTCATATCAAGTTTGTTTATATGGAATATTAAATGATCACTTCAAGACACATTAAATCATGTGATGACACAGTTGCTCAACAGAGTGTGGAAAGTAAGTGTAGATAAGAGTGCTCGTGAGTAGATAGGAGGGAAATAAGAATTACAAGTGAGAATATGTATACAGTGCAAACAATGATTTCAAACAAAGCCTGGCTGACGATACTTCTTCTAATTAGATTTTCCACAAGTTGGGGGACTTGGCCAAGATGGCGGGCGGAGCGGACGCAGCTTAAACAGCTCCGTGGCCCACCCGTTGAATAATCCTAAAATTACCCTACCAGCCCAGCTGCCACACGGCAACATGACTGCCCCTAACATAACTATCGCGCGGGGCACGAACTAGCACGAAAACCGTGGAAGAAGAGCCGACAGCCTGCAAGAAAGAAGAACCAAGAGACCAGGCTCGTGACTGCGGCCTGTTCCCAGAGCGGAGACCAGGCTCGTGACTGCGGCCTGTTCCCAGAGGGCAGCAGACATCGGGCCTGGCTTCGGAAGCAGTAGACGGCCCGCCTCACACAGAGACTGACAAACGGTACTGGTGGCTGCTGGAGTCGAGATCGGGATGACCCGCTGTCTGGTACGGCCCACCACCCTGGTGAGATAGAGGGGCCGGCGGGTGCCTGGGAGGCCGGGCAGATGCAACGCGGCGGGCACGGGGGCCTCCGTGCCCCGCCAGACATCGGACTGCGAGGTTGAGCCAGAGGACGTGGCCTGCCCGCACCTGGTGGCCCCTGTAGCGGCCTAATGCCCGCTCCACAAGGGGATTGAAAGCCTGCTCCTGGGGGGCCACTGAGGACCAGAATTTGCCCTGTCGATGACCCCACAGGCGAAGTGACAGGACTGCGAGGGAACGACGGCAGCAAGGCCCGCACAGGCGAGACAGATACGGGTCTCCAGAGTGAGTCAACCTGGGCGACGCAGATAAATTGGCACCGGGGTAGTATCGGTAGGAGTGGGGCCCACCCCGAGAGCAATCTGGCAGGAGGTCCCAGTGGGGGACGCGGGGCGGACAGAGGAGGGCCCACGGGCGGTCGGCTCTCCCATTGCTGGACTATCCAAAAACTAACGTGCATGGGCCCAGTCAAAGGAGAAGGAGTACGACTGATGGGGGACTCAGGACACGACCACTGACCCATTGAAGACACTGTGACTCGGGCATTGATGCGAGGCAGTGCAAGCGGTGAGTGACCCACCCCCCCCCAGTATCTCTATTGCAGATCAGTGGGCCCTCACAGATCAAGACACTCTGCAGAAACCTATTGGGCCCAACCAGACCGACTGGCCAGGTGCACAGGTGCGTGGGGGAGGCATATTCTGGCACGATTCGGTGAACCCTTGAGATACTACACCCGGGCCCACAACGCACGCTATATAGTGGGCAAAAGGGGGTGCAGCTCAGTAACCTCATCTCTAGCCGGAAATGCAGGGCCCCGCGCCCCCTCAAGCCCTGGAACGCCTGAGATCCTCAACAATCACAGTACTGAAAACCACGGTCTAGCCTATCCCTCTCCTACACCCAGAGCCCGGCGACACCACGGATCCACCACAAGATCTAAGGCCCGGGCTGGATCACTAATCATACAACGCACCGGGGAAGCTCCACTTGACGTCCTGAACCCTGACCCCCTGGTGTAGGGTGTCATCTACGGTGCTCCATTGTGCTCCTCGGCCCCTTTCGAGGCACCTAGCTACAGAGAAATATGGGCAAAGACAGACCGCAAAGAGGGGCACAACAAACTAAGATGGATCAGGTCACTGCACAAGGGGCACAACAAAACTGGACCATCCGAGGGAGGCCCCCACCTCAGAGCATGAAAATCTACAACCGGGGCCATCGGGGGCTCAAATCCTCGCACCTATAGAAGCCTCAAGCACGGCGGTTCAGGCCAAAATTGATGCAATGTCCCTGGACATCGGATTACTAAGGGTTGACCTCCGCACGGTCGCAGAGAGATCCCAGGACACAGAACAGAACGTAGCCAAATTGGAAAAAGAAGTCTCCCCACTAAAAACAATCCTTGCAGACTTAGCTTCCAAAACAGCCACTCTAGAGCGCAGGGCAGAAGACGCCAAAGGGGGGTCGCGAAGGGGCAACCTCAGATTTGTAGGATTCCCGGAAGGTGCCGAAGGCAGAACCCCGGAACTATTCCTGGAACAATGGGTCAGAGACACCCTCCCCACTGCACAATTGTCTGCCTTTTTTGTGATCGAAAGGGCTCATCGAGCACTCATACCAAAGCCACCCATGGGTGCGCCTCCTAGGAACCTTATCGCCAAAGTGCTTAAATATAGCGATAGAGACTGCATACTAAGAGCGGCACGCCAGGAGGGTGATCCCACCTATGAGAACCAGGTAATCTGCATCTTTCCAGACTATACACGCCTAACTCAACAACAAAGGGCATCCTTTGGTGGGTTGAAGCAGAAACTCAGGGCAATGGGCCTACAATATGCGCTACTATACCCCGCTAAACTAAAGGTGATGCATAACGAACGAACACATTTTTTTACCACACCCGAGGCCGCATGGGATTGGCTGGAAGTTTCAGGAGAAGCCAAGACGGTCTACAGGGGGAAGGAGAGATTGAATATACCTGGCACCGGAACAGCGAAAAGAACCAATGGCAGAGGGGAAGGTCCAGAAAATCATCGCGCTCGGCTCAGCGAGTGGTGGTCCGCCAAGATGGCTCCTTGGATTTAGAACCCGTAGACACCAGTGACTGTGATCAGAGGATACCCTGTGTAGATCCTCTCCTGCAACAAGCTGATCATGAGGCGGCAAGAGCCTTGGTGGAGGCGGTCACAGCGTCCAGCTCAGATGCCAGAACGGGCGACGTGGCGGAAGATACACCACAACCAGACGAACACTGAACTGGCTCCAGTCACGATAATATAAGTACAACCCTGAGTGGGGAATCTGTATGTAAAGTCAACTGGAGTGTGAACCGAGCGATTGAACCTAAGGCCGTGGTTGAGTGCTGATGGGGGCCTGGCGTAAGGGCTGGTGTAAGCAGCAGTTGTGCTGGATGCTAAAATATAAGATGGGAGGAGTCACGCCCTCTCTTTTCCTTCTCCTTTCACCTACTCCTCCGCTCTCTTTCTCCCTTAGCTATATTTCTACCCCACTTTCAGTCAATAGAAGTTATTTTCCTAACTTTTGGGTGCTAATCAGTGTATATTTTAAGGAAAAATGTGTGGAATGACTGGACTGGTGGATGAGTGGTGAGAGTGTGGCTGTATGCATGGAGGCTGAGAGCTGAGGTGGAGTGCTGAGTGGTCCACAGTTGTGGCTTTACGCATTTTAACACACTCTGGCTCTGATTATAATTTCGGACGACTGAGTGCTTAGTGTATGAGTCTTAGATGCGAGTGTGGATCAGTGATACAGTTGTGGACAGGTTTCATTCAGATCATAGCAGCTGTTCGGATACCATGTGTCATTGGTTATATGATTCTGATGTTAATGTAGTTATAATGGAATCGAGTTATGTTTGGGGTCTTGGGAAGGGGGAGGGAACGGAGTGAGTTAAAATGATTGGGAATGCACAAATTGTTGATAAAGTGTTTACCCGGGGGGTGGGAAAGCCAAATGTTGTGGGGGATTTCCAGGTTTTTCAACAGCAGTGACTGTGACGGACCACAGAGCAGGAATGGCGGGGCCAGATGCAGATAAACAGTCAAATGGGACGATTTAATATTATGACATGGAACGTGAGGGGGCTTAATTCATTCACAAAGCGATACAGAGTACAGACATACCTACGCAGGCAAGGGGCACAAATAGTAATGTTGACGGAGACCCACCTCTTAGATCCCGAAATTCAAAAACTACACAAGAAATGGAGAGGGCAACTGTATGCTTCCACATTTTCCACATATGCAAAGGGGGTATTAGTGTGGGTAGCACCCCAAGTCCCTTTCCAGATGCATAACTACACAGCAGATATAGAGGGCAGATACATAGTAATACATGGCACATTAGATGGAATGGAGGCATGTTTAGTTAACACATACACCCCAAATATAGATGACTGTGATTTTTCCTTGGAACTGGAAAAACTGCTCATTACATACGCAGCAATGCCCATTATATGGGCGGGAGACTTCAACTGTATATTTGATGGAAGACGTGATAGACACCCCCAAAGAATGCACACCAAGCCTAACATGACTTCAGCCCTACAGGAAGTGATGCGTCACCTACTATGCATAGATATATGGCGAGAGACCCACCCAGACTTGCAGGTAAACACCTGCTACATGCCAGCATGGGAAGTATACAGTAGATTAGACCGATTCCTTCTCTCAGGCGATACCACAACAGCTGCCATACAGACCCGTATACTCACGCAATTTCTTTCTGACTACGACCTTGTTCTGCTTGAGTGAGGTCCGGCTCACACCAGACCGAAGCTACCCATCTGGCGGTTGAGCCCCGACACTCTTCAGGACTCTATGTCCCGAACGGAACCTAAAGAAACGATTGCAGGATTCTTTAACTCGAACTGGTCAACCGCCAACTCCAGAGGAATAGAATGGGACACACTTAAGGTGGTGATCCGAGGGGAGTGCCTTTCCAAAGTTGGGGGGACGAGACTCAGACTAAAGCAGAAGACGAACTTTCCCGGTTGCAGCATAGACTGCAACCACCGACAGTGCATAATGACTCCCTACTGCAGGCCCACCGCCAAGTGAGCGAGATATGGGACAGGCTCGGTTGTCTCACCAGGCGGGAATATCGCCAGCTTTTACATAAAGAAGGTAACAAATCGGGACAACTCCTAGCATGGTTACTGAAAAGGGAGCGCCCGCCCCACTAATCCTGATGGGAACACATCCAGACGGGACCATAGTAAACACACAGGCAGGAATTAACAAGTGATTGTATGACCATCTAGCCGAAATATACCTTGAAACCTCGGAGATTGTGCAGCCCACCAACCCTGATTCCCTAAATGATATACCAGTTCCCTAAATTACAGTGGAACAGGCACAGGCCCTAGGGGCAGCAATTCAATTAGATGAACTACACGAAGCTGTGCAGAGCATGGGCAGATGTAAAGCCCCTGGCCCAGACGGCCTATCAGTAGAATTTTACCAGACGTATAGCGACCCATTACTTCCTAGACTATTAGAGACCCTACATGAAGCTAAACTAACAGGAATCATCCCACAGTCCATGAGGGAGGCCCGAATAGTTATGCTCCCAAAACCAGATAGAGACAAACAGGATCCGGGATCGTACAGGCCCTTGTCAATGCACGGAGTCAACGCAAAAATACTAGCCAAGATTCTCGCGACTTGCCTCAACAAAGTGGTGCCCCAACTGGTTCACGAAGACCAGTACGGGTTTAGAACGGGAAGGGGAAAACACATGAATATCCGCCGCCTTTCACATGTGCTACACTCAATGGTTGGCGGCGCTGATAGGGCGGCAGTAGTCGCCCTCGACATTGAGAAAGCATTCAACACTCTACGGTGGGAATACCTATGGGAGGTTCTCAATAAAATGGGACTTGGCAGCGGATTTATTGCCTGGGTCCAGCGTCTTTACCAGAGACCGAGAGCTCATGTGTGCACAGGTAACCAAATATCGGAGAGCATGGCTATTGAGAGAGGCACTCGGCAGGGATGCCCTCTCTCCCCGTTATTATTCGCCCTGGCAATGGAGCCATTGGCAATTCAGCTACAGAGAGATATGGATAGATGGGGAATTACCATTGATGGTCTCACTCACGTGGTATCCCTATATGCAGATGATGCACTCTCTATCCGTCAGCTGGAAGAAGTGATACAGGCTTCACTAGAAGTATTGCACTCTTTTGGAAAGACATCAGGCCTCCTCATCAATCACCGTAAATCTATCATCTTCCCCCTGGCCGTTCTGGCCCAGGTAGATGTGCAGGACCTCCCAACGGTGGAGTTCTGTTGGGAGACTGACCATTTTCGATATCTGGGCATGCAAGTGACGCACCGACCTGAAGACCAATATGCACTAAACATAGGGGCGGTCATTGTGAACCTGAAGGAGTGAAACCGTTTCTGGAATAAGCTCCCCCTCTCCATCATGGGAGGAGTTGCACTGGCTGGAATGGTCATGCTGCCTCGGTGCCTGTATGCACTACAGAACACGTTCTGGGCCGGAGGCTGGAGTAGGGTAAAATTGGACACACTAAAACTGGACATGGATTTAGGGGGACTGGGACTCCAAGACTTTAGACTTTACTATTTTGCTGGATTATTGCAGCGCAGTGGTGCATGGAGGGGCACAACATAGAGAAAGCACTTCTAGCAGACCGAAATAGAGGCACAGACCTACCAAAGTACCTGATGATGGGCGCACGGGTCCCCAGCACATGCCCATTTGTAATCCGGCAGGTAGCAGCGGTATGGGAGCAGGCGGTCTCCCGGGTTATTCGCAGGGCACCATACACAAACTCACTCCCCCTACAATGGGTGCAGGGGTTCTGCCGAATCCAATCATTCATGGATATCTCCAAATGGCACGAAGGGGGATGCTCGACGGCTGGGAATTTATATGCGAATGGGACCTTTCTGACATATGATGAAGCGATGGAATGGTATCAAATTCCTGAAGGGCATTTTCTACAATATACCAAAATATCACACACAGTTCGCGAAATATAACCCTTCTTCCCAGATGAGCCGCCAGAGTGGCACTCGTTAGCACTGCTGCTTAATCCGGAGTCTACTAGAGGTGTAATCTCCCGCATCTATAAGGCCCTTAAGGAAGACCTCACAGTCGAGACGTCTCTGATAAAAAGCTGGTGGTCTGAGGACTTAACAGTTTCCCTTACTGAAGGAGAGTGGAAAAAAGCATTCGCACAGGTGCGAAAGGTAGCCAGCAACGCCAGGTTCAAACTTATTCAGTTCCACTACCTACATCGCACTTACCTGACACCCTAGAGACTAGCTCGTTTTAACCCAGAATGCCCCTCACATTGCCCCCTCTGTGGCGCAGATCCTGCAAACTTCCTGCACATGACTTGGACATGTATCTGACTACAAAGGTACTGGTGCCAGGTAATCCAGATAATTTGCACTGTCACAGCTGTTAAAATAGAAGCGACCATCAAACACTGCCTACTGGGGGTACTCCCGACACCAAAAAAAGGGAACACGTACACGACACAAATTTGCACTCCTAGGCCTACTTTTAGCAAAACAGTGCATTGCTATACACTGGACTCAAACCCTCCCCCCAAAACTAGACAAATGGATGTCAGACATGCGAGAATGGGGTGTAGCGGAAGAAGGCCGTCTAAAGGCAGTACGCACGGACGAGAATGCAGAACGAGACCTTGAGGACTGGGGACACATGCTGGAAGGGCTCCAAAGACCAGACACCCAATTAGAACCTGATTCAGATGAAACACAAATAACACAACCCAACCCCTCCTTTGCCTCGTACGGAGACTGTGAACAGCCCTATCACCCACACGTAGGGAAGTCAGACATTGCTGAGTAGTGAGAATCCCCCCCTCTACCGAACAAATAGTCCTCAAGTGGCAGGCAGATACCCAGCCCTGCAAATGAACAAAATATCTGGTAATCATGTTTTTAGAGAAATACCGACACCAGTCGCTGCTGCGAGATGTTGTTGGTTTGTTTTCATCTTTTATATCGTTCTTTTTTCTGTCACTCCTGCATTCGGATTGCAATGAACACTACTGCGCACAAATGGTGCCTGGGTGAGTAAACCT
This sequence comes from Calotriton arnoldi, assembly GCA_963921515.1. Classification (NCBI taxonomy): domain Eukaryota; kingdom Metazoa; phylum Chordata; class Amphibia; order Caudata; family Salamandridae; genus Calotriton; species Calotriton arnoldi. The sequence goes on along the minus strand of CAWUFW010005477.1, from coordinate 1,033,188 downwards.
TGGTACACCATGCATGCCGCGATGTAAACCTTGCTTATGGTCCTATGGGCAGATTATGAGAATTGTAAAATGTGCTAATTATTGTGATAAACAATGCAGTACTATAATAAAAAATAAGTAAAAAAAAAAGATTTTCCACAAGTTATTAGATACAACATGTGAATTCTGGATTATCTAGATGTGGAGGAAGTTTTCAGTCCAGGTAGATACATTTGGAAATGTTGACGTTTCGACCTCTAAAGGGTGAAAGGGCCAATTAAACCTTGCAGTGGGGTCTTCATCAGGACAGGAAGGGAGCAATCTGAAACAAGGGTCGAGGAACCCAATCAATAACTCAGTATACCCTTCTGGTAAATGGGTAATGTGGGGTACAATACATAGTGGCGCAGTGGCTCACCTTTAACCCACCATAGTCTTACGCATGGGGTGGACTTGGAATTGGGCTGGTAGCTCCAATTAAGAGGAAAATGTGGACCTCATCAGGGTCAAGGGAGATGATGTGCTGAAAATTAATTTCTAACATCTAGGTTAGAAAATTAACCTCAAAACAAGCAGGTCACTGGTGAACAAAAGTGAACCAGGGTAATAGTGTGGACAACTTACCCACAGGGTCTCTTTGATTCCCAAAATGAGGTGAATGCGGTAAACAAATTAACTTGTTACTTCTTTATATCCACAGTCCAAATTATTCGGGTGTATTATTCTGAAAAGTACAAAACATCCAAACATAGGATGACGGACAATCAGGGTAATTAAGTGTCGAATGAAACGCCGGGAGGGACATGAATAATTACCTTTGTTGAAGAGATGACAGCGGAGCGTCTCGCGTCTGTGCGAGCGCACCGGCAACTGTGTGGATTTTTTTCTCAAGCCCTGTGTGATATCCACCAAGACTTATCTAAGAGACGATATGGAGACCATTAGGTTGGTTGATCAACTTGCATTCAACCCCACACAGCAACTGTTGGTCACCATGGATATTGCCTCCTTATATACTAGCTTTCCTCAGAGACCTGCATTGGAGGTTATTAGGACTATCCTCAGTAATAGACCAAAACCGGTTCAAGTTCCCACTGATTTTATCCTGAACCTACTAGAGATAGCAATGATGAAATACTTTTTCCTCTTTCAGGGAGAATTCTTTTTACAGACAAATGGCGTGTCAATGGGGGCGAGCTTTGTGCCTAATCTAGCCATACTGTATATATATAACTATGAGATGAACTACATTTTTAATAAAGACAATCGATATCAGAATAACAAAGCTCTTTGGAAGCAAGACATAGATGACATTCTTGTGATTTGGACAGGAACCAAGCCTGGCCTCCAAGCTTCCCATGGCTGGATGAATGGTAGATCACAGGACATTCAAATCACAGTCCAATACAGATCCACCAGTATTGACTTCTTAGATATTTCCATCATAGCTTAGAACGGGCATCTATATACCACCCTATTCAGAAAAGGTAGCGAACGTAATACCCTCTTACGCTACTCCAGTCACCATCCTAGAAATCTTAGGGACAATTTACTGTACGGACAATTCTTAAGAATACGTAGAAACTGCTTACGCAAGGTTGAGTATTTAAAAGAATCTGAAAATTTATGAAACAGATTGGCAGAGAGAGGATACCCCAAGAGTCTACTTAAAAAGGGCTGTAAGAGGGCTTGGTTCAATCCCCGTGAAACATTACTAGAGCCTAGGCTATGTTCAAATAAGATCAAAGATAGGATGATCTGTGTCACAAACTTGTGCACCCGCAGTAATGATATAAGACGCATCATCAACCATCATTGGAATTTGATCTCTGATGAGATCGACACACAAGAGCTGCCCATGCATTCTTTCAGGAAGGGCAAGAACATCAGAGACCATGTAGTTTGTTCTCTTTTGGCTGCACCATCGCAACCCTCCATACAATCAATGTGGAACCTACCTCAAATCATTGGACACCACAATGTGGACACTGCAAAGCATGTGACCTCACGATGGAAACCAAAACTTTCTGCCACCAAGATCGTATACTTTTGAGCTTAAGAAATATACTAATTGCAACAGCATAGATGTTATACGCCATTAAGTGCCCTTGTAACTTACTGTACATCGGTCAGACTCCCCAAAAAGGTAAGACACATATACTACAGCACTGTAGCCGCATCAGATGTAAGGTCCAAGGGGCACCATTGGTTGAACATTTCGTTACACTCAACCACCCAGTGAATAGTCTCAAAGGGGTTGTCTGCAGCCCCAGAGCAACATTAAACAAAAAATCACAGTAAGTCTACTGGGTCATTGCTTCAGGACCCCACGAGAGCTTACCATTATTTTTAAAGAGTTTTGAGCTGATCTGTATGATCTTTGGCTCGAGTGCAGGGACCCCTTGTGGTTGGTTTGATAACTGCATTGTGTGGACTGAAAAACGTTATAAAAAAGGCACACAGACATGTTTATGTTTGTTTTAAAAATAAATTGAGAAACATATAATTAAAAATTGCAATGCCTGTATTTATAAAATATATTTGATTATAGTTATGGGTGTTGTTTTGAAAAACTCAGTAGGGTTGTTTTTTGTATGTTAATGTGCTCACCTCCTGATAAAGCTAATAGACCTACCTTTTATATTTTGGTGTTCTGACCCTTTGGCAAAGCCAGTAGGCCTGCCTAACTCAAAATGACAACTCTTTATATTGTTACTTACATTAAAAACTAGCATTGTCAAGTCAATAGGGCTCACCTATGTGAAAACTATCGGCTTTGCAATGTCTTGTAGCCATGTTGTTCAGCAGCATGCTGCTATTAAGCATGGCTAACATTTACTGGTGTGATGTAGTAGTGTGGCGTGGAGTGGCGTAAAGTGCAATAGCATACGATGGAGTGGTGTAGAGTGGAATGGCATAGAGTGGCACAGAGTGGAGTGATGTAGAGTGGAGTGGCATAGAGTGAAGTGCACTAGAATACAGTGGCGTAGATTACAGTGGTGTATAGTGAAGTGGCGTACAGTGCTGTAGAGTGGCAGTGTGTGGAATGGAATAGCATAGAGCCGAGTGGCATAGAGTGGAGTGGCATAGAATAGAGTGGTGTAGATTTGGGAGGCAGAGAGTTGGGTGGAGTGGAGTGGCATGAAATGGCACAGAGTAGAGTGGTACAGTAGAGTGGAGTGGTTAGAGTGTAGTGGCATAGAGTGGTGGATCAGAGTGTTATGGAGAAGAGTGTTATAGAGTGGGGTGGTGTGGAGTGGAGTAGAGTGAAGTGGCATAGAGTGACAGTGTAGCGTTGCATAGAGTTGCATAGTGGTGGTGTTGATTCATGTGGTGCAGAGTAGAGTCATGTAGAGGAAAGTAATCAATCAATCAGGGGTTTGTTAAAGCGCGACTACTCACCCGTAAGGGTCTCAAGGCGCTAGGGGTGGGAGGGGGTGCAGGTTCCATTCCATCAAGGAGGGGGTCTGTCGTAGAGCCAGGTTTTGAGGTTTCTTGCGAAGATGGGGAGCGATGTTGTCTGTCTGAGGTGGAGCGGAAGGGCGTTCCATGCTTTGGCCACGAGGAAGGAGAAGGAGCGGCCTCCCGATATGGTCTTTCTGGTGCAGGGGACCACGGCGTAGGAGAGCTGGGCTGATCGTAGGGTCCTTTGGGGTGCGTGGAATTTGAGTCGGCTGTTCAGGTATGCTGGTCCGGTGCCGTGGAGGGCCTTGTGTGTGTGGGTGAGCATCTTGAAGGTGATTCTCGCCTCGACGGGGAGCCAGTGGAGTGTGCGCAGGTGCTGGGAGATGTGGCAGTGTTTTGGCAGGTTGAGGACCAGTCTTACGGCGGCGTTCTGGATGTTCTGTAGCTTGCGGGTGAGGTTTTTGTTTATTCCGGCGTAGAGTGCGTTGCCGTAGTCGAGTCTGCTGGTGACCAGGGCATGAGTGACGGTCTTTCGGTGTTCGAGGGGGATCCATTTGAAGATCTTACGAAGGAGGCGGAGGGTGTGGAAGCAGGAAGACGAGACCGAGTTGATCTGGCGGTCCATTTTGAGCTCGGAGTCCAGGATGATTCCCAGGTTGCGTGCGTGGTCCGTGGGGGTTGGCGGATTTCCGAGGGCGGGGGGCCACCAGGTGTCGCTCCAGGCATCGGGGTTTGGGCCCATGATGAGTAATTCTGTTTTGTTGGTGTTTAGTTGTAGGCAGCTGTTTTTCATCCATTTGGCGACCGCTTCCATGCCTTCTCGAAAGTTGCGTCTGGCGGTGTTGGGCTCGTTGGATAGGGAGAGGATGAGCTGGGTGTCGTCTGCGTATGACACGATGTTGAGTCCGTAGGTTCTGACGATGGGGGCAAGTGGAGCCATGTAGACGTTGAAGAGCGTCGGGCTGAGGGAGGAGCCCTGGGGGACTCCGCAGGTGGTAGGTGTGGGGTCCGAGAGGAAAGGGGGGAGTCTGACCCGCTGCGTCCTGCCGGAGAGGAAGGAGCGGATCCAGTCGAGGGCCTTGTCCTGGATTCCTGCGTCGTAGAGTCTGCGTATTAGGGTGCGGTGGGAGACTGTGTCGAACGCGGCTGATAGGTCGAGGAGGATTAGGGCTACTGTTTCTCCTTTGTCCAGTAGGGTGCGGATGTCGTCTGTTGCGGCGAGGAGGGCGGTTTCCGTACTGTGGTTTTTTCTGAAGCCGGATTGGGAGGAGTCGAGGATGTTGTGTTCTTCAATGAATGTGGCGAGTTGGCTGTTGATGGCTTTCTCGATGACTTTCGCTGGGAACGAGATCAGGGAGATGGGTCTGTAGTTTTTGAGGTCGGTGGGGTCCGCTGAGGGTTTCTTTAGGAGGGGATTGACCTCGGCGTGTTTCCAGTCGTCGGGGGACGAGGCGGTCGCCAGGGAGCGGTTGATGGTGTGGCGGAGCATGGGTGCGATGTGGTGGGGGCAGTGGTCCGTGGGGGCCCCTGAGTGGATTGACTTCATTGTCTTCAGTGTGTCTTCGGTGGTGAGGGCTGTCCAGTCGTCAATCGCTGGTTTCCGGGTGTCGGGGTGGTTGGTGAGGGTTCAGTGTGTTGGTTGTCTTCGTCGAAGTTGTGGTAGATGCTCTTGATTTTGTGGTGGAAAAAGGTGCTGAGTTTGTCGCAGAGGTCTTGTGAGGGAGGGATGTCAGTAGACTCGCTGGTGGGTTGGGCGAACTCCTTGATGATGCTGAAGAGTTCCTTGCTGTTGTGCGCGTGGGTGGAGATTCTGTCTTCAATCGCTTTTTTCCCCGTTTCTCTGATGAGTTGATGGTGAGTGTTGGTGGCGGCTCTGAAGTTGTTGTGGGCTTCTGTGGATTTGGTGTTCCTCCAGGCCTTTTCGAGGCGGCGGCATGTTCTTCTGGACTCTCGAAGTTCGGTGGTAAACCATCTGGCTTTCTTGGCGCGGGTATTGTTGTTTTTCTTGAGGGGGGCTATGGTGTTGGTGCTGTCCGAGATCCATCTATGCAGGGTTCGGGCTGCGGTATTGGGGTCGTCGTTTTCCCCGATGGTTGGGGTGGAGTTGTTGAGTGAGGAGGTGAGCTGGTCGTCGGTGATTTTGGTCCAGTTTCTTCGTGGAAGCAGGTGCTGGTGTCTGTGGATGGTGGGTGTTCTGAAGGTGAAGTGGACGCAACGATGGTCGGTCCATGGGAGTTCGGTGGTGTGGCTGAAGGTGATGGAGTTTCCTGTAGTGAAGAGGGGGTCGAGGGTGTGTCCTGCTGAGTGCGTGGGCTTGGTCATGATCTGGCGGAGTCCAATGTTGTGGAGGTTGTCCAGGAGGGATGTGGTGTTGGGGTCCAGTTGGTTGTCAAGGTGGAAGTTGAGGTCTCCCAGCAGGGTGTAGTTGGTGGATGCGATTGCCTGCGGGGAGATAATGTCCGTGATGGAGTTGGCGAAGGGTCCGCGGGGTCGGTAGATGAGGGTTCCTCGGAGGGTGGTGGTGGGGCTGGCCAGTATCTTGAAGTGAAGGTGTTCCATCAGTTCTGTGGGCTCGTTGGGGAGTGTGCTCAGGCGGAGGCTGGATTTGTGGACGATGGCGATTCCTCCTCCTGGGCGGGTGGAAAGAGTGGAAAGGCAGAGAGAGATGTAGAGTAGAGTGGTGTAGAGTAGAGTGGTGTAGAATAGAGTGGGGCAGACGGGGGTATCATAGAGTGGGGTGCACAACCACCCTCCCCAAATGAAAAAATAAAAATGAAGAAAGCAAGAGTGTGAAATGGACGGGGTAACTGCTCATTCCACATTCAATGCTCCTACTGGGGAGTGCCACATAATGACCTTCAAGGGCTTTTTCAAAGGTTTTTGATGCTTGGCGTGTCTCTAGAAGGGACAGCGGAAACCGCCAAGCTTTTTTTAAATGTTATAGAGGGCTGCAGGAAGCACAGCAGCCCCCCTATGAATTTGTTTTTAAAAAATTGCACTATGTTTTTTGGGGCATTGAATTCATGACCCTGTCGCTCGGATATGAATTTGCCTTAAATAAATAAAAAGACAAGAGGCGTTTGGCAAAACAGGAGCAAGTTGCTTTGATTAAACTCTGCGGCCATTTCTCGATGTATAAAGTTTTGGCCGTCAATTTATACAGTTCATGAGGTACAATAAAATGTTCTCTACATTCCTAAAGAGCATCTTAGTCGTAAATCAATCACATGTGCCCATCTGACACAGATGGCTCTCGACCTCTGGGAGAGCTAATGTGGGCCAGAGTGTATGTGTCCAGATGTCCAGTGTGAGGAGCGAGTGATCACTATGTGTGGTGTGCATGTCGTGTCTTGATTGGTTGAGTGTACCTATCTACATGTGGTATCTAGCTTTGTGGTATTTTTGGCAAACACGAGCCTTTGGCTAAACTGGTTTAATTGGGGCTAATTACTTCAGACTTGTTTGTGGTGCAACTATCTATCTGTGGAATCGATCAGGGTTTCCCCTGGGTGTGTGTTTGCCTTTAGTTCACGGGGGACCCCACCTGTGACCGTGGGTTGCAGGACCTGCCTGACCACGTATCTCTGACTCGGGGTTGATGGTAGGTCACCTTGGGTGAATCCGACAGCAATGATGTGAGTTGATTGGAACTCCTAAGAATAATATTGCAGCCACTGGTATCATTTTTATCAACATTATCAGCATTGCACATACTGTTGTCATCTTGTACATTGATATCATTCTTACTGGTATTGATAAGGTTATGTTTGCTTTGGTCTGGACATACATTGACATTGTTCTTATTGGCAACAATAATATTATTGTACGAGCATGGATAATGGAATACAATGGTATCATTATTGCTGATGTCAGTGCTGCTGTGCGGGCACAAGTTACGATATACATTGACATTGCATTGACAGGCATTGTCGAGGTTATGTGGGCACAGGCTGTGGCATACGTTCACATTGCATTTACTGATATAGCCGTTGTCGGGCCTGCACATATCATGACATTCATTGACATCATATTCACCCATCCCACCAATCCCAGGAGAGTTTACCATGTTTTTTAAAGTGCTCCAAGCTGGAGCAGTATGCTTTTCAGCCAGAGTGCGGGGATCCTTTGCCGTTAAATCTATGGCTTCTTTTTGTACAATGAAAATTTTTAAAGAAAGCCTCAACACGTCTATGGTTGTTTTGTAAAAAATCCTTCATTTAAAACATTAAAATGACAAGGGGGATTATTGTTAACCATTGGAATATATAAACATGGGAATACCTTGGATTATAGGCAATAATAAATTAGCATATAAATGAACCAGCTTTATATATGTTTATCTGCTGACACCTTGATAATGTCAATAGGCCTGCTTGATATATTTTGCAGTTCTGACTTTTTGATAAAGCCAGTAGAACTGTCTTACTTATAATGACGAATCACCTTTATATTTTTACATGACATGGGCCACCCACATGGGGTTGGGCACAGGGAAAGTCCCTATGCCACACAAAACAAGCAATTCCTGACTTTTGAGCCAGCTTACAGCCAGCATTTCTACATGCACTCACTATGAGCGGCCCCCTCTCTACTTCAGCCCATGAGTACGCTTAACTCTGCACCCCGATAGTGCCTTTCACAATAAAGTTAAATGTACCACTGGGGCTTAAGCAATCTATGGTCATGTTTTAAAAAAATCTCAAACCACTCATGCAGGCTTCAGCCAGTAACCCTCCCAGACAAGACAACAGCATCAACATGTCACATAAGTGCAGTTCAATCATGTTAATACTAACTATTCTAGGTTTGACAACAACTGTATTACATTGAAACCTGTTCTTGTTATGTCCCTTCCTCCCCTAAGCTTTACCTTTTGGGTGAACTTCACTTTACACAACTTCACATAATCCTCTGAAACACTAGCTGGCAAACACACAGCTAAGAGGCGCTATTTACTTGGATATGAGGTATGCAGTGTTCAATTCCTCTGTCGACAGTGGGTCTGGGTCAAGTTGTAACATTTTATTCACTGTCCTACTTGGGTTACGGGTGTTATCTCTCATTACCCCACACACCACCACGTCAGACCGTCCCACAGCACCCCAAAAGATATAACACTGCACCACACTGGCTTACTTCATGCGGCATAACACTGTACAACATCACACTACAGCAGGTCACACCACAGCACACCACACCTCTATTGCTCATTAACCACATCCGACCATCCCATTGCACCCCAAAATATACAACACTGCACCACACTATCTAACTTCAGGCAGCATGACACTGTGCAACATTTCACTTCATCGTGGCACACCACAGCACAACACAACTCTACCAGTCATTCAGCGCATAAGACCATCTCACAGCACGGCAAAAGACACAGGACTGCACCAGACCACCTAACTTCACGTAGCACAGCACTGTACAATGTAAGTCTACAGCATGTCAAACCACACCACAGCACACAACCCCTCTACCACACTTATGCACCACATCAGACCACCAACCAACAACAGCACAAAAGATAGAGCACTGTACTACACCACCTAACTTCACGGAGCACAACACTATACAACACCAGACTACAGCATGTCACACCACTCGTCTACCACTCATTGACCACATCAGACCATCTCGCAGCATCCCAAAAGATTTCCGCACTGCACCACACCACCTAACTTCAGGCAGCACGACACTGTACAACATCACACTACAGCAGGTCACAGAACAGCACACCACTCGTCTATCACTCATTCACTACATCAGACCATGCCACAGCTCCCCAAAAGATACAGCACTCACCACACCACCTAACTTCAGGCAGTACGACACTGTACAACATCACACTACAGCAGGTCACAGAACAGCACACCACACCTCTACTACTCACTGACCACATCATACCATCTCAGAACATCCCTAAACATTTCAACAGTTCACCACATCACTTAACTTTACGCACCCTGACACTGTTAACATCACACTACAGCATGTAACACAACACCACACCACACCCCTGCCACTCATTCACTGCATCAGATCATCCCACAGCACCCCAAAAGACACTGGACTGCACCACTCCACAAACATCACATAGCACGGCACTGTACAACGTCACACTATATGAGATTGGTTGGACTCTCTTGCCTAGCCAGAGTTCAGCTTTTGACACTCGGAAGCTCTGCACACTCGAGGAGAGAAAGGACAGGACCAAAATCCATGGCTGTTATCCTTTAAGGGATTGGGATTAAATCCTCAGGAGATCTGTCCTGCTGAGCCCTGCTGAGAAGAGGGCAGAGAACATGCCCTGCCCCATCAGAGCCTGAGATCCCAGGTGAACGTGCGCAGCACTGTCAGGTCCACCTTTTGGGCCCAACCCAACCTGAACACAACCAGACTGGAAACCAAACCCTGCTCTGGCTAAAATGTTCAAAAGAGTCTATCACAGCATGCCAAAGGCAAGCCCATCAGCGCCCGTCCACGCCCGACCGCCGCCAGGTGCCAGGAACTTTGCATCTCCACCTCCAGAGCCTAACTCACCTGTCTGGATAAAATACGATAGTCAGGAATTAAAGAAACTCAAGTACAGAGGGCAACATTGCTCCTCTCAACAGCCACCAACTTAGAAGGCCATTTTTCATGTCACAATTGTAAGATCTCGTGCTCTGTTTATAATTTACCCTCTAGGGCTTTTAAACATGGTGACCACACCTCCTCTGGTACACAACCTTTTACTCCCAACACCTTATCCACCCATACCAGGGATACATTCAAGGGTAACCAGCCTAATCCTTCTCTGACATTAAAGAGTCTCTATTTTAATGCAAGGTCCATTCCTAAACATGCTATAGAAATTTGGGACCTGATAACTCAGCGATCACTGGACTTATGTTTTATCACGGAAACCTGGCTCAAACCTCAAACTCTTCCTTGCATTCCCGTGGCACTCCCGGAAAAATATAAAGTAGTCAAACTAGACAGAAAACGAAGACCATGTGGGGAAGTAGCCATCGTCTTCCGAGACTCACTCAAAGTTACTTTACTCAACTCAGTGCTCACCGACGTGGCTGAAATTGCGATATTTAAAATCGATCTTCCCCATGGAGTTCTATGGAAAGGAGCCCTAGTATATTGCCCCCCAACCTCTAAGAAAGACTTCAGTATCAAATTAGTGGAACTTATTGCCCCATATGTGTTATCTACGCAAAATGTCTTCCTTATTGGAGACTTCAATTATCACGCTGAAATAGCTTCGATTCTGAGGCCTCCAATTTGCTATATATTTTAAAACGTTAGATCTCCATCTGACTGAAGCAGGTCCCACCCATACAGCGGGTCACACTCTGGACCTCCTTGTAATGATCTTGTCTCCTCCTTCAATGACCTGCGTGTCATGAGGTTCTGTGTTCTGGAATCTGGGGATGACGGAGTTCGTGTGAACGGCGGTTGCCGACGATGAAAGTGGATAGGACGTCTAACCTGACCTGCTTGTCCCTATCTCCCAAATAAATCACCTTCACATCTCACCACCGGTGTTACCTACTTTATTACACTGGCGACGAGGGTGGGATGGACCCAGCCGACGTCCTAACACATCGAGCAACCTCAAGTGGAACCTAAACTCCGAGCAAGTCTCAACGTTGAACTTGAACTTTGTCTTCCTCCTTAAGGTACTGTGCGGCGCTTTGCTTTCTTTTGATGTTTTGACGGAGTACAAACACCCGTCCTCTCTGCCCAGCGCGTAATATTGGAGAAGACTCAACTTTCCGGCAAATTCATTCATTTATAGAATTTGAAGCGCTCACTCACACTTACCCGCCTCTTCCTACGCGAGTCGAGCCAACTGCCAGCACTCATATTTGAAGCGAGTGACTTGACTTTCCCGCATTTTGTGGTATCATATTTGTCGAGGGGTTAAGGCGTCCCTCGCGCTTCTCCTGCCTCGCGCTATTCCAGTGCGTGTTGTTGCCTGGAAACACTCCTCTGCCCAGCAACTGCTTACGCGTCAGATAGCGTTATCCTTGACGATTCACGGATGGTTGGTTGCACAGCAACGGAAGACGCTTTCGTTTGTAACAAGCTGCGCAGTCTTCTTCGCTGACACGCACAGCCTCCACTCGTAAGACAATTTAAACACTTCGCCTTCATTCAAGACCCTGCAGCTTGCCAAGTCTACCTCGCTGACACCCACAGCCTAAAATTTCACAAGCTTGTCAAGTTAAACTCGCTGACAAGCACAGCTTTGAGATGTACATTATTTAAAACTGCCACAAATTAATTCTAGACCCTGCAGCGTGTCAAGGTTTCCTCGCTGACACGCACAGCTTGACATTTCGCCAAATTGAAAGTCAACACACTGATAGGCACAGTTTTGAATGACACAATTTAAATAATACGCTGTCCTACAAAGTTGTAAAATTGTCCTAGCCTGTCAAACCTTATTTTCTACGCTGATAGGCTCAGCAGTTATTCTAGAAGCTAAAATTTTTTTTCTTTCTTCTCAATTTTACGCCTGTCAAGCTTAACTACGCTGATAGGCACAGCATCTACAGTTCAACCAATTTAAGGATATATACCCGTTCATCATTATCTCAACTCGTCTTCTTTCCCCTCCGTTTCAAAGATGCAAAATGTCACGCCACCCCCTTTTTCCTTTCCAATCCCGGTGAACCTACTGTACGCTGGTCTAAGTGGAAAAAGGTCTTTATCAACTACGCAAGAGTGTGCGGAGTATCCCTCAGTGCAGAGAGGAAATCAGCCTTGTTATTACACTGTTTAGGCACCGAAGGGCAAGAAATCTTCGAACACTTACCGGATCTTGATAACTCTGAATCTAATAACCTTAATGAGTTTGAAATTTGCTTGATGAAACTAGATAAACATTTCTTACCCAAAGTAAGCACAGTTCTAGAGCGTTACCACTTTGGGAAAAGAACCCAACAAACTAAAGAAACAGTTGAAATGTATGTTTCTCATCTACTGCAAACTTGCCTCCACCTGCAAGTTTGAGGGCGCACTTGAAGAACGGGTGCGTGATCAATTCATGCTTGGTTGTGCAATGGAAAAAGTGAATGATGAATTGTGGCAGAAGGATGACCCAAAACTTGATGAGGTCATCACTATCGCAAAACGCATTGAACACTCTTTAGCTTGTGTTGAAACCATAAAGAAAAAGAAACTGACTCTACAACCACTTCAGTTGGGAGAGTTCAAGCTATCTCTCAAGCTAGTTCGTCAAAAAGAGTTGAATCCCATACCATGAAACCAAAACGTTTTGAACCACAATCATCATGGCAAAGGAAGCCTTTCCAAGGAAAATGCTTTCGTTGTGACAATATCGACCATCTAGCCAATGATAAATCCTGCCCAGCCATAAATGCAAAATGCCTCAATTGCGGGAAAGTGGGCCACTGGACTAAAGCTTGCAGACTACAAAAAAATAAAAGAAACAAACGAGTTAAAGAGGTTTGGATACAAGATGAATCTGAATCCAGTTCTGACGATCTACACTGCGGTGAGATCTTGACTCATGTTGATCAAGTTAAGTGCTCAAGCCCTGTCGAAAGTGTCCTCATAAATGGTCATCCCGTTAAAATGCTTTTTGACTCGGGAGCAAAGATCACCTTAATCCCGAAGTCCTTCTACGACGTATTTCTCATGGGAAAAGTGAAAGTATGGAAACCTGACATCAGGCCTCTTGCATACGGGGACAACCCATCAAACTGTTTGGTTACTTTGAAGGAGACATTGAGTTCAAGAATAGATTAACGGCTGGTAAAATATACATCTCCACGAAAGGAGATAGTATAGTGAGTTGGGTTCACCAAGCCGATATGGGTGTCATGTTGATTCCGGGTGGCAACCCTTGCATTGTCTTGAGAGAAAAAACTAAAGACCCTCTTGGAGAGTCAGATTTCCCCAGACAAACACCTTCCACTACATCTGAACTCTTTAAAGCTGACCAGGTAGACAATCTACGCTCAGAATTCAAAGAAGTTTTTAGTGAACGCTTAGGTTGTCTATCTAACTACACTCACAAGATTATCTTGAGACATGACGCCATCCCAGTAGCCTGCAAAGTGAGGAATGTGCCTTTAGCTCTGAGAGATTCCATGGAAAATGAGCTAAAAAAATTACTCAAGGAAGGCATCATAGTTGAAACTGAGGCTAGTGATTGGTTGGCCCCAGTGGTTCTTGCCCGAAAGGCCTCAGGTGAGGTTAGGCTTTGTGTGGACCTACGCTCCCTTAATCGCGCAGTTGTACCTGATAGGTATCCTCTCCCCAACATCGCAGAGATGCTGACTCAACTGGCTGGAGCTGAGGTATTTTCCACACTTGACCTCAGGGCCGCATATCACCAAATTAAGATTGACCTTGAATCACAAAATCTCACTGCCTTTATAACGCCGTTTGGCACTTTTAAGTTTACTAGACTTCCCTTTGGCCTTAACTCAGCAGCATCTGTGTTTCAGAGAGCCATGGAAGACGTTTTGCAGGGGCTACCTGGAGTAAAAATATACCAAGACGATGTTTTGGTTCACGGCCCCTCCCAAACCACTCACGATAAAAGACTCAAAGCAGTACTGGATCGTTTCAAGTCACGTGGTTTAACACTACGTGAGAGTAAGTGTAAATTCAATCTTCATGAAATTGACTATTTAGGCCACAAACTGTCTGCTAATCGGGTAAAACCTAAAGACAAGTTAGTGAGGACTATTGCCGATCTCCCAGCACCCCAAAGCAGAGACGAACTTGTCACCTTTTTAGGGATGGCGGAATATTATAATAAATTTGTTCCCGGGTTTGCCTCTCGTACCTACACTCTCAGAACTCTTCTAAAAAAAGGAGCAAGATTTAGTTGGTCAGAAAAATGTCAAGAAGAATTCAATGATGTGAAGAAGGCCTTGAGTGAAGCTCCTTCACTTCACAGCTTTGATACCTCTGCTTCTTCCATACTCGTTACTGATGCTAGCTCTAAAGGACTTGGGGCTGTTCTTAAGCATGTTAAAAATGGTCATGAAACGACTATTACGTTCCTATCAAGAGCTCTCGTAGGGTCTGAATTACAATATTCCGTAATTGAAAAAGAAACACTCTGCATATTCTGGGCGATCAAGAAACTTAAGAAATTTCTATGGGGAAGCTCCTTTACGGTACAGTCTGACCACAAACCCCTGAAAGACCTATTTACAAAAAAAAGCCTGGATGCCGTGTCCTCAAGAATCACCAAGTGGATTGTAGCTTTACAAGACTATGATTTCATTGTTTATCACATACCTGGTACACAAAACAAGGTTTCCGATTGTTTGTCCCGCCTTGTAAGGAATGACCCAAGTGTTACGTGTGATAAGTTGGGTGACGCATGTGAGTTTGATGATTATAAGGTCTGTGAAGTGACTGATGGTGTCCTAAGCGAGGAAAAATGGAAATCTTCCATGGCAAACGATCCAGTCATTCTTAAGGTTTGCGAGTTAGTAACTGCTGGTTGGGAGGGTATAAAATGTCTGGATGAGGAAACAAGGAAGTTTTGGAACGTAAGACATGAGTTGTCCGTCTCCTCAGGGCTACTTCGGAGAGGCACAAGACTAGTTCCACCTGTTTCCCTCAGGGAGGAAATAGCTCAACAGGCTCATCAGGGACACCAGGGAATTTCTAAAACGAAAGAGAGAATTCGTTTGCACTTCTGGTGGCCCGGTATTGACCTGTTAGTTGAACGTATGGTGAGAGATTGTCAGGAGTGTAACTCTTCTGATAAAATATATAAAACTAGAGTACAACCTATGGCCGTACGTGAGGCTCCCACTCGTTGCTGGCAAGAAGTAGCTCTGGATCTCCTGGGCCCTGTTTCTAGTAATTCCGGTCAGTCATTTGTCTTAGTCTTAATTGATTTATTCTCGAGATGGCCGGAGATTAAGGTCTGCCACAGTATCGAGACTAAGGATGTCATAAAATTTCTCGATGAGGTCTTTTCTCGTGAGGGTTTCCCTGATTGTCTCCTTACTGATAACGGAGTCCAGTTGGTTTCAAGAGAGATGGAGACCTACCTTACGAAGAAAGGGATCAGACACAAACGTTGTGCTCTCTATCATCCTGAAACTAACGGGATGGTAGAGAGGTTCAACCGTGTGCTTAAAGACTCCATTCAGTTGGCTAGATCTCAAAACAAGGATTGGAAAGCTGAAATCCAAGAAAGAGTAATGTTGTATCGTCTTACTCCTCATTCGACAACATCTTTGGTTCCCTTTGAACTCTGTCGTGGTAGAAAACCTAATACCCGTATGTTTCAGTCATGGATGAGAGGGGAGTGTATCAGCTCTTGTTTGAGCGATGAGATGAATTTAGATCTTAATTCTAGAATTAGGTCTCGAGATGTCAGTACAGCTCCAGATTCAGCTTCCTGGCAAGCCTGTCAGGACTTAAAAATCGCTAAGAGGAAGGCTTACTTTGACTCGAGGCACGCAGTCTCACGCACTCGTGTACGTGTGGGTGACAGAGTGAGAGTTCGTCTTCCTCAAAGGTCCTCTGGCCTTTCAAAGTTTTCCACACCTTATGTTGTTAAAAAATTGTTTCTAAATGCTGTCAAATTGTGTGATGGACGGATATGGAATCTTAACAGAATTGCTCTCGCACCTAACATGCTTGTTACTCCTAACAGTTCTCCTGTCGTATTGCCAAAATTGAGAAAGAGTGTGCGTGTTAGAAAGCTCCCAAAGAAGTTCAATGACTTTGTTTCGCATTAACGTTTCGACTATTGGTTGTTTTAGTTTGGTTGTTTTAGTTTTATTTATTTATTTATTTTTACCTATTTTCTTTTCTGAAAGGGGGAAGATGTGTAATGATCTTGTCTCCTCCTTCAAAGACCTGCGTGTCATGAGGTTCTGTGTTCTGGAATCTGGGGATGACGGAGTTCGTGTGAACGGCGGTTGCCGACGATGAAAGTGGATAGGACGTCTAACCTGACCTGCTTGTCCCTATCTCCCAAATAAATCACCTTCACATCTCACCACCGGTGTTACCTACTTTATTACACTCCTCTTCACCGATTCCCAGTCCATGCAAATGGATGCACCTGAACCTTTGACATGGACAGACCATTTTCTATTAAAATTTAAAATTCCTGTCAATGCCATCCCTGACAAAGTCACCTTGGGGAGACATGGGAGTGCAAGACATTGGAAGCAGGTGACCCCCAGCAGCTTCCAGTCTGCGTTAGGGCTCCCAAATTAGAGAAGACTACAGACATCAATTCCACCTGGACTGCGTTCTCCATTTCTCTCACAGAGGCATTTGACATATTGGGTCCTAATCGTTTGCACATCAGTAAACCAATGCGGCCTAACGCCCCTTGGTGTACTGCCGACCTGAGAGCCACCAAAACAAACTGCAAGAGATCGGAACGCAAAATGGAGACGCACCAAAGATGCTTTCGACAAACAACACTACAAAAGAATGAAACAAACAATATGTTCCTTGCATTCGTTTGTAGTGTTGTTGATACCATGATCAAAAATACACGTAGAGCACATACCATCAACACAATTACACAAGCAGATAATTCTGCCAAATAACTTTTTAAGGTGGTTAAAGAGCACACCAGTCCTCATGCATGTACCGTAACCACAATGGCCACCCAGACACTCTGTGATACCCTAGTCTCCCATTTCGTGAATAAAATAGATAGCATCTGCTGCAACTTTCAGAACAACTTGTCAACTTCATCCTCCAACTGCCCGGCTAACTTTTGCTACAGTAAAACTCAGGCCTCATTGGAGATATTTGAACCCATCACACACATCCAATTGTCAGATCTTATAGCCAAAATTAAATCTGGCTCTCTGGCGGATTCATGTCCCCCTCATACTTTTACCATGCTAGCTTCCTCACTGGTACCATCAGTCACATCTTTATGTAATCTATTGTTGTCTTCAGTTTCCATCCCTTGGGAATGGAAAGCTGCTTATCTTACACCTATTCTAAAAAAAAATCACCTTGATCTTTCTGACCCCGTCAATTATCATCCCATATCTATTCTCTCAATAATTGGCAAACTGCTGGAATCTCATGTAAATAAACAGCTGGCATCTTAACTGGAGACTTACTCCTTGTTGGATACCTCTCAATCTGATTTCCGCCCTCAACACAGCACAGAGACGACTCTTGTCACAGTGACAGACTCTCTCAGTCTTGCTTTGGACGCCAGCACGCCAGCTATGGCGGTCCTACTCGACCTGTCCACAGCATTTGACACCATATCACATCCTATTCTAATTTAACACCTTCAGGAGATAGGTATCCACGGCACTGCCTTACCGTGGCTTACAGACTTTCTGAAAGATAGAACTCAAACTATTACTCTAGGTCCTTTCCAGTCCAAGATGGTGTTCCTGAACAAGGGAGATCCTCAGGACTCTGCCTTAAGCCCAACTCTTTTCAATGTATGTCTCCCCTCCTTGCTCGGTTAGTTAAATCCTATGGCTTCGAGATACTCTCCTATGCGGATGATACCCAGCTGGTCATCGCTCTTGAACAGGTTTATGAGGATGTTAAACCGCGATTCATCTCCTGTATGAGGGACCTCACAACCTGGATGTCCTCAAACTTGTTTACAACTGAATGGAGACAAGACTGAAATACTACTTCTTGGCAAAACTCATCTCTATTGGGCTGAGGACTGGTGGCCGATGGAGCTTGGCCCTGCCCCCGCTCCAAGAAGTACGGTGAGGAACTTAGGCATCCTCTTTAACAACAAGCTATCAATGAAGGACCATGTGACTTCCACATGTGGTATATGTTTCGGAATAAAACGCCTCCTTAAGAGGATTTTCCAGCGGCTGCCATCGGACTCTCGTAAGACCCTCATCCAGGCCCTGATTATAAGCCTCCTTGATTATGGAAATGTGCTTGTAGTAGCATCCAACGAATCTCTCCATGCCAAGCTGTAGTTGGTTCAAAATACTGCAGCCCGACTGGTTAATAAACAGCCTTCGGGCACCCCATCCGTCCCTTTGCTTAGAGCCTTGCATTGGCTCCCTATAAAAAAGAGAGTAATCTTCAAACTTCTCTGCTTGACACACAAGGCTCTGGCAGGTAAGGGGCCCAAATATTTACAGGACAAATTGAGACCTTACTGCCTTGATACAAGCCTTAGATCAAAACATCTGCTGCTTCTCTGCCCTCTACGCATCCGCACATCTAAATACGGAGGATGGGCCTTCTCTCACCTGGCTCCGTACCACTGGAACAAACTCACCTTGGCCATTAGAGCGTGTAAGGACTTTGCTGGTTTCAAGAAACAGCTTAAAACATGGCTGTTTTAATTAGCAGCTCCTGACTCTCAGCTACCTCAGAGCCGAGATGTCCCTTCGGGGATGAGACGTGCGCCTTAACAAATACCAAATAACATAACATAATATAACCTAACCTGCAACTAGAATGCGCCACGGTGCATAGTTGGGGTGCTGTTAACTGATGGCCACTCACCCTGGTCTGGAAAATGCCAGGATGGCCAGGCCAGCCCTGACACCAGTAGAGACGGCGCCACAAAGTACTAGAGGCGACACAAGAAGCCCCTGCAGCAAACTTATGAAACTGTGATAGGCCCCTCGTAAGGTGCCTGGTGCAGCATTGTACGTCTTTATTCTTTGTGTGGAACTGCAAACTCAACGTTCTAATTCAGCCTTTATTTCATTCCTCTCTAACAATTATGTCTCAGCTCTATGGAGTCCATCAGAAGCCAAAAGGGTTCCGACAATGCTATCTCGCAAGACACTACATCTGGTACTTTTGTAAGCCTGGACACTGCAGATGTGAGGCCAGTGTGTGACCCTCTGAGTATCTTCCTGTGGTAGTCTTCATTGTTTGGAGCCCCAGTGACATGACCTGAGCTCTGCCTAACAGCCAGAAACCCTGATGGGATACGCACAAGCTGCACAGGTGATGCCTCTCCCCAGCACACCAACATCCAACTCTGCGGCCAGCTGGACACCACTCGAGGTGAACCCTGAGTACGCCATCTACCGGCTTCCAAACAAAAACAAGCCCGAGTACGGGCACCACCAGAGGCCAGACCCATCTACTCTGTAGCACTGCTGAATGAATGTGTAACACTGACATCAGTTTACCCACCTCTACTGATTGGGAGGTTTAGTGCAACAGAAACTCTGATAACCCCCTCCTTGAAGTCAGGCACCACATCTCTGGGTGTGGGTACTTCTCCCTCACCACTAGACATCACCTTTCTGCTGCCACCATCTGAGCTGGACTCCGCCCTCATGGCTTCCACCTCCAGCCCAGCCAAGCTCAGTTCATGAGCTACACACCTTTCTTTTTCCTGGGCTAAGGCTCTCTTAGCCTCAGCCCTCTTGAGTTCCCGGTCGAACTCTCTCAGTCTGCGATCATGAGGTCAGATCCGACTCTTTTCTTCACAAGCCCACCTTTCCCCCGTTTCCTTCTCCTTCTCCCCCATGGGTCTCAAACACTCAGAAGAAAATACAAACGGAAAGATAGATACGCATCAGGGCACTGGCACAATCGGGCTTTGCCCTTGGCTGCACCCTAGGTATTATTTTTATGCAGTTGTGGGATGGTCTGATGAAGTCAATGAGTGGTAGAGTTGTTTTGTGATGTTGTGTTGTATGCTGCATTGTGATTTTGTATGGTGTCATGCTGTGTGAAATTAGGTGGTGTGGTGCAGTGCAGACATCTTTTGGGATGTTGTGAGATGGTCTGATGTGGTCAATGAGTGGTAGAGGTATGGTGTGTTGCCATGCGAGCTTCTGTAGTGTGATGTTTACAGTGTTGTGCTTCATGAAGTTAGATAATGTGGTGCAGTGGTGCATCTTTTGGGATGCTGCTGGATGGCCTGATGTGGTGAATTTGTGGAAGAGGTGTGGTGTGCTGTTGTGTGACCTGTTGTAGTGTCATTTTTTACAGTGTTGTGCTGTATGAAGTAAGCCGGTGTGGTGCAGTGTTGTATCTTTTGGGGTGCTGTGGGACGGTCTGTTGTGGTGGTGTGTGGTGTAATGAGAGATTCCATCAGTAACCCAAGTAGGACAGTGAATAAAATGTTATAACTTGACTCAGACATACTGTTGACAGAGGAATGGAACACTGTGTAGTAATCTGTTAAATCAGATTATGTTTACTCTGTTTTATTAACCTTTCTATTACTGTTAATCTTTACTTGTAATGTATTGGGTTCCTTTTAGAATGTTCTCCTGCTGCTTAGATACTTTAGAATGTACATGTGTTATTCTTGAGTTGGTGTCTGTTGGAGCTGGCTGCCTTCAAGCTAGCTCCTTTTCCATGTAACCCTACAATAAATCTACTCAAGACAACAACTGTATCCTGGTTCCTTACTACATTTGATTGGCGACGATCCTGGTTACATGGATTACCC
Source organism: Calotriton arnoldi (assembly GCA_963921515.1). Classification (NCBI taxonomy): domain Eukaryota; kingdom Metazoa; phylum Chordata; class Amphibia; order Caudata; family Salamandridae; genus Calotriton; species Calotriton arnoldi. The sequence goes on along the minus strand of CAWUFW010005477.1, from coordinate 1,012,400 downwards.
AGCGTGCAAGATTTCTCTTCCATGAGATGTACCTACTATCTAGACAAGTCAAGCCACAAGCTCCTTGCCACAAGCTTCAAGTCTGCGTTATATCAAGCCTCAAGCCTCCCACCTCAAATCTGTTTTCGTTACAAGAGACGAGGTTGAAGATTTTCTTCAGTTCCAGCCAAGTCAGCTGATACGGTAGGGCGTTTTTACTCCTTTACTCCTCGGAATTCACCCTTACGCTAGACTCTCATCTTGACTTTTTAAAGACTTACTATCGCTTCTGGCTCTACTTGTGCTTGTTTCTAGACTGTTTTTTTTCCTGCGACTTAGAGCTCACTTCTAACTTTGTCGCGCAGAGAGTATTTTTTTTTAAATTTTCTCTCACCACTGCCTCGCACGCTCCTATCTCAAAGATTCTCTCACCTGTTACATGGAATAGCTCGTGCATGCAGTCTTCCATCGCTCGAGCCCTTGAAGAAAGCGCGATCTCCTTCGGAATTTGAATGCGTCTACTGTGACGTCAGCATCCCAACGTATTAGTGTCAGCGCGTCCCTGCTTCCCTACGCTATACGCCACAACATCACCGCCAGCGTCTCTCTGTCTCCTAGCAACGATTCAGCGCTGATGCGCACAGCCCGTTCCTGTAAACACAGACGCCAGTGTTCTTCTTCTTCATGGGAACCATTTCCCGCTGATGCGCACAGCTAGTTTCTATTAACTCTGACGCGCACAGTATGCTTTGTGCTGATTAACTCTCTCTTTGCCTCGTTTTGCTCTCAGCCTGCATTTACTAGTGCTGATGCGCACAGCTATCCTTGTTTACTTCAAAACGATGGTGCGCTCAGTCTGGAAGAGTCAACGCTGACGCACACAGCTGGTTTCACTCTAGTTAAACAATCTACGTGATGTCAACATCGCTGATGCACACAGTTGTTCTCTTTTAGCATCCTTTTCAATTATACCATTTATTCCACCTGGTGCTTTCCTACTATTTTTGTGTGTTTCACGCGGTGACGCACACACCATTTTTACGGAAAGACACACATCATATTTGCATATTATTTCTTCACCACTTTCTGGCAATTATCGTGTACATCTCCAGCGGTGATACACACACCAAATTTGTTTTATTTTCTTTGCAATGTGCACTTTACAGTCTGTTAACCCTCCTCCACCATTTCTGGACACCCCGGGAGAACCAGCTATCAGATGGGAGGTTTGGCATGACGCCTTTGAAACTTATTTAGGGGCCATAGGTGCAGCTAGATTCAGTGCAGATAGGAAAAAATATCTACTGTTACATTCTCTGGGTTTTGAAGGCAGATCTGTATTCAAGCACTTACCAGATTTACCTCAAGTAGAAGGCGCACAAAACGACGAATACAGAGAAACTGTACAGAAGCTCAAACTTCGCTTTGACAAGCAGCCCAGCCTCATGGTTCTCAGGCATACATTTTTTAAGAGGAAGCAATCTGAGGGGAAGATGTTGATTCTTATATTTCTGTATTGCGCAGATTGGCAGCAGACTGTAGGTTCGAGAATTTCACGGACCAACTCATCAGAGACCAATTTGTGTGTCATTGTAGAGACAAAAATATTAGACAGAAATTGCTTACCATGGGTGATCCGTCTCTAGATGATACCATTAAATTAGCTAAGAGTATAGAGATTTCTATGGTCTCTTTAAAAGAATTAGAGGATAAAGTTGTAGAACCAGTTAATGCTATTAACCTCAATTCATCTGTTAAGTCTGTCAAAAAAAATTATAAAAGCAATACCAACAACTTAGGCAAGGCGACCAAATCAGGAACATCAGGTAATGGTGAATCTATGGTATGTTTAAGATGTGGTAACCCACCTCATTCTAAGGGATCACGTTGTCCTGCTTCCAACGTCACTTGCAATTATTGCAAAAAAGTAGGACATTTTGCAAAAGTTTGCCTAAAGTTGAAAGGGCAAAAGAGTTTTAAGAAACCTGCTGTATGCTTAATTGACTCTGAGTCTTCTTCTGACTCGGAAGTAATTTCTGTTGTTTCTGACTATATTGCTGGTGATGTCATTGAAGGTGATCCTAAGTCCTGTGTTGACCCCATCGTTGATATTTCTGTAGGAACGAAATGTATCAAGCTTTTAGTTGACTCTGGTGCTAAAATAACCATGATCACGAAAAAACTTTTTGATGAAACTTGGGAAGGTAGTCAACCTCTTCTTCCTCCCGATCGTACACCTGTGTCATATGAGGGTCGGAAAATTGACCTTTTGGGTTTCTTTGAAGAGGAGTTGTGCTTTAAGGGAAGGAGAATAAAAGGGAAAATCTATGTTGCTGTTAAAGGTCTAAACATTTTAGGGTGGTTCCACCAAGGACTTTTCGGAATGATCCTTAAACCTGGAACCAAAGAGCAAGTCCTTGTTGTTGGGTGTTCCGATGAAGTCCAAACTCTCAAGGACAAGTTTCCCTCTGTTTTCAGCTCTGATTTAGGTAAAATTCAGGGTTTTAAACACAGAATCATAGTTAAAGAGGGGTCTTTACCAGTCAAACACAAACTCAGGGGTGTACCCTATAGTGTCAGAGATGACTTGGAGAAGGAATTACTGCAACTGTGCGAGAAAGGTGTTATAGAGCCAACTGAATACTCCCTTTGGCTTTCGCCTTTGGTTGTTGCCAGGAAGAGGTGTGGTCAACTCAGGGTGTGTGTTGACTTAAGGTCCCTCAATAAGGAAATCTGGGTTGACTCACATCCCCTTCCAAAAATAAATGATCTATTTGCATCCACCAAAGGTGCCAAATTTTTCACCAAGCTTGACCTGGCCAGCGCATATCACCAGGTTGAGTTGCATCCGGATTCCCGTCATCTTACTTCCTTTGTGTCCCCTCTTGGCACGTTTCAGTATCAGCGCATCCCATTTGGCTTGGCATCGGCTGCGTCGGTATTTCAGAGGGTGATGAGTAACATCCTTAAGGGTGTTGACGGTGTGTTAGTCTTTCAAGACGACGTACTCATCTTTGCCAAGGATGCTTCTTCACATGACCTCATTTTGCACAAAGTGTTGGGTTTATTTCAGCAACATGGAGTTGTTCTAAAACTAGAAAAATGCAAATTCTTTTGTACCGAGGTAGAATACTTAGGTCATGTTCTCACTCAAGATGGTGTTAAGCCTAGACCTGGTCTGCTGGAGGCCATTACCAATGCTTCCACTCCCACTGACAAAACTGGAGTCAAATCCCTGCTGCGTCTTTGTGAATATTATTCAAGGTTTATTCCCCATTATGCCACCATAGTCCGCCCCATCAGTAATCTCCTAAAAAAGGGGACTAAATTTGTTTGGAGCGATGAATGTGTGTTGGCGTTTGAGGAAGTTAAAGATCTCTTAAGAAAAAGTGCTGTGCTGAAACCTTTCGACCCAAGTTTACCATGCTGCCTAACTGTTGACGCTAGTCAAGTGGGGTTAGGTGCCACCCTGACACAAGTGGAGGATGGAGTCGAAAAAACTATTGGGTTTGCATCTAGAGTACTGAGGTCACCTGAATTGCAATACTCAGTTATAGAGAAGGAATTGTTGGCCTGCGCATGGGCTATTGAAAAGTTTCGCCCATATGTGTGGGGAAAGCGTTTTTTACTTCAGACTGATCACAAGCCTCTTGTCAATATCTTGGGTGGTAGTCTGAGTAAGTGTTGCACTCCCAGAATCATGAGAATGGTTACGAAGTTGCTGCAATATCAATTTGATATCAGACACATCGCTGGGGGTAAGAATGGGAAGGCAGACTTTCTTTCTCGTTTTCCTCCCACAAACTTTCTTGAGGATGAAGTTTCCTTTTCTGACCTCATAGAAGAAGATTGTGAAGATTGTCTTGTAGCAGGTGTGGACATTCCTGAGCTAAAGTTTTGTTCTGAGGATGAATGGAGGGGAGCATTTTCCAATGATTGTGTACTTCAAGATGTTTGTAATTTCGTTAGATGTGGGTGGCCAAGAGAGAAGGTTCTGCCTCCTTCACTTCAACCATTTTCTAAAGTTGAGGATGAAATTTCGTTGGAAGATGGCATTTTGTTGCGCAATGACAAGCTGATTCCTCCACACTCGTTCAGGAAAGGGATTATTGTTAGAGCTCATGAAGGACATTTGGGTTCCTCCTTCACCAAGCGCTGCATTCGTGACACATTTTGGTGGCCAGGAATGGACTCAGAAATTGACGAGTTTGTGATGGACTGTTGTGTTTGCAGATCATCAGACAAGTCCCTTAAAATTTCGGTTCCTTTCCTTATGCCTGTTGAGTGTACTGACCGTCCTTGGATGAAACTTGGTGTAGATGTCATGGGACCTTATATGACACTCAATGGTAATTCAAGATTTGTTTTGGGTTTGGTTGATTATGCATCCAAGTGGCCTGAGTACAAACTGGTTAGGGAAGCTGACACTAAAAGCATTATTAATTTTTAAGCGAGGTCTGGTCTAGAAGGATTTCCTGAAATACTTGTTTCAGACAATGGGAAACAGTTCGTCAGTAAGGATTTTGAATCTTTCTTGTCTGTTTCTAGTGTAAAGCACATAAAAAGTTCCCTTTATCATCCTCAAGGGAATGGACTTGTTGAAAGGATGAATCGAGTGATTGGGGACTGAGTGAAATGGGCTAAAGCTAGCAACAATGATATTGTTAAATCCCTTAACAGCATGATATGGTTCTATAGAACCACCCCACATTCATCCACCAAGGTGTCTCCTTTCGAATTGATGAGGGGAAGAAAGCCAAATACTTCCTTTCGTCCAGGGTGGATGTGCAAGTGGATTAATGCTGAGTCAGATGTACGGAAATTGATGTCTTTTGTAAAAAGTAATGTTTCTTCCACACAAGCTAAGCAGAAAAATTGTTTTGACACTAGGAAAGGTTCTAAGACCTCTATCCTCAAAGTTGGGGATACTGTTAGAATTAAGAAGTCTATTCATGTTAACAAATGTGAAAGCAGATTCGGTCCACCTGTCAAGGTAATTAAGATGGTGGAGAACGCCATTCAGGTCGAAGGTGGATTTTGGTGGAACTTAAGCAAAGTTGCGAAAGTTCAATGTCTTACTCAGCACGTATCCTTCAAGCACGATAGTAGCTTGTCCCTTGGAACAAAATCTGTCCTGGGGAATGCCAGGAGGAGTTCCCCAGGACAGGTAGTTAAACCTGCAAGGTATAGAGAATAAATTCTGACTTGTTTTATTTTTATTTATTTTTTATTTTTATTTTTTTGTTAGAAGAAGGGAAGGTAATGTAGTAATCTGTTAAGTCAGATTATGTTTACTCTGTTTTATTAACCTTTCTATTACTGTTAATCTTTACTTGTCATGCTGTGTGAAATTATGTGGTGTGGTGCAGTGCAGACATCTTTTGGGATGTTGTGAGATGGTCTGATGTGGTCAATGAGTGGTAGAGGTATGGTGTGTTGCCATGCGAGCTTCTGTAGTGTGATGTTTACAGTGTTGTGCTTCAAGAAATTAGATAATGTGGTGCAGTGGTGCATCTTTTGGGATGCTGCTGGATGGCCTGATGTGGTGAATTTGTGGAAGAGGTGTGGTGTGCTGTTGTGTGACCTGCTGTAGTGTCATTTTTTACAGTGTTGTGCTGTATGAAGTAAGCCGGTGTGGTGCAGTGTTGTATCTTTTGGGGTGCTGTGGGACGGTCTGTTGTGGTGGTGTGTGGTGTAATGAGAGATTCCATCAGTAACCAAGTAGGACAGTGAATAAAATGTTATAACTTGACTCAGACATACTGTTGACAGAGGAATGGAACACTGTGTAGTAATCTGTTAAGTCAGATTATGTTTACTCTGTTTTATTAACCTTTCTATTACTGTTAATCTTTACCTGTAATGTATTGGGTTCCTTTTAGAATGTTCTCCTGCTGCTTAGATACTTTAGAATGTACATGTGTTATTCTTGAGTTGGTGTCTGTTGGAGCTGGCTGCCTTCAAGCTAGCTCCTTGTCCATGTAACCCTACAATAAATCTACTCAAGACAACAACTGTATCCTGGTTCCTTACTACACACTGCATACCGTATATGGAAGTAAATAGTCCAGTTTAGCTGTGTGCTTTCACACAGCATGACACTGTACAAAAATCACACTACATCATACAGCACAACATCATACCACACCTATACCACTAATCAACTTCATCAGACCATCACACCGCGCCCCAAAAGTTATCAGCACTGCACCAAACCACCTAACTTCATGCATCACGACACTGTACAACATCACACTACAGCATACCACACAACAGCACACCACACTTTTACCACTCATTCCCCACATCAGACCATTCCACAGTACCCCACAAGATACAGGACTGCAGCACTCCACCTAACTTCACATAGCACAGCACTGCACAATATCCCTCCATCCAAGAAGCAGATAGGGCACACAGCGGGGCGCCAAGATTTCATTTTTTTTTTTTTTAAATGGCATAACGCGTTTCAGCGAGTGTGCCTTTCTCAAGTGTCTTTGACTCCGGGGCTCAATTACACGTCTTCTTTATGCGTGCTACCTCACTCTGATTGGAGGAAGCACAACGTAGACTACATATCCCAGCATACCACTGTTTCTCCTGGAAATGCTGTTATTCATTTAGTGTCTTTCTTTTAGCCCTTAAATAATGTCCTGTTATATCCTCATAGTGAGGGTGGGCTTTTGTTGCAGTCATCGTCAAAGTTCTATAAATGTCATTCATGTGTTGCCCCTTAAATCACTTAAAAAAAATACAATGAAATCCTCAGACCCCTTCATCCAGCCATGAATCGCCAACTTGAAACACACCCGGAGGTACTGTTTGAGTAACCTGCGTCTCACCGTGTAATCACGGTCTGTAGATAACAGCAGGTTTCCGTTCCCTTCGGCTGCGGCGGTTCAGAGGATTTCAATACCTTGAAACAACTCCCATTGCGATGCCACTGATGCCTCTGAACAACTTAAGGACGTGTTTGTGGCCACACGTATATATCAAGCACAAAATCCCTCCATCCAAGAAGCAGATAGGGCAAACAGCGGGGTTCCAAGATTTCATTTATTTCAAAAAATGGCATAACGCGTTTCAGCGAGTGTACCTTTCTCAAATGCCTTTGACTCCGGGGCTCAATTACACGTCTTCTTTATGCATGCTACCTCACTCTAATTGGAGGAAGCACAACATAGACTACATATCCCAGCATACCACTGTTTCTCCTGGAAATGCTGTTATTCATTTAGGGGCAGATCTACAAGAAACTAACGCAGCGCGGTGCCGCAAGTCATTTTGCTGCGCTGCGTTAGTTTCGAAGCACAGGGATGCGACATATTTACAACAATATGTCGCATCTCTGTGCTTCCCCCTGCGCTGGCGCACAAACAGCTGCCATGCGACAGCGCAGGCACCCTTGCACCATGGTGCAAGGATGCCTGCGTCATGGGGAGATTGTTTTTGTGCAGGAAGGGGGACCTTCCTGCACAAAAACAATCAATTGAGGTGATTTCCTCTTCCAATGTGTGCTGTAGAATGCTGCACGCATTGAAAGAGGAAAAAAACGAGGAGAAATGAAACATTTCTCCTCGTTGCACCTCGCTACGCCACCCCTAGGGTGGCGTAGCATTCTGACGCATTTCCAGATTTACGATTTCTCGTAAATCTGGAAATACATCAGTGGACATGGGTGTTGCGTGGGAACACCCACAGCAACACCCATGTCACGCCCCTAACACGCAAAGTGTTGCGTGAACAGGGGCGATATTTACAAGCACAGGTTAAGTCACGCAGGGTGACTTTACCTGTTCTTGTAAATATCACTTAGCAGGCTGCGCCACCGGTGCGTCACGCAACGTGATGCACCGGCGGCGCAAGGGGCTTGTAAATCTGCCCCTCAGTGTCTTTCTTTTAGCCCTTAAATAATGTATATATACTCGCGTATTTAGACTGTCTTCATACTTAGGTGGCTGGACTTGAGGCGCATTATGCTGTGTGCCCAGGGGCAATGAAATCATGCGATTGAGAGGGGACAGTATTTACAGCTGACAGAGATTCTGCAGTCCGCTCTCTATGGCCGCACAGCATTCCCCAATGGGAGTTAACAAGAGAACATTTCAAAACCCCGGTGATAACAAACTGTTTTACACGAAGCTGGCATTGAGGAAGGCATTTATTCGAAACGCGTCTGCCAGGAGTTTTAGAACTGCGCTTGAATAAGAACTTTTGATGTGCCAAGGTGGTGGAATAAAATCTTACCTGAAGTCAACCCGAGTTGTATCAAACCCGTTTGGATCTTAGAGCGGTAGTGGAAGTGTAGTCCCGGTGAACCGACCATCAAATTACGGAAGTGGAAGAAAATCCTTGTAAATTATATAAAGGTGTGTGACACAAATGTATGTAAGTGCAGAACGCAAATATTCTTTATTATTGCAGTGTCTAGGTGGTGAGTGGTAGGAGGTACTGGAAAATTTGTCTGAGTTAAGCACATTTTACTTTTATTTTTTAGGTATTAATTGTGCAATGCATGTAATGTTTTATATTTAATTTTGGGGTTTTGGACTGAGAGGTTGTTTTGTATTGGGCTTTTGAAGGGAGGGGTTGTCTAATTTAGTTTCTTTTAAGCAGTGGGGCACTTTGCTTGCCCCATCACTTTCAAAGGGTACCAGCCGCCCCTGAACTCAAGTACAAGGGCAAGACGTATGTAAAACTATGGTTATGTTTGAAGAGGAATATAAGGATGTATTTCGGGATGATTTGAATTGTCATAAAGGGTACAAACCACATAAAGTTGAAGGGTGGAGCAAAACATGTGGTTGCCAAAGTGAGAAGAATACCTTTGAATGAACAAGAAGGGGTGCAGAAAGAACGTGAACGTTTGATTGACTTGAAAATAATTGAACCGGTTGATTCAACTGAATGGTTGGCTTCCATTGTGGTGGCTAAAAAAGCTAATGGAGAGATTTGTTTATGCATAGACCAGTGAGGACTAAATAGGGAGGTTGTTGTTGATTGGTTACCTCTTCCCAATATTGATGTAATCATTTCCACATTAGCAGATGATAAATTCTTCACAACTTTGGATTTAGCATCTGCCTATCATCAAATTGAGTTAGACAAGTCTTCACAAAAATTGACTGTGTTTATTACAGCCGTAGGAACATTCATTTTTTGGAGGATGCCCGTTGGTTTGGCCTCTGCAGCCTCCGTATTTTAAAGAATCATGTCAACATTGCTCAAGGGAGTAAGATGGTATCAAGATGATCTATTGATTTTTAGATGTACAAAGGAGGAGCATCATTCTAGAATGTGCATGGTTTTGGAAAAATTGAGGAAAGCATTCTTGACATTGAGAAAGGATAAATGTAATTTTTGTGTACAAGAAGTCAATTATCTTGGACATCGTACTTCAGGTCAGGGTGTGTTTCCAAAAAGATTTAGTTGAAACTATTGTAAAGTTACAGGAATCTTGTAACAAAGAAGAAGTGGTGTATTTTCTAGGCATGATGGAATACTACTGTAAATTAATTACAGGTTATGCAGATAAAACTATACATCCAAGGAGACTGTTAGGCAGAAGAATAAAATTTGAGTGGGATACTGACTGTCATAAAGAGTTTATCTCTGCGAAAGAAGACCTTAGAAATGACCGCTGCTTACAAGCATTTGTACAAGGTGAAGAGACTTACATAATAACAGATGCCAGTGCAAAAGGGATTGGAAATGTATTAATTAAAAAAAGAGTGGGTTGACCATTTAATTGCTTGTGCATCTTGACGCTTAAATGAATCGGAGTTAAATTACTATGTAATTGAAAAAGAAGCCATGGCCATCTATTCAACGTTGGGAAAATACATCAATCAATCAATCACAGAATTTGTAGAGCGCACTACTTACCCGCGAGGGTCTCAAGGCGCTGGGGGGAGGGAAGGGGCGGGGGGGGATGCTGCTACTGGTCGAACAGCCAGGTCTTGAGTAGCCTCCTGAAGGTCAGCAGGTCTTGGGTCTTTCGTAGGCTTAGTGGAAGTGTGTTCCAGGTCTTGGCGGCGAGGTGTGAGAAGGATCAGCCGCCGGTGGTTGTTCTTCGAATGCGGGGGACGGTGGCGAGGGAGAGGTCGGCGGAGCGGAGCTGGCGGTTGGGGACGTAGAAGAAGAGTCGTCTGTTGAGGTAGGCTGGGCCAGTTTTGTGGAGTGCAATTGTGTGCGTGGGTGAGGAGTTTGAAGGTGATCCTCCTGTCGACGAGGAGCCAGTGCAGGTTCCTCAAGTGGGGGGTGATGTGGCTGTGGCGTGGTACGTCGAGGATCAGTCGTGCGGAGGCGTTTTGTATGCGTTGCAGTCGCTTGATGAGCTTGGCCGGGGCTCCCGCGTAGAGGGCGTTCCCATAGTCTAGTCTGCTACTGACGAGGGCCTGGGTGACTGTTCTTCTTGTGTCTGTCGGGATCCACCTGTAGATCTTGCGAAGCATGCGGAGTGTGTTGAAGCAGGAGGAGGAGACTGCGTTGACTTGCTTGGTCATGGAGAGCGTTGAGTCGAGGTTGACTCCCAGGTTGCGTGCTTGGTCGGTGGGTGTCGGGGCTGCTCCCAGCGTCGTTGGCCACCAGGAGTCGTCCCAGGCTGAGGGGTTGGAGCCGAGGATGACGACCTCCGTTTTGTCCGTGTTCAGCTTTAGTCGGCTGATCTTCATCCAATTGGCGACGGCCTTCATTCCGTCATGGAGTTTGGCTTTGGCGGCGAGGGGGTCCTTGGTGAGGGAGAGGATCAGTTGAGTGTCGTCGGCATAGGAGATAATGTTGAGGTCGTGTTGTCTGGCGATGCGTGCGAGCGGGGCCATGTAGATGTTGAACAGTGTTGGGCTGAGGGACGATCCCTGGGGTACGCCGCAGATGATCTCGGAGGCTTCGGATCGGAAAGGTGGGAGGCGGACTCTCTGCGTTCTGCCGTCGAGGAAGGAGGTGGTCCATTCCAGGGCCTTGTCTCGGATCCCTGCGTTGTGGAGGCGTGCGCGTAGAGTGCGGTGGCAGACAGTGTCGAAGGCGGCGGAGAGGTCCAGCAGGATGAGGGCTGCGGTCTCACCATTGTCCAGCAGGATCCTGATGTCGTCGGTGGCGGCGATGAGGGCAGTCTCAGTGCTGTGGTTGCTGCGGAACCCTGATTGGGATGGGTCCAGGATGCTGTTTTCTTCGAGGTATCGGGTTAGCTGTTTGTTGACGATCTTCTCGATGACCTTGGCTGGGAACGGAAGCAGAGAGATGGGCCGGAAGTTCTTGAGGTCTCTCGGGTCCGCCTTGGGTTTTTGAGTAGGGCGTTGATCTCTGCGTGTTTCCAGCTCTCTGGGAAGGTCGCGGTCTCGAAGGAGAGGTTGATGATGTTGCACAGGTGGGGTGCGATGGAGCTGCTGGCTTTGTTGAAGATGTGGTGCGGGAAAGGGTCTGACCGGGAGCCGGAGTGTATTGTGCTCATGGTCTTGATGGTGTCCTCGATGTTCACGCTGGCCCAGGCTGGCAGGGGGTCGTGGTCGATGGTGTGTGGCGGGTCTGGTGTATCGATCTTAGTTGGGGTTGTCTGGGTGTTGAAGCGCTTTCGGATCACAAACCTTTGAAAGAATTCTTTTAAAAAAATGTTTGGATGCTATCTCTTCAAGGATCAGGAGATGGGTGATTTCCTTGTAAGATTATGATTTCACTGTTGGATATATTCCTGGAGTAGTTAATTGTCCAGCAGATTGTTTATCTCACTTGATGAATGTGGATGAAATTGAGCACAATGTTGAAACATTCTTGGATGATGAGGGGAACATAAGTGAGGTCACTTTGGGTGCTTTAAAAGAAGAGGTGTGGAAGAGTGAGGTAGACAAAGATCAGGTAATTTCAAAAGTGACTGAATTGGCATTAACTGGGAGAGGTTAACAATTGAATACACCCTGGCCCATGATTACAGATGAACTCTCAGTGGGGAATTGAATTCTCGCTCGTGGAACGCAACTTGTTCCACCAGTTGGAGTGCATGGAAAATTACTTAACTTTGCACAAGATGGACATATGGGTAGTGTCAAAACAAAAGGTTAAGGTTACAATTTTGGTGTCCAGGAATGGAAACTCTACTAGAAAGGTTAGTGGGAGATTGTGTGAAGTGCCAAATGAGTGAAAAAGTCTTAAAAAATAAACAAATGATCATGGTATGTAGAGAGCTTCTGAAATATCCATGGGATGAAGTTGCCATTGATATAGTGGGGCAATTACAAGGTGAAAATCACATTCCATTTCTTATAGTGGTATTAGATTTTTATTTTAGATGGATTGAAGCAATTTGTGTTAGAGAAATCTCGACTTCAAGTGTAATTTTATTTCTAAAGGAGATAGTCAAGAGGGAAAGTTATCCTGATTCCATTTTATCTGACAATGGTCCTCAGTTTTGTTCTAGTGAAATGCAGAAGTATTTAAGAGATTGTGGAATTTTACATGAAAGAATTTCTGTTTATCACCCAGAATCTAATGGTGCTGTAGAGAGAGTTAAACAAACTTTAAAGGAGAGCATACAGTTGGTGAGAGCTAACAATAAGAATAGCCATGCAAGACAGAATTAAAGCTTATGGTATGTGTCCTTATAACACTACTGGGAAAACATTGTTTGAACTCTTCAAAAGTAGATCTGCAAATTCTAAGACGTGTCTAGGTTGGATTACATGGGTGAAAGGTTTAAAGTACAATGGAGTTGCTGAATAAACAAATACATTACTTAGACATCAAGAGTTCAGGAAACACCATTTTGATAAAAGGAAGTGTGTACCATATAACCAGGTTGCCATGGTGGATGTAGTAAAGATCAGAGCACCAGTGGGATGTCAACCAATGTCAAAGTAGTCAGAAGAGAGAAAAGTGGTGAAGATGTTTAAAAATGCCATTAACACAGAAGATCGACTCAGTCAGCCTTGAAAAGTCACATCAGGGTTCCATAAGAGAAAGAAGTGTGAGAGCATGTAGAATGCCAATGTACATGGAGGATTATACATGGAATGTATAATTGTAAGTATTATTGTGGGTTAGCATAGATGAGATGTTAATTGTATTTTTTGTTTTGATAAAGGGGGGAGAAGTGTGGGATGACATAGATAGGTTCTGATGGCGAAGGCGCGCCAAAGGCAAGCCCGTCTGCGCCCGTCCGCGCCTGACCGGGCCCAGGGGCAAGAACCCCTGCCTCTACACCTCCAGACCACCTCTGCTATACCAGCGCAGAGCTAATACAGTTAAATAAAACCCCAGAGCCCTCATGCGCCCATTCTATCTCACTTGAGAAGTCTCAGGATAGGTGCACACATTGCATGTATGGATTTTCCCTACTTGCTCCCCCTCTTCCCCTGGCAGGGAAACCTTTCAAACTACTCCTGCTTAACTGTAGATCCTTGCCAAAACACACCACGGAAATCTCAATGTTACTAAAAGACTCAGAACCAGAAGTCCTGTTTCTTATCGAGACCTGGCTATCCCCAAGCTCAGAACCGGACATTGTACAAGCACTCCCCCCGGGCTATCTGATCCAGCATTCAGACAGAACAAGTGGTAAGGGCGATGGGATTGCAATTATTCACAAAAACCACATGACCTGCCGCATCCTGGGCAGCCCTCTATTAGACTGTGAAAATGCCCACTTCTCAATTGAATTCACCCCCTCACTTACACTTGTAGGTATTCTTATATACCGCCCTCCTGGAGCACAGGGCCAATTTTGTAGTTCTGTACTAGAAACAGTTATCAACCTGGCTAGCATCTCGACTAATTTTACCCTTCTCGGAGACCTTAACCTACACTTTGATGATCCCCTGGATCGGTCTGCCACTGACCTAGCCCACGACCTTGCGGCATACCAACTGCACCAAAAGGTCCCGCAAGCAACTCATATTAAAGGACACCTCCTTGATCCTATCTTCTCTAGTCTAGGTGAACTTAAAGGGAAAGCCCACATCCCTCTCCCATGGTCGGTCCACTTCCTAGTCCCTTTTTCCTGGTCTCCACCAACCACGGGCTCACACTCCCTAGCGACACGTACTCGAATACGTCCCTGGCCCAAGCTATCCATAGAGGACTGGACCCGTGAATTGGAAAAGACCAAACCGAACCAAGACGCTGATCCATCCGCAGCTAATAGAAAGTTCTCTACCTGGATCGAGAACTCACTCAATGCGGTGCTACCCAGAAAAACAATACAAAAGAAAGACGGACCTAACAAGTCCGCATGGTTTACCCCCAAACTACATCTCCTGAAACAACAATGTAAAAAATTAGAAAGAACATGGAGGAAAGACTTCTCAATCGATAAGAAATCAGAATATAGGTCGTCCATCACAACTTATAAAGCAGAAATAAAAATAGCCCAGGGCACAGTTCCCCATGATTGGAAAAAAGCAATGGTGAAAGCACTATTAAAAAAACCTCACTTACACCCGGCTGAACTGGGCAACTATCGCCCCATTTCGCTGCTCCCCGGAATCAGCAAAATTGCGGAAAAATATGTCAACCGCACACTCTCGGCGCACCTCGAGGCCCACAAACTGCTCCACCCCTCACAAACAGGCTTTCGCCTGTGTCAAGGCACCGAAACCGCCTTGTTAGCGGTGGTGGAAGAATCAAGAAAGATTCTCGATTCTGGAGGATCCTCTGCCATAATCCTCCTCGACCTAAGCGCAGCCTTCGACACGGTGAACCACCGCACCCTGGTTCACCGTCTCAAAAAGGTGGGAGTGACAGGCACGGCCCTATCATGGCTACCATCATTCCTGGAAGAAAGATACTTCCAGGTATTTGAAGGTGACATCCTATCCAAACCCTTTCCGCTGCAGTGTGGAGTTCCCCAGGGCTCGTCCCTGAGCCCCACTCTTTTTAATGTGTACATGGCCCCTCTAGCGTATATTGTATCCCCCTTTGGAATCCACATAGTCACATATGCTGACGATACTCAGCTAGTTGTGGCGCTGAACTATGCTGAACAGTCGCCCACTGATCTTCGTTCCTGTCTCAAGGAAGTTGCTAACTGGATGAGCTCATCTCACCTAAAGCTCAATGGTGATAAAACAGAGCTTATGCTGCTGGGCAACCAGTCGAGTTTAAACTCGAGCACCATGTGGCCCGCCTGCATGGGCCCAGCACCAGTCCCAAAAACCGAGATAAAAAGCTTGGGTATTTGGTTAGACCAAGATCTCACCTTCAGAGCCCAAGCGAGGAAGACTGCTGCCACGTGCTACGGTCTGCTCAGAATGACCCGCAAAATACTACCCCTACTACCTTGCCACTCAAAAAAGTTACTTATCCAGGCCCTAATCCTCTCTAGATTAGATTATGGTAACGCTCTCTACTTATGTGCCCCAAACTCAGTGATTGCTAAACTGCAGACCGTGCAAAATTCGGCAGCAAGACTGCTCACGGGCACGAACAACCGCTGCTCAGCAAAGCCCGCCCTATGCTCCCTTCACTGGCTTCCGGTACAGGAGAGAATACATTTTAAAGTTCTCTGTATCGCGCACAAGTCCCTGGAAGGAAAAGGGCCACCCATCACCAAAACTCTGATTAGACCTTACAAGGCTACCAGAAGACTTCGCTCGGACGAGCTCCACCTGGCTGAAGTGCCCAGAATCAAAAAGGCCGGAACAGGTGGCCGTCTTTTCTCATATAATGCTGCCAAGCTCTGGAACTCCCTACCGCTCCCCATCCGTAAAGAATCTAACCATCTTGCATTTTGGACACAACTAAAAACTTGGCTATTCCCATAAAACATCCCCCCCTCTAGCATCCGCTGCAGCGCTGGGATACCCCCGGGTAGCCATGCGCTATATGAAAGCCACTTTCATTTCATTTCATGATGATCCTTAGATTGTGGGCATTCCACACTAGGTTTGAGTGTACTAGGAACATTCCAACAAAGACAGTTGATGTGCTTGGAGATGGATGAGGTGTTATAAAGCACTGAGTCAACTTAAACTACCTGGGCCTGTGTATCTTCATATAAGTGGTAGACACCACACTTCCCAGGCACATTTCCATCTCCAAGCGTAGAGGGTGGTAGAAACGTATGCTCCGAGAGAACTCCAAGAGGGAGCAAGCTACATGGCGCAGGATTTTTAATAATTAATACAAGTTTTAATCCTTTGTAGAGAGAGAATAACTCTGCTTGGGCATTTCATTTATTGTGAGCGGTACCTGTGCTGCCTGCAATAAACTTTCTACCCCCACACCACCCCTGACTGCTAGGCTCTACTACCCCCTGAAGGGCAAGGCCTAAAGAGGAGACCCTTGACATTTCAGGGAGCTCCCAGTTGTATCTGGTCCCTGCATTTACAGGAGCATCAGCAGTGCTTTTCGCAAGGATTGCCACTCTGCCCTTGAGTTGTGTTGTCCCTGGTGAACTGACCCGACACTAGAACACAAGGATAGCTGTGGTGCAAGAGACAGGTTGGAGTCATACACCACTCCACGTTGTGGACCGTCTGTACTACATCAGTGGAGGGGATGGAGGGGGCACAGAGTCAGTGCACGGGAGAAGGGCTCATTGGTGGCACGAGCAGGATCACAGTCCACGGCCTTATGGCATAGGGCCAGTTGGGGCTGGTGGTGTACCCCACAACCCTCTTCCAGGCTGTGATGGACCGAGGTATCACCTGCGTGCAGCTGGCGGACTTTGGGCAGGATTCCAATATGTAGAGGTTCCAAGGATTAGACAACAGAGCAGAGCATAGTGAGAAGTCACGTTGGATCATGGTGGCCACAACAGTCACCGGTTCACCAGAGGGAAAACACATCTGTAATTTCTCATAGTACCTGCTCCTGCACTAGTTATTTTCAGCAGAGGTGCGATTATAGCATGTTTCAGTCTACTATTGTTTGATGTCTTTGGTGAAAGTGAAGTGCTGGTGAGGTGTGTGCCAAAACAATCCAGTGTGTAAAGACCCCATTAGGTGTCTGCAGCCAGCATGGTAGACCAGATGGAAACACAACCTTGATCAAAGGAGAGCATTACCCTTCCTTTTGAGTTGTATAAGATCTCAAGTAAGCAGTTAAATGTGTTGCACTTCATGTTGCAGTTTTTAGGTCTTAGTGGCCTTGAGGGGGCAGGTGCCAAAGGGGGTGTGTGACTACATGCAACTCTTTGTGCCACAGCCAACATTTTGTACATCTGAAATTCTGAGCCTTAGCACAAATCATAAATTTTATTCCAAAAGCAAATTCCCAGAACCACCAAGATCTCTGCCCTGATGAGGTCCACCCTAACTCATGCAGCAACTGTTCTCAGTTGAGTACACAGATTGTCATACGCTGAAGGTTTACTCATGATAATACCTACATGGTCTTGTAAATCTGCCCATTTAGCGTCACTCACAGCTCTGCTCTTTAAAATACCCAAAGTCACTCAGAGCTCTAATCCTGCTAATACACAAAGTCACTCAGAGCTCTAATCCTGCTAATACCCAGACATAATCATATTGTGGGTCTGCTCATGATAATACCCAGACCCATTCAGAGCCCTGCTCTTGAAAATACCCAGAATTTCTCAGCTTTCCTCCTAAAACTAAGCAGACTCGCTCAGAGTTCTGCTCATGATAATACCCATACTCACTCACTGCTCTAATTCCCACACTCACTCACTGCTCTGTTCCTGATAATGCCCACACTCACTCATCACTCTGCTCCTGATAATGCCCACACTCACTCATCACTCTGCTCCTGATAATGCCCACACTCACACATCACTCTGCTCCTGATAATGCCCACACTCACTCATCACTCTGCTCCTGATAATGCCCACACTCACACATCACTCTGCTCCTGATAATGCCCACACTCACTCATCGCTCTTCTCCTAATAATGCCCACACTCACTCACTGCTCTGTTCTTGATAATGCCCACACTCACTCACCACTCTGCTCCTGATAATGCCCACACTCACTCATCACTCTGCTCCTGATAATGCCCACACTCACTCATCACTCTGCTCCTGATAATGCCCACACTCACACATCACTCTGCTCCTGATAATGCCCACACTCACTCATCACTCTGCTCCTGATAATGCCCACACTCACACATCACTCTGCTCCTGATAATGCCCACACTCACTCATCACTCTGCTCCTGATAATGCCCACACTCACTCATCACTCTGCTCCTAATAGTGCCCACACTCACACATCACTCTGCTCCTGATAATGCCCACACTCACTCATCACTCTGCTCCTGATAATGCCCACACTCACACATCACTCTGCTCCTGATAATGCCCACACTCACACATCACTCTGCTCCTGATAATGCCCACACTCACTCATCACTCTGCTCCTGATAATGCCCACACTCACTCATCGCTCTTCTCCTAATAATGCCCACACTCACTCACTGCTCTGTTCTTGATAATGCCCACACTCACTCACCACTCTGCTCCTGATAATGCCCACACTCACTCACCACTCTGCTCCTGCTAATACCCACACTTATTTAGTGCTAGGATTTTGTTAACACTCTGATTAACTTAGAGTGCTGCGCTTGATAACATCCAGACTCTGGTCTGAACCATACATATTCACTCACATCCCTTAACCTTCCATACCCAGAGTGCCTGAGTGCAGGCCGGAGTTTGTGGCCCCCTGTCCTTGAGTACAGAGCTTCACTTCTGGCTGCTACGCACAGAGTGCAGCTGCATTCCGGGCATCAGTCTAAATTGAATGAGTGTTGGTTTGCTTTTGGCCTCACTACAAATATTTCTTCCTGTCACATTCCAGCTCTAAGAGGTTTGGCCTGCTTCATTTGAATGTTTGTAAACTTTACGAAGAAGGCTTACATGTGATTTTCAGATCTGCCTGTGTTGCAACAGCTTTGACGTAGCTTGCAGCCCTCACCCTTTCCTGACCCCTGCCAGGGTGCCAGTGATGCTCAAGTTTCAAGATAATCCCTCTAAACATAGCTCTGCCAGATAAAGGAAGGTGCGGCCATTTGTAATTGGATATTCTGTGTTCTTTGCTTAGTAATAAACTTTGACAGTATTTTTAACCAGTACTTCATTTGTTAAAAAAAAAAAAAATGAGTGCCAGGGCTCTCGTCAGAAGGCCACTGCAGCTTGCATCACACATTGCCCCTGTCAGCGCTGTCAATGATAGTACCAACCAGAGGCGCCACTAGAGCCAAATTTCAGGGGGGGGGGGGCTGAGAGAAAATTTCGGGGGCGGCTAATTCTTCAAGCAATAGGCAGGGTGGAGCTGCAGGGGCTCTAAGAAGGGGTGAAAAAACAACAAAGCCTCGTTAACAAGTAAATGGTCTTTTAAAGACCTGTGAAGTACTCGGGTGCGGCTGTGTGTGCCCGGGAAGCTGTCTCAACCCGGGCTGCCACACACGACGGGGGGGGGGGGGGCTGAAGCCCTCTGAGCCCAATTGGCGTTGCGCGCCTGGTACCAACACAATGACTAACCATCACACTCCGACAAGTGTGACATTTCGGACTATTTCAGGCCCCCAAAGCTATAAGAATGGGTTTGGGTGGCAGGCAATAGTCATTTTTAATGCATATTGAATTAATAATTAACTGTTCTGGTGGGCATTTCTAAATTAGCCAGACAGTGCCACCTTGTGGTAGACTGTCACAAGCGCCATTGTTGATGAGCACCGGAAACCACTGGCTCAAATTAAGCACTGTTTTTAACACATCAAAGGCTTCACAAAAACACTCGGAAACGTTTTACTTTGCCATTTTGTCTTTCTAGGGTCTGCAGAACCTCCCGGGTCCAGTCCTCTGGCCTTCCAGGGTTTCTGTCTCAGAACACCCCTTGCTAAAAGCGGGGAATCTCTTACAGGGAACACATGATATCACGAGGACAGGTGATGAACAAGACAGTTTAGTATTTGTGCAAAGTAAACTCCTAGCCTTGGACCTGGTAAAGAAACTCGTGGATTTCCAGAGTACAGCAGTGATTGTCTAGCATGGCTTGCGGTCTGGAGTATCGAGGAGGGAATATCGCGATACTGTCATATCGTAGTAAAGACATCGAGGACCAATGTATAGAAAGTAAATGCATAGAGGGAAGTATAGATTTGCTACTCTTAACTATGTACCGTGAAGACATGTATATTGCCAAGGTACATATATGTGGTGTTAGCAAATGTACACACACTTACAGCGTTGATCTTTTTGTCCTCAATATCTTGGCTGTGAGAGAGTGTGTTTCTCAGGGGCGGCCGGCACAGGGAAGCACGATTGGGCAGGGTGCGGCAGGGGGAGAAGCCGACAGACGACGGAATATGTGTTATTTATTTTTTTAATTGATACCTATTCTGTTGTCTGTCGACTTCCCCCCTCCCACCTCGCCCCGTCCCTGCCCCACCCCATCAAACCACCGCGTTTACCTGTGCCGGCCGCCACTGGTGTTTGTGTGTGGAGGTGTTTGTGTGTGGGGGTGAGGTTGTGTGTGTGTGTGTCAAATGCTCCAACTAACCCACCTAAAAGCAGGTGCAGCGCCTGGGGTAGGCAGGCGGGGGTTGTGGTTTCTGGGCTCCCATCTTCATACTTAGGCTGTGCAAGAGACACTTATCTTTAAGGGCAGCAGGCGGAAGGAGTGCGGAGCTGCACGTGCATAAACTTCGCTCTCCCTAAGTTGTCCTCATCCTTCGCTGTGAATGTTGCACCCACGTCGCACTTGGGTTCAGCACCTTAACCACCAGTGGTGCCTGGTGGGCTGGGGAGGATACCTCAGAGCATACCTCGGCCCCTTCCCTTATGCCTGGCTCACTGCCTGAGCTCTCCACCCCATTTTCCGTGTTTGCGGGGGTGACCAGACCACTGGAGACCTTCGCTGACTCCAGCCCAGGAAAAGAGGCCTTCTGTCCCTGTTGGAACACTGTTTGAAGTTCAGGGTAAGTTTGGTCCTCTTTGGTCCTGGCACCATGCCACTGCCCTCAAAGCAGCACAAACAATGACCCCTCCAGCCAGACTTCCACACCCCAAACACCTACCAGGGCTCAGAAGTTATTGATTCTCTCTGGATGGAGGTAGGCCTAGAGTCCCAAGGCATCCTGCCTTGGGAGAAGATGCTGATCTGACCAGTGTGAGGGGAAGAGCAGGGCTAATCTGGCAAGGAACAAGGTCCAGCTGACAGACGACTGTCAAGGGCGTGAGCCAATCAGGGCCTGGGAAGACATTGTGGCCCAGGAGGCTAGAATCTGAACAAGCCCTGCAGCACTACAAGTGGGCTCCCAGATTCTCCAGGCACCATCTTTAACCACTGCAGAGCCAGTGTCTCACGCCTCCAGCCCAGAGGGAGATGAAGGCTCTACCTCTTGACCACTGGCCTTAGAGTGACACATTGGAGGCTCTTCCTCTTGATCTCTGACATTAGGTTGATACACTGGAAGTTCTTCGTCTTGACCTCTGACCTTAGATGATACACTGGACGTTCTTCGTCTTGACCTCTGACCTTATAAGAACACTCTGAAGGTTCTTCCTCTTGATCCCTGACCTTAGATAATACCCTGGAAGTTGTGCCTCGATCTCTGACATTAGATGATACTTTGGAGTGGAGGTTCTTCCTCTTGACCCCTGACCTTAGATGATACCCTGGAAGCTCTTCTCCTCAACCCCTGACTTGGGATGGTGCCCTAAAGCTTCTTCCTCGACCCCTGACCTTAGATGATACACTGGAGGTTGTTCCTCGACCTCTGATCTTAGATGATATCTTGGAGGTTCTTACCCTTAACTCCTGACCTTATGATGACACTTTGAAGGTGACACTTTGAAGGTGCTTCCTCTTGACCCTTGAGCTTAGATAATACTCTGAACTCTCACCTTAGATGATCCCCTGGAGATTCTTCCCCTCAACCCCTGACCTTAGGATGGTGCCCTAAAACTTCTTCCTCGACCCCTGACCTTAGATGATACCCTGGAGGTTCTTACTCTTGACCCCTAACCTTAGATGATACCCTGGAGGTTCTTACCCTTGACCCCTGACCTTAGATGATACCCTGGAGGTTCTTACTCTTGACCCCTAACCTTAGATGATACCCTGGAGGTTCTTACCCTTGACCCCTGAGCTTAGATGATACCCTGGAGGTTCTTACCCTTGACCCCCGACGTTAGGGAGATGCCATGTATCTGGTCGCCCTAATACTGAACCATTGGACTTTAGCTCATCTCTTACAGTTATGGAGTTCTCGTTTTTTAATCATTGTTGGTTCCTAAGCCAAATCCCAGTTTCCAGTCTCAACTGGTTGAACCTACAGAGGCCAGTGGGTGCTGCTGATCCCTCAGATGGACCCGTCAACTGGAAGTACAGCAGACATCTACCAGTACCAAGACTGAGGAGCCCAAAGTTTGGTAGGTCTGGAAGGCTTCCTTGAGGTTGCCATTCCCATCCCAGCACGCCATGTCCCCTAGATTAACTGAGAGACGAGTTAGTTCCTCCACGGCCCCCCTTGATTGTGCCCAGGGCACCGAACCCACAAACTATTCGATTCCTGGTAGCCACGTTAGCTGGATGTCACAGGGCCCCTGACATGATGAGTGGTTGCACTAAATGCAACTCACCAAGACCGCTGAGGGCCCCGGACCCTTCCCCACTGACCAACATTGGTCATAGCATCTCCTTATCCGGTATGCACCGTCATGGGTAGTGCTTGGGGCCACCTCTCGGTCACAGAAGGTACTCTTTTGTACTCATCCTTATCCTAAATGTGTGCCATGTACACGAAAGACCTTTCATTTTCTAAGCTGTAGCTCTGACTGAACACTAAGGGCCTCATTTATGAGCTGCCAGAGCGTCACTTTTTTTAATGATACAGTGGCGCAGGCCTCTCAATCATATCTATGAGGGGACGCAAAGCCTCCCTGCATGGCTGTGCATGACCTCGTAGATATGGAGTAAGACAAAGCAGCGCAAGTCGCTGCGTCATCTTACTCTGCGCCCAGGAGGCGTTCCATGGGCGTTGCGGTGGGTCTTCCCGCGCAGCACCCTTGAATTTTGATGCTGCCCCAGATTTACTTAATCACGTAAACCTGGGACCTGCCAAAACCTTACACCTCCCTAGAAGAGGGAGGGAGAAGGATGTAGGAGGGGAGAGGATCATAAGGGCCAGGAGGGGAGAGACATTCCGCAGGTAGAAGAGAGAAGGGCTGGAGGAAGACAGGGTGTCCAGGAGAGGAGAAATAGAGGCCGGACGGAGTGGATAGACAGGGTGTCCAGGGAGGAGAGAGAGGCCGGAGGTAGTGGAAAGAGAGAAGGACAGGATGTCCAGGAGAGGAGAGAGAGAGAGGGCGGAGGGAGTGGATAGAGAGAAGGGCTGGAGGCAGACAGGGTGTCCAGGGAGGAGAGAGAGAGGCCCAAGGTAGCGGATAGAGAGAAGGGCTGGAGGAAGACAGGGTGTCCAGGGAGGAGAGAGAAAGGCCGGGGGTAGTGGATAGAGAGAGGGGCTGGAGGAGGACAGGGTGTCCAAAGAGGAAAGAGAGAGGCCGGAGGTAGTGGATAGAGAGAAGGGCTGGAGGAGGACAGGATGTCCAGGAGAGGAGAGAGGGCGGAGGGCGGAGGGAGTGGATAGAGAGAAGGGCTGGAGGCAGACAGGGTGTCCAGGGAGGAGAGAGAAAGGCCCACAGTAGCGGATAGAGAGAAGGGCTGGAGGAAGACAGGGTGTCCAGGGAGGAGAGAGAGAGGCCGGAGGTAGTGGATAGAGAGAAGGGCTGGAGGAAGACAGGGTGTCCAGAGAGGAGAGAGAGAGGCTGGGGGTAACGGATAGAGAGAAGGGCTGGAGGAAGACAGGGTGTCCAGAGAGGAGAGAGAGAGGCCGGGGGTAGAAGATACAGATAAGGGTTGGAGGAAGACAGGGTGTCCAGGAGAGGAGCGAGAGAGGCCAGAGGTAGTGAATAGAGAGAAGGGCTGGAGGGAGAAAGGGTGTCCAGGAGAGGAGAAAGAGAGGCCGGAGGGAGTGGATAGACAGGGTGTCCAGAGAGGAGAGAGAGAGGTCGGAGGGAGTGGATAGAGAGGTATGTAGATTGGTTTATTTTTCTCCTGCAACTATATACCTATGTCTTCCGAACCCGTATGTAAAGCGCTCTGATACCCGCGAGGGTCATATTCGCACTGTACAAAACTTTAAATAAACATAAACATAAACAGAGGAGGGCTGGAGGAAGACAGGGTGTCTAGGAGAGGAGAGAGAGAGAGGCCGGAGGTAGTGAATAGAGAGAAGGGCTGGAGGAAGACAGGGTGTCCAGAGAGGAGAGAGAGAGGCCGGGGATAGTGGATAGAGAGAAGAGCTGGAGGAAGACAGGGTGTCCAGGAGAGGAGAAAGAGAGGCCGGAGGGAGTGGATAGACAGGGTGTCCAGGGAGGAGAGAGAGAGGCCGGAGGTACAAGATAGAGAGAAGGGCTGGAGGAAGACAGGGTGTCCAGGAGAGGAGAGGAGAGGAGAGAGAGAGGCAGGAGGGAGTGGATAGAGAGAAGGGCTGGAGGAAGACAGGGTGTTGAGGAGAGGAGAGAGAGAGGGCAGAGGGAGTGGATAGAGAGAAGGGCTGGAGGAAGACAGGGTGTCCAGGAGAGGAGAGAGAGAGGCCGGAGGTAGTGGAGAGAGATAAGGGCTGGAGGAAGACAGGGTGTCCAGGGAGGAGAGAGAGAGGCCGGGTGTAGAAGATAGAGAGAAGGGCTGGAGGAAGACAGGGTGTCCAGGAGAGGAGAGAGAGAGGCCGGAGGTAGTGGATAGAGAGAAGGGCTGGAGGAAGATAGGGTGTCCAGGGAGGAGAGAGAGAGGCCGGAGGTAGTGGATAGAGAGAAGTGCTGGAGGAAGACAGGGTGTCCAGGAGAGGAGAGAGAGAGGGCAGAGGGAGTGGGTAGAGAGAGGGGCTGGTAAAAGACAGGGTGTCTGGCAGGGGAGAGAGAGGCCGCAGGGAGTGGATAGAACGAAGGGCTGGTAAGACAGGGTGTCCAGAGAGGAGAGAGAGAGGCCGGAGGGAGTGGATAGAGAGAAGGGCTGGAGGAAGACAGTGTGTCCAGGGAGGAGAGAGAAAGGCTGGGGGTAGTGGATAGAGAGAAGGGCTGAAGAAAGACAGGGTGTCCAGAGAGGAGAGAGAGAGGCAGGAGGTAGTGGAAAGAAAGAAGGGCTGTTAAGACAGGGTGTCCAGGGAGGAGAGAGAAAGGCAAGGGGTAGTGGATAGAGAGAAGGGCTGTAAGACAGGGTGTCCAGGGAGGAGAGAGAAAGGCCGGGGGTAGTGGATATAGAGAAGGGCTGGAGGAGAACAGGGTGTCCAGAGAGGAGAGAGAGAGGCCGGGGATAGTGGATAGAGAGAAGAGCTGGAGGAAGACAGGGTGTCCAGGAGAGGAGAAAGAGAGGCCGGAGGGAGTGGATAGACAGGGTGTCCAGGGAGGAGAGAGAGAGGCCGGAGGTACAAGATAGAGAGAAGGGCTGGAGGAAGACAGGGTGTCCAGGAGAGGAGAGGAGAGAGAGAGGCAGGAGGGAGTGGATAGAGAGAAGGGCTGGAGGAAGACAGGGTGTTGAGGAGAGGAGAGAGAGAGGGCAGAGGGAGTGGATAGAGAGAAGGGCTGGAGGAAGACAGGGTGTCCAGGAGAGGAGAGAGAGAGGCCGGAGGTAGTGGAGAGAGATAAGGGCTGGAGGAAGACAGGGTGTCCAGGGAGGAGAGAGAGAGGCCGGAGGTAGAAGATAGAGAGAAGGGCTGGAGGAAGACAGGGTGTCCAGGAGAGGAGAGAGAGAGGCCGGAGGTAGTGGATAGAGAGAAGAGCTGGAGGAAGATAGGGTGTCCAGGGAGGAGAGAGAGGCCGGAGGGAGTGGGTAGAGAGAGGGGCTGGTAAAAGACAGGGTGTCTGGCAGGGGAGAGAGAGGCCGCAGGGAGTGGATAGAACGAAGGGCTGGTAAGACAGGGTGTCCAGAGAGGAGAGAGAGAGGCCGGAGGGAGTGGATAGAGAGAAGGGCTGGAGGA
Organism: Calotriton arnoldi; assembly: GCA_963921515.1. Classification (NCBI taxonomy): domain Eukaryota; kingdom Metazoa; phylum Chordata; class Amphibia; order Caudata; family Salamandridae; genus Calotriton; species Calotriton arnoldi. The sequence continues at coordinate 986,489 of CAWUFW010005477.1, read as the reverse complement.
AGACAGTGTGTCCAGGGAGGAGAGAGAAAGGCTGGGGGTAGTGGATAGAGAGAAGGGCTGAAGAAAGACAGGGTGTCCAGAGAGGAGAGAGAGAAGCAGGAGGTAGTGGAAAGAAAGAAGGGCTGTTAAGACAGGGTGTCCAGGGAGGAGAGAGAAAGGCAAGGGGTAGTGGATAGAGAGAAGGGCTGTAAGACAGGGTGTCCAGGGAGGAGAGAGAAAGGCCGGGGGTAGTGGATATAGAGAAGCGCTGGAGGAGGACAGGGTGTCCAAAGAGGAGTTAGAGAGGCAGGAGGTAGTGGATAGAGAGAAGGGCTGGAGGAAGACAGGGTTTCCAGAGAGGAGAGATAGAGGCCGGGGGTAGTGGATAGACAGGGTGTCCAGAGAGGAGAGAGAGAGAGGCCGGAGGTAGTGGATAGACAGAAGGGCTGGTAAGACAGGGTGTCCAGGAGAAGAAAGAGAGAGAGGCCAGAGGGAGTGGATAGAGAGAAGGGCTGGAGGAAGACAGGGTGTCCAGGAGACAGGAGAGGAGAGAGAGAGGCCGGAGGTAGAGGATAGAGAGAAGGGCTGGAGGAAGACAGAGTGTCTAGGAGAGGAGAGAGAGAGAAGCCGGAGGTAGTGAATAGAGAGATGGGCTGGAGGAGGACAGGGTGTCCAGAGAGGAGAGAGAGAGAGGCCGGAGGGAGTGGATAGAGAGGAGGGCTGGAGGCAAACAGGATGTCCAGGAGAGGAGAGAGAGAGGCCGGAGGTAGTGGATAGAGAGAAGGGCTGGAGGAGGGCAGGGTGTCCAGGAGAGGAGAAATAGAGGCCGGACGGAGTGGATAGACAGGGTGTCCAGGGAGGAGAGAGAGAGGCCCAAGGTAGCGGATAGAGAGAAGGACAGTATGTCCAGGACAGGAGAGAGAGAGAGAGGGCGGAGGGAGTGGATAGAGAAAGGGCTGGAGGCAGACAGGGTGTCCAGGGAGGAGAGAGAGAGGCCCAAGGTAGCGGATAGAGAGAAGGGCTGGAGGAAGACAGGGTGTCCAGGGAGGAGAGAGAGAGGCCGGAGGGAGTGGATAGAGAGAAGGGCTGGTAAGACAGGGTGTCCAGAGAGAAGAGAGAGAGGCTGGAGGGAGTGGATAGAGAGAATGGCTGGAGGAAGACAGGGTGTCCAGGGAGGAGAGAGAAAGGCCGGGGGTAGTGGATAGAGAAAAGGGCTGGAGAAAGACAGGGTGTCCAGAGAGGAGAGAGACAGGCAGGAGGTAGTGGATAGAGAGAAGGGCTGTTAAGACAGGGTGCCCAGGGAGGAGAGAGAAAGGCAGGGGGTAGTGAATAGAGAGATGGGCTGTAAGACAGGGTGTCCAGGGAGGAGAGAGAAAGGCCGGGGGTTGTGGATAGAGAGAGGGGCTGGAGGAGGACAGGGTGTCCAAAGAGGAGAGAGAGAGAGGCCGGAGGTAGTGGATAGAGAGAAGGGCTGGAGGAGGACAGGATGTCAAGGAGAGGAGAGAGAGAGAGGGCGGAGGGAGTGGATAGAGAGAAGGGATGGGGGCAGACAGGGTGTCCAGCGAGGAGAGAGAAAGGCCCACAGTAGCGGAGAGAGAGAAGGGCTGGAGGAAGACAGGGTGTCCAGGGAGGAGAGAGAGAGGCCGGAGGTAGAAGATACAGATAAGGGCTGGAGGAAGACAGGGTGTCCAGGAGAGGAGAGAGAGAGGCAGGAGGGAGTGGATAGAGAGAAGGGCTGTCGGAAGACAGGGTGTCCAGGGAGGAGAGAGAGGCCGGAGGTAGAAGATAGAGAGAAGGGCTGGAGGAAGACAGGGTGTCCAGGAGAGGAGAGAGAGAGAGAGGCCGGAGGTAGTGGATAGAGAGAAGGGCTGGAGGAAGACAGGGTGTCCAGGAGAGGAGAGAGAGAGGGCAGAGGGAGTGGGTAGAGAGAGGGGCTGGTAAAAGACAGGGTGTCTGGCAGGGGAGAGAGTGGCCGGAGGGAGTGGATAGACAGACGGGCTGGAGGAAGACAATGTGACCAGAAAGAAGAGAGAGAGGCTGGAGGTAGTGGATAGAGAGAAGGGCTGTAGGAAGAAAGGGTGTCCAGAGAGGAGAGAGAGAGAGGCCGGACGTAGTGGATAGAGAGAAGGCCTGGAGGAAGACAGGGTGTCCAGAGAGGAGAGAGAGAGGCCGGGGGTAGTGGATAGAGAGAAGGGCTGGAGGAAGACAGGGTGTCCAAGGAGGAGAGAGAAAGGCCGGGGGTAGTGGATAGAGAGAAGGGCTGGAGAAAGACAGGGAGTCCTTAGAGGAGAGAGAGAGGCAGGAGGTAGTGGATAGAGAGAAGGGCTGTAAGACAGGGAGTCCAAAGAGGAGAGAGAAAGGCCGGGGGTAGTGGATAGAGAGAAGGGCTGGAAGAGGACAGGGTGTCCAAAGAGGAGAGAGAGAGGCAGGAGGTAGTGGATAGAGAGAAGGGCTGGAGGAAGACAGGGTTTCCAGAGAGGAGAGGAAGAGGCCGGGGGTAGTTGATAGAGAGAAGGGCTGAAAGAAGACAGGGTGTCCAGAGAGGAGATAGAGAGGCCGGAGGTAGTGGATAGAGAGAAGGGTTGGTAAGACAGGGTGTTCAGGAGAGGAAAGAGAGAGAGGCCGGAGGTAGTGGATAGAGAGAAGGGATGGAGGAAGACAGAGTGTCTGGGAGAGGAGAGAGAGAGAGGCAGGAGGGAGTGGATAGAGAGAAGGGCTGTCGGAAGACAGGGTGTCCAGAGAGGAGAGAGAGGCCGGAGGTAGAAGATAGAGAGAAGGGCTGGAGGAAGACAGGGTGTCCAGGAGAGAGAGAGAGAGGCCGGAGGTAGTGGATAGAGAGAAGGGCTGGAGGAAGACAGGGTGTCCAGGAGAGGAGAGAGAGAGGGCAGAGGGAGTGGGTAGAGAGAGGGGCTGGTAAAAGACAGGGTGTCTGGCAGGGGAGAGAGAGGCCGGAGGGAGTGGATAGACAGACGGGCTGGAGGAAGACAGGGTGACCAGAAAGGAGAGAGAGAGGCTGGAGGGAGTGGATAGAGAGAAGGGCTGTAGGAAGAAAGGGTGTCCAGAGAGGAGAGAGAGAGAGGCCGGGCATAGTCGATAGAGAGAAGGGCTGGAGGAAGACAGGGTGTCCAGAGAGGAGAGAGAGGCCGGGGGTAGTGGATAGAGAGAAGGGCTGGAGGAAGACAGGGTGTCCAAGGAGGAGAGAGAAAGGCCGGGGGTAGTGGATAGAGAGAAGGGCTGGAGAAAGACAGGGAGTCCTTAGAGGAGAGAGAGAGGCAGGAGGTAGTGGATAGAGAGAAGGGCTGTAAGACAGGGAGTCCAAAGAGGAGAGAGAAAGGCCGGGGGTAGTGGATAGAGAGAAGGGCTGGAAGAGGACAGGGTGTCGAAAGAGGAGAGATAGAGGCAGGAGGTAGTGGATAGAGAGAAGGGCTGGAGGAAGACAGGGTTTCCAGAGAGGAGAGGAAGAGGCCGGGGGTAGTTGATAGAGAGAAGGGCTGAAAGAAGACAGGGTGTCCAGAGAGGAGAGAGAGAGGCCGGAGGTAGTGGATAGAGAGAAGGGTTGGTAAGACAGGGTGTTCAGGAGAGGAAAGAGAGAGAGGCCGGAGGTAGTGGATAGAGAGAAGGGATGGAGGAAGACAGAGTGTCTGGGAGAGGAGAGAGAGAGAGGCAGGAGGGAGTGGATAGAGAGAAGGGCTGTCGGAAGACAGGGTGTCCAGGGAGGAGAGAGAGGCCGGAGGTAGAAGATAGAGAGAAGGGCTGGAGGAAGACAGGGTGTCCAGGAGAGGAGAGAGAGAGGCCGGAGGTAGTGGATAGAGAGAAGGGCTGGAGGAAGACAGGGTGTCCAGGAGAGGAGAGAGAGAGGGCAGAGGGAGTGGGTAGAGAGAGGGGCTGGTAAAAGACAGGGTGTCTGGCAGGGGAGAGAGAGGCCGGAGGGAGTGGATAGACAGACGGGCTGGAGGAAGACAGGGTGACCAGAAAGGAGAGAGAGAGGCTGGAGGTAGTGGATAGAGAGAAGGGCTGTAGGAAGAAAGGGTGTCCAGAGAGGAGAGAGAGAGAGGCCGGGCATAGTCGATAGAGAGAAGGGCTGGAGGAAGACAGGGTGTCCAGAGAGGAGAGAGAGAGGCCGGGGGTAGTGGATAGAGAGAAGGGCTGGAGGAAGACAGGGTGTCCAAGGAGGAGAGAGAAAGGCCGGGGGTAGTGGATAGAGAGAAGGGCTGGAGAAAGACAGGGTGTCCAGGAGAGGAGAGAGAGAGAGGCAGGAGGGAGTGGATAGAGAGAAGGGCTAGAGGAGGACAGGGTGTCCAGGAGAGGAGAGAGAGAGGCCGGAGGGAGTGGATAGAGAGAAGGGCTGGAGGAAGACAGGGTGTCCAGGAGAGGAAAGAGAGAGGGCAGAGGGAGTGGGTAGAGAGAGGGGCTGGTAAAAGACAGAGTGTCTGGGAGGAGAAAGAGATGCCGGAGGGAGTGGATAGAGAGAAGGGCTGGAGGAAGACAGGATGTCCAGAGAGGAGAATGAGAGGCAGGAGGTAGTGGATAGAGAGAAGAGCTGGAGGAAGACAGGGTGTCCAGAGAGGAGAGAGAGAGGCCGGGAGTAGTGGATAGAGAGAAGAGCTGGAGGAAGACAGGGTGTCCAGAGAAGAAAAAGAGAGGCCTGGGGTAGTGGATAGAGAGAAGGGCTGGAGGAAGACAGGGTGTCCTGGAGAGGAGAGAGAGAGGCCGGATGGAGAGGATAGAGAGAAAGGCTGGTAAGACAAGGTGTCCAGGTGAGGAGAGAAAGAGGCCACAGGTAGTGGATAGAGAGAAGGGCTGGAGGAAGACAGGGTACCCAGAGAGGAGAGAGAAATGCCTGGGGTAGTGGATAGAGAGAAGGGCTGGAGGAAGACAGGATGTCCAGAGAGGAGAGAGAGAGGCCGGAGGTAGTGGATAGAGAGAAGGGCTGTAGGAAGAAAGGGTGTCCAGAGAGGAGAGAGTGAGAGGCCGGGCGTAGTGGATAGAGAGAAGGGCTGGAGGAAGACAGGGTGTCCAGAGAGGAGAGAGAGAGGCCGGGGGTAGTGGATAGAGAGAAGGGCTGGAGGAAGACAGGGTGTCCAAGGAGGAGAGAGAAAGGCCGGGGGTAGTGGATAGAGAGAAGGGCTGGAGAAAGACAGGGTGTCCTTAGAGGAGAGAGAGAGGCAGGAGGTAGTGGATAGAGAGAAGGGCTGTAAGACAGGGTGTCCAAAGAGGAGAGAGAAAGGCCGGGGGTAGTGGATAGAGAGAAGGGCTGGAAGAGGACAGGGTGTCCAAAGAGGAGAGAGAGAGGCAGGAGGTAGTGGATAGAGAGAAGGGCTGGAGGAAGACAGGGTTTCCAGAGAGGAGAGGAAGAGGCCGGGGGTAGTTGATAGAGAGAAGGGCTGAAAGAAGACAGGGTGTCCAGAGCGGAGAGAGAGAGGCCGGAGGTAGTGGATAGAGAGAAGGGATGGAGGAAGACAGAGTGTCTAGGAGAGGAGAGAGAGAGAGGCAGGAGGGAGTGGATAGAGAGAAGGGCTGGAGGAGGACAGGGTGTCCAGGAGAGGAGAGAGAGAGGCCGGAGGGAGTGGATAGAGAGAAGGGCTGGAGGAAGACAGGGTGTACAGGAGAGGAAAGAGAGAGTGCAGAGGGAGTGGGTAGAGAGAGGGGCTGGTAAAAGACAGAGTGTCTGGGAGGAGAGAGAGAGGCCGGAGGGAGTGGATAGAGAGAAGGGCTGGAGGAAGACAGGATGTCCAGAGAGGAGAAAGAGAGGCAGGAGGTAGTGGATAGAGAGAAGAGCTGGAGGAAGACAGGGTGTCCAGAGAGGAGAGAGAGAGGCCGGGAGTAGTGGATAGAGAGAAGAGCTGGAGGAAGACAGGGTGTCCAGAGAGGAAAAAGAGAGGCCTGGGGTAGTGGATAGAGAGACGGGCTGGAGGAAGACAGGGTGTCCAGGAGAGGAGAGAGAGAGGCCGGATGGAGAGGATAGAGAGAAAGGCTGGTAAGACAAGGTGTCCAGGTGAGGAGAGAAAGAGGCCACAGGTAGTGGATAGAGAGAAGGGCTGGAGGAAGACAGGGTATCCAGAGAGGAGAGAGAAATGCCTGGGGTAGTGGATAGAGAGAAGGGCTGGAGGAAGAGAGGGTGTCCAGAGAGGAGAGAGAGAGGCCGGAGGTAGTGCATGGACAGAAGGGCTGGAGTAAGACAGGGTGTCCAGAGTGGAGAGAGAGAGGCCGGGGGTAGTGGATAGAGAGAAGGGCTGGAAGAAGACAGGGTGTCCAGAGAGAGAGAGAGAGAGGCCGGAGGTAGTGGATAGAGAGAAGGGCTGGAGTAAGACAGGGTGTCCAGAGAGGAGAGAGAGAGGCCGGGGGTAACGGATAGAGAGAAGGGCTGGAGGAAGACAGGGTGTCCAGAGAGGAGAGAGAGAGGCCGGTGTAGTGGATAGAGAGAAGGGCTGGAGGAAGACAGGGTGTCCAAGGAGGAGAGAGAGAAGGCCGAGGGTAGTGGATAGAGAGAAGGGCTGGAGAAAGACAGGGTGTCCAGGAGAGGAGAGAGAGAGAGGCAGGAGGGAGTGGATAGAGAGAAGGGCTAGAGGAGGACAGGGTGTCCAGGAGAGAGAGAGAGAGGCCGGAGGGAGTGGATAGAGAGAAGGGCTGGAGGAAGACAGGGTGTCCAGGAGAGGAAAGAGAGAGGGCAGAGGGAGTGGGTAGAGAGAGGGGCTGGTAAAAGACAGAGTGTCTGGGAGGAGAAAGAGATGCCGGAGGGAGTGGATAGAGAGAAGGGCTGGAGGAAGACAGGATGTCCAGAGAGGAGAATGAGAGGCAGGAGGTAGTGGATAGAGAGAAGAGCTGGAGGAAGACAGGGTGTCCAGAGAGGAGAGAGAGAGGCCGGGAGTAGTGGATAGAGAGAAGAGCTGGAGGAAGACAGGGTGTCCAGAGAAGAAAAAGAGAGGCCTGGGGTAGTGGATAGAGAGAAGGGCTGGAGGAAGACAGGGTGTCCTGGAGAGGAGAGAGAGAGGCCGGATGGAGAGGATAGAGAGAAAGGCTGAGTAAGACAAGGTGTCCAGGTGAGGAGAGAAAGAGGCCACAGGTAGTGGATAGAGAGAAGGGCTGGAGGAAGACAGGGTATCCAGAGAGGAGAGAGAAATGCCTGGGGTAGTGGATAGAGAGAAGGGCTGGAGGAAGACAGGATGTCCAGAGAGGAGAGAGAGAGGCCGGAGGTAGTGGATAGAGAGAAGGGCTGTAGGAAGAAAGGGTGTCCAGAGAGGAGAGAGTGAGAGGCCGGGCGTAGTGGATAGAGAGAAGGGCTGGAGGAAGACAGGGTGTCCAGAGAGGAGAGAGAGAGGCCGGGGGTAGTGGATAGAGAGAAGGGCTGGAGGAAGACAGGGTGTCCAAGGAGGAGAGAGAAGGCCGGGGGTAGTGGATAGAGAGAAGGGCTGGAGAAAGACAGGGTGTCCTTAGAGGAGAGAGAGAGGCAGGAGGTAGTGGATAGAGAGAAGGGCTGTAAGACAGGGTGTCCAAAGAGGAGAGAGAAAGGCCGGGGGTAGTGGATAGAGAGAAGGGCTGGAAGAGGACAGGGTGTCCAAAGAGGAGAGAGAGAGGCAGGAGGTAGTGGATAGAGAGAAGGGCTGGAGGAAGACAGGGTTTCCAGAGAGGAGAGAGAAGAGGCCGGGGGTAGTTGATAGAGAGAAGGGCTGAAAGAAGACAGGGTGTCCAGAGCGGGAGAGAGAGAGGCCGGAGGTAGTGGATAGAGAGAAGGGATGGAGGAAGACAGAGTGTCTAGGAGAGGAGAGAGAGAGAGGCAGGAGGGAGTGGATAGAGAGAAGGGCTGGAGGAGGACAGGGTGTCCAGGAGAGGAGAGAGAGAGGCCAGAGGGAGTGGATAGAGAGAAGGGCTGGAGGAAGACAGGGTGTACAGGAGAGGAAAGAGAGAGTGCAGAGGGAGTGGGTAGAGAGAGGGGCTGGTAAAAGACAGAGTGTCTGGGAGGAGAGAGAGAGGCCGGAGGGAGTGGATAGAGAGAAGGGCTGGAGGAAGACAGGATGTCCAGAGAGGAGAAAGAGAGGCAGGAGGTAGTGGATAGAGAGAAGAGCTGGAGGAAGACAGGGTGTCCAGAGAGGAGAGAGAGAGGCCGGGAGTAGTGGATAGAGAGAAGAGCTGGAGGAAGACAGGGTGTCCAGAGAGGAAAAAGAGAGGCCTGGGGTAGTGGATAGAGAGACGGGCTGGAGGAAGACAGGGTGTCCAGGAGAGGAGAGAGAGAGGCCGGATGGAGAGGATAGAGAGAAAGGCTGGTAAGACAAGGTGTCCAGGTGAGGAGAGAAAGAGGCCACGAGGTAGTGGATAGAGAGAAGGGCTGGAGGAAGACAGGGTATCCAGAGAGGAGAGAGAAATGCCTGGGGTAGTGGATAGAGAGAAGGGCTGGAGGAAGAGAGGGTGTCCAGAGAGGAGAGAGAGAGGCCGGAGGTAGTGCATGGACAGAAGGGCTGGAGTAAGACAGGGTGTCCAGAGTGGAGAGAGAGAGGCCGGGGGTAGTGGATAGAGAGAAGGGCTGGAAGAAGACAGGGTGTCCAGAGAGGAGAGAGAGAGGCCGGAGGTAGTGGATAGAGAGAAGGGCTGGAGTAAGACAGGGTGTCCAGAGAGGAGAGAGAGAGGCCGGGGGTAACGGATAGAGAGAAGGGCTGGAGGAAGACAGGGTGTCCAGAGAGGAGAGAGAGAGGCCGGGGTAGTGGATAGAGAGAAGAGCTGGATGGAGACAGGGTGTCCAGGAGAGGAGAGAGAGAGGGCGGAGGGAGTGGATAGAGAGAGGGGCTGGAGGAAGACAGGGTGTCCAGGGAGGAGAGAGAGAGGCCCAAGGTAGCGGATAGAGAGAAGGGCTGGAGGAAGACAGGGTGTCCAGGGAGGAGACATAGAGGCCGGAGGTAGAAGATAGAGAGAAGGGCTGGAGGAAGACAGGGTGTCCAGAGAGGAGAGAGAGAGGCCGGAGGGAGTGATTAGAGAGAAGGGCTGGTAAGACAGGGTGTCCAGAGAGAAGAGAGAGAGGCTGGAGGGAGTGGATAGAGAGAATGGCTGGAGGAAGACAGGGTGTCCAGGGAGGAGAGAGAAAGGCCGGGGGTAGTGGATAGAGAAAAGGGCTGGAGAATGACAGGGTGTCCAGAGAGGAGAGAGACAGGCAGGAGGTAGTGGATAGAGAGAAGGGCTGTTAAGACAGGGTGCCCAGGGAGGAGAGAGAAAGGCAGGGGGTAGTGGATAGAGAGATGGGCTTTAAGACAGGGTGTCCAGGGAGGAGAGAGAAAGGCCGGGGGTAGTGGATAGAGAGAGGGGCAGGAGGAGGACAGGGTGTCCAAAGAGGAGAGAGAGAGAGGCCGGAGGTAGTGGATAGAGAGAAGGGCTGGAGGAGGACAGGATGTCCAGGAGAGGAGAGAGAGAGAGGGCGGAGGGAGTGGATAGAGAGAAGGGATGGGGGCAGACAGGGTGTCCAGCGAGGAGAGAGAAAGGCCCACAGTAGCGGATAGAGAGAAGGGCTGGAGGAAGACAGGGTGTCCAGGGAGGAGAGAGAGAGACCGGAGGTAGAAGATACAGATAAGGGCTGGAGGAAGACAGGGTGTCCAGGAGAGGAGAGAGAGAGGCAGGAGGGAGTGGATAGAGAGAAGGGCTGTCGGAAGACAGGGTGTCCAGGGAGGAGAGAGAGGCCGGAGGTAGAAGATAGAGAGAAGGGCTGGAGGAAGACAGGGTGTCCAGGAGAGGAGAGAGAGAGGTCGGAGGTAGTGGATAGAGAGAAGGGCTGGAGGAAGACAGGGTGTCCAGGAGAGGAGAGAGAGAGGGCAGAGGGAGTGGGTAGAGAGAGGGGCTGGTAAAAGACAGGGTGTCTGGCAGGGGAGAGAGAGGCCGGAGGGAGTGGATAGACAGACGGGCTGGAGGAAGACAGGGTGACCAGAAAGGAGAGAGAGAGGCTGGAGGTAGTGGATAGAGAGAAGGGCTGTAGGAAGAAAGGGTGTACAGAGAGGAGAGAGAGAGAGGCCGGGGGTAGTGGATAGAGAGAAGGGCTGGAGGAAAACAGGGTGTCCAAGGAGGAGAGAGAAAGGCCGGGGGTAGTGGATAGAGAGAAGGGCTGGAGAAAGACAGGGAGTCCTTAGAGGAGAGAGAGAGGCAGGAGGTAGTGGATAGAGAGAAGGGCTGTAAGACAGGGAGTCCAAAGAGGAGAGAGAAAGGCCGGGGGTAGTGGATAGAGAGAAGGGCTGGAAGAGGACAGGGTGTCCAAAGAGGAGAGAGAGAGGCAGGAGGTAGTGGATAGAGAGAAGGGCTGGAGGAAGACAGGGTTTCCAGAGAGGAGAGGAAGAGGCCGGGGGTAGTTGATAGAGAGAAGGGCTGAAAGAAGACAGGGTGTCCAGAGAGGAGATAGAGAGGCCGGAGGTAGTGGATAGAGAGAAGGGTTGGTAAGACAGGGTGTTCAGGAGAGGAAAGAGAGAGAGGCCGGAGGTAGTGGATAGAGAGAAGGGATGGAGGAAGACAGAGTGTCTGGGAGAGGAGAGAGAGAGAGGCAGGAGGGAGTGGATAGAGAGAAGGGCTGTCGGAAGACAGGGTGTCCAGGGAGGAGAGAGAGGCCGGAGGTAGAAGATAGAGAGAAGGGCTGGAGGAAGACAGGGTGTCCAGGAGAGGAGAGAGAGAGGCCGGAGGTAGTGGATAGAGAGAAGGGCTGGAGGAAGACAGGGTGTCCAGGAGAGGAGAGAGAGAGGGCAGAGGGAGTGGGTAGAGAGAGGGGCTGGTAAAAGACAGGGTGTCTGGCAGGGGAGAGAGAGGCCGGAGGGAGTGGATAGACAGACGGGCTGGAGGAAGACAGGGTGACCAGAAAGGAGAGAGAGAGGCTGAAGGTAGTGGATAGAGAGAAGGGCTGTAGGAAGAAAGGGTGTCCAGCGAGGAGAGAGAGAGAGGCCGGGCGTAGTGGATAGAGAGAAGGGCTGGAGGAAGACAGGGTGTCCAGAGAGGAGAGAGAGAGGCCGGGGGTAGTGGATAGAGAGAAGGGCTGGAGGAAGACAGGGTGTCCAAGGAGGAGAGAGAAAGGCCGGGGGTAGTGGATAGAGAGAAGGGCTGGAGAAAGACAGGGTGTCCAGGAGAGGAGAGAGAGAGAGGCAGGAGGGAGTGGATAGAGAGAAGGGCTAGAGGAGGACAGGGTGTCCAGGAGAGGAGAGAGAGAGGCCGGAGGGAGTGGATAGAGAGAAGGGCTGGAGGAAGACAGGGTGTCCAGGAGAAGAAAGAGAGAGGGCAGAGGGAGTGGGTAGAGAGAGGGGCTGGTAAAAGACAGAGTGTCTGGGAGGAGAGAGAGAGGCCGGAGGGAGTGGATAGAGAGAAGGGCTGGAGGAAGACAGGATGTCCAGAGAGGAGAAAGAGAGGCAGGAGGTAGTGGATAGAGAGAAGAGCTGGAGGAAGACAGGGTGTCCAGAGAGGAGAGAGAGAGGCCGGGAGTAGTGGATAGAGAGAAGAGCTGGAGGAAGACAGGGTGTCCAGAGAGGAAAAAGAGAGGCCTGGGGTAGTGGATAGAGAGAAGGGCTGGAGGAAGACAGGGTGTCCTGGAGAGGAGAGAGAGAGGCCGGATGGAGAGGATAGAGAGAAAGGCTGGTAAGACAAGGTGTCCAGGTGAGGAGAGAAAGAGGCCACAGGTAGTGGATAGAGAGAAGGGCTGGAGGAAGACAGGGTATCCAGAGAGGAGAGAGAAATGCCTGGGGTAGTGGATAGAGAGAAGGGCTGGAGGAAGACAGGGTGTCCAGAGAGGAGAGAGAGAGGCCGGAGGTAGTGGATAGAGAGAAGGGCTGTAGGAAGGAAGGGTGTCCAGAGAGGAGAGAGAGAGAGGCCGGGCGTAGTGGATAGAGAGAAGGGCTGGAGGAAGACAGGGTGTCCAGAGAGGAGAGAGAGAGGCCGGGGGTAGTGGATAGAGAGAAGGGCTGGAGGAAGACAGGGTGTCCAAGGAGGAGAGTGAAAGGCCGGGGGTAGTGGATAGAGAGAAGGGCTGGAGAAAGACAGGGTGTCCTTAGAGGAGAGAGAGAGGCAGGAGGTAGTGGATAGAGAGAAGGGCTGTAAGACAGGGTGTCCACAGAGGAGAGAGAAAGGCCGGGGGTAGTGGATAGAGAGAAGGGCTGGAAGAGGACAGGGTGTCCAAAGACGAGAGAGAGAGGCAGGAGGTAGTGGATAGAGAGAAGGGCTGGAGGAAGACAGGGTTTCCAGAGAGGAGAGGAAGAGGCCGGGGGTAGTTGATAGAGAGAAGGGCTGAAAGAAGACAGGGTGTCCAGAGCGGAGAGAGAGAGGCCGGAGGTAGTGGATAGAGAGAAGGGTTGGTAACACAGGGTGTTCAGGAGAGGAAAGAGAGAGAGGCCGGAGGTAGTGGATAGAGAGAAGGGATGGAGGAAGACAGAGTGTCTAGGAGAGGAGAGAGAGAGAGGCAGGAGGGAGTGGATAGAGAGAAGGGCTGGAGGAGGACAGGGTGTCCAGGAGAGGAGAGAGAGAGGCCGGAGGGAGTGGATAGAGAGAAGGGCTGGAGGAAGACAGGGTGTCCAGGAGAGGAAAGAGAGAGGGCAGAGGGCAGAGGGAGTAGGTAGAGAGAGGGGCTGGTAAAAGACAGAGTGTCTGGGAGGAGAGAGAGAGGCCGGAGGGAGTGGATAGAGAGAAGGGCTGGAGGAAGACAGGATGTCCAGAGAGGAGAAAGAGAGGCAGGAGGTAGTGGATAGAGAGAAGAGCTGGAGGAAGACAGGGTGTCCAGAGAGGAGAGAGAGAGGCCGGGAGTAGTGGATAGAGAGAAGAGCTGGAGGAAGACAGGGTGTCCAGAGAGGAAAAAGAGAGGCCTGGGGTAGTGGATAGAGAGAAGGGCTGGAGGAAGACAGGGTGTCCAGGAGAGGAGAGAGAGAGGCCGGATGGAGAGGATAGAGAGAAAGGCTGGTAAGACAAGGTGTCCAGGTGAGGAGAGAAAGAGGCCACAGGTAGTGGATAGAGAGAAGGGCTGGAGGAAGACAGGGTATCCAGAGAGGAGGGAGAAATGCCTGGGGTAGTGGATAGAGAGAAGGGCTGGAGGAAGACAGGGTGTCCAGAGAGGAGAGAGAGAGGCCGGAGGTAGTGCATGGACAGAAGGGCTGGAGTAAGACAGGGTGTCCAGAGTGGAGAGAGAGAGGCCGGGGGTAGTGGATAGAGAGAAGGGCTGGAAGAAGACAGGGTGTCCAGAGAGGAGAGAGAGAGAGGCCGGAGGTAGTGGATAGAGAGAAGGGGTGGAGGAAGACAGGGTGTCCAGAGAGGAGAGAGAGAGGCCGGGGGTAACGGATAGAGAGAAGGGCTGGAGGAAGACAGGGTGTCCAGAGAGGAGAGAGAGAGGCCGGGGTAGTGGATAGAGAGAAGAGCTGGATGGAGACAGGGTGTCCAGGAGAGGAGAGAGAGAGGGCGGAGGGAGTGGATAGAGAGAGGGGCTGGAGGAAGACAGGGTGTCCAGGAGAGGAGAGAGAGAGAGGGCGGAGGGAGTGGATAGAGAGAAGGGTTGGAGGAAGACAGGGTGTCCAGAGAGGAGAGAAAGAGGCCGCAGGTAGTGGATAGAGAGAAGGGCTGGAGGTAGACAGGTTGTCCAGAGAGGAGAGAGAGAGGCCGGAGGGAGTGGATAGAGAGGAGGTTCTGGTAAGACAGGGTGTCCAGGAGAGGAGAGAGAGAGAGCAGAGGGAGTGGGTAGAGAGAGGGACTGGTAAAAGACAGGGTGTCTGGTAGGGGAGAGAGAGGCAGGAGGGAGTGGGTAGACAGAAGGGCTGGAGGAAGACAGGGTGTCCAGAGAGGAGAGAGAGAGGCTGGAGGTAGTGGATAGAGAGAAGGGCTGGAGGAAGACAGGGTGTCCAGAGAGGAGAGAGAGAGGCCGGGGGTAACGGATAGAGAGAAGGGCTGGAGGAAGACAGGGTGTCCAGAGAGGAGAGAGAGAGGCCGGGGTAGTGGATAGAGAGAAGAGCTGGAGGGAGACAGGGTGTCCAGGAGAGGGAGAGAGAGGGCGGAGGGAGTGGATAGAGAGAGGGGCTGGAGGAAGACAGGGTGTCCAGGAGAGGAGAGAGAGGCAGGAGGGAGTGGAAAGAAAGAAGGTCTAGTAAGACAGGGTGTCCAGGAGAGGAAAGAGAGAGAGGTCAGAGGGAGTGGATAGAGAGAAGGGCTGGAGGAAGACAGGGTGTCCAGGAGAGGAGAGAGAGAGAGGGCGGAGGGAGTGGATAGAGAGAAGGGCTGGAGGAAGACAGGGTGTCCAGAGAGGAGAGAGAGAGGCCGCAGGTAGTGGATAGAGAGAAGGGCTGGAGGAAGACAGGGTGTCCAGAGAGGAGAGAGAGAGGCCGGAGGGAGTGGATAGAGAGGAGGTTCTGATAAGACAGGGTGTCCAGGAGAGGAGAGAGAGAGAGAGCAGAGGGAGTGGGTAGAGAGAGGGGCTGGTAAAAGACAGGGTGTCTGGGAGGGGGGAGAGAGGCCGGAGGGAGTGGATAGACAGAAGGGCTGGAGGAAGACAGGTTGTCTAGAGAGGAGAGAGAGAGGCTGGAGGTAGTGGATAGAGAGAAGGGCTGGAGGAAGAAAGGGTGTCCAGAGAGGAGAGAGAGAGGCCGGGGGTAGTGGATAGAGAGAAGGGCTGGAGGAAGACAGGGTGTCCAGAGAGGAGAGAGAGAGAGGCTGGGGGTAGTGGATAGAGGGAAGGGCTGGAGGAAGACAGGGTGTCCAGAATGGAGAGAGAGAGGCCGGAGGGAGTGGATAGAGAGAAGGGCTGGTAAGACAGGGTGTCCAGAGAGGAGAGAGAGAGGCCGGAGGGAGTGGATAGGAGAAGGGCTGGAAAAAGACAGGGTGTCCAGGGAGGAGAGAGAGAGGCCGGGAGTAGTGGATAGAGAGAAGGGCTGGAGAAAGACAGGGTGTCCAGAGAGGAGAGAGAGAGGCAGGAGGTAGTGGATAAAGAGAAGGGCTGTTAAGACAGGGTATCCAGGGAGGAGAGAGAAAGGCAGGGGGTAGTGGATAGAGAGAAGGGCTGTAAGACAAGGTGTCCAGGGAGGAGAGAGAAAGGCAGGGGGTAGCGGATAGAGAGAAGGTCTGGAGGAGGACAGGGTGTCCAAAGAGGAGAGAGAGAGGCAGGAGGTAGTGGATAGAGAGAAGGGCTGGAGCAAGACAGGGTTTCCAGAGAGGAGAGAGAGAGAGGCCGGGGGTAATGGATAGAGAGAAGGGCTGAAAGAAGACAGGTTGTCCAGAGAGGAGAGAGAGAGAGAGAGGCCGGGGGTAGTGGATAGAGAGAAGGGCTGGAGGAAGACAGGGTGTCCAGAGAGGAGAGAGAGAGGCCGGAGGTAGTGGATAGAGAGAAGGGCTGGTAAGACAGGGTGTCCAGGAGAGGAAAGAGAGAGAGGCCAGAGGGAGTGGATAGAGAGAAGGGCTGGAGGAAGACAGGGTGTCCAGGAGACAGAGAGAGAGAGAGAGGCCGGAGGTGGTGGATAGAGAGAAGGGCTGGAGGATGACAGAGTGTCTAGGAGAGGAGAGAGAGAGAGGCAGGAGGAAGTGGATAGAGACAAGGGCTGGAGGAAGACTGGGTGTCGAGGAGAGGAGAGAGAGAGGTCAGAGGGAGTGGGTAGAGAGAGGGGCTGGTAAAAGACAGAGTGTCTGGGAGGAGAGAGAGAGGCCTGAGGGAGTGGATAGAGAGAAGGGCTGGAAGACAGGATGTCCAGAGAGGAGAGAGAGAGGCAGGAGGAAGTGGATAGAGAGAAGAGCTGGAGGAAGACATGGTGTCCAGAGAGGAGAGAGAGAGGCCGGGGTAGTGGATAGAGAGAAGGGCTGGAGGAAGACAGGGTGTCCGGAGAGGAGAGAGGAAGGCTGGGGGTAGTTGATAGAGAGAAGGGCTGAGGAAGACAGGGTGTCCAGGAGAGGAGAGAGAGAGGCCGGAGGGAGAGGATAGAGAAAAGGGCTGGTAAGACAAAGTGTCCAGGAGAGGAGAGAGAGGCTGGGAGTAGTAGATAGAGAGAAGGGCTGGAGGAAGACAGGGTGTCCAAAGAGGAGAGAGAGAGGCCGGAGGTAGTGCATGGACAGAAGGGCTAGGGGAAGACAGGGTGTCCAGAGAGGAGAGAGAGAGACCGGGGGTAGCGGATAGAGAGAAGGACTGGAAGAAGGCAGGGTGTCCAGGGAGGAGAGAGAGAGGCCATGGGTAGTGGATAGAGAGAAGGGCTGGAAGAAGACAGGGTGTCCAGAGAGGAGAGAGAGAGAGGCCGGAGGTAGTGGATAGAGAGAAGGGCTGGAGGAAGACAGGGTGTCCAGAGAGGAGAGAGAGAGGCCGGGGGTAACGGATAGAGAGAAGGGCTGGAGGAAGACAGGGTGTCCAGAGAGGAGAGAGAGAGGCCGGGGTAGTGGATAGAGAGAAGGGCTGGAGGAAGACAGGGTGTCCAGGAGAGGAGAGAGAGAGGCCGGAGGTAGGGGATAGAGAGAAGGTCTGGAAGAAGACAGGGTGTCCAGGAGAGGGGAGAGAGAGGCCGGAGGTAGTGGATAGAGAGAAGGGCTGGAGGGAGACAGGGTGTCCAGGAGAGGAGAGAGAGAGGGCGGAGGGAGTGGATAGAGAGAAGGGCTGGAGGAAGACAGAGCTGTCCAGAGAGGAGAGAGAGAGGCCGGAGGTAGTGGATAGAGAGAAGGGCTGGAGGAAGACAGGGTGTCCAGAGAGGAGAGAGAGAGGCCGGAGGGAGTGGATAGAGAGGAGGTTCTGGTAAGACAGGGTGTCCAGGGAGGAGAGAGAGAGGCCGGAGGTAGTGGATAGAGAAATGGGCTGGAAAAAGACAGGGTGTCCAGGAAGGAGAGAAAGAGGCCGGAGGGAGTGGATAGAGAGAAGGGCTGGAGGAAGACAGGGTGTCCAGAGAGAGAGAGAGAGAGGCCGGAGGTAGTGCAGGGACAGAAGGGCTGGAGGAAGAGAGGGTGTCCAGAGAGGAGAAAGAGAGGCCGGAGGTAGTGGATAGAGAGAAGGGCTGGAAGAAAACAGGGTGTCCAGGGAGGAGAGAGAGAGGCCGGGGGTAGTGGATAGAGAGAAGGGCTGGAGGGAGACAGGGTGTCCAGGAGAGGAGAGAGAGAGGGCGGAGGGAGTGGATAAAGAAAAGGGCTGGAGGAAGACAGGGTGTCCAGGAGAGGAGAGAGAGAGGCAGGAGGGAGTGGATAGAGAGAAGAGCTGGAGGAAGACAGGGTGTCCAGAGAGCAGAGAGAGAGGCCGGAGGTAGTGGATAGAGAGAAGGGCTGGAGGAAGACAGGGTGTCCAGAGAGGAGAGAGAGAGGCCGGAGGTAGTAGATGGACAGAAGGGCTGGAGGAAGACAGGGTGTCCAGAGAGGAGAGAGAGAGGCCAGAGGGAGTGGATAGAGAGATGGGCTGGTAAGACAGGGTGTCCAGAGAGGAGAGAGAGAGGCTGGAGGTAGTGGATAGAGAGATGGTCTGGTAAGACAGGGTGTCCAGAGAGGAGAGAGAGAGGCCGGAGGTAGTGGATAGAGAGATAGGCTGGAGGAAGACAGGGTGTCCAGGGAGAGAGAGAGAGAGGCCGGAGGGAGTGGATAGAGAGAAGGGCTGGTAAGACAGGGTGTCCAGAGAGGAGAGAGAGAGGCCGGAGGGAGTGGATAGACAGGGTGTCCAGGGAGGAGAGAGAGAGGCCAGGAGGTAGTGCATAGACAGAAGGGCTGGAGGAAGATAGGGTGTCCAGAGAGGAGAGAGAGAGGCCGAGGGTAGTGGATAGAGAGATGGGCTGAGTAAGACAGGGTGTCCAGAGAGGAGAGAGAGAGGCCGGAGGTAGTGGATAGAGAGAAGGGCTGGTAAGACAGGGTGTCCAGGGAGGAGAGAGAGAGGCTGGAGGGAGTGGATAGAGAGAAGGGCTGGATAAGACAGGGTGTCCAGAGAGGAGAGAGAGAGGCCGGAGGTAGTGGATAGAGAGAAGGGCTGGATGAAGACAGAGTGTCCAGGGAGGAGAGAGAGAGGCAGGAGGGAGTGGATAGAGAGAAGGGCTGGAGGAAGACAGGGTGTCCATGAGAGGAGAGAGAGAGGCCGAGGTAGTGGATAGAGAGAAGGGCTGGAGGAAGACAGGGTGTCCAGGAGAGGAGAAGAGAGAGGCCGGAGGGAGTGGATAGACAGGGTGTCCAGGGAGAGAGAGAGAGGCCGGAGGTACAAGATAGAGAGAAGGGCTGGAGGAAGACAGGGTGTCCAGGAGAGGAGAGGAGAGAGAGAGGCAGGAGGGAGTGGATAGAGAGAAGGGCTGGAGGAAGACAGGGTGTCCAGGAGAGAGAGAGAGAGAGGGCGGAGGGAGTGGATAGAGAGAAGGGCTGGAGGAAGACAGGGTGTCCAGAGAGAGAGAGAGAGAGGCCGGAGGTAGTGGATAGAGAGAAGGGCTGGAGGAAGACAGGGTGTCCAGGGAGGAGAGAGAGAGGCCGGAGGTAGTAGATAGAGAGAAGGGCTGGAGGAAGACAGGGTGTCCAGGAGAGGAGAGAGAGAGGCCGGAGGGAGTGGATAGAGAGAAGAGCTGGAGGAAGACAGGGTGTCCAGGAGAGGAGAGAGAGAGGCCGGAGGTAGTGGATAGAGAGAAGGGCTGGAGGAAGACAGGGTGTCCAGGAGAGGAGAGAGAGAGGGCAGAGGGAGTGGGTAGAGAGAGGGGCTGGTAAAAGACAGGGTGTCTGGCAGGAGAGAGAGAGGCCGCAGGGAGTGGATAGAACGAAGGGCTGGTAAGACAGGGTGTCCAGAGAGGAGAGAGAGAGGCCGGAGGGAGTGGATAGAGAGAAGGGCTGGAGGAAGACAGGGTGTCCAGAGAGGAGAGAGAAAGGCTGGGGTAGTGGATAGAGAGAAGGGCTGAAGAAAGACAGGGTGTCCAGAGGAGAGAGAGAGGCAGGAGGTAGTGGATAGAGAGAAGGGCTGGTAAGACAGGGTGTCCAGAGAGGAGAGAGAAAGGCAAGGGGTAGTGGATAGAGAGAAGGGCTGTAAGACAGGGTGTCCAGAGAGGAGAGAGAAAGGCCGGGGTAGTGGATAGAGAGAAGCGCTGGAGGAGGACAGGGTGTCCAAAGAGGAGTTAGAGAGGCAGGAGGTAGTGGATAGAGAGAAGGGCTGGAGGAAGACAGGGTTTCCAGAGAGGAGAGATAGAGGCCGGGGGGATAGAGAGAGGCTGAGAAGACAGGGTGTCCAGAGAGGAGAGAGAGAGAGGCCGGAGGTAGTGGATAGAGAGAAGGGCTGGTAAGACAGGGTGTCCAGGAGAGGAGAGAGAGAGAGGCCAGAGGGAGTGGATAGAGAGAAGGGCTGGAGGAAGACAGGGTGTCCAGAGACGGAGAGAGAGAGAGAGGCCGGAGGTAGTGGATAGAGAGAAGGGCTGGAGGAAGACAGAGTGTCCAGGAGAGGAGAGAGAGAGGCCGGAGGTAGTGGATAGAGAGAAGGGCTGGAGGAAGACAGGGTGTCCAGAGAGGAGAGAGAGAGAGCCAGAGGGAGTGGATAGAGAGGAGGGCTGGAGGCAAGACAGGATGTCCAGGAGAGGAGAGAGAGAGGCCGGAGGTAGTGGATAGAGAGAAGGGCTGGAGGAAGACAGGGTGTCCAGGAGAGGAGAAATAGAGGCCGGACGGAGGGTGGATAGACAGGGTGTCCAGGGAGGAGAGAGAGAGGCCGAAGGTAGCGGATAGAGAGAAGGACAGTATGTCCAGGACAGGAGAGAGAGAGAGAGGCGGAGGGAGGGATAGAGAGAAGGGCTGGAGGAAGACAGGGTGTCCAGAGAGGAGAGAGAGAGGCCGAGGTAGCGGATAGAGAGAAGGGCTGGAGGAAGACAGGGTGTCCAGGAGAGAGAGAGAGAGGCCGGAGGTAGTGGATAGAGAGAAGGGCTGAGGAAGACAGGGTGTCCAGAGAGAGAGAGAGAGGCCGGAGGGAGTGGATAGAGAGAAGGGCTGAGGAAGACAGGGTGTCCAGGAGAGGAGAGAGAGAGGCCGGAGGGAGTGGATAGAGAGAAGGGCTGGAGGAAGACAGGGTGTCCAGGGAGGGAGAGAGAGAGGCCGGAGGGAGTGGATAGAGAGAAGGGCTGGAGGAAGACAGGGTGTCCAGAGAGGAGAGAGAGAGGCTGGAGGTAGTGGATAGAGAGAAGGGCTGAGGAAGACAGGGTGTCCAGAGAGGAGAGAGAGAGGCCGGGGTAGTGGATAGAGAGAAGGGCTGGAGGAAGACAGGGTGTCCAGAGAGGAGAGAGAGAGAGGCCGGAGGTAGTGGATAGAGAGAAGGGCTGGAGGAAGACAGGGTGTCCAGAGAGGAGAGAGAGAGAGGCCGGAGGGAGTGGATAGAGAGAAGGGCTGGGAAGACAGGGTGTCCAGAGAGGAGAGAGAGAGGCCGGAGGGAGTGGATAGAGAGAAGGGCTGGAGGAAGACAGGGTGTCCAGGGAGGAGAGAGAGAGGCCGGAGTAGTGGATAGAGAGAAGGGCTGGAGGAAGACAGGGTGTCCAGAGAGGAGAGAGAGAGGCAGGAGGTAGTGGATAGAGAGAAGGGCTGTTGGAAGACAGGGTGTCCAGGGAGGAGAGAGAGAGGCAGGAGGTAGTGGATAGAGAGAAGGGCTGTGAAGACAGGGTGTCCAGAGGAGAGAGAGGCAGGGGTAGTGGATAGAGAGAAGGGCTGGAGGAAGACAGGGTGTCCAGAGAGGAGAGAGAGAGGCCGGAGGTAGTGGATAGAGAGAAGGGCTGGAGGAAGACAGGGTGTCCAGAGAGGAGAGAGAGAGAGGCCGGGGTAGTGGATAGAGAGAAGGGCTGAAAGAAGACAGGGTGTCCAGGAGAGGAGAGAGAGAGGCCGGAGGGTAGTGGATAGAGAGAAGGGCTGGAGGAAGACAGGGTGTCCAGAGAGAAGAGAGAGAGGCTGGAGGTAGTGGATAGAGAGAAGGGCTGGTAGAAGACAGGGTGTCCAGAGAGAGAGAGAGAGAGGCCGGAGGTAGTGGATAGAGAGAAGGGCTGGAGGAAGACAGGGTGTCCAGAGAGGAGAGAGAGAGAGGCCGGAGGTAGTGGATAGAGAGAAGGGCTGGAGGAAGACAGGGTGTCCAGGAGAGGAGAGAGAGAGGCAGGAGGGTAGTGGATAGAGAGAAGGGCTGGAGGAAGACAGGGTGTCCATGAGAGGAGAGAGAGAGGCCGGAGGGAGTGGATAGAGAGAAGGGCTGTAGGAAGACAGGGTGTCCAAGAGAGAGAGAGAGAGAGGCCAGAGGGAGTGGATAGAGAGAAGGGCTGGTAAAAGACAGAGTGTCTGGAGAGGAGAGAGAGAGGCCGGAGGTAGTGGATAGAGAGAAGGGCTGAAGAAGACAGGGTGTCCAGAGAGGAGAGAGAGAGGCAGGAGGTAGTGGATAGAGAGAAGGGCTGGAGGAAGACAGGGTGTCCAGGAGAGGAGAGAGAGAGGCCGGAGGTAGTGGATAGAGAGAAGGGCTGGAGGAAGACAGAGTGTCCGGGAGAGGAGAGAGAGAAGGCAGGAGGGTAGTGGATAGAGAGAAGGGCTGTAGGAAGACAGGGTGTCCAGAGAGGGAGAGAGAGGCCGGAGGTAGAGGATAGAGAGAAGGGCTGGAGGAAGACAGGGTGTCCAGGAGAGAGAGAGAGAGGCCGGAGGTAGTGGATAGAGAGAAGGGCTGGAGGAAGACAGGGTGTCCAGAGAGGAGAGAGAGAGGGCCAGAGGTAGTGGGTAGAGAGAAGGGCTGGGGAAGACAGGGTGTCCAGAGAGGAGAGAGAGAGGCCGGAGGTAGTGGATAGAGAGAAGGGCTGGAAGAAGACAGGGTGTCCAGAGAGGAGAGAGAGAGGCCAGGGGTAGTGGATAGAGAGAAGGGCTGGAAGAAGACAGGGTGTCCAGGAGAGGAGAGAGAGAGGCCGGAGGTAGTGGATAGAGAGAAGGGCTGGAGGAAGACAGGGTGTCCAGGAGAGAGAGAGAGAGGCCGGGGGTAGTGGATAGAGAGAAGGGCTGGAGGAAGACAGGGTGTCCAGGAAGAGAGAGAGAGAGGCCGGAGGTAGTGGATAGAGAGAAGGGCTGGAGGAAGACAGGGTGTCCAGGAGAGGAGAGAGAGAGAGGCGGAGGGAGTGGATAGAGAGAAGGGCTGGAGGAAGACAGAGTGTCCAGAGAGGAGAGAGAGAGGCCGGAGGTAGTGGATAGAGAGAAGGGCTGGAGGAAGACAGGGTGTCCAGAGAGGAGAGAGAGAGAGGCCGGAGGGAGTGGATAGAGAGGAGGTTCTGGAGTAAGACAGGGTGTCCAGAGAGGAGAGAGAGAGGCCGGAGGTAGTGGATAGAGAAATGGGCTGGAGGAAGACAGGGTGTCCAGGAGAGGAGAGAGAGAGGCCGGAGGGAGTGGATAGAGAGAAGGGCTGGAGGAAGACAGGGTGTCCAGAGAGGAGAGAGAGAGGCCGGAGGTAGTGCAGGGACAGAAGGGCTGGAGGAAGAGAGGGTGTCCAGAGAGGAGAAAGAGAGGCCGGGGTAGTGGATAGAGAGAAGGGCTGGAAGAAAACAGGGTGTCCAGGGAGGAGAGAGAGAGGCCGGGGGTAGTGGATAGAGAGAAGGGCTGGAGGGAGACAGGGTGTCCAGGAGAGGAGAGAGAGAGGGCGGAGGGAGTGGATAAAGAAAAGGGCTGGAGGAAGACAGGGTGTCCAGGAGAGGAGAGAGAGAGGCAGGAGGGAGTGGATAGAGAGAAGAGCTGGAGGAAGACAGGGTGTCCAGAGAGCAGAGAGAGAGGCCGGAGGTAGTGGATAGAGAGAAGGGCTGGAGGAAGACAGGGTGTCCAGAGAGGAGAGAGAGAGGCCGGAGGTAGTAGCGGGACAGAAGGGCTGGAGGAAGACAGGGTGTCCAGAGAGGAGAGAGTGAGGCCAGAGGGAGTGGATAGAGAGATGGGCTGGTAAGACAGGGTGTCCAGAGAGGAGAGAGAGAGGCTGGAGGTAGTGGATAGAGAGATGGGCTGGTAAGACAGGGTGTCCAGGGAGGAGAGAGAGAGGCCGGAGGTAGTGGAAAGAGAGATAAGCTGGAGGAAGACAGGGTGTCCAGGGAGGAGAGAGAGAGGCCGGAGGGAGTGGATAGAGAGAAGGGCTGGTAAGACAGGGTGTCCAGAGAGGAGAGAGAGAGGCCGGAGGGAGTGGATAGACAGGGTGTCCAGGGAGGAGAGAGAGAGGCCAGAGGTAGTGCAGGGACAGAAGGGCTGGAGGAAGACAGGGTGTCCAGAGAGGAGAGAGTGAGGCCAGAGGGAGTGGATAGAGAGATGGGCTGGTAAGACAGGGTGTCCAGAGAGGAGAGAGAGAGGCTGGAGGTAGTGGATAGAGAGATGTGCTGGTAAGACAGGGTGTCCAGGGAGGAGAGAGAGAGAGAGGCCAGAGGAAGTGGATAGAGAGATGAGCTGGAGGAAGACAGGGTGTCCAGGGAGGAGAGAGAGAGGCCGGAGGGAGTGGATAGAGAGAAGGGCTGGTAAGACAGGGTGTCCAGAGAGGAGAGAGAGAGGCCGGAGGGAGTGGATAGAGAGAAGGGCTGGATGAAGACAGAGTGTCTAAGGGAGGAGAGCGAGAGAGGCAGGAGGGAGTGGATAGAGAGAAGGGCTGGAGGAAGACAGGGTGTCCATGAGAGGAGAGAGAGAGGCCGCATGGAGTGGATAGAGAGAAGGGCTTTAGGAAGACAGGGTGTCCAGGAGAGGAGAGAGAGAGGGCAGAGGGAGTGGGTAGAGAGAGGGGCTGGTAAAAGACAGAGTGTCTGGGAGGAGAGAGAGAGACCCGAGGGAGTGGATAGACAGAAGTGCTGGAGGAAGACAGGATGTCCAGAGAGGAGAGAGAGAGGCAGGAGGTAGTGGATAGAGAGAAGAGCTGGAGGAAGACAGGGTGTCCAGGAGAGGAGAGAGAGAGGCCGGAGGTAGTGGATAGAGAGAAGGGCTGGAGGAAGACAGGGTGTCCAGAGAGGAGAGAGAGAGGCCGGAGGTAGTGGAGAGAGAGAAGGGCTGAGGAAGACAGGGTGTCCAGGAGAGGAGAGAGAGAGGCCGGAGGGAGAGGATCGAGAGAAGGGCTGGTAAGACAAGGTGTCCAGGAGAGGAGAGAGAGAGGCCGGGGGTAGTGGATAGAGAAAAGGGCTGGAAGAAGACAGGGTGTCCAGAGAGGAGAGAGAGAGAGGCCATGGGTAGTGGATAGAGAGAAGGGCTGGAAGAAGACAGGGTGTCCAGAGAGGAGAGAGAGAGGCCGGAGGTAGTGGATAGAGAGAAGGGCTGGAGGAAGACAGGGTGTCCAGAGAGGAGAGAGAGAGGCTGGGGGTAGCGGATAGAGAGAAGGGCTGGAGGAAGACAGGGTGTCCAGAGAGGAGAGAGAGAGGCCGGAGGGAGTGGATAGAGAGAAGGGCTGGAGGAAGACAGGGTGTCCAGGAGAGGAGAGACAGAGGGCGGAGGGAGTGGATAGAGAGAAGGGCTGGAGGAAGACAGAGTGTCCAGAGAGGAGAGAGAGAGGCCGGAGGTCGTGGATAGAGAGAAGGGCTGGGGAAGACAGGGTGTCCAGAGAGGAGAGAGAGAGGCCGGAGGGAGTGGATTGAGAGGAGGTTCTGGTAAGGCAGGGTGTCCAGAGAGGAGAGAGAGAGGCCGGAGGTAGTGGATAGAGAGATCGGCTGGAAGAAGACAGGGTGTCCAGGGAGGAGAGAGAGAGGCCGGGGGTAGTGGATAGAGAGAAGGGCTGGAGGGAGACAGGGTGTCCAGGAGAGCAAGAGAGAGAATCCAGAGGGAGTGGATAGAGAGAAGGGCTGGAGGAAGACAGGGTGTCCAGGAGAGGAGAGAGAGAGGCCGGAGGGAGTGGATAGAGAGAAGGGCTGGAGGAAGACAGAGTGTCCAGAGAGGAGAGAGAGAGGCCGGAGGTCGTGGATAGAGAGAAGGGCTGGGGGAAGACAGGGTGTCCAGAGAGGAGAGAGAGAGGCCGGAGGGAGTGGATAGAGAGGAGGTTCTGGTAAGACAGGGTGTCCAGAGAGAGAGAGAGAGAGGCCGGAGGTAGTGGATAGAGAGAAGGGCTGGAAGAAGACAGGGTGTCCAGGAGAGGAGAGAGAGAGGCCGGAGGGAGTGGATAGAGAGAAGGGCTGGAGGAAGACAGGGTGTCCAGAGAGGAGAGAGAGAGGCCGGAGGTAGTGCAGGGACAGAAGGGCTGGAGGAAGACAGGGTGTCCAGAGAGGAGAAAGAGAGGCCGGGGTAGTGGATAGAGAGAAGGGCTGGAAGAAGACAGGGTGTCCAGGGAGGAGAGAGAGAGGCCGGGGGTAGTGGATAGAGAGAAGGGCTGGAGGGAGACAGGGTGTCCAGGAGAGGAGAGAGAGAGAGGCCGGAGGGAGTGGATAGAGAGAAGGGCTGGAGGAAGACAGGGTGTCCAGGAGAGGAGAGAGAGAGGCAGGAGGGAGTGGATAGAGAGAAGGGCTGGAGGAAGACAGGGTGTCCAGAGAGGAGAGAGAGAGGCCGGAGGTAGTGGATAGAGAGAAGGGCTGGAGGAAGACAGGCTGTCCAGAGAGGAGAGAGAGAGGCCGGAGGTAGTGGATGGACAGAAGGGCTGGAGGAAGACAGGGTGTCCAGAGAGGAGAGAGAGAGGCCAGAGGGAGTGGATAGAGAGATGGGCTGAGTAAGACAGGGTGTCCAGAGAGGAGAGAGAGAGGCTGGAGGTAGTGGATAGAGAGAAGGGCTGGTAAGACAGGGTGTCCAGGGAGGAGAGAGAGAGGCCGGAGGTAGTGGAAAGAGAGATAAGCTGGAGGAAGACAGGGTGTCCAGGGAGGAGAGAGAGAGGCCGGAGGTAGTGGATAGAGAGAAGGGCTGAGTAAGACAGGGTGTCCAGAGAGAGAGAGAGAGGCCGGAGGGAGTGGATAGACAGGGTGTCCAGGAGGAGAGAGAGAGGCCGAGGTAGTGAGGGACAGAAGGGCTGGAGGAAGACAGGGTGTCCAGAGAGAGAGAGAGAGGCCAGAGGGAGTGGATAGAGAGATGGGCTGGTAAGACAGGGTGTCCAGAGAGGAGAGAGAGAGGCCGGAGGGAGTGGATAGAGAGAAGGGCTGGTAAGACAGGGTGTCCAGAGAGGAGAGAGAGAGGCCGGAGGGAGTGGATAGAGAGAAGGGCTGGAGGAAGACAGGGTGTCCAGGGAGGATAGAGAAAGGCCGGGGGTAGTGGATAGAGAGAAGGGCTGGAGAAAGACAGGGTGTCCAGAGAGGAGAGAGAGAGGCAGGAGGTAGTGGATAAAGAGAAGGGCTGTTAAGACAGGGTGTCCAGGGAGGAGAGAGAAAGGCAGGGGGTAGTGGATAGAGAGAAGGGCTGTAAGACAGGGTGTCCAGGGAGGAGAGAGAAAGGCCGGAGGTAGTGGATAGAGAGAAGGGCTGGAGGAGAACAGGGTGTCCAAAGAGGAGAGAGAGAGGCCGGGGTAGTGGATAGATAGAGAGAAGGGCTGAAAGAAGACAGGGTGTCCAGAGAGAGAGAGAGAGAGGCCGGAGGTAGTGGATAGAGAGAGGGGCTGGAGGAAGACAGGGTGTCCAGAGAGGAGAGAGAGAGGCCGGAGGTAGTGGATAGAGAGAAGGGCTGGAGGAAGACAGGGTGTCCAGGAGAGGAGAGAGAGAGGCCGGAGGGAGTGGATAGAGAGAAGGGCTGGAGGAAGACAGGGTGTCCAGGAGAGGAGAGAGAGAGGCAGGAGCGAGTGGAAAGAAAGAAGGTCTGAGTAAGACAGGGTGTCCAGGAGAGGAAAGAGAGAGAGGTCAGAGGGAGTGGATAGAGAGAAGGGCTGGAGGAAGACAGGGTGTCCAGGAGAGGAGAGAGAGAGAGGCCGGAGGGAGTGGATAGAGAGAAGGGCTGGAGGAAGACAGGGTGTCCAGGAGAGAGAGAGAGAGAGGCCGGAGGTAGTGGATAGAGAGAAGGGCTGGAGGAAGACAGGGTGTCCAGAGAGGAGAGAGAGAGGCCGGAGGGAGTGGATAGAGAGAAGGTGCTGGATGAAGACAGGGTGTCCAGGAGAGGAGAGAGAGAGGGCAGAGGGAGTGGGTAGAGAGAGGGGCTGGTAGAAGACAGGGTGTCTGGGAGGGAGAGAGAGAGGCCGGAGGGAGTGGATAGACAGAAGGGCTGGAGGAAGACAGGGTGTCCAGAGAGGAGAGAGAGAGGCTGGAGGTAGTGGATAGAGAGAAGGGCTGGAGGAAGACAGGGTGTCCAGAGAGGAGAGAGAGAGGCCGGGGGTAGTGGATAGAGAGAAGGGCTGGAGGAAGACAGGGTGTCCAGAGAGGAGAGAGAGAGAGGCTGGGGGTAGTGGATAGAGAGAAGGGCTGGAGGAAGACAGGGTGTCCAGAGAGGAGAGAGAGAGGCCGGAGGGAGTGGATAGAGAGAAGGGCTGGTAAGACAGGGTGTCCAGAGAGGAGAGAGAGAGGCCGGAGGGAGTGGATAGAGAGAAGGGCTGGAGGAAGACAGGGTGTCCAGGAGGAGAGAGAGGCCGGGAGTAGTGGATAGAGAGAAGGGCTGGAGAAAGACAGGGTGTCCAGAGAGGAGAGAGAGAGGCAGGAGGTAGTGGATAAAGAGAAGGGCTGTTAAGACAGGGTATCCAGGGAGGAGAGAGAAAGGCAGGGGTAGTGGATAGAGAGAAGGGCTGTAAGACAAGGTGTCCAGGGAGGAGAGAGAAAGGCAGGGGTAGTGGATAGAGAGAAGGTCTGGAGGAGGACAGGGTGTCCAAAGAGGAGAGAGAGAGGCAGGAGGTAGTGGATAGAGAGAAGGGCTGGAGCAAGACAGGGTTTCCAGAGAGAGAGAGAGAGAGGCCGGGGGTAATGGATAGAGAGAAGGGCTGAAAGAAGACAGGTTGTCCAGAGAGGAGAGAGAGAGAGAGAGGCCGGGGTAGTGGATAGAGAGAAGGGCTGGAGGAAGACAGGGTGTCCAGAGAGGAGAGAGAGAGGCCGGAGGTAGTGGATAGAGAGAAGGGCTGGTGAAGACAGGGTGTCCAGGAGAGGAAAGAGAGAGAGGCCAGAGGGAGTGGATAGAGAGAAGGGCTGGAGGAAGACAGGGTGTCCAGGAGACAGGAGAGAGAGAGAGAGGCCGGAGGTGGTGGATAGAGAGAAGGGCTGGAGGATGACAGAGTGTCTAGGAGAGGAGAGAGAGAGAGGCAGGAGGAAGTGGATAGAGACAAGGGCTGGAGGAAGACAGGGTGTCCAGGAGAGGAGAGAGAGAGGCCGGAGGGAGTGGACAGAGAGAATGGCTGTAGGAAGACTGGGTGTCCAGGAGAGGAGAGTAGAGAGAGAGGTCAGAGGGAGTGGGTAGAGAGAGGGGCTGGTAAAAGACAGAGTGTCTGGGAGGAGAGAGAGAGGCCTGAGGGAGTGGATAGAGAGAAGGGCTGGAAGACAGGATGTCCAGAGAGGAGAGAGAGAGGCAGGAGGAAGTGGATAGAGAGAAGAGCTGGAGGAAGACATGGTGTCCAGAGAGGAGAGAGAGAGGCCGGGGGTAGTGGATAGAGAGAAGGGCTGGAGGAAGACAGGGTGTCCGGAGAGGAGAGAGGAAGGCTGGGGGTAGTTGATAGAGAGAAGGGCTGAGGAAGACAGGGTGTCCAGGAGAGGAGAGAGAGAGGCCGGAGGGAGAGGATAGAGAAAAGGGCTGGTAAGACAAAGTGTCCAGGAGAGAGAGAGAGAGGCTGGGAGTAGTAGATAGAGAGAAGGGCTGGAGGAAGACAGGGTGTCCAAAGAGGGAGAGAGAGAGGCCGGAGGTAGTGCATGGACAGAAGGGCTAGGGGAAGACAGGGTGTCCAGAGAGGAGAGAGAGAGACCGGGGGTAGCGGATAGAGAGAAGGACTGGAGAAGGCAGGGTGTCCAGGGAGGAGAGAGAGAGGCCATGGGTAGTGGATAGAGAGAAGGGCTGGAAGAAGACAGGGTGTCCAGAGAGGAGAGAGAGAGAGGCCGGAGGTAGTGGATAGAGTGAAGGGCTGGAGGAAGGCAGGGTGTCCAGGAGAGGAGAGAGAGAGGCCGGAGGTAGGGGATAGAGAGAAGGTCTGGAAGAAGACAGGGTGTCCAGGAAGGGGAGAGAGAGGCCGGGGGTAGTGGATAGAGAGAAGGGCTGGAGGGAGACAGGGTGTCCAGGAGAGGAGAGAGAGAGGGCGGAGGGAGTGGATAGAGAGAAGGGCTGGAGGAAGACAGACTGTCCAGAGAGGGAGAGAGAGAGGCCGGAGGTAGTGGATAGAGAGAAGGGCTGGAGGAAGACAGGGTGTCCAGAGAGGAGAGAGAGAGGCCGGAGGGAGTGGATAGAGAGGAGGTTCTGAGTAAGACAGGGTGTCCAGGGAGGAGAGAGAGAGGCCGGAGGTAGTGGATAGAGAAATGGGCTGGAAAAATACAGGGTGTCCAGGAAGGAGAGAAAGAGGCCGGAGGGAGTGGATAGAGAGAAGGGCTGGAGGAAGACAGGGTGTCCAGAGAGGAGAGAGAGAGGCCGGAGGTAGTGCAGGGACAGAAGGGCTGGAGGAAGAGAGGGTGTCCAGAGAGGAGAAAGAGAGGCCGGGGTAGTGGATAGAGAGAAGGGCTGGAAGAAAACAGGGTGTCCAGGGAGGAGAGAGAGAGGCCGGGGGTAGTGGATAGAGAGAAGGGCTGGAGGGAGACAGGGTGTCCAGGAGAGGAGAGAGAGAGAGAGCGGAGGGAGTGGATAAAGAAAAGGGCTGGAGGAAGACAGGGTGTCCAGGAGAGGAGAGAGAGAGGCAGGAGGGAGTGGATAGAGAGAAGAGCTGGAGGAAGACAGGGTGTCCAGAGAGCAGAGAGAGAGGCCGGAGGTAGTGGATAGAGAGAAGGGCTGGAGGAAGACAGGGTGTCCAGAGAGGGAGAGAGAGAGGCCGGAGGTAGTAGCGGGACAGAAGGGCTGGAGGAAGACAGGGTGTCCAGAGAGGAGAGAGTGAGGCCAGAGGGAGTGGATAGAGAGATGGGCTGGTAAGACAGGGTGTCCAGAGAGGAGAGAGAGGCTGGAGGTAGTGGATAGAGAGATGGGCTGGTAAGACAGGGTGTCCAGGAGGAGAGAGAGAGGCCGGAGGTAGTGGAAAGAGAGATAAGCTGGAGGAAGACAGGGTGTCCAGAGAGGAGAGAGAGAGGCCGGAGGGAGTGGATAGAGAGAAGGGCTGGTAAGACAGGGTGTCCAGAGAGGAGAGAGAGAGGCCGGAGGTAGTGGATAGAGAGAAGGGCTGAGGAAGACAGGGTGTCCAGGGAGGAGAGAGAGAGGCCAGAGGTAGTGGATGGAGAGAAGGGCTGGAGGAAGACAGGGTGTCCAGAGAGGAGAGAGTGAGGCCAGAGGGAGTGGATAGAGAGATGGGCTGGTAAGACAGGGTGTCCAGAGAGGAGAGAGAGAGGCTGGAGGTAGTGGATAGAGAGAAGGGCTGGTAGAAGACAGGGTGTCCAGGAGAGAGAGAGAGAGAGGCCGGAGGAAGTGGATAGAGAGAAGGGCTGGAGGAAGACAGGGTGTCCAGAGAGGAGAGAGAGAGGCCGGAGGGAGTGGATAGAGAGAAGGGCTGGTAAGACAGGGTGTCCAGAGAGGAGAGAGAGAGGCCGGAGGGAGTGGATAGAGAGAAGGGCTGGATGAAGACAGAGTGTCTAAGGGAGGAGAGCGAGAGAGGCAGGAGGGAGTGGATAGAGAGAAGGGCTGGAGGAAGACAGGGTGTCCATGAGAGGAGAGAGAGAGGCCGCAGGGAGTGGATAGAGAGAAGGGCTTGAGGAAGACAGGGTGTCCAGGAGAGGAGAGAGAGAGGGCAGAGGGAGTGGGTAGAGAGAGGGGCTGGTAAAAGACAGAGTGTCTGGGAGGAGAGAGAGAGACCCGAGGGAGTGGATAGACAGAAGTGCTGAGGAAGACAGGATGTCCAGAGAGGAGAGAGAGAGGCAGGAGGTAGTGGATAGAGAGAAGAGCTGGAGGAAGACATGGTGTCCAGAGAGGAGAGAGAGAGGCCGGGGGTAGTGGATAGAGGGAAGGGCTGGAGGAAGACAGGGTGTCCAGAGAGGAGAGAGAAAGGCCGGAGGTAGTGGAGAGAGAGAAGGGCTGGAGAAAGACAGGGTGTCCAGGAGAGGAGAGAGAGAGGCCGGTGGGAGAGGATCGAGAGAAGGGCTGGTAAGACAAGGTGTCCAGGAGAGGAGAGAGAGAGGCCGGGGGTAGTGGATAGAGAAAAGGGCTGGAAGAAGACAGGGTGTCCAGAGAGGAGAGAGAGAGAGGCCATGGGTAGTGGATAGAGAGAAGGGCTGGAAGAAGACAGGGTGTCCAGAGAGGAGAGAGAGAGGCCGGAGGTAGTGGATAGAGAGAAGGGCTGGAGGAAGACAGGGTGTCCAGAGAGGAGAGAGAGAGGCCGGGGGTAACGGATAGAGAGAAGGGCTGGAGGAAGACAGGGTGTCCAGAGAGGAGAGAGTGAGGCCGGGGGTAGTGGATAGAGAGAAGGGCTGGAGGAAGGCAGGGTGTCCAGGAGAGGAGAGAGAGAGGCCGGAGGGAGTGGATAGAGAGAAGGGCTGGAGGAAGACAGAGTGTCCAGAGAGGAGAGAGAGAGGCCGGAGGTCGTGGATAGAGAGAAGGGCTGGGGGAAGACAGGGTGTCCAGAGAGGAGAGAGAGAGAGGCCGGAGGGAGTGGATTGAGAGGAGGTTCTGGTAAGGCAGGGTGTCCAGAGAGGAGAGAGAGAGGCCGGAGGTAGTGGATAGAGAGATCGGCTGGAAGAAGACAGGGTGTCCAGGGAGGAGAGAGAGAGGCGGGGGGTAGTGGATAGAGAGAAGGGCTGGAGGGAGACAGGGTGTCCAGGAGAGCAAGGGAGAGAATCCAGAGGGAGTGGATAGAGAGAAGGGCTGGAGGAAGACAGGGTGTCCAGGAGAGGAGAGAGAGAGGACGGAGGGAGTGGATAGAGAGAAGGGCTGGAGGAAGACAGAGTGTCCAGAGAGGAGAGAGAGAGGCCGGAGGTCGTGGATAGAGAGAAGGGCTGGGGGAAGACAGGGTGTCCAGAGAGGAGAGAGAGAGGCCGGAGGGAGTGGATAGAGAGGAGGTTCTGGTAAGACAGGGTGTCCAGAGAGAGAGAGAGAGAGGCCGGAGGTAGTGGATAGAGAAATGGGCTGGAAAAAGACTGGGTGTCCAGGAAGGAGAGAAAGAGGCCGGAGGGAGTGGATAGAGAGAAGGGCTGGAGGAAGACAGGGTGTCCAGAGAGGAGAGAGAGAGGCCGGAGGTAGTGCAGGGACAGAAGGGCTGGAGGAAGAGAGGGTGTCCAGAGAGGAGAAAGAGAGGCCGGGGTAGTGGATAGAGAGAAGGGCTGGAAGAAAACAGGGTGTCCAGGGAGGAGAGAGAGAGGCCGGGGGTAGTGGATAGAGAGAAGGGCTGGAGGGAGACAGGGTGTCCAGGAGAGGAGAGAGAGAGAGAGGGCGGAGGGAGTGGATAAAGAAAAGGGCTGGAGGAAGACAGGGTGTCCAGGAGAGGAGAGAGAGAGGCAGGAGGGAGTGGATAGAGAGAAGAGCTGGAGGAAGACAGGGTGTCCAGAGAGCAGAGAGAGAGGCCGGAGGTAGTGGATAGAGAGAAGGGCTGGAGGAAGACAGGCTGTCCAGAGAGGAGAGAGAGGGGCCGGAGGTAGTAGCGGGACAGAAGGGCTGGAGGAAGACAGGGTGTCCAGAGAGGAGAGAGTGAGGCCAGAGGGAGTGGATAGAGAGATGGACTGGTAAGACAGGGTGTCCAGAGAGGAGAGAGAGAGGCTGGAGGTAGTGGATAGAGAGATGGGCTGGTAAGACAGGGTGTCCAGGGAGGAGAGAGAGAGGCCGGAGGTAGTGGAAAGAGAGATAAGCTGGAGGAAGACAGGGTGTCCAGGGAGGAGAGAGAGAGGCCGGAGGGAGTGGATAGAGAGAAGGGCTGGTAAGACAGGGTGTCCAGAGAGGGAGAGAGAGAGGCCGGAGGGAGTGGATAGACAGGGTGTCCAGGGAGGAGAGAGAGAGGCCAGAGGTAGTGCAGGGACAGAAGGGCTGGAGGAAGACAGGGTGTCCAGAGAGGAGAGAGTGAGGCCAGAGGGAGTGGATAGAGAGATGGGCTGGTAAGACAGGGTGTCCAGAGAGGAGAGAGAGAGGCCGGAGGGAGTGGATAGAGAGAAGGGCTGGTAAGACAGGGTGTCCAGAGAGGAGAGAGAGAGGCCGGAGGGAGTGGATAGAGAGAAGGGCTGGAGGAAGACAGGGTGTCCAGGGAGGATAGAGAAAGGCCGGGGGTAGTGGATAGAGAGAAGGGCTGGAGAAAGACAGGGTGTCCAGAGAGGAGAGAGAGAGGCAGGAGGTAGTGGATAAAGAGAAGGGCTGTTAAGACAGGGTTTCCAGGGAGGAGAGAGAAAGGAAGGGGGTAGTGGATAGAGAGAAGGGCTGTAAGACAGGGTGTCCAGGGAGGAGAGAGAAAGGCCGGGGTAGTGGATAGAGAGAAGGGCTGGAGGAGAACAGGGTGTCCAAAGAGGAGAGAGAGAGGCCGGGGGTAGTGGATAGATAGAGAGAAGGGCTGAAAGAAGACAGGGTGTCCAGAGAGGAGAGAGAGAGAGGCCGGGGTAGTGGATAGAGAGAGGGGCTGGAGGAAGACAGGGTGTCCAGAGAGGAGAGAGGGAGGCCGGAGGTAGTGGATAGAGAGAAGGGCTGGTAAGACAGGGTGTCCAAGAGAGGAAAAGAGAGAGGCCAGAGGGAGTGGATAGAGAGAAGGGCTGGAGGAAGACAGGAAGTCCAGGAGACAGGAGAGAGAGAGAGAGGCCGGAGGTAGTGGATAGAGAGAAGGGCTGGAGGAAGACAGAGTGTCTAAGGGAGGAGAGAGAGAGAGGCAGGAGGGAGTGGATAGAGAGAAGGGCTGGAGGAAGACAGGGTGTCCATGAGAGGAGAGAGAGAGGCCGCAGGGAGTGGATAGAGAGAAGGGCTTTAGGAAGACAGGGTGTCCAGGAGAGGAGAGAGAGAGAGGGCAGAGGGAGTGGGTAGAGAGAGGGGCTGGTAAAAGACAGAGTGTCTGGGAGGAGAGAGAGAGACCCGAGGGAGTGGATAGACAGAAGTGCTGGAGGAAGACAGGATGTCCAGAGAGGAGAGAGAGAGGCAGGAGGTAGTGGATAGAGAGAAGAGCTGGAGGAAGACATGGTGTCCAGAGAGGAGAGAGAGAGGCCGGGGGTAGTGGATAGAGAGAAGGGCTGGAGGAAGACAGGGTGTCCAGAGAGGAGAGAGAAAGGCCGGAGGTAGTGGAGAGAGAGAAGGGCTGAGGAAGACAGGGTGTCCAGGAGAGGAGAGAGAGAGGCCGGAGGGAGAGGATCGAGAGAAGGGCTGGTAAGACAAGGTGTCCAGGAGAGGAGAGAGTGGCCGGGGGTAGTGGATAGAGAGAAGGGCTGGAAGAAGACAGGGTGTCCAGAGAGGAGATAGAGAGAGGCCATGGGTAGTGGATAGAGAGAAGGGCTGGAAGAAGACAGGGTGTCCAGAGAGGAGAGAGAGAGGCCGGAGGTAGTGGATAGAGAGAAGGGCTGGAGGAAGACAGGGTGTCCAGAGAGGTGAGAGAGAGGCTGGGGGTAGCGTATAGAGAGAAGGGCTGGAGGAAGACAGGGTGTCCAGAGAGGAGAGAGAGAGGCCGGAGGGAGTGGATAGAGAGAAGGGCTGGAGGAAGACAGGGTGTCCAGGAGAGGAGAGACAGAGGGCGGAGGGAGTGGATAGAGAGAAGGGCTGGAGGAAGACAGATTGTCCAGAGAGGAGAGAGAGAGAGGCCGGAGGTCGTGGATAGAGAGAAGGGCTGGGGGAAGACAGGGTGTCCAGAGAGGAGAGAGAGAGGCCGGAGGGAGTGGATTGAGAGGAGGTTCTGGTAAGGCAGGGTGTCCAGAGAGGAGAGAGAGAGGCCGGAGGTAGTGGATAGAGAGATCGGCTGGAAGAAGACAGGGTGTCCAGGGAGGAGAGAGAGAGGCCGGGGGTAGTGGATAGAGAGAAGGGCTGGAGGGAGACAGGAATTCCAGGAGAGGAAAGAGAGAGAGGCCAGAGGGAGTGGATAGAGAGAAGGGCTGGAGGAAGACAGGGTGTCCAGGAGAGGAGAGAGAGAGGGCGGAGGGAGTGGATAGAGAGAAGGGCTGGAGGAAGACAGAGTGTCCAGAGAGGAGAGAGAGAGGCCGGAGGTCGTGGATAGAGAGAAGGGCTGGGGGAAGACAGGGTGTCCAGGAAGGAGAGAGAGAGAGAGGCCGGAGGGAGTGGATAGAGAGAAGGGCTGGAGGAAGACAGGGTGTCCAGAGAGAGAGAGAGAGAGGCCGGAGGTAGTGCAGGGACAGAAGGGCTGGAGGAAGACAGGGTGTCCAGAGAGGAGAGAGAGAGGCCGGGGGTAGTGGATAGAGAGAAGGGCTGTAAGAAGACAGGGTGTCCAGAGAGGAGAGAGAGAGAGGCCGGGGGTAGTTGATAGAGAGAAGGGCTGGAAGAAGACAGGGTGTCCAGAGAGAGAGAGAGAGAGGCCGGAGGTAGTGGATAGAGAGAAGGGCTGGAGGAAGACAGGGTGTCCAGGAGAGGAGAGAGAGAGGCCGGAGGTAGTGGATAGAGAGAAGGGCTGGAAGAAGACAGGGTGTCCAGAGAGGAGAGAGAGAGGCCGGAGATAGCGGATAGAGAGTAGGGCTGGAGGAAGACAGGGTGTCCAGAGAGGAGAGAGAGAGGTGGAGGGTAGTGGATAGAGAGAAGGGCTGGAGGAAGACAGGGTGTCCAGGAGAGGAGAGAGAGAGGCAGGAGGGAGTGGATAGAGAGAAGGGCTGGAGGAAGACAGGGTGTCCAGAGAGGAGAGAGAGAGGCAGGAGGTAGTGGATAAAGAGAAGGGCTGTTGAAGACAGGGTTTCCAGGGAGGAGAGAGAGAGGAAGGGGTAGTGGATAGAGAGAAGGGCTGTAAGACAGGGTGTCCAGGGAGGAGAGAGAAAGGCCGGGGGTAGTGGATAGAGAGAAGGGCTGGAGGAGAGACAGGGTGTCCAAAGAGGAGAGAGAGAGGCCGGGGGTAGTGGATAGATAGAGAGAAGGGCTGAAAGAAGACAGGGTGTCCAGAGAGGAGAGAGAGAGGCCGGAGGGAGTGGATAGGAGAAGGGCTGGAGGAAGACAGGGTGTCCAGGGAGGAGAGAGAGAGGCCGGGAGTAGTGGATAGAGAGAAGGGCTGGAGAAAGACAGGGTGTCCAGAGAGGAGAGAGAGAGGCAGGAGGTAGTGGATAAAGAGAAGGGCTGTTAAGACAGGGTATCCAGGGAGGAGAGAGAAAGGCAGGGGGTAGTGGATAGAGAGAAGGGCTGTAAGACAGGGTGTCCAGGGAGGAGAGAGAAAGGCTGGGGGTAGCGGATAGAGAGAAGGTCTGGAGGAGGACAGGGTGTCCAAAGAGGAGAGAGAGAGGCAGGAGGTAGTGGATAGAGAGAAGGGCTGGAGCAAGACAGGGTTTCCAGAGAGGAGAGAGAGAGAGGCCGGGGGTAATGGATAGAGAGAAGAGCTGGAGGAAGACAGGGTGTCCAGAGAGCAGAGAGAGAGGCCGGAGGTAGTGGATAGAGAGAAGGGCTGGAGGAAGACAGGCTGTCCAGAGAGGAGAGAGAGGGGCCGGAGGTAGTAGCGGGACAGAAGGGCTGGAGGAAGACAGGGTGTCCAGAGAGGAGAGAGTGAGGCCAGAGGGAGTGGATAGAGAGATGGACTGGTAAGACAGGGTGTCCAGAGAGGAGAGAGAGAGGCTGGAGGTAGTGGATAGAGAGATGGGCTGGATGAAGACAGGGTGTCCAGGGAGGAGAGAGAGAGGCCGGAGGTAGTGGAAAGAGAGATAAGCTGGAGGAAGACAGGGTGTCCAGGAGAGGAGAGAGAGAGGCCGGAGGGAGTGGATAGAGAGAAGGGCTGGTGAAGACAGGGTGTCCAGAGAGGAGAGAGAGAGGCCGGAGGGAGTGGATGAGACAGGGTGTCCAGGGAGGAGAGAGAGAGGCCAGAGGTAGTGCAGGGACAGAAGGGCTGGAGGAAGACAGGGTGTCCAGAGAGGAGAGAGTGAGGCCAGAGGGAGTGGATAGAGAGATGGGCTGGTAAGACAGGGTGTCCAGAGAGGAGAGAGAGAGGCCGGAGGGAGTGGATAGAGAGAAGGGCTGGTAAGACAGGGTGTCCAGAGAGGAGAGAGAGAGGCCGGAGGGAGTGGATAGAGAGAAGGGCTGGAGGAAGACAGGGTGTCCAGGGAGGATAGAGAAAGGCCGGGGGTAGTGGATAGAGAGAAGGGCTGGAGAAAGACAGGGTGTCCAGAGAGGAGAGAGAGAGGCAGGAGGTAGTGGATAAAGAGAAGGGCTGTTAAGACAGGGTTTCCAGGGAGGAGAGAGAAAGGAAGGGGGTAGTGGATAGAGAGAAGGGCTGTAAGACAGGGTGTCCAGGGAGGAGAGAGAAAGGCCGGGGTAGTGGATAGAGAGAAGGGCTGGAGGAGAACAGGGTGTCCAAAGAGGAGAGAGAGAGGCCGGGGGTAGTGGATAGATAGAGAGAAGGGCTGAAAGAAGACAGGGTGTCCAGAGAGGAGAGAGAGAGGCCGGGGGTAGTGGATAGAGAGAGGGGCTGGAGGAAGACAGGGTGTCCAGAGAGGAGAGAGGGAGGCCGGAGGTAGTGGATAGAGAGAAGGGCTGGTAAGACAGGGTGTCCAAGAGAGGAAAAGAGAGAGGCCAGAGGGAGTGGATAGAGAGAAGGGCTGGAGGAAGACAGGAAGTCCAGGAGACAGGAGAGGAGAGAGAGAGGCCGGAGGTAGTGGATAGAGAGAAGGGCTGGAGGAAGACAGAGTGTCTAAGGGAGGAGAGAGAGAGAGGCAGGAGGGAGTGGATAGAGAGAAGGGCTGGAGGAAGACAGGGTGTCCATGAGAGGAGAGAGAGAGGCCGCAGGGAGTGGATAGAGAGAAGGGCTTTAGGAAGACAGGGTGTCCAGGAGAGGAGAGAGAGAGGGCAGAGGGAGTGGGTAGAGAGAGGGGCTTGTAAAAGACAGAGTGTCTGGGAGGAGAGAGAGAGACCCGAGGGAGTGGATAGACAGAAGTGCTGGAGGAAGACAGGATGTCCAGAGAGGAGAGAGAGAGGCAGGAGGTAGTGGATAGAGAGAAGAGCTGGAGGAAGACATGGTGTCCAGAGAGGAGAGAGAGAGGCCGGGGGTAGTGGATAGAGAGAAGGGCTGGAGGAAGACAGGGTGTCCAGAGAGAAAGGCCGGAGGTAGTGGAGAGAGAGAAGGGCTGAGGAAGACAGGGTGACCAGGAGAGGAGAGAGAGAGGCCGGAGGGAGAGGATCGAGAGAAGGGCTGGTAAGACAAGGTGTCCAGGAGAGGAGAGAGTGGCCGGGGGTAGTGGATAGAGAGAAGGGCTGGAAGAAGACAGGGTGTCCAGAGAGGAGATAGAGAGAGGCCATGGGTAGTGGATAGAGAGAAGGGCTGGAAGAAGACAGGGTGTCCAGAGAGGAGAGAGAGAGGCCGGAGGTAGTGGATAGAGAGAAGGGCTGGAGGAAGACAGGGTGTCCAGAGAGGTGAGAGAGAGGCTGGGGGTAACGTATAGAGAGAAGGGCTGGAGGAAGACAGGGTGTCCAGAGAGGAGAGAGAGAGGCCGGAGGGAGTGGATAGAGAAAAGGGCTGGAGGAAGACAGGGTGTCCAGGAGAGGAGAGACAGAGGGCGGAGGGAGTGGATAGAGAGAAGGGCTGGAGGAAGACAGAGTGTCCAGAGAGGAGAGAGAGAGAGGCCGGAGGTCGTGGATAGAGAGAAGGGCTGGGGGAAGACAGGGTGTCCAGAGAGGAGAGAGAGAGGCCGGAGGGAGTGGATTGAGAGGAGGTTCTGGTAAGGCAGGGTGTCCAGAGAGGAGAGAGAGAGGCCGGAGGTAGTGGATAGAGAGATCGGCTGGAAGAAGACAGGGTGTCCAGGGAGGAGAGAGAGAGGCCGGGGGTAGTGGATAGAGAGAAGGGCTGGAGGGAGACAGGGATGTCCAGGAGAGGAAAGAGAGAGAGGCCAGAGGGAGTGGATAGAGAGAAGGGCTGGAGGAAGACAGGGTGTCCAGGAGAGGAGAGAGAGAGGGCGGAGGGAGTGGATAGAGAGAAGGGCTGGAGGAAGACAGAGTGTCCATAGAGGAGAGAGAGAGGCCGGAGGTCGTGGATAGAGAGAAGGGCTGGGGGAAGACAGGGTGTCCAGGAAGGAGAGAGAGAGACAGGCCGGAGGGAGTGGATAGAGAGAAGGGCTGGAGGAAGACAGGGTGTCCAGAGAGGAGAGAGAGAGAGGCCGGAGGTAGTGCAGGGACAGAAGGGCTGGAGGAAGACAGGGTGTCCAGAGAGGAGAGAGAGAGGCCGGGGGTAGTGGATAGAGAGAAGGGCTGTAAGAAGACAGGGTGTCCAGAGAGAGAGAGAGAGAGGCCGGGGGTAGTTGATAGAGAGAAGGGCTGGAAGAAGACAGGGTGTCCAGAGAGGCGAGAGAGAGAGGCCGGAGGGTAGTGGATAGAGAGAAGGGCTGGAGGAAGACAGGGTGTCCAGGAGAGGAGAGAGAGAGGCCGGAGGTAGTGGATAGAGAGAAGGGCTGGAAGAAGACAGGGTGTTCAGAGAGGAGAGAGAGAGGCCGGAGATAGCGGATAGAGAGTAGGGCTGGAGGAAGACAGGGTGTCCAGAGAGGAGAGAGAGAGGTGGGGGGTAGTGGATAGAGAGAAGGGCCGGAGGAAGACAGGGTGTCCAGGAGAGGAGAGAGAGAGGCAGGAGGGAGTGGATAGAGAGAAGGGCTGGAGGAAGACAGGGTGTCCAGAGAGGAGAGAGAGAGGCAGGAGGTAGTGGATAAAGAGAAGGGCTGTTAAGACAGGGTTTCCAGGGAGGAGAGAGAAAGGAAGGGGGTAGTGGATAGAGAGAAGGGCTGTAAGACAGGGTGTCCAGGGAGGAGAGAGAAAGGCCGGGGGTAGTGGATAGAGAGAAGGGCTGGAGGAGAACAGGGTGTCCAAAGAGGAGAGAGAGAGGCCGGGGGTAGTGGATAGATAGAGAGAAGGGCTGAAAGAAGACAGGGTGTCCAGAGAGGAGAGAGAGAGGCCGGAGGGAGTGGATAGGAGAAGGGCTGGAGGAAGACAGGGTGTCCAGGGAGGAGAGAGAGAGGCCGGGAGTAGTGGATAGAGAGAAGGGCTGGAGAAAGACAGGGTGTCCAGAGAGGAGAGAGAGAGGCAGGAGGTAGTGGATAAAGAGAAGGGCTGTTAAGACAGGGTATCCAGGGAGGAGAGAGAAAGGCAGGGGGTAGTGGATAGAGAGAAGGGCTGTAAGACAAGGTGTCCAGGGAGGAGAGAGAAAGGCAGGGGGTAGCGGATAGAGAGAAGGTCTGGAGGAGGACAGGGTGTCCAAAGAGGAGAGAGAGAGGCAGGAGGTAGTGGATAGAGAGAAGGGCTGGAGCAAGACAGGGTTTCCAGAGAGGAGAGAGAGAGAGGCCGGGGGTAATGGATAGAGAGAAGGGCTGAAAGAAGACAGGTTGTCCAGAGAGGAGAGAGAGAGAGAGAGAGGCCGGGGGTAGTGGATAGAGAGAAGGGCTGGAGGAAGACAGGGTGTCCAGAGAGGAGAGAGAGAGGCCGGAGGTAGTGGATAGAGAGAAGGGCTGGTAAGACAGGGTGTCCAGGAGAGGAAAGAGAGAGAGGCCAGAGGGAGTGGATAGAGAGAAGGGCTGGAGGAAGACAGGGTGTCCAGGAGACAGGAGAGGAGAGAGAGAGGCCGGAGGTGGTGGAT
This sequence comes from Calotriton arnoldi, assembly GCA_963921515.1. NCBI lineage: Eukaryota > Metazoa > Chordata > Amphibia > Caudata > Salamandridae > Calotriton > Calotriton arnoldi. Next base: position 945,988 of record CAWUFW010005477.1, on the reverse strand, counting down.
AGAGAGAAGGGCTGGAGGATGACAGAGTGTCTAGGAGAGGAGAGAGAGAGAGGCAGGAGGAAGTGGATAGAGACAAGGGCTGGAGGAAGACAGGGTGTCCAGGAGAGGAGAGAGAGAGGCCGGAGGGAGTGGATAGAGAGAATGGCTGTAGGAAGACTGGGTGTCCAGGAGAGGAGAGAGAGAGGGCAGAGGGAGTGGGTAGAGAGAGGGGCTGGTAAAAGACAGAGTGTCTGGGAGGAGAGAGAGAGGCCTGAGGGAGTGGATAGAGAGAAGGGCTGGAAGACAGGATGTCCAGAGAGGAGAGAGAGAGGCAGGAGGAAGTGGATAGAGAGAAGAGCTGGAGGAAGACATGGTGTCCAGAGAGGAGAGAGAGAGGCCGGGGGTAGTGGATAGAGAGAAGGGCTGGAGGAAGACAGGGTGTCCGGAGAGGAGAGAGGAAGGCTGGGGGTAGTTGATAGAGAGAAGGGCTGAGGAAGACAGGGTGTCCAGGAGAGGAGAGAGAGAGGCCGGAGGGAGAGGATAGAGAAAAGGGCTGGTAAGACAAAGTGTCCAGGAGAGGAGAGAGAGAGAGGCTGGGAGTAGTAGATAGAGAGAAGGGCTGGAGGAAGACAGGGTGTCCAAAGAGGAGAGAGAGAGGCCGGAGGTAGTGCATGGACAGAAGGGCTAGGGGAAGACAGGGTGTCCAGAGAGGAGAGAAAGAGACCGGGGGTAGCGGATAGAGAGAAGGACTGGAAGAAGGCAGGGTGTCCAGGGAGGAGAGAGAGAGGCCATGGGTAGTGGATAGAGAGAAGGGCTGGAGGAAGGCAGGGTGTCCAGGAGAGGAGATAGAGAGGCCGGAGGTAGGGGATAGAGAGAAGGTCTGGAAGAAGACAGGGTGTCCAGGAAGGGGAGAGAGAGGCCGGGGGTAGTGGATAGAGAGAAGGCCTGGAGGGAGACAGGGTGTCCAGGAGAGGGAGAGAGTGAGGCCGGGGGTAGTGGATAGAGAGAAGGGCTGGAGGAAGGCAGGGTGTCCAGAGAGAGAGAGAGAGAGGCCGGAGGTAGGGGATAGAGAGAAGGTCTGGAAGAAGACAGGGTGTCCAGGAAGGGGAGAGAGAGGCCGGGGGTAGTGGATAGAGAGAAGGGCTGGAGGGAGACAGGGTGTCCAGGAGAGGAGAGAGAGAGGGCGGAGGGAGTGGATAGAGAGAAGGGCTGGAGGAAGACAGACTGTCCAGAGAGGAGAGAGAGAGGCCGGAGGTAGTGGATAGAGAGAAGGGCTGAAGGAAGATAGGGTGTCCAGAGAGGAGAGAGAGAGGCCAGAGGGAGTGGATAGAGAGGAGGTTCTGGTAAGACAGGGTGTCCAGGGAGGAGAGAGAAAGGCCGGAGGTAGTGGATAGAGAAATGGGCTGGAAAAATACAGGGTGTCCAGGAAGGAGAGAAAGAGGCCGGAGGGAGTGGATAGAGAGAAGGGTTGGAGGAAGACAGGGTGTCCAGAGAGGAGAGAGAGAGGCCGGAGGTAGTGCAGGGACAGAAGGGCTGGAGGAAGAGAGGGTGTCCAGAGAGGCGAAAGAGAGGCCAGGGGTAGTGGATAGAGAGAAGGGCTGGAAGAAAACAGGGTGTCCAGGGAGGAGAGAGAGAGGCCGGGGGTAGTGGATAGAGAGAAGGGCTGGAGGGAGACAGGGTGTCCAGGAGAGGAGAGAGAGAGGGCAGGAGGAAGTGGATAGAGACAAGGGCTGGAGGAAGACAGGGTGTCCAGGAGAGGAGAGAGAGAGGCCGGAGGGAGTGGATAGAGAGAATGGCTGTAGGAAGACTGGGTGTCCAGTAGAGGAGAGAGAGAGGGCAGAGGGAGTGGGTAGAGAGAGGGGCTGGTAAAAGACTGAGTGTCTGGGAGGAGAGAGAGAGGCCTGAGGGAGTGGATAGAGAGAAGGGCTGGAAGACAGGATGTCCAGAGAGGAGAGAGAGAGGCAGGAGGAAGTGGATAGAGAGAAGAGCTGGAGGAAGACATGGTGTCCAGAGAGGAGAGAGAGAGGCCGGGGGTAGTGGATAGAGAGAAGGGCTGGAGGAAGACAGGGTGTCCGGAGAGGAGAGAGGAAGGCTGGGGGTAGTTGATAGAGAGAAGGGCTGAGGAAGACGGGGTGTCCAGGAGAGGAGAGAGAGAGGCCGGAGGGAGAGGATAGAGAAAAGGGCTGGTAAGACAAAGTGTCCAGGAGAGGAGAGAGAGGCTGGGAGTAGTAGATAGAGAGAAGGGCTGGAGGAAGACAGGGTGTCCAAAGAGGAGAGAGAGAGGCCGGAGGTAGTGCATGGACAGAAGGGCTAGGGGAAGACAGGGTGTCCAGAGAGGAGAGAAAGAGACCGGGGGTAGCGGATAGAGAGAAGGACTGGAAGAAGGCAGGGTGTCCAGGGAGGAGAGAGAGAGGCCATGGGTAGTGGATAGAGAGAAGGGCTGGAGGAAGGCAGGGTGTCCAGGAGAGGAGATAGAGAGGCCGGAGGTAGGGGATAGAGAGAAGGTCTGGAAGAAGACAGGGTGTCCAGGAAGGGGAGAGAGAGGCCGGGGGTAGTGGATAGAGAGAAGGGCTGGAGGGAGACAGGGTGTCCAGGAGAGGAGAGAGTGAGGCCGGGGGTAGTGGATAGAGAGAAGGGCTGGAGGAAGGCAGGGTGTCCAGGAGAGGAGAGAGAGAGGCCGGAGGTAGGGGATAGAGAGAAGGTCTGGAAGAAGACAGGGTGTCCAGGAAGGGGAGAGAGAGGCCGGGGGTAGTGGATAGAGAGAAGGGCTGGAGGGAGACAGGGTGTCCAGGAGAGGAGAGAGAGAGGGCGGAGGGAGTGGATAGAGAGAAGGGCTGGAGGAAGACAGACTGTCCAGAGAGGAGAGAGAGAGGCCGGAGGTAGTGGATAGAGAGAAGGGCTGAAGGAAGACAGGGTGTCCAGAGAGGAGAGAGAGAGGCCAGAGGGAGTGGATAGAGAGGAGGTTCTGGTAAGACAGGGTGTCCAGGGAGGAGAGAGAAAGGCCGGAGGTAGTGGATAGAGAAATGGGCTGGAAAAATACAGGGTGTCCAGGAAGGAGAGAAAGAGGCCGGAGGGAGTGGATAGAGAGAAGGGCTGGAGGAAGACAGGGTGTCCAGAGAGGAGAGAGAGAGGCCGGAGGTAGTGCAGGGACAGAAGGGCTGGAGGAAGAGAGGGTGTCCAGAGAGGAGAAAGAGAGGCCGGGGGTAGTGGATAGAGAGAAGGGCTGGAAGAAAACAGGGTGTCCAGGGAGGAGAGAGAGAGGCCGGGGGTAGTGGATAGAGAGAAGGGCTGGAGGGAGACAGGGTGTCCAGGAGAGGAGAGAGAGAGGGCGGAGGGAGTGGATAAAGAAAAGGGCTGGAGGAAGACAGGGTGTCCAGGAGAGGAGAGAGAGAGGCAGGAGGGAGTGGATAGAGAGAAGAGCTGGAGGAAGACAGGGTGTCCAGAGAGCAGAGAGAGAGGCCGGAGGTAGTGGATAGAGAGAAGGGCTGGAGGAAGACAGGGTGTCCAGAGAGGAGAGAGAGAGAGGCCGGGCGTAGTGGATAGAGAGAAGGCTGGTAAGACAGGGTGTCAGAGAGAGAGAGAGAGGCGGAGGGAGTGGATAGACAGGGTGTCCAGGAGGAGAGAGAGAGGCCAGAGGTAGTGCAGGGACAGAAGGGCTGGAGGAAGACAGGGTGTCCAGAGAGGAGAGAGTGAGGCCAGAGGGAGTGGATAGAGAGATGGGCTGGTAAGACAGGGTGTCCAGAGAGGAGAGAGAGAGGCTGGAGGTAGTGGATAGAGAGATGTGCTGGTAAGACAGGGTGTCCAGGGAGGAGAGAGAGAGGCCGGAGGGAGTGGATAGAGAGAAGGGCTGGTAAGACAGGGTGTCCAGAGAGGAGAGAGAGAGGCCGGAGGGAGTGGATAGAGGGAAGGGCTGGATGAAGACAGAGTGTCTAAGGGAGGAGAGAGAGAGAGGCAGGAGGGAGTGGATAGAGAGAAGGGCTGGAGGAAGACAGGGTGTCCATGAGAGGAGAGAGAGAGGCCGCATGGAGTGGATAGAGAGAAGGGCTTTAGGAAGACAGGGTGTCCAGGAGAGGAGAGAGAGAGGGCAGAGGGAGTGGGTAGAGAGAGGGGCTGGTAAAAGACAGAGTGTCTGGGAGGAGAGAGAGAGACCCGAGGGAGTGGATAGACAGAAGTGCTGGAGGAAGACAGGATGTCCAGAGAGGAGAGAGAGAGGCAGGAGGTAGTGGATAGAGAGAAGAGCTGGAGGAAGACATGGTGTCCAGATAGGAGAGAGAGAGGCCGGGGGTAGTGGATAGAGAGAAGGGCTGGAGGAAGACAGGGTGTCCAGAGAGGAGAGAGAAAGGCCGGAGGTAGTGGAGAGAGAGAAGGGCTGAGGAAGACAGGGTGTCCAGGAGAGAGAGAGAGAGAGGCCGGAGGGAGAGGATCGAGAGAAGGGCTGGTAAGACAAGGTGTCCAGGAGAGGAGAGAGAGGCCGGGGGTAGTGGATAGAGAGAAGGGCTGGAAGAAGACAGGGTGTCCAGAGAGGAGAGAGAGAGAGGTCATGGGTAGTGGATAGAGAGAAGGGCTGGAAGAAGACAGGGTGTCCAGAGAGGAGAGAGAGAGGCCGGAGGTAGTGGATAGAGAGAAGGGCTGGAGGAAGACAGGGTGTCCAGAGAGGTGAGAGAGAGGCTGGGGGTAACGGATAGAGAGAAGGGCTGGAGGAAGACAGGGTGTCCAGAGTGGAGAGAGAGAGGCCGGAGGGAGTGGATAGAGAAAAGGGCTGGAGGAAGACAGGGTGTCCAGGAGAGGAGAGACAGAGGGCGGAGGGAGTGGATAGAGAGAAGGGCTGGAGGAAGACAGAGTGTCCAGAGAGGAGAGAGAGAGGCCGGAGGTCGTGGATAGAGAGAAGGGCTGGGGGAAGACAGGGTGTCCAGAGAGGAGAGAGAGAGGCCGGAGGGAGTGGATTTGTAGAAATAAAAACCTTCTTAGGGGTTCACTGATACATCTGGTCCTTAAGACCAACAAAGAAGAGATTGGCACAGAAGCTGTAATATCAAAAAACATGTTTTATTAACCTCAGATGAGGGAGATTGCATCTTACGGTACCCGCAGGCCACTGTAGGAGGCATTCTAATGAGTGCAGAGAACAGGGTCCTTATATATGTATTTGTTACATAGTCAGCATAAAATCAAGGGGAGGTCCTAGCACATACAAGCATGCTTATTGACTAATATGGGTATACAAAATTTGCTTGCTCCACAAAGTGGGAGGGGAGACTAAACTGCTTACATGAGTAAGAATAGCCTGACAGTTCTATACTAGGAGCAGGTGCATTCTACCAGCTAGGCCTCTCTGAGCATGTGCAAGACTCTGGAAGAGGGAGAAAGCACATGGCGAGCACATGGCTAACTAAAATGGCTGCCAAGTACAAAATGGCTTTCAGCTCATGCTAACAGCGATTCCTGCAATCTTTAACAGATGATCCTTTTAGCATGAGCTAAAGACATTCCCATGATCTAGTAGAGACATAGAAAATATTTTGCACATTTTCTTCTCATAAATTCATCAATATCCTATGCTAGGTGGGCATTTACATTCTAAACATTTCATTAAGCAGGTATATACAAGGTATAAGCAGGAGTACAAAGTGAACAGAGCATTGGGTCATACAGGTAGCAAGAGAGAATAATGACTATTATCTCAAACAGAAATCTCAATATTTTCCAATCCTAAGCAGAAAGCAAATACCAAAACCATCTAGTCTAATTTTAAGTTTCAGGGCTCTGATGTATTTCAGTGACTATTTATGTCAATTTCAAAATAGCCAACAGCACATACCTAATAAAAACATTTTCAATAGACTTTCTCAGTATTTTTTATGAGGGCTAAATTATCAATTAATATACTTAAGGAAAGAGTAAAGTAACATGCTCAGATGAACTTTTCTCGTGCAGAATAAACATTACTCTTAAAAAATATTAAAGCAATCAGACATATTATTACAAAAACAATCCTGGCTCCGGGGGACCAGGAGGACCACACAGGGCCATAGGAATTAGGACAAGGAGCCGCAAAGGGCTGCTCCTCCAAAAAAAATGGGACGACCAAAGGGGTACATTACTAACAAAAAAAAGAGTCCTTGGGAATTTCTAGAACCAACCAGCCAGAGGGGAGTCTTCTCCCTGTGTCCGTTTGAGCCTCACAGGCAGGCTCTTGTTGTTCCCACGGTGGAGCTGCACAACTCGCAACTCAAGAATCACGGAGAAGGAAAAGTCTTTCTTTCAGGATAGGGCAATCACCCCCCCAGGGCAAATACCCTCAATGATCCTGTCCAGTGTCTCAGGCAGTGCACCAGTTTTCTTCACTTTAATCTAACAGGCACCAAGGGCACAGCACCTGTACCCTAAACTCAAGTCCTTCCCTAACTCCTGTATTGCACCTCTGGCGCACTGCTCTTTTGTTAGGGCCACAAATTGTACCCAGTGTGCTCGGGCATCTCTTGATCAACAAACAAAGGCGTAGACTTGCATTCACTTGGGACCAGGACTCAAAGGCCTGAAGCAACCCTTGTTTCAAAGGGGGTCACCTCAAGCAAAAGCCTCCTTGCCGTCCTTGTCGTTCTGTGACTCTCTCAGCTGGGCATCAAAAACTGGATCCACACAAAGATTTCTCCATCCTGATTTGTAACCCCGTCTTTCGCCCAAGACAGTGGCAGGGGTACACACTTCACGTCCCAGTGCTTCCGCCTTCACTGAGGTCCTAGTTGCCAGCAACGCCTATGCTGGTTCCTTTCGTTTTGACTGTAGGCTGGACTGGTGCTGACTCCCAGGCTGGATCTGATGTCCGGGCCCCTCTGGCAATGGTTGTAAGGCAGCAAATATCTATTGGTGGACAGAACAAGAGGTCTTTAGACAAGGCACAGAAATAATCTAACAACAGAGAGGATAGTCTCAAAATACTTCCTTAGTCTCGGGGCGCCCCATACATTAGCAAGGCACCCAAGAGCCACTTCATCTATCTGAGAGTAGAAAACCCTGGACCTATTGGCAAGTATAAAAGGAACGTTTTGGTGAACTGACAAGAGTAATACATCACCCAATCCCAAACAGCCAAGGAAGTCTGTGTTCATTTACTAAATTCTGAGGAAAAGAGAAAAACAATACAGACATACTCCAAATACTTACATTGGTGTATTCCTATATTACCAATCTGAAGAACCCTCAAGAAAAAGGAAATGTTCTACACTTTTACTCATAGATTTTACATTACTTGTACAGGACTGCAGACACTTGTAAAATAATTTCTCTTACATGTTATGCTTAGGACCATGCTCTCATGTTATAGGTGCAGCAGGAAAATCTAAAACTGCTAATTTAACAGGGATTCTTATTGCAAAAAGAACTAAACTTCAACATAGTGAGTACATTTTCTCCAGCAGAACATGTTATGACAAACAAATTCCTATAAAACAATATTTTCCTTCAAAATGTTTGCTAAGGATCACATGAGCGTCTTTCCTGCATTGTACTTTTCACGATCTGGACTATGCAACATCATTTTCAAAAGGAAAAAAAACCCTATCTCCAGCTCTAATAAGGGCTGTCAGCTTATTGACAGAGACTAGCTAATAAAAAACTAGCAATGCCCTTGCAAAACTGTATAGAACATGAGAATAACATAAACAATAATAGTGTTGCCACCTGAGATTTTTGAACAGAAACCGCCACTATACAGTTCTCCTTAAAGATCAAATAAGGGAACATCAATCTGTTCTACTCATTCTTTCATACAGGATGGGCAGTAACATAACATAGATTTTATCATTTTATTAATTCTAACAATTTTAAAACAGTATTACAGAATAGCCAATGAAATGTCTCATGGCTATTTCACAGACAGCTTAGACAGACTCAAAAAAAGTAAGAAAAAGAAGAGAGAAAACATAATTTTGCCTACCCTTAATTTGTAGAGGAGCTAGCCTCCTTCCCCCATTTTGACAGTAGGAAAACCTGAAACAGGTTTTACTTCTGTCAACACTTTCAACCCCTATTTGTAGCAACTGGGCACAAACAAACCAATGTATCAATTTCTTGAGCAATTGTACTAGATTAACATGAGGGCGCATGAATGCAAACTAAAATCCATTTCCTCCTTATCGTAGCCCCTACACAGTATTCTTTAAACTAAAACCATTATTTTGATATACATGGCAGATCAATGCTCAACTGAGGGCTGTTTTCCTTCGTTTCATATGACTGCGCAAAACGTGTGTTTGCCAAAAATAGGAAGCAAAGCTTCTCTTTCTCTCTTTGCGCTATCATCTCGTCTTTCAAAAACTTTTCGAAGGTCGAAGTGTCCCAGCAAACATTACCCTTCACCCTGCTAAGTTGCTAAATGCAGAACTCCGACCTTTGACCCGTTCAGCAGCTGTTCATTTTGTTTGTGCAAGGCTTGCCATGCGGTTTTCGTAATGCAAAGCAACTCTGGAGAATCACAGCTAAAAGGCAGTCCTGTCCGATCCGTTTGCCAGTAATTTAAAGGTAGGATAATAACGTCTGCTGGTTTCTGTATACTTATTTTCATTTATGTACAGTATGTGGTGTGTAGTCTAGTAATACAGAGGTCAGCTGTTTGTTTTATACTTGCATATACTTTATGGAAGCCTGAGAGCACGTTAAAACTGCCTTGAGTGGTAGAACTGCTTGTAAAATTGTGAATTTAGCTCAATTTCGACTTTGGTGGTAGGGGCACTTAAAAATGAATATCCTACAATATTTTTGCATAATAGGAACCCCCAGAGTGTTCTCTAGATAGCCCAGGAATGGGAAATCAGAAATGTATAAGATATACCCTTATAAAAATGAGTTTTGTACGGCTGGGTAAAGTGACATTTCACATTTAAGTTCCCTTCTTATTGCGGTACAGCACTGCTTAAATTCAACTTTGATACTAGGAATTCACAGTATGATGATTAGGCTTTATAAAGATGAAAAAACGAATTTAAAGCATTTATGTTTAACAATATATTTTTTTTCATATAATTATTTTTATTTATTTTTTTAATCAAAACCAACCATTTTGATGATTCCACATTTGAAAAGCAAGCTTCATTCCTAGCCTATCATATTTAAACACATTCATTCATAACCCTAAGCACAGAAGCCTTACTTGAAACAGGAAAAGTCTGCGCCACTTTTTAAAAGGACAGTTATCATTTAACATCAGAACCACAGATGTACTTATGTAAAAAAGGCATTAAGAAAGGAAATCCCTACTTTCAATTTTGTTCTCTGTTATCCAAAATAATGAAACTGGTTTTTTGAAACTTTTAAAATAATGCAGGCCCTTATACCAGTTTTACACTGACTTAAAATTTCGCTGACTCAGCATTCCTGTCTGTGGCCGTGATCAGGAATAGCCATATGCTATTTATGCAGCTGTTGTTTGTCAGCAGGCGTCGAATTTTCACCCCTTTCTCAGGAAAAAACCCCTTTATTATTTGAAATACCCTGACAGAGTTAAATCCCCATTTGCTGTGTCAAACAGTTTCTTTTCAGTTAGTCAGTTTAAACACAGCTGTTGGAAAGCTTTTTTCTCGGGTGCTGAAAGAAAAGCATGTCACAGTCTATTTAAAAACTGAGGCATTTCAATGCAGTCAAATCTATCTTTCTATAATGTGTATTTAGTTCAGCAACGACCAAATTCACTCATATGATGTGCATGCCTTTTAATGTCTAATACAATGTATTTAAGGAAAATGCTATAACGTGTATTTTAGTCTATTGATTACAAAACACACAATTTCGTTTTTATTCCTCTGTATGAGGCCTATTTTAATCCTATTGAATACGAATTCTAATTTTATCTTTAGCATTGTGGCAATTTGCACACATGTATAGTGTCTTACTCTGTCAATTTAAATAGTAACATGCAGCTGTTTAGCATATGTCATATAATTCATTTCTGGATTTTTATTTAATATGTAAGGGGCCCATTACGATACCCGGCGTAAATAAATCCGCCAGGCATGGAAGCGGCAAAAATCCGCCCGCACACACCGCCTGAACACCGACCACGCCATTATGAGTACACAAACCGAAAACCGCCATCGGCGGAAAAATCACACAAAATACCGCCCGCCATCGTCCGAGTCGGAGTCAAACCGCCCGCCACGGACGGAAACACGCACGACAACACAAAACCGCCCGCCCACACGGCCGACACACCGCACGTGAAATTACGATCGCACCGCCATGAGCGCGGAAAAACAACAAATATACCGCCCGCCAGCGCAAACAACGCCGATGAGAATCGACACGGCAGAAGCCATGGCGCCAACGTACCTGCACAGAAACCATCCGCACACAAAACCAATAGCACACAACATGGCCAACAAGTCCACACAGCAAGGCACACACAAATACACAAGCACAGTACACATCCCGAAAACACCCCCCGGACAAACAAAAAATACAAAGGCCAGAACCCCAGACACAACACACCTGAAAACAACAGACCATGAGGACACACCCACATAGGTGAGTACAAAAGCAGCACTCCCACAGACCACAACCCCTTGCTACATTGCTAACCAGAGAGGAGAGGAGAGGACACAGTGACACAGCAAGGACAGCAGCACACCACAGAAACGCACATCACTACCACCACCACCACCACCACCACCACCACCACCACCACCACCACCCCCGGCACCACAAACCCCCTGCACATTACACAACACACACCGCACCAGCACCACAAACACCATGGCACCACAAAGGATGCCCAAGTTCACGCCCATGGAGCTGACGGTCATGGTCGACGAGATCATCAAGGTGTACCCACAAATCTATGGGAACATGGTCCAGCACACACCACTAGCCACCAGAAACAGAATGTGGAACCGGATCGTAGACCAGGTCAATGCAGTCGGGACCCTGCCCAGGAACAGAGTCGAGATAAACAAATGTTGGAATGACGTAAAGAGCCTGGTCAAGAAGAAGGAGGGCAAAAACAGAGAGCTGGCTGCCGTCACTGGCGGAGGGAATCCCGCGCTCTTTAAGACCTTCAAAGCGTGGGAGGAGAAGGTGCGAGTCGTAATCCATCCGGAGATCCTCGCCGGATTAGCAGGGGGAGTGGAGGCTGGTAAGTACAAACTAATGTATACCAGCACACCGCTATGTACTCACATGCGCAACTACCATGCCACAGCTCCCAGGGACAAACACCCCCATGTCCAGCACACAATACACAACACATCACACACACATGCAACAGACACTACCACACACAGCCCAAACCGAACAACTGTAAGATGCGTGGGGACATGTGTACACTAAGCCAGCCACGTAACCACCAACAGGTCCCCAAATATGCCAGAAGCGCCACAACGAGCACCCACCACACCCATGTGTCCGCCACAGCTGCACTAACCGACAAGTAACAGGTAAGTGGCAGGAACACAAAGTGCAGTGGGTGGGACGGTGGACAGCCCAAGTACAACACACACCAGGCCCCAGTCCCACAGCACAGCAAGGAGGAGCATCCCCCACACCCCACAGCCACGTGTCAGCCACCGCAGTGCACAACGACAGCCGAAAGGCAGACATCACGGTCCACAGCAATCGGTGTCAGTGGGTGTACAGCCACCCCCACGACCCACTACACCCCCCCACCCCCACAGACCTGCAACATGGAGCACCCCCGCTTAGAGCCATGTGGCATCCAGTACAGTGCACGCACGAACAACTTGCAGGTGGGAAACTGGACAGGGCTGGATTACTGGAGGCATGAGGACCATAACACCACCAACACATGGGACATGTCACGTAGCAGACGAACACGCAGCACCGCCCACCGTCACGAACAAGTGAACAATGTGCACACGGACATGAACAACAGACTCACACCCCACATGACCCATCACAGACATAGCAACACCCAAGGAGCCACGTCTGCATGCACAAGCCACACTGAATATAGTCCCACACGGCAGCCACTGTGCAACTCATCACACACAACCGAAACACCATTGAAGTCCTGTCCATGTAGCCCCTACTGCCTGTCAACCCCACACCCCACAACTACGCCTATGTAAGACAAACAACACTAGACGCAACAGAGCGGAACAACAGAAATGCACACGAACACCACTGAACCCATCAAACACACAGACACACCATGCACATACAACATACCATCCATCCCATCCGTCAGCCCCAGTCTCATGAAAGGCATGTCATCCGCACAGCTGCCACACATACAGCAGTCACGCTAAGACACATGCCCATGACCAACCATGTGCCAGAAGTCAATTAAGCGCACGACACACTGTGAGCAACAACACACAACATGGGCCACACCCCCGAGCACTGCAGTGATGCACATGGCACAGGGCAGCACGCACACCAAGGAGATGGGACAACTGCAATACGTTGGCTGGCACACAACCATCACTCACTCATAACGATGCGTCCAATGCCATGTCCAGTAACCACAACAGACAGCAAATATGCAGGGCATGTCAGGCATGCACACACCTCAGACCATGCACTGTCATGCTGCCACAACACATGTCACGTTCGGCACCCATGGCTCACAGCATGTACCCCAAAAGCATATCCCCTCCCAAATGCGAATCTGGGGCATGGCCCCCATGTTGCCATATGCGTTCCTAAGCGTTCCATTTGAACCCCAAAAGCATATCCCCTCCCAAATGCGAATCTGGGGCATGGCCCCCATGTTGCCATATGCGTTCCTAAGCGTTCCATTTGAACCCCAAAAGCATATCCCCTCCCAAATGCGAATCTGGGGCATGGCCCCCATGTTGCCATATGCGTTCCTAAGCGTTCCATTTGAACCCCAAAAGCATATCCCCTCCCAAATGCGAATCTGGGGCATGGCCCCCATGTTGCCATATGCGTTCCTAAGCGTTCCATTTGAACCCCAAAAGCATATTCCCTCCCAAATGCGAATCTGGGGCATGGCCCCCATGTTGCCATATGCGTTCCTAAGCGTTCCATATGAACCCCAAAAGCAAAGTACAAACCAGACCCAGGATGGGCCAGGAGCCCGCATACACCAGAGTCACAATGAGTAGGGGCACAGCAACACACCCATCGGCATGGCCAATCCGTCCCATGCCACATGTGCACAGCACACAGTCCCATTGCCTAGCACACACAACTACAGATGCCACAGCCACACACTCGCCTCCGGGAAACCCATGTACGAGATTGCACGAACTGCCAATGTCAGACGACTAATACATACTTCGCCAGGTGCAACACAATAACAAATCTCATTCTCTCCACAGGTGACGAACTGCTGGATGCTGGGGATGGAGACAGCAGCCAGCACAGCCAGCCTACAAGCCCCCAACGAGGACACACGGATCTGGAGGATCTGTCCTCCTCTTCGGACACGGACCACCAAGCTGGCCCATCTGGCGTGGCAGGGCCCAGCCGCTCCCCAGGACCCCTCCTACCCACCAACCCATCATCCAGGGATGCTGAACAGTCCCAGTCCCCTGCTGCCACTGTCGTTGCGGCCACACCCACGGTCATTGCGGCCACTACCACTGCCGCAACCGCCACCATCGCCGCACCGACCACCACCGCCTCCACCACCACCACCACGTCTTCGCTGGCACCAGCCCCAGCGCAGGTGGTGGCCCGGCCGACTGGATCCACCCTGGGAGCCACAGCGAGGACCGTGGTGTGCAATGTGGCTAGTGGGCAGGCCGGTGGCAGCAGGACTGGTAGGAGGAGCAGGGTCAGGGAAACGCCAGCCTCCCCTGGGAGCCATGCCCTGCCTCAAATGGCCAGAGTCCTTGGGGCCTATGAAGAGGCCCAAGGACAATGGGCCAGGTCTGCTACTGACACGCGGGAGGTGCTGGGGGTGCTGAGGTCCATGGACGCCCATATGGGCCAATTCGTGTCCCGTATGGACCAACTCGTGGACCTCATGGGCCAGCTGGTGGTGGCGGTGGGGTCACAGGCAAGGCCAGCAACACCACCTCCGCCACCACCTGCTAGGGCGCAGGGTCGGCCAGCAGTGTCCACTTCCCCTGCGTCCACAGCCAGTGAGCACACCTCACCCACCACCAGCAGGTCGCCACCACACACCCCCTCCCAAACGTGGAAGGGGCCGTCCGAAGAGGAAACAGATCTCCCGGGAGGACTTCGCACGCTCCAGTCGCAAGTGAGGCAGCCAGCCAGCCTTCCGCCAGCCTTCCTTGACCAGCCACTGCATTGACTTGCTCTACGATCCCACTCCACACAGCCAGCTGGATGGCATGTGTGTGTTGGACTATGGACATAGAACCAGTGGGTACACCCTGATCATCACGCAGCCATGACCGACAGCTCATTGTCACTGCACGCACCACTTTTGTCATCACCTTACACACAATCACATGTCACAGTTTGTAATAAATGCACCTTTTTCACTAACTGCTGTTTGTGCCCTGTGTTTTATTTGTACGGAATACAACGGCCACCTTGGGCGGAAAGGCACCTGATGCGTGGCATGGCAATGGAATCCGGAGGGCCTGTAGGGACCTAGGGGTGGGAGACAGAACAGGAGCACATTCAATGAGTGTGTCACACACCCATCACACAGTACATGTCAACAACTACAAGCAATGTACACACATCGCACAGAGCAATAGGGCACAATGCCACAGTCACCAACAGTGGCATACTACCCTGGCCATGGAGCGTTGACACACTGCACGCAGTGAACATACGGCCACCCTGACACAGCACACACACACCTGCACAGATACAGACACATCATCCGTCGTACATGGACACTCACCGTCAAGTGAAGTAGCGGGCGATGAGCTGCTGGCGCACATTCCCAGCTTCCTCCTCTCCGCTGTCCACCTCACTCGAGCTGTCCTGGTCTGCGGGCTGGGGCCCTGGTTGATCTCCGTCATCCACAATGAGGGGGATCTGCTTCCGAATGGCCAGATTGTGCAGCATGCAGCACGCCACCACTATCTGGCACACCTTCTGTGGGGAGTACGCCAGTGCACCCCCGGTGCGGTCCAGGCACCTGAACCTGGACTTGAGGAGGCCAAAGGTACGCTCGACCACACGTCTGGTCCTCCCATGTGCCTCATTGTATCGATCGTCTGCTGGGGTGCGAGGATTCCTCAATGGACTGAGCAGCCATGCCCCATTCGGATACGCAGAGTCACCTGGGTGTGAGGGACACAGAGAACCGTTGCTATTCCAACTGGACAGGGGACAGCATCGCACAACCAGCACGCTACACCACTCCACATACTCACCGACAATACAGCCACGATCCTGTTGCAGATTGGCCATCAGTCGTGGCAAGATGCTGTTGCGCATTATGTGTGCGTCATGGGCCGAGCCTGGAAACTTGGCACACACGTGGGTGATCACCATGTCCGCAAGGCACACCACTTGCACATTCAGGGAGTGCGTGTGCTTCCTGTTGCGGTACAGGTGCTCAGTGGCCTGTGGTGGAACAAGGCCAACATGAGTGCAGTCAATGGCTCCCACGACGTGTGGGATTCTGCCAAGGGCATAGAATGCACCCTTCACTGCCGCCAATTCACGAGCCCTGGGGAATCTGATGTACCTGTTCCGGTACAGCATCATGGCTGCCAGTACATCCCTCAGCACCTTGCTGAACATGGGCTGGGACATCCCTCCTCCACTGCCCACTGTGTGCTGGAATGACCCAGTGGCGAAGAAATGCATGGCGGCCATCACCTTAGCCGTGGGGGTGACAGCAGTCGGATACACCCTGCGGGGACGGAGATGGGGCTTCTAACATGGCACACAGTCGATGCAGAGTTGGCCTGTCCAGCCGAAACTTCCTGATTACCTCTGTATCGTCCATGTCCGCCAGCAATTGGTATGGGCGGTCAATGTTCGGTCTCCGCCTGGGTTAAATGGCAGAGGACACATGTCAAAGCAACACGGCACATAGCAATTTCGCATACACATCACTGACATGACTGAGCAAGCACATGAGCCACAGCCCAGCTGTCAAGCTGGGACGGCACGGCCACAATACACTTACACAGGTCTCCCAACAATGGCAATGGCAAGTGAGACATACCACTGCCATGTGCATGCACATGGGGATCTAGGCCCCAATGACTTGCGGGGCGTGCTGATGGGGACTGACTGCATATTCGTCAAGCGGCAACGCCACGGCAACATGAGTGTCTGCTGAGCATGGAACTGCTTCCGAGGCTGGATGAGTATGGCACACGACGACGACGATGTGGGCACGGGCTGAGCGGCCAATACAAGTGGGACCTGTGGCACGAGGGGATATGAGACAGTAGTAGGTGTCAGCACTGCACCCTATGTACAGCACTGTACGGATCACAGCTCCCGAAACATTGACTGGTGTCCACATTGACAGCCCCATGCCAAGACGGCTGTGTGCTTGCAGTCACACGTCACAGGTGAGAGGTTACATTGCACGTGCCAGGTGGCAGACGTACATAGTGGGAGCTGGCATGTGTGTGCATGTGTCTCCTGTTCAGGATCCACCAGATGGGCGCTGACTCTGTACTGACCATTGGACACAGCATGTTCCGTGGAAGGCTTGTGTGTGTGGGATGGTGGCACTGGATGTGCCTCCGTTGGGTGGGGGCCATGCACAGGGCGGGTACGTCGATGATTGCGCATTGTTGGTCACGGTGGGTGCACCAACTAAGATGTGTTGCCCTGTGTTCAATTCCTATGTCCGCATGATGATGGACTGTGGATGTGGGCAGACTACACATTGGTCGATGTGCTGTCTATATGCATGTGCCTTCACACCAGGCACAGCTGCCCCTGCACATGTGACCCCTGCTGGACTCGCTGCTGGGTCTGTGGAGCTGATGCACCTTCTGCGCGTGGGGCGGACAGCTCTCCTCACTTCCCTCATTGCGCATGTCATGTCTTTGCCGCAGGTGACATGGATCATGGAGGGCCCACATGTACGCGTGGGTAGGCTACACATGATTGTTCACTGGTCGCCACCCCCAGTCAGTGTTTCGAATGGGAAGGTTGTCGTGCTGGTGGTATGTTCGATGTGGCGGATGGGCGGGCCTAGGTGCGGGCTTACATTCCGGACATGGGGGGTAGTTGGATTGGCGACTAGTTGCAGTACACACGGGACACGTCTCTTCCTTTCCACATCTGGGTCATCCCTTGTACTAACTGACAGTGATACAGTCATCTTCGCCCCAGCCCTCATGTCCTCCCCTCGCTCCCCCAATATGCATGCTCACCTGCGAGGCTAGCGCTTGCACAGGCAGCCCCAAGCTCGCACCAGAGAGGGCAAGGAGTGTATGTGTGGGTCCAGTTGCACGAGTGGGCTGTCTCAGGGTATGATGTGTGGCGGGACGCCGTCCACCTGCGTGGTGCCCCAAATGGAGACCCGGCCTGCATGGACTATGCATCACAGTCTTCGCCTTCCGGATCCGCCACCTGCGACACCCAGTGGCTGTGGCTGCCCTTGCGGCCAGGCCGCGTCCGTCTGTGACTGATGGCCCACACATTCACTCTTTGGCCTCTCTGGGGAGGGCTCGGGGGTGGTGGCGCACGCGCTTGCACTTAGTCGCAATGGCATGTGGCGTGGTTGGTATGATGGGCAATGGATGGGATGGTGCGAGCCACCTCCCGTGACGTCAGTGCTGCTCGTGCTGTGGTGCGTCCCCCTACACTTCCATTTGACTTGTGCCATGCTAGACGTTGAGGTTCTATTGCCTGCGTGATATGACCAGGAGGAGCGCGAGGAGACCTCTCACACACCATGCTCCACTGCCATCCCGTGCCCTGTATCGCCTGTGCGGATTGACTATGTTGGGGTTACACCTGGTCGACTGGGGCTGTGTGTGCCTTGTCAAGGGGCATGGCGGGCGCACAACAGGATCCAGCTTGTCCACAGAGGGTGGGCTGAGGTGCGCCTGGTACCGCTTTGTACGTGTGCCCGGCTGCTGTGCACACACACGTGTTCACTCCCCCCGACAGGTGTCCTCTCACAATGCCCAGGGAAGCGGTGGTGTACTGTTCATGACCCCTCCCAACACGGCGTGCTCCAACTTGGCATGTGCGCATCTACCCGTCGCACCCACCCACCTGAGCACTGCGTCCATACGACTTCACACGACACATGTGTGTCTTCCACAGTAGTGCTACTCATTTGCGTTGACATCCAATACCAGTGGACTACATGGTCATGTCACGACTGCCGTGTACTTCACATACTCTCATCCTCTCTCATTCGTACTTGTGAAATGAGTCAGCGGAGACAGTTTTGGTTTCAAACATTATATTGAGTCTTCTGTCCTCTGTGATGCAGTATAGTGGACACTACTGGCAGCGGAATACATGTTGAGGATATACTGAGCATGATTACAAATGGGATAGGGTGTGGGGTTACATCTGCTTGGCCAAGGCTGTGCTAATGTACATTTACGTATAGCTGCGGAGCTGCGGACTTTGACACAGACGGTATACATGTAGCCTACCAGACCGCTCGGCATCATGGGCACAGTCCATCTCAGTTCCATGTGACAGGTTTGCTGCGGTTGTTCCTCATGCACGCGTGCATGTGAGATGACATCAGGGCATGTGCTTGCGTGCATGCAGCGGCGTGCCACTTGTTGTTGCACTGTGGTGGTTACTGGACATGTCACAGTCACTGGGGTCGTGTTGTTGTTGTATGCACTTGTCGTCCATGCAAAGGTCCTGGTATGGGATTCCCGGGGCGGGGGTGGGAGGGGTGCAGCACCCACAGACTCCAGGCGACCTATTCATGTCCACTGAGCGGTGTGTGTGTCCATGTGCGCTGGATCCATGTCGTGTCCTGGTTGTTCGTGCAGTTCCGTCCATGTGGGTGCGATGCACAGAGCCCATGCCACTGCCTCCCACGATGCATGCGGTGTTCCTGGATGTGATGGGGAACAGTGTGCATGTCCCGGTCATATCCGATGTCATGGCGATGTCGTTGATGGTGTGGTTACAGTTGCCGGTCGTTTGGTATGGCTGTTGTGGTGGTGACTGGCCAGTCCGTGCGGAAGCTGAGCATGGGTGCGGGGTTGGACTTCATAGGTCACTCGGGGAACCTGCGTTGTGGTCCGACGTATTTACAGGTTGTCAGGTATGCGATGCCGTCCAGCAGGGCTTCCATGTCATTGGTGGTGTACATGTTTGCCAGCCAATGAAGCGGATGGTGGCTGTCAAGGTGTTGTTCGTAGGTTGTCCCTTGGAGGACCATGATGGGGCATGCTGGGTGACATTCGATGTAGCTGTTCTCGATGATCCGTCGTGTGGAGGCACAGTGGTTCCATTTCAGTGCGCGTGCGATGTTGGCCACATACGCCATGCCCCCATAGGCAGAGCAGGCCCTGTCGTGTGCGTCCAGAGGGAGGAGTAGTGGTAGCAGGTCCGCCTTCAGACATGCCGGGTTGGAGAGGCATATCTCGACGGGATGCTGGTAGGGACACCTCCGACAGTAGAAGACGGGCATGACGCAGCTGAACAATGTGATGCGGTAAGTCAGTCGGTAACTTACGTTCAGCAGGGACAGGAGATCGCATCCCAATGTATGTATCGTGTTGGTTTGGTACAGCTTGAGCTGTTCGGCGTAGTTGGGTAGGTGTGTTGCGGTTGCCATTTCGCAGCGGTTCGTAGAGGTGGCGTGCTCCGGCTGTGTGTGCAGTCTGCAATGTGCACGCTCCGGGGTTGCTGTGAGCTCTGTGTAGTCGTGGGGAGACAGGACTTGTGTTCTGTTGGCTTGTTTGGAGGACACGGGCCCTCTTCCCACATGCTTCTCAGACAGTTCAAGGTCAGTGCTGTGTGACTCCTTCCAATTAACTTGCATGTGGCCGACATGGGGGAGTGTTTTCTTCTTTCTTCCCCGTCCGTTGTGTGCTTCTGTGATATGCGCTATCTGCCCTGTGGTCGGTCTCCTCGGCATGCCTGTGTTGGTCTATTCTTGGACAATGGCTGTATTCACCGGCTTCTGTCGTAGGGCTGTGGTTTCGGAGTTGGAATGGAAGGTCATTCAGTGCTGTCTGCTCTCCCTTGTGTGGGCGGCAGGCTGCCTTTCCGCTCTGCGTTGGGCCTTGTGTGTGGATGTAATTCTTGGGCCACCTGTTGTCGGTCACCGGGCTCTTTGGTGTTCCGTTTCATGTGTCTTGTTCATATGTGCAGGGTGGTATGGGTTTTTCAGTGTGGTACTGGCGTTCCTCTTCCCGAAGGGGCCCTGCTTCTCCTAGTTGGTGTTGCCGCCGCTGTGTGCTTCGCCATGTTTGTTACACTGGGGTGTGTCCTGCTGTTGCGTGACTTCACTGACATGTGTGCGTCGGTTGTGTGGCGTTGGGTGTTGTCCGTGAATTGGGCGTTGGGGACATGTCTGTGGCCGGCCTGTCACGTGTCATGTGCGTTCGGGGTGGGGCTGATGTGTGTGCTGCTTGGTTGTGTCCCTGTGTCTGTGTGCGACGCATGCATGGCGCTGCGGTTGGCCTCTGCGTTGTGCGCATGTGTGGCGGCGTCATCGGCGCTTTGGGGCCGTGACGGGGTGGTTGGTTCCTAGTCCCAGGTGGTGTGTACACATGTGTTCTGCGATGTTAGGATTTGGCCTGTGTGTCATATGTGGATGCAATGGTGGATGTGTAGTGTACACGCGCTGGTGGGGGTTGTCCGCTTTTTCCGCCCTTGCACTGTGTGCGCTGTTTGCGTGCACTTGTTGTGTGTGTGCCTACCTGCGTCTCCGCGGTACGTTGCGTCCTTGGTGGTGCATCAGCAGAAGCATGGGAAGGGCCTGCAGTGCTGGATTCATGCCCGGGGTGCCGCTTCTTCGTTGTCCGTGCTCTGCGTCCGTGTTTCCGCCTCTCTTTCACGTGCGGTGTCTCTTGGCCGTGGGAGCCGTTTGTTTGCGGCATCGTAATTTATGCGCCGGGCGGGACGTGTTTCGTCGGACGGTGTGTGTCAGTTGTGCTGCGCCGCTACGTGTGCGGGCGCACTTTGATGGCGGACGGTGTTGCTGGCTTGCCGGCGGTGTTTGGCCTGCTTTTCGCATCGTAATTGTGCGGGCGTGTGGACTGCTGCGTGCCGGCGGTAACTGGTGGTTTTTGCATCCGCCAGCACGGCGGTTGTGCTTCCGCCCGCCATCGTAATGGGCCCCTAAGTAACTAAATGACATTTTGCATAACAGAATGATGACAGCAAAAAAACATAAACAAACTCATTGAGCTCATTCAGACATTTACAGAAGGGGGGTCATATACTCAGAGCGCACAACACAGCGCGCTTAAAGCTAGCCATTCTTACACAAAGAGTACTCACACAAGTATTACCAATGTCAAACCACAAACCCCACATAGACATTTAAACACACATTTAACCCACAAATCAATACTTAGGACTTTAAGACAGCTTACAAAGTGTACGCAAGACCAACCTATTTGTAAATACTAATTGTAAGTCATATTTACAAGAAGAGCTCTCAAAAGTAGCCCAAAAAACTGTTCCATGGTCAAGAAGCCAAAATACACCAAATTCGCCAGTTTTGGCTGGTAGAACACTCAAAAAGCGCTCTGCATATCACCACTTATGAATGTTACTAAGTGCGCAGATCCGGATCCGTTTTATGTACATATTTAGTTCCATGGGGTACTTAGTCACCAAGGAAGAAATATCTTTTTACTATACGTAAACCTATTTAGGTATCCCCTCTGAGGGGAGTCAACTAAGTACTTACTAAATCCATATCGGTACCTCCAAAACAGCAACACTTTCAACAAAAGTGTACTAGAAACAGGCATGTCAAGAATATTGTAGCATATGTAGTATTATAATCCAAGTAGACACTTAAGGCACAATTTGTAGTTGCCTGTTCAAGCAATTTCAAAGTTAGAGAAAAATCTCCTCATTACCTGCCTATATGTATTGCAATGCATATATAACTTACAAAACAAATTCCAAAATTGGCCAATCATACAAACAAAGCCACAGTAAGTGTTACTAAAACTACCTTACCAATCAAAGGCATCAAACCAACAGCAAGTGCCGCAAAACGGCTCTTACCAATCAAATGGTGTCCAGGTTCCAACTGCCAAGTTCTGAGTGACCTAACGGTCGTTTTAAAATACTCACGCCAAAGAAGTTCTCAGTCGGGAGCGGCAAACACTTGGAGGATCAGATCAGGAAGACCAGAAATATACTGGGCTGGAAGACAAACAATCTCCGTGCGCAGGGTACCTCCTCAGTAGATTCCTGTCCTGTACTCCTCAGTAGATTCCTGTCTCCCTTCAAGACCACTCCCTTGGATAGCCTCTGCACCGATGAGGTCCACTTTCGGGCGCCATTTGTAGAAATAAAAACCTTCTTAGGGGTTCACTGATACATCTGGTCCTTAAGACCAACAAAGAAGAGATTGGCACAGAAGCTGTAATATCAAAAAACATGTTTTATTAACCTCAGATGAGGGAGATTGCATCTTACGGTACCCGCAGGCCACTGTAGGAGGCATTCTAATGAGTGCAGAGAACAGGGTCCTTATATATGTATTTGTTACATAGTCAGCATAAAATCAAGGGGAGGTCCTAGCACATACAAGCATGCTTATTGACTAATATGGGTATACAAAATTTGCTTGCTCCACAAAGTGGGAGGGGAGACTAAACTGCTTACATGAGTAAGAATAGCCTGACAGTTCTATACTAGGAGCAGGTGCATTCTACCAGCTAGGCCTCTCTGAGCATGTGCAAGACTCTGGAAGAGGGAGAAAGCACATGGCGAGCACATGGCTAACTAAAATGGCTGCCAAGTACAAAATGGCTTTCAGCTCATGCTAACAGCGATTCCTGCAATCTTTAACACTATGGTGTCATTTGCAACCAGGAAGACATAAGGGTCTGCTGCCTTGCGCTACTGCTCATCCTGTGGAGGGGGTTCAATAGAGAAGGTAAGAACTGATAGGATGGGTTTAACATCTCTTCTACTATCAAGGAGGGAGGATGGAAAATGCATTCACTATACCTATCAAAACCGGTTTATCATATTATCACCTACCTGTCCACAAAGGCCAAGTTCCAACACAACAACACTACATTTTATACAATTTTAAAAAGTGCTAGCATTGTCTGAACTGATTAGCAAGCTAAATACTGGGCTGTTCTCCATTTAAGCTCCTCTTAGAGAAATTCCTAATCTGACAGGAATCAGGGGTATAAAATGGAAACATCGTTTACATTGCATGCGATACATCGCATGCCATTACAACGTGGTTGTTACAATGACCGCGTTGTTACATCGCAAACAAGTACAATGCAAGTCGTTACAACGACTTGCTGTAGGGGGCAGAAGGTGTTGGATTTAAAATCCAACACTTTCCCTACTGTTGCACAGACTGGAGTTGGAATAGTACATTATACTATTCCAACATCCAGCGCCCCCTACAACAAGTCATTGTAACAACCGTGTTGTAATGGCATGCGATATATCGCATGCGTATTAACGTGGCATATTCATATCAAATGCAGTGCAATCGGCATTCCTGGTGGAATCCTAAAATGGCTAACCTACTATCTAAAAGATTGCGTCCAGATTGTGGCACTACCACCATTTGAGTCAATATCCAATGCTCTCAATTGTGGCATACCACTGGGTTTGATTGTGTCCCCCTATTTGGTTATCATGTACAAGCGTTCCTTAGCTTAACTTTTGACATCAGTTGAGTCTAATTTCTACATGTATTCATATGACACCCAATTGATCTTTGGTCTTGTCCACAACTCATTTACTAGCCACCACTCCTTCCCTTGCTCAAACTCTGTCTTTGGTTTGCTGGTGGATGTATAAATCATATTTTTCTTCTTACACATTTGTTTGGTTTTCCCTTTGTCAATTTCTCTGTTCCTTGCTCCTTCTGCTTTAATTACATAGGGTCTGTTACACTGAGCTTTTTCTACTTCCTCGGGGTGTGTCAAGAGAGCAGAGCGATCCTGGAATATGAGTGTATATGCATCGCCACCCACATGGACATTCAAAAACTTTCCTGATATTCAGCAGAAGGTTTTCCATTCCTCCATGAGTACAGAAGCCTAATTTGTAATCCTTGAGTAACTATTGAGTATGCCATTGTTCTTCAAATGTATGAAGGGTTGAGAGGTGACCACCTTTATTTGGCCAGGATCCTTTGATCAATATTACTTTTTTATGAGAAGAAGGGTGGTTGCATATTTCAGGTTCTCAGGGATAGTGCCTTTTGAAAGTGCTTTGGGACCAGTGGGACTATGAAAGGCAGACCTAAATTGATAACCCTTGCACTGCAGATGTCAATTGAGGGATTTGACTCTTTTATGGCTTGTTAGCCTCGCATCAATTTATAGAAAGGTTCCACTCTTAGGAGTCTAGCACCACACAGAAGAACTGGTGCCTGTGCTACTCAAATTCACAATAAAACACTCATTACGGTTTCAGAGTGACCCTCTACAGATCAACATAACACAGCTGTCCTCTGTTCATCCCTAGCACTTCCCGTGATGGAAACATCAGAAATGGAACAAGCCTCAAACACACCTGAAAGATTGTAGCAGTAAATCACATATGGCCTCAGGATGTAGTCCCTAAAGAAACGAGTCAGATGCACACACTCATAAACACAAATAAATTCACAGCAGATGGTCAGTTGCATTCATCAGATAAAGCCCAGACAATTCCTAGTAGTAAGCGTCACCCTCGATAGCACACATGACACACCCAGCCACCTGGACCATCTTCTAATGTGACCTCCAGTTAGTATTTATGGCCCCTTCTATCAGAGTGGGATCAAGCATCTACACACGCAATTTATGACCCACTGTACCAGTATTTCCTGCCCAAAGGGGAGCGAGCTTCACTTTATTGCTTCCACTGTATAGTATAAAGCATGCAATGTACCTAATGCAAATTGAATTTCAGTATGCAACTATAAGAGATGTGGCTGCTATTCCTAGCCGTTATTGTTTAATTAAACTTCAACTGTTCCTGATTGCCAAGCCTGGCTGTTCTCCTTTTTGATAATCAGAACCTGCTTCAAAAGGCTGAAAGGATTTTTTCAACATTTTCCACATGAATGTGTTCAATCTTGAGGAAAGAGCTGTGGCACATCTGACGGGAGAGCAGATTGATTGGATGCTTGCTTGCATTAGTTGGTTTTGTCATTGAGGAACAATGTAGGTTCTTCTTCCATGGACGTCGAAAGGGATCTGACTTATTATACAACCTGATGAGTGGCTGTAGACCTTCACATGTTTACTGGTGAAATATCCCTTGTCCTTAAAGCAAACCTGGAATGGGCCCTAAGGTACTCTTAAGTGGATCCTTTATGTCCTAAGCAGTGTGTTTTACTCTTAGGCATGAATCCAAGACTCCATGCAGTCACTGAGGAGCTGAGAAGTCTTCCCTCTTCTGGCATGGCATTCCATTAAACAACAAGGATTTGGAAAGCAATAGGTCTCACCTTACTGAAAGTCGGAGCTATTGGGGTTGCAAATAATAATGTTTGTTAGATTTTTTTTGTTAAAAAATATCCCAGCAGTAGCATAAGTAAGGGTGCAGTACCTTTTGTAGCTAATATAGGTTGCTTTACAACTCCACAGGGATACCTAGTAACAGCCTGTGGCACTGCACCCTTTTCTTGCTTCATGGATTTAATTTTATTACTTTTGCTACTGCTGGGATATTTTTTAACAAAAAGAAAATAACAAACATTATCATTTGCAATGCCTATAGCTCAAACTTTCAGTGATGCGAGACCTATTGCATTGCAAATGCTTGTTTCAATCTGTGATATGTTACTTTTTCCATGCCACACATTTGCGTGCCATACATTAGCGTTGAATCAAACAGTAACATCGAAAAGGTTGAAAATTGTAGCTAGTTAAATGTCTTTGCAACATTAAACCAACAGTCTAAGTGGGTCTTTGCAATATGTTCTGTATGGCTGATTTCTGCTACTGTTTCTTTAAAGAAAAAAAAGCTTGCTAGACGCTGTTTTTCCTGTACCAGCTGGAAAGATCACAGAAAGAAAAGTCGCAAAGATACGGCTGTTCTGTTTTAAGATTTGCACAATTTACGAGTTTGTTGTATTCTATTCATAATAGTGTACTGAAAGAAAGTAGCTTGTCCTGCAAGTAAAGTAAAAGTAAACAATGGATTTGCAACAAGGTAAAAGCATGGCTAGTCATTTCACTGCAGGATATAGAGTGTTGTGTAAACTATGCATGCAAATGCTGCCTCTAGGGTATTTTTGTGAGAAATGCAGAATTGTTGATGCATGGATTAACATGGCGCAAGTTGCCCGTGGAAGAGAACGGAAGTCTTAGATGCTGAGCAGCAAAGTGTGTAAACTGAGAGTCCCGTCTCACCGTGCACGCTGCCCTTAGCTCGCAGGCACTGTTATGTGGAGTTACATTTCTGTCCGCTGTCTTCTAATGTAAATCCTGTGTAACATTGCCCGCAAAACGAGCAGCCTCTTGTCGCGACTTTGAACCAAGAAGAACAGCTGTGAAAGTAAGCAGGGCGTAAAGCTTTACAAGTCTTCAAAGGCAACTGCACGGGGGCAACCTTGTTTTAAATTAACTTGTTACTAATGTAGCTTCCATCAGATTTATATGGGCGGTAGTTTCAATACTTTCTACAGAGGCCGGGGATAAGATTAGTGAACCAGTTTTCCTCAGCTCTGATAAATGTAACGCACCACTTAACCAAGGACCAGATATCTTGTCCGCTATGGAAATGTGAGGGCGTCCACAATCCTCATTGGTGATACCCTGCGCATGCAATGTGGGTGGTGCTAGAGACGTGCAATAGTGGTGGGGAATTGTCACATGTTAGTTATAGTGCTGTGAGGTCCCTGGCTGCAACTGAAAGCACTGTGAATATGCGGGTCATTATTTTACAATTATATCACACTCAGTACTAGGCAAGTTTTCAAAAATATGCACACGGGTTTAGAGTTTACGATAAAGCAAGTGCTTTCAAAATGTATATGTTTAGAAATGGAATTCCTATATTAGGTCTTAAGGAAAGGTTGCACCCTGTCCTTAAGACCTAATATTTAAATTTCATTACTCAGTGGCTTAAGGAAGCGTAATCATTTTTTTTTCCAGCTTTTGTAGCCTTTGCGATATGCCGCTCTTAACTTTATATGTTTAAAGTTAAAGTACGCCGTGCCGTCAATGCTAGAAAAGTCAATAATTTTCATGGAGTCAAGACAAGAAATGATGTACTGTGATAATACTAACATGTGTAACATATATATATACATATATATATATATATATACATATATATAAATTAATAATTAATAGAAATTAAAGGCTGGCGGCCGCCATGTTAGAAAGTAATCCCGACAATGATGTAAAGGCGGCGGCCCGCCTTTGCTGTGTATTTATTTATTTTTTGGGCATTTAAAGTCAAATTGCGGCACACCGAAAAGGCTACAAAAGCCTAACAACAAATGCTCGCAAATGAAGTAAATAAATAAAAAAGAAAAGCAGTGGGTGCCCTTTTTTTCTATTTATTTATTTTTGTAGCAATGCTATTAAAGTAAATATGGTCATGTAGGGGAAATGCTGTTCACCTTGTCATTATTTTATTTATTTAACCATGAGACTAATTGGTGCAGTTGTGGGAGAGCGTGTCCTGCCTGCAACAGTAGGCAGAAGAAAGTCATTTAAGAAAATAGTGCTCATACACTGTAATTAAAGCATCCAGAGTAACAACACATGTAACAGAGGCAGTCCTCATGGGAGGTCACAGCAGGATGAAAGGAGGTACTAAGGAGGGACTATTAAGCCTATTGACAAATCAAAAGCCAACATTTACAAAGGACAGTAACAGGGGCTAATTGAAAAGATGGGCATAAAATGGGCAGAGCTTAAAGTCCATACCCGAATACAGCATGTCTCGAAGAGACAGCACAAGCGCTGCCTAGGCGAGACCTAGAAAAAGCTCAGTGAGCCAGCTGCTTGAGATTCTGAAAGCCTTTTTCTGAGTTTGTGATGGTCAAAATAAAGAATGTGGGCTTCTTAAGAATGAACATCAGGCAAATGTATTCAAGTTTTGGTTTCATTTTCATGGAGTCAAGACAAGAAATGATGTACTGTGATAATACTAACATGTATAACATATATATATATACATATATATATATATATATATATATATATATATATATATATATATGGAGTGAGAGGATCGGGGTGTGGTAACTGGGTCCTGTCAAGTGCTACTGTGGGGACTCTGACAGTAGCTAATGTGTTAATAGGACGCTGCCTCTCATGAAATAAATGAAGGTGGAAAAGTTAACTTGAAGTGCGATACACCTGTCTGCTGGGAAATGCATTGGCCATAATAGATATGGTGTTGATCAGATAACTCAGCTGTGGAATGACGTAATACTCCTCCTGCACATAACTTTAAATACATTGATTTATTGTTTTGTTTTTTTAAGTCATTCTTTTAACAAGAGGAAGATACAGAACTCCAATATATGAGATAGCATTATTTTATCATGTCTTATTACATCTGGCTCTTTACGTTTTAGCAGTCATGTATGTTGCTTTATGGTTGTGACCATATATTACATTTGTTTTTATGGCACCAATTTTGAGCAACAGATGCATCCGTTAAGACGGGACTCATAACTAAACCACTGCAGAGGACTGGTTCTCAAACAGCTGTTATGTTACAATCCATTTCATGAAGGGAGTTTTGATTTGAGGTCCAATCAAGGGGTTATTAAAAGATTAGCAAAATAGCAGCTAAAAAGAAATGTTGTGGAGAGGCCCAGCTTCTCTAGCAGAGTGTCACTGTTCGCATTAAAACTTAATATTATGATTGCTTATTTAGGGGAAGTTTTAATCATTCAGGTTGTGTTATGTTAACAAGTTTATAAGTGCTACTGAGCCTTCGGACGCCCTGATATTGAAAGAAGGACAGATCGTGGTCACTTACTTAGGCTTTCACGTCATAAGCTTTTTTAAGACATTGATATTGATGAAGGTTGTAATGTTTTGTGGAGCCAGGCACCGCCAGACAAAAACACAAGGAACCAAAAAGAAGTGTGCCCTGGGAGATGCATCTCCCCGAGATCAGACTGGGGTTGGAGGACAGCGACATCAGACCCATGCATCCCGATAAACAGGAGCTGCTATCCCTTGGATATATCTACGGTACTTAGACCTCTAGGTCTGGCTCAGACTGACTTCATGGAATTCATCAGCTCAACGGTTACAATGTAACAATAAAGGTATCCCGAAGGAGTCCAGCAGGACTGCTGTTCGCAGACCCAACACCCTCCTACAGAGACATAAGTCACAAGTGTGATGGGCAAACAATGGAATCACTGACAACGACAATCTCTCTTTATATCATTTGCGACAGTGTATGTTACAGTGTTTATATGATAATTTAAGCTTGGGGCCATGATAAGTGCTCTGCAGAGGCAAAATGATAAGCAAGGCACAAGACCCAAGAAAAATAGCATAGGGACTAATTATCATATTAAATTCACAATGACATCAGAGGAAGTGATGTCACAAGGAGTGATGTCATGTCCTTATAGTCCTCATCACTTAAAACATGAAAAATATTTTAGAATAATACAATATAACAATCCCAAAGAGCATTTGGGGTTTTGCTTTTTTATAAATCAGATGTATTTTTTTCCACATATTAATGTGTAACTGAGCTCAAAAATAGCTCCAAGTCACAAGGCTTTCAAAGAGACACTTGGGAGCTCATTACGATGGCGGTGAACCCGCCACCGGAAGCCTGCCGGTGGCGGATTCACCGCCATTGCAAAGCACTTTTCTGCCCACCAGATTACGATGGAGGGTGGTGTGCATGGCAGACGGAAAGTCCGTCTGCCACGGATCCGACTCAGGCAATCGTTACGATTGCCTGGCGGTATCGGAAAGCATACCTAGAATGGTGGCGGTGCCTAGCAGTCCGTCCGCCACATTAGGATGCTTCATCCCCGCCAGCCTTGAATGGCGGTTCAACCGCCAGCCTTGAATGGCGGTTCAACCGCCATTCAAAGGCTGGCGGGGATTGACTGTGGGGCCCGTAGCGGGCTCCCCTTCAGCAAGGGCACTCCAGTTTTGCACTTGGGGGCACCAACATTTCCTTGCACCATGTGGCAGGCACCGCGTGCCTGCAGCACTCACCGTAATGGTAAACATGCCCAATGCAACCGCCACCGTGGCGGTCGCATTGTAATTTTATGTGCGGAACCTCCACCATATAGGCGGCCGGTCCCAATTCCCGTGGCGATGGCGGACGGACCATTCTCACAAATAAAAGCGGCGGTGCCAGTGGGATGGAGGTATGCAAACATACTGAGGCTAGGGTAAACGCTTACATTGTTTTCAAACACATGCATCTATAGTGCTGGGGCACAAGGTCACACGTCTCAGTTTGGGGCTAAAGGGAACGGAGTCCTCATTCTAAAAATAGCAAGGGGACTCCGTACACCCGTGTTCACCCCCGTCTTTTGATAACTCCCTCTCCCTCCTTGCCGCTCGCAGTGGCGTGAGACAGTTTAGTGACGTCTTCTTTTGTGGCAACCCTAGAATATAGCCCAGCTGGGAACTCCCCACAGCGACATGTGTCTTCGCAAAGCTGATTCTCCACCTGTCTGTGCTCAGGGTAGCTCGGATTCCAGGCGGGTGATACATGTGAACCATTAAAGTGCTTCGTGTGTGCGAAATGCCCTCTTTTGTCTCGCCATCAGGTTGAAGACATTCCAACAGGTTATTTTTATCTCTTCCTTCTGGTACATAATGTATTCTGCACAATACATTAAAATGCATCCGTGCAGGGGCACTTAAAAAACATTTGTGTATGACTGCGACTACTGCTACCCCTCCCCCCCCCATCTTTTTCCGCGAGCAGAAGCCCTTATTGAAAAGAACACTTGGTAAAAAAAAAAAAAAAGATATAGGCAGGGTGTGTTTGCTATTTTCTTATGGTTACCACAGTTCTGTCTCCTCGCTGATTGATTTTATTCCATTTCAGCACTGTTCTCATCTTCAAGTGTCAATGAAAAGTGAAGTTCGCTCCCCAGCCCGCCTACCCCTATGCTGAAGCGCTGCGAGTCAAGCGTTCCCTTCAGAAATGTACCTTTTTCCGCATATGTTCAACCGTAGCCTGAAGAGTTTCAAGACAATTATACCGGCTGCTCCCAGCAGCAGAACCTGAAGGCGCGCTCTGCTGTTGAGCGGTTCCTGAAATAGAGTCGCGCGACGAACGGCATATTTCTTGAAGAACACACAGTGCAGTTTAAAATCTTCACAAAAAAGAAATGTCAATTTTTGAGTGCGTCTTCCTCTGTCAGACTGGCCTATTTTTGTGTTTTCTTTTATTCCGAAGTCTTTCAGCCTATCAAAATAAATAGTTTAGGTAATTGTCCCGCCGAAGGCCTGTGGTGCAGGGCTGATAACATCGTCAGGTGAAATTATTCTCACTAATTTAATTTATTTTTTTCCAGACATTATTTCTTTCGCAGACTAAGCTTCAAAAAAATTGGATCACTGTGCCTACGGCGGGGAGATTATCCATGCTCAGGGCACACAGCGTGGGCGCCGCAGGGCAGGTTGGCAATGAGGAGCCGAGCCTGGCATCAACACCGCAAGAGCAGTCACCAAAACGGGGCAGCGCCTTAGGGAGGGGTTTCGACCACCCCCCCCCACCCCCCCCACACCCCCTCCACTGCTCCGACGTGCTACATGCTCTGGCTGTGGAGACGTGAAAGCAGAGGGCACATCGCACTCTGGGGTAAGGTTTACACTGTTTCTGGCCAAAACTGCCTGAAGAACAATTGTTGTGTGCAGTAGGGGCCGGGACGCGCTCCTTTATTACAGGACTATTACAAGGGTTACTTTGAAACATTAGTCTCATAAGCTCATTATCAGGTTAAAACGTGACCCAGAATAGTCATGCCTTATGTTATCTCATAATGTCATATTACTTGCCTGATTTGGTACATAATATTTTGCTGTTTGCTCGTCATTCAGGACCTGATGTACCTCGTGACCCTATTTTGTTCGTTCTGATTTTCGTTACGTTTAATAATGTGCCATGTATATCAATACACATGTATAGTACACTCTACCTGCCTGTCCTACATGCGCTATATCTACTCTAACATGCAACCTTTCTGTTTGTCCTTTGTCATAAAAACCAATAAAGTATTCTTAAATTTAAAAAAAAACGTGAAGACCATGCAGAGATAAAGGCATGCCCTGGTGCATCTGCAGCCCATTGTTAGCTGATAGAGGATCAACCAATCACAGGCTCTCTTGGCTACACATATGAAGTCAAGGGAACTAGCAAGAGCAAAGCTGCGGCTGGCATCTCTTCAGACGGTGATAGATGGAGAAAGGAGAGGAAAAGGAGCAGATCTAGACATTGATCTTCCTCTGTAGCAGTTACCCTTCCCTAGGTATGAGGAAAGAGGCAGATTTACAGCACTTAGTGGGTGAGGTCCTGGCTAAGGCGCTGGCAGCAGGCAAAGCATTGCGAAGGGATGAAAACAAAATCACAAGAGGCGACGGGAGTTCTCTGCTTCCTGTTCTGTTTCTCCAATGGAGGCAGACCCTTTTAGCAGGGGCAGGTTTATTACCTCCTTCTTGTCCGTCTTCCTCGCCACAGTCATCACTAATGAACTTCGCTTCCGTAGACTGAAAGCTCCAAAGTAAAACAAAAAAAATATACAGCCTAGTTTCCCATTCCTTCAAGATGGCCGACTTCCTCTTCCTATCTGATAAAAAGTAAGTTGGACCCTTTTACTTCCTATTTTTTAGGTCTGGCAGACCTGCATTGCAGCGCGCATGCGCTGCTCGCTCTGCGGGGCTTCTTGTTATCGGGATATTTTGGAAGTGGAGTTTAAGCTCCGCCCATTATTCTGATTGGCTTGCGTCACTGTTTACGCTAAACGCTGGCTTCCTATTGCAAATGAGGCTTTATCGCCCTGTCTCCTTCTCCGACGGCCCATCTGGACTTAATCGTTTACTTGCGGCGTTAGACGGTCTTCTTAAATTACTGGGTAAGCACTTTTTTTAAAAATTATTTACAAAGTGAAAGCTTGTTTAACATTGTGTTAGCCTCAGCTGTAAGTAGTGTTTTTTTTTCTTTTTGTGACTTGCGGTAGAGTTTTTTTTGCCTTTGTAATTCGATCGTGTTTATGCTATCTGAATTCCCTACCTTACTAGCGGTCACAGAGTCCCCTCCTCCGCCCCTTGAGTACGTGTATTTCTGAGGGGGCGTGCGAGAGGCGTCTTTCCAGTCCCCGGGAACGTTTCGACTGCCAGGCATCACCCTTCTGGGGCAGCGACAGTATGGGGCTGCGGCCTGCGGGGCACCCCCTCGGCACGTCTCGGTCACTGGAAAGACCCGTGAGCAATCTTTAAAGGGCATCTTCTGCGTGCACGGGATCCGACCTGGCCGGCTTCGCGTCGGAATGAGACACACATCGCTTTCGTTTCTGTAAATGCTGCAGCAGTCTCGTGGCTTGGCTCATGTGCTGTTTTCCATCGGTCTCCGGTGCAAAACAAGATGCGGCGCCCCTTGCTCTTCGGTGTCATCTTCTGCTACGTGGCTGGTGGTGGATTGTAGCGTCCTCGTGAATGTAGTGCGAAAGTGAGTACCAAATTCTGTTCTCATCGAGTTTGTTAAAGTATGAACGAGCGCAGTGGGCGGGGTCGAAACTGCCGCCGAGAGGGGTTAGCCCTAACCTCTATCTTTTTTTCATCACTTTTGTATTTGTGATACAAAAACATATGGCACACGTTCAGGGTGCTTCCACCGGTGCCAGCGCACTTTTCCTTCCAGCGTGGCCTGTGAGCTGGACAGCCTCGGGTAGGGGGATGGGATTCAGTGCTTGGGGCAGAGGGCGGGTTTGGCTACATTCTTAAGTGCATAAAACAATTTCCTCACACTGTATTGTTCACGGTACAAAGAACCCCTGTAACCTTCCTCCGCCCAACCTCCTTTAGAACAAGCATTTGCAATGCAATCGCTCTCGCATTTACGCGAGTTTGAGCTATTCACATTGCAAATAACAATGCCTTTTATTTTTGTTGGCATTGTAAATGAGAATGCCTTTTATTTAAGTTTTAAAAACGAAAACAAAAATAAAAGGCATTGTTATTTGCAATGTGAATAGCTCAAACTCGCGTAAATGCGAGACCTATTGCATTGCAAATGCTTGTTGTATTTCTGTGTTGAACAGTGTCTCCAAACGGGTAAGGTAAGACTTATAATTTAAATGAAGATGCCACAAAACGTTTTGGCTGAGGTGCTGCTAAGTGGACGCAGTGCTTGTATATGGAGGTCTTGCCCGAGCGGATTCTATAATGAATGATAATTCCCACTTGAGCGGATTGTGTAATAACTGAAATCAAGGCCCTTCACGAGTGGGCTTTGGGGATATTTTACGAGGTCATACGAAGTGGACCCACAAAGTGAGTAATGTATTCCTTCCATTGTTTACCATTGGCTTTGTGGTTTGTAACTCACATTTTCTGACTTTGTGTTTGCTGGCTTTATTTGTTTTAGGCTGTCCAGAGTGAGTTTGTCCCTCCCTGGGAGCAAAGCCTTTTCACACTACCTCTCCTTGTATTCTTCCAGGAGTGCTCCTTGCTCCTTTCTGTAAACAGGCCTGTAAATCTTGTTCTTAACTTGTCACACAGCATTTAAAGGCAGAGGTCAAATATCAGGTGATTCTGTGCAAATGTAATGGCCATTTCAATTGAAAATGTGTTATCAGTAATGGCAGTGTGCTACCCTACCAAGCATACTCCACTCTACTCTGCACAGCTCCTTGCCACTGCACTCTGTGCCACTGCACTCTACTTCACTCTGCACCACTCTAAGCCACTGCACTATACGCAACTACACTCTACGACTCCCTACTCTACGCTAATGCACTCTATGCCACTCTACTCTATAGTACTGCACTCTTCGCCACTGCACTCTATGACACTCCAGTCTAGGGCACTCCAATCTATTCTGCCTAATTCCACTCTACGCCACTGTACTCTATGCCAATAAACTGTAGGCCAATGCACTTTACTCACTAACACTCAACTTTACGCCCCAGCACTCTACAGCAATCCACTGTACACCACTGCACTCTACACCACTGCACTCTACCCTGCACCACTGCACTTTATGTCACTTCACTCTACTCTGTAACAATCTACTCTATCTATCAAAAAATGTGAGGGGGAACTGGGAGCTAACAAAGGTCCAGTGCCCTTGCTCCTGGAGTCGAAATAAATGCAAAGGTTGGGGTCACTGTTCCCAAAGAGGTAGGGAAAGAAGAACTATCTAAGAGCTGGATAGATCATGAAGGACAGTCAACAAGACTGTTTCATGTTGCCCTCACACTTCCCGAGGCATGTCATGCTTCATCATAGGATAGGTAAGTATCACAATTTTTACAATCAAAATTGGAATTATACGTGTATTCAAAGATTAGAAACAATTTATTATTAATGAATTAGAGGCACAAATTATACAAAAGGTGAGTGAGCAGATCGTGACGAGGTAAAGGGAAATCAGCCGATTTCCTTACCACAGGCAAGTGACTTAAAAGTGACTTTTGAGTGATTAGAAATGTAAATAAAAAGTCACAATTGATTAGCATCTCATACTCAACAATACGATACAAATTATAGTATAGAGTTAGAGACGTGTGTCGACGACGTTTTGATCCCTATGAGATAGTGGGATCTCATCAGGACAAGGCGATAGAACGAGTGCCTGGGAAGTTTGCAGTAAGCACGGTGAAGATGCAAAATTGATGAAGATGCAAAACCGATGATGAAAGGACGGCCGGCGGCCGGCAGGCAGCTGAGACCTTGTGGCGCTAATTAACGCGATCAGTCAGAGTCCAATTCAAGGGTCGGTTCGGATATCCCGTCCGAGATATTATAACCGGGTACTCAGTAGGGCAGGAATTGGCGCCTGCGTGAAGGTAGAGGGAGGCGGCACGGAATTCCGTACCTCCCCTTGAACTGGACTCTGACCGATCGCGTTAATTAGCGCCACAAGGTCTCAGCTGCCTGCCGGCCGTCCTTTCATCATCGGTTTTGCATCTTCATCGATTTTGCATCTTCACCGTGCTTACTGCAAACTTCCCAGGCACTCGTTCTATCGCCTTGTCCTGATGAGATCCCACTATCTCATAGGGATCGAAACGTCGTCGACACACGTCTCTAACTCTATAATATAATTTGTATCGTATTGTTGAGTATGAGATGCTAATCAATTGTGACTTTTTTATTTACATTTCTAATCACTCAAAAGTCACTTTTTAAGTCACTTGCCTGTGGTAAGGAAATCGTCTGATTTCCTTTTACCTCGTCACGGTCTGCTCACTCACCTTTTGTATAATTTGTGCCTCTAATTCATTAATAATAAATTGTTTCTAATCTTTGAATACACGTATAATTCCAATTTTTGATTGTAAAAATTGTGATACTTTACCTATCCTACATGTATGGGACCATTGTTGCTCTTAATATATGTCTACCCTTGGTCCCGTCTGACCTCTAGGGTCTCCTTGTGCTTCTCTTTATGCTTCATCATAGGGCAGTTGCTCCTCGTCGGGCCACAGGTCTTTTTTTCGCCACTACGGGCACGAAACATGTTGATCAGAGTTTGACCCTATCAAGGGTGACAAGTTCAAGTTCGTATGAATCAAATCTTTACCAGTTCCATATCCTTTCAGATAACACATAGCAGGTCAGTTCTTCTAAGGATTTTCGGGGTGACGGACTTCTTATTCTTTCTTCACCAATGAAAGAGGGAGCAAGTTTCGTATTTCAAAGAGGAGGATAGTTCTGTGTATGGCCTTCTTACATGCTGCGAATGTTCTGTTCTAGTGTCGTGTAGTTCCTATATTACCTATACAGGATCTGCGCGTTTGGATAATATAAACTGTGGGATTGGTGGCGGACTGATTCCGAGCACCCCCACCGGATACGTTAGCCTGTCTGTATTAGCTAGCTCACAGTGCCACTATACTCTCCTCTTATCAAGGAGAGAATAGATTCTGGCAACCTCAGAACATGACAACCCTGATCCCTCAGAATCATGGGAACAATATATTACCTTTCGCTCAGTCACTCGTGCTTACTTAGTTTGTCTCAGAGAGAAACACGGAATAAACAGTCTGGTCGTTTTCAATAAGAATTTATTGAACAGTTGTTATTCTAGTGTAGAATATATGAGCTGCAACAACCCTTAGACAGTAGCAGAGATATATGATTAGAAGTACTACGATAGTAAAGGGATGGTAAAGTTCTACCATCTTGCAGAAATCGTGAATATATACACGTACATAAAACACATGATAAAAAGTGCGTACTCTACGATGCCTCCCTAACTAGATGTACCTAAATGTACCTAGCATCTGTGTAGGTGTTATGCCAAGAATCCCTCTAGGATCTAGTTCACCCCATTACCTGAGAGCATAGAGAATATGGGACCCTGTCCTGGTCTCGAGTTGGACACCCCGCGAGGGATGTTAGACCACTGCTAGCTGGAGCATCTGCATGCAGGAACCTCCGCGTCTCTGGTCAGTGTGTCAGCCGGGAAGTCACGGTCTCCTCTCCCTTCCTAAGCAAGATGTGTTGTATATATACCCATAGGTCTTCCCAGGGGTCCTACCTTGCTGTGTTACTGTGTCGGCCTAAAGGATGACGTTGGGCCTGAACTTTATACAGAGATATTATACAGGAGATGGTAATCCTACTGTTAGTCCTGCTGTGCTTCCAAGAAGCCTCATGCATAATGTATGAGAATCGAACCAGGGAAAAACTCGCGTTCTGAATGCAGTGTCTTATCTAGGTAAAAGGTCAGTACCCAAGAACCGTTATGTGTGTAATGTAGGGAAGAATATAGGTGAAAGGTTACAAGGTTACCTGTGCCTATATAGGGTACCTATATGGAATATAACACTAGATTGCTCTTAGTTTTATGATGTAAAGTCCTTTCAAGTGCTGTGTGGAGTGGCATTAAAGGAATAATGCATAATGTTAGCCTCTGGGTCTTTAATGAAATTCAGATTTACTTGGCATTAAATTTGGAGAACCGTCTATTTCCTGCCAGGAAGCATGGACAATGGATGCCATGACAATCCAGCAGCCAACAGGGCTACTTTATGCCATTCCACCTATTCCAGTGACATCAAAGGTACAACAGAAGATCGGGGAAGACAGGGCTCCAGTTCCTCTGGAAGTTCCTGGTTGGGAGATGTGCCCCTGTTGTCACCTCTTGCTACAGCTAGTGATTCACTTGCACTGGGTAATCCCATGGGAGCTGTACCCATTACTGAGATCTACTTTTCTGCTCAGTATGGTGATTCAAGTACATCTTCAGGCTCTTGAAAGGGTACATTTGGTGTCTAAAGGTTGTTCTTCAGGGGTGGTAGAAGCATTAAAGACACCCTTCCACTATAAAAGCCTATTGTTGCCATTGGAAAGCATTTGAGAAATGGGGTGGGAATAGATACTGTTCTCCTGGCTCAGTGGATCCTATGAGAGTATTGGATTTCCTAAGGGATGGTTTTCTTTTTGGTTTAGCTACCTTGACTCTCCAGGCTCAATGGGCGGTAGTGACAGCATTGAAGGAGTTCGAGCCCTTGGTGGCTAGACTGTTTAGATGTTTTTCTTCAAAAGACCTAGGAACATTGCCCTTCTTCATCTGAGCTACCTTTAATTTATTTACAGTACTTCTCTATAGTGATTCTTCACCAAGTTGTAATAAAGTGCTGTACAGTAAACACAGTTACATATTACTGGGAATAATATGTATACAATTAAGTTCATAGAAGACAACAGGGTTAACAAGTAAATTGGTGAGAGTGGGTGAAGTAGATTAGAGAAGTATGATATGAGATCTTCAATATGGTGATTCACAAAAAAGGATAAAGATATGGGGGTGCAATGTTGTAGTTTGGGTTATTTTCTTCCTAGGTGCTGCCTGACAAATGATTCTCGGAAAGGAAAGTCTTGAGGAGTTTTCTGAAGGAGAGTGGGTCCTGAGCCATTCTTAGTTGGGGAGGGAGCCCCATTTCATGGGTGCTTGCCTTTGAGCCAGCAATGTTTTGAATTTCGGGGGTTCCTATTGGAAGGAAGCTTTGGTACTAAAGGACCCCAAGAGGTTCCCTTTGATAATTTGGAGGGGGTGAACTGACTTCAAATTTTTGACCCTTAAGGTGCTGTTTTTAGTAGCCATTTGCTCAGTCGTGGGTGGTGAGGGGGATTGGGGTCATTTTTAAAATCAGAACCTTTCTATAAGATATTGCCAGACAGATTCAATCTGAAGTTTGTGCTTAAGGTCCCTTTTCAATTTAATTCTTCCAAGGAGGTGGTTCTCCCAGTGTTAGCACCAGATCCGACAACAGAAGAAGATTCTTTGTTATATCTTTTGGATGTCAAGCAAGCCATCCTCATTTATTTGCCTGAAACGGAAGGATTCAGAAGGGCGGATAGCTTGTTTGTCACAT
Source organism: Calotriton arnoldi (assembly GCA_963921515.1). Taxonomy (NCBI): domain Eukaryota; kingdom Metazoa; phylum Chordata; class Amphibia; order Caudata; family Salamandridae; genus Calotriton; species Calotriton arnoldi. The sequence goes on along the minus strand of CAWUFW010005477.1, from coordinate 906,471 downwards.
TTGGCCACATTTACCAAATCCCAATGTTGGAAGCCATCAAATTCTGTCCTGAGTAGCTAGATCAAGCAAGCAATTTTCCTACCATATGAAACCCAAGGTAAAGAGATGGTTAATGAAGTCAAGTGGAGATGAACTGGGGGTATTACTGCCTCTTGGGTATCTTTCATGGGTGCATCTCTAGAGGATATTTGTAATGCAGCCACATGGAGTCTCTTGCATACAATTATGGACCACTATAGGTTAAAGCAGGGTGGAAGAACTGATACAGCTTTTGCTGTTTTAGTGTTGAGTGCAGTTTCAGATGTTTCATATGTGAAGTGACACATTCAGAATGAGAATCTTGTTAACACTGATTGCAAATAAAGTGTGATGTTTTGTCTCTGCATTCAGTGAGTGTGAGAGGGTTTTATTATAAGGTAATGAAGCCGATATTTGATTTGCGATCAGCTCATTAGTGATGACTGAGGCGAGGAAGACTGACGAGGAGGTCATTCCAAGGTTACTTACCAGTATCTTCATTAGTCCGAGTTCAGGTCCTCCTCACCACAGGCATGGTTTCTAATCCCTCCCAGCCTAGGAGGGGTAGGGCTTCAGACATTGCATCTAGGCTTGGAAATACAATAAGTGAAAAGGACCAACTTTTTTTGTGATAATAGGAAGAGGAAGTCAGCCATCTTGGATGGATGGAAAACTAGGATGTAATTTTTGTTTACTTTGGAGTTTTCTGTCCACAGCAGCTAAGGTCGTTAGTGAACTCTCGGAGTAATGAAGATTACTGGTAAGAAAGTGGGGCATTCAAGAGAAGACCTACATCTTATTCTGGATCATCTGCATGAGAATTTGGGATTTGCTGCTGCTGAACCACAGGAGTACAGAAACTGCCATTTTTATAGCTAATGCACTTATCAAAACACAACATCAGACAACAATATCACATCTATGGTGTAAATTGTCAGCTTGTTAATGGTATAGGGTCACATGTACAATGGATTTGTGACTTACAAATCAGTCTCAAATCGCTTTGCGAATGCAAAAACGTCCGTACTCAATCATTCGCAAAACGAAAATAGCGATGCAACCGATTTGTGAATTGATACATTTAGTGACTGGATGTTCTGAGTCGCAATTAGGAAATCCCTAAGTGCAAGTCACAAACGGCATGAACAAGCGAGTCGCAAATTGCGAATAGTCGCAAAATGACCCGTTTGCACATGCAATTTAACACCAATTCAAAGCAGGTGGTAACAGGGCCCAAAGTATAAAAACAGCCACAGAATGCATCACAGACTTCCACAATGGCTGCCCTGTACGTGATAGCAAGGAGGATGCGCATACTGGTATCAGCAGAGGAGGCGGAGACAGGACAGCATATTTCGAGTTAGGCTGAACATGTTTGAAAAGACAAAGGAAGGGATTTATGAACAATACAGGCTGAGTAACAATGTGATCTTGGAGCTAATAGCCACATTAAAGCTGCAAGTTGAAAGCAGTGCGCAGCACAGCAATGCAATCCCCACCCATGTCCAGGTGTTGTGCTCCCTCCACCTCTTGGCCAGTGGCAGTTACCAAAATGTGATAGCAGTGGCCGGAGGGGTGTTGCAGAGCTTTCTTTCATGTTTTTTTCACAATTTCCTAGACGCCATGCTCCTCTACATGCACCAACACATTTACCTGCCCAGGAATGACATGGAAATGCAAATGGTGACATTGCAATTCTACTGACTAAACAGATTTCCATAGGTCTTTGGGTGTATAGACGGGACCCATGTGCCCACATACCCTCCATCCTATCTGGAATACCTATTGAGGAACCCCAAGAACACCCATTCCCTGAAAATACAAGTTGTCCGCAAAGCACAAATCATCACAGATATTGTGGCAAAATATCCAGGGAGCACCCATGACTCCTACATGTTCAGGCACAGTGGTATATGCCAGCAACTAGAAAGAGGGGATTTTGATGAAGGTTTCTTACTGGGTACTGGAAAGTAATGTCAACCTTTAAATGTTCTTTCCCATTCATTACTCCCTCAATTTTGACTCACCCATATACTTGCTTTATCAGGTGACAGTGGGTATGCCCTGAGGACATCATGGATCCTCACACCCTACCTGTCTCCAAACTACCCACATGAAAGGAAGTACAATACAGCACATAGGCGCACCAGGTCGGTGATCAAGCGGACATTTGGCCTCCTCAAATTGTGCCTCAGGTGCCTGCACAAGAGTTGAGGGATACTTGTAGTATGCGCCCGAGACTGCTTACAAGATTGTAGCATCCTGTGCCATGCTGCACAACATTTCCTGCAGGAGAGGCTTACCCATTGAGGTGACCAGATCGGACTTGTAGGATGATGACCCTGGGCCACCTGCCAAGCAGCCAACTGAGGCAAGCAGAGCAGCCGAGGGGAGAAGGCGCAGCGACCACATAGCTAGTCATTACTTTGCACAGTAAGACATGTCCATAGACACAATACTCACACAAAATGCCACAATAAGTAATTGGATGCTAAAAATTATCTTCCCTCTATTGCCAGGGTTAAAAAACAAATTATAGACAGCCTGGCCACCACACAAAACCTATGTTCATTGGGTGCACATGTTGGGCGGTTACATCACCGCAAACAGGAAATAAACAGCACAAAACACAGTGCCAGACTGTCACCATTCACTAATTTTTTTAGAACTGCGTCCAGTATGGGAGCTGGTACCATGTGTAGGTACAGGTGGGCGGCTGCTACTCCGTCGCAGCACAAGGGCATCTGAGGCTGATACACTGCTGTATGTACCTCACTGTTCGCTGCCTCAGCACTTTCCCCGCTGGTAAAGTCGGCAGTTTGAATGGCCTCCACGGCTGCTGTGATCTGTGCCTGGCCCGTGAGACATCCCCACTGTAGTGGTCCATCTCCACTCGTAGGGCCATTGTGTGCTTGGACAGTGGTGTTGTTGCATGTGCAAGCCTCCCTATGGCCCTTGTCATTGCATCCATCCTGATGCCTCAGCTTCTCTCCCTGTGCCTTTGCAGGCTCCTGTCCTCAGCCAGCTCAGTGCAGTTGGCTAATGACATCTGTAAGTGCATTCATTTTGGACTCCATGCGGGCCTGATTGTCAGCCAACTGCTGGGTCAAGGTATTGAAGCCCAGTGTCAGTTTCTGGTTAATCAACCACATTTGTTTCTGCTGTAGGTGCTGAACCTGCAGCATTGCCTCCTCCAGCCTGCCATATGCTGCCTGTTCGTTGGATTCTACCTGGGACCGAGATGCCTGCCTTCCCTGCTGTCACCTATGCGCTTGTTGAATAGAGCCCTGCTGCTGGACCCTGGTGACTGGATTGCGCCTACTAGTGGGTGGCTGTTGGCTATCCTGCACCTCTACTGCAGCTGGCTGTGGGGAGATGGACACAGCGCTGGACTGGCCATTGACGTGGTTGGCAAACTCGCAGGCCCCTCACTCTGCTGTTCCTCCATCCGGCTCTGGTCTTCTCCCTAATCTGCCACTCATTCCTGTACTCTACTCCCATAGGTGTATCTATGTGGTAAATGGGCAGATCAATAAGAAGCTTCGAGTGACACACTATCTCATTGGTTGTACAACATTATTCTACAAATGTCTGACACTAACTGCACTGTTTATGTCTATGACTACATTTCCCATAATGCACCATGTGTGATTTTCTGACCATCTACATGGACCATCCAGATATGTCTGGGTAAGGGTGTGTTGCATGCATGCAGACACCAGGTTTAAGGGCAGAAATGTTGGCATAGTAGACGTTTTGCACTTACCTGGTGATGGTGGAGGGGCAGATGTGTCCAGGTTCCTAATTCCTGTAACTGCCTCATGCTCAAGGGTTGTCTCAACCATTGCTGCTGTTGTTGAGGGTGGGAGTACATTTGGGAGACCACCTCCAGTTGTCTGAGAGTCCTGCAGGTGTTTTGCCACCCTCTCTTTGGGATGAGACCGCAGGTCATACCAGCATTTGTTGATTTCCTCTACAGAACTTTCGGCCACTCCCAGGGCATTGATTCTCTGCTGCATGTCGTTCCATATTTCCCTTTTTTGTGACTGTGCCACAGTCAACGAGGCACGACTGAATAGCTGTTCATGTTTATGTCAGCATTCTTCTGTTAAAATTTCCAGTTCCCTTTCAGAAAACTTTAATTTTCTCCTTCTCTGCCCTGACACCTTCTCTGACTGTCGGTTGGCCATTTGTAAGGGTGGCTTGGATGCTGTTTGGCCTCCTCTGCTCTCTTTGTGTGTGCTGCAAGACTACCCTCTTCACTCTGCCTGCTCTGCCGGCTTATCCTGGGCCAGCACTTCCTTCTTTGGGGTCCTTCATCTGACACAGGAAGCAGAAAGGGAATTTTTCAACATTGCATTAGCTATTTGAGATCTCTGTCACTATTTGTGAGTGGATCAGGACTCGCTATTAGCGATTTCAATTTTTGCGATGCAACTCTTAAGAGAGTCGCTATTTCTGGCCCGCATGTGACCGTACATCAGATTTTGTGATTCTCTTTATGTGAGTCGCAAAAAATCGCAATTAGCAAAATCTGGCAGTCCTACATGTTGCCCTAAATGTTTTACTAGCTTGATTGTATTTAACAAATGTCTTTTTAAGCAATATTTGCATGCCTAATTTGAAGATTGATGTCCTTTTTAAAATAATGTAATATGCAATGTGGCTTTGTATGGCATTTGGTATAAATACTCCTCTCCTCCAGTATGTGAAAGTTGTCTTCTTCCGTCAAATATCTGAGTTTTAATTAGCTGTGGCATTCTGCTTTTGTTGTAATTTTCTGCAACTTAGTAGAGTTGATTAACAGCAATCATGCCTATTCAGAACTCCATTCACCTTGCTACTTCTACTAAAGCGGCTCATGGCAGCCTGTCCAGTATACATACAAATGTAACTGCCCTGGTGCAGGTGTAATATACGAAAAGAAGAGGATAGCAATTGCAATCTCATGTTGTTACATTTATCCCTTTGGGCAGTTTTACAAACCATTGACACCTTTTGCTTTTGCAAATGTTAGTAACTAGCGGTTTAGGAATATTATCAGTCACAATTTATTAACATGCTACTGCTTCAAGTATCAAAATAGCCTAAGGTCAAAGGTCATATGGTGTTACTCCTTTAGATTTCATTGGGTTACTCAGGCAGGTGAAGTCACTTTGGCGACCCCAATGATTTTTATGAAATTATTTCACTACGCGCCCTGCTTGTCCATCTCCTGCCTCACTTATGTGGCAAGCAATCCTGCTTATGCTATCAGGCTAAGTTTTCTACAAACTGTCACGGGAAAATAAATTCCAAAAGCTTCTTTTGTTTCTGCCATAGAAAAATATATACTTTGAGATGTTAACTTCAACTGTGGTACTGTGAAGGCAATCAGTGTAACAAACCAGGGAGCTGGGGTGCCTCGTGTCTTTTTAGGTCTAGCATAACAACAACTTTAGCTTTCTCTACAGTTTTTGTGTTTTCTAAAAAAAATTAAAATATATATATACACATATAAACATAGAGGGCTTTCAGTCAGCCATCTTCATCCTTTTTTCTGTTCAAGTGTCATTCAGAGTTTGCTTCGCCCATCTCAGCATACAGCATCAAACAGTGGGTCAGCCTCCTACAGCCATAGTGTGAGTGACAACATTTTGCTTCTGCACATACTTCAAAAGTAGTTCACTTCAGTGCCATGGCTGGTCAGTGAGTCTCTGCCTTTATTTAGGCTTTCATTTAATTTAATTTTAAATTATGTTTCCAGTGTGTCATGTTTTGCTTTTTCTAAGCCAACATATGCATACCAACTTTATACGGCAGTATTTGTACTTCTTACTGTTACACTTTTAATGTCTATTGCATATGTTTGCAAAAAAGATTAAGCATTCTCTAAAAAAAACATACGCTTGAGAAGGCCACGCCTATTCACTTTGCCAATCCATTTAATGTGGAGTCTACCACACAGCAAAAGCTCTGGCTTCAAAAGACCTATTGTCAACTTACCTATAACCAGGGCCACTGGAATGATGTATTTGTGTGGCATTTTTCGCATAACTATAGATTTACCACACTTGCCACATACTCCAACATCTGCTGCAAAATCTGCAGATTTTAACAAAGATATATTTGTTTCTATCTCAATCAGATCAAAAGTTACTAAAAATGTGGTGATGCGTGTTCCTGCACAGTGAAAGGCTCTTCATAAAAGGTTGACTGGTCATATTTCAGTCATTTATTACTCTATTTGCTTATTAAAGTAGAATTAAAGAGGTAAAATCTACACCCAGAAGGTGTAACCATTTGTAAAAACGCAAAATAATGAAGCAGTACTATCCCAAAATGTGCTGCATTATACCTCATATTTTCCTTTGCTTTGTACATAATTTAGTCAACTCTGCTGCATAATTTGGTCCCTCCCTGCCTCATAATTACAGTGGCCCGGCCAATAACTTATGCTAGTTTTAAGCAATGCCCATTGTTTGGCTTCATTGTCACTCTCATTTGCTTGCTTTTTTCAAGGGCTTGCTTTGTCCATCTTATGTTTGTCCTTACCCTGGGGCATAGTGTATATACTTGTGTCCTTCCACTGATCACTTTTAGTAACTACTTTTTTTCTTTGTGTTTAAGCAATCCATGAGAGTGCACGTGTTTCCCATCTGTGCCCCTCTTATGCTTCTCTCCGCCACCTGCACAACATGTTGCTGTTTCTCATCCTTGTACTTCTCTCTCCCACTCTCCGTACTTTTCTCTCTTGACTGAGTGCATCTCTCCTCCCCATGCTCCGTGTTGCTCTCACTTATGTGTTTTGACTTTACACCTGTATTGCTCTCTCCCCATGTGTGTCTGCCTCTGCCCTCCTTGTTGTTCCCTACCTCATGTGCTTTTTTTTCCCTTCCTTCCTCTTACCCGCTACCCCATCCCTCTACTCTGTTGCCTTCTCCCCTAATGTTCAAATTTCCTTTATTTTAGCTTTTTATTTAGGGTCAGGCAGCAAATTGATTCCAGCCGTTCGGCTTTATAAATAAAAGGTGCTTTCACTTTCATATTTTTTTGTGTTTACTGGTCCACCTCTAATCTGTAAATAAAAAAATGGCGCCCATGTTGAGCGCATACGTCACAAAATGACATGACTGCATCATCAGGCTTTTTTCCCCTTTTGTTCATGCTGTACAGCATCAACATTTTTTTTCTGATGGTGTACAGCACTCACAAAAGGACTTGGCAGAGCCAATAGGCCTCAAAGGCTCAACCTATTGGCTTTGCCAATGCTTGTTTTTAAAGTACTGTGAAGTAACTATACCTCTGTCACTGTCATTGCGGGTATAGTACACCAGACGGTATTGTGCCTATTTGTCTACTCTCAATTTCGTCTCGCATTTAGCTGGGCCTTGCAGCCCAAACTGGGCCACTTCTCGGTAATTCCCTGTGGGCATCACGTGCTCGCGCTCTCCCGGTCTTTCATTATCTTTTTCTTCACTTTTATCCCCGAGGCTCGCATTTGTCTTCCAGCTGTCCGGCTCCTTAAGTAAAGTGGATATCTTTACGTTCTGCTTCATCCTCTTTCCTTGAGCTGCTCTGCTGATTCCTGCAAATGAATTTCTGAGCTATCCATTTGCATTTCTGAATGGATGTGCAGAATAAGAAGTAATGATGAACCACTGGATGTCCTGAATGGCCCAATGAGTTTGTGTCAGTGGGTGCATTCTAAAGCAGCCTGGCAAGTGTCCCAAGGTACAGGGTAAACCAATGCACTAGTGTGTTCATTTATTCCATTTTAAATGTATATAATACATGGGATTCTACAATCCCAGTATTAAAAAACCTGTCTCGAATATCTATATAATAGGCGACTTGTGACGCACCAAGTCACCAGTTAGTTATAAAGAAATGAGGGAGCCACTCAACTATAATAGCTGAAGTCACAATGCCTGCTGCTAGAGCCAGCAGCCAAGGGGAAAGGCAGGACAGCTCACAAATTAAAGAGCAAAAAATAAAACGTTGCTTTTCTTTCTTCTGCTCTCTTTTTCTAGCAAAGGATATATTTACATAAATATGTTTATTTTTTGCACTCCTTAGATAATTATAGAAAAGTTAGAATCTTTCTGCATGTTTCTACACATTCTGAGCTACTGCACTTTTTTTCTTTTTTAAACTGACTTGTATTAAACCAATTCTAAAATCTTTTTGCAACAAATATCTAACAGCTTTTTTGGAAGTGTTTAATTTTGCACTAGAGGTTCTATTTTTATTCTTCAACTTTACAAACAAGCTCTCTTTTTCATACGAATCCAAGGAATTATGTAGTTTGTTAGAAAGGTGATCGTGTGACCATGTATTATAAGGAATAAAGTACCCCCTGCCATACATGATAAGGATATTGCAAGTCACCTTGGAGTTCCAAAACCTTCCTCCCAGGTTCCTGTATATTGTCATGGAACTCCTTAGTGACTTACAATATTCTTATAATATACGGCAGGGGTACTTTATCCCAATATATATTGGCATTTCTATAGTGCAAACCTAGTTGGGGTGCAACAGGGCACTGTACATTATAGTGGGTGAAGAGATGATGCTAAATTGTGAGCCTCAAATGAGGATTTACATTTTACATACCAGCATTTCACTCATATTTATATTTTCGGGCCCAGGAAGGTTAACTGATTTGTCCCGAATCCAGTCTCCAGTCCAGTTCTCAAGCGAGGGGATCTTTTATTCTGAATCATCCTCATTCTAGACTTAAAGCATGATTAGATGACTTTTGAATCTATTCATGTTAAGGAATGAGAATTGGAGTTTCTTTAGGGAACATCAATTTCTGTTTTCGCCATTTGTATTTTTGTGGCTGCGCTTATTTCATATCTGATGCTATTGAGACTGAATATATTTCACCGACTCACACTTCCTTTTTAGGTCTCGCCTTGGCAGCGCATGCACTGCATGCGCTGTCTCAGCGAGACATAAAGTAATCTCTGTGTGTTGGCAAGCGGCCGGTAGTTTCTCCTGCCGCTTGCCATTTGCTGAATGTTGGTATAGCTTTTGTTACCTTGGTTTTGACTGGCTGTTGATGTCCAACTGACTTCCGTGTAATCTGGAAGCAGCGGCCACCAACTACAGTTTTCGTCCGCACTGTTTGCACTCTTTCGTTGTCTCGCTCATCTCTGCCTGACAACATGGCAGCGGCGCATGCGCAAGGAGCCGGTGTGCGCGAGGGCGGGCAGCGCATGCTGCTTGTTTATTTTTATTTCCCACCCGCGCCCCTCCCTCCCTCCCGCGAGCATGCCGGCCGCGGCTGTGTGCTTCCTTCATGTGCGCCCCCCCCCCACTCTTAACTACTCATACACGCATTCACCCATTGGGCACATGCTCAAAATTAAATGCGTACACTCACGCAAACGGGCGCACACACACACCTGCTGTCGTGGGCGAATTTAACACTAGTGTATAAATTCAGGGGGAACTCAAAAAACGTACCTTATCGAAGGCAGGCATAAGTACGTGTAATTTATTGTATACTTTGCTGTACACAGTTATGTAAAAGCATGACGAAGTAATAGAAAGAGAAATAGCAGCTACGCACGTGCATGCTGTCACGCTCAAGCGTACTCATATGGACTCGCAGGCAAACTCAAACAGCCACACACTCGAACATACAAAAGTGTTCTCACACACAGACCCCTGACAATATGCACACTCACTCACACGTTAACCACACAAGACAATGCTCACAACGTTTGTTCACAGAAAAACAAGTTAACTTTTGATTAAATTCAAATATATAACGATATTATACACAGCATTGTGGGTTTCTCATGTATATATTTTTTAAACATGACACTTATAACTTATAATCGGAAACACGAAAATGCAATGCGTGTGTTCTTTGTTCCACGTCATTTCATGGCTGCAAACCCCCAAATTAATAACAATTGTTAGAGTACCCCCAATGCTCACTGCCACAGCTTTCGAAGCACTGGGCCGTTAGCATAGTAAATCTAATTGTAAAATCCCACATATATGCTGCCATGGTTGTATTTGACAACCTCCGTAAGCACCCCTTAGACTAGGCATTTGCTTCCATTGGTCTCCTACGTGATGCTAGGAGCAGGCCTCCCTGGCGAATTCACCTGAAGCAGCCTGAGTTTAGAAACACTCGCCTACTGCAAATATTCTCTTCTTGTTGGCATTTGCTTCCATTGGTCTCCTACGTGATGCTAGGAGCAGGCCTCCCTGGCGAATTCACCTGAAGCAGCCTGAGTTTAAAAACATTCGCTTACTGCAAATATTCTCTTCTTGTTGGTAATTGTCACCCTCATTTTCTCTTGTGATGGTAATCTGAGAACACTGCGCCACGCACATAACAGTTGTTCAGGCTCTCTCTCCCTCAGCTCTCTCCAGGTCCCGCCCTGCCCCCCTTCACCCCCTCCACCCCCACACACACACTCAATCACAATCAGTCATTCACGCGCACACAGACAAAAGCTCACAATACAAAAGAAGCATTTGCAATGCAATAGGTCTCGCATTTGTGAGACTTTAAGCTATTGGCATTGTAAATAACAATGCTTTTTATTTGTTTTAAAAATCAACAAGTAAATAAAAGGCATTGTCATTTACAATGCCAATAGCTCAAACTCAAGTAAATGCGAGACCTATTGCATTGCAAATGCTTGTTAAATTCTGTATCTTCATGATGCTTGATTTGCGTACATCTGAATTGAGTGTTGACTTGTAATAAACCCACTTAAACTTTATTCTTTGACTCCTGGTCCTCCTAGTGTGTCCAAATGGGATACATGAAAGTTTAAAGTGTTTTGATCAATACTAATTCCCTTTGCCTCTCAGTTAACTAAAAGAATCCATCGGATGAGAAATGGTAACCTGTTTCCAGCGCGCCCTCACATGTGATAACAGGTAGCGGCTGTGATTTCCTGTGCAGTTTTTAATCTTTTAACCTGTACATGAAGTTACAGCACCTGCACAAAGTCACCTGCTATATTTGCATTAGTTACAAATGCTGATAAGTGACTCCTTCGAAGAATGATATAAGAAAAGGGCATGAGAGTGGGTGCGGCCAAGGCTCCCCTACAGCTGTGCTCTTAACCAGGAGCTATATTTCTGTTTGAAAAAATACTACAAAACGGAGTTGGGGTACTTTTTTTTAATGCAGGACATGCTCCTCTTTGCGAGAAGGTGCCCTTTCAAGGTCAGCAAACACCACCTTTATTAATTATTTTTTATTGCTTCCAGGATCCCATAAAAGAACAGACTGTTAAAGATCTGCCTTGGCATTTGGTAAAGAAGTTTGGAATGCGGGTCGCCACTCCACAATTCACATTCCCATAGCATAGAAGTGGGTTGCAGGTTTTATTGTCTTTTATAATTATAAATATTTCACCAAGGGCAAGCATTACATTTATTGACCACCATTCATTGATGCGCATATTAGCACCGATCGTCGTGTACTTTCTCGGTATGGCACGGGGTCCTCTGAAGCTGGTAAGGCATATATCCTACTGTACACCGAGAAGTCTCAACCTGTTTGCCCATCCTTTTTTAGGTCCACGTTCACCCAGAGCTTATGTAAATAGACTTGTCTCATGTCACCTCTAAATCTGCCTCTATGACGTTATGCTTCCTTATTGCTAAAAGTAGGCTATAGCTAATACACACCACTGTGCCTGCTGCCTTCCACCGAAGAGGCAGCTCCACCCACAAGTTTAGCACCTGTCGGTCTATGTCTTTGTCATATAACAGTAACAGTCACTAAAGGCACGCACATCACATCAACAATAAAAGGAGATGGAAGAGATCCACAGAAAGGAAGAGCATTTCCTGACATGGGCAAACATTAGCTCTCCCCAGAAAGTAGACTGCATGCAGTTTATAGAGGACATAAAGAATGTATAATGTCATCATATTGTGAGGATTAGCATTGCCTCAAACAAGTAGGAACCGAACAACTGGTAACGAGGTCATATGGTGGTGGTGTTCAGCTGGAATGCCACTCTATCACTCTGCTGCTCTCTATTCAAGGAACCAGCTCATGAGATCCCGCAGCCATGTGCGGGGCACCCCCTTCTATGCCAACAGCGTAGGTGCACAGACTGCCACCTTCTGCCCCCACATTACCTCAGTGTGCTGTGGATAAGTACTGAGGCATACATAGTAGAGTGACCCAAGGCTCCCACTTGACACAGCAAGAAGCAGACCACTGTAAAACAAAAAAAACGCCAAATGTGCAGACCCTAATATCTATCAAAGTAAGCTGTCACTGCCTTTAATATCTTGCTGCAACTGCGACATGGGAGGTTGCCACTCATGTTCCGCATCCATGGCGGCCATCTTAAAGTTGGGCAGCATGAGTGGGAGAAGCAAGCACCTCAAGTTAGTCCTTCTTTTTTGTTGATGTTGGCAACCATCTGAGGAATAGCTGGCCCATCAGTTACCTCTATTCCATTTCTTTTAACCATAGCCAGATTAATATCAGATTTTCCATTTCATGAATAATTTGAGTTGCATCAGGTGCTGGGATATTTGTGTGAAACTCCGACAGGGTTCATAGCATAAAGCCCCCTCCCTGTCCCCCGCACACACAAGCCGTCTCAAAGAGCTCAAGTTCTGGAGGATATTGTAAAGTGTAAAAGACATCTATAATTGTATTCCACCTATGCTAATCAAATAGCACAGCTACATATATTACAACTAAAAGCAGCCATACCGCAGGACCTACTGAGAGCACACTCGCACACCTCATGTCCAGTAAAGTGTAGTCCACAAATAGCCTGCTCGCTCTCTATAGGAGAACCAAACCCATTCTCTACCAATACAATGTGCGACCTGGAAGACAAACGCTTTGCAATGTTCTGCTGGTCTATGCCTTCACAGCGTTATATCATTGGAAAAAACAGTCACTGCAGAGCTTCAAGAGCTAGGTAAAGACCAACAGCAAAGAATCGCTCGGCAGAACACACCATCAATCTATCAGTCTACTTGGTGTTAAAGTGGAAGATGCATTTCTCATATTTCCAGAGGTCAATGCAGCAACATACGAAGACCTTATAGGGCTTCCCAAATAGAAGGTCTTATCCTCAGAGAAGCGCTCTGGTAGGTTGATGCCATCAGACCCTAACAAAACAAGCAAAAAGTGACCTAATGAATGGAGATCCATCAGAGAGCTGATAAAACGCTATAAACATGAGTACCATGAAACCTGTAGGTACACTATCGTGCAAGTCAATAGGATGCCAAATAGTGATACCAAAGGGACAAATCAGGGGAGTTTGTTGTTGGAAAACAAGACCAGAGATGTACTGGATTGCAGACCAATTTGTGGTATTATGTTTGCCTTAGGACATTAAAAATGGAAGTAAAACTGCCTAGGGCCATGTCAAGGAGCAATGTATTTCAACGAAGCATTAAAACACCAGAGACAAAGAAGAACATTCCATGAGATTATATGATATTGCCTCACATTGCTCAAAAACATTTCTATATTTACTCATTGTGTCCTGCTAAATTCCTTTTCTAGAAGCAAAGGGCGACCTAGTGTCCGCTGTGTGCTTCTCTGTGATTTCTCGAGCCCGCCAAATGCAGACAGTGATCTGCTAACCTTCGAGAAGCTACTATATATATATACATTCCACAAAATTCACTCCCCTGATGCCCCCACTTTTACAGGGTACAAAGGAAACAGGCCTCCACTCCGATGTAGTAATCAGCGTGCTTTAATTTTTCATCTAGCCATGGCCCACAATAGCCCAACGTGTTTCAGAGCTGACAGGCTCCTTGGTCACGGGTCAAGTTACTTTCACACAAAGAGAAGAGGGGGGGGGCTAGGAGCCAATAAAGGTCCAGTACCCAGGCTAAGAGAGCAATTGTAATGTCAACCACAAAGGTACTGTTCCTAAAGAAAGGGGAGGCCAAGGAGATAGAAGGACGATTCTTAAAAAATATAAATATAAGAGCATTAGGGGGAATCCTACGGATTATTTCTTGTTGCCCTCACACACCCCTAAGAATGTCATGCTTCATCATTGGGCATTGCTCCTCATCGTGCCAGCGCTGCAATGCCCTATGAGCCCCACGAAGGGTCAGTTTGGCGGGGATCTATTTTTGGTTTTGTCATATAATGAAAAGGTGTGTGTGCAAGGGTGTGATGGGAGTGTGGGGTGGTCAAAAGTATGAGAATATAGAGAATAAAACTGTCTAGGAGATACCAAGAAACAATTTAATGTGGAGGTTCTCAAGATTAAAAGGACCAAGAAACTGGAAGAAGCTACTGGCAGGGCGTAATGTGCCCAGTAGCTGTGAGTAAGAAATAGTGTAATCAGGTCAACATGTGGTGCGCCTGATGGTCCCTAATGGATCCGTCGCGCTTCATCAGGACCAGTAAAAAGTGGGTGGTGAACCTACCCCACACCTCTGATCTGATGTAGGTATTCCACAATGGTAACACACCTGGTGTAGAAGTAGAAGTTATGATCATTCACCTAAAAATGAAATGATAAGTAAACAAAGAAAATTAGAAGACAGCATATCTCATGTGATATGTCATTGGATTCCTGGATATGCCAGTTAAAATGTCTTCACCTGCAGACATGCACATGCTGTGAGTAGCATTCACAGTTGCCCAAAAGATGTTGACAGTTTAGCTGTCATCTCTTATACATCACTTCAGTGAAACAGAGGAAAACACACACAACAACACATAGAGAGAAAACACATATGCTGGTGTCACACTGTGGGAAGTCGTGTGACTCCTATGTATCTCATAAAGGGGTCTTACCCTGTGTAACAATCATCAATATCCCCATTGGACCAACACATTTTTACGGACACCAAACCCTTCAAGGAAAACATACTGATGTGAAGACGATATATTGATGATATCCTTGTCCTCTGGAAGGGTGACTACAATATGGCCAAGAGTTTGGCAAATGGATCGACAACTTGAACCCTTATTTGAGGTTCACCCAATCATCTTCTGAACAGGACATACATTTTCCTTGATTTACTCATCTCCTTAGAGAAGGGACGACTCTGCACTAAAACATACAAGAAGAACACTGATTGCAATAGCCTCCTGCTGTTTGAGAGTCACCACCCGAAGCCTCTACGAGTGAATCTGCCGTACGGTCAGTTCCTCCGCCTCCATAAGAACTGTAATTCATTGCAGGAATATGGCAGACAAGCAAGATTGCTCAGCAGAAATCTGTCTGACAGACACTACCCAACCAATACCATCAGACAGGCCAAGAAGAGAACCAAGAACAATAATCAAGAAGCTCTCTTGGAAACCAATACAAGACCAACTGAAGTTGCTATGACTTGTGTAACAACATTTACTTCTAACTCGAATAAAATCAAACTGATTATTTTGAAGCACTGGAGTATTTTGAACACCAACACCCTACTGATCCCGCGACCAAGATTTGACTTTGGGCACACCAGTAATTTGAGAGATCTCTTGGTACACACCAGACCCAGGACAAGACAAACAAAGACATAGAACGCCTTATGGGCCCTTCCACCAGTGAAAGGATACTACTCTTGTGGGTTCTGCAATGCGTGTCCTCTAACGCAACAGTCCAAGGACATCAAGCTCAACCAACACTTCACCTGGCTACAAAGGGGCCACACGAACTGCAACACAAGGAACTGTGTTTATCTTATCACTTGCCCCTGCGACCTCCACTACGTGGGGATGACAACGAGGGCTGTTAAGATTAGGATGATGGAACTTTGGAGCACTATCCAGTGCGGTTACAACTCCACTAAGATGTACAGTCATTTCTGTGACCTTGGACATTCTCCTGAGGAACTGACATGGACCATTCTAAAAGGCAACCAAATGTGGAGTGGCGCTAGTCTTTTCAAGAGGAAACAATGCTGGTCGTTCTGCCTCAGCATTAACAAGACAGGTCTTAATGACAAAATCCCCTGGTGTGAGCTGTGATTTTCATAATCCCATCAGAACACACCTTAGGGTAATTCCACTGAATACATGCACCCCAGGCACTATGACACTCTACCTGGAGCATCCCATGTGGCCTATATGATCTATTAGACAATCTTTCTAGAACTGATACAATCTATTAGACAATCTTTCTAGAACTGTTCCTCCCCCAGGGCGTCCCAATATTGCATATGTCCTATGTGGGTACTTGTATATACATCTCCCTCTTTCATTTATCGATAAATGCCATTATATGGTCCTTTTTTCCATTTAACCTGATATTTCCAGTCTCAGCAGCCACCTTCATACACTCAGAGATGACTGCCAAAACTGATATGGCGCTGAGTGCTCTTCTATCCAGACCGGTTACATATTGACACAATGACAAGTTACCTTCCCGACTCAGCACACAATTATGGGGTGCCTGTTGTATATACCTGCCACTTATGTGCACATTCTTCCCAAATATCATTTGCACACTAACGGGCTCATCACCTGGATGCCAGTTCCAAGATGTCTGCCATGATTTCTGGACCTTGGGATGGTACTCTGTCTAGTCCCGCCCCGGGGCCAGGACATTCCCAGGCTGCCCAAGCTGCACATGTTACTGCTTCCCATGGCTGGCACCTGATCCAAATTTCAGATCCCACGGCAAACCTGCGAGCTTTTTGCCTAGCTGACCACCTTAAAACCTGGACCACCTCCTCTGCTCTGTCTCGATCCTGGAGAGCAGAGAAGGGTAGGTCCCAGGTACTTCAAGCACCGGTAATATGTGAGTACAGCCCCTCGAGGCTCTGTTTGTTTTCTCTTGTTAATCTTTGCCACACTTGGCTCTCTAACATGTACTCTAAAGCCTATGTATACATGTCTTCATTTTTAGGTCGAGCCTATAGCGGCAGCGCGCATGCGCTGCTCGCTTTGCGAGGTATGCAGTATTCAGTTTGGAGTGGAAGCTCTGTGAAAGCTCCGCCCACTCTCCGCCCATCTTTTTCATTGGCGTGTGTCTTCCTTGTTCCTAAATGCTGCCTTCCGATTTGTTTTCGGCTTGTTAGTCCCTCCTTATGACGGCCATGTCGAAATTTGTGTCCTTCCATGGCTACTGGCCCCTTTACTTCGAGAGTCCGTGCCATCTCGCTCTGTCGCCCGCCCCCCCGCACTCCGTTGTTCGTGCCTTCTAGTCCGCCCGCCCGCCCGCAGTTCCGTTTGCTATGCAGTAGGTCTCGCGTAAATGCGAGTCCTATTGCATTGCAAATGCTTGTGTTTTAAAAAGGCGACTGTTTCCAGGTGGCAGCGGCGTCACAGCTGAATGTAAACACAAGTGTGGGTCAAGGGGGTAGGCTGTGCATGTTTGTTTTCACCAGAGAGCTCTGTGTGTGTCCGAGCATTCCGCACGTTTGTCAGCATACCCAGCTAAGAAAGTTCTCTGGAGACAAGGTGAGGGGCAGGAAGGGGTGCGGAAAAAAACACTTTCCAAAAAGGAAAGTGGTCTGTACTCGGAGCTGCCGCCATAACCATCTTGGGCCAGCAAATCAAAGAGAAGCGGCGCAAACACGCACCAAATTAGGAAAGTAAACACGGAAGGGATGTGACAGAGGAGGGGCATGGAGCGCGAGCCTTATGAAAACATTCTCTTGCCGAGTACCGGCGGTGGGAAGGGAGCTGGGCCACTGCTGCTGCGGCGCCTCCAGGCCTGCTCCTTTCAGGCACACCCCAAGCCATGCCCTGCAAGCCAGATGCAATGTTTAATAGTAACACTGCAGCAGTCAAAGTACATGCAGCTATACATACACAACACACGTGATTACATCGCTGCTTTTCACGCTGATTTCCTGTATCGTAAACAATGGCAGCCGGCCAACCTGGGCTGGATGTTGTGGGATCCAAGTTGCACAATGTGCCAGTGTTCGCCAGGAGTTTGGGAGGTTCTCCATTGTAGAGCACTTCAAGGATGGGGTGGTACATACTTACATAGGTAAGTCAGGGCAGGCCTCCAGCACAATGTTTATTGCTAGAGCTCTTAATTTTCAAATTAGGATCTGAAAGAAGGCGATGGTAACAAGTACACTAGGCCGAGGCTCAGGCGGCACCGACATTATGCAGCAGTACAGGGCTGCCTGGAACAGCCAGCAAAAACAAATGGCAAATTATGGGCATAATCCAGCACATTCTGGGAAAGCATTATTTCATGATTTTGTCTTTTTATCATACATTTCTGGGAAAACATCTTACCTCAATTGTGCTAGTTGAACACCTGAATACATCAATCAGTATCTATGCAGGGTCGTAGTGCGTGGCGGCCCCACATGTACGTTTCTTTTAATAATATTTGATCCCTTTGAGCTAGAACCCATGTTTTGGTCACATCCGAAAATCATGCAGCAGATGGTGGATTATGTGTCAAGTGTGGTACCAACTGCAAACACCTTAAAACATTGTTGCTAGATACTGTGTTGTCGTTCTCTTCCTATCCCGTGGCGTTATGCTCAGCAACTTTACTGACACTGAGAAGTTATGTATTATATTTACAAAGCACTAATGCAGGGAAAGAATGCTCGAAAGCCCTTGTTGAACACAATTTTCCTTAGGAAATCTGACAATGTACGTTCTGCATGGAAATGGCTTCAATGGCTGCCAGGTAAGTAAAAGAGGCATATTTAGAACTCTATGCCCGGCCAATAAGGACTTATATACTAATACTCCAGATACTTTTAAACTGGCTTCAGATCACTCAGCAGCTTTGAAATAGCCACAAGTATGTCCTCTTGAAATCACAAAAAACAAGCATTTGCAATGCAATAGGTCTTGCATTCACGCGAGTTTAAGCTATTGGCATTTTAAATGACAATGCCTTTTATTTATGTTTTAAAAAACAAAAATAATAGGCATTGTTATTTACAATGCCAATAGCTTAAACTCGCATAAATGCGAGGCCTATTGCATTGCAAATGCTTGTTTGTTCTAGTCAGCAGCAGTGCGCTGACCTCTGCATCGACCAATGGGGATATTGATGATTGTTACACAGGTTAAGACCCTCTATGAGATACATAGGAGTGGCACTACTTCCCACAGTGTGACACCAGCATGTGTGTTTTCTCTCTATGCGTTGTTGTGTGTGTTTTCCTCTGTTTCGCTGAAGTGCTGTATAAGAGATGACAGCTTTTACTGTCCTCATCTTTCAGGCAACTATAAATGCTACCCACAGCATGTGCGTGTCTACAGGTGGAGACATTTTAACTGGTATTTTCAGGAATCCAATGACATACCATATGAGATAGGCTGTCTTCTGATTTTCTTTATTTACTTATCATTAACTTTTTAGGTGGACGATCATAAACTATGTACCTCTACACCAGGTACTTTACCATTGTGGAATACCGACATCACATCATAGGTGTGGGGTAGGTTCACCGCCCACCTTTTGCTGGTCCTGATGAAGCGCCGTGGATCTGTTAGGGACCATCAGTTGTGAAGCATGTTGACCTGATTACATTCTTTCTTACTTACAGCTACTTGCCCACATTACGCCCCACCAGTAGCTTCAACCAGTTTCTTGGTCCTTTTAATCCTGCCAGGAGAACCTCCACATTAAAAAAGTTTCTTGGTATCTCTTAGACAGTTTTATTCTCTATTCTCTTACTTTTGACCACCCCACACACCCATCACACTCTCACACACACACTTTTTCATTATACACCAAAACCAAAAAAAGATCTCAGCCAAAATGGCCCTTTGTGGGGTCCATAGGGCATTGCAGTGCTGGCCCGATGAGGAGCAATGCCCAATAATGAAGCATGACATCCTTAGGGGTTTGTGAGGGCAACAAGAAATAAATCTGTAGGATTCCCCCTCATGCTCTTATATTTATATTTTTTGAGAATCGTCCTTCTTTTTCTTTGACCTCTCCTTTCTTTAGGATCAGTACCTTCGTGGTTGACACTACAAGTTACGTTCACCACATGAACATGTAAATACACCCATGTAATTCATTCTACATAAACATTGACAATGGACTCATCAATTAAACCCAGGTTGTAGTAAAGAGTTTGGCCATACTACAATGCATTTAATCTGGTTCACTGGCATACCAAAAATTATAAAAATTAACAAACGAAGACCAGTGTCATGTGCACTAACCACCGGCACAAGTAACTGAATGAATGGAGTACTTTCAATATGAATGAGCAACCCCTGCTACGCACATAATTGTTGTGGAACCCCACATATCATACAACATGTTAGATTGCACAATAATTACATGTTCAGCAGGGGTTGCCCATTCATATTAGAAAATAGACATGATTACAAAGTGCATGTACCGGACTTTCAAGAGGTGCATCAATGCAGGTTATATTGTTTGGGAGAGTCCATCATCAATGTTTATGTAGAACAAATCACATGGGGATATTTAGATGTCGATGGGGTGAATGTAACTTGGTCCGTGACCAAGGAGCCTGTTAGCTCTGAAACGCGTCGGACTATTGTCTGCCATTGCTTGATGAAACATTAATCCACGCTGATTACTACGTCAGAGTGGCAGCCTGTTTCCCTTCTCAGGGGTGGGGAATTCCTATCTCCCGACGCCCGAGACATCTAGATTTCTTACAAGGGCAAGAGGTTTTAATTTCTAACTTGTCCAAAGGACAAGTAGACAGTTTTACGGTAATCCGATACACAGCTGTTCAACCCTTTTGGTCACAGCCAGTTAATAAGGAGCTCTGAGCAGTTTATTGGCAGTGAAAGGGTCAATGCAAAAGCTGGGGCGTACACTTTAATTTCCCCAGAGCAGAACAACAACATGATGGAGCTGAGCTCAAAGTTGCAGCTCCATATAAAACATCCACCGCACTGTCAGGTAAGAGTCTTTTTGCTTTCTCCCCGAGGTTCTTGTGTGGCTTTCAGGCACTCCTATGGTCCTTTCATTTTCTTCGAGCACGAGACGCAGCTCCAGAACATTCGCATCACTGGAATGTAAGAGGCTGCCTTAAGGGCCTCTTGGCTCCTGCTCTGTCTTTAACCTTGTGACCCACTGCCTTTTATTCTGTGCTTCACCCTTGAGCCTCAAATCGGCCCCAAGATCCTTCCTCATCCTCGCCTCCGGGGGCCTACAGTAAAGCCCATGCTTTCCCTTCTCATGCAGCCCCTGCACAACCCTCCTTTGCACTTTGCTTTGCCTGTACACCTTATGTTTCACCCGGTGCCTGTACTTGCTAACCCCATCCCACCCCCCTGCTGCCCCCTCTGACTGCCCTGACCCGATCCCCTTGGCCTCTCATATCTTACCTCATCCAGAGCTTACATTAAAGTTCATTAGTTTCCCCATGGGGAATTCATGCAATCCTCAGGGGCACCCTCATTTCTCTCCTTGCACTGGACCCCTCGTCTCACTTTGTGCATGCACCAGGGGCATCTGAACACGCCACTGTAGCAGCTACACCAGCTGTGGAGTTCTTAATGGGCCTCTTCTTTCTGCAGGTCCAGACAAAGGTTCATAATTGACATGAAAGGGTGGATGGATATATACATGGATGAATGAGTGAAAGGATGGATGAGTGAAAGAATGGATGGATGAGGGAAAGAATGGATGGATGAGTGCAAGGGTGAATAAATTGATGGATGGGGTGAAAGTGGATGGATGAGTGAAAGGATGGATGTAAGGATGGATGAGTGAATGGATGGATGAGTGAAAGGGTGAATGAATGGATGGGGTGAAAGTGGATGGATGAGTGAAAGGATGGATGGTTGAATAAAAGGGTGGATTGATGGATGAGAGAGAGTGGATGAATGGCTGATAGAGTGGGTGGATGGGTGGCTGGGTGGAAGGATGGATGGATGGATAGATGGGTGGAAGGATGGATGGATAGATTGATGGGTGGAAGGATGGTTAGATTGATGGGTGGATAGTTGAGTGAAACGATGGAGGGATGAGTGAAAGGGTGGATGGATATGAGTGAAAAGGAGGATGGATGGGGTGAAAGACGGAAGAGCAGATGGATGGAGGGATGAGTGAAAGGGTGGATGGATATGAGTGGAAAGGAGGATGGAGGGGTGAAAGATGGAAGAGCAAAAGGATGGCTGGATGGAGGGAGGAGGGATGAGGGAAAGAGTGGATGGATATCAGTGAAAGGGTGGATGGAGGGGGTGAAAGTGGATGGATGGATGAGCGAATGGATGGATGGATGTGGAATGAAGGAGGGATGGATGAGTTTGAATGATAGATTTGGAGCTGGAAGGATAGGTTTGGCCTCAAGGGCGTCGTGAACCACTCGATTTAGCAGCTACAGCGGGGGTGGAGCTCTTGATGAGCCTCTTCTGTCTGCAGCTAAGCAGACAAAGGCCCACAATTAACGTGTAAGGGTGAGTGAGTGAAAGGATGGATGTGTGGGTAAAAGAGTGGATAGATGAGTGAGTATATGAGTGTAAGTGTGGCTTGCTAGATGGATGAATGAGTGAAAGGATGGATGAGTGACAGGGATGGTGGATGGACGATAGATGTGTTGATGAAGGAAAGGGTGAAAAGATAGATGGGTTGCAGGGTGGATGGATCAGTAAGCGAAAGGATGGATGAGTGAAAGGGTAAATTGATGGATGAGCGGAAGGATGGAAGAGTGAAAGGGTAAATTGATGGATGAGCGGAAGAATGGGTGAGCGAAAGGATGGACAGATGGCTGAGATGGATGGATGGATGGATATGTTTGGGGGGTGGATGGGTAGATTTGGATATGGATGGGCGGATGGATGGATTGACAAACAGAATGGTGAAAGGCTGATGAAAGAATGAATGGAAGCCAATGTAAAGGTGAAATGCTAGATATCAGTGGGTGGATGAAAGGATGAATGGGTAGATCTGCAGAAAATAGGCAAAATAAGGAAATCACTAGTATTCAAATCCTTCTATACTATGAGCCTGACATAACCAGAGAGGCTATTATTCGAGCTCTTCTATAATGAGTGCTGCCATTATTTGACTGTGCACTACATGATGGCACCAAAGGGACAAGTGGATTTTGTACAGGACAAGTAGATTTATGAAGCTACCTGTCCCATGGACAAGTAGATATTTTATTAAATTCCACACCCCTGAGCCTTCTACCCTGCAAAAGTGGGGATCAGGGGAGTGGATTTTGTGGAATAATAGGGGGTCACTACCACGCTGCACACACGCCGCAGCAAAGTGGCTAGGGGAAAGCGACTTCCTTCTTGTCTGATAGAAGGCGATTGCCAGTAGGTAGCTATAGTTAGGACCTAGTTTCCATAGGAAAATATTTTTTTTACTTGCTTATACCTTTGGCACCGTTTGACGAATCTTCACAAAATGTTGCAAAAAAGTGACCTCCTGATTCTAGTTGTGCATGGAACGTTTCAGGGTGATCTGTCAAGCGAGGATCGAGAAAATGGGGGGCGGGGTCAAAAAAAGTGTGTTTCCCAAGTTAATGCCAATAGAGATTTTTGATACGACTACAGCCCGATCGGAATTACACCACATTTGGCAGAAAGCTAGATCTTGGTCCAGAAAGCGTGTTTTTTGTATTTTGCGATATTAATGGAAAAAGGAATCTAGATATCTAGAGCCACAGACCATCTACGAATCCAACAGATCTCGTGCTGAGATCTGATTGGCTGCCAACACTTCAACCGGGAATTGTTGGCAGGCATTTTGGGACTCGGACTCAGCCGAGTCCCCAAAAAAAAGAAGGTAGGGATACCCTGACCCCTTAGGCCTTCTGGTGGGGTCCCCCAGGGACCCCACCAGTGCCGAAAATCATTTAAAAAAAAAAATCATGGCGTAAATCATGAAGATTCGTGAATCCCTGTGAAAAAACCAAACTATTGCGTTCTCCCGTGCTTGTTTGTATTTGAGCCCCCGGGTGGTCCAGATCCTGGGGGCTTATTTTTATATATATTATGGGGAGGGGGACAGTGGCTCCACTCCCCATTGCCGAAATGGGCCCCGGGGAATGCTACCTCCCCGGGGCCAGATGAATATGAAA
Source organism: Calotriton arnoldi (assembly GCA_963921515.1). Taxonomy (NCBI): domain Eukaryota; kingdom Metazoa; phylum Chordata; class Amphibia; order Caudata; family Salamandridae; genus Calotriton; species Calotriton arnoldi. Next base: position 882,528 of record CAWUFW010005477.1, on the reverse strand, counting down.
ATATGAGGAGGGGGGCCACGTGTATATATATATATATATATATATATATATATATATATATATATATATATATACATGGCAAACACACAGTGACTCACTCAAGAAGCACTCGGGAAACGTGCAAGGTCACCAACCTAAAATAAAAAGATATATTGACAAGTTCAGGAGCTGGTACATGATTGGCAGCCTTTCTTTTAGCCTGACGCGTTTCAAAAATTTCTTCCTCAGAGGCTCAAGAAGGTAGGTGCTATTTCTCCTCCCCCAGCAGCATTTATAACATGTCCCGCCCTTGAATAGGGCCATCGTCATTCTTTGGCATTCTGGGAGTTGGAGTTCTTAATCTTTCAATATTGTTGTGCACAATTACTGCTTGCGATAAAGCCCAGATTGGGCCCCAGCCACTGATCAAAGTCATAATTCTACAACGTTTCCCCGCATATGCGGAGGGTGAATCACTCCACGCGGCCCCCTCTGGATTCTGGGGTGGTGCATCCTCAGCGGCTGAGCGGCCGCTTATCAATGGCAAACACATGGTGACTCACTCGAGAAGCACTTGGGAAACGTGCAAGGTCACCAACCTAAAATAAAAAGATATATTGAGAAGTTCAGGAGCTGGTACATGATTGGCAGCCTTTCTTTTAGCCTGACGCGTTTCAAAAATTTCTTCCTCAGAGGCTCAAGAAGGTAGGTGCTATTTCTCCTCCCCCAGCAGCATTTATAACATGTCCCGCCCTTGAATAGGGCCATCGTCATTCTTTGTTATGTTATGTTATGGGAACTTTTAGAGCGCACGATTACCCGGAGGTGTCCTGGCGCTAGTTACTACTCCCTAAAGCTGAGCTGAAAAGGAGGATTATTTATCAAAAAGCCAGGTCTTTAACCCCTTCCTGAATGCTAGAAGACTGGTGGCATTTCTCAAATAGAATGGCAAGTCATTCCAGGCCTTTGCTGCGCACAAAGAGAAACTTCTGCCTCCCCATTGAGCTTTTTTGTTGATGGGACTACAACCAACTTAGCTCCTAAAGATCTAAGAGTTCTTGCTGGTATGTACCATTGGAACTGGCGCCTCAAATGATCTGGTCCTGAGCCTTGAAGTGCTTTAAAGACCATACACAAAGATTTAAAATGCACCCGGTTCCTCACCGGGAGCCAGTGTAGTCTTTTAATCTCCTTGGAGATGGGAGAAAACTTGGAAGTGCCCGTAAGTAATCTGGCCGCGGCATTTTGTAGCAGCTGAAGCCTATACAGAAGTCTTTGTTGTATGTTTAAGTATAGGCTATTACAGTAGTCTAGTCTTGACATAACCAATGCTGTGACTACCGTTTGCCGGGTCTCCGAAGGTAAAAACCTCAGTACCTTCTTGACAGTTCTAAGAACAGGCACTGTTGTTGAGGTTACTGCATTTACTTGGGCCCCAAAGGAGAGTTTCTCATCCAGGATTATACCCAAATTTTTCACCTTTTTTGAGGGTGTAGGGAGAGACCCCATGGATGCAGGCCACCAATTAGGCGTCCAAAAATTAAGGTCGTTCCCAAACAGCATTACCTCCGTTTTTCCTGAATTCAATTTCAGGCAATTCTCTGCCATCCATCTCCCTACCGATTCCATACAGTCCTGAAACCGTTTATCTAATCCCAGTTCTTGGCCAGGTAATAGAGACACCACAATTTGTGTGTCATCAGCGTAAGAAGTGAGACCAAACCCATATGCACTGATGACGGGGGCCAATGATGAGACATACACATTAAGGAGTGTGGGGCTCAAAGATGACCCCTGCGGTACACCACAAGGCAGTGCAAAGGGCTTGGACTGAAATTTACCTAGGGATACAATCTGTCCCCTGTCTGATAAAAAGGATTTAAGAAGATCTTTGGCATTCTGGGAGTTGGAGTTCTTAATCTTTCAATATTGTTGTGCACAATTACTTCTTGCGATAAAGCCCAGATTGGGCCCCAGCCACTGATCAAAGTCATAATTCTGCAACGTTTCTCCGCATATGCGGAGGGTGAATCACTCCACGCGGCCCCCTCTGGATTCTGGGGTGGTGCATCCTCAGCGGCTGAGCGGCCGCTTATCAATGGCAAACACACGGTGACTCACTCGAGAAGCACTCGGGAAACGTGCAAGGTCACCAACCTAAAATAAAAAGATATATTGACAAGTTCAGGAGCTGGTACATGATTGGCAGCCTTTCTTTTTGCCTGACGCGTTTCAAAAATTTCTTCCTCAGAGGCTCAAGAAGGTAGGTGCTATTTCTCCTCCCCCAGCAGCATTTATAACATGTCCCGCCACTGATCAAAGTCATAATTCTGCAACGTTTCCCCACATATGCGGATGGTGAATCACTCCACGCGGCCCCCTCTGGATTCTGGGGTGGTGCATCCTCAAGCAGTAATTGTGCACAACAATATTGAAAGATTAAGAACTCCAACTCCCAGAATGCTGGGGGAGGAAAAATAGCACCTACCTTCTTGAGCCTCTGAGGAAGAAATTTTTGAAACGCGTCAGGCTAAAAGAAAGGCTGCCAATCATGTACCAGCTCCTGAACTTGTCAATATATCTTTTTATTTTAGGTTGGTGACCTTGCATGTTTCCCGAGTGCTTCTTGAGTGAGTCACCGTGTGTTTGCCAAATATATATATATATACACATATATACATATGTATATATACAGGGACGTTAAAGTTAGGAAATAGAATTTTTTTTAAACTTAGAAATTCAGTGAAAAAAACAAACGTTACAGGGACGTTATAGTTAGTTCAGATTCTACACACACAAAACCATAGAAATTCTGCAGTTACAATTAAAATTATCTCAAGCAACTATAACTCGTGCCCTGAGGTAACTATAACTCTTGCCATCGCCATGTACTGCTAATTACTCTACATATTACATCACTTATGACATCTTCAATAACATCCTTGATAATATCACAGCAACATTGGCAGTGAAATTATTGATGAGAAAACTGTACATGGTGGGGGCGCGAGTTATAGTTACCTTAGGGCACAAGTTACATGAGATAACTATAACTGTAACTGCTGAATTTCAATGGTTTTGTGTGTGAAAAATCTGAACTTAACTATAATGAACCTGTAACCTTGGAGTTTATCAGCATATATATATATACATATAATTCCAAAAACCTCCTATTTCCTCCATTAAGAGGAGAGCCGGCACTCGAAGTCAGGGGAGATTAGCCTGTTTAATGAATCAGGTTACCCCGGATGCAAGAACACAGGAGAGACGTGATGTAATATGTGAGGACATAAGCAGTGCATTGCGGGGTGAGAGTTATAATTAGCTCACTAACTATAATGGCTAAATTTCTCTGGTTTTGTATGAGTGACACCTGAGCCTAACTATAACGTCCCTGTAACCTTTGGTTTTTTTAGTGAATTTTAAGGTTTTTTAAAAGCTAATTCCTAACTATAACATCCCTGTAACCTTTTTTTCAGTGAATTTCTATGGTTTTTTAATTAGTAGTCACGTTTGCAGAGTGGTGGAAAAAGGGGGCTAAGCCTCCGACCAGCTCTCAGAATCCTGCTGTGTAGGACTTACAGGCGGTACCAGGAGAGCTTCTTGGCCCTGGAGGTCCCTCTGGAGTAAAGTGGACTTCATCTCCCAACCAGTAGTGCACCTTGAGCAGCATTTGCAGAGTGGTGGAAAAAGGGGGCATGGCCTCCGAAGACCTCTTAGCGGTCCTACTGTGTGGGACTTATTGGGGATAACAGGATGGGTAGTTGGCCCCCAAAGACGTCCTTGGGGGCCAACTATCCCTCCTGCTACCTCCAGCAAGTCCCACACAGCAGTATTGCTAAGACCTAGGAGATCACACCCCTTTTCTCTAACACTCTGCAAACGCACCTCCTGGCACACTACTAGTAGGGGGATGAAGTCCCCTTGGCTATTGAGGGTCCTTGGGGGCCAACTACCCCTCCTGTTATCTCCAGCAAGTCCCACACACTGGGTTTGCTAAGAGGTTTTTGGTGGCCACGCCGCCTTTCTCCACCACTCTGCAAATGCACCTCCTGGCGCACTACTAGTTGGGGAATGAAGTCCTCTTGGCTCTTGAGGGTCCTTGGGGGCCAACTAGCCCTCCTGTTACCTCCAGTAGCACCCACACAGCTGGATTGCTGAGCAATCGTGTCCCCTTTCTCCACCACTCCACTCTGAAAACGCATCTCCTGGCACACTGCTGCTTAGGGGATGAAGTCCACTTTAGTCCTGAGGCACTCAGGAGGCAAGGGGGACTCATCCCCCACCAGCAGTGTGTCGAAAGGTGCGTTTGCAGAGTGGTGGAGAAAAGGGGAGTGGCCTCCGACCACCTTTCAGCAATCCCACTGTGTGGGGCTTATTGGAGTTCTTGTTGGCCCCTAAGGACCATCAGCACAGAATACAACTTCATCCCCCAATCAGCAGCGCACCAGGAGGTGCGTTTGCAGAGTGGTGGAGAAAGGGGCGGGGCTTCCGGCGAATTGCCAGTTTTTTTAAATTCCTATTTTTCTACTTTTTAGGAAGAGGGGCCGTGTGGGCCCCCTTACCTGGCCCATTTTGGGCCCCGGGGACCCCATTCCCCAGGGCCTGACCCTTTAAAAAAATAATGTATAAAAAAAGGGAGGGAAGCCGTGTGGCCCTCCTCCCGGGCCAATTTCTGCCCTGGGACCCCATCCCCGGGGGCCCGGCCATTTATTCATTTGTGTATAAAATTCAAAGGTGGGGGGCCAAGCGGCCCCCCTTCCGGGCCATTTCAGCCCTCTGGGCCTGCCCCTTTTTTTTTTAAGTGAGGGCCAATTTTGGCCCTGGGGACCTCATCTTCCGGGGCCTGGCCTGTAGTGTGGGTGCCATGGTCTCACCCAGGTCATCCTCATTTAAAATGTTGGGGACCGCGGGGGAGCTTCAAGGCCCCCGCTGTCCCTGCAGGCTCCCCGCCTCCTACAGGAGCTGGCATTGCTTTGAGATCCAGGGAGCTGCTAACATGCAGTTCCCTGAATCCCAAAGCAATGTGTCTGTTTCCCTGCTCGCTTCACAGCGGGCAGGGAAACAGACACTCACTCTGCTTTCAGCAAGCAAGAGCATTTTCTGCTATCGCTTGCTGAAAGCAGAGCACTTGTTTGCTACAGCTTGGCGGGAGTGGTGCTCCCACCAAGCCATAGCAAACTGCAATGTCCAGGGGCGGTGCACCCCTGAACATTGCTGGAGCTGGCCCTGGGGGGTGGCAGGCCATGTAGGGCCTCCCATATTCTATTTTGCCATGGGGAGGTGGTGGTCCCCGGGGCTGCGGGGAATGCGCGCCCCCAGCCATCAGTTTGTGAAAAGCCATGGGGAGTTGGCAGTCCCCGGGGCTGCGGGTGGCCACACGCCCCCATAATAATTACATTTAAAGCCCAGGGGAGGTGACGGGCCCCAGGTCTGCGGGAGGGAGTCCAGCAGGCCCCCTTGCACTCTTTAAAAGAAGCCAAGGGGAGGTGCGGTCCCAAGGGCTGGGGGGTCTGCGTGGCCCCCCCAACAGGTAAATGTTATAGCTCTGGGGAGGTGGCCGCCCCCGGGCTAAAGGGGGGTTTGCGCGCCCCACATTAATATCTGCAGTGCCCCAGGGAGGTGGAGGTCCCCAGGGCTACGAGGGGGTCCAAGAGACTCCCTCCATTAATTAAAGAAACAAGCCCCGGGGAGGTGGTGGTTACTGGGGCATGGTGGTGCCATGCGGGCACCCTCCGCATAAATGATTTAAAAAAACCTTGGTGGTGGTGGCCCCCGTGCTTTAGTTTACCCATGCGCCCCACCTTTATTTTGAACATGGCCCCAGGATTTGGCCCACCTGGGGGTTTTAGAATTTTTTTTAAAAATTAAAAAATGTTGACAGATTCGCAGATCCACCTGTGAGTCCGCGGCAAAAATTTACATTTTTTTTATTTTTAAGCCCAGCGTTGTCCCTGTGGGACCCCCCCCCCCCACCATATCTGGGTGGTCAGGGTATTCCTACTCTGCCCCTTTCCTTTATCTTTTACTTTGTTTGTGGGACTCCGCTTCAAGCGTAGTCCCGAGATGGCTGCCAACACTTCCTGGTTGAAGTGTTGGCAGCCAACCAAATTTTAGTAGGATTCGCAAGTCCACTGAAAAGACTCGCATCCCCTGCTATCTGTATTTTTTTAAGATAGATATCTCAAAAACTACTGAACGGATTTACACCAAATCACAAAAGGCACGCTTTCCGGACCAACATCTAGCTTTCTGCCAAATTTGGTGTAATTCTGTTCAGCAGTTCGGGCTGTAGTCGTGTACAAAAAATAAAAAATCCCCATAGATATAACATGTGGAAAACGTGTCTTGGGGCCCCCCTTTTTTTTCAGCCCCCGCTAGACACATCACCTTGTAACTTTCAACACAGCAGCTGAACCAAAAAGGGGAAGTTTTGTGAACATTTTGTGGAGATTCGTCAAGCGGCGCCAAAGTTATTGGCAAAACAAAAAACGCTTTTCCTATGGAAACTTTGGTCCTAACTATAACTACCTACTGGTTACCGCTAGTAGGTAATATATATACATATATCTATATATCTCGCTATATATATTTATATAGAGAGATATATAGATATATATACATATATTTACTGGAAAAAACCCAAAGATTACTGGGACATTATAGTTAGACTCAGATTTCATTTGTACAAAACTACAGAAATTCAGCAGTTATAGTTACCTGAGCTAACTATAACTTATGGCCCGCAATGCACTGCTTATGATCTCACATATAATATCACACTTGCCATGGTCAATTACATCACTGATGACATCAACCAGTGATTGTGAGTGTTTTCTAAAAGTTTCTGAATGTTAAAGATATATACTAAGATACTACAAAAAGTTAAATGAGTATACTTTGTGTACTACTAATGAGTGATACTATTTGTAACACATATTGTGTGAGTGGTTGTGTGACTGTGTGCATCCATGTGTGAGTAGGTGTCTGAGTGGCTCTATGGGTGTGTATGCCTGATTGAGTGGCTATGTGAGTGGTTGTATGGGTGAGTGAGGGACTGTATGTGTGGCTGTGTGGGTAAGTGAGTTGGTGTGTCAGTGGTGTATGGGTGTGAGTGGGTATGTGAGAGGCTGTATAGGTGAGTGATGGGATGTGTGAGAGGCTGTATGGGTGAGTGAGTGGGTGTATAAGTGGTGTATGAGTGAGTGGGTATGTGAGTGACTGTATGAGTGAGTACTCACTGTATTGGTGAGTACGTGAATATGAGAGTGGTGGTATGGGTAAGTGTGTGCTTGTGTCAGTGACTGTATAGGTGAGTGAGTACACGTGTTAGTATCTGTATCATTAGGTAAGTGGGTGTGTGTAAGTAACTGTATAAGAGAGTGAGTAGGTGTGTGAGTAGCTGTATGGATGACTGACTCAGTGTGTGAGTGGCTGTATGTGTGTATGAGTGGGTATATTAGTGTCTATGTCTGTATGACTGGATGTGTGAGTGGCTGTATTGGTGTGTGAGTGGGTGCATGAGTTGCTGTATGGGTGAGTTAGTGATTGTGTGAGTGGCTCTATGAGTGAATGGATATGTGAGTACTTGTATGGGTCTTTGATTGGGTAGATGAGTGGGTGTGTGGGAGTGGATGTATGATAGGTTGTATTGGGGTGTGAGTGGGTGGATGAGTGGTTTTGTGAATGATGTCATCAGTGATGTCATTTGAGATGTCATCAGTGATGTCACTTACCATGTCATGAGAGATGTAATATGTGAGGTCATAAGTGCATTGGGGGGGCATAAGTTATAGTTAGCTCAGGTAACTATAACTGCTGAATTTCTATGATTTTGTATGAGTGAAATCTGACCCTAACTATAACATCATTGTAACCTTTGATTTTTCAGTGAATTTCTAAGGTTTTTTTAATTCTATTTCCTAACTATAACATCCCGGTAACCTTTGTTTTTTTCAGTGAATTTCTAAGTTTTTTTGAAATGTTGTTTCCTAACTATAAGTTCCCTGGAACCTTTGTTTTTTTAAGTGAATTTCTAAGGTTTTTTTAAATTTTATTTTCTAACTGTAACCTGTAACCTTTGAGAGTGAGTGTCTGAGTGAGTGCATGAGTGTCAGACTGAGTGTCTGAGTGGGTCTGGGAGTAGGTGAGTGGATTTGCGAGTGTCTCCATGAGTATGTTAGTCACTCTGTGAATGAGTGCATGGGTGTCTGAGTGGGTCTGTGAGTGGGTGCAATAGTCTTTGAGTGGGTCTGTGAGTGGGCATGTGAGTATCTGAGTTGTTCTGTGAGCGTGAGTGGATGTATGGGTCTGTGAGTGAGTGCATGAGTGTCTGAGTGGGTCTGTGAGTGGGTGTATGTGTATGAGTGGGTCTGTGAGTGGGTGCATGAGTGTCTTATTAAGTCTGTAAGTGGCAGTGTGAGTAGCTGTATAGGTCTGTGAGTGGGTGCATGAGTGTCTTAGTGTATGTCTGAGCGCATCTGTGATTCGGTGTGTGAGTGTCTGAGTGGGTCTGTCAGTGGGTGTGTGAGTGCCTGAGTATGTGAGTAGGTGTTTAAGTGTCTGTGTGAGTGTGTAAGTAGCTGTGTGAGTGACTCAGCCACAAAGCAACTGCACTTGCCCTTTTATGGAAGAAGAGGCCACAGTTTTGCACAAAAAATCTACCCAAGTGGAGTTCTTTCTACTGGTTAATTACTAAGTGCTACCTCCTTGGGTAAATGTTCAGTATGTATTCTACACTACAGCTGTGTAATGGAGCACAAGGAAATGTCACCAGTGACCTTGTATGTGTTTTGGCAATGTGATTGTTCCTTGTGTGTCTTTATCCAGAAATATGTGATAACATGAATCCTCCTATGGAGAAGACGACGAGATTACAAAGAGGTAATTCTCCACCAAACAAGGGTCCTTCCTCTTAACTATATGAAGTAACTGACTCTTTGTTTGGGGGAGATGTCCTCATATTCCTCGGCATCAAGAACACCTCACCAAAATCGCCGGTAATCGAGCTGAGAGGGCGTCTTGTTGAACTGTCCTTCATCCTGTCAAAAGGCGGGAAGACCTTTGCATACTACTAAGGTGGACAAGGCGGGGCCAAACGGGCGGAGCTTTCAGGTGATTTGTACATTTGAATACTCGTAGTAATTTAAAGGGAGAACCATGGACTCTGCTCTCATCAGGACAGGACAAGAAACAACCCACTCGTCACAGTCACTACAGATTGCGCTCCAATACATCAATGATACAGTCACCTCCACAAAGGATTTCAGATTGTTATTCAATATGGCATTGCAGAGAAAACACACTTGATTTGCCTTCGCCAAGCCCAGGAGTTAGGATCATATGTCCTTTACAGACATGGAGCTTCAACGGGGGCACCTGCTATGTTTATATGTGTAAGTGCTTACTGTTGAGGTTTAATTTTTGTGAAATGAGCATCAAGGCCAGAACGGCCCCGTGGACCCCATAGCTTAATGGGGAGGGCTGCATGGCCCCCCTCCCCGGGCTGATTTTTCACCCCGAGAACCCCACCCCCAGGGCCCGACCTTCAAATGCTGGGTGCACTGGAGTCCACTCAGGGCACCCAGTCAGCACCACTGGGGACTGCAGGGGGAGCCTGAATGCCCCCTGTTCTCCCTGATGGGTCCCCGCCTCCTGTGGGAGCAGGCATTGCTCTTATACACAGGGGGCTGCTAAACATGCAGCTCCTTGTGTGTGAGACCAATTGTTTCATTTGTGTCCCTTCCCGCTTGACAGCAGGCAGGGAAACAGATTAAAACTCTGCACCCAGCAAGCCGGAGCACTTTCACAGCTTCCACTTGTTGGAAGAGGAGTTTGTGTTTGCTCTGACATGACGGGAACTGTCAAAGCTCCCATCATGTCAGAGCAAACAGCTATGTCCCAGAGGTGGGCACCTCGGGACATAGCAGGAGCCAGCCCTGGGGAATGACGGTCCCCAGGGCCATATATGGCTCCAGGAGGGGGCCCGTGTGGCCCCCCTCCTTCTGTGTTGATGGGCCGGCCCCCGGGAGGTGGTGGTCCCCGGGCCGTATATGGACCCCTCCTACTTTAAAATCTTATTTGGCCCCGGGGAGGTGAAGGTCCTTGGGGCCTGGGGTGTCTGTGTGGCCTCCCACAATTTACTTAATATATTGCCCCGGGGAGGTGGTGATATTTGGGGCTTCTAGTAAGCCCAGGAGGGAGGTCCAAGTGCCCCCCATCCATTATTAAAAGGAAAGCTCTGGGGTGGTGGTGGTCCCCAGGGCTTCTAGGAAGCCCAGGAGGGGGGTCCACATGCTCCTGCTCCATTAGTTAAAATAAAGCCCAGGGAGGTGGTGGTCCCCGGGGCTCAAAGAGCCTCAGGATTGGGCCCCCGTACGCACCTGGTTAATGGTTAATGTAACCAGGTTTGGCCGAAGGCGATAATTGAACACACACTCACTTGGGATCAAGTTGAGAATTTTCTTTATTCGTGCAAAGGGGCAGTTGCCATGCCCAACACGTTTCGGTCAGTTACTCGGACCTTGATCACTGGATGAATGTTAGCATTCAAAGACATCATTTATTTCTAACATCACAGCTTATTTCCTGTTTCCTGTTAGCAATGCATGTTGGTACATGTAGTTTGGCAACTTTAAAAAGTGGTAATGGGCAAAGTGCAAATAGACGGTTAAAGTGCAATAGTGCTCAAAGTGCTAATCGTGTCTCATGAATGACTTAAAAACAACACATTTTAGGTGTTATTGCGAGGCATAATTATTTTTTGAAATATTTTTTACATGATTTCAATTTATCATTTTCATATTTTTCTCATGTTTTCCATTCAACTGCAGATTAGATCACACAGTTTATTGAGTTGTTTTATACTCTTTTCCAAGATTTTTCAAAGTTTTTTGTTGCTACCAGGTGAGCTATTATGTTTGTTATTAAACATCGCTCTACATCAACGCTTACATTTTTTATACTTGATCACAATATGTTCTAGTATTTGGTGTTTGGTGTTGTATTTCTATCTTTTTCTGATGTGTTAGTGTTTTAATTTTCAGCTCTCCAGTGAGCCCACATGTGATCTGATTGATAACCCAGATATCTGATTTGCTTAATTCATGATGGTTCGCTAAAGATGTACGTAAAGTTCTTCATCCTGATTCAGGCCCCTCGGATTCGGTGTTCTTAATGACACAATGTGTTTTGATTCCTTCTGTCTTAACAGTTTTTCCCAGTTTCCTACTCTTTCTGATGCGGGTACTTGTTCAATAGCATAGAATCTTAAGTCTCCCCATTTGCTGTTGTGGACTTTCTCCATATGCTTTGCCATGGCATTTACGCGATCAAGATTTTTCGTCGCTCTAATGTGTTCTAAGATTCTCTCCTTTATTTCACAGTTGTACTGCCAATATATTTTAATTTGCACGGGCATTCCACAATATAGATCACAAATGTACTTTTACATGTTATGTGTTGTTTGATTTTCCATTTTGTGCCATTATTGAGTTCCACTTCTTTTTTGTGCACCGCTATTTTGCATGCTTTGCATTGTTTGCATGGCCAGAAACCTTCCACCTTTGTCCATGATGTTGATTGTTTTGTTTTAAAGTGACTATGCGTTAGTTTGTCTCCTAAGTTTGTAGCTCGTCTGTATGTTATATTCGGATGGTCCCCAATTATTGCTGACAGTGTGGGATCCAATTGTAATATTTCCCAGTGCTTATTGATTATTTTGGTTAATCCACTTGCTTCCGCAGTGTATGATGTTATCAGTCTTATTTTCTCATGGTTTTCATTTTGATTTACTCTTTTCGAACCCTGTAGAACATCCGTATGTTTTTGTGCTTTCATTTTTTGAAGACTTTTTTCAATTACTTTTGTTGGATAATTTCTCTTTCTGAATCGTAGCTATGTTGTTCAAACTCTACATCTGATGAGCAGTTTCTTCGTAATCTTAAAAACTCGCCATAGGGAATGCTCCATTTTAATGTGCTTTGATGGAAGCTTTCTACATGGAGGATTGCATTTGTAGCTGTTTTCCAAGTGATCCCAAGTGAGTCCGTATTCAATTATCGCCTTCGGCGAAACCTGGTTACATTAATTACCAGCTTGGCTCTGCCGGAGAAACACGCACCGCCCCCCGAAGAAGAAGTGCCAACGTCCGATCAGAGCTGGAAACAGAGGATTTACGTACATGGACGCAGGCAGCCACTGCATACTTGGAACTGATACAAGCACAGAAGAAACAACAAGCAAGGAAGTGCAGCCGCGGAGGAAACCGATCGGAGGCAAACGCGAAAAACTGTCACCAGAGGGTAGCAGATTCCGCAAGTAACCGCCCAGTTGGTAAGCCACAACACGCGTCAAAGTCAAATTGTTTAATCCTTATTGCTGCTCAGCTTCAGCGGGGAAAAGGGGCTCTGACCTTGGAAACGGATGCCAAAGAATGTTCTAAATGCTTGCTAAAAGAGAGTTTTTGAACATCTTAGACAAGTATAACTTTAATTGTATTCCGGAACAGGCATTCAAAGTATAAACTCTACCAATAACTTTCACACAAAAAAACGTGTACTAAGGATAAATTATATGAGACCAAACAAAAGCATTTTTCTTGGAACTTGGGATCTACGTAGCAAAAAATCACCATAATAAGGGACAACGAAAAACATCTTGCCATGGAGAGAAGGGAGGCCAAATGAAATGCGGAATTATCACAGATCTTTGATGACAACCAAGCTTGCTCAAATCCGAGAGAAAAAGTGTATACCAAAACACCATGTGACAACAAACAAACCCTAAGATACTGGGAAAGGCTATCTAAAAAAGAAATAAACAAGTAGTGGGAATTTGTAACTCTAAAGAAGTATGTGGGAGTAAAAAGAGTTCCAAGAGGCCTACGCATTACACTAATGCCTAGTCATCAGGACACCAGTGGGGAATTGTTCCAGGAATGGGGGGAACATATTCTGGAATCCTCAATGGGCCTGATTGTAATCCTCATAAAACACACTGAAAAAGCATTAAGTGAGATCCAAAAACAATTGAAGGAGCTTGAGGAAGCGCTTGAAAAAATTGAACTCTCTGAAGAACTAAAAAAGCTAAAAGAGGAAATAATAAGAAACTTTGGAAAAACATGAAGAAAGAGTCAAACAAAGAAAACAGTTCAAATTCCAGAGAGACAAAAGGATTACGAAGAAGGAAGGATATTTACATTTGCAAGAAAATTCGATGTACAAAGAAGTAAAGAACAATTGGAACCAACAAATAGAGAATTCTCAAGCTTTGAATCCCTAACAGACACAGATGCAAGCGAAAATGAAGGAACAAGTTCTGCACAAGTAATAATAAAAAAATCACTTTTTTAAATGAAATGCGTCTGGCCCTCCAACAGCAAAATTGGGACAAATCAAAACCCGCTGGACGAGGGAGAGGAAGAGGAAGGGGAAGAGGCACAATAGGAAAACAAGGAGAGGCCGAAGGGGACAAGGAAGGAGGAAACCCCGGAGTGTTGACATGGGGCAGATCCAAACAAATCAGGAAATAAACATTGATACAACTCAAGAATTAAATGTAATAAATCTATCGGACAGAATTATCACGGACAAGAGGGAAATTTGTTAAAGAAAGGCTTAAATTTTTGTCCTACTGCACATCTGGATATTGCTCAAACAAGTATAGATCTATACAAGTACGTTTGGAAAATTAAATTGGCAAAAATATTCGCAGAAAAAACAACAATTGATAAGGATAAGACAGGAATAGAACTAAAAGGTTTCCTATTAGCAGAAGATAAACTTGCTCTTGAAACCCTAATGACAATAGGGGATGATTCAATAGAATCGGAGTCAGAAGTCTTGGATAACCAGTTGCCCTCCTTAGGTGCAGGAATCAGTAGAAAGACACCAAAATCCTACTTTTACCCAAATTTACCACCGGGAAATAAAATAGATGTTTTTCATGAAGCAATCATCCATGACATCTACAAACTAGAGAACACAAATCAAGGTGATAATCTCTCTAGAAATGAAAGAAAAGCTTTAAGACAATTACAACAGGATGACTCCATAGAAATTAAGCCAGCAGACAAGGGGGGCAACATTATAATTCAGAACAAATTAGACTATATTCAAGTAGCCAATACACAGCTAAGGGACACAACATGCTATGAAAGTATTAACAGCAACCCTATAAAAGAAATTGAGAATACATTAAGAAATAATCTTCAAGCTTGGTTGAACCAAGGGCTTATTGATGAAGAGGAGCGAAAATATTTGTCAACAACTCAATCAACACTAGCCACCATCTATTTCTTACCGAAGATACACAAGAACCAGGATAACCCTCCTGGGAGGCTGATAGTTTCAGTCAAGGGATAAATACTGTAACCAATATCTAACTATATCGACTTCTTCCTCACACCATTGGTAAAAGATTTGAGTTTGTATTTACGGGATACTACAGATCTCTTACAAAGATTAGAGGGCATTTCATGGCAAGAAAGTTAAAAAAAATGATAACGATGGATGTCGTCTCATTATATACCAGTATAGAACATCAAATTAGAGTACAGGCCTGCAGGTACTTTTTGGGCAAAAGAAACATTCAATTTCATCAACACAATAAAATGCTTATACAAATGATCACACTTTGCCTAACTAACAATATATTTTTATTCAACAAAGAAATCTTCAAACAAATCAAAGGGACTGCCATGGGTTTTTCCTTTCCCCCAAATTATGCAAATCTGACAATGGGTTGGTTCAAACAAAAAATTGCATGGATACCAGAAAATGACAAATTTGTGGATAAAACAATCTTATGGATGCGTTTTATAGACGATCTGTCCATCATTTGGGACGACACAAATGAAGAGTTTGCAGAGTATTTTGAAATACTGACCAATAACAAGGCTAATTTAAAATTCACATATGAAATCAGCTCAAAAGAAATAACGTTCCTGGATACGGGAATCTATGTGGATGGAAATACCTGGCAAACAACTTTACATCGTAAAAAACGGCTACAAACGCAATCCTCCATGCAGAGGAGCACATTAAAATGGAGCATTCCCTATGGCGAGTTTTTAAGACTACAAAGAAACTGCTCGTCAGATGTAGAGTTTTAAAAACATAGCCAAGAAGCACAGTTACGATTCCGAAAGAGAAATTATCCAACAAAAGTAATTGAAAAAAGTCTTCAAAAAGTGAAAGCACAAAAACATACGGATATTCTACAGGGTTCGGAAAGAGTGAATCAAAATGAAAACCATCAGAAAATAAGACTGATAACATAATACCCTGAGAAAGCAAGTGGATTAACCAAAATAATAAATAAAAACACGGGGGAATATTACAATTGGATTCCACACTGTCAGCAATAATTGGGGACCATCCGAATATAACAGACAGACGAGCTACAAACTTAGGAGACAAACTAACGCATAGTCACTTTAAAACAAAACAATCAACATCATGGACAAAGGTGGAAGGTTTCTGGCCATGCAAACAATGCAAAGCATGTAAAATAGCGGTGCACGAAAAGAAGTGGAACTCAATAATGGCACAAAATGGAAAATCAAACAACACATAACATGTAAACGTAAATTTGTGATCTATATTGTGGAATGCCAGTGGAAATTAAAATATATTAGCAGTACAACCTGTGAAATATAGAAGAGAATCTTAGAACACATCTGAGCGACGAAAAATCTTGATCACGCAAATGCCATTGCAAAACTTATGGAGAAAGTCCACAACAGCAAATGGGAAGACTTAAGATTCGATGCCATTGAACAAGTACCCGCATCAGAAAGAGGAGGAAACCGGGAAAAACTGTTAAGACAGAAGTAATCAAAACACATTGTGTCATTAAGAACACTGAATCCGAGGGCCTGAATCAGGATGAAGAACTTTACGTACATCTTTAGCGAACCATCATGAATTAAGCAAATCAGATATCTGGGTTATCAATCAGATCACATGTGGGCTCACTGTGGAGCTGAAAATTAAAACACCAACAAATCAGAAAAAGATAGAAATGCAACACCAAACACCAAATACTAGAACATATCGTGACCACGTTAAAAAAATGTAAGCGTTGGTGTATAGTGATGTTTGATAACAAACATAATAGCTCACCAGGGAGCAACAAAAAATGTTGAAAAATCTTGGAAAAGAGTATAAAACAACTCAATAAACTGTGTAAACTAATCTGCGATTAAATGCAAAACATGAGAAACATATGAAAATGATAAATTGAAATCATGTAAAAAATATTTCAAAAAATAATTATGCCTCGCAATAACACATAAAATGTGTTGATTTTAAGTCATTCATGAGACACGATTAGCACTTTGAGCCCTATCGCACTTTAATCGTCTATTTGCACTTTGCACATTACCACTTTTTAAAGTTGACAAACTATATGTACCAGCATGCATTGCTAACAGGAAATAAGCTGTGATGTTAGAAATAAATGATGTCTGTGAATGCTAACATTCATCCCGTGATCAAGGTCCGAGTAACGGACCGAAACGCGTTGGGCATGTCAATGGCCCCATTGCACGAATAAAGAAAATTCAACTTGATCCCAAGTGAGTGCGTGTTCAATTATCGCATTTGCCGAAACCTAGTAACATATATATATATCTATATATCTATATATAGATATATAGATATATATGTTTAAAAAAGGGGGAAAAGAGGAAATGCCCGGCGCTACTTCTCAGATCCCTGTTTTCCTTACAGGGAGTATTCTATGCATTAAATCATGAACTGAGAAAAACACAAATTACAAATTGAATGCCCATATAAATCCTTATTTTTATTGTACGTCCTTCTTTTGTACACTTGGAAAGTTCGTCTTCAGTTGATAAGAACACAGGTATTACAGTCCAACAGATACATGGATGACCATTTTCATATTAGCTAAGGTCGGACTATCCGATTGGTCCATAGTCCACCGATTACAGTGTCCATGTGTGATGGAAAACGCATTTTCAAACATTTTTGTAAAGTTTCTTAAAGACTGCAGATTATATACATATCTGTTGATGTTTTAAATGTTCACACTGCAGTACATATCTTTTCATAAACCATGTGTGAAATGCGCTAAATAAAATTAGTGAAGCAAACTTGCCATTAGCAGTTTCGGTCTCCAAGCGTGTGCTTGAAACATTTAAGCACCAGCAAGTAGAATAAAATAAGCCACTTGCATTCCTTGCCCACGTCCTCTTACAAAGTCTTTTGGGCACAATCCCGTTTATTTTTGTAGAGAAATGTAGGCGGGTCAAATTTTACAAAGATGTTTGAAAATGCATTTTCCATCAAACATGGACACTGTAATTGGTAGACTATGGGCCAATCAGTTAGTCCGACCTTAGTTAAAGCACGTGACCCTTAAAACTGTTTGATATATGCCTACCTGTGATCAAGGCTTGAACGGTAAAGCCGAAACGCATAAGGACTAATGGCAAGTGATATACGGCGTACTGCCTGCTTGTCTCCAAAGTTTGGAATAAAGTGCTTGAAATTCCTTTTTTGCCCAGGAGTCGTCATATTTCTGTTGAAGAAATGTGTTGTGGTAAATAGCAGGATTCTTCCTTCCTGCACGACGAACCTGCCCTGCCGGGTCGGGGCTCTTTCAAGGAGGAAACTGTGCGATGGATTAAATGCGAGGAGCCTGACCCGCCTACATTTCTCTACAAAAATAAACGGGATTGTGCCCAAAAGACTTTGTAGGAGGACGTGGGCAAGGGATGCAAGTGGGATATTTTATTCTACTTGCTGGTGCTTAACTGTTTCAAGCACACGCTTGGAGACCGAAACTGCTAATGGCAAGTCCGCTTCACTAATTTTATTTAGCGCATTTCACACATGGTTTATGAAAACATATGTACTGCAGTGTGAACTTTTAAAACATCAACAGATATGTATATAATCTGCAGTCTTTGAGAAATTTTAAAAAGATGTTTGAAAATGCGCTTTCCATCAAACATGGACACTGTAATTGGTGGACTATGGACCAATTAGATAGTCCGACCTTAGCTAAAAGCATGTGACCCTTAAAACTGTTTGATGTATGCCTATCTGTGATCAAGGCTTGAACAGTAAAGTCGAAACGCGTAAGGACTAATGGCGAGTGATATACGGCGTACTGCCTGCTTGTCTCCAAAGTTTGGAATAAAGTGCTTGAAATTCCTTTTTTGCACAGGAGTCGTATTTCCGTTGAAGAAATGTGTTGTGGTAAATAGCAGGATTCTTCCTTCCTGCATGACGAAGCAGCCCTGCCAGGGTCGGGGCTCTTTCAAGGAGGAAACTGTGTGATATATATATATATATATATATATATCGCCAGTAGGTAGTTATAGTTAGTACCTAATTCCCATAGACTAAACATTTTTTGTTTCGCTAATAACTTTGACTCCGTTTGATGAATCTTCACGAAATGTTAAAAACTAATACACCAATCACTTCAGCTGCTGTCTAGAAAGTGTTCAGGTGATTCGTCAAGCGGGGTCAAGTAAAAGGGGGGGTACCAAAACGCATTTTCCCCTTGCAATTTCCGATAGAGATTTTAGACACAACTACATCCTGAACTGCTGAAGAGATTAACACCAAGTTTGGCAGAAAGCTAGATCTTAGTCCAGAAAGATATCTTCATGGTATTTGGTGCAAATCCATTCAGTAGTTTTTGAGTTATTAAAGAAAAAACATATATATATATATATATATATATATATATATATATATATATATATATATATATGGACTCAAATCCACCATGACAGATCCACAGATCAATGCGCCACCAGCAATGCCGTGATTGTCTGTCTGCAACCTGAGAGGAAAGTTGCGGCTGCCATTTTATATATCGTCCCATGGACTGAAAAGAGAAAGTAAAACTAATACAAGGGGTCAGGTTAAAGGTTCCCTGACCCTATGTATGTGATAGAGAGGTCGGTGAGGGTCTCCTGATGGGCAAGAAATTGCCCGAAAATGTTTATTTTCTATGTGTGAGGATCCGCGGAGCCATCTTGGCACTCAGCGCAGCCCCGGTGTGAATCTACTACAGATCTGAAAATCCAGCATCCAATTAAAAAAAATAGACACACTCAGAGATCCACTTACACACTCTCTTATACCCCCACACTACTACTCATACACCCACTTACATGCCCATACAGCCAATCACAAACCCACTAACACACCCACACAAGAACTCAGATTCCCCTTCACAGACTCACACACATACCAAGTCAGACAGTCACACACCCTCTGACACATCCTCACAAGCACTCACACACCCACTGATGCTCCCATCCAGGCTCTCACACATACCCTCAGACAGCCATCCAGCCACTGGCACACCCATTCATACTCACAAAACCACTCATACACCCACTTACAGACCCACACAATCAATCACATGCCCACACACAGACCCACATGACCACTTACACACCAACTCACAGGCCCCTCAGACACTTACACACCCACTCACATGCCCATACAGGTACTCACACACCCACTCATACACCCACACAACCACTCACACACCTAGCCAGCCTCTCCCACACCCATCCAGACTCTCACAAATCCACTGAGACACCCATCCAGCCACTGACACACCCACTCACAGACTCATAAAACCACTCATACACTCACTCACATACCCACACAATCAATCACATTCCCACTCACAGACCCACACAACCACTCATACACTGATACACAGACCCCGCAGACACTTACATACTCATTCACACACCCATACAGGCACTCCCTTACCCACTGACACGGCCACTCACACACCCACTCACCCACCCATGCAGCCTCTTAGACACACTCTTACACACCCATACAGCCACTCACAAACACACTTGCATGCCCACACAAGCACTCACATACCCATTCACTGATCCACACAGCCACTCATACACCCAGTCACGCACCCAACCAGCCTCTCACACACCCATCCAAGCTCTCAAACAGCCACTGAGACACCCATCCAGCCACTGACACACCCACTCAGACTCACAAAACCTCTCACACACTCACTCACAGACCCACACACTCAATCACATTCACACTCACAGACCCACACAACCACTGATCCACTGACTCACAGACTCCACATACACTTACACACCCATTCACACACCAATACAGGCACTCACACACCCACTGACACACTCACAGCCACTCACATACCTATTCACACACCCTCAGAGCCACTTACACACTCACTCACACACTCACTCACTCTTTCAGCCACTCAGTCAGCCAGTGAGACACTCATACAGCCACTCATGCACCAACTCACATAGCCACTTACACACTCACATACTCACTCACAGATTCACACATGTACTCATACACCCACTCACACACCAATACAGCTACTCACACACCTATTCCGATACCCAATCACACACTCATGCCGACTCACAGAACCACATAGTCACAGCCGCAGTATTAAATATGTTATTGTTTTGTATTGAACATAACTTAGATTTACCTTGAAATTAGATTGTTTTACTTTTAAAATGCATAATAATAATAAATGTGTGATTAAAATGTATTTATAAAGCTGCAAACAATAGTATTACTTAATTGAACATATACTTAAAACTGTTGTATAATTTACATTAAATTAAAAAGAGTGAAATTCACAGAAAAAAACACAGGTTACAAGCGCATTATAGTTCAGATTAAATTTTTTTAAAACATAGAAATTCACTGAAAAAACCAAGATTTACAGGGATGTTATAATTAGTAAATAAAATTTCAAAAACTTAGGAGTTCACTGAAAAAAACAAAAGTTAAAGGGGCGTTCTAGTTTGGTTCAGATTTTACACACACAAAACCATAGAAATTCAGCAGTTATAGTTATCTTAGCTAACTATAACTTACGCCCTCACAATGCACTGCTTATGACCTCACATATTACATCACTCATGACATGGTCAGTGACATTACTGATGACATCACTGATGACATCTCAAATGACTCTAACTACAATGTCCCGTAACCTTTGTTTTTGTCAGCGAATATATATACATATATATATATCTATCAGTGAAACTAAAGTCAATTTTTGGGACGTGGAAGTTTTTTGTGCCAACAACAAGCTGGAGACAAAACTGTATAGAAAGCAGACGGCTGGAAAAACCACTCTACACGCCTCTAGTTTCCATCTACCACACCTAAAAGCCAGTATTCCATATGGTGAGATGATGCGTGCCAGGCACAACTGTAGTATTAATACACACACCTTAGTATGCCAACAACAAATGACTGAAAGATTTAGGCAGAGGGGCTATTGCTTGTACTTGCATAACAAGACAAAGAAGGTGGTGAATAAAAAGAACAGGGTGAATATTTTCTTTGCCAGAAAAAATTAAATGAAGCGAACAGAAACAGGATGGAACAACACTCACAGTGACATATAACACACAGGAAGGAGCTTTGTGGTCACTAATGAGGAACAATTGGCACATAGTCAAATCAGATATGGTAATTGGCCCCTTGGTACCCAGAAATCCCCCATCACACACCGCAGAGCCAACTCCATGAGCGATACCGTTGGTAAGGCTAGCCTGGAATAGTCAGACTGCAGTCGTGGTTGAAGCTCAAGAAAGACTTTTTTAAGTGTGCTAGGTGTAGGGCATGTTCAACTGGAATGAACTGCACTGAGTACCAAACCAAACTTTAACTTCAGAACAGAATTTGCAATTTACATGCTCACATGTAGCTGCATTCTACGGTATGTTGGGAGCACTGTGTTACAAGTACACAAGCACATACTGCGACACATGTGGACAATCACCAAAGGTAACCCATCGTACCCAGTAGCACGATATTGCACTGAATATCATGAGAGCGACGTAAAACATATATCATACTTTAACATAGACTCCATACCAACATATAAACACGAAGGTGACCGAGAAATAGCCCTCCATAGACTGGAAACTCGATATATTCTTGTTCTTGATTCTAAGTCCCCCTAATGGGCTAAACACAGATGAGGAGTTGCACACATGGCTATGATATGGCCACTAGATTTTTAGTGGTCCTGTGTGAGGCTTGATATTTTGTTTGGTCACTGTGTATAACAAAAGAATTGTGATGTCAATGTCAAAAGCCCCCCACATTAAGAAATTTGAAATTATGTTTTTAATTACATTATGGAGCAGCAGAGCTGTCTTATGTAAACTCAGTAAGGCCCACTGAAGCTTGTTTCAAGCCTCTTTGTGTACATATTGTTTGTTCACATCACATATTGAACCAGCGTGAAAGGCATATGTGTGGGGTCCAATCATTGAACATTGTGCCAGCCCACTTGGGCTTAATTGCATTGCGCATATTATTTGCTCACTATGAGTTTATATGTGGTGTATGGAATGCAAACTGCAGGAATTAGTTGAGTACAGTGCCATTATGACACCAATGAATGCATAGAGGTATAACAAACTCTAATACGATATTGTGCTAGGCAAAACATAAAAAATATAAGGTGTGCCCACTTGGGATAAAAAACAATGAATCAAGTACTTTAAATCATCATCATCTTAAACTTTATTTCGGTCTTCAGACCATAAAAGTGCAAGTGCACACAGTTCAGGAAGAGATAAGGTGCATACAGTAATACGTTAAAATTCTTTTAAAAGATAAACTCTAGAGAATTGGAACTAGACTATAATTATAATGTTAAAATAGTAATCTTTTGGAGCACTTAAAACCGGGGCAACAAGGACCTATATCAAACAAAGGTCAGCAACATGGCCCGCCATGTTGTCTCAATCGTAAAAGTGCCACAATGGTCGAGACAAATTGTGAATGTCTATTGCACATAAACTGTATAACATTTAAAAAGGAGACTTTAAAAATACTTAAAAATAATGAACTCAATAAAAAATACAGTCATTTTACATTTTCAACAGGGATCTTCTGATAGCCCACATCTTGCAAAGGAACTTAGCAACTGCACCAGCTATCAGCAAACTAGTGTCAGATTTTAAGATGTGCAGTGCTTCTCGATGACAACGGGTGCAAAGGCGCTTGCAAAGAGAAGCTAACCATGTAGATCTCGGGGACCGATACAATGGACAAACAAAGAATATGTGACCTATTGACTCAATAGCTAAGGGACATCCAGGACAAAACTGAGATGGAGTAGCAGATTTTCGCCAAGAGGCTATAAGAGAGTTCACCGGGATGGAGCCAAATCTGAATTGCATATAGAGCTTCCTATCCTGCGGGACCGTTTTGGCCTCCAGATATTGCTCAAGTTCGCTTGCCAATTTGAACTCCAAGAAGTGTGATGTGAAACGGCCCAAGCGCTGATAAGTTTGTGAAGACTGGGCCACCCAATTCCAGTATTCTTTCTTAATTAGATCCCTGCTAGGGAGCAGTGCAGGATCCCTAGCGTCCCACAACCCTCTAGCCCTATTGCAGTAAGCAGAGATTTCAGTTTGTAAAACCATCCAATTTTCTTGAAGCGATCGAGGGCAATTACTTCGGATAGGGCAGCAGCATATGGGAGTAACTCAGGAGTAGATTTAAGGCGCAGCCAGAACAAGAGGGGACGTAACTTTGCCATCTCGTTGATGGAGGTTCTGCCCATGTCCAGCCTGAGTGGGTGGAGGGGAGTGCTCCGTGGAAGTGAAACCGAAGCTCTCAGGAATTTGTTCTCCGTAGTCAGGAAGCAATCCAGGTTTTCAAACCCCCACAGTTTGGCACCGTATAATGCTGAGCCCACTACCTTGCAGCCAGAGGTGTGAAGCGGGGCTGCTACAGGTCTGCTGGAGGCGGTCCTATGCTCTTTAATCAGGGCCCCGGTAATCTGCCTGTGTTGGAGAGTCCGCTTCACTATATGAGGCTTCCATGACTGATCATTGGAGAGGTTCACTTTAAATCACTAGCAGTTTAGATCACAAGTACTAAATGCTTTATTAGGTGAGTTTAAATATGAGATAATTTTTGTCACTATGACGGAAATAGTGAATTATGTGGTGAATATGAATTTGATTTTGATGTACAATATTTGAAAACAAATGTGCAAATGGCATGAAATGTGCCCTGGACAATAATGTGCATAACACAACGGGTGCATGTGGAGTCTGTTATTGCTTTGTATGGTGACGTAACACGTGTGTATAAAAGCACTTAAGATGGCAGCGCAACACTGTGTGATCAAGGCCGTCAGTGGGGGCCGAAAGGTGTTACGGTATACACCACATGGCAATAAAAATTGTTATTTGAGCATCAGTTCGAGTCTGCATCAGTTTGTTGGTGGACAACCTGCTGCATTGTCGGCATGGTGATTAGGGGTGGGTAGAGTTTGCAGAGTTGCACTATGCGGAGTTGCATAAAAACTCTGTGGAATTCCACGGAGTTCCGCGAGCGGGCGTAGTTGCTGCTCCATTCGCCCACCCCTAGGTAAAAGCACACTTGTTCTCCCCAGGAATTAAGTCAGATAAAATTTGATTGAATTTGTACCATGAAATACAACAAAATTCCGAGTTTGTGCCTTGAACAGGGAAAACTATCAATAATACCCTTCCACGTTATGCCTCAATCCAAATTGTGGACATTAGAATAACGGATACTAATCCACTCAGCAAACACCGGACATCTCAGTGAGGTAGTAGTGCCTGTAATCAGCACTTAGAAACAAGTTAATTAGAAGCACCTATTACATGGTTGTATTTTATGGCAAACAGTATTCATTTACTTACCCAATTTGAACAATTTGTAGGCCACGTAGTGCACATGCCTGCCTCTGTCACACTGCCAACAAGCGTGCTCCGGGGGTGGGGCCGCATCGGTAGCCCTTCCCCTCCAGCATGCTGCTCTGACCACCTCCACCCCTGCACGCTGCTGTCAGGTACTGCAGGTGCGAGTGCGCCTGTGCGGCTTCGGCCAGGGAGAGAGAGGGCGGCGAGCACCCCCTGTGCCATGCAGACAGCACATGGTGCCGGGTGCGTGGGAGGCTGACGGCAGCAGTGGGGGAGCGCTTTTGAAAGATGGTGGAAATGGTGGCAACGGCTATGTGCACATCACTTCCACAGACACCAAGGGGTGCAGTGGCAGCTGCAGGTAAGAGGTGCCTGAGGGCACTGAGGAGGAAGCAGTGGCATCCTCTTGTTTATTTATAGGGAAGATGCATCCGGAGCTTGGGGGCATGCAGCGCTCAGAACTTGTAATCTGTCACCACGTCAGCTGCCAGCTCGTGCCAGCATCTTGCAGCTCTATACTAGAATTCTATATCATAGGTGGAGAATGGGGTGAAGAAGAGCTGCATGTGCCTTTCAACATGGGAAAATACTACAGCGCTGCAACTCTGTGCAGTGTCAGTGTCACAGAGCAGGGTTATGGGGCATTGTTGGCACTGGACGTTGGTCGGAATACTGGAATGCCATTTGGCCTCACAGCTCAGTGTATGACCCTAGAATTGGGATGCTTTGAAAGATTTGTTTGAGGGGCCCTGTCCTGCACGTGCCCCAAAGGTCAAGTGACGAAACCAAGACTGGGATGCTTTGATGGAGCTGCACATTTACATCCCCCAGAAAGTATAGAGCCGTAACCCCTGACTCTAACCGCTACATCCTGTTTTGAGATTAATGGAGTGATGAAATCTCTCACTAACCAGTTCATTCTTTCCACTTCCACTGTTTTTGTTTGTCTCTATTTTATATGTAAACACAAGCAGTTTGCTGTTTCACTTTTACATAAATCTAGTGGTGGGTGCAGGTAAACTCCGCTACGTGGTGCCGAGCGGAGTGCGGTGTGACAAAAACTCTGTGAACTCCGCCGGGGGAGAGGAGTTTACCGCCCACCCCTAACATTGGTGATATATATACGTCATGTGGTTTATAGAAGTTCACGGACATGGCTAAAATAGCCATGCAGAAAACCACCTTTGTTTGATAGTCTGCCATACAATCAAACAAGGGGGAGCCATGCTAAACCCAAGGTAAATAACCATTACCTTGTATATATATATATATATATATATATATATATATATATATCTATTGTGTACTATTATGTAATGGTTATTTACCTTGAGTTTAGCATGGCTCCCCCTTATTTGATTGTATGGAACTCTATCAAACAAAAATGGCTGTGATGCGTGTTTAGTGCGTGCACATGTTGTACCTGGGTCTACATTATGACAAATAAATAGCTAGGAGGAGAGGGAGGGTTGAAATTGCTCCAAAAGTAAACAAGCATTGGCAAAGCTAATAGGTCTCACCTCTGGGATCTATTGGCTTTTCCAATGACTTTTAGAGATGTTGTGCAGTATGGGTAAAGCAGAAACAAAAAAAAGTGCTATGACGTTGCCAGTGCAGTCATGTCATTTTGTAGGCATGTGCACCAATCATGCACATGTTTACAAAATGCGCTGGTGCTTTTTTCTTAAAATGTACTGATCCAAGTTGGATTTAAAAAAAAAGGGAGGTAAAGTGGATGAGGAAAGCAACAAGGAGAGCGGGGTGGAAGAAACTCGGAGGGCAGCTAAAGAGGTACATTACACAGGCAAGAAAGAGCAATGTGGAGTGCCGGGAACAGAAGAACATGGACGAGAGAGAGTGCAATGTAGAACGGGGAGAAGTATACGAGAGAGAAAGCAATGCAGGTGAAAAAGCACACAAGGGCAGACCCAACATGGAGTGGGTGGGCGAGAAGCACACGGACAAGAGTGTCAAGGAGAGCAGTGGAGGGGAGTAGTGAAGTACATGAGGGAGACAGCTGGAAAACACACGGACTCTCAATGAGTGCTTAACCAAAAATAAAAAAGAAGTGCCTAAAAGTAAGCAGCGAAAGAACAAAACTAATGAGGACATGCTTTAGGAGAGGGGAAAACACAAGAAAGGGAAGGAAAGCAAACACAACCAGTTTTCGAAGTAAGATTGGTGGAGGTGGTGGGTTTAGGCTTTGTGGGTTCACAGCAACATCCTACCATAGAGTTCCTTCTCAACATTCACATATTGATTTCCAAAGAAAAGACCGAAAGGTGAATAGATAGCTATAGATGACATGTAAATGTTTCTTACTCTTTGATATGACTTAGCTTTACTGGATACTTAGATGCATATTTCCAGGAAAGAACAAGTTCCTTGAGAGTTAACAATCACAAATGTAGGCCACAACTTTTTTTTCAAGTAATGATTTGGAAATTGTTATTAAAAAATGAAGCGCTTCTACAGGAATTGGGAGCTATGTTGACTGAAAGGATGGTGGTGGTATGGGTAGGGTGGTCACGGTGGTTAGAGTGGTGGTGAGGGTGGTGGTATGGGTGGGGTGGTCAGAGTGGTGAGGGTGGTGGTGATAGTGATGGGGTGAGTTTGAAGGTGAGAGTGGTGTGGGTGGCAGTGGTGGTGGGGATGTGGTGGTGAGGGTAGTGGTGGTTAGGTTGGTGAGAGTGATGGTGGGGGTAGTGATGGTGAAGGTGGTGGTGGTTAAGTTGGTGGTGGTGGTGGCTAAGGTGATGGCTAGGGTTATTGTTACGGTGGTGGGTAGGATCGTGGTGGTAGGGTGGGGGTGGGGTGGAGGTGGTGGTAGGGTGGAGGAGGTGGTGGTGAGGGTGGTGCTGGCTAAGGTGGTGGTTAGGGTGTAGTCTAGGGTGTTTGAGTTTAGGGTAGCTAGTGAGGTGAATAGGGTGATGGTCGTGGTTAGGGCGGTGGTTAGGGTCGTGATGGTTATGGTGGTGGTGGTGGTTAATGTAAGGTGTTGGTAGTTAGGGCAGGGTGGTGGTGGTGACTAGGTCAGTGATGATTAGGGTGGTGATGGTTAGGGTAGGGTGGTGGGGGGTTTTGGGATGGTGGTTGGTGGTGGTTATGGGGTGTGATTAGGGTTAGGGTGGTGGTGTTAGTAGTGGTTGTAGTGGTTGTGGTGATGGTGGTGACTATGTTGGTGGTAGGGGGTATTGGTAGGGGTAGGGTGGAGGAAGGGTGGTGGTGGTGGTAATGTGGTGGGAGTGGTAGTAGGGAGTTTAGGGTGGTGGTGGTTAGGATGATGGTGATGGTGGTGGTGGCAGGGGTTTCGAGGTGGTAGGGGTGGTGGTATGGTGGTGATGGTGGTGGTGGTCAGGGTGGTGGTTAGGGTAGCAGTGGTGGCTGTTAGGATAGGGTGAATGTGGTTAGAAGGGTGGCCATGGTTAGGGTGGTGATGGTGGTTAGGGTACGGTGGTGGTGGTGATGGTGGTTGGTTAGGATGGTGGTGGTTAGAGTCAGGCGGTGGTGGATAGTGTGAGTGTGGTAGGTGCAGATAGGATAAGGTGGTGGTGGTTAGGGTGGTGGTTGTGGTTAGGGTGGGATGGTGCTTAGGGTGATGGTGGTGGTGGCAGGGTGGTGGTAGGCTGATTTGGGTGTTGCTTTTGTTTAGGGTGGTGGTAGGGTGGTGGAGTGGTAGGGGGTAGTTGTGATGGTAGGGTGGTGGTAGCCTGGGTAGGGTGGTGGCAACCTGCCTAGGGTGGTGTTGCTGGTTAAGTTGGTGAATGGTGGATAGGGTACTGTTAGGGTGGCTTAATGGTAGGGCTGTAGTGGTGGTATGGTGGTGGTGATGGTAGGGTGGTCGTAGTAGGGCAGTAGGATGGTGGTTGAGGCAGGATAGTGGTGGCAGTTGGTGTTAGAGTGGTGGTGGTGGTGGTAGTAGTGTTGGTAGTGATCCAGCGCGATATTAGCAAACAGCATTCATACACTAGATACTCACTTGGGCCCATACATTCATACTATGCTAATACTTACGCTGGGGGTGTCAGTTGTTACTCTTTATCAAAATCCCTGCTACCAATTACCTTCCGATTGAAGAGTAAATGACTTACCAATGAATCCTTTGCTAATTGGGAAGTTTAAAATGAGTGACATTCATTACAGTACATAATCCTGAAATAACCACTGAGTCAGGAAGTTTTAAAATGTTTATCTAAAGATTTAGCAGAGTAAAATACAGAACCACATGGTACTTAATCGCATATCAAGGATGAAGCATAGAATAATAATTATTGATTAATGACGGTCCCTCAGAAAGGAGAAGATAGAGACAGCAGCGCAACTAAAGGTTGCATTTATATTTACCTAAGTGCGAGAACCAAACCCCTTGGCCAAGGAGTTGGAAAAGAATAGGACCCAGGAAGGATGAAGAGCAAAGACCTCCTCCAGGTTCAGGACAGGACCGGTGACCTCTCTACAACGACGCCTGCGTCGTTCCCCTCTCTGATACTCGGCTTCTCCTCGATTCTCCCGTGCCTTTCTTCTAATGGACTCCGCCGCCCCCTCCTCAGGACCTCTCTGGACAGCGGTTCAGTCTGCAATCGATCAGCTTCCCAGTCTGGAGCTAGAAGCCTGTCAGCATGAACGCCTGATCTCTGTGTGAACGCCTGCTCTCTTGCAGCATCTCCTTCTAACTAATTAGCTAATTCTATATCTATTATACCCTTCTACGCCCATGTACCTCCCCTTAATGTTGCCAAAATATGGGACCACTACTTCTGATTGGACAGGGACAGGGGGTTGATCCTCACACCATATGATTTTAGTTCGAAATCTGAAGACCATTGTTTTAAAATACCGCCCATCAAATTTAATACATTGGCTTTATTTCCCACCCGTCTCACGACAAAGTTTATTCATTCTTCATATACATAGTTGCAAATTTGGCAAGAATACATGAATATATCAATATCGGCCATTAGGTCGCGGCCTTGGACGACGTCCAGGTTGACTTCATCTTTATTCTTTGGCAGCCAAGCAGGACACATGCGCAGAATCATTGTCTCTCGAGTTTCAGTTCACCAACCCCAGGCCCAAGTTTACGAACTAATAAAAGTCAAAGAAGAAAATATTAAAATCACAAATAAAAATGTTTCACTGTATACCCACTCTTTCTACTCTATCCCTATTTACTTATAAATTCTATCCCACATTAGTAGCGTTAAGAAAACGACAATTTAATAATAACACAAGAGCAAGCTGAAGCATGTGAAAACATCAAGCAGCCATTTTAATGCACACTGCGCAGAAGCAGGAGTTTCCCACCAAGCAAAGAAAGACGTCACAACACGTGATATGGTTGAGACATGCGCAGTAAAGTTCCCGCGCTTTAGCGGCCATTTTAGGAAAAGACAAGCGTTACTTGTTAGTTAAAACACATAGGCAAGCTTCCTTGCTATTCATGTAGTGTATGCAAAATTAATATAAACAATACAAGATTAATAAATTAATACTGTGAGGAGATTGCATTCGAGCAAGTCTCAATTATGAGTCCTTGCTCCATCAATCCCCTCTCTGATGGCGTTTAAGAGCCATCAAATACTACCCTCAATCAGATGCCAACTTCTAGCAAATAGTTTAATTCTCATTTTTACACTTTCTATTTTTCACATCCCCTTTCAATTTCTTGTATAATTCACTTCTCAACTCTTCAAGTTCAATTTCGTCAAACTTTCTCTTCTTTCCTTTTCCTGTCACATTATATGATTCATTCTTTCTACAACATTTGCACCATATTATTATCGTCAGTACTATTATTGCTATCCCTGCTAAGGGTACTAATATTTGACCTACAAGTCCTTTCCCTACATTAGCAAACCAGGTACCAATTGACGCAATATTACTTGTCAATCTTTCCCATACACTATCCACTTCCAGTAGTTTTAATTCTTTCTCAAGTTTTGTTATATTCTGTATATATGTTCCAATTTCTGCACTTTTATCAGGTATGTAAGTGCAACAGTGTTTCGTCCTCAATAATTTACAGACTCCGCCCTCTTTTGCCAATATAATATCAAGAGCAAGTCGATTTTGCATAACCATAGATCTAATCGCAACCATCTCCGCATTAATCATTAGAAATCCTTCAGCAGTATCCGTTGATAAACGATCAACCACTGTAGACAATTTACATATTTTCCTTGAGTTCAGAATTATTCCCACTGAAGGTATTAATGCACCAAATATATCACCTACAATTTCAGAAAAACTAGCTCTTTTACTACGTGTTAATTCGCCATTATTTTCATTGCTCCCAGTGTTTCTTTTTACGTGGTATATTTTTGGAAGTACTATTCCAAAATAACAACTTCCATACCACCGTGCAGGAAGCCTAAAGTAAGCCTTATTCCCACACACATAATATATTCCAGGAAAAACTGAATCTGTTCCTCCTTTGATTCCCCAACCTCCAAGAATTAAGAAATTGTGTTCACATTCACTGGTACCGATAAAAACATTGTTATAATCAGTCTTTAATCTATGTAGACAAATTTTCCCTGTCTTTACAAAATCCAGAGCCATAGCAGCTTGAGCCTTGCCAGGTGTGTAACTCCCTTCTTTCTCAGCCCAAGGTGGCAAATGAGCCTTATGCTCAGAAGCTTTCTTTTGGAAATCTTGTCTTCTATCTTCCACTAAGTTCAAAAATATATTTTCTTCTTCATGTAAAGAACATGTTAGATTGTGTCTATGTGCATGTGTTATATCTATTGATTTCATTGTTAAGAAAAATTCTCCCATAAACTGTGCGTCTTGACTACTAAGCACTGGGTTCATACTCTTCGAATCGGAACCTCAGAAAATATCACATCTATGTTTGAATAATAATATTGAAGTCTCCCTGTTCTATAAAATAAACTAGATAAAACACTACATGATATGCCATATGTTAATGGTAGGTGGTGATATGTTAACCCTTCTGCTACTGATTCAGGTAACTTCATACAGACATAACAATTACTAACTTCCATGGTGTCTACATATTGAAATAATAACTTTGTGAAAACATTTAGACTAGTGTCGTTATCAGTTATTTCATGATGAAATTCTGGTTCATTTTCTGCCATTAGTTCTACTCTATTACCCTTCAAGTGTGCTGTCCTTCCCTTAGTTTCGTTATTAATCTTTTTATCCATTATCATAAGGTAAGGAACTGCTACGATCAGGACTAACCATACTATAAGCACCATTACTAGACTACATATGCATATTGCACAGCATCTTTTACAACATCTCTGTTTTGGTCTCCTAGCAACTCTATCATCAGGCATTTCGACAAGGAAGATTGCTCATCTTATCTGTTTTCGCTTTTCTTTATATTATTATTATTTCACTTAGTCAAGGTGGTCTTGTTTCTTTCTCATATGTCAGTTCTGTACTTGTTCCTTCGTCACCACTTTCACTTGACTCTGAACTTTCGTAATCTTCAAGAATGATGTAAGTCCAATCAGGACCCTTGAATTTGTTATTCACAAGTTTCAGTCTTTTACTTCTTCTTGTCTCAGTTTTATTTTCTTGTTCGGTTTGGCTTGTTACTTCATTTACTTGATCTGGATCTTCACTTCTGGTTCTTATGTGGTATTTTATTCTTTTAATGACACTAGGCCAATGATCACCTTTTCTTGCTTTCTTTGTTTGCACTGTTTCTTTATTTTTGTCTTCAGCAATCTTTTTATTTTCACTGTTTAACACTATTTCGTTTTCTGCAATTACTGTTTTTCTTACTTGCTCTTTTTCAGGCCTTATTGGTTTTTCTTCCGCAGCTCCTCCGTGAGTTTCCAATAATTGACCTTGTTCTTTGTTTATTTCTTCATGTTCATGTTTCTCGAGATCCTTTTCTTCTGTGTACTTTTCTGGATCTAACTGGTTCTGATCAGGGCTTATTGCACTTTGTACTTCTGCAGCCTGACCGGATTCTTCTAAACCTGTCTGTCCCTGCTCAAAATTTGTTGATTCTTCGTTAATTTGAGCCCAGTTTCCTCTCCCTATCTGGTCCTGCTCAGGTTCCTTTATTGTATCTTCTTCTTTTCCCTGAGCTGCTTCTTCTTCACCTATCTGATCTTCTTCAATTTCTTCCAATCTTGTTTGACTTCTCGTTCTGTGGTAAACTTCAGGAATTTCTACCACTGGTATCCAGTCCTGACTTGTGCTCGGTTGTTCTTCTGCAGCTTCTCTTGAATCTCGAGCCTGAGATTCTTCAGCTGGGCAACCTTCAGCTTCCTCAGTGATTGATGCTGACTGAGGATTTTCTTCTTCAGGGTCTGGTACTCTTTTGGTGTGGCTTACATGAATCCAATTAGGGAATCCTGCACACTTCACTGCTGTATTGGTAGTCAGTATGACTTGACAAGGTTTTCCCCATCTAGGTGATAGGCACGTCTCTCTGGTGTGATTCTTCACTACCACCCAATCACCAGGATTCAGATCATGTTCTCGTTCAGGCTGCCTCGAAACTGCGTCTTCTCCAACCTGATGAGAGACAGAACGCACTAGGTCAGCCAATCCTTTGCAATAATCCAGAACCATATCATCAGATATATTCAGCAGTTTGT
Source organism: Calotriton arnoldi (assembly GCA_963921515.1). Classification (NCBI taxonomy): domain Eukaryota; kingdom Metazoa; phylum Chordata; class Amphibia; order Caudata; family Salamandridae; genus Calotriton; species Calotriton arnoldi. The sequence goes on along the minus strand of CAWUFW010005477.1, from coordinate 849,231 downwards.
TTATGGGAACATGTGCTTGTCTCATTGCTCTTCCCATCATTATCTCGTGTGGGCTCAATCCCGTATTTCTATCGGGAATGCTTCTGAGTCCCATTAAAACAAGTGGCAATGCATCTGGCCACTCCAAGGATGTCGATGCACACATTTTTCCCAGTCTGGATTTTATAGTACCATTCAATTGTTCAACCACTCCAGAAGCCTCTGGATGATATGCACAGTGCAATTTTTGTTCAATTTGGAATGCTTTGCAGATTATTTGGATCACTTCACTGTTAAAATGTTTTCTTCTATCTGATTCCAAAGTTACTGGGAAACCAAACCTAGGAATGAGTTCTCGTAGTAACAGCTTTGCGACTGTAATGCTGTCACTCCTCCTGGTAGGGTAAGCCTCCACCCACTTTGAAAACAGACACACTATGACCAGTACATATTTCAACCCTCTGGATGGTGGTAACTGTATAAAGTTGAACTGCAGTCTTATAAATGGTCCTTCTGCTTTTCCAATTTTTCCAAACCCAATTATTGTTTTTCTTCCTGGATTATGCATTTGGCAAGTCAAACATCTCTGGCAAAGACTCTCTGCTACAGCCCTGAACTTGGGATTGTACCAGTTCTGTCTGAAAAGCCTAATCATTGCATCTCTCCCTATGTGTGTGTCGCCATGATACATCCTGGCCATTTGAGAGAGCAGACAGTCAGGCATGACTGGTCTGCCATCAGCACAAATCCACACCTCGTCATCTCCTCTTTGGGAACAACCCACCTTGACCCATATTTTCTTTTCACTTTCATCAGCATCATCTTGCAATCTTCTAACATCATTCCATGTTTCAGGTGGCATATACAGCATAAGTTGGCAGTTGATTCCCATTCTTTCCACCCTTTTATTGACTGACAATCTATTCCTGGCACAATGTTGAGCCACAAGATCTGCATATCGGTTGCCGATTACCACCTAGTCATCTCCTGACTGGTGTGCGGCACACTTCACCACAGCCAATTCTTTTGGTGATTGTATTGCTTCCAGCAACTACCTTACAAACTGTCCATTTTTAATGGGGGATCCTGAAGAAGTCATGAAATCCCTCTGCATCCATAGTTGGCCAAAATCATGCACAACCCCGTAACCATATTGGCTATCTGTAAATATAGTTACTTTTTGATTCCTCCCAATTTTGCAAGCTTTTATCAAAGCAATCAATTCAACTACTTGTGCAGATTTTACTCCTGGTAAATAGGATGCTTCAACTATTCCAGTTAATTCACACACCGCATAGGCAGCAGTTAGTTTACCGTCTTCATGCCTTTGGCATGAACCATCAACAAATAGTTCCCTGTCTGGCTTTCTAAGGGGCTGTTCCTCAATATCTGGACGTGGTTTCGTGCATAACTCTGTGACTTGTAAACAATCATGTTCTTCTTCTTCGTCATCTTTAACTTCCTCATGATATGGGTCTGGTAGTAAGGTAGCGGGATTTACTATTGTGCACCTAACTATGGTCACATTTTCAGCACCCATTATTATTCTCTCATATTTAGTCAGCCTACTAGGAGTAAGATGCTGAGTTCGAGTTATTGTCAACAGAATCACAACCGCATGTGGAACATACACCTTCACAGGATGTCCCATCACAATTGACTCACTTTGTTCAATGCTCAAACAAGTAGCCGCTTCTGCTTTTAAGCAGCCTGGCAACGCGGCTGCCACTGGATCCAATGTAGCAGAAAAATATGCTATAGGACGTCTGTCTAGACCATGTCTTTGAGTTAAGACCGAAAGTGCACAATTTTCTCTCTCATGACAGAACAATGCAAAGCTTTTCTTATAGTCAGGCATGCCTAGGGCTGGTGCTGAACACAGAGCATTTCTCAATTTTACAAAGGCTCCTACGCTCTTATCATCCCACTCAACTGGGTCCTTTGCCTTCTTTTTTGTCATTTGTATTAGGGGCTTTTCTAACAAGGAAAATCCTAGTATCCATTGTCGACAGTAACCTACTATTCCTAGGAACATTCTAACTTCTCTTTGTGTTACAGGCATTTGCATTTTCTTAATCAATGTTACTCTTTCCGATGTTATTCTTCTTTTTCCCCTCTCAATTTGGTGTCCCAGATATTTAACTGCTGTTGTACAGAACTGCAATTTTTCTGGTGAGACTTTATGCCCTTCTTCAGCCAAATAATTTAATAGTGCTATGGAATCAACAACACAGTCCTCTCTGGTGTTCGATGCCACCAGTAAGTCGTCGATATATTGCACTAGGACTGAGCTTCCTGGCATCACTAGTTTTTCAAGGCACTTTTTCAATATCTGATTAAAGATAGAAGGACTTTCCGTGTACCCCTGAGGAACACGATTCCATACATAGACTTTGTTCTCAAATTTAAATGAAAAAAGATACTGGCTGTCTGGGTGCAATGGTATTGAAAAGAACGCTTGGCATAAATCAATCACTGTGAACCATCCTGCATTCCAAGGGATATGGTATAGAATTACTGCAGGATTTGGCACTGTAAGACAACATGGTTCCACAATCTTATTTATTTTCCGCAGGTCTTGAACAATCCTATATTTTCCGCTAGGTTTCTTTAAACCCATTATTGGTGAATTACATGAGCTACTCATTACTTCTTTTAGTATGTTTTGTTCTACCATTCGATTGATTTCTTCAATGACTCCTGTCTTTACTTCTGCACTCATTTTGTACTGTCTAGTATTTGGGAAAATCGCACCTTCTTTTACAGTAATTTTAACTGGGTCTATTTTGGCCATAAGTCCTACTTCTTTTCCTGTGAAATCCCATACTATGGGGTTTACTGTAGTTTTTAATTCTTCTAGCAGCTCATCTTTTGTTATTAACGAAAACATTTCATCTACTTCTGTACCTTGTTTTGCAATCATAAACTTATATACATGATCTTCATCTGGAGTCTGGACTGCCACACCATCCGGTGTGCAGAAAATTGTGCAATTCATTTTACACAACAAATCTCTGCCCAATAAATTTACTGGACTAGAATCACACACTACAAATTGATGCATTTCTCTAAAATTTCCAATTTTAACTTCCATTGGTTCAGTAAGAGGTGTTCTAATCTTTCGATTAGCTACTCCCACTACTTGGATAGCTTCTCCAGAGAGAGGAAGGTCTGGAATGTCTGCTGTTCTCACAGTAGACCGGGTAGCATCCAGTGTCCAAAAGAAAAGTAATATCATTACCTCTCACATTCCCTTCAACATATGGACCTGACTGATCTACCGGTAAGGATGCGCCAAGTACGCACTCCTTCTCCCCTCTCCTAGGCACCGTCATGAACTGTATTGACAGAAATCGTCCTGTAAAAGAAACTGTGATGTTACATAATCATTCTTACCACTTCCTCCTTGATATCCGACGTCTGTACCGTGCTTTGCTCTGCTTACATTACCCTGAATAGGTGCAGGTGGCAACTGACTCTGAGGATTTACACCCTGCTGTGAGTCATTATGCGTCTGTGGATTTAAATTTTGATTTGGGCCATTATTATTCCAAATCTTTTTACATTCATCCTTCCAATGCCCCAATTTTCCGCATCCATGACAAGGAATTTTTTTTTAGCTTCTTCTCGACTCATTCGTCCTCTCACTTTTCCACCATTCCCAGTGTCGCCATTCGTTCCAGAATCCTTTCCTTGATTTTCACTCGGATTATCCAAATTAATTCCCTGTTTCTCGGCCATTTTCACCTGTGCCCACATTACTTTTTCCTGCAATTTCTTGTGCCTATCCTCAATATTGTCTCCACAGTATTTTGCATATTTTCTAAATCTTTGTCTGAAAAATCTGCTTTATAGGGTTTCTGTAACACTTTTGATCTCCCTATTTCAATTCCCATCTGCAGAGCTAAATCTGATAATTTTTCATGGAATATTTTTACATTTCTGGTGATACTTCTGCATACGAACAATAATTCTTCTTCATCGTAAGCATTTAGGCGCTCTAACCCCACATTTCCTGCTATTATTTCTTCTAATTCAACTTTTAATTTATAAATATCCAAAAATTTTGGAGGTGTACACTGCTGATCTGATCCTTGTGCCCACCTTTCTAAGTCTTCTGGACTAACTACAGTGACACTTTTTGCTCCCGATGAAGTTATTAAGTTTATATCTTTCGAGCACCCAGGTGTAGTTCTTCTGGGAGTACTATTGACAGAATCTCGAATTGGTAAATCCATTAATGATATCGTAGATTCACAATCACTAAAATGATCCTCAACCATTACTACTGCTTCAGGTTTAGGAACATTCACAGGAGTAGGCATAACTAACGGTGGAGGATAGTTTCCTTTGTCACTATATATTGGGACTACTGGACCAATTGTTACTGGTATGGTCAAAGAGTCAGGATGTACTTTTATCTGTGTTATTTTCTGTATTAATTCTGCTCTGGTCTTCTCTAGGGCTTCTTTTTCTTTATCGTGAAGTATCCTACTAGGTGTGAAATCATGCATTACCTGTGGTACTAATGGAGTTTTCAACGGGGTGCACTTGGGGTGCATCCACCTGCCCCTTCCTGATATGGTGGGGGTTCTTTAATATCTCTTCCATAAATTCATCTTCAGAATCTCCATTTCTCATTAAGTGTTTTGTCTTTTCTGTGCATTTCCTCCCTAACAGTTCTTCTGCTGTCAATATTTGATATAATCCTTCTGTAAGCATTGCCCTCCTCCACTGTTTCATCTGACCGTCCCTAGACTCATGTTGGTTTCTGGGGAAAAATCCTCTATAACCCCTATTACTTCTAGATCGGTCACGCTCAAATGCCTCAGTTTCCCATTCCTCTAAGGCTTCGTACTGAGTTAATCTAGGTCTGGGTTCTAAATCATTCATTCTCAATCTCAAATTTTGAAGAATTCTTCCATTGAAGGTACCATTCTCGGGAAATGCTAATAACCCATCCTTTTTGGTATATTCTATCCAATTCTCTATCCATACACAAGTATGATAACCTCTCTCCATCATCATGAATGAAGTGGGCGTTTTAGCTGGTGGAATGATAATTCCTTCTCTAGTTTTGATTGGTTTATCCTTTTTAAAATAGTTCTTAATCTTTTGCAGAAAGGACATTTTTCTCTTCTCTCCGTACATCTTGGGTAAAACTCGATGTATACAATTATATTCTGCAAAGCCTAAATATCTCCTATCAGGTCGAGTTCCTGTTAAAGTTGGATCGCGTTTTAACATGCAATCTCTATCCACTAAGATTTTAGCTTCTATGATATCAACCAATCAAGTGTCTGCTAACTTTTATTTCTGAACCAATCCTAGCGCGGCCTTTCTGTGACGTTAGTCTGTCAACCCCTCCTTTACAATCTGCGCTTTTCTGTCCCTTGCTGATTTCAACCAATCCCAGCGCGGCACCTGTGACGTCAGTACTGCTCCTGACTACTGTCCCCTCCTTTACAAGAGTCGTTCCACACCCGCTGTTTCAACCAATCCCAGCGCGGCGTTTTGTGACGTCAGCTCCCTCTCCGGCAGCTGACCCTCCCTTTACAAATTCGTACGCAAAAACTTTATTTTCTCTACGACTTTAATTAAAATTCAGTAACAACATAAAACATTCGCTATCGTGCCAGTTTCTCTAAATTGAAAAAGATAGCTTTCTCTCACACTTAGTAAAACCTTTCCGTTTACTAAACATACACTACGAGTAAAACCCTTCCGTTTACTCTTCACACAAGCTCCAGAATTACCTGTTACTTCTTCAATGTTACCCTTTCTAGGTGATATAACATCAAATTTTTACCAGCGTACTCCTTTGCTATTACTCACACTTATAGAGTCCCTAACCAGTACTGATAGTCCTGCTTAACTTTTCAGTACTATTTCTGCCTGACAGATAACCTCACTGCAGTATGGCTTCCACTTACCATCCGCTATTCAATTTTCCCCGGGGAATTCTGGACAACATAAAACAAACTTTGAATACACGGATGTTAGTTCATAAAAATAAAATTCTCATTACCCAATTAACAAAGTAAAACCATCCTCTGCTAACCAGAAAACTGATCCAGCGCGATATTAGCAAACAGCATTCATACACTAGATACTCACTTGGGCCCATACATTCATACTATGCTAATACTTACGCTGGGGGTGTCAGTTGTTACTCTTTATCAAAATCCCTGCTACCAATTACCTTCCGATTGAAGAGTAAATGGCTTACCAATGAATCCTTTGCTAATTGGGAAGTTTAAAATGAGTGACATTCATTACAGTACATAATCCTGAAATAACCACTGAGTCAGGAAGTTTTAAAATGTTTATCTAAAGATTTAGCAGAGTAAAATACAGAACCACATGGTACTTAATCGCATATCAAGGATGAAGCATAGAATAATAATTATTGATTAATGACGGTCCCTCAGAAAGGAGAAGATAGAGACAGCAGCGCAACTAAAGGTTGCATTTATATTTACCTAAGTGCGAGAACCAAACCCCTTGGCCAAGGAGTTGGAAAAGAATAGGACCCAGGAAGGATGAAGAGCAAAGACCTCCTCCAGGTTCAGGACAGGACCGGTGACCTCTCTACAACGACGCCTGCGTCGTTCCCCTCTCTGATACTCGGCTTCTCCTCGATTCTCCCGTGCCTTTCTTCTAATGGACTCCGCCGCCCCCTCCTCAGGACCTCTCTGGACAGCGGTTCAGTCTGCAATCGATCAGCTTCCCAGTCTGGAGCTAGAAGCCTGTCAGCATGAACGCCTGATCTCGGTGTGAACGCCTGCTCTCTTGCAGCATCTCCTTCTAACTAATTAGCTAATTCTATATCTATTATACCCTTCTACGCCCATGTACCTCCCCTTAATGTTGCCAAAATATGGGACCACTACTTCTGATTGGACAGGGACAGGGGGTTGATCCTCACACCATATGATTTTAGTTCGAATTCTGAAGACCATTGTTTTTAAAAATACCGCCCATCAAATTTAATACATTGGCTTTATTTCCCACCCGTCTCACGACAAAGTTTATTCATTCTTCATATACATAGTTGCAAATTTAGCAAGAATACATGAATATATCAATATCGGCCATTAGGTCGCGGCCTTGGACGATGTCCAGGTTGACTTCATCTTTATTCTTTGGCAGCCAAGCAGGACACATGCGCAGAATCATTGTCTCTCGAGTTTCAGTTCACCAACCCCAGGCCCAAGTTTACGAACTAATAAAAGTCAAAGAAGAAAATATTAAAATCACAAATAAAAATGTTTCACTGTATACCCACTCTTTCTACTCTATCCCTATTTACTTATAAATTCTATCCCGCATTAGTAGCGTTAAGAAAATGACAATTTAATAATAACACAAGAGCAAGATGAAGCATGTGGAAACATCAAGCAGCCATTTTAATGCACACTGCGCAGAAGCAGGAGTTTCCCACCAAGCAAAGAAAGACGTCACAAAACGTGATATGGTTGAGACATGCGCAGTAAAGTTCCCGCGCTTTAGCGGCCATTTTAGGAAAAGACAAGCGTTACTTGTTAGTTAAAACACATAGGCAAGCTTCCTTGCTATTCATGTAGTGTATGCAAAATTAATATAAACAATACAAGATTAATAAATTAATACTGTGAGGAGATTGCATTCGAGCAAGTCTCATTTATGAGTCCTTGCTCCATCAGTAGGATGGTAGTAGTGGTGTTAGGATGGTTCAGGTGGTAGGGTGTTGATAGTGGTGCTAGGGTGGTAGTAGGGTGGTGGTGGAGGAAGGGTAATAGTAGTAGGGTGGTGGTAGGAGGGTGATGGTCGTGGTAGGATGTTGTGAAGGCACGGTAGTGGTGGTAGCTGGTGTTAGAATGGTGATGGGGTGGTAGGGTGGTAGTTGTGGTGGTAGGGTGGTTGAGGTAGTATGGTGGTAATGATGGGGTGGTGGTGGAAGTAGGGTAGTAGTGGTAGGCTGGTGGTAGGAGTGTGGTGGTCGCAATAGGGTGTTGGTGGTAGGGTGGTGTTGGTAGTGTTGCATTAGGGTGGTTGTGGTAGGTTGATGGTGGGGGTAGGGTGGTGATAGGGCAGTAGAGTGGTGGGGTGGTGGTGGTAGGGTAGTAGGTGGTGGGTGTAGGTGATGGGTGTAAGGTGGCGTTTGCATTTGGTATGCATATGTGTGCCTGAACAGTTTTGTGTATGTTTATAGACTCTGTATCAATAGCTGTCAGAACACCGCATTACCATAAATCCTCACAGTTGAAGTGGTCGAACAGCAGGACCACCCAGGTTGTGTCTTCCTCCCCTCGGCATGAGTTCAAGTCGTCGTTGGAAAGATACACCATCCAATAGATGTATTTCACAAGCAATGCTTTATTGGAGACACAACCTGGCGTCAGTTCTGTCCAAGATGCCAGGCACAACTGACACTCTTGGAATTCCCTTCGCCTTACAATCTATTACAGAACAATCAACGTGGAACATATGCAAATACACTGACATCATAAGAATGATGATTCCCAACTTCCCCAAATAAATAGAATGACGGCAATATTTTTCCAAAAGCCTACATGAAATATTATTTTAAACAGACAAAAGGAAATATTGACGCAGACAGGATAATTTGCTGATGACATAATTGACCCCTATAATTTGAACCATGAAGGATCGTGAAAGATGCCAATGAAAGATGTGCCATATAGAAGAATAAATAATATGAAAACTAATAATATTGATATAGATATATACATATAACTGCTCCTGAACCTAAATATGTTGAGCCACCTGAAACAGGGTCCTGCTCTTTTCCCACCTCAGTGATGCCAGGAAGTGTTCATCTTATACCACATTTGCCTCGCCTGCCCAACACCCAGAATGCAGCAGCATGCTTGCAATGTGCATCAGCAGCACGTTGCATTGTGGGACTTGTGGTGTTGCTTGTGCCTTTTCAATGATCAACTCCACATTCGTGAGGACAAAGTGCTGCTTACAAAAAACGCAGTACTGTCTCAAGGGTCCACACATGTTATGTCCCCGCTTGGCAGCTACAGACAGGGTACATGAATGTCTTGGGGGTGACTTTTTTCCACACCCCTTTTTGTACAACACGGAGACGGACAGGACGGAGTGTGTAACGGGGCAAGCAATAATGAGTAGTGGAACAGGAGGGGGCAGGCCCGGCTCCAGGAACTTTTATTTGGGTGGGCCAAGGGTGCATTCGGGTGGGCCACTGCGGGCCCGATTTGTCGCTTCTATGTCTAGCCAGGCCTGCTTCTGGGCCCTCCTTTATCTCTCCTTAGTCTTACAAGGCCCAGTTAAATGCACTCTTTTCAAAATCTCTTTCTAAATGTTATCACTCTCAAAAAGTTTTTTTTTTTTCATGTAATGTCCCTTTGATGGGAAGAGGAGGTTTCTAAAGTGGGAGTATCAGGCAAGTGACACTACTCGGGCACCCTCTGTGCGAGCCTTCAGGAGAATCCCTCTTCATTACTACCTCCACCTCACCCCTGACTGTGCAGCGCACTCCTTACAGGCTTGATTATCCACTTTTCTACCACCCCTCTGCAGTGCATCTTATCTCGCAGCTGACCTTGGGCCCCAGCCCCATATCAGCCACCATCCGGTTCCACTTTCATTGTTACCGGTAAAAAACATTAGTAAAATCACCTTCAAACTTGAAACATTGAATATAGCAGAAAAATGTAATTAGCATGCACTTTAAAGTATGCTCCACAGTTGTCCTAATCACCTGACTGTTAATTAAATAAACGAAAACAGAAAGGCCATGACAGGGCTTGCTTTAGTGCTGGTGCAAAAGTTTTTTGGGGCCCCACCAATGACCTCTTTCTCCATAGATACCTTTACTACCACCATCCAACAGTGCCCTTCATCTCTCCGTAGCCCCTCTCCCTCATGACCTCCTCCTCAGACTCCCTCATTACCACCCTCCACCAGTGTCGCTCGTCTCTCCATAGCTGCCCCCCACCCCAGGACCTCTTCCTCGGATTCCCTCGCTGCCACCTTCCACTAGTGCCCCTCATTTCTCCGTAGCCCCCCACCCCAAGACCTCTTCCTCGGATTCCCTCGCTGCCACCTTCCACTAGTGCCCCTCATTCTCCGTAGCTCCCCCCACCCCATGAACTCCTCCTTGACTTCCCTCACTGCCACCTTCCACTAGTGCCCCTCATCTCTCCGTAGCTCCTCCCCACCCCATGACCTCCTCCTCGGATTCCCTCACTGCCACCCTCCACTAGTGACCCTCATCTCTCCGTAGTTCCCCCCACCCCATGACCTCCTCCTCGGCTTCCCTCACTGCCACCCTCCACTAGTGCCCCTCATTCTCCGTAGCTCCCCCACCCCATGACCTCCTCCTCGATTCCCTCACTGCCACCCTCCACTAGTGCCCCTCATCTCTCCGTAGCTCCACCCCATGACCTCCTCCTCTGATTCCCTCACTGCCACCCTCCACTAGTGCCCCTCATCTCTCCGTAGCTCCACCCTCACCCCATGACCTCCTCCTTCTGAACTGCAAGTAACACAAGGATCTCTGTGACAAAGGCAGTAACCCCCTGAGCTATCCACATAAAAATCAGTTTATCTGCATTTAAAAACTACCAACAGACAAATGATTGCTAAATCACCAGTTATCTGATTTTTTTTTATTGTTGTTGCACATCCGTGGTGAATTCACTGCGAGGGCCAAGGTTCATGTTTGGGTGGGCCTGGCCCACCCGGCCCACCCCCTAGAACCGGGCCTGGGAGGGGGAGAGATGGCCTGCAAACACATGCACTCCTACGGAGTGCTGCAACTAACATTTTTTAAAAGTCCCTCAGGTAGCACACGTGTGCACAGTGGAAGGACATGGCGTGCCATAAGGCAGCAATACTTGGGCCATGCTCCAGAGGAGTGACATACACACTAATAGGAAGTGAAGTTGGCATGCGCTAACCAAAAAGAAGCAAGGAATTGTGAGTGAGGATTAAGCCAACCAATGGTAAGCAATGGGTGTGCACTAAACCCTTTGTAAGTAAACAAAATGTCTCGCAATTGAGAGCGCATGCATGATCTCAGGCGAGACCTAAAAATATATAACATATGGGGTAGAGAATGTCATACTTTATTTTATTTTAAGGGTAAAATGGAAGGCGGTATGTGGCAGAAAGATTACATGGGGGACGAAAGTTAGTCCAATTTAAATAATAAAGGGAAAACAAATGTATTGACTGAAAACAGGTGTTTAATTGTCCCTGGACACGTGCTATGCCCTTGCTCGGCATAGAAATGCCCCTTCAGCTTCTTCTCCGTGACTCTCCGTTGCCTTCCACATGCTGCTGAAATTATGTTCAGATACTATTGGTTCAAAAATCTAACTTCCCAATCTCTGAGTTGCAGTTGTCACTAAGCTTATGGGTCCCCTTGAAGGCGGCACGTGCAAGAAAAACACCATGCGTGTTCAAAATGCATGCTGATTTACAGTTTGGCCTCTGCCCAAGGCTCCTACAGATCTTTAAATTACACGTAAGTACACACAGTGGGCCTCAGCTCATGGGCGCAGCTTCTATGCACAGGCACCACTCACCGGCTGCTCTAATAAATACTTTCTGGAGAAGCTATTTCCCCCCTGGGTTTTATCTCTAGACTCCATTCTGCTGCTGCTGGCAGCCATTCTCCATTGTACATCAATCAGCTTTTTCTAGTGCACGTTGTGCGTCACATCGGATGGCAGCAGCCCAGCCTTCAGAATGGACCCATTGGCGCCTTGCCGCCCTCGCGGGCATGTGTTTGCTCAGTACTACAATTAAAGGTAGCGCTCGTCTCCGGGGGCTGTCAGTTATGCTGGATACACACTCAGTGCACAATTAAACGTTAAAGGGCAACTCTCCGAAAGTAGCTGCACGAACACTGGAGGACTTGTCTACGTGACAACTTTGAATGCCTGTGACATTTCAGCTCCCTTGCACATCAAAGGTAATAGGTTAAAGGTACACCACCCATACCTTTCAGAGAGTCTCTGGCTGATAGATTTCCAGAAAGGCCTGTGGGTGGCAATGTGTGGAAAAGGGATTATGCCAGTTTAACTCAGGCTGTCTCATATATCTTTTTGGCTGTATGTTGTGAATGATTTTGAATCTGCAGTAAATAGAATTCTCTTTTTTTAAGTGGTAATATAGCAACACAAACACACCCCAAGATGCGTGCAAACTTGACTTGAGTGGACCTTAAGGCTTCCAGGCAAGCGGAAGCCCCACCTTTCTGTATATTAAAACGGACCTATCAGAAGCCTTAGTGGGGCCCTGGTCAAAAATGTCATGCAGCTGCAGGGCCTCTTTGTGGTAGCATGAGCACCTCGTTCTGAATAGAAACAATGTCATGGGACACATTTAGAGGAAGTTCTAGCTCATGGCGCTCCCTAGCGGTGGCCAACCTTATGTGCCGTATCATGGCGGCATTTAGTAGTGCCAGTGGGAGGCACTGAAAAGAGCGGGGCCTGGCGCAACTGCTCACCCTTGTTGCAGCATTGTCACAAAAATCTTACAAATGTTGTGCAAAAAAATCAGACGATGAGATGTTTTAAATGGGCGTATCAGCCCTTTTTGAAATAGCGATTAAATCAACAATGAAAACACGCATTGTTTTCCATTTAAAATACACATGTAGGCTACATTATCTTCTGCGTAGTAGAGATGAGTTCATGGTATTTCAATGACTTATTTGTTTCCTGCATATATTTGGACTTGTAAAAAGGCTATAGGTTTGCAATGAAATTGACAGAAACTTTGTACTCTAATCAGGGCTTTAAGTGGGAAGAAAAAACTGGGGGATCTCTCAAAGGGGCATGGCCAATGTAATTAAGGGCGTGGCTTAAAAACACATAAGCTAAAAATCTGTGCTTAGCAGTGTGCCGCCAGACTTGTATTTTGCTGTTTCTGTCATTGCATCGAGATGTATGATACAAGTAACATCATACCTACAACAAGTCAGGACTATTGGCTTTGACAATGGTATTTAGTTTCATAAGATAAATAAGCAGCAACTATGGCTTGTATATTATATTGAAAAAGCTTCCACTTAAAGCCCTGGTGACATCACGACAATGTTGCTGCTCCTGAGGTTCAAAAAGAGAAGGGAAATCCAGAGAGAAATTGACTCTCTTTAAAGGATTTCCCTTCCCCTACAACGCTCACCTGGCATGAAGTCATGCCGTAACTTCTCCACTAGTGAGAAGTGAGCAGTGTGAGCACGCCCACACTAGTGAGAAGTGAGCAGTGTGAGCAGCGGACATCGATGTGCCTGCTGTCACTGCAGTCCGGGGAAAAAAACGGACCGCTTGTGCCAGGGCACAAAACAGAGCCCGATAGAGACCCGTTTCGAGCCCCCCCTTTAAAAAAATGCCAGTGCTCAGCACCGGTGAGACCCGGCCCACTTAAAGCCCTGACTCTAATATCGCTTCTGTTTGACCTTTCTGACAGATTTAGGCATGGGTGTAGGAAGTGTGGGGGACACGGGGGATAAATCCCTCCGAGATTTTAGAGTAGCGGGACATGGGAGACAAGGGTGGGTGGGACGAGGGTGTACTGGGCCTCGCCTAGATGCCTTACGCTTGGGCCTGTCATGCTGCAGCAGCAATAGGATCACACAGTACCATGGTGTGAGCCAAAATACCCCGTGCGGTCTTTGGTCATTTATTATATGGCATCTGGCCACGCCTGGCCAGAGGATGTACAGGGTGCAGTTCCTGGTTATACCAGAACCGCGGGGGCGGTGCCTGGTGTACGTTACAGACCGTATAAATAATTTCCCATCTCACTTCTTTCATTCGCAGGGCCATTAGCGAGCAAAAGAGCTGTTTATGATGGCCCTGCACTTGGCCTGTGACCTGCCTACCGTTGCCTGTGGCCAATCTGAGAGTCAAAGAGGCCACCCACCTTCTACCCTTTTGTTGTGCTGCAAGCCTCCAGGAATTTATTATCACCTCCCCACCACAGCTGCACTTCTAAGGACAAAGGGAGTGAGGTCCTTTGTTGATTGCTCTCTGATCCTGCCCCTCATCAGCCCTACCTTACCTGCCGCCTTGAAGACCGAGCCATGAAGGCAGCAGGAACATTTGAAGAAGTAAGGTAAGGAGATTTGGGAAAACACAGTATTTGCCTAGGTGCTTCACCACTCATGCAGAGAGCATCCTCACCATACCACGGCCATAGTGAGCACTGATCGTCACTTAAGACAGCGGCGGCTCCTCCACTAAGTCGAAGGATCGTTGCCCCACTGCTGAAATGTAGCAGACAGAAAAAAAAGGCAATAATACTATTTTATTGTCATTTTATTTTTACTTCCAATTCGCCGAGTCTAGGGTGGGGCAGGGCCAGACCGTATCATCACACAGCAGGGGGGGGAGGAGTGGTAGGCATTGAAAGTGCACATGTCGGTTTGGCCAGCCATCTTAGGATGGCCAAACCGACTTGCGCACTTGGATATCTCAAGGCTGTTACTTGGAGATATCCTAGTGCTCAGGGGCACAGGCTCTCAGTCCCTGCTGGAGCAAAAAACCGGCCGCTCTGCCCACCCAATCTCAGCGCTTCTCTCATGCTGGGAGTAATAGCATAAGAGAATCGCTGGGATTGCGGGGGGCCTGGGAGCCTGTGCTCATGAGAATTGCAGTGACGGGACGGGAGCAGAGGAGCAGTGATAATTTATTTTATTTCCTACCCCCTCACCTCGGATTGGCAGCAGCTGCCGCTGACTCAAGACACACACTTACAAAGACACACACTCATAGACACACACAGATTCCCACACAGACACACGCACACAAATATTGGCAGTGTGCAGAAAAAAATACTTAATGGCACATTTCTCAGGAAATCAATCTCTCCAGATGGAATTTTGCTTCTGTAACACAAAAATGTTAAAGTTTTCAGACTTGTAAATTTTTTTTTAAATCTGTAAAAATAACTTCTGAAGTCAGCATTTTATCCATTTGCACGACAATAACACTCCCAATCAAGTCGGTACAGTGACTCAGCGAGCTAAACTTTCTCTACTAACGTCTGTGCTCATCTGCAAGTTTCAGGTTTACATACAGGTACTCTGAAGTGAGACTTCATTCTGAGGTCAGCACATTGAGTACTCTTCGAAACGGTAATGTTAAGGCCTTGTATTTACAGCACTTAGAAACCAGAGATGGTGTATGAAGCGCTGTATAAAAAAGCAATTTGTTGTTCTTTGTTATGGCATTTGTATAGCACCTTCTATAATCATTATGGAACCTTAGAGCTTTTTAAAGTAGGCGCTCATTTTGGTAGGGTATTTGCGATTTCCATCGACACGGTAGTGCGATAATCTGCAGGTCACATATTCCAATCCTGGCACGGCTGTTCATCCTTCCAACTCGAGCCCGATACTTCCTTGTCTCTCTTCAAGTGCCTAGACGCTCCCCCCTCCAGCTACGGAGGGCCCAGCATACTTTTCACCCAAAAGTTCCAAATTTGTTAATGATTATTTGTTGGTTGCAGGCCCCGGTGCTTCTAGTCTTCTGACTCTGCCTTCCCGGTAGTTGCCTCATTATCATTGCCATTTACAGCAGCCAGCTGATATGCTGCATCCACAGAATGCAGTACTATGCCCATCTCTCTTGAAGCTGAATCAGAAGTAAAATGGTTCCTAATAGAGTCCTCCTTGTTAATACACCAGTTCTACTCTATGAATGACTCTACTCTATGCAAGATCACAAGGCCAACGTTAAGCCTGGGAAGCTGCCCAGGGCCCCCGTGCCCAGCCGACCAACATGAGCCCCTATGACTGTGAGGCCCCCTGCCCTGGGCCTCATAGCTATGTTGTGGGGCTGTGAGACCTAGGAACTTGCAATTGTGTAGCTCTGCAAAGAATAGGTCCTCACCGCGTTAGACATGACTGTGAGGCCCAGGAAAGGGATTCCACAGGGACTTCCCCTCCCCTGGGCCACGCAGCAGCACTACACCACAGGTGTGATGCTCAGGGTAGGAAAGTGCCTCCTCCCAGGCTAAGCACTGATGGTGTGGCACAGTGAGGCCTAGAGTAGAGGCCCTGGGTAGGGTAGCCAGTCTCTGTATATGGCAGGTTTGGCCTGTAATTTGGGATCCAGTCCAACACTGCCCACATAATGGCACTGCAGGACAGGCGAGTACTGTACTTTTTAACCCTTTCAAAGTACAAAGGCTAAGCAATTCACTTTCAGCCCTTGATGAGCTGTGAAGGAGATGCTTGTCGGCTAGAATGGCAGCATTGCAGCACAGGAGGGATCCTGCGAAAAAAAGCTTCAGGAAAACCTTCAGCTACTGGGATGAAAACAGCCTTGAATGACTGAATCAGACCCATGTTCAGGACCTGTCCTGGGAGTATGGCCTTGGTGTCTATTTCTTCCATTAAGGCTGTTTCAAAGTGCTGTCACATTGTCAACTAAGGGACCAGGCTGCTGGCAAATATTATTTGCCCAGGATCAAATAGTTGGTTAAATTCATAAAGCCAAGACTGCAGCACACTGCTACTTGGTGCAAAGGCTACACAGGGGAACTAAATTATGCAGCAAGAAAAGGCAAATTGTGCGGCGTAGTGTGGCACTTTTTGTGATAGTATTACTTAGTTTCTCATTTTTACACTTGTTAACACTGTCTGGGAATAGAGTGCCTCTCATTCATACAAGTTTAACACCAAAATATAGCAATAAGTAACCGAAAGATGACCAATCAATCTTTGAAAAGGGCCTTTTACTGTGCAGCAACAAGTGTTGCTGCGTTTTTAGTAACTTTTGAATTGTTTGAGCTAGAAACAATTTTTTGGGGTTAAAATCTGTACATTGTGCAGCAGATGATGGTTAATAGGGCAAATGAAGCAAATCCATAACCCAGGTGAATTTACCATGCGACTGGGCACTTCTCCCCTCCCAGGTAATATTCAGCCTATTTTGTAATCATACATTTGCTACCAGTTTTTACATGGAATCAAAATACTCCTGATCTTGCCAAAAAAAGGAATACGTTCAGCAAAGTGAATGTCCAAGAGCACACAATTTGGCCAAATGGGAGGCCGGGATTAATGAAACATGTCTCCTGGTTCCACATTTCCAACTAGTCAACTAGACCACAACTTGAGTGTCAGTAACTCCTATGGCAAGGCCAAGGGGCTTTTCTTCCCGGGGAAACATCATTCTAGTCATAGTGTTTATTTCCATCATATTTAGGTGAAATGGTAAAGCTGGGATTAGATGTCAAATATTCTAGTTCCATGGCTAGAATTTGCCCAGTGGACAAGGCCTGTGGCAATGGGTACCTACTGGACAGTATGCATGGTAGATACTAATTGATACTACTGGTGTTTCAAAACGTAACAATTGCATTCCATTTGCATACCAGTGCCCAATGGCATTGACTCTCCCGCTCAGTAGAGCATTGTTTCCACAGTTTAAGAAGCTACTACAGATTCATTTTGGTTATTCCAGTATCTTTTTGTGAGGCGAGGAGAAGCTTCAGTGGTCTCAGTCGACTTAAAACTTGGCTAAGATCAACTATGTCCCAGAAATCTTTGTCCCTGGGAAAGCAATTTTGCAAGGTAGTTTTTGTTGTGTTTCATGATATGAAAGTGCTTTGCTAATACATGTATATTTTAGTACGTGGTGCCATAAAGACTGCAGACTGCCAACTTTCGTTTCACACAATATGTTTTAATAGCTCATTCTTCGCTCTACCATCCTACTTTTATATGCACTCCATGTGCGAGAGCAGGAGACTACTTGACCAAGGAATCACTGCAGTAAGGAAGGAGCGTAGGAGGCGGGTCCTTCCCATCACCATCAGGCTATAAGTACAGGCGGTGCCCCCGCTGCATGGGAGCTATGTCCGGCAAAAGGCGGACCTGTCTTTGCCGTCATTGCCAGGAACAGGCAGGGCATGGCCACCCCCCTTGGCCTCAACTCAGGGAATTGACCCAGATCTGCTGAGGGTAACATTTTAAGGAGAATTAACTTGTAAATGTAATTTCTTGATCTAGGAACAAAGCCTATCCCCTTCTTTTTACAAGCGGCAACTCCCTTCACTATTTTGTTCTGAGTTGAAAATAGTGCCCTAACCACATTTCTAAGTTTTAGCAGAATTAATGATCAAAATGGGGAAATGGAAGGCAACAGAATCATTGCAAGGGGTGCCTAAACAAATGGAATCAACTTCAAATACTACTGGAAACTGGACCTTGGATCAAATTGATACATTAATTAAAGAGGTGGAATCCATACTAAACCCAGTAGAGGATAGTGGTAAATGTACCTTAAAGAAACAATTAAAAATAACGAAAATTCTACAATAAAAGCTGAGAGACAAATCTTTGGACATAACGTTAAGACCACTGCCTCACAAGAGACATTGCAGGAACCTGGAATTTTAGAAATAGAAATCACACATTGTCCAGTATCTGGTTACACCGTATCCCTTGAAGTAAATGTTATATGGAATAACAGATTTGTGGTACTAAGAGTTGATGACGAAGGACAGGGAAACGAGGTAGCTACACAATCCTGTATATTGGATCCAACCAATCAAGCTCCAACTAATGGGGTTGTTTGTGCTGACTTGGTGAAAGAGTTGAGAATAGAGATTTTTGATTACTGCGTCAACATGTATAGTTAATGACCTTGTGGGAGAAGTAGGAAGGATAAAAGTTGCTGTGGTCCCCTCAGGGGAAAATATTACGCCCCCCAAAAGCCATGGGAATGCAGGAATGATGCTAAGAATGTCACTGGGGAGAGAGAGGAGATGTTGTTGCATGCACACCAGCACAAAATGCCCAGGACAAGACTCTAGGCTTGCTAGTGGAGAAACCCACACTTAAGGTTGAACAGCCCTGCACCAATAAACAGTTGTGATACCCTCATGTAGAAATAGTCCCATTCCAGCATGGTGCTGTACAAAGTAATAATGAAAGTGCTCGGGTAAATAGAGGGTTGGGTTAAGTCCCTGGAGCGGGGTTCGAAAGACTTGAACATTAAGTATGGGCTAGTACTGTATTTATGGTCAATGTCCCAAGACTCAATCCCCTAGTCAGAAAGAGAGAGGATTCGCTCAAAAATAAAGTCACTCACTGGATAAGGTACACCAGTCACTGTTACTCGCTAATACACTCTGATATTTTGAAAGTCAGATGACATAGCCTTCCTTTGCATAAGGCAAACAAAATTGATTATTTAGAATGTGGATATCCTTTCTAGCCCCCACATGAATTTTATGATCCAATTCAAATATAACCATTCACAGGGAGGATCAAATAATCCACGGACAATCTTCACTCAATCTAATAATTTGATTTCTACCAGTTGTCACAACACAGCTTTTCCTAATATGGATTGACTGCCAGGTAATATTAGGGATGAAACACAGGTATTGTCCTTGGGAGGATACCAGAGGATTACATTAACTGTCTCACCTGTTGCTATCAAAAACCAAGAAAGTCTGCCCCCATTTGACACTAGAATCCCAGAATATAAGAACTGGTATTGATGCCCACGGAATAGAGTGAATGACACATTAAATATATTATCAAGGAACATAACAGGATTAAAATCTAAAATAGTTATTCCAGATTGGGGTGATTTTGTAGATTTGTATGATATTTGTATTTTTCAAGAGACATGGTGTATATGCCCTGCATACAGATCTGGTTAAATACATTTTTATCTTAAAGCACATAAAAAAGAACTCGAAAGACCATCTGGTGGGTTGCTTACATAGGTTATAATTTCTGGAAACTGAAAAATAAAACACTGTCAGTTTGTCAGGCATACTTGGAATCAACCTGTATAAGAAGTCAGGATTAAAAATGAACATTTAAAAATTATGTAATCGTAGCACCAGAGGTAGTGGTATATCTGAAACCCTAAGTAATTTTAAATCACATCAGGAATCTATTTGGGAGCCAGGTTACATTATTGCGGCAGCAGATTTTAATACAATTGAGCCTTTGGATAACAATGAATTGCACATTACATGGTGGAAAGATTCCAATTGTGGAATCCCTAGACTGGACATACCACCGGTAAAAAGGTGGCTTAAGACAGCAACTCAATTGTTAGCCCTTTCTATGACCTTTGGAATTAAAGCATGCAATGGTCATTCTTGTTCAGGCTCCAAGGGACCGCACACCTTTAATAGGATTGGTCACACCAGTAGAATAGATAATATACTATTTGATCTCTATCTTCAGAAATATGTGATAGATATGGAGATAATAGAGCGTAATGATAGCGACCACAATGCTCACCATCTAACCTTGCATTACACTGATAATTCTGACAAGGTCTCAGTACCCCTATTTCTTGTTATAAAGTGTTGATTTCCAACAGCAAATGGAATGTTAAATTTCACTTTCACCCAAAAAATCTATTAGCAAAGAAGTTGTTGAGGCTCTTGAACATCTGGCACCCGGACCTGGAATTGAGCAAAGCTCAAGTGTAATTGTCAACATTCATGAAAATGTATTTATCCATCAAGCAACTATTTTATATCTAAAACAAAACCATCGTCTAGTAATAAAAGGAATTTTACCTGGTATAATAGAAGATGTAGGAAAGTGAAAAATGACCTTATTGTGGCTATTAAACAAGGTAATCATGACCTGGTCGGAGAGTGCCGGAAAATTTACAAACTGGTGTAATCAACCGTGAAGAGAGAATAGGAGAGTAAAAGTTGGCAGGATATGTTTATTGCTGCTAAGGCTAAATATCACAAACCATTCTGACAGATAGTTGCTCATGGCAGCCATTGTCGGGTAGTCCCTAATAATACATAGGATCTGGGCGCTCAGATAACATAAACTAAGGGATTGGTGTCCAGACTGATTCTAGACACCCACCAAGGATATGTTAGCCTTTAGACCAGCTCGCTCACAGTGTGACCGTAAGCCCCCTAAACTTACCAAGGAGTGAATAGTTTCTGGCAACAATCGAACATGACAACCCTTGATCCTTCAGGGATCGTGGAAACAGTACAGCACTTTTCGTTCAGTCAAACATGCTCACTTAGTCTCAGAGAGATACACAGAATAAACGATGGGGACTTTTTCAATAAGCATTTATTGAAACAAAGTCATTCTAGTATAAAACGTGTTTGCAACGACAATCATTAGACAGAAACAGATATATAGGATTACAAGCACCAACAGAGTAAATAAAAGGTAGAATTCTACCATGGTACTAAAACAGTAAATATATGCAGGCATAGCGATACATGGCAGTAATCGAGCATACTCCTACAATGCAAACCCTATCTAAATGTACCTAAATGTACCTAGCATATATGTAGGTGTAAAGCCAAGAATCCCCTAGGAAAGAGCCAACCCCATTACCTGATGGAAGAGAACGAAGGACCCCATCTTGGTCTCAAGTTGGACACCGCGCAAGGGATGTCAGACCACTGCGCGCTGGAGTTTCTGCGTGCAGGGACTACAGTGTCTCGTGTCAGCATGGAAGCTTCTCCTCTAGTTGCCCAGTAAAGATGTGGCTCTTTTATACCCGAAAGGTACCCTCAGGGGTTCTACCTAGATGTGCAATGGCACTGTGGGTCTGTCATTCTAGGATGACGATAGCTTTGACTTTTGTACAGAGTTATTATACAGAAGACGGTAATCCTGCTGTGCATGTCCTAGGCAGGGGATTAATATATGACACTAAGAATCCTCATGCATAATAAATTAGGCTAGTTTTCGAAGAAAACCACACAACATTTATTCAGCACATAACTAGGTGAAAGGTCAGCGCCAGAACCGTTATGTAGAGCAAGGTAGGATGAATGTAGGTAAAAGGTTGTGCAGCTACCTAGGCCTATATTGGGGTACATTGGGGCTCATAACACCCACTCCTCATCCGACTGGACGACAATAGTAACAAATGCTAAAATATGCCTGTTTCAAAAAAGCATAAAAACATTGCTAAAAACTTGATATTTGTTAAAAACGATGCAAAAGTTAAAAAAGCTCTATAAGTCCTCTAAATAGTCCATATAGTGTTAGACCAACTGAGCACATCGAAAGCCATAGTGCTCAGTGAGAGCAGGAGAGAAAAATAAAACAAAAAGCGGTGTTTTCGAATTCCAATTTGGCCTGATTTGGAAAAAGGCTTAATTGTTCCCATCACAAGGAGAGCCAAATGTTTATGTGTCCTGTGTGCAGGGCCGGACTGGCTACCGGGCGTTTTGGCATGCTGCCGAGCTGGGGGCTAATTTCGTTGATGGGGACCTGCGTGTGCTGAACGAAATTCGTTTTGCTTTGTTTATTTCGTAGCACACGCAGGTCTCCATCAACGAAATTAGCCCCCACCGCAGTGACATCAGTCCCCAGCTCGGCAGCATGCCAAAACGCCCGGTAGCCAGTCCGGCCCTGCCTGTGTGGGAGACGCAACATCACTGTCACTTGCATTCGCAGACGACAGTCCCTGTAACACCTCTTGTGTCACCTCAATGGAGCAAAGGTGATCATCTTCAGTTCCCACAGCAGCTGCCGTGGAAACACTTGAAGCCTGTATGCTGGTTGTAGAGCCGGTGTCCGTTCCGACAGGAGCTGAAGCATCCCGTGGAGGCTCTAAGAATGCCGTCATCAACATTGGAATACGCTGAGGACACTGTAACACATGGGCCTTTAAGGGGTCCAGTACATCAACATCCGGTGGTGCAACTGATGGAAGGGTCAGACATATGTCCACAACGCATTCGTATCCGCAGAATAGGCAGCAGAGCACAGGCAAATGCAGTCAACCAGACTGATCTGAACGAAAGGAACCAATGCTCACTTAGCTCCCGCAGCCAAGGTGCACCCAAATGGAGTACCATGCGCTCATGCAACATCGCACCAGGAGTGCTTTTTCCATCTCTTTGGAAACTGGGCCGTCCATTGCGTAGGGGGAAAATTAAGACAAGGATACCCACAACGAGTAGTAAGACCAGCGGAAGCCCTCCAAAAACACTTCCCAATACAAAGTGTATAAATGATGGAATAACTCTGAACATTGTCTGAAAGGTGCCCAATGGTCCAGACCCTATGCTGTTAAATAGGTGCACAATCCCACTTGTATCAGACATGTTAAAGATACGATGTACCATTTCTCCAAAATGGAGCTGAAAGTTTGTTCGGACTAGCGCCTGTATCTCAGCCGAAGACCTTACAACCTAGAGATCAAAAGTCTCTCAGGCTGAGGGCTGAGGTTAAGGCCACATCCTTCTGTAACAGCATGGCTTTCAGTCTGCTCAGAGAATCAAACCATATAAGGTAAAAATCCAATGAAAGCCATAGCGTTGCCTCCCTAACTGTGTAGGTCAGTGGAAACAATACTTGCATACAAGTAACCCTGGAACTTACTGTGACAAGATATGCGATGCCTGGTACCATTCCACAACAACCTTGATCATTCAACATCAAATAACTCCTATTCGAGAGTAGTTTGAATACAGGATGAATTACGGCAGCCGGGGATCCTTTCAAGTGACACGATAGTGACACGATAGGTTTGCAACCAAAGCATTACAGGCTCCGTGAAGCAAAATACCCTGACAAATTAGAGAACCACTTAAAGAACTCTCACAGTCTAAACTACTGAGAGAAACTTCAGTGTCCCCATTTCTGCATTTAAATATGTATGGTAATTCCCAAGATGTATGTACCCCTCTCTCAACGCTTCATACCTGACTACCTGGTGATACTGTAGACAGTACTGAAATTGGAATGTCGTGACTGGCAGTGTAATATGGCCATGGATTAACCATTCTGTGGAGGGTGACTCAGCCACGGTAAAAGGTAATTGGTCAATTTTTTCAATGTGCAGCATTGTATATTTTGCATTTCCTCATGCCATTGTTGTCTGTCTTTCTGTTAGATTGTATGCAGAAAACAGAGACTTACTATTGATGTACCACCAGGGCATGTGACCAGTACACAGTGATTGCAGCGTTCAGCTCAATAATAGAATGGATCGCAATTGCGATTACCCATATTGAAGAATAGACAAATCCTGTTCTATTATATCTATTGCAGAAGACGCAATGTTGCCCAGTGAATAAATCCTGGATGTCAGTGTGGTCATGCCATTGTCGATCACAACCAAAGCATTTTCTAGTTTAACCCTATCAATCTCACGTAGTCTCTCAGCAGCTTCTTGTTGAGAGATTTCCCAAATCTCGTTGTAAATGGCATAAAGGAATCGCTTCTGACGTGGTTTCTGGGGACCTAACAAACAATCCCTGAGATCCATGTCATCTGAGAGTAAGGACAAGTGTTGTTTCACCTGGGAAAGTGTTGGGGTTCTTAGCCCCTCTAGGCATAACTTCCCAACACTGTAAGATGTCACCACCCCCAAGTGTTCTTGTAGTACGTAGCATTGGTCAGGCCTATGGATACTAAACCCTTCGGTGGTACCCCTGAATCTTGACTGACACCTATTTGTGTCAATAGACTAAACCAACCATCCCTTCCAATTGGGGTTTGATGAATTGTAAGAACCATTGTGTAGTATGGTATCCAATGAATCCTCACTATGTTGTGTATAATTTTGCCAACCCTCAAAGTATAAAAGCGAGGGAATCCGAGGTGTGTTCAAGTCCTTGATCTTGATTAGACCAAGACAGGAAGTCTGTAGCATTGTGTCGTTCAGGAAGATAATTTGCTGTGGTATGAGGCATGCTCTAATAAGACCTCAGTTCCCTGAACATGTCAATCTTTAATCCCCCAGACAGATTTTGTGTCTATGGTGTCCCTCCAATAATCAAAACCCTGTAGAGACAGCTGGGAAATAAAGGAAGCAGAGTATATCTATTTCGTATTGGTGAGCATCTTTTTCTTTGCAGGTGTAGGCGCAAGCTTATAATAATAAGATCTCTGGTCTGAAGTGTTAAACCCAGCAAATGTTGTTGAACTACCTTTTGGCTGTGTTGGGCACTGTTCCCAACGATGGTAAGAGAAAACATTATGTGGGATACTAGCTTTGTGCAAGTAATGATGACCATAGTGTTGGTAACAATACATGGTGTCAAAATCAGATGTATCATCATACATTTCATTACTCGAAAATGCAGCAGATTGTTCTAAATCAGACAGCATAGTATTACAGTTTCAAAGACCCAATCATCAGAAATAGTACTGGAGGTGATGATATCACTTAAAGAAATTTTAAAACAGTGTGGTTTCTTTTAAAAGTTCAGTTGGATCATATACATCATATGAAACCCTGCCCCAAACTAATCCTTCAGGAACTGGAACTGCTGTAATGTTCACTAAGGACAGGTCTCTTTGTTCATGGTGTGATGATGCATGCCGTTTCAGGACCAAGTTCACATTCTGTACTGCGGAGCGTTCTGGGAGGTAATGTCCATTTAGGAGCAGGAAAGAGACAGTCACTACACCTATCCAAAGGACTAGGAACAGTAGACCTATAGCAATCCAGAGCTGTAGCCAGGGAGATACAAAGCAAGCGTTTTTCAGCCAAAGGTAGAAATCACAAATTTGTTGTTTGTGGGAAATAGGCGGTGGCAGTAATTCGGGTTCACTTGGATTCAGAGAGAAAGTATCAAAATCGATGAAGTAGCCAGACACAGTTTGATCTATCTTTTGTAGCTCAGCAGGTGTTGTAGAACTGGCAGTTGACCCGTTTTGAGACATATTCACATAGATGTCGGTATTAGGTCGAATTGAGATCTGTATTTTGTCTGTATTTTGCTGTTGTTCAATTTCAACAGGCACAAGTTCCTTTCCATTGTTGGTAAGTCCTTTACTTCGGAGAGTAGAATCTTCAAAAGGTTATCAGTCTTTCTGTCTGAACTTCCTGTATGTTAGCGAGAGGAGATCGGTGGCTATCCAGGAGCCCACGTGGCCTAATATTGAGTATCGGCCACATAGTGTGGTTTGATCAGATCAATTTAGACAAATCTTTTTTCTCACTTGCCGGCATGAGGTAAAAGAAGTACTGTTCTTGTTCCTTCGACAGCCATAACAGGTACAGGCGCTCTGTAGATGGCCCAAATTATTTCTTGTCCACAATCTTTTCTCTGACCAGGTCCCCAATCTTCGGGGCTCAGGCAGGTCTTGCCGATACAGCTTTCACTTCCCCAGTGGCGGTGCGTTTTACTTGGACGTTGTTTTGTAATGCCCGGAATTCATTGAGTTCCCGTAAAACAGCCAAATGATCATTGATGTCAAATGGTATTTTATCCGCCACTGTGCAGCCACAGTCTAGGTCAGGTACATACATTCTGATCCCGAACAGGACTTCAAATGGAGTACGGCCCCCCCAGGGAACTTCTTGGCATGTTATTAAGGGCCCTCTGGACCCCATATAGGTGATAGACCCAACTGCCACCCGAGCCTAATACCCTAGCTGTTAAGGATTGCTTTAAGTCCTGGTTTTTCCTTTCCACAATCAAATTTCCCTCAGGATGATAAGGAGAGGAGTACCGCAATGCAACACCCAAATTTGCCATGGCTTCTTTGTACTGAGAACAAAAAACAAGGGAACCCTACTCACGGGGAGCCTGGGTAAGTGAGTTAATGGGGAAACATTGGCTCCTGTGGAATAATAATACAGTATTTCTAATGAAATTCTGCACAATGGCAATATACAGGGTTAGTAGGATGTCAAAAAGAAAGTTGGCCACTGACACTGAGGGTATAGTCAATGTGAAAGAATTTTTTTCGTTTATATAATAAATAAATGAAATAAACAATATATACATAGGGCTTGAGAATCAAAATATGATTATACAACAAACAATGATTACAAATAGTGAACGGTGTCCCAGTGAAAAAAACATTGGAACCTAAACTAATAGTGACATAATACGTGACATATGTACAAGGTTTCACTTGAAAACATTTTGGCGACCATTAAATAAATCAAAATCAGTTGGACAACACTTTATACAATCATAAGTGTTTGATAATAGTTCGCCTTTGTTAATTGTCGACGACGTTTCGACCCTATCTGAAGTACAGGGTCTCTTCAGGACCTAAAGGATGTCGGGACACCTGAGGGGAGGCCTGCACTGCCTAATGTGAAAAGCAGTGTCACCGTGAAATAAGTGAAGAAAAAACTCACAGGGACCCGGCCGGGCACCCTTGTGAGGGTAGTGTTAGGCAGAAAGGATGGCAGGGCCTGGATATCTCAGCGTTACTCGGGGCACTTGATATTCTCAAGGTACAAGAACCATGTGGGTTTCTCTGGCTGATCAGCAGAATAGCCGATCTAAGCTGCAGGCGATTGCTTCGTATATGGGCAATGAACGCCAAGGAAATAACAGGTGGAGCTCTTGGATATGCTGAATTGAACAGTGGAGCGTCCGTCTCCCTGTTTGGTGCAATAACCAAACAGGAGACGGACGCTCCACTGTTCCAGCAGCACTCGGGGGAAATACACCGGCTAATTCAGCTTATCCAAGAGCTCCACCTGTTATTTCCTTGGCGTTCATTGCCCATATACGAAGCAATCGCCTGCAGCTTAGATCGGCTATTCTGCTGATCAGCCAGAGAAACCCACATGGTTCTTGTACCTTGAGAATATCAAGTGCCCGAGTAACGCTGAGATATCCAGGCCCTGCCATCCTTTCTGCCTAACACTACCCTCACAAGGAGTGCCCGGTCGAGTCCCTGTGAGTTTTTCTTCACTTATTTCACGGTGACACTGCTTTTCACATTAGGCAGTGCAGGCCTCCCTCAGGTGTCCCGACATCCTTTAGGTCCTGAAGAGACCCTGTACTTCAGATAGGGTCGAAGCGTCGTTGACAATTAACAAAGGCGAACTATTATCAAACACTTATGATTGTATAAAGTGTTGTCCAACTGATTTTGATTTATTTAATGGTCGCCAAAATGTTTTCAAGTGAAACCTTGTACATATGTCACGTATTATGTCACTATTAGTTTAGGTTCCAATGTTTTTTCACTGGGACACCGTTCACTATTTGTAATCATTGTTTGTTGTATAATCATATTTTGATTCTCAAGCCCTATGTATATATTGTTTATTTCATTTATTTATTATATAAACGAAAAATTCTTTCACATTGACTATACCCTCAGTGTCAGTGGCTAGCTTTCTTTTGACATCCTACTAACCCTGTATATTGCCATTGTGGAGAATTTCATTAGAAATACTGTATTATTATTCCACAGGAGCCAATGTTTCCCCATTAAATGGCTTCTTTGTAAGCCCATGAGCTAAACGCAGGGCCATGGTCAGAATGTAATGTGCCAATTGCGTATGTCCCTGTGAAGACTCACAATTCTTTTATGACAGTTCGAGCGTCAGCCGAGCGCTGTGGCCAAACTCACATGAATCTAGAGCATGAATCCACTGCTACCAGGATCTACCTGTAATCCCCGTCAGATTGTAAGGGCCCGCAGTAGTCCAAATAGACACATGCGAGTTGTCAGTCTGATATCAGTAGTGGTGTTTTTGGCGGATGTGCAACGGTGGAACCCTTCATCTGCTTACAGATGTCGCACTTAAGGACATAGCCTTTGGTCTGTTTGGTAAGACCTGGCCTCCAATAACGTTGTTTCAGTAGTGAAATCGTTGCAGTAATACCTGCTTGTGCTGAACCCAGACCCCCGTGTGCAGCTAGAATTAAACCTAATCTGCGATCCATGTTTGGTATTACTCTATCCCCCACTCCTGGAATTTGAGCATACAGAATGTTACCTTGGCCAGTGAATTCCTTCGAACAGGCACGCCAACACACTGATGACTCAATGGGTGAATTACCTGAGCCTGCGGCAAGCCTTTTTTCAGCTCTGCCACTTGTTCTCAAAGCAACTAGTGCTTTATTGTGCAGCCTTTGCAATCTCTAAACCCATTCTGACCCCAATAGTGAAGATATTCGTTGTATGAATGGACACAGTAAAATGAATCACACACAATAAGTTTGGGGAATTCCCGATCCATATTTTTTAGTGCCAGCATCAGGGCTTTTAGTTCTGCCAGCTGTGCCGTGCAATCTCCTAGAGACAGCGTCTGCGTATTGCTAGGACGGAACTTGCCATCCCGCATACGTCCCTTTACAATCGCACATGCTGCGCTGCATTGCTGTTTACTTCCTATGGCAGGCTCGGAAGATCCGTTGGTGTAAATTATATATTCATACTGATCGAGAGGCATTATTTCATTCGGGAAAGGATATTCTTGTTTGTACTGCAGGAATGCTTGTGTTTTTAATGTAGAATCAAATTTGTAATCTACATCTGTTGCAGTGAGAGAATTGGCCCATTGTATCGATAGTGGATGCAGTGCTTTTGCGTTTGGAATGCTTACCTTGGTAACAGCCTCTAAGGTTGGTACCGGAGTCACGACAGTTAATGCGTTTCCCCTGTGCTATTGCTCTTTCTTTCACTACAGCAGTCTGTACTGCTGTCAGTATTTTTTCTGTGGATGCAAAATGCATGTCAGCGTTTGTATACAAATGAGATTTGTATGCAATGGGTACCGTTTCGTCTTCATTGAAGGTTAGTTACGTGTATCCTGATTGACCCGCTATTACACGGATCACCAAGTTCGTAGTGTTTACACGTGTCTGTAAGTGTTTGGAAGCTATCATGTCTGCTTGATTGGAACAAATTGAAAAATCAGGTCTGATTAGGTCATAGAAAGTTTTACTTTTTCTGCGTAATCTAAAATTTATGTTCTGCCAACATTTAGGAATCCTAAAATGGATTGTACGTTTTTCAGAGTTTTTGGAGGTTGGAGCATCGCGTATTTTTTTCAAAACAATTAGCTGCCAGGTTTTTTCCTTCACTTGAGAGCTCATATCCTAAAAATAGGACTTTGAGGTGGGCAATTTTTGATTTTTTAAAGTTAAATTTGTAGCCCTCAGCGGCGCACCCCAAGATTATGTTGTTTACCCTGTGCAAGTGATCCAATAATTCATTGTCCATCAGATAAATATCATCTACATAGGACAATGCCTCCTCATCACAATTTTGAAGTAACTCTGTCACTCTAGCTGAGAACAACCCAGGGCTATTCTTATACCCTTGGGGAGGTCTACAGAATTTATGTTGAGAGCCTAGGGCCGAAAATGCTGTCAAATATTTGCTTTCAGGTGCTATATTTTGGCAAAAGAATACATTTGAGATAACTAGTGTTGTTTTATATTTCGTCCGCACAATGTTATTCATTAATGCAGCACTATGTGCATTTTGTACTGCAAATGTTTTCGTGCATGAGTTCAAATGTCTGTAGTCTAAAACTAGATGGTATGAATTGTCGGATGTCAACACGGGAAACAAAGGATTATTCATAGAGGAGGTACAATTTTTAATCACACCTTGGTATTCAAGTTGATCTAAGATCTCCCTGACCTGTTTCTTTGCCCTATGTTTTTTCTGGTACTTGCTCTGTGGTGTAGGAGTAGCGTTAACTGGGTTTTCATGGTGAGGTGACTCAGCATCCCACCCTACATGATTGCGGTATAATGCAGGAGCTAGTGCTACCGCCCACTCCTGCGCGTATGTGTGTTTTAGTGATTCTGGAACGAGGTCGGAGGAAGCCAGTAAAATTACCTCTTCCCCCTTTGGGCAATGCATGACGAACTCAGGCGGCCAATCTCTTTCAGCCAAAAGGATATCGTATCCAAAATTCAGGTTCTCCCAAAAGAGACCTTTCACTTTTCTGGGGATGTCCCCCTCCATTTGGAGCATAATTTCGTATAACTGATGTGGGACACTTACCCTTGTATCAGGTGTTTCCACCGTGATATGTTCATTCAACGCTGCTGTCACCAGAAATTCCATCAGGTTCTGGTGAGCTATTGTTACTTCTGCTGCGCTGTCTAGCATCATCAGAACCCATTTCCCGTTCAGAAGTCGAGTCCTCAGTAGCCTGGGCATTTCTTATTTTAAGGCCAGCTACTTCTTCTTTTTAAATTGAGGTTTCCTTTTGGGTCTATCTTCTTTTTTGATAATGTAGTCTGAAGTGCGATGTGTGTCACTTGGCTTGACTCACTCTTCTGATCTGTGTTCTGACCGTCCTTCCCTCTCAGAGATTTTGGATGAACCCTGAAAGGAACGAGAAGAACGTGTATCAGTATCCTTATATCTGTTAGGTTTTTTTAATATTGTCACAGTTTCTAAGGTTATTTCGTTTTTCTAAAGGTTCCTGTTGAGGAGACCCACCCTGTGATCCTCATGCATTCTGCTTATTTTTTAATTGTTTATTACCCATTTCGTTTTAGAAGAATCGGGGGCTTGCTATGAGTTGTCCTTTTCCAGATTACTCGTTAATTGTGGTTTCACAGGTCTAGTTCCCAAGTTATCTCTACCCAGCGAAGCATAGTTCTCGCTCCTGTTGTACAGGAGTGCATTCCCTCAGGCGTTGGCATATAGCCACCGCTGCTGCCTCCTCTTTAACCCCTTCCATGCTCATGACGGCCGGGAGCCGTCGTGAGCAACGGTGCTCATGTGCTCACGACGGCTCCCGGCCGTCATGTCACATGGCCCCGGAAATCCCTCTGGTGCAGGCACCAGAGGGATTTCTATTTCTCCCCTGTAGCCTCGGGAGCTGGGGAAGAGCTTCCCCAGCTCCCGAGCCCCCCCCCGTTTCAGTGAAATGACGATCAGCGCGCACGTCGCGCTGACGTCATTTCACTGAAAACGAAACTGAAATGAGCTTTAGGCTCATTTCAGTTTCACTTTCTACGTGCTCAGGGGGCTATCTCAGTCCCCTGAGCATGTAGAAAGACGGGAGAGGTATCATTGGAAAGGAGAGAATCTCCCCTTTCCAATGGTACCCCTCTCCAGTGGATCCCTGCTTGGGGATTGCCCCAGGAGGGCGATCCCCAAGCAGGGATCCACCCACTAGACACCAGGGATGGGGGAGCGGCCCCTTGGGCAAGGGCCTTCGCTCCCCCATAATAAAAATTGGCATAATCAGTCTTTCTGCCCCCCCCCGGGGGGGCAGAAAGCCCACTAAACACCAGGGATTTTTTTTTGCATTTGTTTTTAGGGTGGGGGCTGCCCGAAATGGGCATGCCAATGCCCCCACCCCCTGCCACCATTACAGCCTTTCTGCCCCCCGGGGGGGCAGAAAGCCCTCTAAATGCCATGGATTTTTTTTTTGCGCAATTATTTTTAGGGTGGGGGCTGCCCGAAACGGGCATGCCAATGCCCCACCCCTGCCACCATTACAGCCTTTCTGTCAGATGGGGCCAGTAGCCCACAATCTGCCCCCCCGGGGGGGCAGAAAGCCCACTAAATGCCAGGGATTTTTTTTGCTCAAATTTTTTTAGGGTGGGGGCTGCCTGAAACCGGCACGCCAATGCCCCCACCCCCCGCCACCATTACAGCCTTTCTGCCCCCCCTGGGGGGCAGATGGGGGCAGTAGACCCCAATCTGCCCCACAGGGGGCAGAAAGCCCACTAGAAACCAGGGATTTTTTTTTTATTCATGTAGGGGTAGGGGCTGCCCAAAATCGGCATGACAATACCCCCACCCCACCCCCAGAAAAATTCCAGTCTTTCTGCCCCTTGAGAGGGCAGATGGGGGCAGTGGCCCCTGATCTGCCCCCTGGGGGGGCAGAAAGCCCACTAGGCGCCAGCGATTACGCTGGCTTTTTTTATGCATGGGGGAGGGGGCTGCCCAAAATGGTCATACCAATGCCCCCACCCCCACAAAAAATAGCCACACTCTTTCTGCCCCCCTTGGGGGCATATCGGGGTGAACCCCCCTCCCCCGATTCCCCCCCAGTGCGGCAGATAGCCCACTAGGCTCCAACGCTTTTTTAGAAATGTGCCTACCTGTGGATTTTGGGCCCTAGCGCAGCTGGCACGTAGGGAAACCTAGCAAACCTGTACATTTTTTAAAACTAGACACCAAGGGGAATCCAGGATGGGGTGACTTGTCTAGGCAATTTTGATGTTGCCTCAAAGCGTTTTGGGCCCTTGCCTGTCGCGGGTACTTGGGCCTCCCACACGAGTGAGGCACCATTTTTATCGGGAGACCTGGGGGAACGCTGGGTGGTAGGAAATTTGTGTCAGCCCGGTGATGCCACAACTTTCCCACACAAAAATGTGTGGAAAAAGTGATTTGTTCAGCTAAATTTGAGGTTTGCAGGGGAGTCTGGGTAAGAAAATGTTGGGGGATCCACGCAAGCCATACCTCCCTGGAATCCCCCGGGTGTCTAGTTTTCAGAAAAGTGTGGGTTTGGTAGGTTTCCCTAGGTGGCCGCCGAGCACGAGGCCAAAAACCCAGGTGACCCCCCTTGCAAAACCAGGTCGTTTTGTGATAGGCAATTTTGATGTCCCCTCAATACGTTTTGGGCCCTTGCCTGTCGCGGGTACTTGGGCCTCCCACACGAGTGAGGCACCATTTTTATCGAGAGACCTGGGGGAACGCTGGGTGGTAGAAAATTTGTGTCAGCCCGGTGGTGCCACAACTTTTCCACACAAAAATGTGTGGAAAAAGTGATTTTTTTCAGCTAAATTTGAGGTTTGCAGGGGATTCTGGGTAAGAAAACGTTGGGGGATCCATGCAAGCCATACCTCCCTAGCATCCCCCGGGTGTCTAGTTTTTAAAAATGTATCGGTTTGCTAGGTTTCCTTAGGTGCCGGCAGAGCTAGGGTTCAAAAGCTACAGCTAGGCACTTTGCAAAAAAAGGGTCATTTTTCACTGTGAAAATGTTGTGTGTCCACCTTGCGTTCTGGGCCGTTTCCTATCGCGGGCACTAGGCCTACCCACACAAGTGAGGTACCATTTTCCTCGGAAGACTTTGGGGAACGCGGGGTGGGTGGAATTTTGTGGATCCACGCAGAATCCAGAACTTTCCACCACAGAAATGTGAGGAAAATGTGTTTTTTTTGACAATTTTTCAGGTTTGCAAGGGATTCTGGGTAGGGGTGGGCGGAATTTGCATAGTCGCGCTACGCAAAGCTCAGCGAAACAGTAAAAAATCTCCGCAAGCACGCAAAAGTTCCGCAAACATGTGGAATTGCTTGTTCTGCCCGTTCGCGATGCTTTTTTCCTGTTCGCAAACGCTGTTTGCGTGCTCGGGGAGAAATATCTTGCGAACACGCATTTTGAAAGCGCGAACAAGCAAAAAACTCTGCGAAGCCGCGGATCGCGGAATTTTTGGCAATTTCGCGTTCTCCGCGGAACACGAAATTACCCAAATTCCGCGAGCGGAACGGAATTTACCGCCCAGGCCTACTTCTGGGTAACAGAACCTGGTGAGAGCCAGTCAAGTCACCCCATCCTGGATTCCCCTGGGTGTCTAGCATTCAAAAATGTATAGGTTTGCTAGGTTTCCCTAGGTGCCGGCAGAGCTAGGGTTAAAAAACTACAGCTAGGCACTTTGCAAAAAAAGGGTCATTTTTCACTCTGAAAATGTGGTGTGTCTACCTTGCGTTTTGGGCCGTTTCCTGTCGCGGGCACTAAGCCTACCCACACAAGTGAGGTACCATTTTTCTCTGAAGACTTTGGGGAACGCTGGGTGGGTGGAATTGTGTGGATCCATGCAGATTCCAGAACTTTCCACCACAGAAATGTGAGGAGAATGTGTTTTTTTTGACAATTTTTCAGGTTTGCAAGGGATTTTGGGGAACAGAACCTGGTGAGAGCCAGTCAAGTCACCCCATTCTGGATTCCCCTGGGTGTCTAGTTTTCAAAAATGTATAGGTTTGCTAGGTTTCCCTAGGTGCCGGCAGAGCTAGGGTTCAAAAACTACAGCTAGGCACTTTGCAAAAAAAGGGTCATTTTTCACTCTGAAAATGTGGTGTGTCCACCTTGCGTTTTGTGCCATTTCCTGTCGCGGGCACTAGGCCTACCCACAAAAGTGAGGTACCATTTTTCTCGGAAGACTTTGGGGAAAGCGGGGTGGGTGGAATTTTGTGGATCTACACAGATTCCAGAACTTTTCACCACAGAAATGTGAGGAAAATGTTTTTTTTTTTTACAATTCTTTAGGTTTGCAAGGGTTTCTGCGTAACAGAACCTGGTGAGAGCCAGTCAAGTCACCCCATCCTGGATTCCCTGGGTGTCTAGTTTTAAAAATGTATAGGTTTGCTAGGTTTCCCTAGGTGCCGGCAGAGCTAGGGTTCAAAAACTACAGCTAGGCACTTTGCAAAAAAAGGGTAATTTTTCACTCTGAAAATGTGGTGTGTTCACCTTGCGTTTTGGGTAAGCCTGGGCGTAGTTCGCGAAGTAGCGCTACGCGAAGCTACGCAAAGTGCAGTTCGCACTACGCGAGCTACGCGTAGCACTACGCGAACTGTGTAGTGCACTGTTCGCAATGATTGCACAGTGCCGGATGGTTGTCCGCACTGTGCAATCATTGAAAACGGCATCTTGCACAGTGCGAGCTGTCTTTTACTGCCGCTCGAGTAGATTTTTACTCGAGCGCCAGCTTTCTCAACGCGGACTGGTAGTTTCTCATCGCGAGCGGTCGCGAGCATACGCGACCACTCCCAATGAGAAACCTGACCTCCCCGCGTTGAGAATCTCGCCAGGAGGTTTATTTTCCACGCTCGCGATCGGCAACTTGATGTTGCTGATCGCGAACGAGGAAAAAGTCTCGCCGGGATGTCATTTTGCTTGCTCGCGGTCGCCAACTTGACGTTGAGGACCGCGAGCAAGCAAAAAATGACCGCTGCACTACGCTTCGCTACACGTGTTTGCACTGTGCTACGTGCAATTCGCATTGTGCGAAGTAGCGCAAACTTCGCAAACTACGCGAGCGTAGCGTAGTGCTTTGCCCAGGGTTAGTTTTGGGCCGTTTCCTGTCGCGGGCACTAGTCCTACCCACACAAGTGAGGTACCATTTTTCTCAGGAGACTTAGGGTAACACGGAATTGTAGAGCAACTGTTATTACCTATTGACTTTCGATGCATTTCTGCCTTCCAAATGAAAGACAATGTGTAAAAAGAAGTCATTTTGAAAAACGACCTGTAATTCTCATGCTAGTATGGGTACTCCCAATTTCGGAAATGTGCAAATATCTACTGTTTCTAAACTCTATATTTTGTTCCCATTTCAGAAATACATAGGTGTCTTTCATACCAATTTTTCCATGTATACATTTTCCCAAAATAATTGCTATATACCCGGTAGATAATAAAAAACCATTGCAAGATGCTGCTCAGTTATTGGCTCTGGGTTCGTCGGGTTCTTGGTGAACCTACAAGTCCTATATATCTCCACAACCAGAAAGGTCCAGCAAACGTAACGGTATATTGCTTTCATACAGATGTCATAATTAGAAGAAGTTACAGGTGAAAACGTAGACACAAATGGCTGTTTTTTTCAACTAATTTTCAATTTTTCCTATATTTAACTGTTAGTTTCTATGAAGAAACCTTGAAGGATCTACACAAATGACCCCTTGCTGAATCCAGAATTTTGTCTACTTTTCTAAAATGTATAGCTCCCCAGGATCCATTATTGCTTTTATACCCATTTCTAAAATTAACTGGAAGGAGGTTGAAAGCACAAAAAATAGCAAAAATAGGCTATGTCCCAGAAAAATGCCAAAACTGTGTAAAACATTTTGGTTTTCCAACAAAAGTCTACTTGTCCCTGAAAGCTGGGATGATGGTGATTTCAGCACCACAACCCCTTTTTTGATACCATTTGCAGGGAAAAAAACAGACGCTTTCATCTGGAGCCCTTTTTTCCCATTTATCCCCCAAAAAACAAAATTTAGCTGTATTTTGGCTAATTTCTGGGTCCCCTCCAGGGGAATCCACAAACCCTGGGTACCTTTAGAATCCCCATGATGTTTGAAAAAAAGGACGCAAATTTGGCGTGGATACCTTATGTGGTCAAAAAGTTACAGGGGCCTAAGCGCGAACTACCCCAAATAGCCAAAAAAAGGCTTAGCACAGGGGGGGGGAAAGGCCTAGCAGCGAAGGGGTTAATGTTAGCTAACATAATTGTTGATACCTGGGCAAAATTGCCTATCAATTTCATCCCCACATCCAGGGCAGGTTCTGCCCCGTACTCATTCTGTATTTGTTTTAATACTTCTGGTATCACTGCTATTGATGGAGTACCATGAGTTCTGGTATACACGGCAGCGAAAACTGTACCACTTGTGGTACAATCCTCTATTGGGGGAGCTATCCCCATTGGCAAGCAAAGTGTCAGTATTCTGTGTTTTTCTTGCTGGCCTGTGTGTGGAAAAACTGCCTCAAGCTGTGCTATTTTCTGTGCTATCCAGAATGGCATTTGCTCACGTTTAGTGAACATTCTTCCCATTATTGGGTTCAGCATTTGTGGGGTAATTTTTGTTGCAGTCCCTTGTAGCTGACCCGCAGGAGTGATCCTTGTAGGTTAAATTGTAAGTGTACGCATCACAAACTGTACAAAATTTCTATATAGTGTTATTTTCTCATTGTGAAGTGGACGTAAGTCTGCTGCTGGCAATGTAACAATCTCTGGATGCAGTGTGTAAGCAGCTAGGACTGGTCAAGTCCTTTTGTCTCTGCTGAGCGGATTGAATCTCACTTTTCTGTGGCATGGGGGAGAGTGCTTTAAACCACTTTATATGTTCCATGGTAAGTTAACGGGACTTCTATGTCCTCGTATGGACAGTATTCATCCAGTATTTAATCTGGGATGTAACTATGGAATACGTGTGTTTGTGCATCTGCAGGTGGGAATCTAACCCAAGAATAGAACACCACTGTCTTGTATGCCTCATGTGCCTCAGTCACAAAGGTAATGGTCCCACCTAATGATCAGAGACCATCATTTGCTAATTTTGTACTAAAGGTATTTCTGCAATTCTCTGAAATGGTAAGAGCTCCTTCAAGCTCTGCTTCCTCCATACCACCACCACTTGTACCACCTTCTCCATTCAGAGACATTAGGAGAGGAAGAAATTACAAAAAGAGATAAGGTCTATGCACAATTTGGGGAACTATAATCCTTCAAGCTTGAACAAACCTACAGCCAATACATAGGATATACCTACTCAGCTGCAGTGGATTTTTCCCTTCCCACCCCGGATGTCTCTGGATAAATGTGAGTAGGGGTCTCTGAGAAGGCACCACTGAACTACTCAGATCGGACTGTTAAATAAGAACCAAACCAACGTTGGCGGCGCCATGTTGTGTAGTTCCTAATAATACATAGGATCTGTGCGCTCAGTTAACATAAACTAAGGGATTGGTGTCCAGACTGATTCCAGACACCCCTGAAGGATATGTTATCCTTTAGATCAGCTAGCTCACAGTGTCACCTTAAGCCCCCTAACCTTACCAAGCAGCGAATAGTTTCTGATAACAATCGAACATAACAACCCTTCATACTTCAGGGATCGTGGAAACAGTACAGCACTTTTCGCTCAGTCAAACGTGTTCACTTAGTCTCAGAGAGATACACAGAATAAACGATGGGGACGTTTTCAATAAGCATTTATTGAACCAGTGTCATTCTAGTATAAAACATGTTTGCAACGACAATCATTAGACAGAAACAGATATATAGGATTACAAGCACCAACAGAGTAAATAAAAGGTAGAATTCTACCATGGTACTAAAACAGTAAATATATGCAGGCATAGCGATACATGGCAGTAATCGAGAGTACTCCTACAATGCAAACCCTATCTAAATGTACCTAAGTGTACCTAGCATATATGTAGGTGTAAAGCCATGAATCCCCTAGGAAAGAGCCAACCCCGTTACCTGATGGAAGAGAATGAAGGACCCCATCTTGGTCTCAAGTTGGACACCCCGCAAGGGATGTCAGACCACTGCGTGCTGGAGTTTCTGCGTGCAGGGACTTCAGTGTCTCGTGTCAGCATGGAAGCTTCTCCTCTAGTTGCCCAGTGAAGATGTGGCTCCTTTATACCCGAAAGGTACCCTCAGGGGTTCTACCTAGATGTGCAGTGGTACTGTGGGTCTGTCATTCTAGGATGACGATAGCTTTGACTTTTGTACAGAGTTATTATACAGAAGATGGCAATCCTGCTGTGCATGTCCTAGGCAGGGGATTAAGATATGACACTAAGAATCCTCATGCATAATAAATGAGGCTAGTTTTCAAAGAAAACCCCACAAAATGTATTCAGCACATAACTAGGTGAAAGGTCAGCGCCAGAACCGTTATGTAGCACAAGGTAGGATGAATGTAGGTAAAAGGTTGTGCAGCTACCTAGGCTTATATTAGGGTACATTGGGGCAGGCAATTAAAATATGATAGTAAGGGGAGCGGAGCTTGGCCGAGCTGTAAAATGGGCGCTCGATAGAGGGGCTCTGCCGACCGGATAGATAAATCCGTCATAATCCTGTGCCATCCTCACCCTCCCACACCCAAACAACAACTAACCCCATTCCAGACCAACATACCGCAGCACTGGTGACTTGTTTCTGGCTTTTGAGCCCACCGAGTGAAGAGAAGCGCGCAGGCCTGCTGACACCGCCGGAGTGTGGGGGGCGGGGCAGGCAGATTCTCGGCCACCGCATGGAGACATCACTTGGGGGCGGCGTGTGCCCCCTGCTCATTACTACATCCTACTGGGACCCATGGCTGCCAACGACGGGCAGTCCCCTGTCCAGAGATCAACTCCGGAGGACTACACGCCGCTGGTGCGGCACAACGGAGAGGTACTGTGCGGGCCTTGGCCGGGTAGGCGTTACGCAGTGGCCTTTGCGGACTGCAACTGGCGGCGGGACTCGGACGCACTAGTTTGCTGACGGGTGCGTGGGGCCCTGCGTGGTCCGGTGGACCCCCTGCAGAGTCTGGCTGTTGGGGGCATTGACTCCTCGCCATCAGACGGTAAGCTGCAGAAAAGGTGCCCTGTTACAGGTGCATGCCGTCTTTCTACCTGCGCTGCATTGGATCACTGCCGCTTCCCCACAACCCTGTGCTGTGACCTAGACACAGTTTCTTGGCCTGCTTGGACCGGCGGCTCTGCCGTATTCACCCCTGGAGCGACTGGAGACCTATACAGATGCCTGGTCTCTCCGGTGTCCGCCTCTCACATCCAGACTCATTTACGTTATTTCTGGACCTTACTGACGAGAGGTGGCCCACAGATCATTCAATAATCCGCGCCCAGAGGAGCGACACTGGCGATTTGGACCCCGGTGGCGGCTGGCTTGAACGGGCTGGTTTCACGCCTGCCTTGCCCATCCTGCCCTCCTCCAAGAGCGCCAGACTCACCAGACCCATCCAAAGGCGCTCCTGCTCAGATTTCACTTCTTGCAGGATCAATTCCAAGAATAGTGTGTAACATTGGCAGCTTAGAGCCATCTTGTGCCCCCCATTGGAGTCCTGGGGAGTGGCGGGGCCCACCAAGAAAAACGAAACAGACTCTGTGAAGTGCTGTAATCCTGTAATCTCCTGGGGAAATCATGGGCAAACAGGACACTAAACAACCCAAACTCTCCTTCGAGAGCAGGCGCTCCACTCGCCAGGGAGACCCTGAGAGCCAGACGGACCCAGTGGACACCGAAGCAGCGCATTAGAGCAACATTAAAGAGCTTTTGATTGATGTGAAATGTAGCCTGAAAACTATTGATTCCAAACTGGATGCGCTCACGGCCAGACTGGACCATATGAATCACAGGGTGGACAGGCATGAAGATCGGCTTGATCACGCTGAGACACGAATCTCTGATTATGAGGACGCTCAAGCAGAAACGTTCCAGAGTCCACTGCCATTCCCACTACAATGGAGGCCTTCGTGGAATCACTTCTACATGAATTATTTACAGAAGCACTCTCACCCATGTTGCACACCACTCTCTTGGGCCACGTACGCCCCCAGGGGTGCCAACAAGACCCATTATAGCTCGTCTCCAGAATTATAGTGACAGATGTTACTATTTGAGCCCTGCGCACGAGAAGCAGCCATTAAAGCATCAGGGTAATCGCATCTCTGTCTACCCGGACATCACCATCGCGGTGCAGAACTCCAGAAGGGAGTTTCTACCCGCCAAAAGAATGCTTCAACAGCCCAACATCCATGCGCTCTGCTCTATCCTGCTAAATTCCGTATCATGAAAAAGGCACCCCACACTTCTTCATTGACGACAAGGAGGCCCTCCGTTTCGCCAAAAAGCTAGCTCAAGAACAGCGGCCCTCGATGGCCTCTGTGAATCCTGATGAGTCCTCTCTGGACACTAACGATTAAATTGTCGCCAGAACTGAAGACCCTGAAAGAAAATGATCACTAACGCTGGAATGACGAAATACTGTACTCTACTCCAGATAAGTGCAAGGGCATAACTGTAATCAGGGAACTGCCATCCCTCATGACTACTCTGTATCTCATGCCCTGTTATGTATGGATCCACATCTCTGGGCTTATGCCCATCCGGTCACCCACCTGCTGGGGTGAGGGAGACCGCCCGGCCCTGCTCTTAACCAAGGGATGTTTCCCATGATATTGCTACCTTTCTATTGAAGGGAATTGGGAGGGGGAGGGCTACTTTTCACAACCATGTTTGGGGGTTGGTGTGGGAGGGGGGAGGTGGGGACGTGGGACTAATGCACAAAATATTCTACATAGTGAAATTTGGCACAAGCTATGGCCTTCACAACGCAACAACAGGCTGGAACAAGTTACAAACTCTTTTGGTATCTTCCCTCGTGGGTCACCACAAAGTATGCATTTTCTCATGTCGATAAAATGTTTAACTTGGAATATACGGGGCATAAACGATTACCGTAAATCCAGGCTGGTTCACGCTTACATTACCCGTCATCATATAGACGTCTGCTTTCTCCAAGAACTTCATCTTACCTCCCATACTACTCCAGGCCTGCGCGCTAGATGGCATAGCGAAGCATACACTTCGCTGTATTCTGATTATGCAAGAGGGGTGGCTATTCTCATACGCAGGGGTTTTCCTGGCGGCTCAGCAGGGTCATGGCAGATAGGGGGGGCAGGTTTGTCATTGCCACGGGTACACTTTATACTCAACCCATCACTCGAGTAGCAGTCTACGGCCCAAATACTGATGACCCTGGGTTTTTCACCGACCTTTGGCAGCTAGTTAACGGGCTGGGTCACGGGGTGTAGATCAGGGGTGGAGACTTCAATGTTGCGCTAGATGATAGCCAGGATAGGTCAGGCTCTGCGCGATGACCACACCCTAGGGCCGCGGACTCTATCAACACAGTCATGTCAGATCACGGCCTCCTAGATGTTTGGATGTGGTCCCACCAAGGGCAACGTGAAGGCACCTGTTTCACCGCTCCACATTGTTCGTGGTCCCGAATTGATTACTTGCTGATCTCGCAGGAAATTAAACTCTGGGACGGCAAAGCAACTCACTTACCACGCATGCTTTCGGACCACGCACCTGTCCTGCTAGAATTCACCATCCCCAAACTAGCCCCGAGCGGTTTCACCTGGCGCCTCCCCAGTGGCGCACTCCGGGTCAAAGCGTTCAAAG
This sequence comes from Calotriton arnoldi, assembly GCA_963921515.1. Lineage (NCBI taxonomy): Eukaryota > Metazoa > Chordata > Amphibia > Caudata > Salamandridae > Calotriton > Calotriton arnoldi. The sequence continues at coordinate 806,878 of CAWUFW010005477.1, read as the reverse complement.
AAAAAATTAGAGCTGAAATAATATCCTATTTTACAACAAATACCACTACTGACTCCTCACCCGCCATCATCTGGGAAGCATTCAAAGCTGTGATAGGGGGGGTATGCATCTCCAAGCAGGCTGGCATTCTGAAGTCAATCTGCTCCCAATTGTCCACACTTACACAGAATTTGAAAACCCTGGAGGAAGAATACTTTAGGTCACACCAACCCACCACCCTAGCCGAGATCAGGGAGAAAATCTCTGAATATAACACAGAGGCCGAGCGTGAAGTAAAATACCTAAACAGGGACGCACAAGTGTGGTGCTACTGAGAGTGAGACAGGCCAGGAAGACTCTTGCAGGTATCCTAATTGGCGCACGTTCCCCCACCTACATATTTGAATTAGATGACGCTGCACATGGTACACAAGATCAACCTCTTGCCATACTAGATACAATGAAGAACGTTTATGCCACACTATATTCTTCACAGCCAAGCGGAGACTCTGACCTACTCACCAGCTATCTAGACTCCTTGCAGCTGGTCTGGCTGGAAGATTTGCACAGAGAATTTCTTGATATGCCCCTTTCAACCGAGGAAATAATACAATTCATTAACTCACTTCCCAGTGATAAGGCACCAGGGCTTGACGGCTTCACTGCCGCCTTCTACAAAGAATACGCAGAGCTCTTGGCCCCACACCACCTGGCGATGTGTGAGGACTCTCTCCGGAATGGCGCACACCCCCCTAAGCTGCGTGAAGCGGTCATCACATCCCTGCTCAAACCTGATAAACCACCACACAAGTGCGACTCCTAAAGACACCTGTCCCTCATCAATATAGATAATAAAATTCTTGCAAAAATTATCGCCAACCGCCTCTTGCCGCTTCTGCCCAAAATGATCAGGCCGAATCAGGCTGGGTTTATACCGGGGCGATCTACTGCGCATAACCTGAGAACACTGTTCGCAGTGATGCACCATCTGCACCCTGAGGTACAAGCAATTGCCGCCCTATTAGACACCACCAAGGCATGAGATTCCATGGCATGGGATTACTTATTTACACTATTACAGCGCTTAGGTCTCAGTCTTACCTTTGTCAGATATATACGACTTCTATACACGCTCCCCACAGCCGGGATACGCTTAAATGGGCTCTTATCCGAACCAATCCCCATAACATGCGGCACCAGGCAGGGCTGCCCTCTCTCGCCCCTCCTGTTTGCCATCGCCATGGAGCCCTTACCCACCAGACTCAGGCAACATCACTCACAACGTGGCATTGGCTTCACCTCAAGAGGCCTGATTATTTTGATGTATGCCGATGACATAACCCTCTATATTTGCAATCCGCACAAAACCTTGCTCAAATTATTCAGCTTGGGGGGACTAGCCGGCATTAACATCAACTGGAATAAATCCGTGATACTCCCTCTCACTGATAACACCTCCCTCGTCCACACAGATTCTCCCTTGGCCGGGGCCACCGGCCAAGTGCGCTACTTGGGCATCTGGGTGAGTCGTGACATCCAAGACCTATGGGCTGCGAACTACGGTCGTAATATAGACTGGCTCGAGAGCAGGATACCAATCAGGTCTAAACTTCCTGTGTCTCTTACCAGGCGTATTGCTATCACCAAGATGGTCATCCTACCAAAGTTCCTCTACCTATTTCAGAATATCCCAATGCCACTCACTCGGATATTCTTTCAATGACTCTAGTCTAACCTAGTCTCTCTGGTCTGGGCTGGCAAACAACCCCAAATCTCCTGGAAGGTTCTGGCCCTGCCCCTGGCACGAGATGGACTTGGTGCACCTGACTTGGAGCTATATGCCAAATGCACTCAAGCTCAATTGTTACATTTCTGGATACACCCCACTCCATTCCAACCACACGTGGCGATTGAGGAGGACCGTGCAGCCCCACTACCTCTAAACACAGCCCTCTACACTCCCTATAAAGCTCTGCGTGGTCAAATCAACACCGTAGAATGTGTTAGATGGGCCTGGGGGGGATTAGGAAAAAAGTAGGCCTCTCACACATATATGCCCCATCTATCCCACTCCTCAACAACCCACTAATGCCACCTCTCCAAGAAACTGTGGCCCACAGAGGTGCACAACGACTGCACCTTAGTAAATTCTCAGACATCTATACTGAGGAGGGGTTCATTCAGACAACCCCCCTCACTGACCCAGGCCCGGAGAATGCATCAGACATATTATTGTATTACCAAATTAGAGCCATGTGTAGTGAGAACAATCCCGGCTTTCCAGCCCATCCCCCATCCTTGCCCTTGCTGGAACAGTTATTCAACACACCCTCTGCCAAGAAACTAATCACACAATTATACACGGGTGTCCAACAACATATGCCCAAGATAGAACTTCGAGCTAAGATGCACTGGGAGTTAGACCTGGGCACAGACTTTACAGACGCACACTGGGAATTCTGCTGCAGTCAATTGGACGGCCTCTCTCTCTCAACTACAGACACAGGTTAATACACTTTAATTTTTTTGCACCGCTTCTATCGTACCCACAGGCAACTCGATTGAATTGGGCTGTCAGACACAGAGAGTTGCCCCAGATTGTGGAGCCCCAGGAGCAGATTTCCTTCACTTGGCATGGGCGTGCCCGGGAGCATTGAGATATTGGTCTGCAGTGTTCTGGGCCATTCAAACCATGATGGACTTCCACATTACGGATACGCCGTTGGTGGGTCTCCTTGGATATGTGAAAGAGGTGCCTCCCACAAGACGTAAACTGGTGGCCCTACTCTTGATCCTAGCAAAACAAAGAGTGGCTATGGTGTGGGGTGGTTGCCGCGCCCCTAGGGAGCGGGACTGGCTCCTTGATGCCGCGTACTACAGCGATCAACTATCTCAGTACTGGGACATGATGCTACCCAAATCTCGCCCTTAGATATCTGGGAACCCCAACGTAATTACTTAAAGGCTAAGGAAGGCCCCAGTGAATCGCCCCCACATGCCAACTCTTCCAGTCAGGACAGCCAAGATATTACAGATTAAGCCCCCCGTGCATGTCGACTAACCGGTGTGTGCACGGTCTGGCTCGGTCAGGCACAGCAGACAAGTTCAAATTATCAGTGCAGGGAAGAATGGATGTCAATACCACTCATATACCCCTATAGGGAACTATCACAGGGTTTGGATCGGTCTCATCTCGTTGGTGACCCCACAGGGAAGTAGAGTATGACCACCTTATGGATACCTTCCAGAGTCTATTTGCAACTGATTGATGCCACTTGTGTTGTCATTGTTCTCTATTCTCTCTTTCATTTTCTTTCTGTTAGCTATGTTGCCTTGAGGCCATGCGTGAAGATCTAACCTAACGATGCTCATATTGTCATTTGCTTACACTTGGCCCTTGTTTGCACATGATGATAAATGCAAATAAATAAAGTTATAAAAAAAAAGATATGATACTAAGAAACCTCATGCATAATAAATGAGTCTAGTTTTCGGAGAAAACCACACGACATTTACTCGGCACATAACTAGGTAAAAGGTCAGCGCCAGAACCGTTATGTAGAGCAAGGTAGGACGAATGTAGGTAAAAGGTCGTGCAGCTACCCAGGTACATTGGGGGTCATAACACCATAGTAGAGTTACTGATATCGATTTTTACAATCCCCCTCAGACTTGAATAGAACATTTTTCTAACTTATATACATGCACAGAGGAGGAAAGTACAGCAAGGAGGGTAACAGAACCAACCTTGCCCTGTATTATGTCTGATCCTACTTTAAACACTGAGGCCCCAAAACACAAAGGGCCTCCCATTTTATCAGGGCCATGCGCTTTACCTTGTTTTATACCATGAACAGCTTTCAGGGCCCGATTCACAAAGGTCCTCCGCAGTTGTGGCTGAGGCCCGCAGTCATGGCGGGCCTCCACAATGAGAAACTGCAATGCAGTGGTACCACCATGGGTGCGGGTCCCCCGCCACAACAGCGGGGGACCTTTGTGAATCGGGCCCTGAAAGCTGTTCATGGTATAAAACAAGGTAAAGCGCATGGCCCTGATAAAATTCCTGAGGTGATTTTTCTATCCGAAACACAAGTGTGAGTTCCATATATCAATTTGCTAACAAATGCTATTTTGAGAGGCTGTGCTATTCCCAAAATTTGGAAAGTGGCAGAAATAATACCTGTGCATGAGAAGGATGCAAAGGATAATCCATGCAACTATCGGTCAATTAACTTGATTGACAGCCTTCAAAAAATCTTTTGCTGCCAAGTGCTCGATATGTTGCAAGACTGGATGGATGAGCATAAAGTTCTCTCATGCCTTCAAGCTGGGTTTAAGAGGAATGTCATCACTATTGACCACGTTTTAGATTTAACATCTTCAATTGGAAAACAGCGGAATTAGCAGAGGGGCACCTTTATGTTGCCTTTGTAGACCAAGTCTGCATTTGATTTGATACCACACCTAAAACTATGGTCAGTGCTTGGCCAGTAATATCATAGCAATAATCATATAGTTAAACAATGAAAAGTACACCCAGGAGAGATGGGGGGACCAGGGTGAACTGACTGACCATATAGCAATTCAAAAGGGGGGTAAGACAGGGATGTGTCATGACACCGATATATTTTTCACTATATATATAAATGCTATCAATCACCTAAACACCTATTTATTTTATTTATTTATTTTATTTTATTTTTATTTTGACTCCCCGAAAGTAGCTAGCTGTTGAATACCTGTATTACTATTCGCAGATCATACGTTGCTCATTTCTAAAACCTCAAAGGGCTTGCAATTAATTATTGATAAGTTTATGGAGTTCTGCAAAGCACGTGGCTTAGACGTAAACCCCTCTAAAACGAAGTTTATGTCTCTCGATCCCCACAAATCATTTCGAGGAAGAACATCAATGAGTGATTTCAGACTCAAAAGAGTGACTGATAACATGGAATGGCGCATCTGGGATACATTATATATCTACCATCTCGAGGTCTGTCTCTCTGGTCTTACAAATCTATAACATCCAGGCTGCAGGTGGCGCTCTTTACAGCACAGAGTTGTGCGGATACAAGCGGGCGAATCATATGAGCCTAAAAGAAAACCAATTTCTGAAGGCCTTAGTGCGCTTCCCACAGAGTACTCCATCATTACCCCTACAAATGGAATTGGATGTCAACTCTATTGCCCTTAGGGCTAACTTAAGGCCGCTGCCGTGTACTGAGGAGTTACTAGAGCACCAGCACGAGTCAGAAGAGATTCTTGCCCTAGATCAGAGGTCTTCAAACTTTTGGATGCCGAGACCCCCCTGTCAACATTTTGAGGCGTAAGGACCCCCTCCTGACAAAAATTTCTAAACCTGTAGGCAGGGCTACTGGAATTATGAGGCAGGTGAGGACCAAATTACGTGACAGGCTTGACTAAATTGTGTGGGAAGAAAAGGTAAATGATGTTATGTGATGTCGCGTACACAGTAACACTGAGGAAAGATTTCACCCCATCAGTACCAGTGTATAACCAAAATACAGCAATTAACATCAGAAAGATTTCTAGTCAACCTTTGTAAAGGGCCTTCCACTCCGCAGGAATACGTGCTGCCACATTAGAAGCTCACTTGGCCCTGGCCGGGAGAAGAAAGGGTCCCTTAAAACCCTGGCGGTTTTGTGCAGAGTTAAGCAGTTTACCCATGCAGCTTTCCTCTCACCCCCTCCCTTCCATCCCTCTGTCCTCTCCTAACCCCGGATCCCTCTCTCACTTTGCAGGCCATTTTCTTTCACCCCTTTTACAACTTCTGAACTCTCCCCATTCAACCTCTCACTTCACCTTTAACACTCCCAGCCAGGGCTGGTCCTAACACTGGTCGCACACGGTGCAACAGTCTTTTTGGTGCCCCACCCCCGTTTCCTCCTTCTCCATGAATTCCTTCACTGCCACTCACCAACAATTCACCTCATCTCTCTATAGCACCTTTCTGACAAACATTTCATTTTTTTATGGCGCTACTCATAGTTTACTCACACTCATTTCTGTGATATGCATGGTACATATTCTTTGTAGCAGGAACGTTAACCCTCTGCACTGTGTGGGTGACAAGAGTGCCCATGTGAGTGCACGGTGAGCGATGCAACAGTGTGAGAGTAGGGTAAGAGGAGTGACTGCAGGGTGAGTGAGGTGGCTTATGAATTTAGGTGCGGATGCAAGTTCAGAATGGGACGAATGAGTGTATGATTACTGATGGGCTTGTTTGAGTGAGTTGCATATTGAGCAGTGAGGGGGACAGGTGAGTGAAGTGTCACATGAGTGCAGGATGAGTAGTGTACTCGTGTGACTGCAGGGTGAGGTATAGGATGAACAGCGCAAGTGCATTGTGAGTGCAGAGTGATCACTGTGAGTGCAGGGTGAGCGGGTGAATGGTGTGAGTGCATTGTGATCGCTGTGAATGCAGGGTGAGCGTGAAAGTGAAGGGCGAGAATGAGGAGTGAGTTGTCTGAATGCAGAGTGCATTCCCAGACACTTGAAGTAACTCAGCATGTTATGGACGGCGGCGTAGGGTTTAAGATCTAAGTTAAACTATTGCTATTATGGCATTAATCGGGGATCGAGGAAATAAATAATGTGCTGATCCTGCAACAAACTTCCAGTCCTATGGTTAGGGTTGCCAGCAGATTATTTTGATAGCCCAGTCGGTACAAAAATAAGCAGTTACCTAAAGCTGTATTTTAAGCACTTATCTGTGCATACTTCGAACAGCAAATATAAATAGAAAGCACTTTTAATTGTGTTCTAGGGCTGCCTGAATGATCCATGACTGATAATTAAAGAGAACAAAGACAGAAAAGTCACATAACGAATGCATACATACTTTTTTATTTATAAGTCTATTTAGTGTCAAGAGGAGGTCTTTGCAGGCTCTTTAAAAAAACACGGCAGGCATTTTTCTTTTGGCAACCCTACTTTATATTCCTTTTCATGAAATGCATTCTCACACTGCAGCAGTAAATGTAAAATACAAATGTAAGGAATAGCAGAGTGGGGGCCCAGGGGGTACTGGAACCAGGAAAAAACTAAGCCTCTGTAACCAGTTCACAAAGGCATGTAAATATGCAAATGGTCTTTAAAGACCTGTGAAAAACTCGGGCGTGCCGGAGATAAGACTCCAGACACTGCCCAGCTGAGCCCCCAGCAGCTCGAGTTGCACTGCAGCAGCCCGGGCTGAGACGCAGGACGGGGGAAGAGGGGGGTTGAAGCCCTTGGGCCTCGGCAGAAGTGTGACTGGGAAGGCGCGACCCCCTTTGCATCGCTCCACGGCCCCCCTGGGGGTCGCGCCCCACAGTTTGAAGACCCCTGCCCTAGATACACGCACCTCATAGGATTGCATACCTGAATAGCGCACGTACTAAGCTATATTCGCTGGGACTGAGTGAGTTATGGAGAAGAACGATCGGCATCGAAACAGTTGCTGAAGGGAAAATATTGGCAGTGTGTTGATGAAAGGGAACACTTACATGCATCGCGTGGTTCCCTCACGATTGCTTTCCTGGATTTTAAATCCTCTTTTTATTTTGAAATCTTTTTCGACTTTATTACGTTACCTGCTGCAAAACTACTGTACACTACAGTTAGATATGGCGTACTTACTGCAAATAGCTGTTGCTCAAAATGGTCCACTTGGAACGCACTGGTGGATGGTTGGTTGCACCGCCGGGAAAGGGGGGGACAAATCGGTGGCTCGCAGCCTATTCTTCTATTGCAAAGCATGTGAGCGCCCCCAAAGGAAGCGTGTGATACAGATCCGTCGGATGACTGCTGTGAGAGGATGGAGTTAGCCCTGGCAAACATAATAGTAAACAAGAACATTAGGGCGAGGTTTTACTATAAGGAGATTTTAATAGTATGTTGATATTGTGTTATTTGAATTATTTATTGATGTTCCATATAGACGATGATTTGATATTTTATCATGTATGTTTTAAGGAGTTATTCCCAGAAAATCCTATTGATTGATAATTTTATATTATTCAAAGCTGATAATACATTGATGACATGTAGAGTCCCCGGGTTCATCTTTACTGCCTCTTACAATGCCGCTACAATGCCACACCCTGCGCATAGTCGCCAATTCTTTTTGCAACACAACACCTAAAATGTCCCGATCTTCGCCACCGAGACCAGCGATGATATCATCAATGAGATAATCAGTGACCTCATCCATAATATGGCTGATGACATCATAGAATGAGAAATAAATTTGCACCGAACAATTTCACTTCTGTATCACCATTACTGGAGAACAGACCAAAATGTTGCCCACTCTCTCGTTTGTTATACACGACTTTCACTTCCCCAGAGTATCTGACGATTCACATACATTAAGAGCATTACCTGTAGGAGAGTCATAAAGGGGAGAATGGTGTGGGTGAGCAGGGGCCTTAATAGCAGTTATGCATGTTTAGAGTAAGTGCATGGTATACCAGGTTTTACATTTGAATAAATAAATTGCAGCCTGCATGGAGAACATGCCCACCCCTCCAGCCCCTGGCTGAGCGCCGTGTCACAACGCTGCATTGCACCATTGTTTTTGGCTTAGGGTAGGGAGCCTGGCTGCCTGCTTCCTGTTCCTGAAGTCGGAGCAGGAGAGCAGGAGCAGAGACGCGGGACCTGGCGGCGGCAAGGTAAGTGATTTTTATTTATTTTTTTCTTCAATTTGTGCACCCTCCCGCAATCGTGACCTCCCGCGCGACCTCTCCCCCTCGCAACCACCCCACCCGTGAGCCATGCTGGCCGCAACTGGGCCCGTATCACCTTTTTCCGTGGTCCAGAGGACAAGGGCGGAGCTTATTTACAAGCAGACTGCTAATAAGATGCAATAAAACAGAAGGAGTCCTGCACTGACCATCTTCAGGAAGACTTTTAAAGATGCAAATAATATAAATGTGAAGACCTACTGTGAACGGGCCATAGCAAGCAGGGGAGTGACCCTAAACCAGCCGCAGGGAGCAGCCAAAGAACCTCAAATATAATGGCTATTGTTTATTTAAAGTTACAATATCACTTGTAACCGTCCAAAGCGCAATACAAACTAAATGAAATGGTACAATAGTTATTTAAAAAGAATGCAAAGAACAGATGCAAAAGGAACATTTCAATAATTAAAAGAACTATGCTGCATGCCTAACAAAAATTCATTAATGGCTAAAATCACAAAACCCCAAATTCAAGTCTGTAAATCCTCCTCCTGTATACATTGGAGATATCCCACCCTCACAACATCCAGTCACTCTCAGAAGATGAAAGAGTCCTACATTACAGTCCGCATAAAGCATCCAGCAACGCTACTGATGACAGCAAAAAGGGTCAAGATGGAAGCAAAACCAAGGAACTCAAAGTCATCCAAGGTGACATAAACCCTCTAAAAGGCCTAGCACGCCATAACCTTTGTTTTCAAGGAGCAGCTCCACAACCAACCTCGCAACTCCACACTGAACGTCAACAGGGAGAGCAACAAGTGGAGGCAAATTGAGTTAATGACTACTTGGGTACTTATGACACAAAAGTTGAGTAGTAGTATTGTTCAAAAAGGAAACACAATTTTATGACTGCTGGAAATACTCTTCCACAATTAAAAGATGTGTTGGAAGTTTGATATTTCGATACAGCTTTATAGTAATTACAGAGTAGCGACAGAATTTTAGACCATGCAGTGTGTTTTATTATTTTAACTATCAGGGGCAGTTGCTGCTCTTGTCGTGAATACCTTTCAATTCTTCACCATTTATCCATAAAACTATGGGGCATATTTACAAACCCCTATCCCCACAGGAACTTCACTTTTAGTGACTTTCCTGTGGCAATAGGGGCTTTGCCCTTTTTACAAGGCAGCTTTAAGCCACTTGGCCTGGATTTAGGCCCAGATCTCTGTACTGGGGTGAATGTATGACATTGTTCTGCATTCTGCCCATCAATTGTTCTTTTTGCATTTGTCACCCCGAGTGGGATGGGTATGCCCAGACGTGGGTCCCGTGCTCTCCATACCACTGGAGTGAAGCTATCCTGGCTGAAGAGGAGTGAAACCCTGAAACCGGTCCTAGGATGCTTGTTTCCAGTCCAGGGAGGACTTGGCCTGGCAGTTCGGGCTGGACTGTTCCCATTGGGCTCAGGGTCAAGACTGATTTGCATATGGCTGGGTTCAAACTGGAATGCCTTTGAGAGCAAAACAACTATGGATTTAGGCCCAGATCTCTGTACTGGGGTGAATGTATTACATTGTTCTACATTCTGTTCATCAATTGTTCTTTTTACCTTGTAAATAAGGCACCCTTTCACGCTATACTTGGCGTGAAAGGGGTGGACAATGGATTTTGCAACACCCATTGATTTTGACGCTGCCCCATATTTACAAGGGTGGCGTAAATATGGGACGGCGCAAAAATTAAAGACCAGGGAAAGCCTGGTTTAAACAGGTGAAACGAGGAGAAATGTTTAATTTTTCCATGTTTTTGCTGTTTCTATGTGTGCTGCCTTGTGCAGCACACATAGAAACAGCAAAATGCCATTGATTGTTTATCTGCAGGAAGATGTCCCTTTCTGCACATAAACAATCATTTTGAAAATGACGAGTTGCAACTTCTATGTGTGCTGCATAGCACACTAAGCAGTTATAATTCCCCATTTCAGATTGTTTATGTGCAGGAAGGGACACCTTCCTTCAAATAAACAATCTTCCCCTGCAACGCAGACACCCTTGCACCATGGTGCAAGGGTGCCTGTGTTGGCACTAGGCAGCTCAATTTAGCGCCAGCGCAGGGTGAAACGCAGGGCTGCATCATATTGTTGTAAATACGGTGCAGCCCTGCGTTTCTGAAGTGGCGGAGTACTGCGTTAAGCCAACAAGGCTAACTCCATTGTAAATATACCCCTATGATTAAATCATTGTGAATAAAACTGTGCTGCCATCTATACCGGAGTATTTTTTAAGCTATTTGCATTTGTCGCTCATTTTCTGTATTGAGCTCCTTCCCAAGTTCTCACATAATTGTAATTATCTGGACAAAGGCATAGAAAGAACATGATTATCTCAAGATGAAACAATTTGTTGAAGTAAGCAGTACAGACGGTAGGTCTGACCGCTTGTTTCACGACCCATAACTTTCCGACTACATCACAAGATTTTAGCGAGTTGACTAGGAGAGAAAGTAGACTATGAGACTAGACACTGTCTCCCCCACAAGCAAAATCAGCAGAGTGTTTTCTTTTGATTTAACTGCTTATCTTTTTTTAAAAAAAAGAAAACACGAGCAAAAGGAAATATGCAAAAAGTGAATGATCAAGAGCACACCATCAAGTCACATGAGACCAAGATAAAAACCACCTGGTTCCACAGTTTCCATCTGGCAGACTACACAACAACTGTGGTGGGAGTAGTTTTGATGGCAAGGCTTGGGGATGACTCTCTAATGACACAAAAGAGGGTCCCTGAATATCTGAATAGGAGGAGAGGAGGGCAGGGAAAATCAGAACATTTAAACAAAAAACCTCTCCCTCTATATTAATTAATACATTAGTGCAGTGGTTCCCAAACTGTGCGCCGTGGCTCCCTGGGGAGCCGCCAAACCTAGCCAGGGGAGCCGCACACCAAGCACTTTAATGCATTTAATGTTGAAGGGTCTGTTGGCGTCAGTTAAACTAATTAGACTTAAACGCATGATGTCGATGATTTGTAAGTGACATGTCTAAAGCTGTAAACGTAGTGCTTAATTGATGGCATGTTGAGGGAGATGACCACCATATTTCACTGGATCCCCACATTCCAACACTCCCAAAATAAGCGGAAGATGCCTTATTTATTTTGTTAAACTTGTTAATAGTTTCGTTTTTTTCCGAATGCATTTTACTCCAATGCAAGTTATCAGGAAAGTACAGTTGTCCTGTCTATTAAACATATTAAGTATTAAGTATTGACACTTCTACTTGAAACATAGGTACTTCCAGTACATATTTCTTTCCGTACACACACATTTCCAGTCAGACCTGCTCTCTCCTTGAGCACAGGGAAGTAAAACACCATACACGGCATAATGGCAACATTTGGAAGCAAGAAAGAGGGACATTTAAAAAAAAAAATCAGAGGAATTTATTTGGCTTACATTGATTTGGAGGCAATTTTAGGGAGGAGATAGCAAAAATAAAGCTGTATGTGGTTTAAAAAATCATGAGTCACCCTGCTGAGACAGGTGTGTTGGCATGTATGACATGGGTAGAGTTGGAAGTGCATGCAAATATTCTTCAAGCGCAGAAACACTTTGGCGATGGGCCCACATACATAGGGGTGCTATCTAGTACTGTAAGTGGGATAAAAAAAGTTTGAGAGGGTACTCTAAAAATGGCATGGGCAAAGAAGTGTAACTAAGAATATTTTATTAGAGGCACCGCCTTAGTAATACAAAACACCCTGCGTATATGATTATAATACCTTCATCAGCTTCATCCCAATTATTTTCAGGGAGAAAAATGCAAGTACTCCCGAGGCCTGGCTTACATCGCCCCTACCCTCCAAAAAAAGTAATAGTGGGGAGCCACAGGCAATGGTCAATGGGCCAAGGGAGCCGCGGGTCCAAAAAGTTTGGGAACCACTGCATTAGTGGTACATCCTACAATAGAAATAACATAATTGTCCCACAAGTAATGAAAAAAATGTTTTTGTTTTATTTTTCCAAATTTATTATATCAAAAATCTCTTTTTATATAGTTTTCATCAAATACATTTGTATAAAAAAACTTATATTATACACAATAAAATAAGAACAACCCCACCAAAACATAACATCATATATAAAGACAATCTAACATCACAACACACACAGACATCAATCATACCACACAATATTTAAAGAAAGAAAGAAAGGAAAAAGAAGGACCACAATACACATAACAAACTATATATGTACATAATTATACAACATACAATTCATAAATCATATCAAGACAACAGAAAGCGCCGACGCGCGTTTCGGAGTGGAACTTTTTGCCAACAGTTCCTTCGTCAGGGCGCAGAGAATACAGGTCTCTAGGTGGTCAGATACCATCCATAGGTCATAAGCATCAATTTATAATGCGGTGTGAGGGGCTCCTTATCACAATATATTCAAACATGTATATAAAGTCTGTAGGGGACAATGGAAAAGCATACATAAATATTTTAAAATACATAATACATTTAGGAGCTGAAGACAAAGTGAAATAGAAGGAAGACCAAATCAGAGGGTGTTAATAGAACAGACTCATTAAATAGATACCCGTGCAAACGAAAGAAAAGTGCAAATTAACATCAGTGCCACATGTCAGTGTATAAGGCATAGGTGATTACCTTATTAAAAAGAAAACGGAGAAACTTAAAAAAGACATACGCTACTTCTCAGAAGAAAAGGTTGTTATGTTTTGGTTTTGGTGGGGTTGTTCTTATTGTATTGTGTATAATATAAGTTTTTTTATACAAATGTATTTGATAAAAACTATATAAAAAGAGATTTTTCGATATAATAAATTTGGGAAAATTTATTTTTCATTACTTGTGGGACAATGATGTTATTTCTATTGTAGGATGTACCACTAATGTATTAATTAATATAGAGGGAGAGGTTTTTTGTTTAAATGTTGGGGATGACTCTCACCAACGAATGTCATTATTTTGGGGACCCAGCCCAGATATTTAAATACAGTGTTCCCTGCCAGCATTTTATGGCAAAGTGGCAAATCCAGGATTAGATGTCAAGTCTCCTGGTGCCAAAACGAAGACATTCCCCCTGGAAAACATCTAGCAGTGGAGGTTGGGTGTTTGTGTCTGCTCATGTCAGAGTACTGCCCACTGTGTTGGGTGTCCTGTCAATGAATTTTTATTGTTTCTAAGCACTCTTCATATTTGCAGATAGGAGGGCACAGGTAGAAAGAAGTTATGAAGCGTAAGATCCTATTTAATTCCAAGACAATAACCAGGTTACTCCTTTGTACCCTTTACTCTCCACGGGTAGAAAGAGCAAGCAGAAAAAGTCAACTCTTTGGTCAGGGGAGGGGTAAGAGGATAGCAACTCAGATACAGAAAAACAGCCATCACATTTGATAAACTCAAGGTATTGTCAGGCGTATTTCAATTCAATTCAATTAAAAAAAACATTTCGGGGTTTTACCCCATAAAACATGCATTAAAAGCACATAAAAAATTATGGTGGACAAATGTAAGATAACATCAAGTGCTTGGAATACATACTGAAAGTGCATGTGCATAAATAAATAAGAGACGTTTTCACTATATTGAAAACAGTAATTCCTTACACATGAATCTAAAAAGTAAGTCCCTGACACTTCCTAATTAGCCAGACATAATGCAGGAATTTGCTTATACAAAAAAAACCATATGAGGAAATACATCTGAATAGACACTCTCAATGCAGCTTAGTGCCTCCAGAGACCTAAATTTAGTCACAGCGGACGGATCCACTCCCTGCTAATTGGTTAATATGCTGGGCAGAAAAATAAGATATACACCACATTCTCAACAGGATTGTTACTACATAAAATCTATTGCGCAAACTTCCTACTTTGTGATAAAATGCATGTGCATAAACAACTAGAACACTTTTAATTAGATTAAGAACAGTAAATCATTACACATAAATCTAAAAAGGAAGTCAAAATCGCTTCCTAATTACTCACACACAGGACAAGAATTTTCTTATTCAAAAACTATATGAGGAGATGTATCTGATTTAATCAACCTCAATCAGTGCCACAACACAAAGGTGGGGTGGTGGGGGACGAACCGGGGGTAGGGGGGAGGAGGGGTGAGGGACGATGAAATGAGGGGAAAATAATAATTTTTAAAAGCTTACCTTTCGCTGCCGCCTCCGATGCCGATGGCCACCTCAGAGCTCTCCCAGCAGTCTCTGCTCTGCCGCTCAGACACTGCCTTGTAGGCTGCGGCTTTTCTCCAACCCAGCTGTGAACACAGCTGGATTGGAGAAATAGAAGTGCGCATGTCTATTTGGCCGGCCTAGGACGGCTGGCCAAACTTACATCCACACTTCTAAGTGCCCACCACCTGCCTGTCATGGCCTGGCACGGCCCGACTCTACACGCATGCCAGAGCCAGTCACAGAAAACGAAAAAATAGTTTTATTATCATTTTATTTTTTCGTGACTGACTGACGAGTAGGGCGACGCTCCTCCGCCCCTGCTCTCAATGTGGCTTAGTGCCTCACAAAGCCTAAGTTGAGGCACAGAGGAGGAATCCACTTCCTTCAAGCTCGTTAATAAGCTGGGCAAAAAAATGGTTTATGTTCTAAAAATGTCCCTGTTACACTCTCAATAGGTGCACTGTGGTACGTCCAGCTTACAACATGATTCCAGTATATGTGGTTTACCAGGCCTTTGGAAGATGAAGAAATGGAGGACAGATCTGACTAAAGTGTTCCTAGTCCCAAATCTCATAGACACGTTTTAACATGTCGAAGCCAGGGAACAGAAATCAATGTATTGAGGCTCATTATTTCAGCTGGGCTGTCCCTGTAGGGTGCTAATTCCTCACATTAAAATAGTCAGCTAAGTGCTAAATTTTCTTAAGAGCAATATCAAATATAGAAGTATCTGAGGGGGTACTACGTGGTAGCCTAAAGAGACATCTTACACAGTCATTATCTCTTGCAAATAGCACTTTGATGTTTTCAAAGCCCCAGATTTCTGCACTATGCAGGGCCGCGACCTGCGCCATGGCTTTATAAACCTCTAATGGCAGTGTAACAGCTATTAGAATTTTGCGCATTGTTTTCTTAGCACTACTGCAGCCCTGTGCTCCAGTATAAACCTTCCCTTCTCGATATATGGAGACCAGGATAATTTGCTATCTACTTTAAGTTCGAGGTTTTCAAATCTTTCCACTTTTTCAAGCAGGAGGGCCCTAATCTGACATTTCCCCTAAAATACCAATGCGGACCGATGTCCCATATATTTAGGCTTTTGCAAGTTGATTTCAATGCTCTTCCGATCGCAGAGGACCTTAAACTTGGAAAACCAACTTTTCAGGCCCATAGGTGTTCTTGATAACAACAAAGGGGTCGATTCCGATTCGGGCCGGAAAAAGCACCGACCGACTCGGATCCGGAAAAAATACCGACCGACACGTACCCGTGGCGCACGACACGCCAAGTACGATGCAAGGCGCGAAAAATCCGACCGACACGTACCGAAACAAAGTCGACCGACCGAGCCGCACGGAAAGCAGCAATCCGGCCGGAAAACACGCGAATCCAACCGACCGACACGCACCCGGAACAAATCCGACCGAAACGTACACGCGAACTCCAAACCGCAAAGTACGATGCAAGGCGCGAAACCACGAGCGAGTCGGACGGAGGCCAAGCCGTACGACCGACACGCATACAAAACCGAGCCGAAGCAACACAATACACCGCGACCGACGCGTACGCAGCATAGAAAACTGCACAAACACAGCGTGAACGAAACGGAGAACACCGTACGAGACCAATGCAGGGTCCGACTCGGTCACAAGAACGTTTCCAACATACACAAACAGCACAAAGGAAAAATCACCCAAAAAAGGCCAAACAAGCAATTACCAAGCCAATAAATACTGGGGGGTGGGGACAGAGAACAAAGACACACCCACAACTCCACCTATATAAAGGACACAAATCACTACCATGAGCCTTTGCAAATGCCATTCCACTGCCAGCACCCAAGAGAAAGCAACCACACACCCACAGCTCATCCCTCACACAAGCCACACACCATCAGCACACCAACAAATACCTACCTCACATACACCCAGCAAAACACACACTCACACACCCTCACCTGCACACCAACACACACATCACCCACCATCACCACCCATCACCATGCCCCCAAGAAGAATCCCAAGTTCCTAGATAGTGAATTGGAAGTCATGGTAGACGAGATCCTCAGGGTGGAGCCACAGCTGTTTGGCACACTGGTCCAACAGACCCCCATGTCGCAGAAAACCAAGATGTGGGAGAGGATCATCAACAGGGTGAACGCACAATCACCATGTCGGCGCACAAAGACGGACATCCAGAACAGGTGGTATGACGTGCGCAGGAGGGTACGGGACATGCTGAAGAAAGACTACACCAACAGCCAACACACCGGCAGTGGCCCTCCTGCCAAGCCAATATACCTCAGGCCCTGGGAGGAGAAGGTGCGGGCCATCCTTCCGCCAGTGAGCGTATATGGACTAGAGGACATCCCAGAGCCTGGTGAGTACACAACAAATGTACACAATATACTGCCACAAAACACACACACATCACTGTCAAGGGGAGAGTCAAACCATGCACTCATAGCAATTACACAGCAACCAGAACAGAATCATCCCAAAATGTGTATGTCAGTCAGATAAACACAACACATGCCATCAAAAAAGTCACATCCAACTGTGCCATCACATGTACAAACAACTACAACTACAGCTAGGCAGTGGCACAAATAGAACTAACAAACACATCCAGACATGTAGCCACCACAACAACACCAACACACAGTGAAGAACACTCAAAGGAAGGAATTCTGTGTATGCTGGCCAAGTCAGTGTAGCCAATAGCATCATGGGAGTCGCAGTCACACATATTGCCCCCCACAACTGTCCCATCAACACCACCATGAACCATGCGCACATCACAGGGAGTGGAGAAGGACCCACAAGATGGCTGACACTGGCTACTGCTGTGGGGAGCACAAGGCCCTGCTGGCAACTGTGCACCAACAAACAGCAGGACACCACTGACTGACATCCTGAGAGACAACTCCCACTGCCTGCAATGCAAGCACGTTCCATGGTGGGATATCTGGCTAGCTGGGTGGGAAGGAGGACTTGCAGCACTGACCATAGTCACAAGCACCTCCCCTCACACACCCCCCAACACAAACTCCACAGTACCCACCTGGTAGAATGCAATGCCCTCCATCCTAACACAAGATCCCACAAAGAACCACCACCCTGGGTTATGTTGTGTGAAGCACAGGGACACTCTTGGGACTCTTAGCCAAACAACTGCCAGGACAACACTCCCAGCCATCCTGTCAGCACAGCCAGCCCACCCCACAGGGAAGCAGAGTCAAAAGGAAGGAAGCATGGGCATGCTGGGAAGGGGGGTGGAGGCAATAGCGTGATGGGAGTCGTAGTCACTGACATTGGTCACCCCCACAACTGTCCCATCAACACCACCCTGAACCATGCTCACATCACAGGGAGTGGAGAAGGACTCACAAGATGGCTGACACTGGCTACTGCTGTGGGGAGCACAAGGCCCTGCTGGCAACTGTGCACCAACAAACAGCAGGATACCACTGACTGATATCCTGAGAGACAACTTCCACTCCCTGCAATGCAAGCACGTTCCATGGTGGGATATCTGGCTGGCTGGGTGGGAAGGGGGACTTGCAGCACTGACTATAGTCACAAGCACCTCCCCTCACACCCCCCCCAACACAAACTCCACAGTACCCACCTGGTAGAATGCAATGCCCTCCATCCTAACACAAGATCCCACAAAGAACCACCACCCTGGGTTATGTTGTGTGAAGCACAGGGACACTCTTGGGACTCTTAGCCAAACAACTGCCAGGACAACACTCCCAGCCATCCTGTCAGCACAGCCAGCCCACCCCACAGGGAAGCAGAGTCAAAGGAAGGAAGCATGGGCATGCTGGGAAGGGGGTGGAGGCAATAGCATGATGGGAGTCGTAGTCACTGACATTGGTCACCCCCACAACTGTCCCATCAACACCACCCTGAACCATGCTCACATCACAGGGAGTGGAGAAGGACTCACAAGATGGCTGACACTGGCTACTGCTGTGGGGAGCACAAGGCCCTGCTGGCAACTGTGCACCAACAAACAGCAGGACACCACTGACTGACATCCTGAGAGACAACTTCCACTCCCTGCAATGCAAGCACGTTCCATGGTGGGATATCTGGCTGGCTGGGTGGGAAGGGGGACTTGCAGCACTGACTATAGTCACAAGCACCTCCCCTCACACCCCCCCAACACAAACTCCACAGTACCCACCTGGTAGAATGCAATGCCCTCCATCCTAACACAAGATCCCACAAAGAACCACCACCCTGGGTTATGTTGTGTGAAGCACAGGGACACTCTTGGGACTCTTAGCCAAACAACTGCCAGGACAACACTCCCAGCCATCCTGTCAGCACAGCCAGCCCACCCCACAGGGAAGCAGAGTCAAAAGGAAGGAAGCATGGGCATGCTGGGAAGGGGGTGGAGGCAATAGCATGATGGGAGTCGTAGTCACTGACATTGGTCACCCCCACAACTGTCCCATCAACACCACCCTGAACCATGCTCACATCACAGGGAGTGGAGAAGGACTCACAAGATGGCTGACACTGGCTACTGCTGTGGGGAGCACAAGGCCCTGCTGGCAACTATGCACCAACAAACAGCAGGACACCACTGACTGACATCCTGAGAGACAACTTCCACTCCCTGCAATGCAAGCACGTTCCATGGTGGGATATCTGGCTGGCTGGGTGGGAAGGGGGACTTGCAGCACTGACTATAGTCACAAGCACCTCCCCTCACAACCCCCCCCAACACAAACTCCACAGTACCCACCTGGTAGAATGCAATGCCCTCCATCCTAACACAAGATCCCACAAAGAACCACCACCCTGGGTTATGTTGTGTGAAGCACAGGGACACTCTTGGGACTCTTAGCCAAACAACTGCCAGGACAACACTCCCAGCCATCCTGTCAGCACAGCCAGCCCACCCCACAGGGAAGCAGAGTCAAAAGGAAGGAAGCATGGGCATGCTGGGAAGGGGGAGGAGGCAATAGCATGATGGGAGTCGTAGTCACAGCTCTACATCCCCTACCACATGGCCCAGCAAGCTCACACTCACGCATGCACATCCCACAGAGAGTGGAAAGGCCCATCAAAGATGTCTGACACTGTTGCTGTGTCGTGGGGAGCACAAGGGCATGCTGGGTACTGCACACCAACCAACAGCAGGACACCACTGTCAGCCATCTTGCCATTGCTCTCACACCCACACACACTGAACTCCACACAAAAGCAAGTAAGTATGGGAATGCTGGGAAGTGGGGTGGAGGCAATGGCATGATGGGAGTCGTAGTCACAGACATAGCTCACCCCCACAACTGTCCCATCAACACCACCCTGAACCATGCTCACATCACAGGGAGTGGAGAAGGACTCACAAGATGGCTGACACTGGCTACTGCTGTGGGGAGCACAAGGCCCTGCTGGCAACTGTGCACCAACAAACAGCAGGACACCACTGACTGACATCCTGAGAGACAACTTCCACTCCCTGCAATGCAAGCACGTTCCATGGTGGGATAACTGACTGGCTGGGTGGGTGGGAAGGAGGTCCGGCTGCCAACCAAACACAACCAATGCAGACCATGTTCACACCCCAGAAAATACATAGAAATGCCCAAATAATGCAGGACAATGTGCCACACCAATATCAACCCCTGACTGTGACGACTCAGGACAATGCAATGTACAGGCCCGCACCCAGAGGCACAGTCACAACTGTCATGTGTGTCAACCATTGATGCCTGCAGAAACATGACATACATTGTTTGTGTCTCCCAAAAACAGGTGATGATGGGGACACAGCAGCAGACGCTGAGGAGCCCCAGTCCCAGGCTCAAGAGGATGCCGAGCTCACTGGCGTCGTACAGCCTCTGTCCTCCTCGGACGATGAAGAACAACCTGGCACATCCGGTGCAAGTCAACATGCAGCACCAGCAGGACCACCAGCTGCAGCACCAGCAGGACCACCAGCTGCACCCCCTGCAGCCACCCCTACAATGACTGTCACCACGAATACCATCCCTGCCGACATGGACAGAATAAGGAGCAACACCAGCACAGTGACCCTGGACCAACCTGGGGCCATGGACACCACCACCACCACCAACCCCCAAGGTGGACCAGGGTTATCTGTGCGTGCCACTGCACACACTGCACATGTCAGCAGGGGTGGTGGGAGGGGTGGGAGACAGAGGTCGCTGCTTGCAGACGTTGCTGGTGTGCATGATGACCCACAACTGGTACGCATAGCTGATGCGTACCAGTCCAGCACCGGAGAGCTCAGCCAGGTAGTGGGGCTCCTCAGAGACATTAAACAGCAGCAGGCTGCCCATCATGCCCGCTTGGACTCCAACATGTCCCACGTGGAGTCACACATGTCCCGTGTGGACTCACACATGTCCCGCGTGGAGTCCAAGTGGGATGCACTGCATGAGATGACGGCGGTGCACAGGGACATTTTACAATGCCTCCGCCAGATGAACAGCAACCAGTCCACACCTCCCTGTGTGCCAACAACATCTGGTGCCGAACAAACTGCAACTGCCACAGGGAGGGAGGAGGACTCTGGCGGAGAGTCCCCTGCACCGCAGCAGCCTGCACTTGAGGGCCCCCCCAAGAAGAGGGGTCGTCCGAGGAGGGAAAAGTGAGAGGCCGATGGCCAAGCGCAACTCCCAGGAAGCCTGAACCTGTTCTGGATGTTCGCCTTTGTGCACAGACTGTTCACCCTGTTGACGGCAACACTACTCCCACACATTGCATGGGGAGTACAAGTTGGACCAATGTGTCAGACAACTGTGGCCCGATACTGGGGATCCTGTCTACCCGGACTTTCAATTCACCTAGGAACTTGGGATTGCAAGATTCATGTACAGCACAACCCATCCTATGCACTATTAACACAAATGTATCACAATAAACACACTAATACACCATACTTGCCTCTGTCGTGATTCCAACGTGGGTGCTGTTATGGGGATGATGAACTGCAAAATTACACTGTGTATGCGAACTGCAACAGCAAGGACAACACAGGCATGTGAGTACAGGCAACGTGACACACATGAGGGAGACACACCACCAGGGCTACACGACACATACACACCTAGGCCATCTGACTCATTGCCTACACTGATGTTGCCAGGGAAGACGGTGCAATGCACAGACACCACACCCATTCCCAGTTGTAGTCAAGTAGCCCACAGGTGCAGTAAGCAAATGGCAGTCAAATGTGTGACCACAGACAACGCACATCACAAAGTGAAGCACAGGTTTATTACACAGTTGCAACATGCCGTAACCACTACAGATGCAAGGTAACCCCACCTGGCAGCGGGCACACAGTCAACAACTGTAGACGGAAGGAAGTCCATGGGTGTGGCGCACATCACCTGTAGGGACACAACAGCTACCAGCCTGGATGTGCAATCACGTCGTCGGTGGACACAGTTGACCAAACGAATCTGAAAGTACCCTGTGAAGGACAGAAATGACACACAGTCAAAAGCAATGGAGTACAGGACAGAACAGCAAAACACATGCACAATACATGTTACAAGATACCCACCCAGAACCAAGTTAGCATGTCAACACTGTTGGGGAGTACAGCCCACCTGTCACCACACATCGCAACACACATCCAGTCAAGTGGCCCATGGACACACTCCCACAGCACCAGAGCACCACCCACACATCATGCCAACTCACATCATTGACATGACACCTCAGGATACTCACATTCAGCTGAAGAAGTTGGTGATGAGCTGCGTGCGGACATCACCATCACCATCATCATCATCATCGTCACTGGCATCGTGGTCCAGGCCAGGATCCTCCACAGGTGGCGGATGTTGGTCATTGTCATCCTGGATGAGAGGCAACTCCTTCCGCACTGCCAGGTTGTGGAGCATGCAGCAGACGATGATAATCTTGCACACTTTCGCAGGGGCATATGGGAGGGACCCTCCGGTCTTGTCCAGGCAGCGGAAGCGGCTCTTCAGGAGACCAAAGGTCCGCTCAATCACTCTTCTGGTCCGACCATGTGCCTCATTGTAGCGCATCTGGGCAGGTGTCACAGGGTTCCTGAGGGGTGTCAGCAACCACGGCATGTTGGGGTATCCCGAGTCACCTACGGACAGACAAGTGCACATTAGCTGACTTGGAAAAGTGGGCAGAATACTACAGATCAGATCACACACAATGGCACAAAGTCAGTACACACCGACAAGCCAGGCACGCTGGTTCTGCATCTGTGCCATCATCCTGGGGATGCGACTACTCCTCATCACAAAGGCATCGTGTGCTGAACCAGGGAAACGGGCACACACGTGTGTGATGGTCATGTCTGCAAGACACACCACCAGTGCATTGACCGAGTGGTAGTGCTTGCGGTTCCTGTAGGCCTGCTCCTGGGCCTGTGGTGGTACCAAAGCCACATGTGTCCCATCAATGGAGCCAATTACATGCGGCATCCTCCCCAGGGCATAAAAGTCACTCTTCACGTCAGTGAGTCGTCGCAGTCTAGGGAAATAGATGTACCGGTTCAGGAAGAGCAACATTGCCGCCAAAACATCGCGGAGCACACGGCTGAACATGGTCTGTGACATCCCACCAGCAGTCGCCACAGTATGTTGGAAGGTACCAGTGGCAAAGAAGTGTAGGGCTGCCATCACCTTCACCTTGGGGGTCAGCGCTGTAGGATACGGCCGGCCAGGCTGCAAATGTGGGGACAACTGCACTGCCAAATCCTCAATCAGCTGCCTGGTGAAGCGATACCGTCGGATGCTGTCCAGTTCCACCATCGTTGCCAGGTCTGGGAATGGCCGATGGACAGCAGGAGCCCTGCAGTGCAGAGGAGAAGTAAGCAAGATTGTCAGTCACCCCACATATGCGGCATTGAACACACTCAAGATCCCAACATACATCATTATGAGGCACAACTACATGAAGTGTGCAGTACCGGAAGGACATGTATGGTACATACATGGCCAACATCTGTCAACACGGTCCAACAGGTGGCATCAATTAGTCCCAGGTTGGCCCATTGGATATCATGAGGCCGTGTCACAGTTCCCATCTCCTGCTGCCGTGTCACAATAACCCCCCACAGGGACATGTGAGGACAGATGTGCCCCAGGCACCACAGCTCAACGACAGGTACATTCCCAGGGACCCTGTAATGCCACATGGACACTGGCATTACATGGAGTATCATGTATACACCACAGCAAAACAACCATGACCCCCACAGGTAGTGGCCCCACTTGCCACGGCAGGACAGACATGGACGTCTGTGACACACACGCACAACATCAGAGTCCATGCACACACAACGTGGATGTGGAGACTGTCTCCCATTGTGCACATGAAATCAGAGACATTGTAAACACCACATGCACAAAGACTGTGGAGGACCATCACTATTGTGCCACTGGGACACCCTGGCTCAAACATACCGTCCCACATGGGACTCACGGGGTATGTGACATGACATACACATACACCACTGTGAAATGTGACCATGGCACATGCACAGATATGAACAGTTGCACATCACAGTGGTCACGTACACGTAACACCCAGGATCCTGTCCCCATGAACACGTGCACAGCCTGGGGGTGGCTGCCCACAGGTGACACCCACAGGACAACATGTACACCAACATACACACAATAGGAAATGCAGCCTTACATGCCTTATGATAAAGTTTGGACAGGCTGTCGTGATGTAGGTGTGCCCCTCACTCCCTGGGAGCTATCTGTGGCTGGCATATGTCCATCTGAGACAGGCATGCTGACATATGCCAGTCACATGTACAGTGATGCGTTGAACAGCAATGGACCGATCGGTGCCTCCGGCCGGCCCATTGCTTTCAATGTGTGCGGGTACGCGTTATACCCCTGTGCGCGTTGAACTGCAATGGACCGATCGGTGCCTCCGGCCGACCCATTGCTTTCAATGTGTGCGGGTACGTGTTGTACCCCTGTGCGCGTTGTACCGCAATGGACCGATCGGTGCCTCCGGCCGGCCCATTGCTTTCAATGTGTGCGGGTACGCGTTGTACCCCTGTGCGCGTTGTACCGCAATGGACCGATCGGTGCACACCCATTGACAATGGGCTTGCCTGGCAACGGACGCGTTTTTGAATTTCGAACGAGTCGGTTGCTGGAAATTCAGTTGGTCACCCACAACAATGTTGCAAAATCATGTATGTCATGAAGTTGAAGATTTGAAGGATGCTGTGGGCGTGTTTTGGTGCTGCTATTCCATGGATTGGCCAGATTCAGAAGATGCAAACGACTTGGACCTATCACTTAGGACACAAGGGAGAGTATCTGCCTCTCCAGCACATATATATTGCTGGCTGTTCCCCTGAGAGCCCACTTGCCTGCACTACATGCTCCAAGACGACATCTGCCACTGCACTGCTGCTGTCTCTGCCCCTCTGGACCCTGCAATGGCACGTACTGTGGAGAGAGCCCCAGCCTTCAGCCTTGAAGAGAACCAGGCCCTGCTGGACAGCCTACTTCCACAGTACAGCAAGCTGTATGGGACACCAGGGGAGCAGGTGAGTGTTCTGTGCACTGCCTTTCTGAATGTGCATTTTGTCTGACTAGCAAGGCTGAGAGTCTGCACGCCACTGGCTAGCAGGCTCACTGAGTAGTTGTCACCCCCCATAGTGTGTAGTGACTTGCACTGGACAGGTATGGTGCAGTGACAGTGCATTTGAACATGGTTTTACTTCCCATGCAATGATACCATGTAGTGACGTCTGGCAAACTGTCCATGGTCAGCTTTGCACTGCCTGTGTACATCATGTGCCCCTGTGATTGAGACATGTATATACAACTGTGTCATGCACGGATATGTTGCATGTGTGGTAATGGCCTTTTCACTTTGTCATCCTCACAGGTTAATGCCCATCGGAAGCAGGAAATCTGGAAGGACATCGTCCGGGCTGTCCGGTCCGTGGGGGTCTACAAGCGCCGGATCCGCAACTGCCAGAAGAGGTGGCAGGACCTTCAGGGCTGGACCCGGAGGATTGCACGGGTCCAGCTGAAGCTGTCGCCTCCTCGCAGGAGGGGCAGAACACGGACCCTGACCCCCACATGCTCCAGATCCTGGCGGTGGTCTTTCCAGACCTGGATGGGCAGCTGAAGGCCAGACAGCAGCAAGGAGGGGGTGAGTCAAAGACTGCACTGTGAACTCTGTATTACATGCTTTGTGCCCTCCTCTGGCCTGGTTCAACTGCCACAGTGCAGCAGTCATGTTGTCCAGGAGCCATGTCCCTCTATTGTGCACTGACCACTGCTCATCTGATACCCAGGTGTGGCCCTTACAGTCAGGGAATTGTGTCACTTGGGACTGTGTCCTTGCTGTTTGCTTCACTAAAGGTGGGGGACAGCATCTGTTTCCTAACTCTGTTGTGGGCATCATGGGTGGGTCCATTGTTCACACAACGCCTGGGTTTGGACATGTGATCTGTGTGTTGCTTTGATATGCGGTCCACTTGCTGAGCTGAGCCACCACATGTGCCTGGGTTATGTGGCACACGCCCATGCAGCGGGTGGGAACAATGTTTGTGCCCCAGGAGTGTGCAGATTACGTGTGTCACACATACATAGCCAGCTATCCACTGTCCAGGGCACATCCCTCATTCATGTGGAGCAGGACAGTCATGCCTACTCCAGGCCATGCAATGCACTCTGTACTCCCACTCCCGTGTATCAGCTGACACATTGTGCACAGTGATTTGACCCCTCCTGTGTCTGCCTCTGTGTCAGTGTGCTGTGGATTAGTTGCCAGGACTGCTGGGGTGTTTCTTGGTAGGGGCTCAGCATGCCCCTGGAGATGTGACCATAGGAGACGATACTTGTGTGTCACATAGGTGTTTGATCAGCTGCCCGTGCAGACTGGGGTATGCGAATGTGATGTTCAGGCAGCTGTTCCCCATTCACAGCAAATTGTGAGGGGCTCAGGTTCAGAGGGTAGTGTCACAGGTCTCCCATATGTCCAATAGGTGTGACCTGGACAGATGAGGGTTGAGATGATGTGTTGTGTGGGGGATGTACATGTGCACTTGTGCAGCTCCAGGACTTGCATTCCCCATGACCTACTATTGTGACACAGTGCATAGTGTTGTTGTCTGGCTGCCAAGTCATACATCACTGAGACAGTGATGTATGACTTAACAGTCATGCCTCTGCCATGGCATGTGTCAACTTATTTGTGGTCCTGCAGGGGAGTGACATGTGCTACATGCACACCATAGTGGCGCTGGCTATCAGGACATGGGTGCATCATGGTGTCTGTCGCTGGTATGCATCACATGCATTTCCTATTTGACTCTGGGCATCCCTTTCATCCGGAAACCTGTACTGACTCAGTGGCAAGAGCTGTGATGTGTCCACACCGTGTCCTCTGCACTGTCCAACTACTGTGTACTTGGTGCATGTGTCCACACTGGTGTGTTGCAATCCAACAGACACCAGACAGATGGGTGCAAGGCCATGTGGGATGTGAGTGCCATGCTTGGCATCAGACTGACAATTGGCTTCTCCTGTTCAGTTAGGGCACTTTTAGCAATGTACAACTAATGATGCCAGGGCTTGCTCTGTGATGTGCTGTGCTCACAGTGGTGTGTGCGTTTGGTGCAGGTGACTGATGTCTGTCTGTTTCCCCATTGTTTGCAGATACATCCACGGCCACGGAAGGGGACAGCTCCACGGACCAGGAGGAGCCAGAGAGCCAGACTGGGTCAGCAGCCGAGGAGTGGTCGGAGGGACCCAGTGGCACGGAGGGCGAGGGGAGCCACACCGAGGAGTCCTCAGCACCATCCACCTCAGCTGAGGACCAGAGCAACTCGGAGGATGACTCCCTTGTGGAGGCGGGTGTCAGCAGCCACCACACCCCAGCTAGTGTTGCTGTCCCCGCCACCACCAGCACCACCACCGCCCTCCCATCGGCTCCCATTCCCAAGGTCCGTGGAGGCTCCCATGTTCGGGAGCGTGTCTCCTTTGGCCCAGGCACCGCACCCCCTGCCCCTGTGTCCCCTGCTGCCCTGAGTGAGGAGTCTGTGTACCTCCTTCGCCAGCTCCATGTAGGGCAGACAGCCATGCTGAGTGTCCTCCATGCGCACACCGCACTGTTGACTCAGCTGGTGTCGTTCATGGAGGGCATCTCATCGGGCATGTCTGACCTACAGAGGGGCAACAGGTCCATGGACTC
The DNA here is from genome assembly GCA_963921515.1 of Calotriton arnoldi. Taxonomy (NCBI): domain Eukaryota; kingdom Metazoa; phylum Chordata; class Amphibia; order Caudata; family Salamandridae; genus Calotriton; species Calotriton arnoldi. The sequence continues at coordinate 778,776 of CAWUFW010005477.1, read as the reverse complement.
CTCCCTGACTGCAGCAGTGTCCCTCCTCAGACAGTCCCTCACCCCTCCTGCCTCTGCTCCATCCACACTCCCCAGCACCTTGCCCGTCCCAAGCACACACACACCGGCACAGGCACACACCAGCACACACACATCCAGCACACAGACACACACGCCACAAACTAAACGCACACGCACGCACAGTCAGGGGACTGAAACCAGACTCACAGGGGATGGGGCCCTGGTACACACACACGCATCCACGGGCACTGCGCAGTCCTCAGTTGCCTCTCCCTCCAAAGCACCCTCCCTTGCCTCACCTGCAACCCCAAAGACCCAGCGCCTCTTCCTCAGTGACCTCGGCCTCTTCCCCTCCGATCCAGCTGCCCCAGCATCCAGGGGGAAGAGGAAGCCCCCCACACGGAGCAGAGTGCCGCTCGCCCCCGGACACCCTCCCCCAGGTGCAGACAGACTGAGGCCCCCACCCGCACGTCCCACCGGAGTGGTAAGAGCAAGACCCCGCCGCCGCCCTGCAGCTCAAGCACCAGGTCACCTTCCTCCATCCCTCAGGCCCCCACTCCACAGGTGCCCCCGCCACACCCTGCCCCAGGTTCCCCCACCCACAGATATACCATCCCCAAGAGGCTCCAGCCTTCTCCCCCTGCCACTTGCTCTCCCGGCACCACACCCCCCGCTGCGCTTGTCTGTGCCACTGATGTGGTGAGGGTGTCCTCCCCTCTGTCCAGCCCACCTTGCCTGTTCCCCATTCTCCTTCCCTGGTGGTAGGCACTGCAGTGGAGTCCACTACCACCCTGTCTGACTTGGGCACTGCAGTGGCGGACCTGTCCACTCCATCTGCAGGGTCCACTGCAGTCGTGCCGGCACCCACAACATCTGAGCCATGCCCCCAGTTGTGCCGGCACACACCATGTCAGACACCTCCACTGCAGTTGTCAGTGGCTCTCCAGCACCCACCACCCCTTCCCTGCTTCCTCCTGGTGAGCCCTGATCCTGTCCCTGCGGTGCCTGGCCTACCCCCCGGTTGCCCCTCCTAGTGGATTGTCCCTGGTTTTGTGCAGGCATGTGTAGGGTGGCATCTGCCACTGTCACCCACTTGTGACTTTGTTGATGGACTGGCCATTGGCCTTTGTTTATGTTCTACCGGACTTCTACTTTTAATGCCACATATGCTGAATAAAGCAACTTTCTGTTCTCTAGTGCTTTTGCTTCTGATGTACATGATGTTGATGATGCTAACAATGCCCTTGCTGCAGTGATGGTGATATTTGGTCTCATGATAATGAAGTGTTACTGTGCAGGAACCCATGTGGTCCAGGGGTTATGTGTCCTATCCTGTGGTGTATCCATGTCATCCATAGCAGCATCTGAGGGTGTCATGTGTTCAGTATTTGGCAATGAGATTTCCTACTTAGATTGGCAACTTCACATCTGTGGCTTCCACCCCTGCACATCTGTTGTGCCTGCCATTGTTCTATTCGTCTACTTCCCTGACCGTGTGGCCATCTCCAGTGAACATACAGGTTTGGGCATCAATGGGGAAGGACTCATCTGTGTTGTCAGTGCAACATTGCTATACAAGTGTGTTGGATCTGTGCTGATGATTCCGTTGGCACTTCCATGACCAGGCTGATGGGACGGGAGCCCTCATTTGTTGCTAATTGTTGATTGTGTGTCCCATTGCTGCCATGGTATGGTATCTGTTCGCCTCACATCTGCAGTCTCCACAGGGTATCTGCATGTGTGTGCCCATTGGTGCAAATATGTGGGTCTGCATTCTGATGGTCACTTCTGTCATTGTGTCATTGATGATTGTTGACGGTGTCAGCCCCCATGGGTGTTGTTTGTCTGCACATGGCCAAAGTTATGTCTTATTTGCACTGCAGGATTTGGCTCCCCCAATTTATGTTGCAATGGGACACATACACTACTTTGCCACTGATGTGTTTGTTGTTCTGTGACCAGGAATCATCCATGCAGTTTGGCAGTTGCACCTCTTACTTTGTCAACACTTGCCTTTTGGTCACTGTGATGATGGGGGTTTGGACCCCATTGCCACAATGTTCAAGATGTGCTGCAGCTATGGACCCCACACTTGCCTTTTGGTCACTGTGATGATGGGGGTTTGGACCCCATTGCCACAATGTTCGAAATGTGCTTCAGCTATGGACCCCACACTTACATTTTGGTCACTGTGATGATGGGGGTTTGGACCCCATTGCCACAATGTTCGAAATGTGCTTCAGCTATGGACCCCACACTTACATTTTGGTCACTGTGATGATGGGGGTTTGGACCCCATTGCCACAATGTTCGAAATGTGCTTCAGCTATGGACCCCACACTTACATTTTGGTCACTGTGATGATGGGGGTTTGGACCCCATTGCCACAATGTTCGAAAGTGCTTCAGCTATGGACCCCACACTTACATTTTGGTCACTGTGATGATGGGGGTTTGGACCCCATTGCCACAATGTTCGAAATGTGCTTCAGCTATGGACCCCACACTTACATTTTGGTCACTGTGATGATGGGGGTTTGGACCCCATTGCCACAATGTTCGAAATGTGCTTCAGCTATGGACCCCACACTTACATTTTGGTCACTGTGATGATGGGGGTTTGGACCCCATTGCCACAATGTTCGAAATGTGCTGCAGCTATGGACCCCACACTTACATTTTGGTCACTGTGATGATGGGGGTTTGGACCCCATTGCCACAATGTTCAAAATGTGCTTCAGCTATGGACCCCACACTTACATTTTGGTCACTGTGATGATGGGGGTTTGGACCCCATTGCCACAATGTTCGAAATGTGCTTCAGCTATGGACCCCACACTTGCCTTTTGGTCACTGTGATGATGGGGTTTGGACCCCATTGCCACAATGTTCGAAATGTGCTGCAGCTATGGACCCCACACTTACATTTTGGTCACTGTGATGATGGGGGTTTGGACCCCATTGCCACAATGTTCGAAATGTGCTTCAGCTATGGACCCCACACTTACATTTTGGTCACTGTGATGATGGGGGTTTGGACCCCATTGCCACAATGTTCAAAATGTGCTTCAGCTATGGACCCCACACTTACATTTTGGTCACTGTGATGATGGGGTTTGGACCCCATTGCCACAATGTTCGAAATGTGCTTCAGCTATGGACCCCACACTTACCTTTTGGTCACTGTGATGATGGGGGTTTGGACCCCATTGCCACAATGGTCATGGCCTGCTTGCATTGTGGGTGCCACACACATATATGTGTGGCACATGTGCTAGGGGGTCACATTGTATGTTCAAAGTCATGTTCGGTGTTGTAGGCATTTGACACAGTCTACACACGCTTGTCATGGTGTTGGGGGGATGTCTTCTTCTTGCATTCCCTAGGTTGTGGTGTGCTGGTTGTGTCATGCATTGTCCATCCTATGAGTGGGGGTGGTAGTAGTGGTAGGCATCCTGCCCCCCTGGGTGAGGGTGGTAGTAGTGGTGGGCATCCTGCCCCCCTGGGTGAGGGTGGTAGTAGTGGTAAGCATCCTGCCCCCTGGCTAAGGGTGGTAGTAGTGGTAGGCATCCTGCCCCCCTGGGTGAGGGTGGTAGTAGTGGTGGGCATCCTGCCCCCTGGGTGAGGGTGGTAGTAGTGGTAGGCATCCTGCCCCCCTGGGTGAGGGTGGTAGTAGTGGTGGGCATCCTGCCCCCTGGCTAAGGGTGGTAGTAGTGGTAGGCATCCTGCCCCCTGGGTGAGGGTGGTAGTAGTGGTAGGCATCCTGCCCCCCTGGGTGAGGGTGGTAGTAGTGGTAGGCATCCTGCCCCCTGGGTAAGGGTGGTAGTAGTGGTAGGCATCCTGCCCCCCTGGCTAAGGGTGGTAGTAGTGGTAGGCATCCTGCCCCCCTGGGTGAGGGTGGTAGTGGTGGTAAGCATCCTGCCCCCTGGCTAAGGGTGGTAGTAGTGGTAGGCATCCTGCCCCCCTGGGTGAGGGTGGTAGTAGTGGTGGGCATCCTGCCCCCTGGCTAAGGGTGGTAGTAGTGGTAGGCATCCTGCCCCCCTGGGTGAGGGTGGTAGTGGTGGTAAGCATCCTGCCCCCTGGCTAAGGGTGGTAGTAGTGGTAGGCATCCTGCCCCCTGGGTGAGGGTGGTAGTAGTGGTGAGCATCCTGCCCCCTGGGTGAGGGTGGTAGTAGTGGTAGGCATCCTGCCCCCCTGGGTGAGGGTGGTAGTAGTGGTAGGCATCCTGCCCCCCTGGGTGAGGGTGGTAGTAGTGGTAGGCATCCTGCCCCCCTGGGTGAGGGTGGTAGTAGTGGTGGGCATCCTGCCCCCCTGGGTGAGGGTGGTAGTAGTGGTAGGCATCCTGCCCCCTGGCTAAGGGTGGTAATAGTGGTAGGCATCCTGCCCCCCTGGGTGAGGGTGGTAGTAGTGGTAAGCATCCTGCCCCCTGGCTAAGGGTGGTAGTAGTGGTAGGCATCCTGCCCCCCTGGGTGAGGGTGGTAGTAGTGGTGGGCATCCTGCCCCCTGGGTGAGGGTGGTAGTAGTGGTAGGCATCCTGCCCCCCTGGGTGAGGGTGGTAGTAGTGGTGGCCATCCTGCCCCCTGGCTAAGGGTGGTAGTAGTGGTAGGCATCCTGCCCCCCTGGGTGAGGGTGGTAGTAGTGGTAGGCATCCTGCCCCCCTGGGTGAGGGTGGTAGTAGTGGTAGGCATCCTGCCCCCTGGGTAAGGGTGGTAGTAGTGGTAGGCATCCTGCCCCCTGGCTAAGGGTGGTAGTAGTGGTAGGCATCCTGCCCCCCTGGGTGAGGGTGGTAGTGGTGGTAAGCATCCTGCCCCCTGGCTAAGGGTGGTAGTAGTGGTAGGCATCCTGCCCCCCTGGGTGAGGGTGGTAGTAGTGGTGGGCATCCTGCCCCCTGGCTAAGGGTGGTAGTAGTGGTAGGCATCCTGCCCCCCTGGGTGAGGGTGGTAGTGGTGGTAAGCATCCTGCCCCCTGGCTAAGGGTGGTAGTAGTGGTAGGCATCCTGCCCCCCTGGGTGAGGGTGGTAGTAGTGGTGGGCATCCTGCCCCCTGGGTGAGGGTGGTAGTAGTGGTAGGCATCCTGCCCCCCTGGGTGAGGGTGGTAGTGGTGGTAGGCATCATGCCACCCCTGGGTAGGGGTGGTGGTGCGCATTCAGGCCCCTGTGTGCATATGTGGCATTGGTGATGGGCATCCCGCCCCTATGGTGCTGCTGTTGCTGGTGTAAGTATATTCTGCATCCCTGTGTGTGTGTGTGATGTGTCGTGTACGTGTTGTATGTGTTTTGTGGTTGGTGTCTGGCTTACCTTCTGCGCCGTACGCGTCCGTGCCTGTTCCGGTAGTAAATGTAGAATATTGGTATGATCGGGACGAAGGGATTCATGGTTGGTTCGTGTCGTTCGTCCTTCTCGTTGCTTCGCGTCGTCCTCGTCGCTTCGCCTCGTCCTCGTCGCTTCGCCTCGTCGCTTCGCGTCGTCCTCGTCGCTGGCGTGTTCGCCTCGTAGCCGTGGATCGTGTTGTGGCGCGAATCGGAGCTTATGTGCGCCTCTCCCGGATGCTTTGACGTGCCGTGCGTAGCGACGGGTTCGGCACGTACGGAAAGCGCATCGTACTTGTCCGGCCAGACGGGGCTGCATTTTTCCTTCCGTGCGACTCGATTCGGCGTTTCCGGATTCGCCTCGGTCGGAGAACAGGACCTGGTTTGGGTGAGTACGGCTCGGCCGGATTCTTTGCTGTTGTGCGCATCGTACTTGCTCGTTCGGTGTGCTGTACGGATCGGTCGGGAAACAGGCTTTCGCATGGCTTTTTTCCCGACCAAATGGTATTGGGTGCGCCTCCGACCGAGATCGGAATCGGCCCCAAAGTGTCATCTGCAAAAAGCTGGTACAGAGAGCCCATTTAGTTTGGGGGCACTGTGTGTAATATCCAGCAGGGTCTCAGCAACGTCATCAATATACAAGGAACAAGGCGGGGGCGAGGACATGCCCATGCCACACACCTCTAATGGGAATACGTTCTGCCAACTCCCCCTGACTGCTCCAATGCACCTGCGCCTAATTATTCACATGAAGTTTAATTATGATGGACAATAGACTCTGGGACCCCTATAGACCTGAGAGATTCCCACAATAGATGTCTGAGAACTAGACCGAATGCTGTCCCTGGACTGACAAATGCTACATAAAGCAGGCCTTTTTAGTTTAATGGATTTCCAGAAAATCAGAGAAAGCTTGAAGACTTGGTCAACAGCGCTAGTATTAGGCCTGATGCTGGCCTGGAAGGGGGACAGGACTCCTGCCTCAATAATCCATTGTTCCAGTTTAATGAGAAGCTGACTTCAAAACCTTTTGCAGATTATCCAATAAACATATGGGCCTGCAATTACTACGGATGCCCTTCTCCCCTTTTTTATAGATTGGAATATGTCCGGCGCCACTCCATGTTTCTGGGATAGTTGCCCGGCTGCTATTGCATTTGATAATAAATTGATATAGAGGATCCGTATTTTGATGTAAGACTGAAAAGATTATCCTGGATTTTATCGGGGCCTGGTGCATAGTCCATTTTTAGCAATTCTACTGCAACCTGTGTGTCAGTAATAGAAAAGATAAGTGTAGTTGGTGGCAGGGTATGGGCATCCGCTAATGCATTAGAATCTTCATACTGGCGATGCCCAAACGAGATATCGAGTATAATTGTGCAAAATGATTAACTCGAGTGGAAGGAGAAATAAATGGTCACTAGGGGTACTTCCTTCTAAGATACAGTGAGCAATAATGTGCCAAAAGGTTGATGCATCTCTAGACTTGGATGCCTTAACTAGATCTGCCCAATACTCTTCCTCCCTGGTCAATTTGCTAGTGTTTAAGATGCTCTTGTAGTTTGACCTAGCATTTCATATCACAGACGGGACACGGGTTTATTGCTATGATGAGTGTGCATTTTGCTATGCGATAGTCTTTGGTTTACCAAGGGTTATTCTTTGATGTTCTTTTGACTGTGCCACTAGGCACATACAAGAAAAATTCCCTTTAATTTGGTGAACAAAGGGCATTGAATCTCAGCAATGGGGATTTCAGTATGTGGTAAGTCCGCATAAGGGGCTATTACCTTATAGAAAGTGTCATATGTGCTTGTGAGAGTTTGCACGTTAGCGGAAACTCTTGGCCATTTAGTTATCCTACGATTGTTACCAATTTGTGCATGCAACATAGTTGGTCCACTGTGCTCGGATACAACTGAAAGTACAACACTACTCATAGTAAAATGTAACGCATTGTAGTCACTATTGATTCTGGGATCCACTTCGAAATCGATCATTTTGTCCAAGATACCCACATCTAGTAAGAAATAGCCAATCCTACTTCTGTAGTTCCCCCTAGTAAAAGTGTACTGTCTAGCTTTATCCAATTTGTAACGCCCATTACAACCACATTGGCCATGGGCGAGTGTCAATAATGCAAGTTGTGTGGCTTCAACAGTACACGGAAATGGTTAGGCTGACTCAAGCAATGGATATTCCTTCGCTTCATCTTCCTCTCCAGTCACCATGTACATTCATTCCAAAGACTCAAATGTAACACTGAAATCCCCTCCAATCAGTAACGGAGGCTTGATATTAAGAATAGAGAGATTATGGTTCAAGGTAGCAATCGTTAGCAGGGCCGAGGGTGGGGGCTGGTTTTGGACCCATGGGGGCCGGTTTTGCAGCAGTGCTACACTATCAGCCCCCTGTATCAAAAGCGGGAGCAGTGCTTCTCATTAGCATTCCCCCCACCCCCCTGCTACCGGGGTCGGTCAAACAGATTCAGGGCCGGACTGGCCGTAGCGGGCACCAGGTGTTTTCCAGGTGGGCCGGAACGGTGGGGGCCAGTTTTGGACCAGTGGGAGCTGTTTTTGGTATAGGGGGCTGGTTTTGCAGCAGTGCTGCAATATTGGCCCCCCGTACCAAAAGCAGCCGCAGCAGTGTTTCCCATGGCCCCTGCCCCCCCACCCTCTTCTCAGCAGCCTGTCCGACTTAATTTCCAGGGCTGGTTTGAGTTCCGAGTCCAGCCCTGTACAGATTGCCAGAGCTGGTTGCTGTTCCCTGTCCTTCCATGATCGTTAGAGACTCATTGTTTCGTGGGATAGGGTGATGTTATACACATTTAACAATAACCCATTAGTCCCAATTAAGTTCAGACCCAGTATGTCGGGGGATTCTATGGGTAATAATTTGATTTTACAATTCAGAGTAATCTTTGCACAAATAATTAGCCTACCAGAAGCCCTACCCTAGTTGACGGCAATGCAGTAATAGAATATGTTATAAAACCCAACCTATGGACAGGGTCAGTTAACCATGTTTCCTGAAACATAACAACATGGTATCAATCGATTTATTCAAGCTACTCTGGGTCAATAATTTTTGCCTTAAACCTGCTATGTTCTGTGACAAAACATGTAGGCTATGCATGCCCCAGGAGTCCATAGAGGTAATTTGATCTGTCAAAATAAAAATTTCCTAGTAGGCCTAAATCGGGCCCATTGGATGTAGTCACCCTTGTAACAAATAATTCAGTCTCCAGAGGTCTGACTGATATTACCTGGTTTTAAGTGCTATAGTTCAGTCAGTCAATATCACTTAGGGTTGGACCCATTGAGTTTAGGCTTTGAGAGGGGCCATTATGCCGTATGGTAGGAGGGTTGGGTGGATCCGTCTGCCCATGTGGCAGAGAGATTAAAAAAAAGGGTTCGGCTTGAACTGAATTTCTAAGGAATTAGGAGGGATGGTACGTGTTTCCAGCAATACTAGACCATTTGTCATTTCTGGGTTTTTCAGGGTTATTTTTATCATATCCTTTGCTTTCCAAATTCTACATATATGTATAGCTTCCATGATATCAGAATGGACAAGAGAAAGACAATGGCATTGGTGTCTAATCCAGTAGATCGCCTTGTTTATTAATGAATCGCTGTCTTCCCTCCTATGCTTTCACCACCTTGGAACATTAATCATGTAGACGATTGCCCCTCACTTTCTATCTCTCCTCGAATCCAATGTATTATAGGTGTTATTATTGGGATACACCTGGTTGATAATATTTGGTTGCAGCCTTCCTGACCTAACTCTCTTCCACTTCTTGTGGGCATCCCCTCATATTGCATAGTGTAGTGGTAGTGGAGCTGCTAGTTGGGCTCCTGCTTTGCAACTTGAAGTGCATTCACTCATATAGTGGATAAGATTAGAAGATGGGATGTTAATATTCCTTAGAGGCCCATTGGCATCATTAACACAATGATGTAAATTGGTGTTAGTGAAAGGTGATTTGGCTTTCGATCTAATAGGTAGGGGGAGAGTGGCATTCCTCAAACTTATATTGGGCTTGTCAGATTTAGGGGGAAAACTATTTGTAGTTACATTAGTCATCACTTCCTGCAGCCTAGTGTTAGATCTGTCAGCCTTAGGGTGGACTTCCTCCCAAATGTGTGCCTCTCTTTCTCCATTTTGCTGGACTTAGTTATGTTGGCCATAGGACTGCTAACCAGTGCCTAAGTGCTTGTGCTCACTCCCATAAGACATGGTTAAATTGGCTTATTCCCAATTGGCATATTTAATTTACTTATAGGTCCATTGTAGAGCGGTATACCATATGCCCAGGGCCTGTAAATGAAATGCTTCCAGTGGGCCTGAAGCACTTATTGCGCCACCCACTAAAGTAGCACCTTAAAACATGTCCCAGGCCTGCCACTGCAGCCTGAATGCAGTTTTAAAATGCCATATCCACCAGTGGGGGCTGGTAACAATAAAATATGGTAGCACGCAGTGCGATGCCAAAAAACTCACCATATATGCTGCTGGTCAGGCTACTGGTGTGTCTCTCCTCTTCCGGCGGGATCCTGAGGCCGACGACAAGCAGGAAAGGGAGGGAAGATGATGGACTTCCTTCCTACCAAGTGCAACGCGAATCCAACCAATCCTGGAGCTGCTCTCATGATGTTTTCAGCACAAGAGCAGCTCCAGGATTCCTTTGAGCAGGCAAACCCAGTGATCATTTTGAGGTTAGGAGTCTGTGCCAGCAATCCCCCGGCTGTTTCACAGCACTGGGATTGCTGAGTATGAAATGCGCATGTCAGGCTGGCCGTCGCAAGACAGCCACCCAATCTGACATACGCACTCCACACTGACAGGGACAGAAGTCATTCTGCAATCCGAAGGAATCAGCCCCGCCCACTGCCCTCACATTTGTGCTATATAAGCGCAGACCAGCTGCAAACATATAATAAAATGGCAATTACTGTTTTATTATTTTGTGTTTACCTGCTGCGCTCCCAGCAAGTGGAGCGATGCTCCTCCGCCCTTTAGGAGGAACCTCCACTGATGTCGACTTGGCAATAAAACCCATTGCCAAGCCAAAATCACCTCTTATATTACATATAAGTCACCCCTAAGATAGGCCCTAGGTAGACCAAAGGGCAGGGTGCCTTTTGATTGAAAGATTGGACATATACTTTATAGTTTTACATGCCCTGGTAGTGAAAAAACTCCTGAATTTGTTTTTCCCTACTGTGACGCCTACCCCTCCCATTGGATAATATTGGTGTTTCCGTATTACATTTAGGAAGCTGCAATTTCCAATTGGGAGCTGGTATGTATGTCATGTTTGGTGTCTTTGGGACTGTAATGAAAAACTCTATTTAATGGTAAAGTCGGGTTTTTGATTACAATTTTGAAAATGACACTTTTAGAAAGTTTGCATTTTCCTTTGCTTACCCCTTTTGTGTCGGCAGCCTGATATTTGGTCACATGATGGGGGTAATTTACATTTAGACTTTTTGAATTACCCCCAGCCAGTCACGCAATAGAGGGATTAGTTGTGCCTGAATGGGCTATCGGCTGGCAAAATGAGGGGGGTGTGGAGCTGAGCACAGCCCCACTTGAAACTGAATAGGGAGTGCTCTGCCTTCACACAAAGGACATTTCACCTCCACATTGTCACTGCAGTCAGCTTGGAGCCAGGGCAAGAGAGTCAAGAAAGAGCCAGGAGGGCAACTGGTATAATAATATGACCTTAGACACCAACTCTTCAGTTCACTCCTGGACATGCGGAAGGACTCCCAGAGGACTTCCTGCTTCTGTGACCTGCTGTGTATTCTGCAAGAAACATGTGTCGCTGTTTGCCGATTGCTGATTGAGGGGTGTGGTGTTGAGTGAAGCTGGAGTACATGAGCACAGGAGCTTTGGCTTATAGCAGTGATTGTGCGGTCATTGACCCAGCCTTACATCCTCAGATCATGGTAACCTTTCTGCCTCTCCGGATTTAGTGTTGAACCCTGCAGTTAATACCTCAGCAGACTAGGTATGCTTCTTTAGATCTTTGCAGATTCTTGAGCGTATTTTGTCATCCATTTTGTCTTTATTGGAACAGAACACTGATAGCTCAGACCATATTTTAGTCATTTTATTGGTTATATTGAAAGAACTACCCATAAATCCAAACAGGGAAGAGAATAAGCCTGGTGTAAAGAGCTTTGTAACATCCAGTGACAACTCCCTTTGGATTCAAACTCGATCAGACACTCCCAGTCATATAATTTCGGCCTAAATTCAATTTCATATGTTCATCTAAACCACGCTTACGCTTATGGTACCACACAACAATATTAATCATCAAAATATGTATTAAAACAGATGTGATCAACACTGTTTCACAATATTAAAAATCATCATAAAATTACAATCAATTTAATAAAATCCAACATGATCAATTGTATTAATACGTATAATGCACTACTGAAATCCATAAACAACAAATCATTAAACAATCATTTTCAACATATATATCGCAATCACAGTGTAAAAACACTACACATCCATATGAAAAAGAAAGATAGAGAGGAGAAAGAGAGAGAAAGCACATACGACAGTACACTTAGGCTTTTGTTCGTTGACTAATCGGTTTAAATGATCACAGCCGGCATCTGATTAATGTAAAGTTTTCATCAAGCACGCCAGTATGTCCACCAGATTTAGTTTATTTGATGCGTCAGCGCGTTTCGATGGTATAAACCAGATATAAGCCGCCTTTATCAAGACTTGACTTCTTTCTCTCTTTTTATATATAGTAAACTTTTGCAATTGATACCTATGTAAAATACACAAATATCGATATTAAAATTAGGGCTCCCGGTTTTATGGTATTTAGTTTTTTTTTAATTTTCGTCTGTATTTATCCATTTTCATTTTTTGCCAATTTTATCTGAATTTATCCATATTTATTTTGAGTTTTGTGGAAAAATTAGGTTGAAATTAGTATATTTCCGTATTTATTTAACCGGTAAATATACACTCAAGCTTGAATGCCTACTAGGTTTTAATACTGTAAACACAAGCAGAAAATAAATCAATGCACTTATAAGAAAATACGCAAATTTCAGTATCAACCTTGTGCATATCTACTGCTGTTAAAGCCTCTTTACTAAAAGTTCCTTTCTATTTTTAGCCCCCTACCTATCAATCCACACAGCTATTGGCCTGGCAGTCATGGCAGACAGTATTTAGAATTACTCAAAAAGCAACCCAATTTCCGTTTTTATCCACATTTAAAAATAAATACAGACAAGAAAATATTTTTTTCCCGCCTGGATTTATCTGTAAAAATCTGTAAAAACGGAAAACAGGGAGCCTTAATTATACTCTTTACACTACCAATTATATAAAAACACATCACTTCATGAATATAAAATTTAGACCAAATACAAAGCACTCTGTCTCATAGTTACAGTATATAAAACCCCACTGTTCATAGGGGCTTGATGCATATGTATCCATCACTCCCTATACCTCCCATTAGACCACACCTACTCAAAACCCAAATACCCCCCCCCGCTCATGGATAGCACATTCTTTCCTGTTGATGTACAACACCACCTCCCTTACTCTTTTGGTCCAATCCATATTCTCGGGCACTCAAAGTCTATCAGTATTTTTCTCTCTAGCAGGGACAGTTCCATCTCCAATGGACTCACCACTTGGTTTCCTAAATTAGCCTCCACGGTCTATCAAATGACAGCTTATTAAAATACCCACATGTCACTTGCTCGTCCACACTCACAATGAATGTACTGCCAAAAAAATCTATGGATAACAAAAGAGAAAACCATCTTCTCTCTATGTGCAGGGCTATTATGCCTTTTTGAGTGGGTGGAAATATAATATAATCGGAGTTGATCACAACAATACCCCACCTTATTGTTGAATGTAGTCCCTTCTTCGTACTTATGTAGGGATTCCTTCTTTAAATGGTAGATAAATCCTCATCCTTTTTTGATGAAAAAAGGGGGGGGGAACGGAATCTGTAACAACTCTATGGGTCCGTTTTCTGTAGATTCATAATAGAAAATAGGTGCATTAGCCACCTTGGTATTCCTCTCAACTCATAGGTACACAAGAAAAGTTTTAAAAAAGGGGAGCCCAACCCTCAGTCCTATATGGAATCTATGCTAAGTTCATTCACCTAATAATGCCTATATTCGGCATCCATACAGATTGCTTTTCCATCTGTGTGTGTCTCACACGCCATTTTGAGGCTGTTTATATTATACCTCCGCCTTACGTTGACGCTTGTTTCCGTTTCCTCTCAGTCGGCACACTTGTTAACGAGATCCCGCTCAACTTTCTTACTACGGAACCGCCATATTTAAATGGAGTATTGTAAACCTCACCTGATCTCAAATCACTTTCTATCTTCGTAAATTCAAACATATTTGGACTTACACTACAATTAATCTATCCACTATCAATCCCACAAGACTATTTATTTTAGAAAAAAGGGGGAGGGGGCAATTTAGAAGTCCAATAATCAACATAATATATAATCTTTCTCAGTATCCTTTTATATACAGCCGTTTTGTAAAGACCCCTTCCGGGAATTTCTCAGGGAGTTAATTTTCTAATAATTATAATTATTAACCTTTCTATTGTTCTTTATAGAATCTTGATTTATAGGAAGCATCTAAGTGGTCTCATGGTTTATCCAATTTCAGTAGAGACCGACTGAAAGGCCCATGTAAATAAGCCTTCTGTCTCAGGTCTTTTTTACCACAATACTAAATTTATTCCATAACTCCCATCATTTCTTCTCACTCAAATTTACTTTTACATTGAGTTTATTTCCAATTATATCTTTTAAAAAAAAATGTTTTATTGATTTTTAAATATGCCATTAACAAAGAAAACAGAGAAACACAGTACAGCGACCCCCCCCCCACCCCGAGCCTTAGTAGTTCGACATGTGCCAGTGCCAAAAGCAGATAGACCCGATTGGCACTTTAGCTGAATTCATTATTTCGGTCCCGAAAAGCATGAAAGGCCCAAACTACTACAAATATGCTTTTGGCCTTAGTGCAAAAATACTACATAAAGTGCAATACAAAGGATCATTGAATTTCATCATTTTTCATAAAATAAATCCCTAGAAAGTAAAGTGACTTGTGCAAAAGTGCAAGATATAGCATCAATAAGAATTTGTGCAAAAAATACAAATAGATAATACGCCAGGTTAGGCTGTCCTTCCGAGTTTGATCTATAATGCTAACATATTGGTTAATGCTCGTAAACCCATTCTTTGAAACTTACTAACAAAAGTACATAAAGTGCTGTTTTTTCAATATTCTTGACAATCGCTCCTTGGGAATAAAGTGTTCTGTGCAATAAAGTGCAAAGTACAATATGCATAAAGAATGATGCTAAAAAAAAACCATATAGATTACCATATAAATAGCTACCATACCAAATCTGTGGCTATGGGCAAATTTGCACTCTCATATTTTTACTACCCATGCACAAAAATCAAGGAGATTTCCCTCTTTCCCTAGCTTTGTTGAGGATTTATTTAGTGGAGCCAACTAGATAGGGGTTCCCAGATGACTAACCCTTTCTTTTTGGCCCGGATGCCCTTTTTAGAGTAGATAGCTTTTTCAAGGGTGCATTTCGAGTATAACCGGGCCAACCACTGTGAGAATAAAGGAGAGTTAGGGTCTATCCATGCAGAAGTTATACATAGCCTATAGATTGCCATAGCGATAAATATTAAGGCCCCGCCGCTCTTCCTATCAACCGTATCTTGTATGCCCAGCAGAATTGCCGTAGGGGTTAGCAAAATGTCTCGAGATAAGACCAGTCCAAGAAAGTCTTGTATCTTAATTAATAAAGGCCCAAGCTCTGTACAAGTAGCAAACATATAGACTGAATCTGCACTATATTCAGCGCATCGTGGACAGTGCGTACCCTTGCCAGTCCCCCACTTTGCAATTCTGCTTGGTGTAAGGTATAAAAAAAAACAAGTTTTATAAAATTGTGCTTGCAAATTGGCTGATAGTAAGTCGCTTTGAGCGAATTTGAGAGCTAGGCAAAAAACGTTATTGGTAATGTTCAATTTTTGTTGCCATTTATTTGAAATTTTTCCAGGTCTTCAGGCATTAGGCTATTTAGAGAGTCATATATTGATCCGATTCGGGGGGCGGTGAATTCGCGTAGTCTCTCAATTAGTTCACATTTAGTGAATCCCGTGGGCCCGTGATAAAAAAGCCCTGCTGGCAAAATATTTGAAGGTCTCCCTATTGCTCAAGTTGAATTGGGTTTTAAGATCCTTGAAGGCCCCTTCGGTCGAATACAAGACCCCCAGTTTGTCTATGCCGGAATTAGACCAATTTTGAAAGTATGATCCCCCAAAAATGCCTGGCAGGTTAGCGTTCTTATTAGTAGGGGTATAGTGGTTCAGTCTGCCGATTCCTAAGAGTTTACGCACAGTGGTAAATACCTTAAAGGTCCCCAAGAGGGTCTTAAATTTTACCTTCTTGTAGTACCCAAATTCGAGTTGACGCCACAAGCACCCCCATGCATCAGACCCAAGTAAAAGTTCGAAGGGTGACGGGAGTCCCTTTGTCGATGTTGAAGATTGATCTTGTATCAATATTGGGCATGTCTGTAAGACCGTGGCCCAGTAATATAGCCTTAAATTTGGAAGTGCCCAGCCCCCTCTTTCCCGGGGAAGAGATAAAAATTTGAATGCTCTCCTTGGTTGAGAGTACGCCCATATAAACTGAGAAAAGAGTCGATTGAATTTCAGCACCGGCCCACCATAGATAGATGTAGGTTATTGAGCCGGCTCAAGGCCCTCTTTGTCTCTGCAGCAAGGGGGTCCAAGTTTTCGCTAACTATTGACTCATGTTTGGCCAAGATGTTCACCCCTAGATATTTTGCCTTAGAGGCAACTCTTTTATCCGTCCAGTTGATTTTTTTGTTCACTATAATCTGGGACTTTCCTTTATTTAGTGCGTATCCCGAAATCGCACCAAAACACTGAGCCTCTTGTTCTATTGCTGTTATAGCTTTCTCGGGTTCTGGGGTCACGAAGGCTAAATCATCCGCATATGCCATGATTTTAGTTTCTAGACAATGTCTATGAATAGCTGGGATTTCCTGGTTTTTTTCAAGCTTTTTTATGAAGGGATCAATATACATTGCAAAAAGCAATGGGGAGCAGGGGCAACCCTGACGGGTCCCACGTGTGATTTCAAATTGCTTGGTTAGTTGCCCAATAATAGAAACCCTAGCTGTAGGATTGAGGTATAATGCCTTAATGGCCTGGATTGCTCTGGGCCCGAAATTCATTCTCTGCATAACGCAGCAAAGAAACATCCAGGAGACCCGATCGAATGCTTTCTCAGCATCAAGAAGTATTAGGGCCATCGGATCTCCTGTGGTCTGTGCCGCGTCAAACAGAGTAATAGTCCTCCAGATATGGTCTGTTGTGCTTTTTTTGGGGCTAAACCCATGCTGCCACTTAGAAACAAGATTTTCAATTTTAACTGAGAGTCGAGACGCAAGGATTTTGGAATAGATTTTGGAGTCTCCGTTGATGAGTGTGATTCGACGATAGGAGCCCATTTCTAAAGGAGATTTATCTTTTTAGGAAAGATAGTAATCTTGGCTGTCGCCCATGATGAAGGTGGGGTTGCGCCATTAAAAATTTGGGTCACCAGTGATTTAAAAATATCTTTAATCTGGGAGGAGAAAACTTTATAAAATTCGACAGGTATACAGTCAGTACCTGCCGCCTTGCCATTTGGTAAATTTGCCATTGCCATGGCAATTTCTTCCCAAGAGGGAGGGTCCTCCAGCTGATCACGATCCTCCATATCAAGGCATGACAGAGAAATTGAATCAAGAAAATTGTCAATCTCTAACTGCCTCTTATCTTGTGAGCCAATACCCTCTTCTGTGTGTAGGCCTTTATAAAATTCACGGAAGGCTGTTCGAATTTCATTCGGGTCATTAGTGATCCCTCCTGCAGAGGTCCTAATGGAATGTATCCCATTGTTGGTAAGCTGTTGTCTAGTTCTTATAGCAAGCTGATGGCCAATCCGCTCGCTGCATTCGTATATTTTTTCGCGTGCAGCAGCCCACTTGGCAGCGGCTTTCCCAGCCAGTATAGAGCCAATTTCTGCTTTGATGGCTGCTGTTTCAAATTGTGCTGGTTCCATTTCTACCCCCGACTGGACAGCACCAATAAGGTTTTCCTCAGCCTTTGCTAACTTTTTCTGGAGTTCTGTAACCTGAGCTTTCTCCTGTTTATTCTTCCTAAGTGAGAACTATAAAGTCTCCCCTCGAATGCAAGCTTTTAAAGTGTGCCACACAACCATGATTGGGGCAGAGCCAATATTGGTTTCTAGAAAATCCTGAATCCAGTTTTTCATATGAGTTTGATATCCTGTATCAAATAGTAGTGCTCTCTCAAAACTCCAGGACGAGACTTCTTTACAAGTAGCCAGGCCCCTTATATTAAAAATTAAAGGATTGTGGTCCGTCAAAAATCGAGGAATAATATCGATACTACTTTTGTGAATCAAAGAAGGTGAAACCAAAAAATAATCTAATCTTGCAAAAGAGTGATGAGGTGCAGAATAAAAAGTATACCCTGGCAGATTCGGTTTTAGAGGGGACCAGGCATCCACAAGCCCATGTATATGTAGTAGATTTTTTAAGGCTTGCAAAACCTTTGGTTTTCGACCTGTATACACCTGTTGATTGTTCGTTCCCTAGTTACTGGGCAAATTGCTATTGAGGTCCCCACATACAATAACTGGGAGAGGCCAGTGGACTAATTCCCCTGAAACCCAGTTGATCACTCCAGGGTCATCCACTATACTCCCATATATGGAGCATAGGGTGAAAGAATATGCTGGAGTTGACCGGTATTCTGCTAAAACCCATCTCCCTTGAGGATCAAATTTAGTTCGAGTGGGTTGTAATAAGCACTTATATTGTGCTAAAATGGCAACCCCCCTCGTGCGAGCACCCTGTAACGTTCCCCTGATTAAACTGTATCCTTTTGATTTTAAAAGATGTATCTGTGAGCCCTCTATATGTGTTTCCTGGAGGCAGACTATGTCAGCCCCCATCAAGCGCAGTCCTTGGGAAACTTTCTGTCTCTTTCGAGCATCATTCAAGCCGCAGATATTTAAGGAAGCAATTTTAAAGTGCGTTGCATTTATCATATCAAAACATTACAATATTCCTGAGTATGCATAAAGAACAAAAAATAAATATCCCATGGAGCCAGATGCTATACACAGAATAAATTAACCCGCCCGGCGTAGGGAGATCGAGTGACCCACTAGTGCTAAAACCCCAAATTGTTGCACATTCTATTACTTCAAGAAAAAAATTCAAGCTCAAATTCATACTCAAATTGGCACAAAGACAAAAAACAAATAAAGCTCCTGACGGCCCACCCCACCCCTCCCCCACCTCAGCCTTCCTCGGCCCCAGCCCCCGACTCACCTCCCACTCCCCCCAAAATAGAGCAATCAGGTAACACCTGAATGATGGATACCTGTAGTAAAACCCCGCCACCCGACCCCGCCGTGTTTTCAAACAGTGTTTAAAGACTTTTTAGGCCAATAAGACAATAGAGAGAGAGGAAAGAAGACTAGCCTAAAGCAGCCTAAAGAAAAAAAGGGAAGAGAGGTGGAGAACCTTTGTCTTAACTTTTTAGCCTTGGACATTAGCTTGGCCTGGGCCCCAGATTCTCGGACTCCTTTCCCTCCGCCTCAACCCTTTTGAAAGCCTATCTAAAACCGATCCCATCCCTGGCCCCTACTCCTTCAGAAAAGTATAGGGATAAAGAGAAGGGTGAATAGCATCCAAATTTTAGGTTTGTTGTACATGATAATCACTAGCTTTGTCCTTTTCTAGCCTTAATTTCACAGAGATATTCTTGGGCTTTGATCTCAGACAAGAAAGTACGTGAGGAACCGTTCACAATGATTTTCAGTTTGTCAGGATTCATGAGAAATACTTGTGCTCCTAGTTGCTGAAAGGGGGTAAATAGCTGGTGGAGGCGCCACCTTCGTTCCACCGTAGCGTGGCAGAAATCGGACTTTGCGAAGAAGGACACCCCCTCAAAGCACTTCTGGGAATTTGGCCGGGCCTGTTCGAAAACCATCTGTCTAAGTAGAAAGTTTACGAAAAACACCAAGAAGGCCTCCGTTGGGATGTTGTTTCCTCATAGTAAAGGGGAAGCGGTGGGCCTGTTGAATCTCGTGCTCCCAGTTCCACTCCGTGTGCTCTGGAAAGGCCCCCTTCAGGAGTTTCACGATGTAGCGCCGAGGATCTTCGCCCTCCACCCCTTCAGGAATCCCTAGTAGGTGGAGGTTGTTTCGGCGCTGTCTATTCTCCTGATCCTCCATCTTCCACATGATGTCTGTCATGCAAGTGCCTTGGGAGGAGCACAGATCTTTCAAGGTAGTGACTTCAGTTTCCAGACTTTCGGTATGGCCCTCGATCATGATGACCCGCTCCCCGATGTCTGAGCAGATTTTGTTCAGCTTCCTAAGACCCCCTTGCAATTTTTTCATAGCACCCTTAGCTTGTCTGCTATCGGTGCGTGCTTCTTCCTGGAACTGCTTGATCAATGATAATATGGCTGTCAAAGAGGGTTCCTCTGATTGATCCAATGTAGCTCTGGTGCTCCCTACACCTGAGATCTTGTTGGATTCTTCGCCATAAGGGAACGTGAGTTGTGATCCTGAATAGTCCCATTTTAACTGGCTGTGCTTTTCTGAGCGTTTCCCCCTTCGCTTGCCAGATGCAGTTTTTTGGCGTAGGACCGTGCCAGTTTCTTTAGAGAAATTACTGCAGTTAGTGTCAGAATGGTCCCCATCGCTGGATGTGGGTGAACTTTCTTCAGCCGCGGAGTCAGAGCCATCAGACACAGAGAAAAAGTGTTCGCCGGCCGGTTCGGGGGACACAGCAGCGTGAGACCACTGGGCGCTGGTAATGCCTTGATTGATGGAAAAAAGATCACAAATTTCTTGCTTTTCCTTAGATGAAGACCCATCCAGGGCCTGACTATTCTCACCAAAGACTGTCAAAGGAAGAGCTACAGTTTCAAGACCTTCAATAGGGCTAATCGTATCCACCATTAAAGTCTCTTGTCTGTGGGGTTCCAATGCCTGTTCTAGCCCCAGGTTTTCCGACTTCTGCGAGATTATCTGTTGTGCGTTAGGTTGCCCCTGAGTGTCGGTGACAGAATCTGCATAACCATTGTCATTGCCTCCCTCGTGGCCTGTCGTTTTTTCACCTTTAGAGACCAGTGAGCTAGCCGCGGGGAACATTTTAGCAATTGAAGGTTGGGAACTCCCCCCTTCTTTAGGCGCCCCCCCCCCCCCACAGCAACTTTCTTTGTAGCCCTTTTATTGCACCCAGCCTCCTGTTTACCTCTCGGCATCAGATACGTTTCCAAAGTTGGGGGCCCTGTGTTGATAGGTCCCATGCTACCGCCGGAGGCAATCTTGGTCTTTATCCCCCTGACACCACGGGCCGCCATGCTCTGCCCGACATGGCGTAAAACCTCCTTTCGGGCCCGCAGAGTAATCGTGAGAGAGGCCATAAAAATCAGGAAGAAAACAGCTAGCCGGAGCGTGAAGCAATCCCAGGCTGATGACAACACGGTAACAGTTTGTGTGCTGTTAATTCCGATACCAGCACTCGTCCTAGGCGTAAAGAGGCAGCGGCTTCTGTCAAGCAAACACGGAGTCCTGTAAAGCAGCGTCCTTGAATTAGGCTGCATAGCCGATGGCCGAGTTCACTCGTGGCGTGGGCGGCGGTGAGGCCGAGAATTACACAGGCACCATCTTGCTCCGTCTCCAATTATATCTCAAGTATTCCTAAAAAGTACTATAGTGAGACCTCAGACCTCGGTCCTAGGCTCACACTCTCCCCGGCAGCTCCGCTGTGCTCTGCTTCGCCTTGGAAGTCCCACCGTTGCAGGGTTCGAGACTACCCTGATCTGTTTTTCCGTTTTGCGCTTCTGGCTCTGTAATTTAGTTGTTCTGCTCCCTTTGCGCCCTCTGGTCCTGTAATTATTTTTCTGCCTGTAATTTTTATTTCTCTGGCTTGTGCTGTTACTTTTTCTCTTGCTTTGCGCTGGTATTACTCTCTTCCTTTTGCTGCTATTATTCCTCTTGCCTGTGCTGTTCCCTTCGTTCCCCCTCCGTTTCCCGCCACCGCTGTTCCGTGACCCTTCCCCTACCGCCCTGCTCCCGCCTCTAAGCTGCACGTCCCTCCCTCCTCCCTACATAATTGCGGCCGCTGTGCGGTCGCGCCTAAGGCAAGTCCGTCTGCACCCGTCCGTGCCCGGACCGTGCCCAGCTCCAGACCCCCTGGCCCCCACGAACACCACGACGCCCGGCGCCGCTACGATGCCAACACCCTCCGCGAACTCAACACCGGCCGATCATCAAACTGCTTCCAGGCCAGTCCGAAACTCACCCACGGACACTTCACCTGCCGAAGCTGCAGCTTCACCAGCCGCCGAACACCTGCATGTCCTACCCCACCGGTAAGAGCAGACCGCAACCACCTCAGATGCATACTTCTCAACACCCGCTCCGTCCACAAGCACGCCATCGAACTCTGGTACCTACTCGACGCAGCCTCCCCGGATGTCGCCTTCCTAACAGAGACCTGGATGAACCCCTCCTCAGCACCCGACATCGCCATAGCCCTCCCTGATGGCTACAAGATCACCAGAATGGACCGCACCAACAGACCAGGAGGAGGAACCGCCATCGTCTACAGAAACACCCTCAGAGTCTCGACCTGCACAGCAGACACCTCCAGCACCGCAGTACACCTGCACTTCCAGATCCACACGGATCCCAACACCACCCTCAGAGGAACACTCGTCTACAGACCCCCCGGACCCCGGCCACAGTTCATCAACGCCATCTCCGACATCGTCAGCACACACGCTCTTGCTTCCACAGACTACATCCTCCTCGGAGACCTGAATTTCCACCTTGAGAACGCTAACGACAGCAACTCCGTCGCTCTGCTCGATAACCTCGCCAACCTTAGACTCAAACAGCTAGTCACGACCCCCACCCACACCGCCGGACACACGCTCGACCCCATCCTCTCCGCCAGCAACCACGTCTCCTTCAGCCACACCACCGAACTCCACTGGACCGACCATCGCTGCATCCACTTCACCTTCAAGAAACCCACCTTTCACCACCACCCGCAACGGATCCCCCACCGCAGCTGGAACAAGGTCACTGAAGTCCAGCTCATCACCACCCTCGCCCGAGACCCACCAACAGACACCACCGACACTGACACAGCCGCCCGCAACCTCAGGCAATGGATCGACGACTGCACCAACACCCTCGCCCCGATCAAAAAACCCTCAAACAGACGCACCGACAGAAAGGCCAGCTGGTTCACCACCGACCTCCAGGAATCCAAGCGGACTCGCCTAAGACTCGAGAAAAAGTGGCGCCGCAAACAGACACTGGACAACCACGAAGCCCTAAAGAACGCCAGCCGCAAGCACCACCAACTCATCCGAGCCACCAAAAGGACCTCCTTCAAGGAACGCATCGACAACAACGCACACAACAGCAAAGAGCTCTTCAACATTGTGAAGGAACTCTCCAACCCCAGCTCCAACGACATCCCGCCGTCGCAAGACCTATGCGACTCCCTAGCCACCTTCTTTCACCGCAAGATTGCAGACATCCACGACAGCTTCAACGCCCAGACCACCCTACAGCCGCCGACACCGCAGACTCCCCACGCCCCAGCCTCACCAACCGCCTGCTCTCCTGGACCCACGTCAATGGCGACGACACCATCAAGACCATGAACACCATCCACTCCGGCTCACCATCCGACCCCTGCCCTCACCACATCTTCAACAAAGCAAACCGCATCATCGCACTCCAACTCCGGAAGATCATCAACAGCTCCTTCGAGACCGCCACCTTACCGGAAAGCTGGAAGCACGCCGAGATCAACGCCCTACTCAAAAAACCCACAGCGGACCCAAAGGACCTCAAGAACTTCCGGCCCATCTCCCTGCTTCCATTCCCGGTGAAAGTCATCGAAAAGATCGTCAACAGGCAACTGACCCACTTCCTCGAGGAGAACAACATCCTGGACCCGTCCCAATCGGGATTCCGCAGCAATCACAGCACCGAAACTGCCCTCATCGCTGCCACAGACGACATCAGGACCATACTGGACAACGGCGAAACCGCGGCCCTCATCCTCCTGGACCTCTCGGCCGCCTTCGACACCGTCTGCCACCACACCCTACGCACACGCCTACACGACACAGGAATATGCGACAAAGCCCTGGACTGGACCACCTCCTTCCTCACCGACAGAACCCAGAGGGTCCGCCTCCCCCCATTCCGTTCTGAAGCCACCAAGATCATCTGCGGCATGCCCCAAGGATCATCCCTCAGCCCCACCCTTTTCAACGTCTACATGGCACCGCTCGCCAACATCGTATGCTCGCACTGCCTCAACATCGTCTCTTACGCCGACGACACTCAGCTGATCCTCTCACTCACTAAGAACCCTGCCACCGCCAAAACCAACCTCCACGAAGGAATGAAGGCCGTCGCCAACTGGATGCAGAACAGCCGCCTGAAACTCAACTCAGACAAGACAGAGGTCCTTATCCTCGGCCCCACCCCCTCCGCCTGGGATGACTCTTGGTGGCCAGCCGCCCTGGGAGCTGCACCCACACCCACCAACCACGCACGCAACCTGGGGTTCATCCTGGATTCATCGCTCTCAATGACCCAGCAAGTCAACGCCGTCTCCTCCTCCTGCTTCAACACCCTCCGCATGCTCTGCAAGATCTACAGATGGATCCCCACCGGAACCAGAAGGATGATCACCCAGGCCCTCGTCAGCAGCAGACTGGACTACGGCAACGCCCTCTACGCAGGAACCACGGCCAAACTCCAGAAAAGACACCAACGCATACAGAACGCCTCCGCACGCCTCATCCTCGACATTCCCCGCCACACCCACATCACCACCCACCTTGTTGTATTCCGCTTTAGGTGTCCGTATATAGGTTTTCCTGAAACATGTCCTTATATAGGCACAATTTGCATTGCCCTTATATAGGCATAGAATCCCAGTCCTTATTTAGGCATCAGCCGTGCACTCCAAATACAGGCATGGTCACCGACATCCGTCCACCCTAATGTCACAACGAGTTCTTAGAAACCAGACCCTTAAGCTCTCGGGAGTTCCCTAGCACAGGATTATTGATTTCTCCAAGAACTCAACTATTATGTATGAACCGTTATACCTTAAGGGTTCATTCCTGACGTCTTCCTCTGTCCGACTTCACGTCAATGCTAACATTCCAAGGCACCTATCAGGTATAAATATACCTTCCCTTGCCCAAGCAAGTTAGAGGAGACCTCGACTTGGCGCACTGAGAAGACGCTGTCATTCCTGCACGCAGAAGAATCCAGCTTCCAAGTGTTCTGACTCCCTTTGCGGGGTGTTAGAGTTTGAGTCCGGAAAGAGATTCCCACCTCTCTCATTCTCAAGGTATGGAGCTGACTAGAACCTAGAGGGACTCTTGGCATACTAGACTTAACATACTCTTAGTATACCATACTAGAGAATACTCCACCTACTTCCTACCTTTCCCTACACCTAGACTAGGTTAGGTACATTGGGGTAGAACTAGCTTAGAGATGCATTGTATGAGTACTCACATTTTTAGCTCATGTTATTTATGTACGTGAATATATGCTAAAAGATAATGCTAGCGCAGTATTATTTATTTCTACTGCTTACGCTGTACATTATTTATCTTGCATACTGTCTTGTGATCATAACAGCACATATCTCTTACACGAGAAACAAGACTGTTCAATAAAACCTTTTATTGAAACGCCCGTCTTTCCTTTCTGTGTAACTCTGTAGAAACTAAGCATGCACGATTGACTGAGTGAAACTGTTATCTATTGTTTCCACGATTCTGAGACGTGTTCCGATTATAAAGGGAAACAAAGTGGTCATGTTTATGCGGTTGCCAGAAACTACTCCCTTCTTGTTCTCAAGGAGTTTCTAGTGGCCTCTGAGCTGACTGGCACAAGTAATTAAGTTTAATATACTCGATAGGGACATACCGACCTCAGTCCTATGTCAAGCCTATAGGTTATATTATTCCAATGCGCAGAGCCTATTTGGGAAATAGGAACTACACTACATGGCGCCCAAACGTTTGGTAAGGCAGTAATTTAACGCTAGATACTGGGTAACTCAGTCGTGCTTTTCTCTCAGAGACCCCTACTCACATACTCCATAAGACGTATGGAGTGGGTAGGGTTAAATATCCGCCAAAGCTAAATAGGACAAAAAACCCTATATATTAGTTGTTTGGTTTGTTCAACGTTGAAGGATACAGTGTTCCAAAATATTGTGCACCTTATCTTTTGTTTCCTTGAAACTTGTTCTACATTTTTCAAAAAACAAAATGTCCATACACGGGGACAATAACACCGGGAACGGTGTAGCTGCGGCTGACCCAGTCATAGCAGCTTTTAACTTTACAGGTTTAAATGAAACCGAGGAGGGTGTTATAGACATCCATCCAAACTTAAGAAGAGCCATCACTCTAAAACGTATAAAACATGGCCTACCACCAAGAGGCTGTAGAGCAGTTTTCGTGATAGAGGCACACAAATCTTTTCAGACAGAGGTATTCTATTCATGGATAGTATTCCCTGAATCAAATTCAGTAACAAAACTGTTTCACTTCTACAAAGAAGATGAACCACCAGAGAGGAATATATTCCTTTCGAGGATATTGAAATTCCACTAACATATCAGGAGCATCAGCTCTGGTTTAAAGGCGCCCTAAAACATCACAGAAACATTACCAGGCTCGGTCCATTAGGTAGACCAGGAGCAACATGGCCGATTCTAGCCGGCTACACTCCTCATCCTGACCTCGATATAATGTCAGACGAGGAATTACTTACTCAACTTACAGAGTTAATAAAAATTTACAGACAATTAGTCCAATATGTCATGCGGACTTTCACAGTCCAACCACCATTGACCATTCCAAATCAAACCCCTCAACAGGGGAATACACTAAAAATTACACCACAGACTTTATACGCAGTCATGGGTAAAATGCCCACAAAACGTGAGCAAATTCCGTTTTGGATAGCTCAAAAAATTACACATATCAAAGCAGTATTTCCTAATACTAGCCCTTATGAGAAACACAGAATCCTAACAATCTGTTTACCAATGGGGATCACACCACAACTGGAAGATTGCACCACTTGGGGCGCAGTCTTTGCTGCCATCTATACCAAATCACATGGTGTTTCGTCAATCGCAGTAATACCAGATGTCCTGAAACAAATTCAAAACGAATACGGGGCAGAGCCTGCTCTGAATTTAGGTATAAAATTACTGAAAAACTTCGACCAGGTCTCAACAATAATATTATCTAATATTAAAGGGAGGCAGCAGCAGTGGCGATCCGCCAACGATTAAGGGAATTCGATGTTACAGAACATCAAACAGAACTACCCAGAATAATAGAACAATCTTATGCAGAATTAGGCAGAGATAGTTTGGGTGGAAGACCATTGAAGCCAAAACTATCTGAAAGATCTGAGAAGGACTCTATTAAACAAACTCCTACATCTTCTAAAAAGAAGTGGTAAACTAATAAACAAAATTCAATCGAGAAACGTTCTCAATCCCAAGGTAGGTCTCCTCAAAAGGAGCTCTCTGAAAGGAGGTATAACCTCAGAAATAGGGATAATTTAAGAAAACCTGACAGGTATCAAGATACTGATACACATTCCTCTCGTACCTTTCAGATCTCGTCACAGACATCGGAAAGAAGAGAACGATCAGAACATAGAGAAGAACACGTGAAATCGAAAGACGACAAACACGTTCCGAAAAATAAATCAAAACCTCAATTCTCAAAAAAGAAGGTAGCAGGTCTGAAGATCAGACATGCCGAGAATACTGAGAACACAACTCAAGAACGGAGAATGGGCTCAGACAATGCTGGACAGTGCAGTAGAAGTCACAATAGCTCGCCAGAACCTGAAGGAACTTCTGGAGACAGTGGACTTGAATGAGTACATCACAGTTGAGACTGTAGACACCAGGGTTAGTACTCCACAAAAGTTATATGAAATAACACTCCGAATGGAGGGAAACATACCAAGAAAGGTGAAAACACTCTTTTGGGAAAAACTTTCAAGGGGTTATGATATACTTCTAGCAGAAAAAGACTGGCTACCACAATTTGTCAGGGAGTGCCCACATGGTGAGGACATCATTATGCCTGCCGTCTCCAACCATATTCCAATTCATCTAAAATATACTTATGCCAGGAAATGGGCAGTTGCCCAGGCCCCAGCATTATACAAAAATCATGTAGGCTGGGATGAAGACTCACCTCACCATAAAATACATCTAAAAAATGAACCTACTGCACAAAGGCAGTACCCAATAAAGCAAGAAGCTAAAAAACAGGTCAGGGAGATCTTAGATCAACTTGAATACCAAGGGGTGATTGAAACATGCACCTCTTCAATGAACAATCCTTTGTTTCCTGTCTCCAAACGAGACAATACATATCGTCTAGTTTTGGATTACAGACACTTAAACACTTGTTCTAAAACATTTGCAGTGCAAAATGCACATAGTACAGCATTAATGAATAACATTGTGCGTAAAAAATATAAAACCACATTGGACATCTCAAATGGTTTCTTTTGTCAAAATATAGCACCTGAAAGCAGGTACTTAACAGCTTTCTCAATAATGGGGACCCAGCGTCAATTTTGTCGACTCCCACAAGGGTTCAAGAACAGCCCGGGGTTATTCTCAGCGAGGGTAACAGAGTTACTACAAATTTATGATAATGAGGCATTGTCATATGTCGATGACATCTATCTGACAGACGATGACCTGGATAGGCACTTGAACAGGGTGAGTACCTTTATATTGGGCTTCGCCTCTGAGGGCTATAAGTTCAACTTTAAAAATCCAGAATTGCCCATCTCAATGTCCTTTTTCTAGGATATGAGCTTTCAAGTGAAGGAAAGAGCTTGGCAGCCAACTTTTAGAAAGGTGTGCGCTGCTCCAACCTCCAAAAACGCTGAAAAATTTACAATCCATCCTGGGTTTCCTAAATTTTGGAAGAACTTACATTCTAAATTACGCAGAAAGGGTTAAACCTCTCTACGCATTAATCAAACCTGATTTTTCAATCAAAAATGGGACACAGGAACACACAGAAATCTTGCGTTCACTCCAAGCTAACATGTTAGCAACAAATCACTTACAAACACGCGTAAGTCAACGCAACTTAGTGATCCGAATAATTTCGGGTCAATGCGGATTCACCTACTTAACATTTAATGAGGGTGAAAAAGTACCAATAGCATACAAATCACATTTG
Organism: Calotriton arnoldi; assembly: GCA_963921515.1. Taxonomy (NCBI): domain Eukaryota; kingdom Metazoa; phylum Chordata; class Amphibia; order Caudata; family Salamandridae; genus Calotriton; species Calotriton arnoldi. The sequence continues at coordinate 749,972 of CAWUFW010005477.1, read as the reverse complement.
TATACACAAGCAGAAATGCGCTTCACTTCAACAGAAAAAATACTGACAGCAGTTCAAACCGCTGTAGCAAAAGAAAGCTCTAGCCCAAGGGAAACGCATTATTGTCGTAACCCCAGTACCGGCTTTAGAGGCGGTAACTAAAGCGAGCATTCCAAATGCTAAAGCATTACATCCTAGATGGATACAATGGGTTAATTCTCTTGCTGCAACAGATGTTGAATATGTTTTTGATCCTGATTTAAAAACACAAGCGTTCCTGCAATATGAACATGAATGTCCTCTGCCCACTGAAATTCTGCCTCTCGATCAGTACGAATTCATAATTTACACTGACGGATCCGCACAACCCGCTACAGGAGTAAGCAAGCTTACAGTGCAGCGTGCGCAATCGTTAAAGGTCGCATGCGCGATGGTAACTTCAGACCAATGGTCACTAAAACTCAATCTCTAGGAGATTGTACAGCTCAGCGAGCTGAACTACAAGCATTCAAACTGGCACTTGAAAGTACAGATCGCGAATTCCCCACACTCATAATGTGCGATTCTTTCTACTGTGTTCAGTCGTATAATGAATATATACAAAATTGGCTTGAAAATGGGTTCAAAGATGCAAAAGGTGGCACAATAAAGCATAAAACGCTTTGGGAACAAGTAGTTCAGTTAAAAAACGAACTACCAAAGGCTCACGTGATACGCTGAGTCATCAACGTGATGGCGTTCACGTTGCAGGGAATTCATTGGCTGACGAAGCCGCAAAGGGGGCTGTTCAGACGGCTTCCGTAGCTGCGATCACTCGTTCAAAAACGAGAATAGACAGTGAAATATTGTTGGCTGTCAATGCTTCAAGCAAAGGCAGTGGTGCAGCGTTACCAAATAAATTTCCACTCAAGTACTCTTATGTAATTGATGCGAACAACGTTCCTTTTGCTCGAATCCCTGGAGTGGGGGATAGGGTAATTCCAAACATGGAACGTAGAGCAGCTTTGATTTATGAAGCACATCTGGGGGAGGGTCTGTCACATCAAGGAATATCTAAAACAATATTGACATTAAAAGAGATGTACTGGTGGCCTGGAATGAATACACAGATTCACATCTTCATCAATGACTGCATAGACTGTAAGGTACAGCGTGATGCAGAACGCCACCAGACACCGTGCTACGAAGTAGCCTGCCCAGTACAGACACCGTTGTTAGATAGCATTAGACTATCTACGTGCAGGTGATGGAGCAGGGTAAATGAAATTTTTTTTTAACCTCCTAATATTTTCGTAAAATAATTAATAAACATGTTCGTTTAAGTAAATAACCAACAATGTATGTTACATGTTAAGGGTTAAAGGTAACACGCTATTCTGTGTGAAAATTAATCAACTTATAATTGTTTACGTGTCTAACATAACATAACATTTGCGTACTAATTCAATAATAAACGCATGATCTGTGCTTTTAAATAAAACGTGTGGTTGCAAAATAAAGCGATGGTAAGTAAGGGACAGCTTTATATGTTGCTTTTTGCTAGGTAATACCTAATTGGGGTATGTAGAAAGACGGGAGGGAAACGAAAGGGTTTATATTTCTTTGTTTTAACAATATTTTGTTTATCTTTGAAAATAGTGCGCTTAGGCCTGTCGAGCAGCAATATAAAATGGCCGCAAGTTGCTAGAGTGCGCATGAGCGAGAGACCATGTGATAGAGGAGAGAGGCTGTGGAAAAGGGATGATCACGCGCTGATGCTGAGAGGCTAAGATGGAAGTATGGTCAAGGCTGTTGTGACCTTTCTGAGCAGATGTGTGCCAAGATGATCAGCAAGAAGCGTGAGAAGTCCGACTGAATCAATAGACGGAACTGTTTAAAACAAAATGTAACAGAAAAAGATACAATTTGGACTGATCGAAACGGATGAGCTATTGCATGAACTGTGGGATACGATGCTTGCATGGACATTCCACACGGAACTGGTTAAGACCAGGAAGTTTGATTAAAATGTATATGGGCCTGAAGTTTTGACCAATGAGAAAGAGTCACGCCATGAAGAAGAAACATTTTATGCTGTAAGCTAGAATTAGGGTATAAGAAGACCTACTCTTGGTGGGAGGGGTTAGAATGCTGCGGGGATGCTGCGGGAGATGCTGGAGAAGTTAGATGCTGTAGATGAGTGAAGTTGCGGTTGCTGATGCTGACGTGCTGATGCTGCTGCTGTTATTTTCCTTTTCCAGTTGAGTATAAAGATGCTGCTTTAGGAGAGCTTTTCCTGATAGATTTTATTTTAGAATTATTAGATTTTCCCCAGATAGGTAGTTAGGTTGATCATTAGAGTTCTTATTATGGTAACCTTATTTTTCCGTCTAATAAATATGCATTGCAATTTCAAATTATTCTTATATTGATGATAAATGTAATGATCTGAATAATAAGCTTAATCTAATTTCCTGCATTCAAAACTTTATATAAACTTTATTATTCTTTAAACAAATGACTCAGTGATTCTTTAGCTCAATGATTAAAAAGAAATGTTAAAGAGTTTATTGTGATTGAGTTGGTCTTAATCACCATCGACTGATTCCTACTAGTTGGTCCATCGACCAATGAGCGGAATACCTTAAAGCAAATGAGAAATATTATGTCATGATAAAAGAGGTATCCCGTCTCCTTCCAGCGAATCGTTTTTCTCCTAGGTTCATGACGGAGGAAATCCAGGGAACAAATGAGTAAGTGAATGTATATGCGGTGTTATGGGCCCCACCGTCATATGGATATAGTGTGTGTGTTAGAGAAATAGTTGCACCTGGATGACCAAAGCCAAATAGGAGAATTATTTTTATTGTTAGCGCTGGATCAGATTTCTTGGTAGCAGAGTTATGGTTACTATAGATTAGTTTGGTGATTATTGATTATTGATTATTGATAAGTTCATGTCTAACACTTTTTGTTGAGTCACGTTATGTTATATGTAAGTTTTCACGCTTCTGGGAAGTAGGAAGTGGAACACGTGTGGCAAGAGAAGTCACATGGAATTGTACACTGTCTGAATTCATTTTTGGTAATAACACAGGTTGTGTTATAATAGGGACATTTTGCGTATAAAAGGTGTGTAAGTGAAATAGTGATCGGTTTTCTTGTGAAACTCTGGCCTTAATTCTCAGGAGCAGTATAGTCTCCACATGTGTTTTATCCCCAGAGAAACGGGTTTACTGATTGCTTGAAAGAAGGGTAAGGTAGAGGGAAGTGCTACTTTATCGGCGAAACTGAAAATTCTGTGGTAGGGTAGAGATAAGCGCTGCCTACTGGAAAATACAGAATTCTTGTGTAAATGGTTAAAGCTAAAGCTAACGGTTTAGCGAATCAGACAATGGAAATGTGGTTAAAATGTTGTAACTAACAAAAATTGTTGAAAAAGAAATTGCCGATAAATTTTGTAAAGGAGGGGTCAAGAGCAGAAGTGACGTAGACAAGAGTCGCGCTGGGATTGGACAGTGCGATAGTCACATGAGAACAGGAGCAGGACTGACGTAGACAAAAGTCGCGCTGGGATTGGACAGTGCGCCGTGGACAGAAATCGCTCTGATTAGAGCTTTGGTGTGAGTCGCGCAAGGATTGGTTGAATAGCCTAGTGACGTGGAAGTTTGAGATTGGAGTGTTGGTGTGAGTCGCGCTAGTATTGGTTGAAATAACGCATAGGGAACAGTGTTGAATTGCGGATTGTTTAAGGAGAAAAAGGTTGTGAATCATGTCGTACTATGAGTATGGAAAAGAGAAAACGTCATGGATGTCGAAAGTTAAGAACTTCTTTAAGAAGGACAAAAAGGTAGTGACTAGAGAGGGACAAATAATTCCTCCGCCGAAATCACCAGCTTCACATATGATGCTGAAATATGGATATCATGCATGGATATGGTTAGAAAATTGGACAAAATACACCAAGAATGATGGAGCATTGGCTTTCCCTGAGAATGGTTCATTTAATGTAGCCGTACTACGGAACTTGAGAGAAAAGATGGTAATGTTAGAACCTAGGCCTAGACCGACACAGTTTGAAGCTTTAACGGAATGGGAAGATGAGATGTATGAGCGAGAGAGATTCAGAGGATTGAAGAATCATGAGTTTCTGCCTGGAAGGTTGTGGGGAGTAAATCATGAGGACAGAGTAAAGCGTTGGAGATATGCTAACATGACAGGAGGTTTGTTTCCAGCTTTTACAGTTGAGGAAGAAGCAAAGAGAAAGTGTACAGAGAAAAAGAAACATGTAGTGGTAGAAAAGTATGTGTATGGTGGTAGTGAAACAGATGACGAATTGCTGGAAGATATTTTAAACAGAAATCCACCTCCATACCAACAGACTTCTGCGGTGGTGACACCTAATGCACCGCCAATGGAAACTGGGAGGAATAAAAAACCCGAACGAAGAAATGAAACAAATAGGTCACAAGAAACATTTAAAACTTCACAAAATGAAGAGATAGAAAGTGACAATGCAACTGAATTAGCAAAAACGACAAAAGAATTGACTGAGAAAATAAGAGAATTGACAAAGAATATGGAAGCTGTAACTGTACCAGTAACGATAGGTCCAGTAATGCCAATTTTTGAGAATCAGAAAATTAATGAACATTCCTTAGTGATTCCCATGAATTCACATTTGCAAAGAAAAAGAGAAGGGATGGAACTGAATAATGAAGGTGCACACAATTTGGCTAGTACCTATAGACCAAGCCCACCTACAAATCTGACGATAAATGAGAATGAGATTAAGAGAATGCCTATGGTGACAGAGTCCGCATCAGGAACACCAGAAAGAAGCAGCGATTGGATAGAATTAAATAGTACGCCTGTAGGTCCGACTCCAGATGAGTTAAACAAATGGATAAAAGCGCTAAAAACAAAAGAACCAGAAGAGAAACCATTAGATGTAATTAGGTTGAAAATAGACATGGAAGAATTGATTTTGGGAACAATTGGAACAGAAAAACTAAAAAATTATCAGGATGATGAGATTATGTTTTTGTGCAAGAGTCTTACTTGGAGAGCAAGAAATTTACATGACAAATTGGAAGAGACAGCAAGTGAACTAGGAGTGGAATTTGTGAAAGTGAGAACATTGCAGAAACCATACAGAGTAGATTTTTGTGAGAAAGACATAGAGAATTTGAACACATCAGGAAGACTGACCCAAATAAAAGAGCTGATTGTTTTATTGAGAAAATGGGGTGATGTGGATAGATGGAGAAATAGATGGTCAAAGAGGAATGAGAAAACAACAGATAAAGCATCTTTGGCTTTTGCAGTGACAGATAGGGAACCAGTTGTTAGGGAGTACCCGATGAGAGAAACTCCAGGTGGTAGTTATGTGCATGTTCCGTGGACCAGACAGGATATACTGTCATTTACAAATGACTTCCCCAAATTGAGAGAGAAACCAGTAGAATGGTACAGACAAGTGGAGAGATTTGTTAAAGTGTCAAAAGTGCTGTGGATAGTTCTGGATGGATTGTTTGATATAGTAGTGCCAGCTGATTTGTGGACAGAATGTAAGATTACTATTGATTGGCCAACTGTAGAATATCCAAGGGATGCTAAAACAGGAGCGCCAGGTCCAGAAGTGATGAGGAAGTACGACCAAGTAGTTACCTTTTTGAAGAATAAAATTCCACCAAAAGAAACAGATTGGGTAAAAATAGACAGAACAACGCAGGAAAGCAAAGAGTCAGTGCACGCCTACTATGAGAGATTGTTGTTGGTCTTCAAACAGTATAGTGGTTATGAGACACTGAATGAGAAGGATATGAGTCATTTTGTATATAAGTTTGTGTATGGATTAAAACCAGAGATAAGTGAAATTATTAAGCAGCACTTGATTGGTTGGCAGAATAGCACAGTGGATGAAGTTTTGAGATATGCTAAGTATTGTAGTGATGAAATTGAGAGTAAACAGCGTAAATTGAAAGAAAAGGCCATGTGGGCACAGGTGAAAGTTGCAGAGAAGCAAGAAGCTCAATTGAGTAATACTGGTAGTGAAACAGGACAGTTTAAATCCCGACCTAATATAGGTAAAGGAAAAGGACAAATGAGCATAGATGAGGCAAAGAAAAAGTGGCCATGCCACAACTGCGGAAAGCTAGGACATTGGAGAAACGAGTGTAAATTTCCTCCAAAACCTAATGTGGAAAATCAATCATTAAATTCACAGGTGCAGAGTGAGGTCATTACTCAACAAGGTCAGGTGCCACAACCACCACTTCCCAAGAGTGTTAACCAACAGAAATACAGTGCAGAAACAGGATTCTACGGAGGAGAACAGGTAACACAGTTGCCGCGTGCAGCTGCAATTTCTCAATATTGGTTACGACAGGATGAGGATGACACGGATGAAAGTTCATGACGGTGCCTAGGAGAGGGGGAAGAGTGCGTGCTTGGCGCAACTCTAGAGGTAGATCAGTCTGGTCCATTTGTGGATGGAGAAGTGAATGGTGCAAATGTAACATTCCTTGTTGACACTGGAGCTACCCGTTCTACTGTTAGGTCAGTGGAAATTCCAAACCTTCCTCTCTCAGGTGAACATATCCAAGTAGTTGGAGTTTCGAATCAGCAAATTAAAACGCCTCTTACTAAATTAGTGAAGGTAAGAATTGGTCCATTTAGCGAAATGCACCGATTTGTGGTATGTGATTGTAGTCCCGTGAACCTTTTAGGACGCGATTTATTGTGCAAGATGAACTGCACTATCTATTGTACCCCAGACGGAATTGCATTTCAGACTCCAGATGAGGATGTGCTGTATAAAATGACAATGGTGAATTTAGAACCAGAAGTAAATGGTTTGTTTCCTGTATTTGATGCAGAGAAAATCCCAATTGAATTGAAAAGGACAGTGAAAGAAGAAGTGTGGGACTTTACAGGAGAAGATGTAGGATTAATGAAAGGAGTAGATCCCGTTAAAATAACAGTGAAAGAAGGAACGAGTTACCCAAATACGCCCCAGTATAAATTGACTCCAGAAATAATTGAAGGAATAACGCCAGTAATAAATAAAATGATTGAACAAGGGATTCTAAAAGAAATCATGAGCAGTCCATGTAATTCGCCAATAATGGGACTGAAAAAGCCAAACGGAACATATAGAATTGTACAGGATTTGAAGAAGGTAAACAAAATTGTTGTGCCTTGTTGCCCAATAGTACCGAACCCTGCTGTGATTCTATACCAGATTCCACGTGAAGCAGAATGGTACACAGTAATTGATTTATGTCATGCATTTTTCTCTATTCCATTGCATCCAGATAGCCAGCCATTATTTGCGTTTAGGTTTGGAGAGCGTATTTTGGCATGGTGCCGAATTCCTCAAGGGTACACAGAAAGTCCCTCAATCTTTAATCAGATTCTAAAGAAATCATTGGAAGATTTAAGAATGCCAGAAAAGTCAGTAATGGTTCAGTATATTGATGACCTACTGGTGGCATCAAAAACGAAAGAAGCATGTGTCAATGATACAATTGCTTTACTGAAACATTTAGCAAAAAGAGGACATAAAGTGTCCCCTTCAAAATTGCAGTTTTGTCAACAAGAAGTCCAGTATTTAGGGCATAAAATTGAGAAAAGAGTGCGAAAGGTAACGACTGAAAGAATAAAAATGATTCAAGGAATGAGAGCTCCAATGACACAAAGAGAGGTAAGAATGTTTTTGGGAATGGTTGGATATTGTCGACAATGGATAAGCGGTTTTTCACTGATTGCTAAACCATTGCAGAAACTGACAAAGAAGGATGTTAAAGATCCTTTTGAAATGAATGATGAAGAAATGAAAGCATTCAGAGAGCTGAAAAAGAAATTATGTGAGGCTCCAGCATTGGGAATGCCTGACTATGAGAAAGATTTTGAGCTGTACTGCAGTGAAAGAGATGGATGTGCATTTTCAGTTTTGGTACAGAGACATGGAACTATGAAAAGACCAATTGCATATTTTTCAGCTGTTTTAGACCCTGTAGCGAAAGCGTTGCCTGGATGTTTGAAAGCAGTTGCTGCTACTTGTGTGAGTCTGGAACGGAGTGAAGGCATAGTAATGGGGTATCCATTGAGAGTGTATGTTCCCCATTCTGTGGAAATTCTTTTGACAAGAACGAAAACCCAATACATGACACATAGTCGGCTGACTAGGTATGAAAAGGTAATTTTGAGTGCAGATAATGTGACCATTGACAGATGTATGAATGTGAATCCTTCAACATCATTGCCAGATGAAGAGAGTGTGATTGAAATGGATGAGGTAGATCACGATTGTCTGAATGTGCTCGAATACTGTACAAAACCAAGGTCTGACATACGAGATGAGCCTTTGAAAGAATCAGATTATATTCTGTTTGTGGATGGCTCATGTTTGAGAACAAGTGATGGAGTTCTAAGTGCAGCATATGCAGTTTGCACAGTAGCAACTGTAATGGAAGCATCTTGTCTGAAAGGTGTACGGTCTGCTCAAGTCGCAGAATTAGTAGATCTGATTCAAGCATGTAAGTTGGGAAGAAATGTACGGGTTACGATTGTGACAGATAGCCAGTACGGCTTTGGGGTTGTGCATGATTTTGGTCAGATTTGGTCACAAAGGGGTTTCTTGACGTCTGCAGGAACGCCCATTAGAAATGGAGATTTTATGAAAAAGCTGCTTGAGGCGATACAGCTGCCTAAACAGATCGCTGTAGTGAAGTGCAATGCACATAAAAATGGGGAAGACTACATAACTGTTGGTAATAAATATGCTGACGAAATGGCACAGTACTGTGCAAAGAATGTGGTTTCTTTGAACAAATGTTGTGAAAGAGAGCATATTTCTTGTCCTTTGCTTTTTACTAACTCTATTGAAACATGGGGTGAGGTGAGACAGTTACAAGAAGCTGCAGAGGATGAGGAAAAAGATACCTGGATAAAAGCAGGATGTAGAAAACATGAAGAAACTGATGTTTGGGTTTACAGGGATGAGAGACCAGTTATGCCTGATAGCATGATTTCTGACATGGCACGGATGTACCATGGACAAGCCCATATTGGGAGAGATTCAATGATCAGACTTTTTAGACAAACATGGTATAATCCAAAATTCAGAGCCATAGCTGAGAGTCTTTGTCAGAGATGTCTTATTTGTCAACAGTTGAATCCAGGAAGGAAGACAGTAGTGAGTCTAGGAACAATAGGACGAGAAGGGGGTCCTTTCACTAGAATGCAAATGGATTTTATTGAAATGCCACCTTGCAACAGACTAAGGTATGTCCTAGTGGTCGTCTGTTTGTTTTCCCGTTGGGTGGAAGCATACCCAACAAGAAGGAATGATAGTATTACGGTAGCAAAACTTATGCTGCGAGAATTCATTCCGAGGTATGGTTTTCCAGTCACGATTGAAACAGATAGAGGAACGCATTTCCAAAATGAATTAGTTAAACTGATTTGTGAAGCACTTAGTATTAAACAGAAACTGCATTGTGCATACAGACCAGAGGCTTCTGGAATAGTAGAGCAAGTGAATGGAACAATCGAGAACAGGTTAGGAAAAATGTGTCAATCTACAGGACTCAAATGGCCAGATGCTTTGCCATTAGTTCTGATGACAATCAGAAGTATTCCGGAAAGGAAAACTGGACTCAGTCCCCATGAAATAATCATGGGACGAGCAATGAGACAAGCACAAGTACCTGTCAACAAACTACTGACTATAACTGCTGATCTAGTGCTGGATTATTGCAAAGGATTGGCTGATGTGGTGCGTTCTGTGTTTCATCAGGTTGGACCGGATGCGACCACTCTTGAAAGAAAACCAGCTCACGACTTGAATCCAGGAGATTGGGTTCGCATAAAAGTCCACCGGAGAAGAAACTGTTTGGTTCCTCGCTGGGACGAACCACGACAAGTGATCCTGGTGACGACCACTGCAGTCAAGTGTGCAGGAGTGAAAAACTGGGTACATGCCAGTCACACCATCAGAGTTCCAGAACCTAAAGATCAACATGTGATTCGACATCTGGAAGTATTGGATAACAGTTCAGCATCGGAAAGAGAAGAAGAAACAAACAGGGTGCCAGAACCTGAAGATCGACCTGTAAGTCGACAACTGGAAGACCCAACTACAAGTGCAACGATAGAAGAAGAAGAAATAGAAGAAATAGCTGAAGTTCCAGAACTTGAAGATCGACCTGTAAGTCGACATCTGGAAATATCAGACACCAGTTCAGAATCTGATAAAGAGCATTCGGATTGTGAAGAAATTCTGAAAAGAAATTGGAATTTTGAAAGCATAAGAGAAGAAAGTGAGCCAGAAGATAGTGACAATGTGCAACCAAGTACAAGTTGTGGTAAAATTCCTTCGGAGATAATATTAATAGATGAAGAAGGGAGAGTTTCAAACAAAAAGCTAGAAAAATCGGAAAATCCCTGAGGAGCAGTAGGGACAGATAGACAAACACAAGAACAGGGAAATTTAGAAGCAGATAGAGAAACTGACACAAATTCGGAAGAACCTCGAGGAGGGACAGAAATAGGTGAACGAAGGAAGATAAGAAAAGAACCACAAGTAGAAGAAAATGAAATTATAAGTTTCAAAATAAGAGGAAATAACGAAAGAATTGAAACAGAGTCTGAAGAAAGTGGAGAAGAAAGAAATCAAAAACTAGAGACAAGAAAAAGAAATTGGAAAACAGAAAGAGAGGAAAAAGGAAGTGAAGCAAAAAGGCCAAGAAAAGGAGACAATTGGCCCAACGAAGTAAGAAAATTAAGATACAGAATCATAAGGTTGGATGGGAAAAGTGCTGAACAAGTGAATGAAATAACAAGTCAAAGAGAGCAAGAAAAACAAGGTGGAAAACACTTGCAGAAAACGAAAAGAATAAAGAAGGTAAATCAGAAGTATAGATCGCCTGAATGGTTGTATCGTGCTTTGACTAGTCACAAAGAAGAAAAGAACACTCACGAAAACCCAGAACAAAGAAACCTGATGGGAGAAAGTGAAGTGCAACAAACCTGAAGAAGTTTAGATAGTTTTTACCGGATTTGACAAAACACTGGATCTGACGAATTTACCGGATGTGACAAAGAAAGAATTCTGAGAAAGAATTAAAAGAAAGTACCAAGCAAAGACAAAACATTGGAGTACAGAGTGGCAAACAAGTCATTTCTGAGGTGTAGTGACACAATTTTCTGGAAAACAAATAAATAAGGTTATAAAACAAAATGGAGAATACTAGAGATAGAAAATGTAAATGTGAGTTTTTAAGTAGATGGTGCAAGATGTGCTGTTTTTGTACAGGATTATTAATAACAGTATGGGTGGTTTTAGCAATCACTATTCCAATTAGTTTAGCTGTAGTAGAAATGTCTAATAACACTGAGAAAGAAAAAGGAGCTAACACTCAAGAGCCAGTTATTTTAAAGAGTAGTGCAGAGTTACACAAGGACAAATCAATGACAGATTTTTCAAAAAATGTTTTTACTAAATTATTATATGAGTATGTAGAAATAATGGATGTAAGAGATTGCTATGTTTGTATGCAGTTGCCTGCATCTGTAGCAGAGGGTGTGACTTATCATCACCTCCCTTTGACATATGGAATAACATGTAGTGTTTTAGCAAGTATATTTTATAAAACAGGTAGATTAGAATATTATTACACTGACATAAATAAGATTTTTGCAAAAGTTTCTGTAGTTCCCGAGCTTAACAAAATAAAAGAGGGAAAAACGTTTGGTGAATATTTTTTAGAAGATAAGATTTTAACATTAGATAGTATAATTAGATACAACCTTACCTGTGAGTTAAAGAAGGAAGAAAAGGTATTTTTAGAGATGGTTGAAGAGAGAAGAGTGAAATTTCAAAGAAAAGTGATAGAAAAGACAAAAACACCTCTTTGGGCGTTTGAGGAAGACAATCATGACAAGAAAAAGACAAATGCAGCTATGACTCTGGATTGGCCCCAACAGGGAAGGTTGTGCATTAGAAGAAATAAGACAAGATATGACAATTATTTTGTGGGTTGCAGTAATTGCCATGACAATTACCAAATTTTAGGTGGATGGGGATTCAAAGGGGGGAAAGATCCAATATTTCCAGGGATTTATTATGGTTGCGGAAATAGGGCTTATTATAGGTTGCCGGACCATTGGTATGGGTCATGTTACCTAGGCCTGGTCTTTCCAAAGATTTTTCATATGGATAGAAAAGAAAAAGGAACACACAAAATGATAAATACCTTTACACGTAGAAAAAGGGAAAGTTTTTCAGAAATAATAGGTGACATTTTTGGAGCATTGATACCAGCAGTGGGAGTATCTTTCAATGCATTTAGAATTCGGAAATTATCCACAGTGGTAGATCGTTTATCTACAGATACTGCTGGAGGGTTCTTGATGGTAAATACCGAGATGGTTGCCATGAGAGCTATGGTGATGCAAAATCGACTTGCCCTTGACATTCTTTTGGCAAAAGAAGGCGGAGTCTGTGGAATGCTGAAAGTCCAACATTGTTGCACTTACATTCCAGATAAAAGCGAAAATATACAGAAGTATATAACAAATATTACAAATTTGCACAAAGAACTTGTTCCACTGGAGGTTGAAAGTGCCTGGGGAAAACTTGGTAAAGGGTTTTCTTCAGTAATAAATTGGTTAACAAGAATGAGTGGATTAATAATAGGGAAAGTTATAATAATAGCAACCGTGATAATAATAATAATATTAGTACTGAAGCTTGCAATAACATGTATAAAGAGAAAAAGAAGGCAGAATAAAATAGAAAAAGAAAACACGATAAACAGGGAAAGAGAGAGAGAAATGGGTGAAATAGAGTTAGAAGAAATAAAAGAGAACATGTACAAGAAAACGAAGAAACAAGTTGAAAGGGACACAGTTGTATAAACTAACAAAAGCAAACGGATAAAAGATATATGCTGTCTGAGAAAATTGTATAACTTGGGTTTTGTGGTGATATTAAAAATCACCAAAGGGGGGAGTTGATGGAGCAGGGTAAATGAAAAAGTTTTTTAACCTCCTAATATTTTCGTAAAATAATTAATAAACATGTTCGTTTAAGTAAATGACCAACAATGTATGTTACATGTTAAGGGTTAAAGGTAACACGCTATTCTGTGTGAAAATTAATCAACTTATAATTGTTTACGTGTCTAACATAACATAACATTTGCGTACTAATTCAATAATAAACGCATGATCTGTGCTTTTAAATAAAACGTGTGGTTGCAAAATAAAGCGATGGTAAGTAAGGGACAGCTTTATATGTTGCTTTTTGCTAGGTAATACCTAATTGGGGTACGTAGAAAGACGGGAGGGAAACGAAAGGGTTTATATTTCTTTGTTTTAACAATATTTTGTTTATCTTTGAAAATAGTGCGCTTAGGCCTGTCGAGCAGCAATATAAAATGGCCGCAAGTTGCTAGAGTGCGCATGAGCGGGAGACCATGTGATAGAGGAGAGAGGCTGTGGAAAAGGGATGATCACGCGCTGATGCTGAGAGGCTAAGATGGAAGTATGGTCAAGGCTGTTGTGACCTTTCTGAGCAGATGTGTGCCAAGATGATCAGCAAGAAGCGTGAGAAGTCCGACTGAATCAATAGACGGAACTGTTTAAAACAAAATGTAACAGAAAAAGATACAATTTGGACTGATCGAAACGGATGAGCTATTGCATGAACTGTGGGAAACGATGCTTGCATGGACATTCCACACGGAACTGGTTAAGACCAGGAAGTTTGATTAAAATGTATATGGGCCTGAAGTTTTGACCAATGAGAAAGAGTCACGCCATGAAGAAGAAACATTTTATGCTGTAAGCTAGAATTAGGGTATAAGAAGACCTACTCTTGGTGGGAGGGGTTAGAATGCTGCGGGGATGCTGCGGGAGATGCTGGAGAAGTTAGATGCTGTAGATGAGTGAAGTTGCGGTTGCTGATGCTGACGAGCTGATGCTGCTGCTGTTATTTTCCTTTTCCAGTTGAGTATAAAGATGCTGCTTTAGGAGAGCTTTTCCTGATAGATTTTATTTTAGAATTATTAGATTTTCCCCAGATAGGTAGATAGGTTGATCATTAGAGTTCTTATTATGGTAACCTTATTTTTCCGTCTAATAAATATGCATTGCAATTTCAAATTATTCTTATATTGATGATAAATGTAATGATCTGAATAATAAGCTTAATCTAATTTCCTGCATTCAAAACTTTATATAAACTTTATTATTCTTTAAACAAATGACTCAGTGATTCTTTAGCTCAATGATTAAAAAAGAAATGTTAAAGAGTTTATTGTGATTGAGCTGGTCTTAATCACCATCGACTGATTCCTACTAGTTGGTCCATCGACCAATGAGCGGAATACCTTAAAGCAAATGAGAAATATTATGTCATGATAAAAGAGGTATCCCGTCTCCTTCCAGCGAATCGTTTTTCTCCTAGGTTCATGACGGTGGAAATCCAGGGAACAAATGAGTAAGTGAATGTATATGCGGTGTTATGGGCCCCACCGTCATATGGATATAGTGTGTGTGTTAGAGAAATAGTTGCACCTGGATGACCAAAGCCAAATAGGAGAATTATTTTTATTGTTAGCGCTGGATCACAGGCGTCCTTTTGGACCAATGAAATCCCACAAATACTGAGTCAAGGTTCCTATGGATATGGCCTCAGCACTCGGCTGACGCTCGAACTGTTATAAAGATTTGCGAGTCTTTATCGGCACATACACAATAGGCATGCTACATTCTGACCAGGGCCCTGCGTTTAGCTCTCGGGCTTACAAAGAAGCCATGGCCAGTCTGGGCGTTGCATTGCGGTACTCCTCTCCGTTTCATCCTGAGGGAAATTCTATTGTGGAAAGGAAAAACCGGGACATAAAGCAGTCTATAACAGCTAGGGTATTAGGTTCGGGTGATGGGTGGGTCAAACATCTTTATGGGGTCCAACGCTCATTAAATAATTTGCCAAGATGTTCTCTAGGGGGGGTCACTCCATATGAGGTCCTATTTGGGACAAGAATGTGGGTTCCTGATCTTGAATGTAAAGGCACAGTGGTGGAAAATAAACCCTTTGATATCAAAGATCGTTTGGCTGTTTTACAGGACCTAAATGAACTAAGATCGAAACAAAGCAACGTGTTCCTGCAGCCAACCACCACTGGGGAAAAACCGGCAGTCCCAGCAAGGCCTGTCTGGATTCCAAAAGTTGGGGATCTAGTCAGAGAGAAGATTGCGGATAAGAAGGAATTTGGACCTTCTTACAGTCAACCAGTACCTGTCCTAGCCGTACATGGAACAAGAACAGTACTTCTGCCGCCCCTTGCTGGAAAAAAGGAGAAAAGATTTGTGTCCATCGACCTCATCAAACCACAGTATGTGGCCAATACTAAATAGTAGGCCTCGTGGACTCCGACCTAGTAGCAGACGCACTCCTCTCGCTACTATCCAAGAGGTTCAGACTGAAAGACTGATAACCATCGAGAATTCAGCAGTAACAGATGAAGGACTGAGCAACAATGCTATGGAACTCATCCCTCTTGAAACTCAAGTAACAGTTCGTCCAAATACACCTGTCTACACCAATGTAACAAGTGATCAACTGGTTCCAGCGATTTCAACAAATCCTGATGCAATTCCAACAATTGACAGAACTGCTTCTGGCTATTTCATTAACTTTGATACGTTTTCTGAGGATCTGAGTTAGCCTGAAACGACGCCAGCATCAAAGACTTTTAAACAACAGGTCCAAGACTTTTTTCATTTTCTGAGAAAAACTTATCTGGTTTCACCATGGATTGAACTGTGGATTATTTCTGGAATATTTTTCTTTCTGCTTTGGCCAGCTTTGGTTAGGACTATCAGCGTGCTTATAAATGGCAGATACATCCATTTGGACATTGAAAGTAAAAATGTGAACTTACTTTTAAAACCACACAAATCGTCCCATCGTGAAGCAAGAGACTTGTCAGCAGTGAACATCACAGCCGTTCCTATACAGGATGGTATAGTGTGGGACAAAACAGATTTCGATATCTTCGGCCCTACGGAACTTTTGAACATTCCACATTTATTTAAGATTTCACTCAGTGATTTTGTTTCATCCAGTACCTATTCTGATGATTGGGACTTTGAAACTGTAAATGATATGATGTTTGACCTAGAAAGGTCTGCTGCATTTTCTAATAATGAATATTTAGAGGGTTCATCAGACTAAGAACAGTTGTATTGCTATAACCACTATGGGCATCATTTTTTGCATAAATCTGCAACATCTAGAAATGTGTTTATGTTTAACCAATGGGAGCATTGTCCTACACCGCCAAAAGGTAGTTCAAAAACGTTTGCTAAAAAGTTTCCCTATTTTTCAGGGTATAATCAATCTGACCCAGAAACATTTTACTATAAAAATGTAAACAAAACAGGACAGAAAATCATGTTAACAAATACAAAACAGATTTACTCGGCAGCATTTATTGCCCAACTGTCTAGACATGGTTTCGACTTGTGGAAAGACACAATAGACACAAAATCTGTCTAGGGTACTAAAGATTGGCAAGTGCAGGGGATAGAAGCTTTGTTTAGAGCATGTATCATCCCTGAGCAAATTATGTTTTTGAATGACACTGTGCAGCAAACGTCTTGCCTTGGTTTAGCCAAGATCAAAGACATGAAAACACCTTCTGTACCAACACCTGCCAGTAATAACAATACACAGGCAGCAGTTACAGTTGACACAATACTACAAATCAACAGAACAAATCCTGATTGGAGAAAATGGTTGATCTGGCCCACAGACACAAACATCTGTCAAGAAAGATTCCTGAATAAAACACAGGGGTTTACTATTCATAGGCCAGACCCACGATACGTCCAAAGACAACATCCGGGGGTAGTAACAACATACAGGGTAGGAAAATTATGCCTCGATTGGCTACAAAAATCTACACTTAAGGATGTGAAACAACACTTATCTTTACTTAAAGAAGACGCAGACCGTAGGGAATTCTTGCTTGGACCAAGAAAACCGCGTCAAAAACATTTCATATATGCCGGCATCTATGCTGCTTATAATGAAGCATGGAAGGTTACACAGGCAGAGGCCGCAGAACGAATATGTGAACTTGATCGTATTAACTTAGCGAAAACTCTCACTGTGGTCGACAACGGGTTAACAACTTTGTCATCCAGAATTTATTCATTGGACAACATTGTATCCTCTGCTATTGACATACTGGAACAAGATTTAGCCATGTTACAACAAGGCCAATCTCAGTTACGTTCTATTATGTTATTAAGCTGGAGCTGCAATCTTTGCATGCGGGCTATGTGCCTTGGCGTTTTATCAACACGTCGGCTCTGTTTGCAGAATACAATCTAACTGATAAACAGATCGAACTGGCACAAAGAGGAGCAAAGTATACAGTGCTGAGCATTGAAAAACTGGAAAAATTACCATTCACAGTGGCAGAAAAACCAGCTACAGAATGGCTTATTCATGGCAAAATCACTCTGCCTGTCACTACTTTTCAGTTTCAGTATTGCCTCAAACAAATGCAAGCAAGCAAATATAAAAGGTTGGGTAAAGAATACATTAAGACATCCTGGACTTTACCTTACACATACAGATGTTGGAGTGGGGATCGTGAAGTGTTTCTAAGCGGTACACACTGTGAAAGAGCACTAAGCGGTTCACTCATTTGTCAGGACATTTCTTTACACAGGGCTTGTAATGGCTCTGTGGCAAATTTGTCCTGCCACCAGCAGGGTACACCAGCTACTCTGATTAATCCAACGTTTGGCCAACTTTCTAATGGGAGTTACCTCATGTTGAATGATCAGAGCTGCTGTGGCATGTTGCCAGGCATCCCATATCTGGTAACGGTCGACTCCAGGGTCACTTGCTGTATGCAAGTATTGTTCCCCCCAATAGACACAGTCAGGGAGTCGCCTTTGTGGCATTCGTTGAATGTCTCTTTTATACGATTTGATACTTTAAGCAGAATGAAAGCCATGCTTATACAACAAACAGTGCCTCTGACCTCGGCCAAAGAAATCTATGATTTGCAAGTTGCAAGGACTTCGGCTGAGATACAGGCTTTAATTCGTACAAACTGCCCTATACATTTCGTGGAAATGATGGGACATATCTTTAACATGTCTGATAAGAGCGGAATTGTACATGTATTTAAGACCATCTGTTCCGTACTATTAGCACCTTTCCAGGCAGTCCTCGGAATCATCCCAAACTTCGCACATTCGGTGTTTGGTGGTGTGCCATTAATTCTAGCACTTGTTGCAGGAATACTATTTCTATTCCTACTATTACGCTATGGCAAGCCTATTCGCCAACATCACTCCGAGCGATGTGGAAAAAGCTCTCCTTTAACGAAGGTGATGTGAGCGAATAGTACAGCTTTTGGGCATGCCTCGTCCACGGGAACTTAATACAACGTGGTTCCTGTCATTCAGACCAATCTGGCAAGATTGCATCTTACCTGTTCTACGCTGCCTGTTTTGCGGTGAAGAATGCGTGCTAGACACCTGTCTAACACTCCCATCAGTCATGCCAACGGATATCGATACTCTGCTGGACCCGATCACGGCCCATGCTCTGTGTTGTCCCCAGAGGCTACCAATCCAGATGACGGCATTCATTGAGATCTCACAGACGCTTCCGGCAGCTGCTGAGGTACGAGATGGATCAACAGGCACACAGGTAACAACGGACGCGAACATTGCATCTTCTGCTGAAGGCGATGTTTCTCATCTCTGTGCAATTAACCTTCTGACGAGGTGTTCCAAATGTCACCAACTTCGGTAAACGATATTTTGGCTACGGAACTAGATGATCTCATGTATACGCCAGACCCATACACTGACTTTGATTCGGCTCACAGTGTACCAGGGAAGCAGTGAAATTTGCCCTTCATATTTTCATAACTTGGAACTTTTCCCAGAACTGAACTTTTTTCTTTTAAATTTTTGAAATGACATGGCAAAAAACAATCTGTTTACAGTAGAACTAGTCTTATAAAACGGACTTCTTTGAATACTTCCAGGGACACAATGTCACCTTACTTGTCTAACATTTCATTTAATACCATGATATGCAATGGCTTTGATTTTTCAAAAACTTATCAACCATTTCATCATATGTAAATTTTCTGTTTATTCATTCATGTTGCATTTATTTCGATTATATGCTTAGAATGAAAAAGAAGAAATGCTTTAAATGTACAGTACTTATTGCATTCAACAGCTTATTTTAAACTTCTTTTAATATGCTTTTAGAAATGTTTTTAGCAACATGTGGTACTCAATTTCATGGTTAGCACTTAATGTTTAGCATTTAGTATTATCGTTCATTCGAAAGTGGAGTGGGTGTTGTATTCCGCTTTAGGTGTCCGTATATAGGTTTTCCTGAAACATGTCCTTATATAGGTCCAATTCGCATTTCCCTTATATAGGCATAGAATCCCAGTCCTTATTTAGGCATCAGCCGTGCACTTCAAATACAGGCATGGTCACCGACATCAGTCCACCCTAACGTCACAACGAGTTCTTAGAAACCAGACCCTTAAGCTCTCGGGAGTTCCCCTAGCACAGGATTATTGATTTCTCCAAGAACTCATCTATTATGTATGAACCGTTATACCGTAAGGGTTCATTCCTGACGTCTTCCTCTGTCCGACTTCACATCAATGCTAACATTCCATAAATATACCTTCCCTTGCCCAAGCAAGTTAGAGGAGACCTCGACTTCAGAGGAGCCCGTATCCCGGCCTGACGCACTGAGAAGACGCTGTCATTCCTGCACACAGAAGAATCCAGCTTCCAGTGTTCTGACTCCCTTCGCGGGGTGTTAGAGTTCGAGTCCGGAAAGAGATTCCCACCTCTCTCATTCTCAAGGTATGGAGCTGACTAGAACCTAGAGGGACTCTTGGCATACTAGACTTAACATACTCTTAGTATACCATATTAGGGAATACTCCACCTACTTCTTACCTTTCCCTACACCTAGACTAGGTTAGGTACATTGGGGTAGAACTAGCTTAGAGACGCATCGTATGAGTACTCACATTTTTAGCTCATGTTATTTATGTACGTGAATATATGCTAAAAGATAATGCTAGCGCAGTATTATTTATTTCTACTGCTTACGCTGTACATTATTTATCTTGCATACTGTCTTGTGATCATAACAGCACATATCTCTTACACGAGAAACAAGACTGTTCAATAAAACCTTTTTATTGAAACGCCCGTCTTTCCTTTCTGTGTAACTCTGTAGAAACTAAACATGCACGATTGACTGAGTGAAACTGTTATCTATTGTTTCCACGATTCTGAGACGTGTTCCAATTCTAAAGGGAAACAAAGTGGTCATGTTTATGCGGTTGCCAGAAACTACTCCCTTCTTGTTCTCAAGGAGTTTCTAGTGGCCTCTGAGCTAGCTGGCACAAGTAATTAAGTTTAATATACTCGATAGGGACATACCGACCTCAGTCCTATGTCAAGCCTATAGGTTATATTATTCCAATGCGCAGAGCCTATTAGGGAAATAGGAACTACACTACAACCTGAAAGACCTGCACTGACTCCCAGTCAACAAGAGGATCACCTTCAAGCTCCTCACCAACGCTCACAAAGCGCTCCACAACACCGGACCAGCATACCTCAACAAACGTCTCACCTTCTACACCCCGAACCGCCAGCTTCGCTCCGCCGACCTCGCCCTCGCCACCGTCCCATGCATCCACAAGACCTCCACCGGTGGCAGATCCTTCTCCTACCTCGCCGCCAAGACATGGGACACCCTCCCCACACAGCTGCGACAGACCCAGGTCCTGCTGACCTTCAGGAGACTTCTCAAGACCTGGCTGTTCGAGCAGTAGCTGCACCACCCCCCCCCTCAGCGCCTTGAGACCCTCACGGGTGAGTAGTGTGCTCTACAAAAGACTGATTGATTGATTGATTGATTGATTGATAGTGTGTTAAATAAATGTTGTCCATTCCTCCCTTGAATTGAGGCCGCATCCCACAGTGTTGACCCTCGAGATGTACCACTGTTCCCTCAATTTTCTTTTCTCTTCCAAGTTACCACCCCATCTGTTACCAACAATCTTCTTGAGAATAAACCAGCGAAAATCCAAACACCCATGGTTGGCTTGTGTATAATGTTCAACCATAAGGGCATTCATGTTATGAGTTTTCAATGCTGATTTATGTTCAGTCAGGCGTATTATTAGCTCCCGGCCCGTCTCCCCTACATAGCCTAAACCTCAGGGGCATTGTAGGAAGTATATAACATTACTGCTACAGCAGTTGTTGAGACTTCTAGAAGCTACCTTGATGCCAATGTAACCAGTACTGCGGATATAAGTACCCAAGCGGGTGATCCTAGGATTGTTCCGCATAGAAGCGACAAAGCAGGTGATCAATCTTTGGACTTGAGTGATCTCAAAGTCCTTTCTAAGGAGGAGGGTCTATCAGCCTCTGAGGGGACAAATAATGGGCCAGCCCTCCCTGAGCATGTTCAGGCCTCAGGTGATTCACATGAAGTCTTTCCCATCTTCAACAAAGCCAATAGGATTAAGCGGTCTTCACTGTCCAGGAGCAAGGGCCTAAGACTGGAAAGAGAAAAACGCACAATAAACAAAATAACATCAAAACATCAAACATAATACAAAAAGAAAATTGAGAAGAATAACAAGAAAGATCAGATTTCAGGCTGGGAACTTGACAACTGAGAAGCCCACGGCGCCTCCCCCCATGCTTCTGAAACTTCCTCTGTGGCCCTGGGTATAGCTTCTCCTGGCGTAGCTGCAACTCCAACTGAGCTCTCAGGAGTGGATTAGAGGGCGGTCACCAAGCCCACTCAGGTTGATCATGTTGCATTTTTGGCTACCCAGAGAGAGAGGGCACTCCCTGTGGGAGCTGGAGTGGGGAATTTCAGGTCAGAGGAGGACACATGTTGTGGGTTAAATTCCACTGCAAATCCCTACGATGATGTCATCCGGGTTCTTCAATTTGTGGGTATCTTTGCTGACTCTGAGGCAGAAGGGATGCTTAATAGATCATGTATTTGGTCTCTGTATCAATCTATTCCACAGCTGGCTAAAATCTCTTCAAAAAGATATCTCTTTGGCCACCCAGCCAAAAAACCAGTGTGTCAGCTGCTTCCTGGCCATCCGTATGGGTTCACTTCTATTCTAGGGTGGTGGCTGAAGAAGTTTTGAACTCTCTGGGTCAGCTTAGGCAGTCAGACTTTGATATTTATGCTACGTCTATTCAGTAGCAGTTCTCCCCTCAGTCCTGTCAAGGTTCGAAATGAGCCGCGAGGACTGTTAGCATCCACGCTCCACCCCTATGCAATCATGTTCCCTCGCCACTGGGTGAGGGCTACCAGGTGGGAGCCAGTTTGGAAAAGATCCTTGTTGTGAAGATGGACATGGGCAGGCCAATTTATACCAACTAGGTGGAGCCTCCCGAAAAGAGTGAATCTACATAGAACTGGATTGCCAACTCAATCAATTCAAAAAAGGAGTTATCAAAACCCCTCTTTTCTAGATCCTGACGTCTTTGGGGCCAATCTTATGTCCTGGAACATTGCTGGGTTAAAAATGAACTTTGATTCGCTCTTGGTGGTTATCAAAGACAAGAAAGTCAGGATTTTTGCCTTACAAGAAACCTGGGAAACAGAGGATTGGGTGTTGCCTATGTCGTTTTTAGTCTTAAAGCAGCCAAGGGGCAGTTTAAGAGACCTGCGGGAGAGCGTAGCTTTTTTGGTATCTGTTGCTGCCGTTCGGCCACTTCCTTAAGTAAATAAAGCCTGATTGCTGAGGAGAGATAAGAGTGGGCCACATATGGTTAAGACGAGCTACTAGCATGGACGTATACATTTTCATGTCACAATTCAAGAGCGCTATTGGCTGGTATGAAGAGCAGCACTGCAAGGGTTTATTGGGTTTTAGAAGTAGTGTTAGATGGGACTCTAGCATGGTGTTGGTTACCACTCCTGTTGAATACCTTCGCCAAGGGGGGAGTAAGCTTTGTAGAATTAGCCATGAACCCATCTAGGCTCGGGCCTTACCAGACTGCAAATCGCTTATTGCCGCTCTGACCTCATCTAGGGTAATGTCCTCCTCCAGCAGGCCCAGTTCTTCCCCTCTGTCAGGAGGGTCGTAGCTACGGAGATAATCATCTTGGTGTCTCCCATCTAGGCTTTGGGCTTGATATAAAGCTGTATAGTATTGATGGAAGATATTAATTATGTCATCCGTCTCTTAGAGTAGACTGCCGTTGCCATCCTGAATTTCTGTAATGTGGTTACGTGTTGAGCGTATGCGCTTTCTATGGACATTTATCTCCACGTTCATAGTATGTTTGACCTACATATAATAGTTTCTTGGTTGCCTCTTTCATTGACATGTTTGAGTTCGCCTCTGAGGCGGCGTAGGTCCCTTAGAGTCTTATGAGATCCCCCGTCTTATGTCTAGCCTCGGCGTCTTGTATTTGGGTTTTTAGTTCTGGTTTGTGGAGTTTGGCTGCTCGTTCAAAGTCTGCTGAATGTAAGAGGAGTTCCCCCTGAACACAGCTTTTGCTACATCCCATAGGGTTTTCGTTTTCGCCAAAGTAGTGTTCGATCATGTCTTTAATGTGATCTTGGAGGGTCGGATCGTGGAACGCTACTTCATTCATTACCCATGGTGGTGGGTAGAGGAGTTGGGGGTCTGCAGGCCCCACAATTAGCCACACTGGAGCGTGGTTGGAGAGGACTTTGACGTCTATTTTGGCATCCATCAATCAATCAATCAGACATTTGTAGAGCGCGCTACTCACCCGTGAGGGTCTCAAGGCGCATGGGGAGGGGGAGAGCAGCTACTGGTCGAACAGCCAGGTCTTGAGACGTCTCCTGAAGGTCAGCAGGTCCTGGGTCTGGCGCAGGTGAAGGGGGAGGGTGTTCCATGTCTTGGCGGCGAGGTGGGAGAATGATCTTCCGCCGGTGGTCGTACGGCGGATGCGTGGGACGGTGGCGAGTGCGAGGTCGGCGGAGCGAAGCTGGCGGTTCGGGGTGTAGAAGGACAGTCGTTCATTGAGGTATGCTGGTCCGGCGTTGTGGAGTGCTTTGTGAGCGTGGGTGAGGAGCTTGAAGGTGATCCTCTTGTTGACCGGGAGCCAGTGTAGATCTCTCAGGTGGCCGGTGATGTGGCGGTGGCGAGGGAGTCCGAGGTTGAGGAGTGCAGAGGCGTTTTGTATGCGTTGGAGTCTCTTCTTGAGTGTTGCCGTGGTTCCTGCGTAGAGGGCGTTGCCGTAGTCCGGCCTGCTGCTGACGAGTGCTTGGGTGACCGTTCTTCTGGTTTTGGTGGGGATCCATCTGTAGATCTTGCGGAGCATGCGGAGGGTGTTGAAGCAGGAGGAGGAGACCGTGTTGACTTGCTGGGTCATCGAGAGCGTTGAGTCCAGGATGACTCCCAGGTTGCGTGCGTGGCTGGTGGGTGTTGGGGCAGTTCCCAGCATGGTCGGCCACCAGGAGTCGTCCCATGCGAAGGGGGTGGAGCCAAGGATGAGGACCTCCGTCTTGTCCGAGTTCAGTTTCAGCTGGCTGGTCTTCATCCACTCTGCGACGGCCTTCATTCCCTCATGGAGGTTGGATTTGGCGGTGGCCGGGTCCTTGGTGAGGGAGAGGATCAGCTGGGTGTCTTCGGCGTATGAGACGATGTTGAGGTGGTGTGCTCGGACGATGTTGGCCAGCGGTGCCATGTAGATGTTGAAAAGGGTCGGGCTGAGGGATGATCCTTGGGGTACGCCGCAGGTGATCGCGGTGGCTTCGGACCTGAAGGGGGGGAGGCGGACTCTCTGCGGTCTGCCGGTGAGGAAGGAGCTGATCCAGTCCAGGGCTTTGTCTTGGATCCCTGCGTCTTGGAGGTGTGTGCGCAGGGTGTGGTGGCAGACGGTGTCAAAGACGGCCGAGAGGTCCAGGAGGATGAGGGCCGCAGTTTCGCCGTTGTCCAGTATTGTCCTGTCGTCATCAGTGGCGGCGATGAGGGCGGTTTCGGTGCTGTGATTGCTGCGGAAGCCGGATTGGGAGGAGTCCAGGACGTTGTTCTCCTCTAGGAAGTGGGTCAGTTGTCTGTTGGCGGTCTTCTCGATGACTTGCGCCGGGAACGGGAGCAGGGAGATGAGTCGGAAGTTCTTGAGGTCCTTTGGGTCCACCTTGGGTTTCTTGAGGAGGACGTTGATCTCGGCGTGTTTCCAGCTTTCTGGGAAGGTGGTGGTCTCGAAGGAGCTGTTGATGATCTTTCGGAGTTGGGGTGCGATGTTGGAGCTTGCCTTGTTGAAGATGTGGTGGGGCAGGGGTCGGAGGGTGAGCCGGAGTGGATGGTGTTCATGATTTTGATGGTGTCTTCGTCGTTGACGTTGTGCCAGGAGAGTAGAGGGTCGATGTGCTTGGTGGGTGTAGAGTCGGGGGTGATGGTGTCCATGAGTCTAGGGAGTAGGGATCTAGACACCAGGAAGTAGTCTATGCGTGAATATGTCTTATGGGCACTAGTGAAGAATGTGTAATGGCACTCGCGTGGGTGGTGGTGTCGCCAATCATCGACCAGTTGGAGATCTAACAAGCCCTGAGGCAGGGCTGGATGAGCAGAGGACTCAGCTTGTCTGGAGTGTAAGTGGTCTTATCCCGGGACAAAGGAAGGATTGAGGTCTTCGCCTATGATGATATCTCCCTTCACGAAATGGGAAATTTGCTAGAAGAATTCTGAGTAGAATACCCCTCGCTCCCCATTGGACCCATAGACTGAGATTCTTGTTTTCGGATTAACACCGAGAGTGCCCCGTATGCCCACGTGGCAGCTCTCCCTGTCTCAATAAGTGCTATCTAATTTGAAAGTGAGGTCACACCAAAGTAAAACGGCCACCTCCATGTCTTGCTTGTGTAGGAGAAATGAAATTGATTGGGATAGCAGTGGGAACGTAAGCGCTTTGCGTATGCCTGGAGGAGGTTCGTCTCTTGGAGAAGAGCTATGTCTACCTCTTTCTGACGCAGCTAGTTGTTCAATGCTCTATGTTTACTAGTGGTACTGAGGCCCTGGACGTTGAGTGTAACGATGTGTAAGGTCATCATGTCTGAGTATGTATGTGGTCTCGGCCCGCGCGGAAGGTAAGAAGGATGCAGTGGGAGTCTGTCCAGCTGCTCTTTAATGTGGTGGATAAGTGTGTCAATAACAAAAAAAACAAAGTTAACAGAAAACAGTGCATAAATGAATGCATAAACAGAAAGGCCGTCTCACCAGTCCCAGGGAGAACACCTGGCCTGAAAAGCAACCTGTAACATGGTAGAAACACACAAGATACTGAAAACATAATAGACAGTCTTGTAGGCAGGAGGAAGACTCCCAAGGAAGAAAATCACTGGAGCCGCTCTCCTCCATTGTACTCCCAGTCAGAATCTGAGTGCATGAATCGGTGTTTAGAAGGAAGTGGTCATCTGATACACAGGGGCAGCAGCAGCCTCACGAACGCCACGTCGGAAGGAGCACTAAAGGTGGGGTGTCATCGTCAGAGGTGGCCAAGCTTAGGTCTTTGTCGGCATTGCATTTCTGCTTGTGGATTTTCTTTTTAGAGGAGCATTTTGATTGAAAGCACCTGCCTCCTCCTCTGTCCACCAGGGTCAAGTCTTTTGAGCCATGTTGAACCTCAGTGTCTGAGTGAGGAGGCATCCCCAGGGCCTCACGTGCCTCCATTGGTGTGCGGGCCACAATCCTCTTGTCAAGGTAGCTAAAGTGGAGTCAGAGGGAAAAGCCCCTTCTGTATGGGATCTTGTTAGCCTTTAGATGTAGGGTAACATCTTTAAATTCTCATTGGCAGGCCAACACGTGGGCAGAAATGTCCTGATAATTGGTGACATTATCCCCTCGGAACACCAGTGGCTCTTGCTGTTGTGCGGCTTGCATTATCTGTTCTTTCTGGTGGAAATAATGTACTCTAGTTAGGATATCTGGGGGCAGATTATTCTGTTGTTGTAGCTTTGAGAACATCCTATGTGTGTGATCCAGGAGCACTGGTTGATCATCTGGTAGCTGCAGGAGGTGGGACAAGAGGGCCTGAACGTGCGTCCTGTGCTCCGCCTGGGGGACCTTTGCTGTAATGTCTTTAATGCAAAAGTTATTTCACCAGGAGCGATTTTCGAGGTCGTCAATTTTATCTTGGAGAAGTTCCTGGCTTCGTTTAAGCTTTTCTGGATGGGTCATGCGATCAATGTTGTCTAGGGCATGATCAGCAACCGTAGATTCAACTGTTGTCAGGTGAGAGTCTGTTTGGCATAAGGACTGGTCGAGATCTGCGATGCCCGTAGTGAAATCTTTTTGTAATGGCTCAATGTCTTTTCGGAACTCTAGTAGTAAATGCTGAATGTCTTCTCTGGTTGCAGGGGCCCAGGTCATGGCCGTCTTCTAAGCATGGAGACGATGCCAGGGGGTTAACCTCCCCTCAGGAGCATGTCTTTAATGGTGCTAGATCGCGGGGTCCTGGTCCTATTCATTGCCATTTTGGAAGGGGCAAGAGATGTCACCTCTGTGTTTGCAAAGTACGGCACGTGTAAACGATGTCATCAAAAGCAGCCCTGCGATGGCCCCCAGTTGCCTCTTCAGGCCTAGTGGTACCGTAGGGCACTGGTCAGCAATATTGGAAGGCCCAACCCCACCGGGTAGTATGGTTTGCTTGCTTTAGCTAGCGCTGAATGGGCTAGTCGCACAGGAAGCCCATGTGAGGAGACAATGCGTCAGGAGTCCGCCACCTTTTCTAGGATTTGGGGCTAGTCTGTGCTCCTGTGGGACATTCATTGTCCTCTGGGCCCTCTCTTCCTATTCTGATAACTCCATGGAGGGGGTGCTGCTGCTGTGCCTGAAGGCCTACCTGCCTCTCCCGCAGGTGCAGGTAGACATAGAGCCAGTCTATGCTTCAAGGCGCTATTGCAGTAATACTGGGATGCATCCACTCCCAATGTTCAGCACCAGGCTGAGGTGCGCCAGGGAGCTGGGGCCCGTGCAGCTGTGGGGACCACAAAATGATTACACCCTCCCCAGGGCTCTTGGAAGATTGTCTTGTGGCTGGTCAACAGGGGGCGTCATGTCCAGAACCTCAGTGGTGCACCCCGACCCCAGTAAGCGACCCTGCAGAGCATGCCAGCTGCCCTAGGGAATGTCTGTGATGTAATGGCAGCTGGCATTCTGTAGGCGCTACTTGCTCCTATATGCTGTGGACCACCCTCACTCGCTTCAGTGCCCCTTCTTTCTCCTCACTAGGGCGGGGATATCTGTACTGGCCCTTGCTATATGGTGCTCACCTTTCTCTGAGGCACACCAGCCACAGTGCAAGACTGCAGCCCGCACCGCAGGCCTTCACATCGCTGCACTCATGCTAGCGGCAGGCCCCTGGAAGCGCCGACATAGCGGGTGCATTGCAGGTAATGCAGGTGGTGTTGTGCCGTATGGAATCTCGCTTTGCCCCTCTAGAGACCACGAGGGAAAATTAAATAAATAATTAATTTTCCTTTGTGGTCATCTCTCGAAATCCCACCTCACCTGGCCCCACCGCCCTACCGCTCTTACTGCAGCGGCCGCAACTGAGTTTGAGAAAGTTGTCTCTCATCCAATTGGCTTTGTTGGTCATGAAGTTGCAGAAGTTGGTTTCGGCGTTGGTGGGGTCCGCGGTGAGCGAGAGGATAAGTTGAGTGTCCTCTGCATAGGAGATGATGTTGAGTCCATGGGATCTGACAACATCTGCGAGGGAATCATGTAGATGTTGAACAGAGTGAGGCTAAGGGATGATCCTCGGGGTACGCTGCATACAATGTCCTTGGGTGTGCAGGTGAAAGGGGGCAGTTGGATGCTAGATGTACGTCCTGTGAGAAAAGATGCGATCCACTTGAGGAAACAGCACCTCTATGTGTCATATATTGACTTGTCAACTGCGTTTGACACCATGAATAGGTCTCTTATCTGAATAAAGATGGACAGATGGAACTGCCCCCGGGTCTTTTGAAGCTGTTAGTTCAATTGCATAAGGGGCTCATGGCCTAGAGTGGAACTTGGGGATAATGGGACCTTATCCAAAAAGATCAGTACCCCCATAGGGTTGAGGCAAGGTTGCATCCTGGTGCCACTTTTGTTTTCCATTGACATAGCGGATGCCATGGTAGGCTTAAACCAGGTCTCATCCTTTCCTCCTAAGTTGGGGAGGGAGACTATATCTGCTATGTTTTGTGCGGGTGTTACACTGTTATGAGACCTGACGGCGGTCAGTCTGCAAAGGCAACTTGATGCTTTCTAACACCACTACAAGGGAAATGACCTAAGTATCAATACGACCAAAACTAAGGTCATGATTTTTTCAAGAGGAAGGAGGTGGTCCTTGAGGTTTAGGTGGTGGTTGAATGGTGTTCAAGTGGAGGTGGTTAAGCAGTATAGATACTTGGGCCTGTTATATAGCCATAATCAAAATTTCAAAGTTCATGTCTCCCTTCAGGAATAACATGCCAAGTCTATTGCTGGAGCACTACCAAGAGTCAATTTAGCTTTCGGCCACAAGTCTGTAGAGGTTTTGAGAGAGGCTTTCATTGCGAAAAGTGTTAATCTGTTAATCTATGGATGTGATATTTTGTTAGAAACACAATTTGAAGTGTCTGCAAATTATTGAAACAACCATTTGGAAAAAATGGTTGGGACTGCCCATAGGTTCAGTGAATAGCACCTCGAGGCTTGAGTTGAGCCTTACTAACATCCTTTTCAAATATAAACAGAGGTTGCCCAATTATTGGGTGGGTCTTTTGAAATCTGAAGAAGGCTCTTTGAGGCATTTGATTAAACTCCACTTACAAGAGAAGTGTATAGGTCAATGCCCCTTTAAATATGTCAGAGTCCCAACAGAAACAAACATTAAAATGTCTAGTAAAAGAGTGTTCGCTGAATAGCGACCTTGCTCACGTCTCAGTTTTGCCAACGGCACAGACACGCTCGGAGTGGTGAAGGGGCTGAGATGAAGCACGAGGTCTTTGATGTCCTTGAGACCTCAGAGAGAACAGGGAGCAAGCCGACAAGCCCTTGGAGATCACTTTTGGGGAGAAGGCAGAGTTCAGGTCTCCTTCCACAGAGTCAGGGAGCAACAAGGCAACAACCAGGAAAGTAGTCCAGTTGAGACCTTGGGGCCACCCAACAAGCAGCAGGCAGCAGGGCAACACACAGAAAAGCAGTCCAGATGAGTCTATTGGGCAGCATCACAGTCCTTCTGACAGAGTTTCAGTCCAAGATCCATAAGTGTCTGAGTTGATGGGTTCAGAGACCCAGGGGCTTATTTACAAGCCCCTTGCGCCCACCCATACGTCACTTTTCTCATGTTAAAAATTGCAAAAGTGGCGCAAGGGGCTTGTAAATAAGCCCCCCAGTATTTATACCTAAAGGTGCCTTTGATGTGGGGGAAACTTCAAAGAGTGGTTTTGAAGTGCACCAGTATCCCTTTCAACCCAGCCATGGCTCCAGACTACCAGTGGGGGGTAATCAGTTCTTTGTGTGGGGTCAGGCCACTACCCTTTAAAGTGTAAGTGTGAGCCCCTGCCTCCTATCTACCCAGGAAGACGCATCAGAAAGTAGAAGAATGCTGATGGGTGCTCAATAACACCCAACCCTTCCTGTGTTTGTGACTGTCTAGCAGGAATACACAAAGGGGAACTGTCCTCTAGCGCAGACGTGCATTAGAGACAGTCTGTAAGGCACACAGAGCAGTAAGAGCACAGAAATATCTTCTTTCTAAAAGTGGCATAAAATAGCAATGTTAAATCTGACTTTACCAGTGAAGAGGATTTATCATTACAATTCCAAAGATATGAAGCATGAAAAAGCTACTCCTTTCTGATCAGGAATTACAGCTTAAAGGTATTTTAAGGAATTCCCAATGCTAGCCTGTGAGAGGAGTAGGCCTCACAGCAGTGAAAAACTAATTTAGCTGTTTGTAACTACCAGGACATGTAAAACATAAAAGTACATGTCCTACGTTTTACTTACATAGCACCTTGCCCTTTGGGTTACCAAGGGCATTCCTTAGGGGTGTCCTATATGTAATAAAAGGGGAGTTTAAGGCTTGGCAAGTAATTTTAAATGCCAAGCTGAAGTGGCACTAAACTGCACACACAGGCTCTGCAATGGCAGGCCTCAGACTTGGTTAAGGGGCTGCTTATGTGAGTGGCACAATCAGTGTTGCAGGCCCACTAGTAGCATTTAATTTACGGGCCCTGAGCACATGTAGTGCACTTTATAAGGGACTTATACGTAAATTAAATATGCCAATTGGGTATGAGCCAATGTTACCATGTTTAGGGGCGAGAGCACAAGCACTTTAGCACTGGTTAGCAGTGGTAAAGGGTGCAGAGTCCTAAAGCCAGCAAATACGAGTACAGAAAAAGAGGTGGAGGAAGGCAAAATGTTTGGAGTGACCCTTCAGAGAGGGACATTTTTTGGGGGGCATGGCCAAGATGGTGGAGTGAGCGGATGTGCTCTGAGGTCCCACTGCTCCGGCGATCTAGCCAGCTGCCTCGGTGCCCAAACCCAAATGAGCGCTGAGCTGGGTCCTGAGGGTGCTGGGAGGACCTCTGGGCCTGGGGGGGCGTGCTGGGATCACGGACTCCGGTGGGAGACACCGCGATTGATCGGCCTGTGGTGTGTCGAGGCCGCGTGAAGAGCCACGTCTGTGGGTGCCGATACATGCCGCAGATTTGGCATCGCGAGCCCAGACAGCAGGAGGCCCAAGGAGGGCAGCCGGCCTGGGGGGATGACTCCCCTACCCCTCGGCGCCCCGAGTGATTTGGGTGTTGGTGGCTATGAGGCAGCCCATCGATGGCACCGGAGTGAGTCCGCTCTCCCTGGGGCCTGAAAAGCAGAGACAGAGTCGTGTGGCAGGTGCACCCGACGAAGCGATTGCAGGAGTGCACAGACCGTGGTGACTCGCAAAGGGGGGGGTTGTCAAGTCGGCTGGGAAACCCGGGTGGGGGGTCTTCTCCACTTTCCCTGGGTGCCAGCGCGGGCTCAGTGTTGGTACAGACCCCCCACCACAGGTAAAGCCTCACTGGGTCTGAGGGTGCCACACTAGCTGGAGAGTGGTCCTAACCACACAGGGTGGCAACTGCTATTACCCAAAAGCTCTGGGGCCCGCTGATAGCGCCTGTTCCAGGATCATTTGCATCGACTCTCTGTCTCTGCTGCTTGGGGGAGAGGCCTATCTGGCAGCCGCTCCCTTGAGAGGGAGTGGAGGACACGGGGACCTGCGTGCCTGTAGGACTTACCCGTGGGTTGCCAGGTGGCGGCAGAAGGTGCACTGAAGGATTGGATGGGTGCACTCTGGACTGGGTGGCAGACATGACCTTCTCTGCATCCTATTGGGGAGACTGTGGGGTGCATCTCCCTCTGCCTGAACATTGCTGTACATGCCTGGGGGCTGTTAGAGTCCCGGCCTGACCTGGGACTCCCAACATTCGGACACCACGTCCACCCTTGGCCCCGGTGGAACGTCTATGACTCGTGACTCCTGAGTGGCATGGGCCGGTAGCCCACAGCTCCAGAATGGTGGCACAACACACTAAAAAAGACTGCTCCCTCAAAGACATGCTCACGAAGCCCTCCATCTCATTGCCGCTGGAGCACCCAGGCACCTCAAGCAGGCCTACGTCTCCTGGAGATGTCGAGGGTGAAGCGCCAGTCACGAGTACTTACCTGGAAACGCTATTCTCCCCCCTCAGGGAAGACTTGCAGACAATCAAGAAGGACCTGGTGCAGGAACTACAAATGGTCTGAAACGAGGTGTCTGAGATCAGAGACAGAGTTGACACCCTGGAAAATCACAAAATATCCAGAGATGAGGATATTGAACAGCTCCGGCAAAAACTCATTTGACTCACCGACCAGCAAATCGTTCTCCAAGCCCATGCTGAGGACCTTGAAAATACGTTGCGACACCACAATATCAGAATAAAAGGGGCTCCCAGAGCAGTGGAGTGGGAGGACATTGGAGAATATGTAACGGCCCTCTTCGACCAGATCTTAAGGGATACTCAGGCTGAGGACATCCGGCTAGACAGAGTACACAGATTGGGACCTCCTAGGTCCACAAACATGCCACCCTCGGACATCCTGGATTGCGTCCACAACTTTTTCCTGAAGGAGCGGATTCTCTGCAAAGCCAGAGATATCAATCCAATAAAATTCCGTGGCCATCCCCTTCAGCTGTTTCAAGATCTCTCGACAATCTCGCTGCAGAAAAAACAAGAGTTTCGCCCAGTAACAACTTTCCTCCGTGACAAAAGCATCACGTACGCCTGGGGCCATCCCTTTTGCCTGGTCTTCTCGTGGGAGGGGAAGCTCCATCAAATTGGCTCCCTCAGAGCAGCCTGTGACTTAATGCTGATTGAGGATTCTGAGGAACCTTCCCCCCACACGAAAGCGGAGGGCCCCGGGGCCATGCGATGCTCCCACTAGAAGAGGAAACTTCACGGTATGGGGGTCACGAGGCCTGACCCTGCCACGATCGCCCAAGAAAGGAGGGTGGTTCTGAAGGGACTGGCTGAAGAGCCAACATCATAAGATATCGCCTGAGGCGCCAAAGTAGCAACTTCACTGTTTCTCCTAGGTTTCCTAGACGCAGGCCAGGGCTCGGAGGGTCGGAGACCTTCACTGGGGAGATTGGCCAACCATGGACCCCACTCTTTGTCTTACCTCCTGCAAAGGCACTGACGTCGTTGGATGCCTTGCTCCTTCCAGGGACTCTGTTTACGCGTTTTCTTTATTTTTCTATCACAGTTATGTTCATTGTTGGGATTGTTATGAGGGTACCAAGATACTTGGCCCTTAAGCTATACATGAAGATACTCACACACTCAGATAGGTACTCTTACGCTAACTCATGCCACTGGGCAAATCAGGTCTGGGTTATGAATTTTAGTGCAGGTACATACAGACCCTCAGATGCAAGGTGACCCCATGAAGGTGATTTCCCTAAACGTGAAGGGACTTAACAACCCTGTCAAGAGGCAGGCAGCCCTCTCATATCTGGAGCGTACTCGGGCAGATAGCTGTCTTCTCCAGGCGACTCACCAGAGCATTCCAGCACCAATTGTTTTCCTCTACAGGCCAGAAAATGGCTGGGGTGGCCATCCTGTTCTCACGTAACTTCCGGGGGAAGGTTGGACATTAACTGATAGAGCTTAGAGGTCGCCTCCTGGTCTACCCCGTACAGCTAGGCACCCAGACACTTATCTTGGGCTCCCGCCAGGAACACTTCCTACGGACGGCCATAGCATACACCCTTGCTTCACAGGACTGAGAAGTTGCAATAGGGGGCGACTTCAATTTGGTATTTAATAATTAAATAGATTGCTCGGCCCACAGGGAGGGAGGTGCAGGGGGCACTCTCGGGGGAGTGTGCAGCCTGGCCCCAGGAGATGGGCATGATAGACTTATGGAGAGAACACCATCCCCATTCCGGGGATTACACTTTCTATTTGCATGTGCATAGGACTTACGCCCACCTAGATCACTTCTTGGGCTCCAGGGAACTCCAGCGGTTGGTCACGTCGGAAGACATTGAGCCAAGATCTCTCTCTGACCATTCAGGGCTTGTTCTTGGGTTGCACACACCACTGGCTGGAGACGCCCTGCGGCAGTGGAGATTGCGGGAGAAGCTTCTTCAGAGACCAGAAGTGGTGGGCCAGATTAGAAAAGCCATTACTGATTACCTTAACGTCAACGATAACCCCAACATTACCGCATCCATAGTCTTTGATGCCCTGAAGGCAGTTATGAGGGGCGAGTTTATTGCGCTCTCAGTGTCAGAGAATAAATTGCAAAAGACCAAGAGGGAAGAACTACAGAGACAGGTGCGCGAACTGGAGCATATCCATCTCCGCACGGAGCTCCGAGAATATGGCGCAAGCTGGACATAGCCAGGAAACAGCTTGGTTTGGACTTAGACAGGGCTGAATATTCTCTTATTAGACTAAAGCACTCCTTCTATGTTGGGGGGTATACGTGCAGGAGGTTCCTGGCAAACAAGCTCAGATACAATCGGCGAGGGTTGATTCCCTACTGACCACCCAGGGGGCACCCTTTCAATGGGATGACCTGATATCGTCCAGGTTCAGCGAGTTCTACTAAGATTTATACTCAGAGCAGCCCATCCCCACTGAGAACCCGGCTCGTTACCTCCACACCGCGACCACTAACTGACTGACCGAAGCACAGGCAGCCTCGCTCAATTGTCCGATACGCATTGAGGAGGTCATAGCTGTCATATCCAGACAAAAACCTCTTAAGTCACCATACACCGACGGCTTCCCATCAGTCTTCTATAAAACCTTCTGCCCTGAACTAGCTCCAGTCCTCACGAGGCTCTTCAATCTGATATCGGACGCAGCCACACTCCCACCCTCGATGCACGAGGCGACCATTATCGTCATTCCTATGCCCGGGAAAGATGGTCGGCACTGTGCGAACTATCAGAGCATCTCTCTAATGAATGTAGTTGTGAAACTGTTCACCGGTGTCCTGGCGGCCCATCTCAATCGCTTTATACAGGGTCTAGTGGCCCCTGATCAAGTAGGCTTTATTCCGCAGAGGCAGTGCGCCGATAATACCAAGTGACTCCTCCATATCATAGACAAAGCCAACCGCGTCAAGAGCGAAAAAATGCTACTATTGGTCGATGCCAAGAAAACATTTGACCACGTGCATTGGCCCTATCTGGAGACAACATTGACCCACTTTGGCATGGGGGAGCAGTTCCACTCCTGGGTCTTAAGCAACTACGGGGTCCCAAAAGCCTCAGTGAGAGTCAATGGGCAAAGCTCCACAAGCTTTCAATTAGAAGGGGCATGCGGCAGGGTTGCCCCTTGTCACCCCTCTTATTTGCACTCTATATGGAGCCATTTGCAGAGAGGGTGAGGGGCCATCCTCAAATCAAGGGAGTTCTCTCTTGAGGGGAGGAACACCTTATCAGTTTATACACAGACGATGTCATGGTGATGTTGGACGACCCCCGGGAGACTCTGCCCCACTTACTGGAAGAGATGAAGGAGTTTGGAGAGGCCTCAGGTTTTTGCATGAACCTCCATAGGTTTTTGCATGAACCTCCATAAGTTGCAGGCGCTTAACTCATCAGTCTCGCCAAGTACGCTGGCTTCCTTAAACCGGCTCAAAGGGATGTGCGCGCTTTTATAGGCATTACTTCGTATTGTCGCACTGGATTCCTAACTTTTCCTTACTAACAAAGCCGCTGCTGCAACTAACTACTATAGATGTGCATGAGCCCTTGCCCTGGACGTCTGAATGTCAACAAGCTTTTGAGCAACTAAAGG
Organism: Calotriton arnoldi; assembly: GCA_963921515.1. Lineage (NCBI taxonomy): Eukaryota > Metazoa > Chordata > Amphibia > Caudata > Salamandridae > Calotriton > Calotriton arnoldi. Next base: position 713,578 of record CAWUFW010005477.1, on the reverse strand, counting down.
TCGCGTTTGCTCTGCGCCTGTGCTTGGCACGCCGGATTACCAGAAGCTGTTCGTGTTGTATGTACACGAGACGGCTGGCTGCGTGCTCTCTGTCTTAACACAAGCCTTTGGAGGTAAGCAGAGGCCGTGTGCTTATTTTTCTGCGCTTCTTGATAACGTTGCGAGAGGCCTCCCGAGCTGTTTAAGAGTGGTCACGACTGTGGCCATCGCTATCCGACAATCAGCAGGGCTCGTCCTTGATACCGATCTCACAGTCATGGTACTGCATGCTGTGGATACACTTTTGAACAGAACAAAGACGCAGCACTTTACCAGTGCGCGTCTGACTGGCTATGAACTGACCCTATTCGCACCACACGTCACCATCAAAAAATGTGCCACTCTGAACCCAGACACGTTACTACCCCTCCCTTCTGAGAGTGAGGAAATTGACATCCATGATTGTCTTTTTCGTACCGAAGAGGAGACGAAGGGACGGGTAGACCTGACTGATGTTCCCCTATCTGAACCCCAAGGGGAGCTATATGTTGATGGCTCTTGTTTCAAATTACCGGATGGCACAACAACTACAGCATATGCCATAACTACCTTGCACACAGTAGTTGAGATGTCCCGAGTTCCCTATCAATAGGCCCAAGCTGCAGACTTCACAGGGGCAACCCTGTCCATAGCGATGAGTGTTGGCGACAATGCGGGGCTAAGGGCACCCTCACTCATATTTTATAGGACTGTCCTAAGTTGACTTCATTATGGGATTCTGTGTTAATAGACACTGACATCCACTTCCCCACTCAAAACCCCAGGTTCCCATAATTTACTTTACTAGCACTCCCCAATGCCCTTACATACCCGCTTACAATGTGCAGGGGATGACATATTAGTATAGCTCTGGGGGCAGCCCATCAAACCATTCTGGCACTTTGGGGCACCGCCACTACACCAACGCACCTAGGATGGCTTCAGCGCATTTGGCATGTTCTCAGAATGGAGAAGGTGACCCCCACTCTCTCTGCCCAAGATGACTCGTATAGAACCTTGTGGCAACCATACATAGCCCTCCTGTTCCAGGAATTCAGGGAACTGACCTGCCCGTCTACTTGCGGCTACTACATCTTACAGCTCCGCCCCTACAAAAGACAAAGAGGCCTCCTCTGAGTGACACTCGTTTGACTACTCTCTTCTTGTATTGTCATATTGCTATTGGTAACCGGGGAGGGTTTGGGGTGGGGGATAGGGTTTCTTTGAAAATGTTGCGCTTTATGGTTGCAATCTATCTGAAAGTAGATTTCACAATTCGGCAAAGTTCGTTATTTGAGAGTGCATGTAAAGCTGTAACAATAAAACAAATTTAAATCACAGAGAGGGCCATTTTCCATTACAGGGCCTTAGCAAAATTCCTTTCTGTGGTATCTGAAAATTTAGCTACCATGACCACTTTTCGTTAGGGATTTTCTGTTAACTATGTAATCAATATTTTAGTCGAGCTCAGGTCCTCGAAGTCTGGAACCATTGAATGTACACTTTCTTTTTTCTAACAGGGGAAGGCCAATCTTTAAAAAAAAAGTTTTAGCTCCTGGCTGAACACTGTGTCCGTGAGTCTGTAAGAATTGTATCCTGTTACCATATTTTACATTTTAGAATGTGAATTTGAATGCAGTTATGCACAATTTGCCCCTACTGCACAATTTGCCTCTATATTCAATATGCCTTTATTGCACAATTTGCCTCTACAGTACATGTTCGGCATTTTAAGGTCAGGGCTTGTGTTGTTCAAGCAGTCACGGGTCCAGTACTGAGGTGGGATTTGCATAGTAACTATCTTTTTAAGCTGTATGTGTGTACTATTTTTTATCCTGAACTGTTCAGTAGTTCCATAATTGGAGGTATTGATCCGTATGTGATCATGGGTTGTTCTGACTGGTGATTTTATTAATTTTATGTTTTATTGTTAAGCCGTGAGATGTACGGTTTGTATTGCATAATTTGCAAGATATCAAACTAATAAAATTTACGGTACAATACTCTGCAAGACTGCTTTGCTGCCTGGAGCCTGCTTTAAACCCACAGAGGCTAGCCCTGCTGTTGAGCCCTGCATCTTCACCTGAACCAAGGACTACCAGAGTGACTCCAAGGGTTAGTTTGCTGGTCTCCTGTTCAGAGCCAAAGGGACACAAAAGGTTCCCACCACCTTGAACCTGCACCCAGCCTGCGTGAGTCCTGAAACTCCAAGTGGTGTCCCGCCAGTCCTGGGCCCTTGGTTGAGGTGCTAAAGGTGCCCAGATGGGCAAATCCCAAAACTGAGGACTTAGAAAGCTTTTGGCTAAAAACTGCTCTGAGAACCAGGAGGAGATCTGGAACAACTAGCTCGCCTATCTGCCTCAGGTGCATCTCCGGTCGGATTGACTTTGAGGCTTCTCCTGCTACGTTCTTCTCCACGGCAACAAATCCTTTTCAGTGGTCCTTCACCAAAGGGGGTATCCGGCCTCATGGAACTGTCTTTAGCTATAGTCCTCTGCCTCGTCCCGCTGGAGATTTTCGACTTCCAAAAAAGAGACTAAGTCACAACATAGAATTTTTACACTGCCACTTTGACCAAAGGCTCCCCACCGATGATGCTCCCTCCTCGGACAGCGCCTGCAGCCTTGCCACTCTGAACCTTACCTTCTCAGAAAATTTTTCTCAAAATGTCTTCTATGTCTGGAGGTAAGCGCTGACCGGGCCCACTCCACTTCTTGTATCTGAACCGTGCTCCATCGCGTTCAGTCATATTTTTTTACTTTGATCCGGTTTCGTGCTACTAGATGTCTGCGGTTGGCGCTTTGATCTTTTAGGCACAGGTTTTTACTAAAAACTTTAAAAACTCATTACTCTGGTTCTACTGATTGGATTTTTGTAGTTTTGGTATCAAAAATTTTAATAAAATGTACTCTATTTTTCTAAGTTGGTGTGGTATTTTTCTTGTGTGCTTCCACTTTATTACTGTTTCTGTGCTGCATAAATGCTGTACACATTTGGGGTGGGCGGAACTCACAGAGTTTTACTCTACAGAACGCATGGAGTTACATAAAAACTCTGCGCGATTCCACGGAGTTCCGCCCACCCCTAAATAGGTCAGGGCCACATGTCAAGCCAGTAATAAGTGTTGCAATCTATGAGTGAGCAGCTTTCCTCGTTCTCTCCAGCTAATGGACCATAATGGTCAGGCTCCTACTGAACGCGGACTAAGCCTTGATTGTCCAACAAAAGCTTAACATCTAATCTTATAATTTAAATACTATCAGCTGGAATACACATGCCCGGCACCCTCGGATACGCTGTGCAATACAGCTCTATTATGCCTCACCAGATGCTGCTGCAGTATTCACACACTCCGTGTTAACTCTCATGACTTATTCACCAGCCACTTCTTCCCTTCCTCTCGCCGCGCGCTCTGCAAATTCAATCCGAGGGCAGCTCAATTTCAGCACGTGTCAAAGAAACGTTGGGGGTGGAGAGGAGTGCACTTACCCCAGGAGAGTGATGTACTTCGGCATCGACCGTCACATAAAGGAACCTGGGGTCAATTACGGATGTTTCCTCCAAATCCCAGCCTGCCGGCACCATTCAGTAGCCCGATGTAACTTTGCAGTAGAACCCACTAGCCAATCAGCCTGTAGAGGAGGCTGGCGCGTCGACCTGTCATTCCTTTGCAGGTTGAGCTATTGTCCGACACTTCCTTCCAGTCGCTTCAGTAATCCAGCGCGAATCTACAACACCCAGTACCTCTTCTCTCCTCCCTCCTTAGTCCTTGCACTTGCTCGGGGCACGTAACGCTGTTCACTGATAATACTGCGTCACACCGCTTGTTCTGTAAACACCTCGATGAAACCTGTCCCTCGAATTGCATCATCTGCGTCTTCCTCGGAGTGGGCTGGACCGGACGCATCCAGCCGGCCCCCGGTGATGGGTATAATAAACAGGTCTCAGCAGGCCTCTGGCTGGTGAAAGAGCCAAGGACGGGTACCACCCTGCACACATGCTATGTGATGTGAACAGAGCAGTCAGATAAAAGGTGAAAAGGTCAGTGGTAGTCAAGCTCTGCACACAAGTCCTGCGCTGCACAGCGGAGCAGTGCTGCCCCCTGGAGAGTGCAGGGACAGGCCCACTCTGCAGACCATCCCCAGCATTGCTCCCTGGAAGGTGAAAGGTCAGAGTCTGTCTCAGTCTGTAGACAGAGCTGCCCACCATCCCCAGCTCTGCACACCTGGGCAGAGCAGCCCCTGGAGGTGAAGGGTCAGCGGCTGGGACAGTCTATAGACGGCACTGCCCACATTGCACACCATCCCCAGGTCTGCACTCCTGGGCAGAGCAGCCCCTCGAGGTGAAGGGTCAGAGGCTGTGACAGTCTGTAGACAGAGCTGCCCGCCCTGCACACCATCCCCAAGTCTGCACTCCTGGGCAGAGCAGCCCCTCGAGGTGAATGGTCAGAGGCTGTGACAGTCTATAGACAGAGCTGCCCGCGCTGCACACCATCCCCAGGACTGCACACCTAGGCAGAGCAGCCCCTGGAGGTGAAGGGTCAGCGGCTGGGACAGTCTGTAGACGGCACTGCCCACCATCCCCAAGTCTGCACTCCTGGGCAGAGCAGCCCCTCGAGGTGAAGGGTCAGAGGCTGTGACATTCTATAGACGGCACTGCCCACATTGCACACCATCCCCAACACTGCACTCCTGGGCAGAGCAGCCCCTCGAGGTGAAGGGTCAGAGGCTGTGACAGTCTATAGACAGCACTGCCCACATTGCACACCATCCCCAACACTGCACTCCTGGGGAGAGCAGCCCCTCGAGGTGAAGGGTCAGAGGCTGTGACAGTCTATAGATGGCACTGCCCGCGCTGCACACCATCCCCAGGACTGCACACCTGGGCAGAGCAGCCCCTAGAGGTGAGGGGTCAGCGGCTGGGACAGTCTATAGACGGCGCTGCCCACATTGCACACCAGCCTCAGCAGAGCAGCCCCTAGAGTTGAAGGGTCGGAGACTGGGACAGTCTGTAGACAGAGCTGCCCGCGCTGCCCACCATCCCCAGGTGGGCTGCACACCTGGGCAGAGCAGCCCCTGGAGGTGAGGGGTCAGCGGCGGGCTCAGTCTGTAGACGGCGCTGCCCGCGCTGCAATGGGACTCTTCAAGCGCGAGAAGGAGCCAGAGATGACCCCGGCAACCTCTCCTTTCTGGGTTATATTATGCATGATACATGGCGGGTTAATTGTAGGGTTCGGTGTGTTTGTTTTGTAAGAACGAGGTATTTTAGTTGGAGACTTGACGTTGCTTCGGAATTGTTACCAATGCTGAGGAGCGTCTCAACCTCTTCGAATAATCCATCAATTTCATTAAGAGTGCAATCCTTGCTGCATGTCTTAGGACCTTAGGCGTTCTTCTGCTTGTCCCCAGAAGAGGCTCAAACACTTTTCGCCTGCCCATGTCTTATAATCAAGATTTCGGTTTGAATGTTTAGCGTTAAGAAAGTAGCCATTAAGATTGGATGAGACACAAACTGCAACCCTCTGATATGCACACAAGGACAAAGGAGCAGTGGATTCAGTAATCAATTACGTTCGCTATTATGGACTCTGTATTCTCTGTAATAGGTTAAATGGATATCATGCTTTCAGCCCAGATCTTAGGGAAGTGGCCCAACTCAGCCTCTTCCGGATGATGATGAGCGAAGACTGGCCCACCCTGTGCCCAGGCACACCCCGCACGAGTCCCACACTGCGGATGTTCTGCTGCATTTTTGAGGCACAGAAGCAGAGGTTCCCCACCACCACCACCTAAGGCAGCTTGGGACAATGAGTCCCTCCGTGATTAAAAGCGTCCTACGCTGTGGGAGTCCTGCTGCATTTTGGTGGCACTGGAGCGGAGACTCCTACCCCCTTATGCAGCGTGAGTCCAGAGCTTCCTGGGACAATGAGTCCTACAGTGAACAAATGCAACCTATTTCAGTAGAGAAACTAGGGGTCTAATTTGGAGGAGGGAATTCATTCTCCTACCTCGCCGCCAAGACCTGGAACTTCCTGCCCCTCTACCTCAAGCAATCTGTGTCGCTGACCCAATTCAAGAAGGACCTCAAGACCTGGCTCTTCGAATGATCCTCCACGCCCAGAGGGACCAGCAGCCCCACCCTCCCCACCCCCCAGCTCCTTGAGACCCTCACGGGTGAGTAGTTGTGCTTTATAAACCCCTGATTGAGGGATGAAACTCCTAAAATAACTCTATGATTTGCAGTTCACGCCAGTTACAAGTTTCACCCCATAGCCCACCCTGCTGGCATCAATGCAGCCCATGGTTAGACTGCAGATGACACTGTAGTAGATCCTTGTTGCAGTTAATGCCTTGGGGTACGTTTCTACGGCAATCCTTAGGAATAGTATGAAATTTGACAAACACCAGACAACAAAAAGTTTGTTCCTCCTGGAACTTTTTCAGGGCTTGGCATAAGTCCTGACCCTTTCCTTATACTGTGGTCTTTGCTTCACACAGTATAGGTGGAAATCGTTTATGCAATCAGTCAGATAACATATGGAAAAAGAGGGAATCACTGGAGGAGATCAACCAAGCAACAGGAGGCACAATCCACCATTCAATGCAGCTATCAATGAACAGTAAGTACTGAATAAGCTTCACAAACTTGAAAAAGGTGGAGAGGTCATTGGTAAAGATGCAGGCACAGGAAGGAATATTAGTGGAGCTGGAGCAGAGAAAGCCAGAATGTAGCAAACCTCTGTTGAATGTTTCATGCATAATTCAACAGCAGGGACTTGTGGACCCCGAGGCATGTATGCAACCTGTGCTGCTGAATCAAGCATGTGTGAATGATTCTGCAGCAGGGATTCCTTGTTAGGGCTCACAGACCTAAATGTGGTTTGCTGACATTTTTGTGCCGCAGTTTTATTTTGTCCTGTGCAGGTAATGCATGACAGGAAGGTTTTAACAGGCACAACCTGGCACCAAAAAAATGCCAGTTATGTGTATGTACTGATTTTTTCCAATGACAGTTCACAAATTTGACGATGGGTCAACAAATCCAAGATTGCAACCTTCAGAATGTTTTTTAGGCATCCTGCCATTCAAATACTCAGTTTTGGGATGTGAATGCTGGGGAAGATATGCAAATCCCATGGATCTACGAATAACAGGAAAAATATCTACGCTTTTTTGCCCTTCATTTTTTTCAAGGGTTTTTTTTAAAGAAAATATCGAAGGTATATTCACAACTTAACAGAAAGGTTATGTGTCAGAGTGGCCGCAGACTCAGTGTCAAATATGGTACAGTTGACCTGTATCTGAAGGCGGGAAAAAATGTTGGGAACCCTCTTTTACTTATGACGTCCTTGTGAGCTATCCATCACCTTGGATAGATATTCTTAACTGCCCGTATCTCCCTTCCATAGAGGCTGATGATGCAATATTGCCTTGCCCCATAAAGAAGAGACGTCGTGCTGTGTCCAAGATCAGACTTTTGACTGGCGCTGATAGAGGTGCCTGTAAACCAAATAAATCCAGCAGTCCATATTAAAAATGATTAGATGAAGAGACCAAAGCATTTGTGGAAAGTCAAGTCTATGACGCTTCTGAATGACGTCAGTGTGTCTTCCAGTCACGGAGAAGGAGGCAGAGAATTCCAAAGAGACGCTGCACATGCGGAAAAGGACCGTCCTCGCGCTCTAGGTTCTGGAATTCTTTGCACCTTATGGGGGGTGGCAGAAGAGGATCTCAGCGTCCTAGGAGGTCTGTAATGTTCTAGACGCCTAGAAATAAATGAGGGAGCTAGGCCTTTTGAGGCTTTGAACATGAAGCACAGAGATTTCAACTATATCCTAGACGTAATTGGGAGCCAATGAGGATGTTTAGTAAAGTAGTGGAGTGGGCTCATTTAGATGCATTTAAAACAAGATGCGCAGCTGTTTTATGTCCACCTGGAGTTTCTGAGCAGCCGTGGAAGGAAGGCCGAGGAAAAGAGAGTTGGAGTAATCTAACCTCGAGCCAGTCTCTGCTATGATCACCATCTATATTGCCTCGGGTCCAATAAGATGTCAGTATTCTAACCTGTCTCAATAGGACAGTACAGTTGGCTGCTACATATGCATTATGAGGGGTTATTGATAGGCGGCTGTCCATTAGGACCCCTAGACTCTTTGCAGTCACAGTGAGGGTAGGTAAGGATCCAATCTCATGTGGCCAAGAACAGTTGCTCCAAATTATGGGGCTACCATGAATAGACACCACCTCAGTTTTATCAGGGTTCAGCTTTCATCAATTTGCCCCATCTAATTCCAGACGTGCCTCAAAATAGTCTGGAAGTCCAATTGCGAAGGAAGAAGCATCTGCGAGCCATCAGCTGAATAGTACAACATGCAACCCTGAGTAGCTAATTCTCTGATCAGATGTTGGATATACAAATTAAATGGATGGGGAGACAGGCCCAAGCCCTGAGGGACTATGCAATCGACCAGGCATTTGTTAGGAACAAATGAAGTAAGTTGAACTGACTGGGTGCGGTTGGTGAGAAACAATTTCAAACAGGATGAAGCAAGGTTCCTAAAGCCTGTAGCCTATACACGGTTCAATACACTCTTGTGATCCACTATATCAAAGGCTGCAGAAAAGTTTAGCAACACTAAGGCTGAAGAGTGACCAAGATGCTAGTTGTTTACAGTCCGAAAGCCCTTGCTTGAATAATACTTAATCCTACGTCAAGTGACGCCTCCGCCATTTTCTTTTGAAATGACATAGTTGCATTATAGTGGAGGAAAGCTCAGCATTAAACTAGAGAACTAGGTTTTCTGCTAGCTCAGGACTTAGCTGAGCGTGGGATCTTTTCATCTACTGCATGCTGAATCTACTTGGAAAATAGCATACCTATATCATGAACTGAGGTGGGAGGCTCCTATAGTGTGTCAGACGATGTTTTCAATGACAGTGCCTGATTAAAGTTGCCCCAGTTACCTAATTTCTAAACTTGTGTAACACATGTATTTAATTGGGCTGGATAAGGGAGAAGAAGCCGCATAAGAGAGATCAGATCAGACACAGATGAGTACAGCAAGGGTCTCCACTTTGGGATTAAAAGTCCATAAGAGGTCCAGTATGTGACCTCACTCGTGTGTAGGTGTGGGGATGACTTGATCATACTAAAGAAGTAGAGTTTATAATTCTTTACCTGCCCAATAGTTAAAATCACCAATGAGGATCAAGTTAGTGTGATTTACCCTTAGAGCAGGTACCATGTAATTGAATTCTAAGGGAACATTTCTAATATGTTTCGTTGTCCTGCAAACTAACAAAAAATGGTTACCGCTCTTTGGCCCTGTAGTAGCCAGAACCTATATGTATCCATAAGTGATTGCAGCCAAAGGGCTGTAATAAGGACAGAATAATAAATCTTTCCTTGCTCCCACAGTTTTTAATCTTTAAATAGTTGCACTGCAATCAAGAGCACGGTGTGCCCTGGATGGCGAATGTAAACTGTTTCTGAGTGAAAACCAGGTCAGCGCTACCATAGGCTCGATGACTCACGACTGAAACCCTGTAATTCATTCATTATATCTCAGCCACGTTTTATGCTATCTACAGTGATTCACTTTGTAATGCAACACAGCCCCCGTGCAGAGATGAACCGATCAACACAATACATTCCAACATCTTTTACAATATTTTCTATGATTTACTGTTCCTCTTTAGGCACAAAGCGTTTTATAAACATGTAACCAGACAGCGAAGACAAACTGTGCCATCAAATTCGAATTCCTTTCTAAGGTGTCCCGGTGGCTGACTCAGGGCCTTGGATAGCGCCTCCCCAGAACCCCCACCCCCTCCACCGGAAGCTGTCGTTGAAGGTCGCTTGCATTGACGTCTCTAGCATTCATACACAGAGCAGGCTTCCCACTCAGTTTCCATCACCCCTGTACAATTAGAAGGCAGGTTAAATGTTTTAACTCCTAGATAATTGTACACGTGTGTGACAGCCTTGTCAGTACTGAGTTTAAACAAAAACAACTGTCTACCTTAAGTGTGTTAATAAAAAAGGCAGAAAAGGTACCTTAGTATGCGCAAATCATAAACTCATATTTTATGTGGCCATTTTTAAGAACACGTTGTTCTGCTCCTCAGGAAGTCCTCATTTTTCGGCTTTAAGGCAGTTAATATATCACCCTGTAGCAATTACAACATATACCCTCTTTGCTCGATATACCCCATGAATAGGTGGCAGATTTGCAAGAGGCCTGAGTGGAGGGTAGTTAGCCAATGCCATCGCAGGGCTCGTGATAAAAATATTTCATGGAGCCCTAGTAACACCAACATGCCCCCTCTTTACATCTCTCCTGCCCTCATGCCCAGTTCCCTGTCTCTTTACCCTCCCTAAGGGGCTGGGTCCCCTGTCCTCCCCTGCAGACCGCTGTAATGTACCATCAGCCACCGCGCGACACCCTCACATCCTGCAGAGCCACCAGTGCTGGTGGTTGGTAGAATAACTCTTCAATTGGACACATGTATTTAATTTACTTAGAAAGGATGAAAGTCTGAGACAACCTTGCTGAGCCTCAAATCATTATCCAGATTCACATTAGAAATAGACTTACAGTAATGTTCTATTTTGGAAAATCCAAAACTTAGCTTTAAACTAATCTATAAGTTGCAACACCAGCTTGAAGCACACGGTGTACTGTTTTAATTTGTGACATCATCTTGAAGCTGACTAGAGAGTTGTTGTTCCTGCATTACTGATAAACTATGTGTGCTAAACACAATATAGCTGTAAGAGAACCCCTCTTCTTCCATACACTCTCCCCATTTACTGCCTCGTTGTTCCTACTACTATCCCTCCTCTGCCTCAGTATGTATCAAAAGTGAACTAGTATTACTACTCCAAAGGCACAACTGCTGGCTTTGTCAGTGCTTGTTAATCCGGAGGATGTTTGCACACTTTAGCGCAACTGGCAGGACCTCTGCATATCCTGCAGGGACCTTAATGGATCATGTATGTGAGAGGCCGCCAAACATGCAAAGGTTCTCAGGTGACGGAAGATCAAGATGTATTACATTGGAAGCTGCAGGCATGGAGTAAATATGTTTCCCAAGACGGCTAACACGGTTGTTCCCAGTACAAGATACGTTTAAAAAGTGCAATTCTATGACACATACATAGTACACTCATTGTTTGCTAAAATACACAAAGTAATGTGTACTATAGGCAGGGTCATCCACTGTGCGCAAACCCATGTTGCAACATTTTTAGTAACTTGTGATCCATTTGAGCTAGAAACACGAATATGCAGATTATGCAGTAGGTGATGAATTATGTGACAAAGGCGACAAATTCATAATTATGTGACAAAAGCCACAGCATTGCATAATTCCAGTGGCCCTGATTATAGGGGGCTGGTCCGTATATGGCCCTGGTCTCTGTCACCACACACAGTCAAAAGATAAAAGATTTAACACAACTGTTATGATCACTCACTCTCTTTGAGGAGATTTTATGCTGACTATGCTCAAGTACATACTAACGGGGGTTACAGACTCTGACCTGAACCTCTCTGCCTAGAATGACCTAGAGGGAACTGACAAGGTGTTCACTCAGGAAGGAGAGCTTCAAATGTACAGACCTCTTTCTCTGCAAAAAAAAGCATGTGGGCATATTTAAGCATTTCTACAAGAAGAGACCTTCCCATCAGCCCCCACCCCCAAAAAAATATATGTAGGAGGCTGGCTTAGTATATGGTGCACCCTTATTTAATTGAAGCACCTTGCACTAATACAGACAACCCTTATGGTGATTTTAGTGGTCTTAGACAACCATAAAAAGCTCTCTAGGTGGTAGCTGTGGAAAACAGCCTTCAGGCTTAGTCCAGAAGGAGTATTAAGCAGCTTGTTTTACCAGAACTAATCATATAGTGTAGGTTAAACGAAAAAGAACACACAGAGTAGTTTATAAAAATAGTAATATTTAATATACACACTCACTAACACACTGGTATATCTCCTACCTGGAGATATCAACACAATACACACAATATTTCAAATGGAAACAGGTAATTAAGCACAAATACACAGTGTTCTCCAGGGGGAGGCCAAACCATGTACTAGAGAAGTGGAATGCGAACTGTGACCGAAGTCGGGATTTGGACCAGAAGACACAAAAGAGCTGGGGACCCAAGGAATCACCCAAGGTAAGTACCCAGGAATCCCACGGAGGCTGTGTGCAGAGTGGAAACACAGCCGCATACTCGATGCAAGTCAATGGTGAAGTCGCGGTTGCAGTTTTTAAGAAGGCCCCTTCCAGTGAACCCTGAAGAAAGCCCTTGGGAGATGGAAGGTTGGAGAGTCACCCCACCCCTGGATACCCCTGGAACCAGGATACCTATACCAGGCAAGCCCGGTGCGTAGACCACAATGGAGGACTTCAGTAAAGATGCCGCTGGCGAAGATGGGTGAAAGAGTCAGGTGGAATCCATAGATGGATTTTTGAAGAGGAGGACCTGCAAGCAGAGGGAACAGAGTCTATGCCACTCGGAAATTACCAGGAGGCACGGAAGACCAATGACCACCGATGACGGAAGATGCAGGAGTGATGACGGTGACCTTGTTGCTGCAGCTGTGAGGACCAGGTGATGCTGTGGAAGACCAGGAGCTGTTCACAAGCTGTCCCACGTCAAAAATCAAGAACCAGGGAGTTAGTATCCGGCGGGAGCACCAACAAGCCTTGGCAGCAGCAACAGACGTGGTAAACGAAAAAGTTGCAGCGTTGGGACCAGCAAGGTCAGAGGGACTCACCAAGTGCAGGAGAGTCAGAGCAGGCCTTAGTAAGCAGGGGAACCCACTTAAGCCAAAGAAGATCCTCAAGTGGACCTACAGGCCGAAGGCACAGGAGTCGCAAGAGGACTTCGAGCAGCTCACAAAAGATGCAGGCCCATGGTGCAGAGGATGCGGTGAGGATAAAGATCTTGGCAGGGAGAGATGCAAGATGCTGGAGCTTCTTGCAGCTAGAAGATCTGTGGAGGACAGAGTCAACAAGCCTTGACAACGGCAAGTCGACCCAGTGCACAGGGGTTCTGTTCCAGCGGTTTCCACGTGGGATACTGGCCTCAAACTTGCTGAGAAGACAGTGCAAGCCTCGAGGGATGTGCAGAACCACCACCTGTGTTGCTGAGCCTTTCGGAGTCAGTGGGACCTCAGGAGCAGCAGACCGGTCAGATGCAGGGGAGTGACTCCTTCACTTCAATGGAGATTACTTTGGGTGTCTTTGATTCCCACAGGCCTAGAGAAGAACCTGGATGAAGCACAGGCACAGATGACACAGAAGACTGGCAGGACGACGAGACCAGGAGCAGCTGGATTGATGCAGTCTCGGTTCCAGGCGAAGTCCAATGAAGTCCAAGGTGCCCAGATGGTTGAAGTTGAAGTGGTTTCGGATATTAATCTTGTCCCACGATGAATCTGAAGAGCCACTCACAGGTAAGTCCTTAAGTACCCTACAGAAAGGGTTGGGACGATTCAAGGATCCCTCCCAAAGGACGGCTGGATAGAGGGAAGGCTGCACTCCCATGTCCTTTGTCCAGTTTCGTGCCAGAGTGGGAGCCAACGGCTCCCTGAACTGACTTAAACTGGAGTATAAAAGGAGGGCACCAAATAGGGCCTTCAAAGCAGTCTGGTGATGCTGGCAAGCGCCCCCACCCCAGCCCAATACACTAAGTCTTGTCTGGGAGGTGGTCACACCTCCCTGTGACAGGAAACCTATTGTTCTACCTTCCCCTGCTCGAGCTCAGCTCAGCAGCAGGAGGGCAGAATCGTGTCTGTGGTCGGCAGCAGCACTAACTTGCTGTCAGACCCTAAAAAACTGGTACCGGGAATACAGGGGGACACCCTAGGGGAGCCCCCAGTACATGGGATCCTACATCCAACACTGGAATCGGTGTTGGGGTAGGATTGCAACATGTTTGATACCAAACATGACCGGTTTTGGTGCAGCCAATATATAGTTAGACATCTCGTGTTTGACTTGATGTCCACTGTATGTATTAAATGGCGGACTGCGCACTTAAAAATCTTGGAGGATCGGCTCTGGGGTTTGTAGAGGGGCCCTGCTCATGCAGGGCACCCTCACACTTGTAGCCAAGCACCCTCCCCTCAGGACTGAGAAGCCTGCCATAGGAGTGACATAGGTTTTAAGTGCAGTGACTTCAGTTATAAGGAAACCTATATCTGTTGTAAGTGATGCTAGCACCAACTTACAGAGGCTGCAATAGCAGGCCTGTAGACACAGTTTGAGTGGCCTTTCATGTGTGGCATTTAATGCTACGGCCCATGGGAGACCCCTGGTGTACCTATGACCAGAGTGCCTTAGTACCATATACTAGGGACTTACATGGGTAACCAGTAGCCAATCGGGAAGGTATCAAAGTACTTACCACTGTCAAATTTAGGGAGATAGCACAGTGACTGGGGTCCTGATTAGCAGGATCCCAGTCAGACTAGTCAGAAAATAGAAAAACAGCAGCAAAAAGTGGGGGTAACCATGAGAGCAGATCCTACTTTCCTACAAGATGAATATAGTCCTGTCTGATTTAACCAAACCACTTACCCTACTGAGGCTGAATTCATAAAGTCATGGCCTTGTCGCCTTCATTTATTGTCAGAAATTAATCTTCCCATTTCTTGAGAGCTGGAGCGTGAGGCCGTGGGTTGAGCGGGGTCCAAGACGATTACCCCTTGATGCAGCCTGTTTGTGAAGGCCCTGTAGATAATACCCACTACGTACCTCTACCCATCCTCTATTTCTAACTATAAAATAGTATCAGGTCCAACTTTGTAATTTTTCAAATTTCATATATAGTATATAGGAAGTGGAGCTACAAAAACCTACATAAAAGCCTGTACATAATTTCCTTTTTCAGCTTCCTTGTGACATCACAACCTATCTGTAAGAGAACAAACATATAACTGCACTAATCTATATTAAAGTTCAAAGGTCATCTCACTGATGCCAGCGCCTTGAGAGCCTAATGGGTGAGTAGTGTCCTCTACAAAAACACTGATTGATTGATTGATTGATTGATTGATAGAATGGTTGCTACAGAAACGCATGAAATGCTCACAATCATTACACCATCATCCCTTGTCCACGCAAGGGTGTAATGTTGGTCCCAGCGCCACAGCCCGCCACCCCCACCAACCCTTTAAGAGGCCTCCAGCCCTTCAGGGCCCTCTTCAGAGAGACATGGATACTCAGGGGCCTCTTATTGCATTCTGTTGGGGTGGGAGGGGGCATACTTTTCTGTTACACCACTGCCTCCACGTCCCAGTCCTTTATAACTGAGGTGACCCACCTCGAGAGACAGAAACAGTTTTCACTCCGATCTCAAAAGTCATCCATTCACCCAAGGAAGATGAGCAGCAGTGCCGTCTTAACGCATGGGCACGCTGGGCAGCTGCCCGGGGTGGGGGGGGGGAGTGGCACGAGCATAGGGGCCCATGAGGACCAGAATTTAATGCACATTTTCCGTTAAACATTTTTATTCCTGTGAGTGGTTGTGTAGGCAGGGCCCAGTGCACTGCTTTGGCTGGGGGGCCTATAATGCTATTAAAACAGCCCTGTTGAGCGGGTATACATCCCTGTGCTTCCTTTCATAACTCTGTTCTTTTATGTCTCTCACACACAGGGTTAACTACTCCTCCTAGAACAAAAAATCTTTCAGGTAAGTGTGCCTTCATTTTTCTTTGCCCAAGGACCCATTCCCCACTAGAGCCGGCGGGATCTTTCTGTATTAGGCCCGTTGAAACAGAAATATATAGATCAATTAAGATGCAGATGGTGGATTTCTTGAGGATAGATGAGTAGATACACAGGAAGCTAAGCTAGCGCTACTGGTAATAGATTCTTCAAAGGCGCTATTTCACTAGGTACAGTACCCTTCATGGGCGTAGGAAGTGTGGGGGACGCGGGGGATATATCCCCCCCAGATTTTGGAGTGGGAGGGACACGGGGGACAAGGGTGGGGGGGACGAGGGGACAAAAGAATTTCCCCTCTCCCTTCTGTTATTCGCAGGGCCATTAGCGCGCGAAAGCGCTACCTATAATGGCCCTGCACTTGACCTGTGACCTGCCTCCAGTCACAGAGGCCACCCGCCCTCTGCCCTTTGTTATGCTGCAGTATGGCTCGGGCGCTCTGGGACGGGCAGAGAAGGAGAAAAAAACTCTGTCTCTTTTCCTTCCTGCCCAGAGAAGGCAAAGACAGTGTCCAATTCTCCTGCTCTGCCTCTGGCAGCTGCCCTCCTCCCCTCTCTCTCTTTATTCCTCCCTCTCTTTCTGTCTGTTATTTACACCGACACACATTAGCGCCACTTTACAGAGTTTGCCAGTGAAGTGCTACTTTCTTTTTATCTTCTTTCTTTGAACAACATTGTTTTCCCAGGAAGTGCACCATTCCTAGAGGGACTGCAATACACGTTTGATGGGTGGAGTGGAAAACGTTTAATGTGACCGTTTTCAACTGTTTTAATTATTTTAGCTTATAAAATTTGTACTGCCCCTCTGTGTTCAGGGATGTGGTCTTTTTTAAACCATACTTCTTACGTTTTGTAAGACAAATAAGCAATGGACATTGAAGCAGGTCCCTTCTGGGTCCTGTAATCATGTCCTGAAATTTTCAGGCAAAATCACTCACTGATTTCTGAATAATGAGTTTGAAAACCGTTATGGTAACCATGTTGTTCCTGCTTACATTTCACATGCTTTACTTATCCTTGCATTCCCTATGAGTGTTTGCTTTTCCCAGGATGCTATTACTTTTTTTTCAGGCAGCATATTACACTTGTCTAGTGCATAATTTGAATTGAGTCACAGCACAATTGGGTTGTAGCTGAAGGCAGTGCGAGTTTCTCTCAGTGGGGCAGTATGGTGTTCAGTGTGGGAGAGGATGTGCACTCTGGCCAAAGCAACCAAATTTGGAACTGGAGAACCAGGTTCAGCCTTCATGACCAGTCCACCAGACCACTCTCCTGACAGAGCACATTCCGATGCTACACCTTAGAAGGCCTAGATAGACCTTAAAAGCCCTGGTGTCTTAGCACCAGCAGGTGGACAATAACTGTGGCAAGTGTGGGTTAACCTTGAAGGCCTGTCCACCACAATCCATACTGAAGTTGCGGGAAGGTGTACGAAGAAGCACACCCTAGAGTGACAGTGACTCTGTCACTGAGGTCACAAGACCCTTGAGGCCAGTCCACCTCACCCATTGGTACCTCCATTGGCCTTTTTCAGCCGTAGTAGTGCAACTTACCAGGGATTGGCAATGTAGGATTTGCATGCACACCAAACTTAGGGGGTGAGTATGATGGCAGTGGGACTGCCACCTCACCCCGTCGGTGGTGATCCCACCGCCATCTGTGACTGCATCACCACCCGCCATATTACAATGGTGGGCGGTCGGAAAGACCGATTGACACGCATCTGACGGGCTCCTTGAGCCCACCGGTGCGGCAGAGGAGCTCGTAGTCCCTACAATGCTGGTGGTGCCTACCAGGCACCGCAGTAGGGATTACGATGTCCCTTACCCGCCAGCCTTTCCATGGCGGTTCACCCGCCATGGAACAGCTGTCGGAAAGGGACATTGGGGGCCTGTAGCGGGACCTGGGGGCACCCATGGTGCCCCCCTACATATCACTGCACCATGTGGCAGGCACCGCATGGTGCCTGCCACGTAGTGCAGTGATATATGTAACATGTCCCTTTTTAGGTCTCGCCTACGCAGCGCGCATGCGCTGCTTGGAAAGAGACCTTTAGCAATCGGCACAGCTTTCCCGGCAAAAACGTGCACGCGTTGCATTGCTTCCAATGGCAATGCGTGCACGTCTGGCGATTCACTTGCGGGAGCGAGCAGCTTGCACCATATGTTATCAATTATCGCGCCTTGCTGCTCGCTCCCGCAAGGGAATCGCGCAGGGCCCCCTCCCCCTGCTGCCGCGCAAGGTGCGCGCGCGCGCACTTGTTAAACATGGGAATTGAGCAGATGGGAAAACGACAGTGCCGGAGGTTTTGGAACGGTTCCTGCGATCTCTTGAAAGTACACGGCTCTCCCTACCTTGTTCTGGAGAATAAACCAACGCGCATCGGAGCCTGGATCTGTGGGCCAAAGCGAGGATGTCTCGCCTCTGCCAACTTCTGCCTCACAGACGCCCATAAATCCGCCCGGGCCGTCAGCGGGGTACTGGGTTGCAGGCCACCTTTGATTCCAGCGGCCATGGCCACACCTAGGCCCCCCGACCTCTGACCCGTGGAAGACCACAGGGGTCGAGCCGTGTAAACATATCTGAGTACAGGGGTTCTTTGTGCGAGCTTTACGCACGTGCAACGCGGCGCCCACCAGCATCGCGGCCATGGGTAGAACATTTTAATGACGTCTGCGTTGCTTCAGTGACCAGATGGCCACTGGTGTTTTAAACCCGCAGCATTTGTTGTAACACCCACAGCTCTGTGTAGGACGCACGCTGCACTTGGACGCGTGCCCGCCTGCTCTTTATTTCCTGCTTAAACGTGCACCTATATTTTCAAACAAGTACACGGCTTTCACATGCACTATGTTAAGCGAACATTTCATGCAGCAGTGACGTCTTAATCTGGTGTGACTTAAATTGTTTGCACACTTGGAAATCTAAAGACACATGCACACCTACAAATGTATACGTTTTGATAGTCAGCAATTAAAAGGTGTTTTTTCTCTTTAAGTGTTTTTTTTTTTGCCTAATACACTATTAACAGCTGATCCGCCTACTTTAAAATGGGACATATTTCGAGAGGTGCGCAATGCCGTTTCTGCTGTCATTCACAAATTGAATTGCCATATGTTAACCATATTGCTTTTATAAGTATAGCCAACAATGTGTCATCATTTGATTTATTGCAACCGCCTCTTTCAGACCCTGGTACTGAAAAGGAGAGCTGCGCCCAGGGGACCGCATCACAAAAGCGAGACACTAACAACACACACATCAGAGTTTGTGTGAGCCATTTAGAAAGACTGAGCAATTAAACAATCAGCGTGTAAAAAGAAATATTTGCACATCGCCGTTGTTAGGTTATAAAGCCACTTTCAAGCATGCACGTGTCTATGTGTGCATTTATAGCGGGGGCAGACGTGGGTCTGTTTGTGAGGGGTTTTGCAGGTAAGAAACCTAACTGATTGCTGTCTATTTAAATAAATAAAAAACGGTAAAATTGTATTTTTCTTTTGAATGGTTACCTTTTTAAATGGGCACAAAGGAAAAGTTAAAACATCCGTGGAAAGATGTGTATTGTTTGCCCAAGTTACCCTGGAGAATACACAGTTTTTCCTTCCCATCGTGCTTAATATTTGCATACATCTGTGTCCTTCTGCCTTCGACCCTGGCTGTGTAATATTGTTAAAGGCTAACACTTGTGTGATCAATGTCTCTGATTTTACAAACGTCGTTGTGTTTGTGTGTCAGTTTAAATCCGGCGAAACTGAACAAATCTGCGTTTGAAGTGGAGAAAAGAAATGGGTGAATCCAGTCAGGTTTTGAGTGTATGCATAATGAATATGTATGAGAGAAGTTTGCATGCAGTGAATTTCAATGCAGATTATTTCCATGTGTATGAGTTTTACTTACTGTAACAGTATTAGATAAACATTGATTAAAACATGTCCCCTTGGTTGTACCTCTCACTGAATTAAGGCCCTTTATGAATTGCCACAGTATTTGCTTCCTTGTGCAACAGCATTGTTAAGGCTTGTAGTGTAAAAATACATTAATGGTGACACATTGATTTATGATTTAGAAATCTTTAGACCTTATACATGTCAAGGCTAGATAAAAATGTAGTTTAACACTCACATACATATGTAATTACGATCAGCATTGAAACCATGCAAGCCCAAAAACGGAGAGGCGTGCCAAAAACCACACAAAGCTGTCTATTCAGGCTGTGTCACCACACCAGCGCTTTCTCCCCGGCATTAATTGGTCTTCTCACAGCAAAAGAATTCAAATAATATGGAAGAGAGTGTGGGGGAAATACTGCTATGCCTTGGTGCCTGTTAAATCTCCACCTCCTCTGCAGAGACTTGGAAAGTGCAGTGGCGATTTTAAGTTCCACCTCTACCTAAAAGTGGGCCTTTCCAGAAACTTGTCTCCCTAGAGAGGTTGTTTTTTTTGCGACATTTACATTTTTTAGGTTCCCAGTAATTTTTGCAGATGCAGTGAATGTTACAGGCCCAATGTGGTGTAGGGAGAGACATCTCTGCCGTTGTGTGTCTAAGAAAAGCACAATTATGCTGCACAAACATGAGACAGTCTGGGAAATCTAAATGCTGCCATACTTTAAATCAGCACTCTTGGGTTCGGTGCTTCCTTCAGAATCTTTAAAATTTTAATAGCTTTCAATGAAGTCCTTATTTTTAAATTAGGGCATGAGAGTTGCCCATTCATCTCCAACGCATCTTGGCTCATTTCATATCGACTTTAAATAAAAAGTGTACGATTATTCGAAAATGTTGCGTGTGTGGGCATGCTAATAGGGGATAATCTGCTGCATGTCTAAACTTATAAGGTCCCAAAGGCGAGACCTATTGGCTATGCCAATGCTTGTTTACATTGCAGCGGGTGCTGCATCCAGCAGCACCCATCACAATGTAAAAGATTGGCATTGTGACCGCCGTGGTGGCAGTCGCATTGTAGTGCCTATCGTGGGACCGCCACCTTGTAGTTGGGCGGCCCCATTCCACGATACAATGGCGGATGGAATGAAGTCCGTCCGTTATCGTAATCAGCCCCTAAGTTCGCAAACTTCATGGTCCCTGCTTCATGAACAAGCACTTTTAACATGCGCTGCCTGCTTTTGGACCACTGGAGTTATGCAGCAATGGAGGACAAATTTATGTCGCAGTGTGGACTAAATTATGCAGCAAAAAAAAGGCTGCAGCATAATGCGGTACATTTTATGATACTTTATTATTTTGACATATTTATACATAATAACAACCTCTGCAAAGCTTCTGCCTCATTAGTACCTGTGTAACATACAAATGCAGTAGTGAGAAATGTGACCAGTCAACCTTTGCACAGGGCCCTACACTTCGCAGCAACATAAGTCACATTTCTTTTAGTAATTTTTGATCCGATTGAGCTACAGAATCTTTTTGGGTGAAATCGTTAGATTATGCAGCAGATGAGGTATTATGTGGCAAATATGGTACAGCCATAATTAAGTGGAAAACATTTTCAAACTAGGATATTTTGCCATTTATGTTTGAACTGCTCTTGTGGAAAAAGGGAGTAGAAGTGCTAATGACCGAAACTGCATGGCTCGGAGACAAATGGCTTATGCTTCCACTTTTAAGCGCATTTGGCACATTCTGTGATTGAAAACATATCCCACTTTGTGAATGTACTTTAATGTCATTAACTCATATTAAACCTTAAATAAACATGTGTATCTATTGGTTGAATTAACTGGTCAGTGAAATGCCGAACAAATACTAAAAATAAGGAAGTTTTGCTCTTTCTGGCCACGCCTCTGACTCAGCCCACAGACCCAAATCTCAGGTTATTCTCGCCCTCTGATTCTCCGCCCACAGTTCTCCTACTGTTTTTCCCCCACTTCGACCACTGCTTCCTGCCTATTTTGTTTTGAATGTCGAGGCCTTTCAAACTGAAGTATTATCGGAGCCTACTGTGGGGTTAAGCGTGGCAGTCGCAGATCGCAGTTGGCTCGGGTGGGAGCTGGGGCTTGAAATTAGGAATCACAGACTGCATAGGGCAGTTTCCCTGTGTCTTCCCACTTCACTAAGAAGCCTAGTAAAGGTACCAGATGACACCGTATCAGGAAAAATGCTATTTTGCAGTCCCCGACTTTCCTTAAACACAATAATGCATTCTGGGACAGGTAGTCGTGCATTACATCAGCTTAACCAAGTGGATTAATACACTGAGAGCAATGTCAGGAAAAGGGAAAGCCCATGACTTGACCACTGTGTCTCTGATGATATTATGGAGTCCTCTGGTAACATTAAAGGTAAGCCACACTTATTCAGGCAGTACCACTCTGAACCCGGATAGAAATATGAGGGCCCTTTTTGCAGGCATGCCAAGTGTAAACCAAGTTGCCCCATTATCAAGTCTGTACCATTAATGACCTGACAATGTTCCCAATTTAAAACGTAATTTTCCCACTTAGGCCTGGTGTGCTTGTGTTTGTGATTCACAAAAAGTGCAAGAGATTTACTCACAGTATTGCACCAGCAATCGAAATGTGAGCAGCCCTTATGACCCACTGCACCAGTTGGCGCCCCGTCCACCTTTAGAAATCGCTGGCCTGCTAGGGCATCTTCTTGATAAAGCATGTGCCAAGTGCTTTAGCATCACATGCCCTCTGTGCTGTCTTTGTGTTTGTCTGTGAAAGCTGTGGGTCTTCTTGAATTGGGGACACTTGCTTTCAAGGAAAAACTATGCTTTTGAAGACTGTACAAATTAGATTTTCAGCAGAGTAACTTTAAATTTTAAAGCTCCAAGTGGACAAGAATCACAGATGAGGTTATCAGCCAGTCGTGGCTCTTTAGCCAGCAGCCCTTTGCATACTGGTACTTGTAGTTTTACATTTTCTACTATAGGCATGGACTTTGAAATCCAGGCATGCAAAGTACAGTGGGACAAAAATCCAGAATGGCCTGAAGGGCCTACATATGAAACGTGGCCAATTGACAGCTAGGAGCGTAACAGCTCTAGGCATGAATCTGGGTCCAGGAAGACAGAGGGATGATGGGTCTCAAAGAATGCAATTTGTGGAATTCACTTGTCAACAACGTGGGGCCAGTATGAATACTTCTAGATTGGATATTGGGATGCAAACTCAGCAGAAAGTTGTAAGTTCTGTACACATCACTGGTGAGGCCTCATCTGCAGTTTTGGGCCCAGTCATGCAGGTGACATCTAACAAACAATTCAAAATTAGCAACGTTACAGTCCGGGACATATTCAGACACCCTCATTCAGGGGGACAAAGATGTGCAAGAACCAATAAAACAACGAGGAAACAGGCCTACCCCATCCACACACTTGGGATCTGAAACTGCATCCCTGTATCCATCAGGACCACCCCAAGTATGCTTCAAGTTAGGAAGGAGCTGAAGATGCATATCTTTAAAGAACACTATATCACAACACAGTAAAGAGTCCACCTCCCATTGCAGAACCCACGATCTCCCATCCAGATTCACTTTCTGGTTGGATCTCTGCCATTGACCATGTTAAGCACTCCGTTGCCTTTCAACTACGTGTGCACTTTACGAATACAGGAATGCGAACAGCTGCTGCCCGTACAGGTAGGAGGGGGGCATTACGACAGACGACGACAAGGGGAAATTAATTATTTATTTAATTTTCCCTTGTGTTTGTCTGTCGAATCCCCCCCCGACCCGGCCCCACCGCTCTTACATGAACGGGCAGCGGCTGAATGCGAAAATGATGGCACGGGGTTCAAGCAACAAGTCCTGCCTGTGGAGGCTCTATATTCCTGCATACCGTGGGAGGGTACGTGGGGGGAGGCATGAATGAGATCCGGCAGCAGAAGCGGTACACAGTGCAATTGGCAAGCATTCTTTAGTAGTGGAACCCTCCGACAATTACAGACAAGAGACTGGTAGCTGGTGATGCTCTGAAGCAGCATTCCCTCTGATGGAAATAGTAATGTAAGTACCCCAGCAGAAGTAACAAGGATTGGAAAAGATACATTAAAATGGACTTGGATTAATGCCAGAGTCAGTTGTGCTGAGTAAGAACAGTTAACTTGGGAGACTGTTTTGGGTAGATAGGGGGCAGGGACTCTGAGATGAGGTTGACCATGTGGCCCTTATTTTTGGTCATATGTAATGTTTCTGTCCTACGTCATGGGGAAGGGAGAAGGCTGGGGTCCTTCTGTCTAGAAGAAAGGAGAGAAAATGGTGTCTGCTCTTTAGGCAGTAGATAAAATGCAGAAAGGTTCAGACTAGCCACTCTGGCATTTCCTTTGTGGGCTGCAAGCTAATGACGCTGGTTGAAACTTCAAAAACGCTAACCATGGACCCGAGAATTTCAAATGGCTAATCTTGGAAAAGGCAGAACTAGGTCCGAGAGGGGGCAATATTGAAACAATTCTCAATGTCCGTGAATGTAAATGGATGTACAGACTAGATTCTATACATGGGGGACTTAATGAACTTGATACCAGCCAAGCACAATTGTCATGTCTAACCACAGACTCTTAATAAGACTGCAACCCTAATCTTGAAATATCTTGTCTGTTCTCAATATCGATTGAACACTATAAAACACAACCACCTGAACTTCTCCCCCCCCTTTTTTTAAATCAATGTACCCCTTGATTCAGCAGTGTTTTGGTATGTTGTCTAATCCTGTATGTTGACTGTACTTGTACGCTTAATTTTTGGGCATTTAGCCTCTGATATTATTTTTTGATGCGAACTGATCAGCTTGCGGTCTCACCACCTTGAGACTATTGTGCGTGTCTCTACGTAATAATAATGTTTAGGCCTCTGCTATATATATATTTTTTCAATGTTAATTAGACAAGTATGCTGTCCCATCAGTCTTCCTGTGACAGCCAGGTCCATATGTGTCCTTTCTAATGTTAATCCACCAGTTTGCTGTTTTATTAATGTTAAACTAACGATTAGCATGTACACTGGAGTTATCCAATATGGATGTTACCTTTCAACCCCTTTTAACTCATGAGGATTACAATGGCCTCATTTATTCATTTAAGTTCTGCCGTCTCTCGTGGCAGTCTTTTCACCATGACTACGTCAGGATTCTGTCAGGATTCTGTCAAGCCCGTACTACGTGGCAGAGGGCGTGCACGTCATTTTGACGTTTCACTTGCTTTATAACCGGTATGTGGCAGTCTCTGCGCTCCTTTCACGGAGACGGACTGTCGAGTGAGATCTGAGGTAAGAAGCGCCGCTCAAGCGCTAAAACTTCCACATGTTCGCTACAGCTAGATCTAGCGACACGGCTCCCTTTCTAATACAGGTCCCAACCCAGTATTTAATGCTTTGTCATCCACTATGCCAGGGGCGCTCACTATGCCTCCCGAGCATCTAACGCGGTAAGAGCACTGCGACACGGTTCCTTTTTAAACAGCACTTACTTTTTCAGAGGCGTTCACCATACTCCCTAAGCGTTTGCTCTTTAATCTAACATAGCGAGACCATTCCTCCCGAGCATCCAACGAAGCTTAAGCACTGCGACGCGGTTCCTTTTTTAACAGCACTTACTTTGTCAGAGGCGTTCAATACTCTCCCTAAGCGTCTGCTCTTAAATTTAACATAGCGAGAGCATGGCCCCATTCCGGCACCTAAAACTTTTTGCAAGGCTGCTCACATTATAGGCTTTTACTTTCACTGCAGCGATCGTTCTCTCGGGATCACGGTCCTGGCAGCCGGTCCGATGTTACTGTCCACGCATTGCGCCTTACAGCCATAAGCTCTGCGCAAATGTGTTAACTTGAGAGTTTATCATAATTTGTCCTGCAACTTGCCACCACATTATTCTCCCTGCTTTTAATAGTCGGGTTGTGACACTGGGTCCTTCTCTTTTTCTTTATAGTTGACTACAACGGAGCAAGTGAACCATTCGGTCCATGCTAATTGGTTGATATTGTCTTGAACTTTCAACTGGCCACTCAACTTTATCTATAGAAGGTTTGAGGTCTTCCATGTCTCTACTTCTCTATTTTTCTTAAATAGGATCACTGATGGTATTTAATTCATATTACAGGTGCCAACCCTCCACTCTCGACCAAGGGGAGCGTACGGTCCCCATTCCTACTCCAACACCCACAGTCAAGGGTGTCTCATGGTAATATTATTTAGCTTCCTATACCTATTTTGGCTCATTAGCATACAGTGCCACTTAACTTAAGACTTAGCATTGTTTCTCATTCTTCCCAGGTGCCCCTATATTCTAGTCCTGAGGAAGACCCCGCCGTAAGGAATTTAACAGCCTACACTCTATTTGGGGTCGAAACGTCGACTGTGTTGTCGTTCTATGCCAACCATTATCAACAGTGATTTGTAACTGTGATATTTTTCTGGTTATGGCAATGTTACACAGACCATTACTCTTTGTGGCTTACATAAGCCATTTTTATTGTAATTAATTTCGTAATTATGACGATGTCACGATCTTTTTCTTTCACCTTTATGACCCTCACTTAATGCACTTTTACCTCCCCTTTCCTTTCTCCCACTGCTGTGGGGCACTTGTGCAAAGTGTTTAGAATTATATACTGACTAACCAGTACTTACCATTGTTCAATGTGATTAAATAACATTGAACCATTTTCTTTCCAAAGTTTCAGTGTTATTTTGTTTAAATTGTTTTCAATTTGCACTTGTTCCTAGTGTGTGTTCACTGGGACCGCTCACTATTGTACTGTTTGATACCCAGGTCCCAGTGACTGTTTTGGGTCTACCCTTTGCTTATAAATAATAATTTAAGCTGGTGGCTGCAGGTGAAGCCCAACAGCATTCTTTTTTAGAGACTGGTACATTTTTTAAACCATCAGACTGTAAAACCGAACAAGAGAGAGAAAGGCATCAAGGGGTGTTGGCAGAAGGAGGAAGGGAAATATGGAAAACAGTGACAAGGGAGAAAGCAAAGATGAGAGAGCCTGCAAGAGTGAGATAATGTAGAGGGAGAGAATGTTGGTGGATGAAGGAGCCAGGAGCTGAAATCAAATAGGCAGCCTTGGTATTCAACAACCCATCTCGGCCACGGATTCCCTCACTACCACCCTTGAATAGTGCCATTCAAGTCTCCATAACCACTCTCTCAGATGCATTTAATTAGTTATATAGCGCCTCTCATACCAGTGAAGGATGTCAGCACTTTACATCACACACACTACACAGAGGCAATCAATCATAGGTGTGTAAATCAGTGTATAGGAAATGTTACATAAGACTACAAGGTGTAGGAGTCACATGTCATCCATACTTGTAGACAGTATCGTTTAAGAGTGCATGGTCTGGATGTTGGAAAGTGGGTTATTAGTAGGGGCAAATATATATCTGTCCCCGGCAATAAGGCCACTACCTCAAAATATGGCTCAGTAACTGTCTTAGAAAATTATTCCCATGCTCAATCCTTGGTAGCTTGGCTGTGAGCAGGCCGGCTTAACTTCAAAGGCAGGTATGTAAAGCATTTAAAAACACCAATTCAGTAAATAATTAAGACACAACACACAATAAAAATCCAACCAATTTATAAAAATAGGAAATATTTTTATCTTTAAAATGAAAAAAATCCAATGTAGGGAACCGGAGATATGACTTTTTAAAGATTTAGCACTATATAGCACATAGAAACCTATAGCGCCTATTGGGACATCTGGTCATGCTAGACCTTCTCAAAGTCAAAGTTTCAGGCCGACCACGATGAAGCCCTGCGCGGCTAACCCTTGCAGTAGGTCTCGGTCAAAGTTTTTACCTTCTGACTTAGAAACTTTTCTGGAGCTTTTCTTCCCAGAGTCCCTCGATGCTCTTCACTAGGCCGGATTCGGTGAGGGTTCGCCGGCTTGGGTTTCCGCTTATGCCTGGTCAGACTCTGGAAGTCGGACCTCTGGAGCTTTTCAGCGGGAGGAACCTGGACGGCAGGCCAACTCATGATTGAGGGTCGCCGGCTTGGCTGGCCAAGTCAAGTCTGTCCATTTATGGAGCTTTTTCCCAAACTTCTCCAAACCTCTGGAACTTCTTCCTGAAGTTCCCAAAAGGGTCTCAAAGTGTCCAAACCTTACTCCAAGGGTCTTGAATCTCCAAGATGGTCCTTGAAAGGGACTTCAGTTCCCACAATCCACCTGGACAAAACACTGACAAATTCACTGGTAGTTCTCCAGGCTGGGGATTTTTGGTGGTGGTGTTCCAGGTGAGCTCTGTTAACCTTAAGCTTGCAGGGAGTCCACTCTTTAGTCCTTTTGAAGCAAGGTAGTCCACAGGGCTGTAATTCCAGATTGTGCAACAGGCGCAATCTTCAGAGTCCAGGGCCTGGGTGGTGCAAATCAAACTCCTCGGCAGGGACCCTTCTTCTCTCAAATTTCAAGCAGCATCATCTGAGAGGCTCTGTCCCTCTCGGATACTTATTCCAAGTTCTCTGGGTCAAGCAGGAGGTCACTCCTGTCCAATGAGGTGCAGGGCAACACCCCAGGGTATGACCACATCCTCTAAAGTGTGGCATTATTTTCTCCCAGAGAGCACATTTTCTCCAAAATTCATCATGGCTGATTTTCCAACAGAGGGAGCAGAACTAAGTAAACCAGCCTACAGGATGGCTTCATCTACATAGGTCCACTCCCCTTACATCTGGGAATTCCTCCTTAATCCCCCCATCTGGCTGTGGGGCAGGGGGGAGAGGTGTAAATGAAACTGATTTCTCCAGCTTGTCTCCTCCTTCCCTTGCAGAGCATTATTTACTACCCCTCCACCTGGCTCTGGCATTCCTATGCCCAGCAACCTCTCCTCCCAGAAAGGCTTCCTAACCCCAGGGGTCATTTATCACCTCTTCAAACAGCCAGGCTAATCCACTTATCTCTGACCAATAAAGGCAGAGCACTAGAGGACTGAATTGTGGCTTACAGACAAGAAAGTCTTATAAGTTCTTATCTGTACATTTAAGAATAAATTCAACACCACCATATTGTTGCATTTATCATTACCATTCTACTGAGTACTTTAATCCTAGTTTTATGGCTTCCCTTTCTCCAGTTATTAATTAATAACCTCTTGTAAAGTTAACCTATGGGCTGGGGATCTATAATCGAAAAACGAACTGGCCAATTTCTCCAATACCAGGGCCTATATAAGGACCCCCCACCCCTGGCACACCTAGGAAAGGCTTTAGGGGTTCTGATTATATCAAAACATTGCAGATCCTCACTTCACAGTGCTCTTAGCACAAAAGTCGATTTTGGGAAGCACTTGACTACAATTTGGGCAGTGAAATGTGCAATTTCACTAAACCCAGGGCATATACAACTCATTTTATAAGGGTCCTCCTTAGAGATACCTGACCCCCCACCCCTGGGACACCTAGGGGAAACCCTGGGGATACCTAATATGCCCCAACATTGTAGTTTATCAATTTTGAAGTGCCCCAAACACAAAAGTCGAGTTTGGGCACAATTTGCATTTTAAAATCAGTCCTGCAACACAGAGCTGCTTTTAAACTGACCTCAGGCTTCAGCAGTGTGCATGTGCAAAAAGGCTGCTGGCCTCTAAACTGTCATGCCCTATTATATACTAGGGACTTAAAGGCAGTTCTAATCCCCCTGCATTATTATGTACTATGGCATTATAGGAGAGGTCATGCCAATCATAGGGGTACCCTAACCCATAGTGCACCCAAGTGTATGTAGGTGTTTTCACTGTATTTTTAAGTGTATCTTTCAGCATAGCACTGGCCCTGGGCCTGGTTAGGCAGAGCCCAGGGTCAGTCAGAGTCAGGTACCACCAGTACCAGTCAGCAAAATGTTGGGGGGTGTCCAGGATGGGTTTGTAACACTGGAGAAGCACAAACTCTGAATTTAAAACATAACACCATGGTTGGGGGGGGGTTCTCTTTAATAATCAGAATTGAATTTTATCCTAATGAACCCATTTTCCAACATTGGGATAATGAAAGACTGGGGGAAAAATCATAACGCTCCAATCTATACCTTGCAGTTTTCATGCAGGTCTTAGATATCAGTTAATAGCTCACTGTTCTATGTTAGGATTTTAACTTATAACCTGCAAGTAACAAAAGAATCTCTCAGACAAAAGCAGTAACCCACTAACCTATTTACATTACATGCATTTTGTGATCTGCGTGGTACACGTTCTTTGCAGCAGGGATATTAACTCACTGTGGCTACCTTACAATCCTCCGATCTCTCTCAATAAAGAACATTAATCACCGGAGTCATCGTCACATTTTTATTGTTGCCTGAAAATTGCTGGAGACCAGGAATGCAGCAGCAGGTACTTTTCAAACCATAATGCACTTGCAAACACGACGCCCCCACCCGAAGTCAGCGACCTTTGTTTGCTTGGTGCATGAAGATACAAGATTCATATACATGTTTTTTTAACATTTGGTCTAATTGCTATGTGAATGTAAATAATAATAAAGCATGCATGAAAACTGTGACTACATGCCTGCTTTGCTCAATATGTCACTTCAAATCTGCAATTGTATTTGTTTAAAAGGCGTACGGTCTCACACAACGGGTGATTTGTATAGGGTCATTGGAAAGTCCACAAGATTGTCCCTGTCCTCCCCAGAATTTTAGTGTCTCCTACGCCCTTGGTACCCTTTCTTTATTCTTGGCTAGTTCACAACTCCATAGACCTAGGGGCCGAATCCGATTCGGGCCGGAAAACCACCCGACCGACTCAGTACGGGAATATAGTCCGACCGACACGTACCGGCGTTGCCCGACCTGGGAAGTACGATGAAATGCATGTGAATCACGACCGACTCGTACGGAACTCAAGCCGAACGACCGACCCGGACGGAAACAAGCTATCCGGCCGGGAAACCACGCGAATAGAACCGACCGACACGCACCAGGAATCAACCCGAACGAAACGTACCTGCGAACTCCGACCCGCGCAGTACGATGCAATGGGTGCAAAATCAGACCGATTCGCACGGAGCCCAAGCCGTACGACCGAAACGCATACAAAAGCCAGCCGAACAAACACAATACTCCGCGACCGACGCGTACGCCGCATATGAAACTTAGCTGAAACACAGTGGGAACGACTCGGAGAGGCGCGCACGAGACAACTGCAGCGTCCTACTCGGTCAGAAGAACGTCTCCTACATGCACAACAATTACAAATGAAAAAATACAAAAAAAGAGGGCCAAACAAGCAATGACAAAGCCAATAAATACAGGGGGGAAATGGAACAAGGACACACCCCCAACTCCACCTACATAAAGGCCACAAATCCCTACCATGATCCTTTGCAAATTCCACTGACCTGCCAGCACAGAACACCATCAGACAGCAAACACAGACACACACACAGCTCATCCAACACAAAAGCCACACACCATTAGCACCTCAACAAATAGCACCCTCACACACACCCAGCAAAACCTACACTTACACACCCTCACTTGCACACACACACACACACACATCAATCACCACCACCACCCATCACCATGCCCCTAAAGAAGAATCCAAAGTTCCTAGATAGTGAATTGGAAGTCATGGTAGACGAGATCCTGAGGGTAGAGCCACAGTTGTTTGGCACATTGGTCCAACAGACCCCCATGGCGCAGAAAACCAAGATGTGGGCGAGGATCGTCGACAGTGTCAACGCACAATCACCATGTTGCGCACAAAGGAAGACATCCAGAACAGGTGGTATGATGTGCGCAGGAGGGTCAGGGACCTACTGAAGAAGGATTACCTCCTGAGCCAGCACACCGGCAGTGGCCCTCCTGCCAAACCAGTATACCTCAGGCCCTGGGAGGAGAAGGTGCGGGCCATCCTACCACCAGTGAGCGTATATGGACTATTATTATTATTATTATTAATTAGCATTTATAGAGCGCATAGCTACCCAAAGGCATCCCAGCGCTGAACGGCAATTAGGGCTAGTAAGGGAGGGCTAGTCAGGTACTGTTCTGGAATAGCCATGTTTTTAGACCCTTCCGAAAAGAGAGATGAGTAGTTTCATGGCGGAGATTAAGAGGGAGGGAGTTCCACAATCCAGCTATGTTATATGAAACATCAAACATCCCAGAGCCCAGGTGAGTACACAACTAATATACACAATATTGTGTGACAATACACACACATCACTGTCAAGGGGATAGTCAAACCATGCACCCCTAGCAAATCCACAGCAACCAAAAGATAATCATCCCAAGATGTGTATGTTAGTCAGATACAATACATGCCATGTCATAGTGATATGTAACTGTGTCATGACATGTACAAACCCAATAACAAATAGAGCTAGGCAGTGGCACAAATCTAACCAACAAACACTGTCAGATATTTAGCCACCACTAGAACACCACCTCACAGGGAAGCTCACTGAAAGGAAGGAATCCTGTGTATGCTGGTGAAGTCAGTGTAGCCAAGAGCATGATGGGACTCGTAGTAACAGATAATGGGCAGCCTCACATTTGGACCATCAACACCACTCTGAACCATGCTCACAACACAGGGAGTGGAAAAGGACTGACAATATGGCTGACACTGGGTACTGCTGTGGGGAGCACAAGGCCCTGCTGGGAACTGTGCACCAACAAACAACAGGACCACACTGTCAGCCATCTTGCCATTGCTGTCACACTCACACACAGTGAAGTCCACTCAAAAGGAAGGAAGTATGGGCATGCTGGGAAGGGGGGTGTAGGCAATAGCATGATGGGAGCTGTAGTCACAGATATTGCTCACCCACGCAATTGGCCCATCAACACCACTCTGAACCATGCCACCCATCACAGGGAGTGGATAAGGACTGACAAGATGGCTGACACTGGGTACTGCTTTGGGGAGCACAAGGCCCTGCTGGGAATTGTGCACCAACAAACAGCAGAACACCACTGCCTGACATCCTGAAAGCCAACTTGCACTCCCTGCAATGCAAGCACGTTGCATGGTGGGATATCTGGCTGGGTGGGAAGGAGGACTGACAGCACTGACCATAGTTACAAGCAGCTCTCCTCACACACCCCCTCAACACAAACTCCACATAACCCACCTGGGGGAATGCAATGCCTCACACACCAAATGAAGTTCCCACAAAGAACCACCACCCTGGGTAATGCTGTGTGAAGCACAGGGACACTCTTGGGACTTGTAGCCAAACAAACGCCAGGACAACACTGTCAGCCTTCCTGTCAGCACAGGCACACTACCCCACAGGGAAGCAGAGTCAAAAGGAAGGAAGTACGGGCATGCTGGGAAGGGGGTGTAGGCAATAGCATGATGGGAGTTGTAGTCACAGATATTGCTCACCCTCACAATTGGCCCATCAACACCACTCTGAACCATGCTCACATCACAGGGAGTGGATAAGGACTGACAAGATGGCTGACACTGGGTACTGCTGTGGGGAGCACAAGGCCCTGCTGGGAACTGGGCACCAACAAACAGCAGAACACCACTGCCTGACATCCTGAAAGCCAACTTGCACTCCCTGCAATGCAAGCACGTTGCATGGTGGGATATGTGGCTGGGTGGGAAGGAGGACTGACAGCACTGACCATAGTTACAAGCAGCTCTCCTCACACACCCCCTCAACACAAACTCCACATAACCCACCTGGGAGAATGCAATGCCTCACACACCAAATGAAGATCCCACAAAGAACCACCACCCTGGGTAATGCTGTGTGAAGCACAGGGACACTCTTGGGACTTGTAGCCAAACAAACGCCAGGACAACACTGTCAGCCTCCCTGTCAGCACAGGCACACTACCCCACAGGGAAGCAGAGTCAAAAGGAAGGAAGTACGGGCATGCTGGGAAGGGGGTGTAGGCAATAGCATGATGGGAGTTGTAGTCACAGATATTGCTCACCCTCACAATTGGCCCATCAACACCACTCTGAACCATGCTCACATCACAGGGAGTGGATAAGGACTGACAAGATGGCTGACACTGGGTACTGCTGTGGGGAGCACAGGGCCCTGCTGGGAACTGTACACCAACAAACAGCAGAACACCACTGCATGACATCCTGAAAGCCAACTTGCACTCCCTGCAATGCAAGCACGTTGCATGGTGGGATATCTGGCTGGGTGGGAAGGAGGACTGACAGCACTGACCATAGTTACAAGCAGCTCTCCTCACACACCCCCTCAACACAAACTCCACATAACCCACCTGGGAGAATGTAATGCCTCACACACCAAATGAAGATCCCACAAAGAACCACCACCCTGAGTAATGCTGTGTGAAGCACAGGGACACTCTTGGGACTTGTAGCCAAACAAATGCCAGGACAACACTGTCAGCCTTCCTGTCAGCACAGGCACACTACCCCACAGGGAAGCAGAGTCAAAAGGAAGGAAGTACGGGCATGCTGGGAAGGGGGGTGTAGGCAATAGCATGATGGGAGTTGTAGTCACAGATATTGCTCACCCTCACAATTGGCCCATCAACACCACTCTGAACCATGCTCACATCACAGGGAGTGGATAAGGACTGACAAGATGGCTGACACTGGGTACTGCTATGGGGAGCACAAGGCCCTGCTGGGAACTGTGCAACAACGAACAGCAAGACACCACTGAATGACATCCTGAGAGTCAACCTGAACCCACTGCAAGGGTGGCATGCTTCATGGTGGGATAACTGGACTAGGTGGAGAAGGATGGCCGGATGTCCACCAAATACAACCAATGCTGGCCATGCACACACCTCAACATTCACATTGAAATGCCCCAGGTATGCAGGACAATGTGCTACACCAATATCAACCTCTTACTGTGACAACTTAGGACTATGCAATGTACATGCCCGCATCCAGAGGTACAGTCACAACTGTCAGGTGTGTGAACCATTGATGCCTGTAGAAACATAACATACGTGTGTCTTTTCCAAATACAGGTGATGATGATGGGGACACAGCAGCAGGCGAGGAGGAGTCCCTGTCCCAGGCTCCGGGGGACACTGAGCTCACTGGTGTGGAACAGCCTCTGCCCTCCTCGGATGGCGAAGACCTACCTGGCACCTCCGGTGTGAGTCATCATGCAGCACCAGCAGGACCAACATCTGCACCCTCTGCACCCACCCCTCCAACAACTGCCAACACACAGACCACCCCCGCCGACACGGACAGACCAAGGACCACCGATGACAACAGCACAGGGCCCCAGGCCCGCCGTGGAGCAACGGACAACAACACCACTAACAACCCCCAAGGGGGCCTCGGGTCACCTGTGCGTGCCACCGCAGGTCCTGCACGTGTCGCCAGAGGTGGTGGGAGGGGTGGTAGACATAGGTCGCTGCTTGCAGAGGGGTCTGGACTGCATGATGACCCACAACTGGCACGCATCGCTGATGCGTACCAGAATAGCACCGGAGAGGTCAGACAGGTAGTGGGGATCCTCAAGGACATACAACAGCAGCAGGCTGCCCATCATACCCGCTTGGACTCCCACATGTCCCGTGTGGAGACACACATGTCTCGCATGGAGTCCAAGTGGGACACATTGCAAGAACTCACAGCGGTGCATAGGGACATATTGACATGCCTCCGCCAGATTAGCACCAACATGGCCACACCTCCCTGTGTGCCCACAACATCTGGTGCTGCAACAACTGACACTGCCACAGGGAGGGAGGAGGACTCTGGCGGAGAGTCCCCTGCACCGCAGCAGCCTGCACGTGAGGGTCCCCCAAAGAAGAGGGGTCGTCCGAGGAAGGAAAACTGAGAGGTTGATGGCCACGTACATCCCCCAGGAAGCCAACACCTGTTCCGGAAATTCTCCTTTGTGTGCAAACTTTTCACCCTGTCGAATGCAACACAACTCTCCCACATGACATGGGGAGTCCAAGTTGGACTAATGTATCATATGACTGTGGACTTCACTCAGGACATTTCTGCTACCAAGACTTGCAACTCATCTGGGAACTTTGGATCACAATCCCAATGTACAGCACCCACCATCCTGTGCACTATACACACACACATTTCTGTAAATAAAATCACTAGTACACCATACTTGCCTCTGTTGTTATTCAAATGTGGATACTGTTATGGTGATGATGATCTGCTAAATTACACTGTGTATGCTAACTGCTACAGCAAGTACAACACCGTCATGTGAGTCATGGTGACGTGACACATATGAGGGAGACACACCACTAGGGCTACACAACACAGAGACACCAGGGCCATCGGACTCATCGCCTACAGTGATGTTGCCAGGAAATACTGTGGAATGCACAGACACCACACCTATTCAGAGTCTGTGTCAACTAGCCCACAGGTGCAGTAAGCAAATGTCAGTCAGATGTGTGACCACAGACAACGCACATCCCAAAGTGAAGCACAGGTTTATTACACATTTGCAACATGTTGTTTCCACTACAAATGCAAGGTAATCCCACGTGGCAGTGGCCACACAGTCAACAAGTGCAGAAGATATGAAGTCCAGGGGTGTGTGGCACATCAACTGTAGGGAAACTACTGCTGCCACCGTGAAAGCTGAATCATGGTGTCGGGGGATCCAAGTTGACCAAAGTACTCAGTAAGCACCCTGTGAAGGACAGACATGACACACAGTTAAAACCACTGAAGAACAGGACAGAACTGCAATACTCATGCCCAATACATGTCACAAGACAACTACACAAAACCAAGTTAGCATGTCAAAACTGTTGGGGAGTACAGACTACCTGTAAGGACACATTGCTGCACGCATCCAGTCAAGTAGCACATGGCCACACTCAAACAGCACCAGAGCACCTCCCACACATATCATGCAAACTCACATCATTCACATTACATCTCCCTGGATACTCAC
This sequence comes from Calotriton arnoldi, assembly GCA_963921515.1. Classification (NCBI taxonomy): domain Eukaryota; kingdom Metazoa; phylum Chordata; class Amphibia; order Caudata; family Salamandridae; genus Calotriton; species Calotriton arnoldi. The sequence goes on along the minus strand of CAWUFW010005477.1, from coordinate 676,991 downwards.
ATTCAGCTGAAGAAGTTGGTGATGAGCTGTGTGCGGACATGACCATCATCATCATCATCATCATCACTGGCATCGTGGTCCAGGCCAGGATCCTCCACAGGTGGCGGACGTTGGTCATCGTCATCCAGGATGAGAGGCAACTCCTTCCGCACTGCCAGGTTGTGTAGCATGCAGCAGACGATGACAATCTTGCACACCTTTGCTGGGGCATATGGGAGGGCCCCTCCTGTCTTGTCCAGGCAGCGGAAGCGGCTCTTCAGGAGACCAAATGTCCGCTCGATCACTCTCCTGGTCCGACCATGTGCCTCATTGTAGCGCATCTGGGCTGGTGTCACAGGGTTCCTGAGGGGTGTCAGCAACCACGGCATGTTGGGGTATCCGGAGTCACCTACGGACAGACAAGTGCACATTAGCTGAGTTGGAAAAGTGGGCGGAATACTACAGAGCAGAACACACACAATGGTACAAAGTCAGTACACTCCGACAAGCCAGGCACGCTGGTTCTGCATCTGTGCCATCATCCTCGGGATGCGACTACTCATCACATAGGCATCGTGTGCTGAACCAGGGAAACGGGCACACACATGTGTGATGCTCATATCTGCAAGACATACCACCAGAGCATTGATCGAATGGTAATGTTTCCGGTTCCGGTATGCCTGCTCATGTGCCTGTGGTGGTACCAAAGCCACATGTGTCCCATCAATGGAGCCAATGACATGTGGCATCCTCCCCAGGGCATAGAAGTCACTCTTGACGTCAGTGAGTTGTTGACGTGTAGGGAAATAGATGTACTGGTTCAGGCATCTCAACATTGCCTCCAAAACATCGCGTAGCACACGGCTGAACATAGTCTGTGACATCCCACCGGCAGTCGCCACAGTGTGTTGAAAGGTACCGGTGGCAAAGAAGTGTAGGGCTGCCATTACCTTCACCTTGGGGGGTCAGCGCCGTAGGGTACGGCCGGCCAGGTTGCAAATGTGGTGCCAAGCGAACTGCCAAATCCTTAATCAGCTGCCTGGTGAAGCGGTACCGTCGGATGCTGTCACGTTCCACCATCGTTGCCAGGTCAGGGAATGGTCTATGGACAGCTGGAGCCCTGCAGTGCATAGGTTGGAGAAAGAAAGATTGTCAGTCACCCCACATATGTGCCATTCACCATACTCAATTTCACATGATACATCATTACGAGACACAAGTACTTGATGTGTGTGCCGTTCTGTTCGGACATAACTCGCACCTACATGGCCATCATCTAACTTCTCAGTACAACATGTGTGGACAACAGGTTCCAGGTTGTGCTATGGGAAACCATTAGGCTGTGTCACAGTACCCATTTACTGCTGTCATGTTCCACACACACACCACAGTGACATGTCTGGACAGATGCGCCACAGGCATCACAGCTCATTGACCGGTAGATTCCCAGTGACCCGGTCTTGCCACATGGACACTGGCATGACATGGTATATCATGTACACGTCAGAAAAACAAACATGACTCCCACAGGTAGTGGCCCCTGTCGCCTCCGCAGGACAGACATGGACGCCAGTGACGCACAACATCAAAGTCCATGCACAAACAACGTTGATGTGGAGACTGTCTCCCATCGTGCACATGGAATCAGAGACATCGGAAACACAACATGCACACAGACTGTGGAGGGACATCACTATTGTGGCAATGGGTCACCCTGTGACGTACATGCCTTCCCCCATGGGACCCTGGGGGTATGTGACATGTCATACACATACACAACCTGGAAATGTGACCATGCCACATGCTCCGAAATGAACTGTTGCACATCACAGTGGTCATGTGCACAACACACAAAGGACCCTGTCCCCATGAACACATGCACAGCCTGGGTGTGGCTGCCCACAAGTGCCACCACAGAAACCACATGTTAACCCCCATACACAGAAAAGGTAATGCAGCCTTACATGCCTTAGGAAACAGTGTGGACTGGGTGTGGTGTTGTAGGTGTGCCCCTGAGTCTCTGGCAGGTATCTGTGGCTGGCATACGTTCACCAGTGACAAGCATGGTGACATATGCGACTGACCTGTACAGGTACCCGTTGTACAGCAATGGACCGATCGGTGTGCCCGGCCGGCCCATTGCATCTGTTGTGAGCGGGTATGCGTTGTACAGCAATTGACTGAGCGGTGTGCCCGGCCGGCCCATTGCATCTGTTGGGAGCAGGTACACGTTGTACAGCAATGGACCGATCGATGTGCCCGGCCGGCCCATTGCATCTGTTGTGAGCGGGTATGCGTTGTACAGCAATGGACCGATCGGTGTGCCCGGCCGGCCCATTGCATCTGTTGTGAGCGGGTACGCGTTGTACAGCAATGGACCGATCGGTGTGCCCTGCCGGCCCATTGCATCTGTTGGGAGCGGGTACGCGTTGTACAGCAATGGACCGATCGGTGTGCCCGGCCGGCCCATTGCATCTGTTGGGAGCGGGTACGCGTTGAACAGCAATGGACCGATCGGTGTGCCCGGCTGGCCCATTGCATCTGTTGGGAGCGGGTACGCGTTGTACAGCAATGGCCCGATCGGTGTGCCCGGCCGGCCCATTGCATCTGTTGGGAGCGGGTACGCGTTGTACAGCAATGGACCGATCGGTGTGCCCGGCCGGCCCATTGCATTTGTTAGAAGCGGGTACGCGTTGTACAGCAATGGACCGATCGGTTTGCCCGGCCGGCCCATTGCATCAGTTGGGAGCGGGTACGCGTTGTACAGCAATGGACCGATCGGTGTGCCCGGCCGGCCCATTGCATCTGTTGGGAGCGCGTACGCGTTGTATCCCGACATACGCGTTGTACAGCAATGGACCGAACGGTGCGCACGCGTTGGCTGGGGCCTGGCATGGCAATGGACGCGTATTCGAAGCTTCAACGAGTCTGATGCAGTGAATTCAGTTGGCCAGCCACAACAATGTTGCAAAATCATGGGTGTCATGAACTTGGATTTTTGAAGGATGCTGTGGGCGTGTATTAGTGCTGCTATTCCATGGATTGGTCAGATTCAGAAGATGCAAACGACTTGGACCTATCACTTTGGACACATGGGACAGTATCTGTCTCTGCAGCACACATATAATGCTGGCTGTTCCCCTGAGAGCTCACTTGCCTGCACTACATGCTCCAGGACGACATCTGCCACCAACACTGCTGCTGTCTCTGCATCCTCTGGCTACTGCAATGGCACGTACTGTGGAGAGAGCCCCAGCCTTCAGCCTTGAGGAGAACCAGGCCCTGCTGGACAGCCTCCTTCAACAGTACAGCAAGCTGTATGGGAAACCAGGGGAGCAGGTGAGTGTGCTGTCCACTGCCTTACTAATTTTGCATGTTGTCTGACTAGCAGGACTTACAGTGTGCACACCACTGGCTAGCATGCTCACTGAGTAGTTCTGACCCCCAAAGTGTGTAGTTACATGCACTGAACAGGTACAGTGCAGTAACAGTGCATTCCAACAAGGTTTACTTCCCATGCAATGATACCATGTAGTAACTGCTGCCAAACTGTTCATAGCCATCGTTGCACTGCCTGTGTACATCATGTGCCCCAGTGATTGAGACATGTATATCCAACTGTGTGATGCACGTATATGTTGCATGTGTAGTTATGGCATTTTCACTTTGTCATCCTCACAGGTTGATGCCCACCAGAAGCAGGAAATCTGGCTGACCATCGCCCGGGCAGTAAGATCCGTGGGGGACTACAAGCGCCGGATCCACAACTGCCAGAAGAGGTGGCAGGACCTTCGAGGCTGGACCCGGAGGATTGCAAGGGTCCAGCTGAAGCTGTCGCCTCCTCGCAGGAGGGGCGGACACCGGACCCTGACCCCCACATGCTCAGGATCCTGGCGGTGGTCTTCCCTGACCTGGATGGGCAGCTGAAGGCCAGACAGCAGCAAGGAGGGGGTGAGTCCATGACAGCACTGTGCACTTTGTCTGACATGCTATGTGCCCTCCTCTGGCCTGGTTAAACTTCCACAGTACATCAGTCTTGTGGTCCAGGACCCATGTCCCTCTATTGTGACATGCCCACTCCTCATCTGATACGCATATGTGTGGCCCTTACAGTCAGGAAATGGTGTCACTTGGGGACTGTGTCATTGCATTTTGCTTTGCTCAAGGTGGGTGACAGCATTTGTTCCGGTGACTATGTTGTGGGATTCATGGGTGGGTCAATTGCTTACACAATGCCCAAGTTCTGACATGTAATCTGGGTGTAACTTTGATATGTGGTCCACTTGCTGATCTGATTCACCACATGTCCCTGGGGTATTTGGCACACCCCCATGCTGCGGGTGGGAAGAATGTATATCAAGTGTGTCACACATGCTTAGACACCTGCCTACTGTCCAGGACTCATCCCTCTTACAGGTGGAGCTGGACAGTCATGCCTACTCCAGGGCATACAATAGACTCTGTACTCCCACTCCCGTGGATCATCTGACATGTTGTGATCAGTGACATGTTCCCTCAGGTGTCTGCCTCTGTGTCATTGTGCTGTGGCTTCGTTGTCAGGACTACTGGTATGTTTGTCGGTTAGGGTTCAGCATGCCATCTGAGATGTGACCATGAGAGACGATACTTCTGTGACTTATAGATGTTTGATCACTTGACTGTGCACACAGGTGTATGCGACTGTGACTTTCAGGCAGCTGTTATTCATTCACAGCACACTGTGAGGTGCTCAGGTTCTGAGAGTTGTGTTTCATGTCCCCCATATGTCCAATTGGCATGACGTGGACAAATACTAGTTCAGATGATGTGGTGTGTGGGAGATGGACATGTGCACTTGTCAGTTACATAACTTGCATTCCCCATGTCCTAGGATTGTGACACAGTGCAGACTGTTGTTGGCTGGCTGCCATGGCCATGTGACTGGAGGCAGTGATGTATGACTTTGCACGCATGCCTGTGTCATGGCATTAAACTTCCTAAGAGTGATCCTGCAGGGGAGTGACATGTGCAACATGCACCCCATTGTGGCATGGACTATCCGGACATGGGTGCATCATGGTGTCTGGTGCTGGTATGCATCACATGCATTTCTATTTAGACTCTGGCCATCCCTTTCTCCGGACACCTGCACTGACTCAGTGGCAAGAGATGTGATGTGTGCATGTTCACATACTTCACTGTGTTCCCTGCAATGTCCAACAACTGTGTAGGTGGTGCATGTGTCCACACTGGGGTCTTACCATCAGACAGGCACCAGACAGATGGGTGCAAGGGCAGGAGGGGTGTGAGTCCCATGGTTGACCATCAGACTGACAATTGGCTTCTCCAAATCTGTGTGAGGAGTTTTGGCAATGTTCAACTAAGGATGCCAGGGCTGGCTCTGTAAGTGCTGTACTTACTGTGGTGTTTGCGGTCAGTGCAGGTGACTGATGTTTGTCTGTTTCCCTAATTTTTTGCAGATACATCCACGGCCACAGGAGGGGACAGCTCCACGGACCAGGAGGAGCAGCGGAGCCAGACTGGGTCAGCATCCGACGAGTGGTCAGAGGGACCCAGTGGCACGGAGGGCGAGGGGAGCCACACCGAGGAGTCCTCAGCACCATCCACCTCAGCTGAGGACCACAGCAGCTCGGAGGATGACTCCCTTGTGGAGGCGGGTGTCAGCAGCCACCACACCCCCGCTAGTCTGTCTCGCCCCGCCACCACCACCACCAGCACCACCAGCACCGCCCTCCCATTGGCTCCAATTCCAGAGGTCCGTGGAGGCTCCCGTGTTCGGGAGCGTGTCTCCTTCGTGCCAGGCACCGCACCCCCTGCCCCTGTGTCCCCTGCTGCCCTGAGTGAGGAGTCTGTGTACCTACTTCGGCAGCTCCATGTAGGGCAGACAGCAATGCTGAGTGTCCTCCATGCACACACCACTCTGTTGACACAGCTGGTGTCGTTCATGGAGGGCATCTCGACGGGTATGTCTGCCCTACAGAGGAGCAATAAGTCCATGGACTCCTCCCTGACGGCAGCAGTGTCCCTCCTCCAACAGTCCCTCCCACCTCCTACCTCTGCCCCATCCACACTTCCTGGCACCCTACCTGTCCAAAGCACATGCACACCTGCACAATCACCCAAACAAACAGACACGAGCAGCACAGACACACCCAAAAGAAAGGCAAGACGTGCACACAAGCATCCTCAGGCGACAGATACCACACACACAGGGGATGGGGAACAGACACACACACAGGGGATGGGGAACAGACACACACACAGGCATCCACAGTCACTCCGCAGTCCTCCAAATCCTCTCCCTCCAAGACCCCTTCCCTTGCCTCACCTGCAACCCCACCTACACAGCAGGTCTTCCTCTGTGACCTCGGCCTCTTCCCCTCCGATCCTGCAGATCCGGCATACCGGGGGAAGAGGAAGTCCACCCACACAGAGGGGAGTGCCCTCGCCCCCGGACACCCTCCCCCAGGTGCAGGCAGACTGAGGACCCCATTCGGAAGTCCCCCCGGAACAGGAAGGGCAAGAGCCCACCACCACCACCACGCAGCTCCACCACCCAGTCTCTCTCCTCCATCCCCCAGGCCACCACTCCACAGGTTCCACCGCCACACCCTGCCCCAGGTTCCCCCACACACCGATACCGCATCCCCAAACTGCTTAGGCCCTGCCACTTGCTCTTCCACCCCCAACCCAGATGCTCAGCCTGTTTGTGCCACTGGTGTGGAGACCGGGTCCCCCCTCTGTCCTGCCCACCTCATCTGCCCCCCCTTCCACTCCCTTGGAGGCATGCACTGCAGTGGAGTCCACCCCCACCCCGTCTGACTCGGGCACTGCAGTGGGGACCCAGTCCACTCCATCAGACCAGCCCACTGCAGTGGTTGCAGCACCAACACCATCTGACTTGTGCCCTACAGTGGTGCCGGCCCCCCCTGAGTCAGACACCTCCACTGCAGTTGCCGGTGACACTCCTACACCCACCACCCCTTCACTGCCTCACTCTGGCATCCCCTGATCCTGTCCCTGCGGTGCCTGGCCTGCCCCTTGTATGCCCCTCCAAGGGGGATGTCCCCTGTCCCTACCAGTGCAGGCAAGCAATGGGTGACAAGTTGTCATATATCACCCTGTTGGGACTGTGTATTTGGACTGGCCATTGGCCTTAGTTTAATTTGGACTTCTGATTTTTTATTGACATTTGCTGAATAAAGCCTATTTTTGTTTACTTGTGGTTTTTCTTTTGATGTACATGATGTAGATGAGTATCATCATGCATTTGCAGTTGTAATAGTGTTCAGATCAGGAAAATGAAGTGTTGCAGTGATGGACTCCATGTGGTCCATGGGATATGTGTCCTTTTGTAGTCTGGATCTATGGCATCCTCTGCTGCAGTCTGAGGGTGTGATGTTCAGCATATGACACAGGGATGTACGTTTTGCATTTGTAAATTAACATCTTTGTCTTACATCTGGTGTGCTTACCACTGTTCAATGTTTCTATTTCCCTGACTGTGTGCCCATCTCCACTGGACATGCAGTTTAGCACACCAATGTTGAAGGACTCATCAGTGTATACAGTGCACCTTGCTTGACACGTGTTTTGGGTGTATGCAGATGACTGACGTGACACTCCCGTACCCAGGCTGATGTGAGCAGAGCCTTCAGTGTGTTGTAGTTGTTGACTCACTGACCGAGTGTTCTGCCGACATGTTTGAGTCGTGCACAGACAAGGTTTGGCACAGCGGACCTTCCACAGCAGTGGAGTGCCCTCATGGCAGTGTGTAATCCCGTGACATTGCCTGGGCCCGTGTTTTGTGTTGTGTAAGCATGTCGGTGCGTGTACCCTTCCCTTTTCCTACACAGGCTGTGTCCCTACGGATGTTCCTGTTTCTGATGCTTGCTGAGTTGTTCTGTGTTCATCCAGCATCTTGGACCTGGTTACTCCGGGATGTGGGTGCATGGCAAACTAAGGTTCATCAGGTTGTCATCCCAGGTTGTCTTTGTTGTCAGGGCTGGGGATGTGGGCAAACGCAGATGGAACACATTCAGGATTCCCCTTGGCACTTGTTGGTTACACATGTCATGTAATTTACAGTCTGTGGTAGCTTTCAGTGATTGTGACACGTTGTGTGTGTGACTGCTGCCACTCCTCAGGGTCAGAGCTGCAATGTTGGAAGTTGTGTACGTTTGTTCTTTGTGTGTCACCTTGTCTTCTTCATTGGTGTGTGACTATGGCTGGGATCCCATTGATTGTGGTGGATTTCACGTCATGCCCATGTACCGCGTAGTGTGCAGTGTGTCAGACATTCACGAGTCTTGTTGACTGGCCATGTGTGATGGGTTTCTGCACCTTAGTTCCCACCACCACCCCTGGGATTGTCATGGGTGCATGTGCAATGTCACCAGTCCATGTGAGCTTCACTGCTGCACATTGGTGGAGATCAAGGTGTGTGGTGTTGAGTGTGTGCAAATGTGAGTCATTGCACTGCTAGACCCCTACCTCCATATTGGCCATGGCTGGCAGGCCGTGCTGATTGATTTTTGCTTGTGTAGGTGTGATGGTAGTTTGTTGCTCAGGACACATGGCTGTGGTTCACAGTGTGAATGACATCTACCTTTGTCATCACAGTGGGATTATCATGCAGGCTAGTGTCACCACACTGTGGGGTCCCTGGGGGTAGTGCTGTGGTGGGTCTGTCTCTTGCTGTGTTAGTTGCTGTTCCTACAAGCTTGTGTGACATGTGTAATTTGGGCTCCCTCTCATCTAACAATGCCTCTTTGCCCACATAGGGGAATCCGATCCATGAGTAACTTTTGTATGGCACTGTATACACATCTGTGTAATTGGAATTTAGGCCTCCTCATGTGTTGTGTGGTTGCCTGGGGACACTGGCACACACCCCCATCACCTGTTGTGTTTGATATGCAGTGTGACAAAGGAATTCCTCAGCACACGTCTGTTATGTCACAATATACATAAACATGCTTGATGTGAGCATAAGTAAAATACAAGTAGGTAAGTTCTTATTTCTTTTTTCCTTTTTATTTTCCGATGTTCAGACAGCTGACACGTGTTTCGTCAGCTTACATGGGAATTAATCCCTTGGATTTAACATTGAGAAGTGAGACGTCGCGAGATATTGAATCCCAGTGTGGGTTGGAATTAATACCACTAATAAAGGTTATACACAGGAAGACAATAGCCTTGATAAAGTCGCGGGATTAATTCCCATGTAAGCGACGAAACACGTGTCAGCTGTCTGAACATCGGAAAATAAAAAGGAAAAAGAAATAAGAACTACCTACTTGTATTTTACTTATGCTCACATCAAGCATGTTTATGTATATTGTGACATAACAGACGTGTGCTGAGGAATTCCTTTGTATATCTGTCAATTGGCCAAGGCCATTTTGTGTTTTGAGGAGGTCAGTGGTTCTCTTCACCTTGCAGCACCGTGATCAATACAGCAAGTAAATATCAAATATTTGTGTTATCTCTCCCGAGTGGCGCCTTCATTTACCCAACTAAATACCACTGCTCATTAGGTGCTGATATGCAGTGTGAGTCTGCCTGTTTGTGTTTGTGCATTTGCACCACTGCATTGGCATATCTTGAGTGTGCCATTGGCTGTATGTTGTTTGGTGGCTTTCCCCTGCTGTCCCTGGGACTCCTAGGTCATCAGTCAGCACAATAATCATGGTTTGTATGTCCCATTGCTGCCATGGTATGGTATTTGTTCACCTGACATCTACAGTCTCCACAGGATATCTACATTTGTGTGTCCATTGGTGCAGATATGTGGGTCTGCATTATGATGGTCACTTCTGTCATTGTGTTATTTGTGAATGTTGACAATGTGAGCCCCCATGGGTGATGTTTGTATGCACATGGCCAAAACGATGTTTTATTGCCACTGCACTGTTTGCCTCACCCAATCTATGTTGCTATGGGACACAAGCACTACTATGCCACTGATGTGTTTGTTGTTGTGTGACCAGGAATCATCCATGCAGTTTGGCTTTGGCAGCTTTTACCCTGACTACACTTCCCTTTTGGTCACTGTGGTGATGGGGCTTTGGGCCCCATTGCCACACTGTTCAAAATGTGCATCAGCTATGGACCCCACACCTACCTTTTGGTCACTGTGGAGATGGGGCTTTGGGCCCCATTGCCACACTGTTCAAAAGGTGCATCAGCTATGGACCCCACACCTACCTTTTGGTCACTGTGGTGATGGGGCTTTGGGCCCCATTGCCTCACTGTTCAAAAGGTGCATCAGCTATGGACCCCACACCTACCTTTTGGTCACTGTGGTGATGGGGCTTTGGGCCCCATTGCCACACTGTTCAAAAGGTGCATCAGCTATGGACCACACACTTCCCTTTTGGTCACTGTGGTGATGGGGCTTTGGGCCCCATTGCCACACTGTTCAAAAGGTGCATCAGCTATGGACCCCACACTTACCTTTTGGTCGCTGTGGTGATGGGGTGTTCAACCCCATTGCCAAAGTGGCCATGGTCGGCTTGCATTGTGGAGGCCACACATTTATGTGTGACACATGTGCTAGGGGGTCACATTGTATGTTCAATGTCATGTTCAGTGTTGTAGGCATTTGACACAGACTACACACGCTTGTCATGGTGTTGGGGGGATGTAATTTTCAGACATTCCTTATGTGGGAGTATGCTGGTTGTGTCATGCATTACCCGTCCTATGAGTAGGGGTGGAGGTAGTGGCAGGCATCCATCCCCCTAAGGGTGGGGATGGTAGTAGTGACAGGCATCCAGGCCCCCTGAGTAGGGGTGGTGGTAGTGGTAGGCATCCAGGCCCCCTGAGTAGGGGTGGTGGTAGTGGTAGGCATCCATCCCCCTAAGGGTGGGGATGGTAGTAGTGACAGGCATCCAGCCCCCCTGAGTGGGGTGGTGGTAGTGGCAGGCATCCAGCCCCCCTGAGTAGGGGTGGTGGTAGTGGTAGGCATCCAGCCCCTAAGGGTTGGGATGGTAGTAGTGACAGGCATCCAGCCCCCTGAGTGGGGTGGTGGTAGTGGCAGGCATCCAGCCCCCCCTGAGTAGGGGTGGTGGTAGTGGTAGGCATCCAGCCCCCTAAGGGTGGGGATGGTAGTAGTGATGGGCATCCAGCCCCCCCTGAGTAGGGGTGGTGGTAGTGACAGGCATCCAGGCCCCCCTGAGTAGGGGTGGTGGTAGTGGTAGGCATCCATCCCCCTAAGGGTGGGGATGGTAGTAGTGACGGGCATCCAGCCCCCTATGAGTGGGGATGGTAGTAGTGATGGGCATCCAGCCCCCTATGAGTGGGGATGGTAGTAGTGATGGGCATCCAGCCCCCTATGAGTAGGGATACTGGTAGTGATGGGCTTCCAGCCCCCTATGAGCAGGTGGTACTGTTAGTGATGGGCATCCAGCCCCCTATGAGTAGGGGGTACTGGTAGTGGTAGGCATCCATCCCCCTAAGGGTGGGGATGGTAGTAGTGACAGGCATCCAGGCTCCCAGGAGTAGGGGGTACTGGTAGTGGTAGGCATCCATCCCCCTAAGGGTGGGGATGGTAGTAGTGACAGGCATCCAGGCCCCCATGAGTAGGGGTGGTGGTAGTGGCAGGCATCCAGCCCCCCCTGAGTAGGGGTGGTGGTAGTGGTAGGCATCCAGCCCCCTAAGGGTGGGGATGGTAGTAGTGACAGGCATCCAGCTCCCTATGAGTGGGGATGGTAGTAGTGATGGGCATCCAGCCCCCTATGAGTGGGGATGATAGTAGTGATGGGCATCCAGCCCCCTATGAGTGGGGATGGTAGTAGTGATGGACATCCAGCCCCCTATGAGTAGGGGTACTGGTAGTGATGGGCATCCAGCCCCCTATGAGTAGGTGGTACTGTTAGTGATGGGCATCCAGCCCCCTATGAGTAGGGGGTACTGGTAGTGGTAGGCATCCATCCCCTAAGGGTGGGGATGGTAGTAGTGACAGGCATCCAGACCCCTGAGTAGGGGTGGTGGTAGTGGCAGGCATCCAGCCCCCCTGAGTAGGGGTGGTGGTAGTGGCAGGCATCCAGCCCCCCTGAGTAGGGGTGGTGGTAGTGGCAGGCATCCAGCCCCCGAGTAGGGGTGGTGGTAGTGGCAGGCATCCAGCCCCCCTGAGTGGGGTGGTGGTAGTGGCAGGCATCCAGCCCCCCCTGAGTAGGGGTGGTGGTAGTGGCAGGCATCCAGCCCCCCCTGAGTAGGGGTGGTGGTAGGGTGGTGTTGGTGGTAGGCATCCATCCCCCTATGGGTGTGTATGGAATTGGTGATGGCCATCCCACCCCTATGGTTCTGCTGTTGCTAGTGTACGTCATTTGTGTATCCCTATGTGTGTGTGACATATTTCGGGTACGTGTCGTTTGTTTGTGTTGTTGGTGTTTGACTTACCGTCTGCGCCGTACGCGTCCGTGCCGGTCCCGGTAATAGATGTAGAGTATAGGTAGGACCTGCGGAATGGGATTCATGCTTGGATCGTCTCGTTCGGGTTTCTCGTGTCTTCGACTCGTACTCGTAGCAGGCTTGTTCGTCTCGTAGCCATGGATCGTCTTGTGGCGCGAAACGGAGCTTATGTACGGCTCGCCCGGATGCTCAAACGTCCCGGACGTAGCGACGGGTTCGGCGCGTACGGAGTGCGCATCGTACTTGTCCGGCCGGAAGGTGCTGTGTATTTGCTTCCGTACGACTCGATTCGGCGTTTATGGATCCGGCTCGGGCGGGGAACATGAGCTGGATTGGGTAAGTACGGCTCGCTCGGAATCTGGGTTGTTATACGCATCGTACTTGTTCGTCCGGACGAGTGTTCGAATCGGTCGGGAAACACGCACTCGGCTGGTTTTTTTTCCGGACGAATACTGTTAGGTGCGCTTCCGGCCGAGATCGAAATCGACCCCCTAGTCTCTGAAAGTCGAATTGATTGGATGGAAGAATTGGGGAGCATATTTCAGATAACGAATGGTGCAGGGTGCTGGAGTCTATACTCAAAGTACAAATGGGTGTGTCAGGAAGATTTTATCAACAAACAATCTCCCTTCAAAATGCACTGGACACGAGAAAAAACAAGGATGACACTGTGAAAATCCAACATATGCTGGAGGTGTCATATTGGAGTTGAAATCCACACAATATGATATCCTGACTAGAAGTAGTTTGCAAATCTACACAATAGGATCGTATTTTGTGCTAATATTGCACAATTTTGGAAGTTGCATCTAAAATAAAAATGTTAATTTTTAATGAGGTTTCAGGTTAAATATGACAGAACTCCGTAAACAGAATGTGGATTCAGAATGTCCCTAATGACTGCTAAGAAACTTATTTTAAGGAAATGGAAAGGTAAAAGGCACATGAGAATAGAAAAATGGACGAGTGAATCCCTAAACTGGCAATGATGGCGAAGGCCATGTACTCGAGCACAAATAGATTGGACTTTTTAAACAGGATAAAACTGGATATGGCATAAATATTTTGAATTATATGATAAACCTATTGATTAATCATGGTATCTTTAAATGTGAATTAGCTTTTAAAATTATCCTCACTAATCAGAATACTTTCAGAAGGTTTACTGTTCGCTATTGTTAGAAATATAAACTTGTAATATTGTGATTGTATCATGATGAAAACATGTAACTGCATATTACTAATTATAAAAAAAAACTCTGAGGCACCCTAGTGCCGCAGGCACAATCTAAATTCAATGGCTAAGAAGAGTCACACGTGTGTCTCTGTAGTTCAGGTTGATACCTCACTTCACATAAAGTCAGATTTTTCTAAAAATATTTTTCGGGGGACATGTAAAAGCGTGTCAAACTTGGTGCCGATTGGCCAAGCTCCTAAAAAGTTTTAAAGGATATCTCAAAATTGTTTTTCTCTCATCCTTAGGTTGGGATTTCCCATAGAAAACATTTCTCCATGCATAAGCTGAAATCGGCGAATTGATTGTCAACAAATTATTATTGCACGGCAGCAAAGGCATAAGGCAAGGCAAGCTATAAGGCAAAATGTGACTGTCAATATGCATCTTCAAAGAATGTATATATTGTTAGCAACTGATGTTGTTGGTGGCTGGTTGCTGTGCTTGCCCACAAGTTGGCACATGCCTGGTGAAGTTCACAGTCACTGAAAGCAAACCTTTTGAAAATTACACACAGAAATAAAGTTCATAAAAATCTCATATGCTCCTCACACTTTAGAGAGTGTACCAACTACACACTCCTAACTCCTTTAACACTCTCATCTACACACTGCTGGCTACACACACTCCCAAAAACACACTCCTGACTCATTCCACGCACACTCCTGAATGCACTTTACTCTCAAGTCCTTACGCAATCTCACCCACACACTCCGGGTAACACACTCTCCCAAATACACTCAGTACACACTCCTGACACATTCCACACATTCACATAAACTACACACACACTCTTAATTAAAGCCCCGCACAGTTGTGTAAAGACATGTTAGATGCTTGACACACTATTAACTCTACACACACACACACCTGACTAGAGGTAGCTTGGAAATACATTACAGATATAGTTTGCAACCTTAGACTCCTGATTACGTTTGCAATTAGTCAGGTAGGTGAGTTTGATTTTTGTAAGGGGAATATATAATACTTATATATTACATATATATTATTGAGAGATATCTACACGAGCAGTATTCCAAGTTAGTCACACGGAACTGGTGGGCCAGAACACAGGAGGGGGGAGGGCGGATTAAAGGGGAAATGTTAGAAGTTCTGTTGATAATATATTCACAGCAATGCCTTTTCTTACACATACACCTTGTATAATGTTTTTGTATTAATGTAATGACTTCTGGTTGTGCCTGCGTGCACACACCATTATGCATATACTAGCATGTGCTAGCAGTACGAAAACAGAAACTACCAACACGAAATATCTGTAACAACTGATGAATACTATGTGGTAATCAATAAAGTTTGTTTTAAAAAAAAAAATATATATATATATATTATTGAGAGAGGGACGGGGCATCATGACTCGCTCGAGGATTTGTCGTTGTGAGTTATGCCCCTTCCCCACACTCAACAAATGGTAATAAATAGCACATTACACTCTGCACATATGCAGATATTATGCCATGATATTTTTTCATATGTACTTGTTTTAATGTTTGTATGTCATTACAATGCATGCCTTTACAATGCATGCCTTTACCATGCGTATTTTACAATGCATGCCTTTACCACACTAGTATGTAGTCTAACATAAAAAATTGCCTTTACAACACATGCCTTTACCGCTCATGCCTTTACTACGCAAATATATATGCTAACATTACAACTGCCTTTTACAACGCATGTTTTTACCACATTTTTCAATTAAAAAGTGCCTAAATTTTTGTTTGAAAAATATACTTTAAACATGTCAAAAACGTTCTGTCCCCAACCACGATGGCAGCCAAAAACACAGAAGCATCACAAATAATCAGTATAATTACCTTTCACTTTAAATATGCTTTCTGTCATTTATTTACTAAAAAGAGACCATCAAAGCATACGTTTTATTTTAAATTACAGTAGAACCTAACATACGCTATATAATGCAGCATCCAACGTTTCGTGCCCAGTGGTATGCTAACCTCTGAGGTGACACACACTTTTTAATACAGCGCAAACAAGAGAGAGACAAGACTGCACTCTAGTTAAAACAAGTGATAGCACTGTTTTAACAAAATCAATACTCAATACTATTACTATTAATTTGATGTATTCTTCTCCTTTAAATTATTACTAACAATTGGCAAACTCCTGTTAGAAAAAAGAAACATGCGATATACAAAGAAAATAATTGGTCATCTGGTTTATAGTAATCATAAGTAAATACGAAGATTATTGTTTAAATATGGAAAAATGTCTAACAATTCTATTTCCCACAGAAAATAAAAGATACGCAGATAACCACAGAAAAATGTGTCAGAATGATACATTTTATAAAGCTATGTGCCAAGTTAAAATATCGTAAATGGATTTTTAACACTTTTTTTTTAATTCTTTTTTACAAAAGATTAATCTCTTCTGAAAGCCTACTATAGAAAATTGCGCAGACATCCCTCAACACACCTTTAATAAAACAACATTAAAAAGGTAATTGATTGCAATACTTCATAGCTACCTATGAAAGACCAATAACATAATCATTATTTCCACAGGTTTACAGCTAACCACATTTTCATCCACAGAGGAAAAGAACCAAAATAAATATTTTTCTTAAACAAGACAAAAAAGTTACAATGAACAACAATTTACTAAATAAATGTGTTATCTTCCCTTCTCAAAGTCCAAGAAGCAGGAAAAATGAGCAACCATTACACAAGTTGATCAAGCATCGTATTCCAAAGGTAAATAATAAACGATTCAAGAAACAACCAAAGGTTAACATTTCTAGAATTTCCCCAAACAGGAAAATAACAAAACAAATCTCTTTACTCACCAGGTTACAAAACAGAGTAAGTATCTTTCCATCAAAAGTTTGATTAGGAACATATTTTTCCCCCAAAATAAACAGGACAAATAAATGCAATTCAAGAGCAAGTATAAAACACATCTTAACATAAAACAACATTTTTTGTGTTTTTTCTACAGAATACAAAAAAATTGAAAACTTGAGGAAAGCTGAGTATGTACTCTGCAAACATTGAAGCAGACTTCTTAAATACAGTGGGTATATTTAATGTAAGGAGAGACTTAGGGCCTGATTATGACTTTGGCAGTCCTCCAGCGGCGCCACCACTGCGCCGTCCGCTGGAGGACCGCCAAAGCCGTGGTGAGCCCACCCGCCGGATTACGATTGTAATCCAAGTCAGGTGGGCTGTGCTGAGGCGGTGTCACGGCAGTGGGCTGTTAGGCTTATAGAAGAGCCTAACATGCAGCCTGCCGCCATGACAGCGCCTGCAGCACATTCCTGCATGGTGTGGCATGTATGCATCACAATGCAGGAACCGGGGTTCAATTACAGAGAGGCACAACATGTGCCCCTCTGCATGCACCCCCAAGCCCAGATCTGCCATGAAAAGGGCGGTAAAAAGGAAACTCAGAATGTGCTTGGCGGTGCTGGCAGCTGCACCGCCAGCATATTCATGCCGGTAGCAGACCGCCGGCCCAGCAGGATCCTTGATCCCGGTGGAGCTGGCAGTCTTGTGGGGGTCGACAGCCACACTCTGACTACTGCGGGTGGACCTGCAATGTGGCGGTGGTTGGACCGCCACCACAAGTACGGCGGTCCTGTAGACCGTCATACTCGTAATTAGGCCCTTTCTGAGACCAAGAGTCACTGGAGCCGCATGGACTACTTGTCAAATCATTGCTGAGGCAGAGCTATTACTCTTGGTGATTTTGTCGAAATGACAACCAAGCATAACCACTCTGCATCTGCAATTTGGAAATTGGAGAAAATGTCCAGCACATTAAGATGCTTGCTACTGACTCCAATTAACCCTGTGGATCAGTGTTAAGGGACGTAGCCCAAAACAAATCCATCCATATTGCTTCCAGTATGCCCACAATGCAAAATTTGGGACAAATGGTTCAAAGACAAAAACAGTAAAGTAATGCAGAGCTAACACCACCAAAAACATATAGTGATATTAACATTTCCCCTGAACTAACAGTCATTTAATCACAAACCCTTCCACGTATATGATATCAAAGACCTTCAAAAACATATTCTAATAATTGCAACCCTCCATAACACTGTAACCCTAGAGAATAGTGAAATCTAGATGCTGTATGGGACATTTAAGTAAATAGCCCATCATTTTCAGAGATTTGCACTATTCATTCTTATGTAAATAGCACAACAGTGCCCCTGTGTATGGTTTGCTACCTAACAAATATTCTTCAACATCCACTGAAGTTTTGTCAGTGATAAAAGCAAAAACGAACAAAAGCTGGAGGAAATTAATAATTGACTTTGAATTATAAATGATTAATAAATTATAAATATTTATTTACTTGGATACCGAATTTCAAGGACTTTGTTTTGATTTTTCCCAGGCATATTGCATTTTTATTTTAAAAACATCCTTAGCTGAGTGATGTATGTCAAGTGGTAAACTGCAATTCATAAACTAACAACATTATGTATTGTACCTCCTAAATTTTTAGATGATTTCTACACTTCATTCAATCGGAGTACTTTGCACAAAGAAAAATTGAGACCACTTTTAAATTATTTGTGACAAAAACTGGATTGTCCTTCTAAACAGGTCAGGTTGCAGAAGTATACCATGCTTTCTGTTACTTGGCCTGTTTGGAGGGAAATGCAAAAACTAATAATGGTGTCAAGGGTTGGCATAATCCCTTCAATTTTTACAATTGGAAAAAGTCATCCTAACCTATATCATTTCCTATATCATTTCCTAGAAATTTTGAAAAAGGAATGAAATTTCCAGGAAATGAGACAGGCCCAGTCTTTGACAGGTAGTCTGAAATCGCGAAATTCCCCAAAAAGTAAAGCGATGTCTGAAAGACTCTTGGTAAAAATGTAAGAGTGGGGCATATGTTAAAATTATTTTTAAAATAATTGTGAGGTGTGTTTTTGAAAAACATACCTACATAAATTTCCATATATAGCACAAAACAGTGGTCCTCTGTAGGGGTGATAGCGTGTGATGGTGCAATCTCGTTTGGCAAGACCACGCCACTTTAACATACATCAAACGTTGCCACTGGCAGTGACACAAAAGGAGACTCACTCTCGTTGCAGATGGCCTTCAGTGTTTTATTGTAATTTCACAAGCAGTAGTAAAGCCTACATGTTTCGGTCCTGCCTTGGACCTTGTTCATGGATGCAAAACGAGTCTTTCTTTAATTTTTAGGGACCACTTATATGTCTGTATTTATCCATTTAGTTGTTGCTTGAAACGATGCATGCTGGACTCGGAAGTCCTCAATCATATTTCCATCCCTCCAATGTCTTTTAACCAGTTATGTCGTTTTAAAAGTGGTCACTGTTATTTAATTCAATTGTGAGGCATAGCAAGCATTGTGTTAAATTACAGCCCTACCATGGGCCCACGCTCATAAGTGCTGCATACTTTGGGGGTGATTAGGATGTAGGGCGGATCGCCACCACCTGCATGGCGGTGGCGATCCGCCCTACATTTCCCGCCGCCCGCCACCCATTTCCCCCCCGCCATATTAGTATGGCGGGGGGGACCCCGGCGGACGGAAAGACCGTCCGCCGGTTTTCCGCCGGTCGACCAGTCGACCGGGCGGAAAAGGGGCTAGATATGGTGGAGGTGTCTGCTAGACACCGCCATCCATATTAGAATGGGTGCGGGAAGCAGCCTTTCCGTGGCGGCGATGCCGCCACGGAAAGGCATGCGGAGTTTGCTGTTGGGGGCCCGTTGCGGGCCCCCAGGGTATTGTGGGGTGGGGGGTGCACATGGGGGGTACCTCTGGTACCCCCCACATTGTCATGGACAAGGTGGCAGGCACCGCGCGGTGCCTGTCACCTTGTGCATGACAATGCACACAGTGCATTCCCAGCATTGTGGCGGGCGGTGATGTGAGCACCGCCCGCCACAATGCTGGGAATGGAGGATGCCACCGCCATGGTGGCGGTGGCATCCTAATCGCCGGTGCGGGACCGCCGCACCACTGGCGGCCGGTCCCAGCACCGCTAGGGTGGCGGGTGGATGAAAGTCCGCCCGCCATCCTAATAGGCCCCAAAGTGTCAATAAAACAAATCTTTATATTTGCAAATGTTCCATGCTGCATACCTTTCAATGCAGGCAGGACCCACTGACCTCTATGTTCAGACGGAGGCGGCAGCTTTCTCTCAGTTAAACATCACAAAACAGTGGTCCTCTGTGGGCATGATAGCGTGCTTCGTTGTGGTGGTACGAACTCGTGTGGCAAGACCACACCACTTTAATATACACCAAATGTCGCCACTGGCAGTGACAAAAAGAAGATGCACTTTCGTTGCAGATGGCCTTTAGTATTTTATTATAATTCTCACAAGCAGTAGTAAACCCTACGGTATTCAGTCCTGCCTTGGACCTTGATCACGGATGCAAAACGAGTCTTTCTTTAATTTTTAGTGACCACTTATATATCTGTACTTATCCATATAGTTGTTGCTTGAAACAATGCATGCTGGGCTTGGAAGTCCTCAATCATATTTCCATCCCTCCAATGGGTAATACTTTCAATTTCTTTTAACCAGTCTGGTCGTTTTGAAGGTGGTCACTGTTATTTAATAAAAGAAGGACTTGTTTTGCACCCATGAACAAGGTCCAAGGCAGGACCGAATTAGCTGCCACCTGATTCCCAAACGGGAAAGGATACAAAGGGGATTCCTTCCATTTGCAAACCAGTTATCACCCCAGCATGGAAGTCAGGACACAGATCAATGTCTGTGACTAAAATTAAGCCCTTAAGCCACTGATACTTAACATATCATCTCGCAATAAGGAAGAAATGACCACTACACACCATTTCCAATCTGCAATTCAGTATGAGGCTCATACTGTTTATCCTGGGGACTTTAAGACATAATCTCTGTTCCACAAATTTCAACACATCCTAATCTGCCTGTGAAAACTCTCGGCAAGAAGCACTTCGACTGTTCTTTCCTCAATATAGTTCTAGCATGTTCGTAGCAAATGCTTGATGGCTTAAATATGCCACAGAGAGAATAAGTATGCCAAGGGATGTGTAATGGACTGGAGAGATGTTTCTGAGTGGAAAACAACAATATCCATTTTAAAAGCACAGTCTAAATTAGTTACATTTTCGGAAAGCTGAGCATCTCAAACGACATTCTTCTTCCCCATTAAGGCTGAAATTCTGCAATTTAGTTTTTACTTTAAATATATATTTTGAGCTCCATTTAGGGGCCAAATCCGATTCGGGGCGGAAAACCACCTGACCGACTCGGTACGGGAATATAGTCCGACCGACACGTACCGGCGTTGCCCGACCTGGGAAGTACGATGAAATGCATGTGAATCACGACCGACTCGTACGGAACTCAAGCCGAACGACCGACCCGGACGGAAACAAGCTATCCGGCCGGGAAACCACGCGAATAGAACCGACCGACATGCACCAGGAATCAACCCGAACGAAACGTACCCGCGAACTCCGACCCACGCAGTACGATGCAATG
This sequence comes from Calotriton arnoldi, assembly GCA_963921515.1. Taxonomy (NCBI): domain Eukaryota; kingdom Metazoa; phylum Chordata; class Amphibia; order Caudata; family Salamandridae; genus Calotriton; species Calotriton arnoldi. Next base: position 655,845 of record CAWUFW010005477.1, on the reverse strand, counting down.
GGTGCAAAATCAGACCGATTCGCACGGAGCCCAAGCCGTACGACCGACACGCATACAAAAGCCAGCCGAACAAACACAATACTCCACGACCGACGCGTTCGCCGCATATGAAACTTAGCTGAAACACAGCGGGAACGACTCGGAGAGGCGCGCACGAGACAACTGCAACGTCCTACTCGGTCAGAAGAACGTCTCCTACATGCACAACAATTACAAATGAAAAAATACAAAAAAAGAGGGCCAAACAAGCAATGACAAAGCCAATAAATACTGGGGGGGAAAAAATGGAACAAGGACACACCCCCAACTCCACCTACATAAAGGCCACTAATCCCTACCATGATCCTTTGCAAATTCCACTGACCTGCCAGCACAGAACACCATCAGACAGCAAACACAGACACACACACAGCTCATCCAACACAAAAGCCACACACCATTAGCACCTCAACAAATAGCACCCTCACACACACCCAGAAAAACCTACACTCACACACCCTCACTTGCACACACACACACATCAATCACCACCACCACCCATCACCATGCCCCTAAAGAAGAATCCAAAGTTCCTAGATAGTGAATTGGAAGTCATGGTAGACGAGATCCTGAGGGTAGAGCCACAGTTGTTTGGCACATTGGTCCAACAGACCCCCATGGCGCAGAAAACCAAGATGTGGGCGAGGATCGTCGACAGGGTCAACGCACAATCACCATGTTTGCGCACAAAGGAAGACATCCAGAACAGGTGGTATGATGTGCGCAGGAGGGTCAGGGACCTTCTGAAGAAGGATTACCTCCTGAGCCAGCACACCGGCAGTGGCCCTCCTGCCAAACCAGTATACCTCAGGCCCTGGGAGGAGAAGGTGCGGGCCATCCTACCACCAGTGAGCGTATATGGACTATCAAACATCCCAGAGCCTGGTGAGTACACAACTAATATACACAATATTGTGTGACAATACACACACATCACTGTCAAGGGGATAATCAAACCATGCACCCTAGCAAATCCACAGCAACCAAAAGATAATCATCCCAAGATGTGTATGTTAGTCAGATAAACACAATACATGCCATGTCATAGTGATATGTAACTGTGTCATGACATGTACAAACCCAATAACAAATAGAGCTAGGCAGTGGCACAAATCTAACCAACAAACACTGTCAGATATTTAGCCACCACTAGAACACCACCTCACAGGGAAGCTCACTGAAAGGAAGGAATCCTGTGTATGCTGGTGAAGTCAGTGTAGCCAAGAGCATGATGGACTCGTAGTAACAGATAATGGGCAGCCTCACATTTGGACCATCAACACCACTGTGAACCATGCTCACAACACAGGTAGTGGAAAACGACTGACCATATGGCTGACACTGGGTACTGCTGTGGGGAGCACAAGGCCCTGCTGGGAACTGTGCACCAACAAACAACAGGACCACACTGTCAGCCATCTTGCCATTGCTGTCACACTCACACACAGTGAAGTCCACTCAAAAGGAAGGAAGTATGGGCATGCTGGGAAGGGGGTGTAGGCAATAGCATGATGGGAGTTGTAGTCACAGATATTGCTCACCCACACAATTGGCCCATCAACACCACTCTGAACCATGCTCACATCACAGGGAGTGGATAAGGACTGACAAGATGGCTGACACTGGGTACTGCTTTGGGGAGCACAAGGCCCTGCTGGGAACTGTGCACCAACAAACAGCAGAACACCACTGCCTGACATCCTGAAAGCCAACTTGCACTCCCTGCAATGCAAGCACGTTGCATGGTGGGATATCTGGCTGGGTGGGAAGGAGGACTGACAGCACTGACCATAGTTACAAGCAGCTCTCCTCACACACCCCCTCAACACAAACTCCACTTAACCCACCTGGGAGAATGCAATGCCTCACACACCAAATGAAGATCCCACAAAGAACCACCACCCTGGGTAATGCTGTGTGAAGCACAGGGACACTCTTGGGACTTGTAGCCAAACAAACGCCAGGACAACACTGTCAGCCTTCCTGTCAGCACAGGCACACTACCCCACAGGGAAGCAGAGTCAAAAGGAAGGAAGTACGGGCATGCTGGGAAGGGGGGTGTAGGCAATAGCATGATGGGAGTTGTAGTCACAGATATTGCTCACCCTCACAATTGGCCCATCAACACCACTCTGAACCATGCTCACATCACAGGTAGTGGATAAGGACTGGCAATATGGCAGACACTGGGTACTGCTGTGGGGAGCACAAGGCCCTGCTGGGAACTGGGCACCAACAAACAACAGGACCACACTGTCAGCCATCTTGCCATTGCTGTCACACTCACACATAGTGAAGTCCACTCAAAAGGAAGGAAGTACGGGCATGCTGGGAAGGGGGCGTAGACAATAGCATGATGGGAGTTGTAGTCACAGAAATTGCTCACCCTCACAATTGGCCCATCAACACCACTCTGAACCATGCTCACATCACAGGGAGTGGATAAGGACTGACAAGATGGCTGGCACTGGGTACTGCTGTGGGGAGCACAAGGCCCTGCTGGGAACTGTGCAACAACGAACAGCAAGACACCACTGAATGACATCCTGAGAGTCAACCTGGACCCACTGCAAGGGTGGCATGCTTCATGGTGGGATAACTGGGCTAGGTGGAGAAGGATGGCCGGATGTCCACCAAATACAACCAATGCTGGCCATGCACACACCTCAACATTCCCATTGAAATGCCCCAGGTATGCAGGACAATGTGCTACACCAATATCAACCTCTTACTGTGACAACTTAGGACAATGCAATGTAGATGCCCGCATCCAGAGGTACAGTCACAACTGTCAGGTGTGTGAACCATTGATGCCTGTAGAAACATAACATACAATGTGTGTCTCTTCCAAATACAGGTGATGATGATGGGGATACAGCAGCAGGCGAGGAGGACACTGAGCTCACTGGTGTGGAACAGCCTCTGCCCTCCTCGGATGGCGAAGACCTACCAGGCACCTCCGGTGTGAGTCATCATGCAGCACCAGCAGGACCAACATCTGCACCCCCTGCACCCACCCCTCCAACAACTGCCAACACACAGACCACCCCCGCCGACACGGACAGACCAAGGACCACCGATGACAACAGCACAGGGCCCCAGACCCACCATGGAGCAACGGACAACAACACCACTAACAACCCCCAAGGGGGCCTCAGGTCACCTGTGCGTGCCACCGCAGGTCCTGCACGTGTCGCATGGGGTGGTGGGAGGGGTGGTAGACATAGGTCGCTGCTTGCAGAGGGATCTGGCGTGCATGATGACCCACAACTGGCACGCATCGCTGATGCATACCAGAATAGCACCAGAGAGGTCAGACAGGTAGTGGGGATCCTCAAGGACATACAACAGCAGCAGGCTGCCCATCATGCCCGCTTGGACTCCCACATGTCCCGTGTGGAGACACACATGTCTCGCATGGAGTCCAAGTGGGACACATTGCAAGAACTCACAGCGGTGCATAGGGACATATTGACATGCCTCCGCCAGATTAGCACCAACATGGCCACACCTCCCTGTGTGCCCACAACATCTGGTGCTGCAACAACTGACACTGCCACAGGGAGGACTCTGGCGGAGAGTCCCCTGCACCGCAGCAGCCTGCACGTGAGGGTCCCCCCCAAAAGAAGAAGGGTCGTCCGAGGAAGGAAAACTGAGAGGTTGATGGCCACGTACATCCCCCAGGAAGCCAACACCTGTTCCGGAAATTCTCCTTTGTGTGCAAACTTTTCACCCTGTCGAATGCAACACAACTCTCCCACATGACATGGGGAGTCCAAGTTGGACTAATGTATCATATGACTGTGGACTTCACGCAGGACATTTCTGCTACCAATACTTGCAACTCATCTGGGAACTTTGGATCACAATCCCAATGTACAGCACCCACCATCCTGTGCACTATACACACACACATTTCTGTAAATAAAATCACTAGTACACCATACTTGCCTCTGTTGTTATTCAAATGTGGATACTGTTATGGTGATGATGATCTGCTAAATTACACTGTGTATGCTAACTGCTACAGCAAGTACAACACCGTCATGTGAGTCATGGTGACATGACACATATGAGAGAGACACACCACTAGGGCTACACAACACAGAGACACCAGGGCCATCGGACTCATCGCCTACAGTGATGTTGCCAGGAAATACTGTGGAATGCACAGACACCACACCTATTCAGAGTCTGTGTCAACTAGCCCACAGGTGCAGTAAGCAAATGTCAGTCAGATGTGTGACCACAGACAACGCACATCCCAAAGTGAAGCACAGGTTTATTACACATTTGCAACATGTTGTTTCCACTACAAATGCAAGGTAATCCCACGTGGCAGTGGCCACACAGTCAACAAGTGCAGAAGATATGAAGTCCAGGGGTGTGTGGCACATCAACTGTAGGGAAACTACTGCTGCCACCCTGAAAGCTGAATCATGGTGTCGGGGGATCCAAGTTGACCAAGTACTCAGTAAGCACCCTGTGAAGGACAGACATGACACACAGTTAAAACCACAGAAGAACAGGACAGAACTGCAATGCTCATGCCCAATACATGTCACAAGACAACTACACAAAACCAAGTTAGCATGTCAAAACTGTTGGGGAGTACAGACTACCTGTAAGGACACATTGCTGCACACATCCAGTCAAGTATCACATGGCCACACTCAAACAGCACCAGAGCACCACCCACACATATCATGCAAACTCGCATCATTCACATTACATCTCCCTGGATACTCACATTCAGCTGAAGAAGTTGGTGATGAGCTGTGTGCGGACATCACCATCATCATCATCATCATCACTGGCATCGTGGTCCAGGCCAGGATTCTCCACAGGTGGCGGACGTTGGTCATTGTTATCCAGGATGAGAGGCAACTCCTTCCGCACTGCCAGGTTGTGTAGCATGCAGCAGACGATGACAATCTTGCACACCTTTGCTGGGGCATATGGGAGGGCCCCTCCTGTCTTGTCCAGGCAGCGGAAGCGGCTCTTCAGGAGACCAAATGTCCGCTCGATCACTCTCCTGGTCCGACCATGTGCCTCATTGTAGCGCATCTGGGCTGGTGTCACAGGGTTCCAGGGGTGTCAGCAACCACGGCATGTTGGGGTATCCGGAGTCACCTACGGACAGACAAGTGCACATTAGCTGAGTTGGAAAAGTGGGCGGAATACTACAGAGCAGAACACACACAATGGTACAAAGTCAGTACACACCGACAAGCCAGGCACGCTGGTTCTGCATCTGTGCCATCATCCTCGGGATGCGACTACTCCTCATCATGTAGGCATCGTGTGCTGAACCAGGGAAACGGGCACAAACATTTGTGATGCTCATATCTGCAAGACATACCACCAGAGCATTGATCGAATGGTAATATTTTCGGTTCCGGTATGCCTGCTCATGTGCCTGTGGTGGTACCAAAGCCACATGTGTCCCATCAATGGAGCCAATGACATGTGGCATCCTCCCCAGGGCATAGAAGTCACTCTTGACGTCAGTGAGTTGTTGACGTGTAGGGAAATAGATGTACTGGTTCAGGCATCTCAACATTGCCTCCAAAACATCGCGTAGCACACGGCTGAACATAGTCTGTGACATCCCACCGCCAGTCGCCACAGTGTGTTGAAAGGTACCGGTGGCAAAGAAGTGTAGGGCTACCATTACCTTCACCTTGGGGGTCAGCGCCGTAGGGTACGGCCGGCCAGGTTGCAAATGTGGTGCCAAGCTCACTGCCAAATCCTCAATCAGCTGCCTGGTGAAGCGGTACCGTCGGATGCTGTCACGTTCCACCATCGTTGCCAGGTCAGGGAATGGTCTATGGACAGCTGGAGCCCTGCAGTGCATAGGTTGGAGAAAGAAAGATTGTCAGTCACCCCACATATGTGCCATTCACCATACTCAATTTCACATGATACATCATTACAAGACACAAGTACTTGATGTGTGTGCCGTTCTGTTCGGACATAACTCGCACCTACATGGCCATCATCTAACTTCTCAGTACAACATGTGTGGACAACAGGTTCCAGGTTGTGCTATGGGAAACCATTAGGCTGTGTCACAGTACCCATTTACTGCTGTCACGTTCCACACACACACCACAGTGACATGTCTGGACAGATGTGCCACAGGCATCACAGCTCATTGACAGGTAGATTCCCAGTGACCCTGTCTTGCCACATGGACACTGGCATGACATGGCGTATCATGTACACGTCAGAAAAACAAACATGACTCCCATATGTAGTGGCCCCTGTCGCCTCCGCAGGACAGACATGGACGCCAGTGACGCACAACATCAAAGTCCATGCACAAACAACGTTGATGTGGAGACTGTCTCCCATCGTGCACATGGAATCAGAGACATCGGAAACACAACATGCACACAGACTGTGGAGGGACATCACTATTGTGGCAATGGGTCACCCTGTGACGTACATGCCTTCCCCCATGGGACCCTGGGGGTATGTGACATGTCATACACATACACAACCTGGAAATGTGACCATGCCACATGCTCCAAAATGAACAGTTGCACATCACAGTGGTCATGTGCACAACACACAAAGGACCCTGTCCCCATGAACACATGCACAGCCTGGGTGTGGCTGCCCACAAGTGCCACCACAGAAACCACATGTTAACCCCCATACACAGAAAAGGTAATGCAGCCTTACATGCCTTAGGAAACAGTGTGGACGGGGTGTGGTGTTGTAGGTGTGCCCCTGAGTCTCTGGCAGGTATATGTGGCTGGCATACGTTCACCAGTGACAAGCATGGTGACATATGCGACTGACCTGTACAGGTACGCGTTGTACAGCAATGGACCGATCGGTGTGCCCAGCCGGCCCATTGCATCTGTTGTGAGCGGGTACGCATTGTACAGCAATGGACCGATCGGTGTGCCCGACCGGCCCATTGCATCTGTTGTGAGCGGATACGCGTTGTACAGCAATGGACCGAGCGGTGTGCCCGGCCGGCCCATTGCATCTGTTGTGAGCGGGTACGCGTTGTACAGCAATGGACCGATCGGTGTGCCCGGCCGGCCCATTGCATCTGTTGTGAGCGGGTACGCGTTGTACAGCAATGGACCGATCGGTGTGCCCGGCCGGCCCATTGCATGTGTTGTGAGCGGGTACGCGTTGTACAGCAATGGACCGATCGGTGTGCCCAGCCGGCCCATTGCATCTGTTGTGAGCGGGTACGCGTTGTACAGCAATGGACCGATCGGTGTGCCCGGCCGGCCCATTGCATCTGTTGTGAGCGGGTACGCGTTGTACAGCAATGGACCGAGCGGTGTGCCCGGCCGGCCCATTGCATCTGTTGGGAGCGGGTACGCGTTGTACAGCAATGGACCGATCGGTGTGCCCGGCCGACCCATTGCATCTGTTGTGAGCGGGTACGCGTTGTACAGCAATGGACCGATCGGTGGCCCGGCCGGCCGATTGCATCTGTTGTGAGCGGGTACGCGTTGTACAGCAATGGACCGATCGGTGTGCCCGGCCGGCCCATTGCATCTGTTGTGAGCGGGTACGCATTGTACAGCAATGGACCGAACGTTGCGCACGCGTTGGCTGGGGCCTGGCATGGCAACGGACGCGTATTCGAAGCTTCAACGAGTCTGATGCAGTGAATTCAGTTGGCCAGCCACAACAATGTTGCAAAATCATGGGTGTCATGAACTTGGATTTTTGAAGGATGCTGTGGGCGTGTATTAGTGCTGCTATTCCATGGATTGGTCAGATTCAGAAGATGCAAACGACTTGGACCTATCACTTTGGACACATGGGACAGTATCTGCCTCTGCAGCACACATATAATGCTGGCTGTTCCCCTGAGACCTCACTTGCCTGCACTACATGCTCCAGGACGACATCTGCCACCAACACTGCTGCTGTCTCTGCATCCTCTGGCTACTGCAATGGCACGTACTTTGGAGAGAGCCCCAGCCTTCAGCCTTGAGGAGAACCAGGCCCTGCTGGACAGCCTCCTTCCACAGTACAGCAAGCTGTATGGGAAACCAGGGGAGCAGGTGAGTGTGCTGTCCACTGCCTTACTAATTTTGCATGTTGTCTGACTAGCAGGACTTACAGTGTGCACACCACTGGCTAGCATGCTCACTGAGTAGTTCTGACCCCCAAAGTGTGTAGTTACATGCACTGAACAGGTACAGTGCAGTAACAGTGCATTCCAACAAGGTTTACTTCCCATGCAATGATACCATGTAGTAACTGCTGCCAAACTGTTCATAGCCATCGTTGCACTGCCTGTGTACATCATGTGCCCCAGTGATTGAGACATGTATATCTAACTGTGTGATGCACGTATATGTTGCATGTGTAGTAATGGCATTTTCACTTTGTCATCCTCACAGGTTGATGCCCACCAGAAGCAGGAAATCTGGCTGACCATCGCCCGGGCAGTAAGATCCGTGGGGGACTACAAGCGCCGGATCCGCAACTGCCAGAAGAGGTGGCAGGACCTTCGAGGCTGGACCCGGAGGATCGCAAGGGTCCAGCTGAAGCTGTCGCCTCCTCGCAGGAGGGGCGGACACCGGACCCTGACACCCCACATGCTCAGGATCCTGGCCTGGATGGGCAGCTGAAGGCCAGACAGCAGCAAGGAGGGGGTGAGTCCATGACAGCACTGTGCACTTTGTCTGACATGCTATGTGCCCTCCTCTGGCCTGGTTAAACTTCCACAGTACATCAGTCTTGTGGTCCAGGACCCATGTCCCTCTATTGTGACATGCCCACTCCTCATCTGATACGCATATGTGTGGCCCTTACAGTCAGAAAATTGTGTCACTTGGGGACTGTGTCATTGCATTTTGCTTTGCTCAAGGTGGGTGACAGCATTTGTTCCGGTGACTATGTTGTGGGATTCATGGGTGGGTCAATTGCTTACACAATGCCCAAGTTCTGACATGTAATCTGGGTGTAACTTTGATATGTGGTCCACTTGCTGATCTGATTCACCACATGTCCCTGGGGTATTTGGCACACCCCCATGCTGCGGGTGGGAAGAATGTTTGGGCCTCAGGAGTATGTATATCAAGTGTGTCACACATGCTTAGACACCTGCCTACTGTCCAGGACTCATCACTCTTACAGGTGGAGCTGGACAGTCATGCCTACTCCAGGGCATACAATAGACTCTGTACTCCCACTCCCGTGGATCATCTGACATGTTGTGATCAGTGACATGTTCCCTCAGGTGTCTGCCTCTGTGTCATTGTGCTGTGGCTTCGTTGTCAGGACTACTGGTATGTTTGTCGGTTAGGGTTCAGCATGCCATCTGAGATGTGACCATGAGAGACGATACTTCTGTGACTTATAGATGTTTGATCACTTGACTGTGCACACAGGTGTATGCGACTGTGACTTTCAGGCAGCTGTTATTCATTCACAGCACACTTTGAGGTGCTCAGGTTCTGAGAGTTGTGTTTCGTGTCCCCCATATGTCCAATTGGCATGACGTGGACAAATACTAGTTCAGATGATGTGGTGTGTGGGGATGGACATGTGCACTTGTCAGTTACATAACTTGCATTCCCCATGTCCTAAGATTGTGACACAGTGCAGACTGTTGTTGGCTGGCTGCCATGGCCATGTGACTGGAGACAGTGATGTATGACTTTGCACGCATGCCTGTGTCATGGCATTAAACTTCCTAAGAGTGATCCTGCAGGGGAGTGACATGTGCAACATGCACCCCATTGTGGCATGGACTATCCGGACATGGGTGCATCATGGTGTCTGGTGCTGGTATGCATCACATGCATTTCTATTTAGACTCTGGCCATCCCTTTTTCCGGACACCTGCACTGACTCAGTGGCAAGAGATGTGATGTGTGCATGTTCACATACTTCACCGTGTTCCCTGCAATGTCCAACAACTGTGTAGGTGGTGCATGTGTCCACACTGGGGTCTTACCATCAGACAGGCACCAGACAGATGGGTGCAAGGGCAGGAGGGGTGTGAGTCCCATGGTTGACCATCAGACTGACAATTGGCTTCTCCAAATCTATGTGAGGAGTTTTGGCAATGTTCAACTAAGGATGCCAGGGCTGGCTCTGTAAGTGCTGTACTTACTGTGGTGTGTGCGGTCAGTGCAGGTGACTGATGTTTGTCTGTTTCCCTAATTTTTTGCAGATACACCCACGGCCACAGGAGGGGACAGCTCCACGGACCAGGAGGAGCAGCGGAGCCCGACTGGGTCAGCATCTGACGAGTGGTCAGAGGGACCCAGTGGCACGGAGGGCGAGGGGAGCCACACCGAGGAGTCCTCAGCACCATCCACCTCAGCTGAGGACCACAGCAGCTCGGAGGATGACTCCCTTGTGGAGGCGGGTGTCAGCAGCCACCATACCCCCGCTAGTCTGTCTGGCCCCGCCACCAGCACCGTCCTCCCATTGGCTCCAATTCCAGAGGTCCGTGGAGGCTCCTGTGTTCGGGAGCGTGTCTCCTTCGTGCCAGGCACCGCACCCCGTGCCCCTGTGTCCCCTGCTGCCCTGAGTGAGGAGTCTGTGTACCTACTTCGGCAGCTCCATGTTGGGCAGACAGCAATGCTGAGTGTCCTCCATGCACACACCACTCTGTTGACACAGCTGGTGTCGTTCATGGAGGGCATCTCGACGGGTATGTCTGCCCTACAGAGGAGCAATAAGTCCATGGACTCCTCCCTGACGGCAGCAGTGTCCCTCCTCCAACAGTCCCTCCCACCTCCTACCTCTGCCCCATCCACACTTCCTGGCACCCTACCTGTCCAAAGCACATGCACACCTGCACAATCACCCAAACACACAGACACGAGCAGCACAGACACACCCAAAAGAAAGGCAAGACGTGCACACAAGCATCCTCAGGGGACAGATACCACACACACAGGGGATGGGGAACAGACACACACACAGGCATCCACAGTCACTCCGCAGTCCTCCAAATCCTCTCCCTCCAAGACCCCTTCCCTTGCCTCACCTGCAACCCCACCTACACAGCAGGTCTTCCTCTGTGACCTCGGCCTCTTCCCCTCCGATCCTACAGATCCGGCATACCGGGGAAGAGGAAGTCCACCCACACAGAGGGAGTGCCCCTCGCCCCCGGACACCCTCCCCCAGGCGCAGGCAGACTGAGGACCCCTTTCGGAAGTCCCCCGGACCAGGAAGGGCAAGACCCCACCACCACCACCACGCAGCTCCACCACCCAGTCTCTCTCCTCCATCCCCCAGGCCAACACTCCACAGGTTCCACCGCCACACCCAGCCCCAGGTTCCTCCACACACCGATACTGCATCCCCAAACTGCTTAGGCCCTCCCCCTGCCACTTGCTCTTCCACCCCCAACCCAGACGCTCAGCCTGTTTGTGCCACTGGTGTGGAGACCGGGTCCCCCCTCTGTCCTGCCCACCTCATCTGCCCCCCTTCCACTCCCTTGGAGGCATGCACTGCAGTGGAGTCCACAACCACCCCGTCTGACTCGGGCACTGCAGTGGGGACCCAGTCCACTCCATCAGACCAGCCCACTGCAGTGGTTGCAGCACCAACACCATCTGACTTGTGCCAGCCCCCCCTGAGTCAGACACCTCCACTGCAGTTGCCGGTGACACTCCTGCACCCACCACCCCTTCACTGCCTCACTCTGGCATCCCCTGATCCTGTCCCTGCGGTGCCTGGCCTGCCCCTTGTATGCCCCTCCAAAGGGGATGTCCCCTGTCCCTACCAGTGCAGGCAAGCAATGGGTGACAAGTTGTCATATATCAGCCTGTTGGGACTGTGTATTTGGACTGGCCATTGGCCTTAGTTTAATTTGGACTTCTGATTTTTTATTGACATTTGCTGAATAAAGCCTATTTTTGTTTACTTGTGGTTTTTCTTTTGATGTACATGATGTAGATGAGTATCATCATGCATTTGCAGTTGTAATAGTGTTCAGATCAGGAAAATGAAGTGTTGCAGTGATGGACTCCATGTGGTCCATGGGATATGTGTCCTGTTGTAGTCTGGATCTATGACATCCTCTGCTGCAGTCTGAGGGTGTGATGTTCAGCATATGACACAGGGATGTACGTTTTGCATTTGTAAATTAACATCTTTGGCTTACACTGATGCACATCTGGTGGGCTTACCACTGTTCAATGTTTCTATTTCCTGACTGTGTGCCCATCTCCACTGGACATACAGTTTAGCACACCAATGTTGAAGGACTCATCAGTGTATACAGTGCACCTTGCTTGACACGTGTTTTGGGTGTATGCAGATGACTGACGTGACACTCCCGTACCCAGGCTGATGTGAGCAGAGCCTTCAGTGTGTTGTAGTTGTTGACTCACTGACCGAGTGTTCTGCCGACATGTTTGAGTCGTGCACAGACAAGGTTTGGCACAGCGGACCTTCCACAGCAGTGGAGTGCCCTCATGGCAGTGTGTAATCCCGTGACATTGCCTGGGCCCGTGTTTTGTGTTGTGTAAGCATGTCTGTGCGTGTACGCTTCCCTTTTCCTACACAGGCTGTGTCCCTACGGATGTTCCTGTTTCTGATGCTTGCTGAGTTGTTCTGTGTTCATCCAGCATCTTGGACCTGGTTACTCCAGGATGTGGGTGCATGGCAAACTAAGGTTCATCAGGTTGTCATCCCAGGTTGTCTTTGTTGTCAGGGCTGGGGATGTGGGCAAACGCAGATGGGACACATTCAGGATTCCCCTTGGCACTTGTTGGTTACACATGTCATGTAATTTACAGTCTGTGGTAGCTTTCAGTGATTGTGACACGTTGTGTGTGTGACTGCTGCCACTCCTCAGGGTCAGAGCTGCAATGTTGGAAGTTGTGTACGTGTGTTCTTTGTGTGTCACCTTGTCTTCTTCATTGGTGTGTGACTATGGCCGGGATCCCATTGATTGTGGTGGATTTCATGTCATGCCCATGTACCGCGTAGTGTGCAGTGTGTCAGACATTCACGAGTCTTGTTGACTGGCCATGTGTGATGGGTTTCTGCACCTTAGTTCCCACCACCACCCCTGGGATTGTCATGGGTGCATGTGCAATGTCACCAGTCCATGTGAGCTTCACTGCTGCACATTGGTGGAGATCAAGGTGTGTGGTGTTGAGTGTGTGCAAATGTGAGTTGTTGCACGGCTAGACCCCTACCTCCATATTGGCCATGGCTGGCAGGCCGCGCTGATTGATTTGTGCTTGTGTAGGTGTGATGGTAGTTTGTTGCTCAGGACACATGGCTGTGGTTCACAGTGTGAATGACATCTACCTTTGTCATCACAGTGGGATTATCATGCAGGCTAGTGTCACCACAATGTGGGGTCCCTGGGGGTAGTGCTGTGGTGGGTCTGTCTCTTGCTGTGTTAGTTGCTGTTCCTACAAGCTTGTGTGACATGTGTAATTTGGGTTCCCTCTCATCTAACAATGCCTCTTTGCCCACATAGGGGAATCCGATCCATGAGTAACTTTTGTATGGCACTGTATACACATCTGTGTAATTGGAATTCAGGCCTCCTCATGTGTTGTGTGGTTGCCTGGGGACACTGGCACACACCCCCATCACCTGTTCTGTTTTATATGCACTGTGAGTCTGCCTGTTTGTGTTTGTGCATTTGCACCACTGCATTGGCATATCTTGAGTGTGCCATTGGCTGTATGTTGTTTGGTGGCTTTCCCCTGCTGTCCCTGGGACTCCTAGGTCATCAGTCAGCACAATAATCATGGTTTGTATGTCCCATTGCTGCCATGGTATGGTATTTGTTCACCTGACATCTACAGTCTCCACAGGATATCTACATTTGTGTGTCCATTGGTGCAGATATGTGGGTCTGCATTATGATGGTCACTTCTGTCATTGTGTTATTTGTGAATGTTGACAATGTGAGCCCCCATGGGTGATGTTTGTATGCATATGGCCAAAACGATGTTTTATTGCCACTGCACTGTTTGCCTCACCCAATCTATGTTGCTATGGGACACAAGTACTACTATGCCACTGATGTGTTTGTTGTTGTGTGACCAGGAATCATCCATGCAGTTTGGCTTTGGCAGCTTTTACCCTGACTACACTTCCCTTTTGGTCACTGTGGTGATGGGGCTTTGGGCCCCATTGCCACACTGTTCAAAATGTGCATCAGCTATGGACCCCACACCTACCGTTTTGGTCACTGTGGTGATGGGGCTTTGGGCCCCATTGCCACACTGTTCAAAAGGTGCATCAGCTATGGACCCCACACCTACCTTTGGTCACTGTGGTGATGGGGCTTTGGGCCCCATTGCCACACTGTTCAAAAGGTGCATCAGCTATGGAACCCACACCTACCTTTTGGTCACTGTGGTGATGGGGCTTTGGGCCCCATTGCCACACTGTTCAAAAGGTGCATCAGCTATGGACCCCAACCTACCTTTTGGTCACTGTGGTGATGGGGCTTTGGGCCCCATTGCCACACTGTTCAAAAGGTGCATCAGCTATGGACCCCACACCTACCTTTTGGTCACTGTGGTGATGGGGCTTTGGGCTCCATTGCCACACTGTTCAAAAGGTGCATCAGCTATGGACCCCACACCTACCTTTTGGTCACTGTGGTGATGGGGCTTTGGGCCCCATTGCCACACTGTTCAAAAGGTGCACCAGCTATGGACTCCACACTTCCCTTTTGGTCACTGTGGTGATGGGGCTTTGGGCCCCATTGCCACACTGTTCAAAAGGTGCACCAGCTATGGACCCCACACTTCCCTTTTGGTCACTGTGGTGATGGGGCTTTGGGCCCCATTGCCACACTGTTCAAAATGTGCATCAGCTATGGACCTCACACTTACCTTTTGGTCGCTATAGTGATGGGGTGTTCAACCCTATTGCCACAGTGGCCATGGTCGGCTTGCATTGTGGAGGCCACACACATTTATGTGTGACACATGTGCTAGGGGGTCACATTGTATGTTCAATGTCATGTTCAGTGTTGTAGGCATTTGACACAGACTACACACGCTTGTCATGGTGTTGGGGGGGATGTAATTTTCAGACATTCCTTATGTGGGAGTATGCTGGTTGTGTCATGCATTACCCGTCCTATGAGTAGGGGTGGAGGTAGTGGCAGGCATCCATCCCCCTAAGGGTGGGGATGGTAGTAGTGACAGGCATCCAGGCCCCCTGAGTAGGGGTGGTGGTAGTGGTAGGCATCCAGGCCCCCTGAGTAGGGGTGGTGGTAGTGGTAGGCATCCATCCCCCTAAGGGTGGGGATGGTAGTAGTGACAGGCATCCAGCCCCCTGAGTGGGGTGGTGGTAGTGGCAGGCATCCAGCCCCCCTGAGTAGGGGTGGTGGTAGTGGCAGGCATCCAGCCCCCCTGAGTAGGGGTGGTGGTAGTGGCAGGCATCCAGCCCCCCTGAGTAGGGGTGGTGGTAGTGACAGGCATCCAGGCCCCCCTGAGTAGGGGTGGTGGTAGTGGTAGGCATCCAGCCCCCCCTGAGTAATGGTGGTGGTAGTGGTAGGCATCCAGGCCCCCTGAGTAGGGGTGGTGGTAGTGGTAGGCATCCATCCCCTAAGGGTGGGGATGGTAGTAGTGACAGGCATCCAGCCCCCCTGAGTGGGGTGGTGGTAGTGGCAGGCACCCAGCCCCCCTGAGTAGGGGTGGTGGTAGTGGTAGGCATCCAGCCCCTAAGGGTGGGGATGGTAGTAGTGACAGGCATCCAGCCCCCTGAATGGGGTGGTGGTAGTGGCAGGCATCCAGCCCACCATGAGTAGGGGTGGTGGTAGTGGTAGGCATCCAGCCCCCTAAGGGTGGGGATGGTAGTAGTGACAGGCATCCAGCCCCCTATGAGTGGGGATGGTAGTAGTGATGGGAATCCAGCCCCCTATGAGTGGGGATGGTAGTAGTGATGGGCATCCAGCCCCCTATGAGTGGGGATGGTAGTAGTGATGGGCATCCAGCTCCCTATGAGTAGGGGTACTGGTAGTGGTAGGCATCCATCCCCCTAAGGGTGGGGATGGTAGTAGTGACAGGCATCCAGGCCCCCATGAGTAGGGGTGGTGGTAGTGGCAGGCATCCATCCCCCCCTGAGTAGGGGTGGTGGTAGTAACAGGCATCCAGGCCCCCCTGAGTAGGGGTGGTGGTAGTGGTAGGCATCCAGGCCCCCCTGAGTAGGGGTGGTGGTAGTGGTAGGCATCCATCCCCCTAAGGGTGGGGATGGTAGTAGTGAGAGGCATCCAGCCCCCTATGAGTGGGGATGGTAGTAGTGATGGGCATCCAGCCCCCTATGAGTAGGTGGTACTGGTAGTGGTAGGCATCCATCCCCTAAGGGTGGGGATGGTAGTAGTGACAGGCATCCAGGCCCCCATGAGTAGGGGTGGTGGTAGTGGCAGGCATCCATCCCCCCCTGAGTACGGGTGGTGGTAGTAACAGGCATCCAGGCCCCCCTGAGTAGGGGTGGTGGTAGTGGTAGGCATCCAGGCCCCCCTGAGTAGGGGTGGTGGTAGTGGTAGTCATCCATCCCCCTAAGGGTGGGGATGGTAGTAGTGACAGGCATCCAGCCCCCTATGAGTGCGGATGGTAGTAGTGATGGGCATCCAGCCCCCTATGAGTGGGGATGGTAGTAGTGATGGGCATCCAGCCCCCTATGAGTGGGGATGGTAGTAGTGATGGGCATCCAGCCCCCTATGAGTAGGGGTACTGGTAGTGATGGGCATCCAGCCCCTATGAGTAGGGGGTACTGGTAGTGGTAGGCATCCATCCCCCTAAGGGTGGGGATGATAGTAGTGACAGGCATCCAGGCCCCCATGAGTAGGGGTGGTGGTATTGGCAGGCATCCAGCCCCCCCTGAGTAGGGGTGGTGGTAGTGGCTGGCATCCAGCCCCCTAAGGTTGGGGATGGTAGTAGTGACAGGCATCCAGCCCCCCCTGAGTAGGGGTGGTGGTAGTGGCAGGCATCCAGCCCCCCCTGAGTGGGGTGGTGGTAGTGGCAGGCATCCAGCCCCCCCTGAGTAGGGGTGGTGGTAGTGGCAGGCATCCAGCCCCCCCCTGAGTAGGGGTGGTGGTAGGGTGGTGTTGGTGGTAGGCATCCATCCCCCTATGGGTGTGTATGGCATTGGTGATGGCCATCCCACCCCTATGGTTCTGCTGTTGCTAGTGTACGTCATTTGTGCATCCCTATGTGTGTGTGACATATTTCGGGTATGTGTCGTTTGTTTGTGTTGTTGGTGTTTGACTTACCGTCTGCGCCGTACGCGTCCGTGCCGGTCCCGGTAATAGATGTAGAGTATAGGTAGGACCTGCGCAATGGGATTCATGCTTGGATCGTCTCGTTCGGGTTTCTCGTGTCTTCGACTCGTACTCGTAGCAGGCTTGTTCGTCTCGTAGCCGTGGATCGTCTTGTGGCGCGAAACGGAGCTTATGTACGGCTCGCCCGGATGCTCAAACGTCCCGGACATAGCGACGGGTTCGGCGCGTACGGAGTGCGCATTGTACTTGTCCGGCCGGAAGGTGCTGTGTATTTGCTTCCGTACGACTCGATTCGGCGTTTACGGATCCGGTTCGGGCGGGGAACCGGAGCTGGATTGGGTAAGTACGGCTCGCTCGGAATCTGGGTTGTTATACGCATCGTACTTGTTCGTCCAGACGAGTGTTCGAATCGGTTGGGAAACAGGCACTCGGCTGGGTTTTTTTCCGGACAAATACTGTTAGGTGCGCTTCCGGCCGAGATCGGAATCGACCCCTTAGTTTGAATGGACAATCTTCTATAGTATTTCTATAAATAAAAAGTGCCTGGTCATTTCCAGTAGTTGTGAACCGCAAGTCAACTGCAGTCTGCGCTAAAATATTTTTGAGGCAAGCCCACAAATAACCCCGACAAATACATAGAGAAAAATCTGTAATATCAGCGATTTGGTTCACGAAGTTAACAGATGCATATACATGAGTATGTAAAAACGTATGCATGCAGAATGTCTGCATGACTAAAATTAGCACAATCTTAATTTCTGGATGTGCATTTTTTAGGGGTAAATCATGAAAATGAACGAAGTTACATGTGCAAAACTGGATTGTTAATTAGTGTCCGGGAAGGAGAAGGCCAACCAAATTACACACTTACAAATGAGTAAGTCAGTCAGGAGTACTTGGCCACAAATTATGGCCCTGCGTGTAGTAAATCGGATACACCCATTCTCAGTTCCATGCACATGAATGTGTTGATTACTTACCATGTTATCATGTTAATAATCCGATTACCCGTCCTCATCTCAGTATTTAATTTATGCGGTGTGGCCACCCCATAGCTACGAGACACAAAACCACCCTACCCTCCTACTCTGTCTTCTCTCTCAAACTGCGCAACACCAGGAATCAAAAAAGGGGAAGAGATACACAGCACTACCTGAGGCCCACAAGCACAAGAGGTCATGACAATGTCTAAGGTGAGAGAGCTGTAAGAAGGGGGGCCAGCAGTGGTAATAGAAATAATAAAGATTACCTCTAAATAATCAATAATTGACCTCCTCAACCCTTTCTAATTCCAAGCCTTTCTATATAAGGATATATCAGAGCAGTAAGCCCATAACCTGATGCCCGAAGAACCAGCGGTATATCGACATAGGAGAAAACAGCCAAAAAGAAGAGTCACAGGTAACTGAACTAACAGTCCAGAAAATTCCGACCAAGACAAACAGGAGACCAAACACATGAGGCAGACCAAAACAGACTAACAGCCCACCTCAACCTCCTACAAGTGGGCAGGACCAGAGGAGAATTATCTACCCAAACAGTCATAAGGGAAAGCGAAGGAACCAAAAGGCAACGAGAACAAACGCACAGAGCAGTGACATAATGCCAGCCATGAGACCCACCAAAATCCAAGTCAGCAGTCCTGAACAGCAGGTCAGAGCCAACTAGCCGTATCGATGGGAAGCCCTGCCAAGAACTAGGGCTAAAGCTTAAGAGCCACAAGATAGAATGCTACAAGAACCAACACCAACACACCACTGCAGACAGAGGCACACAAGGAGGTACCCGTACCATTCAGAGGCAAGAGACAGGGCCTCAGACCTAACAGGAAACTAGCACCAAGAACACCAATAGGAAGCCGCCAAGCAGTAGGTTTTCCATCTCAGAAAAGGTTAGCTCCGGATCCCAGAGAGGCACAACAGGAATGAATTCAACAGGAAAAACACAACAGCAAGAACCAAGTCGAGCCCACCCCCCAAGAACAGATGATCCCACTAGGCACAAGAGGACTAAGGAGTGCCGAAGGCAGGTATGAGGCAACAGATCTTGAGGAACGCTGAAGTTAAGTATGAGGACCTCACAGCAAGCCCAGTCAATAAAGTTCACCAAGAAGAGGAGAGGACAAAATGCAGTCAGGGAGTTAGGGCAGTGGACCACCCTCAGCAAATCTTGGATGGAGAGTTAGGATGGCAATCAAGCCAACTAAGCAAAGCTGACCAACAGCACAGAAGACAGATGAAAGATCAGGTGACAGGAACAAAAAGTGGAGGTCCAGAATCCGACAGCCACCATTCATCTCACTCACTCATGTGGAACCCCTGAGAGGGGGCAAAGATGAAGAGAACATGCAGGGAACACAGAAAGATGACACAACCCATGCACCCCAACTAAAAGAGAGTGAAGCATCAAGAGAACACACAACAGAAGGAACAGTGCAGAGACAGAATATTGACACGGAAATATCGAATTGCATGAATATCGATGGTGTAAAATATCGAGGTAAGTTTTTTTGTTGTTTAAAATATCGATTTTTGTGTAATGTAGAAATATCGATTTTGTAAATATCGATTGCAAATGTATAGTTGTAAATAATATTGATTTTTTTGTTTTTTTGTTTAATGTTGTGTTTTTTTTTGTTAATTATTAGTTATTTTATATTATTTAATTTATTTTTTATGTTAAAATGTTTGTTTTTATTGTTTATTAATTAATTTTTAGGAGCGGGATGTTGGGTTTATAGGGGATAAAGTTGGGGAGTAATTTAAAAAGTTTGTGTAAAATTTAAATACTTTTCAAATTTTTGTAAAATTTTAGAAGCAGGATGTTGGGTTTATAGGAGATTAGGGTGGGGAGTAATTGAAAAATATTTTTTTATTTTTTTATTTTTTTATTTTATGTGACAATTTAGTTGAGGGAAGTTGGGTTTATAGGGGATAAGAGTGGGGAGTAATTTAAGAATGTTTTTTTAAAAAAAATCGAAATATATAAATAATTTAAAAAACAAAATGTAAATTTGTAAATTTTTAAAAAGTTGGAATTTTTTTGAGTTGCTAATATTTTGATGTATATTGTGTAAAATATTTTAGAAATATTTTTTTAATTCAAAAATATATGATTAGTTTATTATTTTACAATTTTGTTTAAACATTTTTTATTCAAATTATTTTTATTTTAAAAAAGTTAAAAAATTGGATAATTTTGAATTTTCAAATATTTAAATTTATTTGTAATTTAGAATTGAACATTTATATATTTTTATTTTTGTGAGAAGGGGTGTCTCAAATTGTTACTTATAATTTGTTTAATAATAAGATAAGATAGTATTTGTAGAGCGCACTAAACCCGTAGGTGTCAAGGTGCTAAGCAGACACAGTAAGGAAAAGAAACGCAACAGCAGATTAAGAGGGGAGTAACCATGTTTTCAGGAGTTTCCTGAAAGCAGGAAGGGAGCTTGCATTGGCAATGGCCGTGGGGAGTCAGTTCCAAAGCTTGGCAGCGGCCACCGAGAAGGAGCGGCCGACCCATCTGGATCTACGAAGTCTAGGCACAACCAGTGTAAGTGTGGATGATCTCAACGTCCTCCCTGGAGTATACCGTTGAAACAAAGATTTGAGTTGGAACGGGCCATTGCAATGCATGGCCTTATATACTGTACTTAGGACCTTGAATGAAATGTGCTCCTTGATAGGGAGCCAGTGTAAAGAACGGATCCCTTCTCTGGCAGATTGGTGTTTGGTACTGTTTAAATTCAGTCCTGCTGCTGCGTTCTGTACAATCTGGAGTTTGTTCAGAGATGCAGCGGTGATATTAAGGTAAAGGGTGTTGCAGTAATCAAGACGAGAGATAATCAAAGCGGTAATAGTGGGCCGATGCAGTTGTGAGGGAATGAGTGGAAGCGCCTTTTTGAGGGTTCTTAGATTATAAAAACATGTGATAACTGTACGATTGACCTGGGCATCAAAAGTCAGACCCTCATCAAAGATTACCCCCAGATTTTTGGCTGTTTTTACCGGGGCAGGAAGAGGTCCGCATTCTGTTGGCCACCAGGCCTTGGACCAGATGGAATTCTGTGACCCAAAAACCAGTACCTAGGTCTTGTCTGTATTAATCTTTAAAGAATTGCCCTTCATCCAACCAATAATGTTGGACATACATGCATTAAACTTTTCTGCAACTAACTGCAGGTTGTTGGTGACAGAAACAATGATTTGGGTGTCGTCCGCGTAGGAGAGCACCTGAAATCCATAAGATCTCACCAGTTCGGCCAGAGAGGTCACATATAGGTTAAAAAGAGTAGGGCTAAGCAAAGAGCCCTAAGGTACCCCACATGGAAGAGCAAAAGCTTTAGTTTTGAAGCCTCCACAACTAACTGTGTATCTTCTATCAGTAAGAAAGGACTGGAGGAACTCCAAGGCTTTTCCCGTGACATCCACTTCCCGCAAGCGTTGGATCATGCGCACTGGGGAGACGGTGTCGAAAGCTGCCGATAAGTCGAGCAGAATCAACACCGCCGAGCCCCCTTGGTCTACCTGCATCCAAATGTGATCAGACGCTGTAATGAGGGCAGATTCCATACTGTGACCGGCGCGGAATCCATTCTGGGAGCAATCTAAGATTTCCCGTGAGTCAAAATACTTAATCAGCTCAGTGTTAATGGATTTCTCCAGGATTTTTGCAGGAGCAGGAAGGAGGGAAATAGGGCGGAAGTTCTTCAGCTCCAGGGAGTCAGCATTATGTTTCTTAAGGAGCGGGAGAACAATTGCTTACTTCCAGATAGCTGGATAGCAGCCGGCGGCGAGTATTCCATTGTATACCTCGCACAGGAAATTAGCTGCTAAATCCGGTGCCATTTTAAGAATGGAGGGCATGCAGGGATCAGAGGGCGCTCCGGATTTAAGGCCAAGGAGGAGATCTTTAATTTGTTGACTTGAGATAGGGGAGAAGGAGGACAAGACATTCTTCCTAATGATCTGAGGATGCTCCACCATACTCAGTTCGACCTGTCATCCGTGACTTCCTCACTGGAAGGAACCTTGTCAACAGAAGAAGCAAACTCATGGAAAATCTGCAGGACTTTCTCTTGAAAATAGATTGCTACTTTATCGCAAAAATCTTTTGAGTGAGTCATGGGTTGTAAATTATAATTTTTAATCATTTTTTATTGTAAATTTTATTAATTAAAATTTTTGTGATAAATTAAAAGAAAAATGGTGTTACATTTTTAAATTTGTTAAAGAAATTTAAATTTTTATACATTTTCTTTTTTGGTTTAAAATTATTTTATATTTTTCTATATTTGTAATTTTTTCATTAAGTAGTATTTGTTTTTTTGTTAGGAATAGGACATTTTTGGGGGTTTATTATCCAGCACTTTCCCTGAGTTTAGTTGGTTTTGGAGTTGGAATAGTAAATTTTTGGGGTTTATTATCCAGCACTTTCCATGAGGTTTGTTGGTTTTGGAGTTGGAGTTGGAATAGTAATTTTTGGGGGTTTAATATCCAGCACATTCCCTGAGTTTAGTTGGTTTTGGAGCTGGAATAGTAATTTTTTTGGGTTTATTAACTAGCAGTTTCCCTGAGTTTAGTTGGTTTTGGAGTTGGAATATTAATTTATTATGGATTATTATCCAGCACTTTCCCTGAGTTTAGTTGGTATTGGAGTTGGAATTATAATTTTTAATGGTTTATTATCCAGCACTTTCCCTGAGTTTAGTTGGTTTTGGAGTTGGAATAGTAATTTATTATGGTTTATTATCCAGCACTTTCCCTGAGTTTAGTTGGTTTTGGAGTAGGAACAGTATTTTTGGGGGGTTTATTATCCAGCACTTTCCCTGAGTTTAGTTGATTTTGGAGTTGGAATAGTAATTCTTTGGGGGTTTATTATCCAGCACTTTCCCTGAGTTTAGTTGGTTTTTGTAGTTGGAATAGTAATTTATTATGGTTTATTATCCAGCACTTTCCCTGAGTTTATTTGATTTTGGAGTTGAAATAGTAATGTTTTGGGGTTTATTATCCAGCACTTTCCCTGAGTTTAGTTGATTTTGGAGTTGGAATAGTAATTTTGTGGGGTTTATTATCCAGCACTTTCCCTGAGTTTAGTTGGTTTTGGAGTTGGAATAGTAATTTTTTTAGTATTATTAACCAGTACTTTCCCTGAGTTTAGTTGGTTTTGGAGTTAGGAATAGTAATTATTTTATTGTTTAATATGTATTTTCTTTTTTGAGTTTATATGCACTTTGAAATAAGATAGGAGACGTATGTTAGTTTTTATTGTGAACATTTTTATTTGCAAACACGTATTTTTTTGGGTTCATAATTAAATTGTTTTTATTTGGTTTTGTTATACAATTTTTCACAATATTAAAAACATTATTCAGAAATTTTGATGTTATTCAGATTTTATTATAAAGTATAATATATTTTTAACATACATTTTTTATGTATAATTGCAAAATTAAAAAGATATTTTTACATACATATTTTTTCAACAGTTTTGAAAAATTGTACTTTTTTTAACTATAGTCATGCAATAGTAAAGTATATATATTTTTAGTTTGATTGTTTATCATTTTTTATGACAAAAAGTAAACATTTGTATACATTTTTACTTGTTTTAATAAATTTTATATAATGTAATTTTTTGGGGGAAATTATATAATATGCATTTTACAAATTTATATTTAGTAAATTTTATTATTTAGTATATTGAATATTATTTTTAATAAAATAATATTTAAGGGCCCATTACGATACCCGGCGTAAAAAATTCCACCAGGCATGGAAGCGGCAAAAATCCGCCCGCACACACCGTCTGAACACCGACCACGCCATTACGATTACACAAACCGAAAACCGCCATCGGCGAAAAATCACACAAGATACCGCCCGCCATCGTCCGAGTCGGAGTCAAACCGCCCGCCACGGACGGAAACACGCACGACAACACAAAACCGCCCGCCCTCACGGCCGACACACCGCACGTGAGATTACGATCGCACCGCCATGAGCGCGGGAAAACTACAAATATACCGCCCGCCAGCGCAAACAACGCCGATGAGAATCGACACGGCAGAAGCCATGGCGCCCACGTCCCTGCACAGAAACCATCCGCTGACAAAAACAATCGCACACAACATGGCCAACAAGTCCACACAGCAAGGCACGCACAAATACACAAGCACAGTACACATCCCGAAAACACCCCCTGGACAAACAAAAACTACAAAGGCCAGAACCCCAGACACAACACACCTGAAAACAACAGACCATGAGGACACACCCACATAGGTAAGTACAAAAGCAGCACTCCCACAGACCACAACCCCTTGCAACATTGCAAACTAGAGAGGAGAGGAGAGGACACAGTGACACAGCAAGGACAGCAGCACACCACAGAAACGCACACATCACAACCACCACCACCACCACCACCACCAAACACCGGCACCACAAACCCCCTGCACATTACACAACACACACCGCACCAGCACCACAAACACCATGGCACCACAAAGAATGCCCAAGTTCACGCCCATGGAGCTGACGGTCATGGTCGACGAGATCATCAAGGTGCACCCACAAATCTATGGGAACCTGGTCCAGCACACACCACTAGCCACCAGAAAGAGAATGTGGAACCGGATCGTAGACCAGGTCAATGCAGTCGGGACCTTGCCCAGGAACAGAGTCGAAATAAACAAACGGTGGAATGACGTCAAGAGCCTGGTCAAGAAGAAGGAGAGCAAGAACAGAGAGCTGGCTGCCGTCACTGGCGGAGGAATCCCGCGCTCTTCAAGACCTTCAAAGCGTGGGAGGAGAAGGTGCGAGTCATCATACATCCCGAGATCCTCACCGGATTAGCAGGGGAGTGGAGGCTGGTAAGTACAAACTAATGTATACCAGCACACCGCTATGTACTCACATGCACTACCACCATGCCACAGCTCCCAGGGACAAACACCCCCATGTCCAGCACACAATACACAACACATCACACACACATGCAACAGACACCACCACACACAGCCCAAACCGAACAACTGTAAGATGCGTGGGGACATGTGTACACTCAGCCAGCCACGTAACCACCAACAGGTCCCCAAATATGCCAGAAGCGCCACAACGAGCACCCACCACACCCATGTGTCCGCCATAGCTGCACTAACCGACAAGTAACAGGTAAGTGGCAGGAACACAAAGTGCAGTGGGTGGGAGGGTGGACAGCCCAAGTACAAAACACACCAGGCCCCTAGTCCCACAGCACAGCAAGGAGGAGCATCCCCCACACCCCACAGCCACGTGTCAGCCACCGCAGTGCACAACGACAGCCGAAAGGTAGACATCACGGTCCACAGCAATCGGTGTCAGTGGGTGTCCAGCCACCACCACGACCCACAACACCCCCCACCCCCACAGACCTGCAACATGGAGCACCCCCGCTTAGAACCATGTGGCATCCAGTACAGTGCACGCACGAACAACCTGCAGGTGGGAAACTGGACAGGGCTGGATTACTGGAGGCATGAGGACCGTAACACGACCAACACATGGGACATGTCACGTAGCAGACGAACACGCAGCACCGCCCACCGTCACGAACAAGTGAACAATGTGCACACGGACATGAACCACAGACTCACACCCCACATGACCCATCACAAACACAGCAACACCCAAGGAGCCACGTCTGCATGCACAAGCCACACTGAATATAGTACCACACGGCAGCCACTGTGCAACCCATCACACACAACCGAAACACCATTGAAGTCCTGTCCATGTAGCCCCTACTGCCTGTCAACCACACACCCCACAACTACGCCTATGTAAGACAAACAACACTAGACGCAACAGAGCGGAACAACATAAATGCACACGAACACCACTGAACCCATCAAACACACAGACACACCATGCACATACAACATACCATCCATCCCATCCATCAGCCCCAGTCTCATGAAAGGCATGTCATCCGCACAGCTGCCACACATACAGCAGTCACGCTAAGATACATGCCCATGACCAACCATGTGCCAGAAGTCAATGAAGCGCACGACACACTGTGAGCAACAACACACAACATGGGCCACACCCCCGAGCACTGCAGTGATGCACATGGCACAGGGCAGCACGCACACCATGGAGATGGGACAACTGCAATACGTTGGCTGGCACACAACCATCACTCACTCATAACGATGCGTCCAATGCCATGTCCAGTAATCACAACAGACAGCAAATATGCAGGCCATGTCAAGCATGCACACACCTCAAACCATGCACTGTCATGCTGCCACAACACATGTCACGTTCGGCACCCATGGCTCACAGCATGTACCCCAAAAGCATATTCCATCCCAAATGCGAATCTGGGGCATGGCCCCCATGTTGCCATATGCGTTCCTAAGCGTCCCATCTGAACACCAAAAGCAAAGTACAAACCAGACCCAGGATGGGCCAGGAGCCCGCATACACCAGAGTCACAATAAGTAGGGGCACAGCAACACACCCATCGGCATGGCCAATCCGTCCCATGCCACATGTGCACAGCACACAGTCCCATTGTCAAGCACACACAACTACAAATGCTACAGCCACACACACGCCTCCGGGAAACCCATGTACGAGATTGCACGAACTGTTAATGTCAGACGACAAATACATACTTCGCCAGGTGCAACACAATAACAAATCTCATTCTCTCCACAGGTGACGAACTGCTGGATGCTGGGGATGGAGACAGCAGCCAGCACAGCCAGCCTACAAGCCCCCAACGAGGACACACGGATGTGGAGGATCTGTCCTCCTCTTCGGACACGGACCACCAAGCAGGCCCATCTGGTGTGGCAGGGCCCAGCCGCTCCCCAGGACCCCTCCTACCCACCAACCCATCATCCAGGGCTGCTGAACATTCCCAGCCCCCTGCTGCCACTGTCGTTGCGGCCACACCCACGGTCATTGCGGCCACACCCACGGTCATTGCGGCCACACCCACGGTCATTGCGGCCACTACCATTGCCGCAACCGCCACCATCGCCGCACCGACCACCACCGCCGCCACCACCACCACGTCTTCGCTGGCACCAGCCCCAGTGCAGGTGGTGGCCCGGCCGACTGGATCCACCCTGGGAGCCACAGCGAGGACCGTGGTGAGCAATGTGGCTAGTGGGCAGGCCGGTGGCAGCAGTACTGGTAGGAGGAGCAGGGTCAGGGAAACGCAAGTCTCCCCTGGGAGCCATGCCCTGCCTCAAATGGCCAGAGTCCTTGGGGCCTATGAAGAGGCCCAAGAACAATGGGTCAGGTCTGCTTTAGACACGCGGGAGGTGCTGGGGGTGCTGAGGTCCATGGACGCCCGTATGGGCCAACTCGTGGACCTCATGGGCCAGCTGGTGGTGGCAGTGAGGTCACAGCCAGGGACAGCAGCTCCCCCTCCGCCACCACCTGCCGGGGCGCAGGGTCGAGCAGCAGTGTCCAGTTCCCCTGCGTCCACAGCCAGTGAGCACACCTCAACCACCAGCATGTCGCAAGCAGGCACCCCCCCTCGCAAACGTGGAAGGGGCCGTCCGAAGTGAAACAGATCTCCCGGGAGGACTTCGCACGCTCCAGACGCAAGTGAGGCAGCCAGCCAGCCTTCCTTGACCACCCACTGCATTGACTTGGACTACGATCCCACTCCACACAGCCATCTGGATGGCATGTGTGTGTTGGACTATGGACATAGAACCAGTGGGTACACCCTGAGCATCACGCAGCCATGACCGACAGCTCATTGTCACTGCACGCACCACTTATGTCATCACCTTACACACAATCACATGTCACAGTTTGAAATAAATGCACCTCTTACACAAACTGCTGTTTGTGCCCTGTGTTTTATTTGTATGGAATACAACGGCCACCTTGGGCGGAAAGGCACCTGATGCATGGCATGGCAATGGAACCGGAGGGCCTGTAGGGACCTAGGGGTGGGAGACAGAACAGGAGCACATTCAATGAGTGTGTCACACACCCATCACACAGTACATGTCAACAACTACAAGCAATGTACACACATCACACAGAGCAATAGGGCACAATGCCACAGCCACCAACAGTGGCATACTACCCTGGCCATGGAGCGTTGACACACAGCACGCAGTGAACAAACGGCCACCCTGACACAGCACACACACACCTGCACAGACACAGCCACATCAGCCGTCGTACATGGACACTCACCGTCAAGTGAAGTAGTGGGCGATGAGCTGCTGCCGCACATTACCAGCTTCCTCCTCTCCGCTGTCCTCCTCACTCGAGCTGTCCTGGTCTGCGGGCTGGGGCCCTGGTTGATCTCCGTCATCCACGATGAGGGGGATCTGCTTCCGAATGGCCAGATTGTGCAGCATGCAGCACGCCACCACTATCTGGCACACCTTCTGTGGGGAGTACGCCAGCGCACCCCCGGTGCGGTCCAGGCACCTGAACCTGGACTTGAGGAGGCCAAAGGTACGCTCGACCACACGTCTGGTCCTCCCATGTGCCTCATTGTAGCGATCGTCTGCTGGGGTGCGAGGATTCCTCAATGGACTGAGCAGCCATGCCCCATTCGGGTACGCAGAGTCACCTGGGTGTGAGGGACACAGAGAACCGTTGCTATTCCAACTGGACAGGGGACAGCATCGCACAACCAGCACGCTACACCACTCCACATACTCACCGACAATACAGCCACGATCCTGTTGCAGATTGGACATCAGTCGTGGCAAGATGCTGTTGCGCATTATGTGTGCGTCATGGGCCGAGCCTGGGAACTTTGCACACACGTGGGTGATCACCATGTCCGCAAGGCACACCACTTGCACATTCAGGGAGTGCGTGTGCTTCCTGTTGCGGTACAGGTGCTCAGTGGCCTGTGGTGGAACAAGGCCAACATGTGTGCAGTCAATGGCTCCAACGACGTGTGGGATTCTGCCAAGGGCATAGAATGCACCCTTCACTGCCGCCAATTCACGAGCCCTGGGGAAGCGGATGTACCTGTTTCGGTACAGCATCATGGCTGCCAGTACATCCCTCAGCACCTTGCTGAACATGGGCTGGGACATCCCTCCTCCACTGCCCACTGTGTGCTGGAATGACCCAGTGGCGAAGAAATGCATGGCGGCCATCACCTTAGCCGTGGGGGTGACAGCTGTCGGATACACCCTGCGGGGACGGAGATGGGGTTCCAACATGGCACACAGTCGATGCAGGGTTGGCCTGTCCAGCCGAAACTTCCTAATGACCTCTGTATCGTCCATGTCCGCCAGCAATTGGTATGGGCGGTCAATGTTCGGTCTCCGCCTAGGGAAAATGGCAGTGGACACATGTCAAAGCAACACAACACATAGCAATTTCGCATACACATCACTGACATGACTGAGCAAGCACATGAGCCACAGCCCAGCTGTCAAGCTGGGGCGGCACGGCCACAATACACTTACACTGGTCTCCCAACAATGGCAATGGCTAGTGATACAAACCACTGCCATGTGCATGCACATGGGGATCTAGGCCCCAATGACTTGCGGGGCGTGCTGATGGGGACTGACTGCATATTCGTCAAGCGGCAACGCCACGGCAACATGAATGTCTGCTGAGCATGGAACTGCTTCCGAGGCTGGATGAGTATGGCACACGACGACGACGATGTGGGCACAGGCTGAGCGGCCAAAACAAGTGGGACCTGTGGCACGAGGGGATATGAGACAGTAGTAGGTGTCAGCACAGCACCCTATGTACAGCACTGTACGGATCACACCTCCCGAAACATTGACAGGTGTCCACATTGACAGCCCCATGCCAAGACGGCTGTGTGCTTGCAGTCACACGTCACAGGTGAGAGGTTACATTGCACGTGCCAGGTGGCAGACGTACATAGTGGGAGCTGGCATGTGTGTGCATGTGTCTCCTGTTCAGGATCCACCAGATGGGCGCTGACTCTGTACTGAGCATTGGACACAGCATGTTCCGTGGAAGGCTTGTGTGTGTGGGATGGTGGCACTGGATGTGCCTCCGTTGGGTGGGGGGCCATGCACAGGGCGGGTACGTCGATGATTGCGCATTGTTGGTCACGGTGGGTGCACCCACTCAGATGTGTTGCCCTGTGTTCAATTCCTATGTCCGCATGATGATGGACTGTAGATGTGGGCAGACTACACATTGGTCGATGTGCTGTCTATATGCATGTGCCTTCACACCAGGCACAGCTGCCCCTGCACATGTGACCCCTGCTGGACTCGCTGCTGGGTCTGTGGAGCTGATGCACCTTCTGTGCGTGGGGCGGACAGCTCTCCTCACTTCCCTCATTGCGCATGTCATGACTTTGCCGCAGGTGACATGGATCATGGAGGGCCCACATGTACGCGTGGGTAGGCTACACATGATTGTTCACTGGTCGCCACCCCCAGTCAGTGTTTCGAATGGGAAGGTTGTCGTGCTGGTGGTATATTCGATGTGGCGGATGGGCGGGCCTAGGTGCGGGCTTACATTCCGGACATGGGGGGGTAGTTGGATTGGCGACTAGTTGCAGTACACACGGGACACGTCTCTTCCTTTCCACATCTGGGTCATCCCTTGTACTCACTGACAGTGATACAGTCATCTTCGCCCCAGCCCTCATGTCCTCCCCTCGCTCCCCCAATATGCATGTGCACCTGCGAGGCTAGCGCTTGCACAGGCAGCCCCAAGCTCGCACCAGAGAGGGCAAGGAGTGTATGTGTGGGTCCAGTTGCACGAGTGGGCTGTCTCAGGGTATGATGTGTTGCGGGACGCCGTCCACCTGCGTGGTGCCCCAAATGGAGACCCGGCCTGCATGGACTATGCATCACAGTCTTCGCCTTCCGGATCCGCCACCTGCGACACCCAGTGGCTGTGGCTGCCCTTGCGGCCATGCCGCGTCCGTCTGTGACTGATGGCCCACACATTCACTCTTTGGCCTCTCTGGGGAGGGCTCGGGGGTGGTGGCGCACGCGCTTGCACTTAGTCGCAATGGCATGTGGCGTGGTTGGTATAATGGGCAATGGATGGGATGGTGCGAGCCACCTCCCGTGACGTCAGTGCTGCTCGTGCTGTGGTGCGTCCCCCTACACTTCCATTTGACTTGTGCCATGCTAGACGTTGAGGTTCTATTGCCTGCGTGATATGACCAGGAGGAGCGCGAGGAGACCTCTCACACACCATGCTCCACTGCCATCCCATGCCCTGTATCGCCTGTGCGGATTGACTATGTTGGGGTTACACCTGGTCGACTGGGGCTGTGTGTGCCTTGTCAAGGGGCATGGCGGGCGCACAACAGGATCCAGCTTGTCCACAGAGGGTGGGCTGAGGTGCGCCTGGTACCGCTTTGTACGTGTGCCCGGCTGCTGTGCACACACGTGTTCACTCCCCCGACAGGTGTCCTCTCACAATGCCCAGGGAAGCGGTGGTGTACTGTTCATGACCCCTCCCGACACGGCGTGCTCCAACTTGGCATGTGCGCATCTACCCGTCACACCCACCCACCTGAGCACTGCGTCCATACGACTTCACACGACACATGTGTGTCTTCCACAGTTGTGCTACTCATTTGCGTTGACATCCAATACCAGTGGACTACATGGTCATGTCACGACTGCCGTGTACTTCACATACTCTCATCCTCTCTCATTCGTACTTGTGAAATGAGTCAGCGGAGACAGTTTTGGTTTCAAACATTATATTGAGTCTTCTGTCCTCTGTGATGCAGTATAGTGGACACTACTGGCAGCGGAATACATGTTGAGGATATACTGAGCATGATTGCAAATGGGATAGGGTGTGGGGTTACATGTGATTGGCTGTTGCATGTGGGATGTGGGCTTCAGAGTTACATCTGCTTGGCCAAGGCTGTGCTAATGTACATTTACGTATAGCTGCGGAGCTGCGGACTTTGACACAGACGGTTTACATGTAGCCTACCAGACCGCTTGGCATCATGGGCACAGTCCATCTCAGTTCCATGTGACAGGTTTGCTGCGGTTGTTCCTCATGCACGCGTGCATGTGAGATGACATCAGGGCATGTGCTTGCGTGCATGCAGCGGCGTGCCACTTGTTGTTGCAATGTGGTGGTTACTGGACATGTCACAGTCACTGGGGTCGTGTTGTTGTTGTATGCACTTGTCGTCCATGCAAAGGTCCTGGTATGGGATTCCCGGGGCGGGGGTGGGAGGAGTGCAGCACCCACAGACTCCAGGCGACCTATTCATGTCCACTGAGCGGTGTGTGTGTCCATGGGCGCTGGATCCATGTCGTGTCCTGGTTGTTCGTGCAGTTCCGTCCATGTGGGTGCGATACACAGACCCCATGCCACTGCCTCCCACGATGCATGCGGTGTTCCTGGATGTGATGGGGAACAGTGTGTATGTCCCGGTCATATCCGATGTCATGGCGATGTCGTTGATGGTGTGGTAACAGTTGCCGGTCGTTTGGTATGGCTGTTGTGGTGGTGACTGGCCAGTCCGTGCGGAAGCTAAGCATGGGTGCGGGGTTGGACATCATAGGTCAATCGGGGAACCTGCGTTGTGGTCCGACGAATTTACAGGTTGTCAGGTATGCGATGCCGTCCAGCAGGGCTTCCATGTCATTGGTGGTGTACATGTTTGCCAGCCAATGTAGCGGATGGTGGCTGTCAAGGTGTTGTTCGTAAGTTGTCCCTTGGAGGACCATGATGGGGCATGCTGGGTGACATTCGATGTAGCTGTTCTCGATGATCCGTCGTGTGGAGGCACAGTGGTCCCATTTCAGTGCGGGTGCGATGTTGGCCACATACGCCATGCCCCCATAGGCAGAGCAGGCCCTGTCGTGTGCGTCCAGAGGGAGGAGTAGTGGTAGCAGGTCCGCCTTTAGACATGCCGGGTTGGAGAGGCATATCTCCACGGGATGCTGGTAGGGACACCTCCGACAGTAGAAGACGGGCATGACGCAGCTGAACAATGTGATGCGGTAAGTCAGTCGGTAACTTACGTTCAGCAGGGACAGGAGGTCGCATCCCAATATATGTATCAGG
Organism: Calotriton arnoldi; assembly: GCA_963921515.1. Lineage (NCBI taxonomy): Eukaryota > Metazoa > Chordata > Amphibia > Caudata > Salamandridae > Calotriton > Calotriton arnoldi. The sequence continues at coordinate 622,545 of CAWUFW010005477.1, read as the reverse complement.
TTGGTTTTGTACAGCTTGAGCTGTCCGGCGTAGTTGGGTAGGTGTGTTGCGGTTGCCATTTCGCAGCGGTGCGTTGTGGTGGCGTGCTCCGGCTGTGTGTGCAGTCTGCAATGTGCACGCTCCGAGGTTGCTGTGAGCTCTGTGTAGTCGTAGGGAGACAGGACTTGTGTTCTGTTGGCTTGTTTGGAGGACACGGGCCCTCATCCCACATGCTTCTCAGACAGTTCAAGGTCAGTGATGTGTGACTCCTTCCAATTAACTTGCATGTGGCCGACATGGGGGAGTGTTTTCTTCTTTCTTCCCCGTCCGTTGTGTGCTTCTGTGATATGCGCTATCTGCCCTGTGGTCGGTCTCCTCGGCATGCCTGTGTTGGTCTTTTCTTGGACAATGGCTGTATTCACCGGCTTCTTTCGTAGGGCTGTGGTTTCGGAGTTGGAATGGAAGGTCATTCAGTGCTGTCTGCTCTCCCTTGTGTGGGCGGCAGGCTGCCTTTCCGCTCTACGTTGGGCCTTGTGTGTGAATGTTATTCTTGGGCCACCTGTTGTCGGTCCCCGGGCTCTTTGGTGTTCCGTTTTATATGTCTTGTTCATATGTGCAGGGTGGTATGGGTGTTTCAGTGTGGTACTGGCGTTCCTCTTCCCGAAGGAGCCCTGCTTCTCCTAGTTGGTGTTGCCGCCGCTGTGTGCTTCGCCATGTTTGTTACACTGGGGTGTGTCCTGCTGTTGCGTGACTTCACTGACATGTGTGCGTCGGTTGTGTGGCGTTGGGTGTTGTCCGTGAATTGGGCGTTGGGGACATGTCTGTGGCAGGCCTGTCACGTGTCATGTGCGTTCGGGGTGGGGCTGATGTGTGTGCTGCTTGGTTGTGTCCCTGTGTCTGTGTGCGACGCATGCATGGCGCTGCGGTTGGCCTCTGCGTTGTGCGCATGTGTGGCGGCGTCATCGCCGCTTTGGGGCCGTGACGGGGTCGTTGGTTCCTAGTCCCAGGTGGTGTGTACACATGTGTTACGCGATGTTACGATTTGGCCTGTGTGTCATATGTGGATGCAATGGTGGATGTGTAGTGTACACGCGCTGGGGGGGTTGTCCGCTTTTCCGCCCTTGCACTGTGTGCGCTGTTTGCGTGCACTTGTTGTGTGTGTGCCTACCTGCGTCTCCGCGGTACGTTGCGTCCTTGGTGGTGCATCAGCAAGAGCATGGGGAGGGCCTGCAGTGCTGGATTCATGCTCGGGGGAGCCGCTTCTTCGTTGTCCGTGCTCGGCGTCCGTGTTACCGCTTCGGTTTGTCGTACGGTATCTCTTGGCCGTGGGAGCCGTTTGTTTGCGGCATCGTAATTTATACGCCGGGCGGGACGTGTTTTCGTCGGACGGTGTGTGTCAGTTGGGCTGCGCCGCTACGTGTACGGGCGCACTTTGATGGCGGACGGTGTTGCTGGCTTGCCGGCGATGTTTGGCCTACTTTTCGCATCGTAATTGGGCGGGCGTGTGGACTGCTGCGTGCCGGCGGTAACTGGTGGTTTTTGCATCCGCCAGCACGGCGGTTGTGCTTCTGCCCGCCATCGTAATGACCCCCTAATATATTAAATAATTTACAATATTTTTAACAAATATATTTTTTATAATTTTTTTTAATAAACATTTTCATATTGGTTGCACATTTACAGTACATAAAACTAACATACATTTTAATATATTTTAAATATTATATTTTTTGTTTTTTTATAATATAATATTTAATGTATATTTTACCAATTTTTGTATATTTTTTTAACATTTGTAAATAAATTTTACAATAAATAAAAACATACGTATGATTTTTGGGAATTTTTTATTATTTCACCATTGTTGTCTATGGGGAGTCAGTCTTTGTTTCATTTTAACTACGTGGCCTTTTTTTTCCCATTTCCTCACTCTTCTGTCTATCTGTTTCGTAGTAGCAGTGTAATTAGATTTGTTAGGACGTAATTGTTCATTTTTGGAGTAGTTAGGTGTTGTTTTGTTAGTTTAGTGTTTTATGTGTTTGACGTAGTGTTGGATAGAAGTAGACTGTTATGTAGTGTTAGTTATGTGTTGTTTAATTCTGTAATCTTGTATTTAATGTTGATATTAATGCGTGTGGGTGTGTAAATGTTATTGTGGGAGGGTGTTATTTTTTTTTCTTTACAGGTTTTCCGTTTCGTGAATGGATGGTGCTGACGACGCCTTTGTTTTTTTTTAAAAGGAAAATGTATTTTGTTTTTTAAAACAAGTTACTTTACATTTACTTTTATTTTTCGGGTTTGTTGGAGCGTTTTTTTTTAAGTTACTTTTTGGGTTTTTGAGGGTTTTGTTACTGAGAGGATTACGTCGTTGGAGGCTTTTTTCAACAGTTCAATTTTTGCGTTTATTTTTAACAAATTTTCAGGTTTTTGAGGGTTTCCTTATTGAGAGGATTGCGTCGCTGGAGCCTTTTTTGTACAGTTGTATTTTTACATTTTTTGGAGGGCTTTCTTTTCTAATGGATTTGTCTTTTGATTTATCTACTATGGATTTCTTCGTTTTCGAGGATCGTCTACTGCGACATAACTCTAAGTTATTTTTTATTATTATGGGTGGGAAATGTTTTGGGTTACATTGGTTTGTTTGTTTCTTTTTTATTTTAATAATTATATTATTACACAGAAAAGGTATGCTGTTCCTAGGGGTGACAAAGGGGGGGGGAGAGAAAAAATGTAAGGGGGCAGGCCACGGCAGAGGTGGCTAGTTCCCGTAAGGTGCTAGGTAGAGTAAAGATGGGTGTTTTCGTCCAGGGATAGCTCCTCTAAGGAGCAAGGGCCCTCACACACCCCGAGGAGTGTCATGCTTCATCATAGGGCAGCTCCTCGTTGGGCCGGTGCTGCAATGCCCAACGGGCCTCGCATGGGGGCTCTTTGCCAGAGGTCTTCTCGGTTTGCCGTCGTGAAGCTAGATGCTATGTGTGTGATGGTGTTCAAAACAAATGGGGCCGCTCCCAGTACAGTGACCTAAGGTACTCTACAACTAAACTGTGAGTGTTGGCATCTCACCAAAAGTGAAGGACTGTCCTCACACACCACCAGGTGTCATGCTTCATCATCGGCAGTTCTCGCCCTCTAGAAACTTGGTTTGATAGAGGGCGGGCCTTCACCTGACGACAGGGAGGCACTTCTAAACTAAGTGGGGGCCCATGATAAGTGAGTGAAATTTAAAAACCATTACAGTTACCAAATTAAATTTTTAATGAAAGAGGTAGCTATATGGTATTAAAAAAGTGGACGGTGAGATTGGGGAAATTATTGTCCCCTCACCGTAGTGAAGGTGGTCAACATGTTTCTGCCGTTTGGCCGTTTGGCATTCATCAGGACCATTGAAAAGGGCTCCGTTCTTACCAACTTCGTGGTGAGAAGGTACCACTTGGTGGGATGACCTTTGTCACACTCCACCGGAGAAAAGGGCTCTCGTCAAGCCTGTAAAACAGAAATATGTACACAGGAGTACCATCAGGAAAACAAATCAAGATAATCGGTCACATTAAGTAACATTCAAACCACATGCACATATAATTATTACGTGAGTGGCTATAAGTGTGTAACATGTGTCACTCAACTGTGCCGGTGCTAAGCACCATAAATCAGTTTGTCTGCTTTCGAGGTGAACACAATAGGTGTTTGTTCATTCAATATACATTAAGAATGACTAATACCTGCTGCCCAAACTATTCTTGTATCTATGGGGGCCCACAACAGTCTGAATTGTCACACTTGTAGTGTGTGATGGTTAGTAGTTGCGTTTGTACTGTCATTGGTAGAGCTGTCAGGAGCAATGGGTTGTTCAAGCTCAGTGGCCTCCTGACGAGGGCCCTGGCACTTGTATTTTTGCGAATTAAGCACTGGGTGTGGCTGAACCATAGCCCTAAGCACAGCAGATGGCCAGGTAATGTGAGTACAAACACAAGAACTAGCCCCTCCCAGAAGGGAGGCAGGAACACCGACTCCAGACCAGGAAGACAAGATGAACAGCCCCTAGGCGCAACCATAGGTGAGCCCAAACCCCATGCACATCACATGCCAACGCACAGAGCTGGGGAAAATAGGTCAACACAAGAAGCAGTCCCCACCAGCAGGTAATTGAGACATGAGAAAGACAAACAAGAAGACTCCGGGACCAAGAACAGGGTCCCCAGCCTAGAACACCTCAGCTGGGTGAGTCGATTCTTACAGAAAGGAACCCACAGAGCCATCAGCAAGTCCAACCCAGGTCCATGACAGGCAACAAGGAGTTCCTGAGAGTAGGAACCAAGGCACCCACCCCAGAAAAAGTAAGCCCAGCTGTAGAACCAAAGTCAAGGTTAACCCAGGCACGGCCCACTCCCCCGCAACACAAAAGTGATGCAGCCGCCAGGTCTGTATGACAGCCTGCATGCCCAAAAAGTAGGCTCACAATGCACTAGAAGACACCATTAAGCAGGGAGTCACTAGAGAAGGGACAACCACCTCCACAGCACTCACCATGACATGACAGCCCCTAAAGAAGAAGGAACCAGCCTCCAAACAAGGGCAAAGACAAGTCCAGAGTGCACATAGGTGTATAAACCATATACCCAGTGCACTCAGAAATAAGAGGGCTGCAGAGAATGCACACAACTCCTGATGCTGGAAATGCACCACTCCACACCTTCAACCTTCCCGAAGCCAAGCTATCAAAGTGGAAGGATAGCTCAGAAGACACCCCCAGCCCAGTACTAGAAGCCAGTCCTGGAAGACTCCTAAAGCCACTGTCAGCAAAGCAGGGAGTCTTCAAAGGGCAGATGGCCCAGTGAGGAAAAAGACAGGAGTAAAACAAGAGTTTGATGAGGGGACTTGTAGACGCCGGACAGAAGACTGAGACCGAAACCAGTAGGCCATCAGAGGCAGTCTCAACGGAACCACAGGTATAGAAGGGAAGCACATGAAAAGATGTAGAGATTAAACAGATCAGCAAGCAGACACAAGACGACGTAACTATGAGACTAAACCATAATTCCTCAAAGGGAGAAAAAGAAACCCAGGCCACAAAGACCATGAGAGACTCAGAACAGTGGCCTTTCTCCCAACATGCAAAGCGAAAGCAGGTCCTGCATGGTCCATGGCACCAGACTACAAGAGCCTGAGACACATTGGTATCTGGGTGCTTCCCCAAGACCAGCACTAGAGTGGGAAGCAGTAAAATTCAAGACAGACCAGGTAGCCAGGTCAGCATCAGAGAGCCCCACTCTCCACCCAACTAAGCATAGCTGAGTAACAAACATAAAAGCTAGGGAGATGTAAGATAGGCCCAGCCCTGCCAGGAACGGATGTTATTGCCTGTAGGAGCAGACAAAAAAGCAGCAAGCCCTGTGTGTCTCCTCTACATTCATAGTCCCTAGTAGTAGGAGGGGCTTGGTGTAGCCGACAGCAGAGGAGGGGAGAGTGGATTTCTTTAGCTAGGTCACATGATACCTTAGAGGGATGTGGACACACCTGCTACAGTAAGAACTGACACGAGAAATGGTATTGTGGTAATGGAACTGTAGCAACTCCAAATCAGACACAACATTGACTGTCAGAATAAGATGCAAAGGGCACAAATGAAATGTCGGCATACATTGCGATGTGTGAGATAATTTTGTACGCATACTATCATTATAAAACCAAGCATATATTTAAGTTAAATATTTAACATAATTAGGGCTGATTCAGGATAGTGATCTAATTGATGTTTGTTGTGACTCATACCAGCCCAGCGAAGTTGAAAGTATAAGGGCAGGATTACCTGTTGTGAGACTTTCACTGAACATGAGCACTATGGGGTCGATTCCGATTCGGGCCGGAAAAAGCACCGACCGACTCGGAGCCGGAAAAATTACCGACCGACACGTACCAGTGGCGCCCGACACGCCAAGTACGATGCAAGCCGCGATAAATCCGACCGACACGTCAGGAAACCAAGCCAACCGACCGAGCCGCTCGGAAAATAGCAATCCGGCCGGAAAAACACGCGAATCCAACCGACCGACACGCACCCGGAACAAATCCGACCGAATCGTACCCGCCAACTCCAACCCGCAAAGTACGATGCAAGGCGCGAAAAACCCGACCGAGTCGGACGGAGGACAAGCCGTACGACCGACACGCATACAAAACCGAGCCGAAGCAACACAATACACCGCGACCGACGCGTACGCAGCATACAAAACTGCACAAACACAGCGTGAACGAAACGGAGAACACCGTACGAGACCAATGCAGGGTCCGACTCGGTCACAAGAACGTTTCCAACATACACAAACAGCACAAAGGAAAAATCACCCAAAAAAAGGCCAAACAAGCAATTAGCAAGCCAATAAATACTGGGGGGGTGGGGACAGAGAACAAAGACACACCCACAACTCCACCTATATAAAGGACACAAATCACTACCATGAGCCTTTGCAAATGCCATTCCACTGCCAGCACCCAAGAGAAAGCAACCACACACCCTCAGCTCACCCCTCACACAAGCCACACACCATCAGCACACCAACAAATACCTACCTCACATACACCCAGCAAAACACACACTCACACACCCTCACCTGCACACCAACACACACATCACTCACCATCACCACCCATCACCATGCCCCCCAAGAAGAATCCCAAGTTCCTAGATTGTGAATTGGAAGTCCTGGTAGACGAGATCCTCAGGGTGGAGCCACAGCTGTTTGGCACTCTGGTCCAACAGACCCCCATGTCGCAGAAAACCAAGATGTGGGAGAGGATCATCAACAGGGTGAACGCCCAATCACCATGTCGGCGCACAAAGACGGACATCCAGAACAGGTGGTATGACGTGCGCAGGAGGGTACGGGACCTGCTGAAGATAGACTACATCAACAGCCAACATACCGGCAGTGGCCCTCCTGCCAAGCCAATATACCTCAGGCCCTGGGAGGAGAAGGTGCGGGCCATCCTTCCGCCAGTGAGCGTATATGGACTAGAGAACATCCCAGAGCCTGGTGAGTACACAACAAATGTACACAATAAACTGCCACAAAACACACACATCACTGTCAAGGGGAGAGTCAAACCATGCACACATAGCAATTACACAGCAACTAGAACAGAATCATCCCAAAATGTGTATGTCAGTCAGATAAACACAACACATGCCATCAAAAAAGTCACATCCAACTGTGCCAACACATGTACAAACACAACCACAACTACAGCTAGGCAGTGGCACAAATAGAACTAACACACACATCCACACATGTAGCCACCACAACAACACCAACACACAGTGAAGACCACTCAAAGGAAGGAATTCTGTGTATGCTGGCCAAGTCAGTGTAGCCAATAGCATCATGGGAGTCGCAGTCACACATATTGCCCCCCCACAACTGTCCCATCAACACCACCCTGAACCATGCTCACATCACAGGGAGTGGAGAAGGACTCACAAGATGGCTGACACTGGCTACTGCTGTGGGGAGCACAAGGCCCTGCTGGCAACTGTGCACCAACAAACAGCAGGACACCACTGACTGACATCCTGAGAGACAACTTACACTCCCTGCAATGCAAGCACGTTCCATGGTGGGATATCTGGCTGGCTGGGTGGGAAGGGGGACTTGCAGCACTGACTATAGTCACCAGCACCTCCCCTCACACCCCCCCCACACAAACTCCACAGTACCCACCGGGTAGAATGCAATGCCCTCCATCCTAACACAAGATCCCACAAAGCACCACCACCCTGGGTCATGTTGTGTGAAGCACAGGGACACTCTTGGGACTCTTAGCCAAACAACTGCCAGGACAACACTCCCAGCCATCCTGTCAGCACAGCCAGCCCACCCCACAGTGAAGCAGAGTCAAAAGGAAGGAAGCATGGGCATGCTGGGAAGGGGGGTGGAGGCAATAGCATGATGGGAGTCGTAGTCACAGACATTGCTCAGCCTCACAACTGTCCCATCAACACCACCCTGAACCATGCTCACATCACAGGGAGTGGAGAAGGACTCACAAGATGGCTGACACTGGCTACTGCTGTGGGGAGCACAAGGCCCTGCTGGCAACTGTGCACCAACAAACAGCAGGACACCACTGACTGACATCCTGAGAGACAACTTACACTCCCTGCAATGCAAGCACGTTCCATGGTGGGATATCTGGCTGGCTGGGTGGGAAGGGGGACTTGCAGCACTGACTATAGTCACCAGCACCTCCCCTCACACCCCCCCCACAAACTCCACAGTACCCACCTGGTAGAATGCAATGCCCTCCATCCTAACACAAGATCCCACAAAGCACCACCACCCTGGGTTATGTTGTGTGAAGCACAGGGACACTCTTGGGATTCTTAGCCAAACAATTGCCAGGACAACACTCCCAGCCATCCTGTCAGCACAGCCAGCCCACCCCACAGGGAAGCAGAGTCAAAAGGAAGGAAGCATGGGCATGCTGGGAAGGGGGGTGGAGGCAATAGCATGATGGGAGTCGTAGTCACAGACATTGCTCAGCCTCACAACTGTCCCATCAACACCACCCTGAACCATGCTCACATCACAGGGAGTGGAGAAGGACTCACAAGATGGCTGACACTGGCTACTGCTGTGGGGAGCACAAGGCCCTGCTGGCAACTGTGCACCAACAAACAGCAGGACACCACTGACTGACATCCTGAGAGACAACTTACACTCCCTGCAATGCAAGCACGTTCCATGGTGGGATATCTGGCTGGCTGGGTGGGAAGGGGGACTTGCAGCACTGACCATAGTCACCAGCACCTCCCCTCACACCCCCCCAACACAAACTCCACAGTACCCACCTGGTAGAATGCAATGCCCTCCATCCTAACACAAGATCCCACAAAGCACCACCACCCTGGGTTATGTTGTGTGAAGCACAGGGACACTCTTGGGACTCTTAGCCAAACAACTGCCAGGACAACACTCCCAGCCATCCTGTCAGCACAGCCAGCCCACCCCACAGGGAAGCAGAGTCAAAAGGAAGGAAGCATGGGCATGCTGGGAAGGGGGTGGAGGCAATAGCATGATGGGAGTCGTAGTCACAGACATTGCTCAGCCTCACAACTGTCCCATCAACACCACCCTGAACCATGCTCACATCACAGGGAGTGGAGAAGGACTCACAAGATGGCTGACACTGGCTACTGCTGTGGGGAGCACAAGGCCCTGCTGGCAACTGTGCACCAACAAACAGCAGGACACCACTGACTGACATCCTGAGAGACAACTTACACTCCCTGCAATGCAAGCACGTTCCATGGTGGGATATCTGGCTGGCTGGGTGGGAAGGGGGACTTGCAGCACTGACCATAGTCACCAGCACCTCCCCTCACACCCCCCAACACAAACTCCACAGTACCCACCTGGTAGAATGCAATGCCCTCCATCCTAACACAAGATCCCACAAAGCACCACCACCCTGGGTTATGTTGTGTGAAGCACAGGGACACTCTTGGGACTCTTAGCCAAACAACTGCCAGGACAACACTCCCAGCCATCCTGTCAGCACAGCCAGCCCACCCCACAGGGAAGCAGAGTCAAAAGGAAGGAAGCATGGGCATGCTGGGAAGGGGGTGGAGGCAATAGCATGATGGGAGTCGTAGTCACAGACATTGCTCAGCCTCACAACTGTCCCATCAACACCACCCTGAACCATGCTCACATCACAGGGAGTGGAGAAGGACTCACAAGATGGCTGACACTGGCTACTGCTGTGGGGAGCACAAGGCCCTGCTGCCAACTGTGCACCAACAAACAGCAGGACACCACTGACTGACATCCTGAGAGACAACTTACACTCCCTGCAATGCAAGCACGTTCCATGGTGGGATAACTGACTGGGTGGGTGGGTGGGTGGGAAGGAGGTCTGGCTGTCAACCAAACACAATCAATGCAGACCATGTTCACACCCCAGAGAATACATAGAAATGCCCAAATAATGCAGGACAATGTGCCACACCAATATCAACCCCTGACTGTGACGACTTAGGACAATACAATGTACAGGCCCGCACCCCGAGGCACAGTCACAACTGTCAGGTGTGTCAACCACTGATGCCTGCAGAAACATGACATACATTGTTTGTGTCTCCCAAAAACAGGTGATGATAGGGACACAGCAGCAGACGCTGAGGAGTCCCAGTCCCAGGCTCAAGAGGATGCCGAGCTCATTGGCGTCGTACAGCCTCTGTCCTCCTCGGACGATGAACAACCTCTCACATCCGGTGCAAGTCAACATGCTGCACCAGCAGGACCACCAGCTGCAGCACCAGCAGGTCCACCAGCTGCACCCCCTGCACCCACCCCTCCAACGACTGTCACCACGAATACCATCCCTGCCGACATGGACAGAATAAGGAACAACACCAGCGCAGTGACCCTGGACCAACCTGGGGCCATGGACACCACCACCACCACCACCCCCAAGGTGGACCAGGGTTATCTGTGCGTGCAACTGCACACACTGCACATGTCAGCAGGGGTGGTGGGAGGGGTGGGAGACAGAGGTCGCTGCTTGCAGACGTTGCTGGTGTGCATGAAGACCCACAACTGGTACGCATAGCTGATGCGTACCAGTCCAGCACCGGAGAGCTCAGCCAGGTAGTGGGGCTCCTCAGAGACATCAAACAGCAGCAGGCTGCCCATCATGCCCGCTTGGACTCCCACATGTCCCACGTGGAGTCACACATGTCACGTGTGGACTCCCACATGTCCCGCGTGGAGTCCAAGTGGGATGTACTACATGAGATGACGGCGGTGCACAGGGACATTTTACAATGCCTCCGCCAGATGAACAGCAACCAGTCCACACCTCCCTGTGTGCCAACAACATCTGGTACGGAACAAACTGCAACTGCCACAGGGAGGGAGGAGGACTCTGGCGGAGAGTCCCCTGCACCGCAGCAGCCTGCACTTGAGGGCCCCCCCCAAGAAGAGGGGTCGTCCGAGGAGGGGAAAGTGAGAGGCTGATGGCCAAGCGCAACTCCCAGGAAGCCTGAACCTGTTCTGGATTTTCGCCTTTGTGCACAGACTGTTCACCCTGTTGATGGCAACACTACTCCCACACATTGCATGGGGAGTACAAGTTGGAACAATGTGTCAGACAACTGTGGCCCCGATACTGGGGATCCTGTCTACCTGGACTTTCTATTCATCTAGGAACTTGGGATTGCAAGATTCATGTACAGCACAATCCATCCTATGCACTATTATCACAGATGTATCACAATAAACACACTAATACACCATACTTGCCTCTGTCGTGATTCCAACGTGGGTGCTGTTATGGGGATGATGAACTGCAAAATTACACTGTGTATGCGAACTGCAACAGCAAGGACAACACAGGCATGTGAGTACAGGCAACGTGACACATATGAGGGAGACACACCACCAGGGCTACACAACACATACACACCTAGGCCATCTGACTCATTGCCTACACTGATGTTGCCAGGGAAGACGGTGCAATGCACAGACACCACACCCATTCCCAGTTGTAGTCAAGTAGCCCACAGGTGCAGTAAGCAAATGGCAGTCAAATGTGTGACCACAGACAACGCACATCACTAAGTGAAGCACAGGTTTATTACACAGTAGCAACATGCCGTAACCACTACAGATGCAAGGTAACCCCACCTGGTAGCGGGCACACAGTCAACAACTGTAGACAGAAGGAAGTCCATGGGTGTGGCGCACATCACCTGTAGGGACACAACAGCTACCAGCCTGGATGTGCAATCACGTCGTCGGTGGACACAGTTGACCAAACGAATCTGAAAGTACCCTGTGAAGGACAGAAATGACACACAGTCAAAAGCAATGCAGTACAGGACAGAACAGCAAAACTCATGCACAATACATGTTACAAGATACCCACCCAGAACCAAGTTAGCATGTCAACACTGTTGGGGAGTACAGCCCACCTGTCACCACACATCGCAACACACATCCTGTCAAGTAGCCCATGGACACACTCCAACAGCACCAGAGCACCACCCACACATCATGCCAACTCACATCATTCACATGACACCTCAGGATACTCACATTCAGCTAAAGAAGTTGGTGATGAGCTGTGTGCGGACATCACCATCACCATCATCATCATCATCGTCACTGGCATCGTGGTCCAGGCCAGGATCCTCCACAGGTGGCGGATGTTGGTCATCGTCATCCTGGATGAGAGGCAACTCCTTCCGCACTGCCAGGTTGTGGAGCATGCAGCAGACGATGATAATCTTGCACACTTTCGCAGGGGCATATGGGAGGGACCCTCCGGTCTTGTCCAGGCAGCGGAAGCGGCTCTTCAGGAGACCAAAGGTCCGCTCAATCACTCTCCTGGTCCGACCATGTGCCTCATTGTAGCGCATCTGGGCAGGTGTCACAGGGTTCCTGAGGGGTGTCAGCAACCACGGCATGTTGGGGTATCCCGAGTCACCTACGGACAGACAAGTGCACATCAGCTGACTTGGAAAAGTGGGCGGAATACTACAGATCAGATCACACACAATGGCACAAAGTCAGTACACACCGACAAGCCAGGCACGCTGGTTCTGCATCTGTGCCATCAACCTGGGGATGCGACTACTCCTCATCACAAAGGCATCGTGTGCTGAACCAGGGAAACGGGCACACACGTGTGTGATGGTCATGTCTGCAAGACACACCACCAGTGCATTGACCGAGTGGTAGTGCTTGCGGTTCCTGTAGGCCTGCTCCTGGGCCTGTGGTGGTACCAAAGCCACATGTGTCCCATCAATGGAGCCAATGACATGCGGCATCCTCCCCAGGGCATAAAAGTCACTCTTCACGTCAGTGAGTCGTCGCAGTCTAGGGAAATAGATGTACCGGTTCAGGAAGAGCAACATTGCCGCCAAGAAATCGCGGAGCACACGGCTGAACATGGTCTGTGACATCCCACCAGCAGACGCCACAGTATGTTGGAAGGTACCGGTGGCAAAGAAGTGTAGGGCTGCCATCACCTTCACCTTGGGGGTCAGCGCTGTAGGATACGGCCGGCCAGGCTGCAAATGTGGGGACAACTGCACTGCAAAATCCTCAATCAGCTGCCTGGTGAAGCGGTACCGTCGGATGCTGTCCCGTTCCACCATCGTTGCCAGGTCTGGGAATGGCCGATGGACAGCAGGAGCCCTGCAGTGCAGAGGAGAAGTAAGCAAGATCGTCAGTCACCCCACATATGCGGCATTGAACACACTCAAGATCCCAACATACATCATCATGAGGCACAACTACATGAAGTGTGCAGTACCGGAACGACATGTATGGTACATACATGGCCAACATCTGTCAACACGGTCCTACAGGTGGCATCAATTTGTCCCAGGTTGGCCCATTGGATATCATGATGCTGTGTCACAGTCACCCCCAGTGACATGTGAGGACAGATGTGCCCCAGGCACCACAGCTCAACGACAGGCACATTCCCAGGGACCCTGTAATGCCACATGGACACTGGCATCACCTGGAGTATCATGTGTACACCACAACAAAACAAACATGACCCCCACAGGTAGTGGCCACACTTGCCATGGCAGGAGAGCCATGGACGTCTGTGACACACACGCACAACATCAGAGTCCATGCACACACAACGTGGATGTGGAGACTGTCTCCCATTGTGCACATGAAATCAGAGACATTGTAAACACTACATGCACAAAGACTGTGGAGGGCCATCACTATTGTGCCACTGGGACACCCTGGCTCAAACATACCGTCCCACATGGGACTCACGGGGTATGTGACATGACATACACAAACACCACTGTGAAATGTGACCATGACACATGCACAGATATGAACAGTTGCACATCACAGTGGTCACGTACACGTAACACCCAGGATCCTGTCCCCATTAACACGTGCACAGCCTGGGGGTGGCTGCCCACAGGTGACACCCACAGGACAACATGTACACCAACATACACACAATAGGAAATGCAGCCTTACATGCCTTATGATAAGGTTTGGACAGGCTGTCGTGATGTAGGTGTGCCCCTCACTCCCTGGGAGCTATCTGTGGCTGGCACATGTCCATCTGAGACAGGCATGCTGACCTATGCCAGTCACATATACAGTGATGCGTTAAACAGCAATGGACCGATCGGTGCCTCCGGCCGGCCCATTGCTTTCAATGTGTGCGGGTACGCGTTGTACCCCTGTGCGCGTTGAACAGCAATGGACCGATCGGTGCCTCCGGCCGGCCCATTGCTTTCAATGTGTGCGGGTACGCGTTGTACCCCTGTGCGCGTTGAACAGCAATGGACCGATCGGTGCCTCCGGCCGGCCCATTGCTTTCAATGTGTGCGGGTACGCGTTGTACCCCTGTGCGCGTTGAACAGCAATGGACCGATCGGTGCCTCCGGCCGGCCCATTGCTTTCAATGTGTGCGGGTACGCGTTGTACCCCTGTGCGCGTTGAACAGCAATGGACCGATCGGTGCCTCCGGCCGGCCCATTGCATTCAATGTGTGCGGGTACGCGTTGTACCCCTGTGCGCGTTGAACTGCAATGGACCGATCGGTGCCTCCGGCCGGCCCATTGCATTCAATGTGTGCGGGTACGCGTTGTACCCCTGTGCGCGTTGAACAGCAATGGACCGATCGGTGCCTCCGGCCGGCCCATTGCTTTCAATGTGTGCGGGTACGCGTTGTACCCCTGTGCGCGTTGAACAGCAATGGACCGATCGGTGCCTCCGGCCGGCCCATTGCTTTCAATGTGTGCGGGTACGCGTTGTACCCCTGTGCGCGTTGAACAGCAATGGACCGATCGGTGCCTCCGGCCGGCCCATTGCATTCAATGTGTGCGGGTACGCGTTGTACCCCTGTGCGCGTTGAACTGCAATGGACCGATCGGTGCCTCCGGCCGGCCCATTGCATTCAATGTGTGCGGGTACGCGTTGTACCCCTGTGCGCGTTGAACAGCAATGGACCGATCGGTGCCTCCGGCCGGCCCATTGCTTTCAATGTGTGCGGGTACGCGTTGTACCCCTGTGCGCGTTGAACAGCAATGGACCGATCGGTGCCTCCGGCCGGCCCATTGCTTTCAATGTGTGCGGGTACGCGTTGTACCCCTGTGCGCGTTGAACAGCAATGGACCGATCAGTGCCTCCGGCCGGCCCATTGCTTTCAATGTGTGCGGTGCACGCGTTGTACCCCTGTGCGCGTTGAACAGCAATGGACCGATCGGTGCCTCCGGCCGGCCCATTGCTTTCAATGTGTGCGGGTACGCGTTGTACCCCTGTGCGCGTTGAACAGCAATGGACCGATCGGTGCCTCCGGCCGGCCCATTGCATTCAATGTGCGCGGGTACGCGTTGTACCCCTGTGCGCGTTGAACTGCAATGGACCGATCGGTGCCTCCGGCCGGCCCATTGCATTCAATGTGTGCGGGTACGCGTTGTACCCCTGTGCGCGTTGAACAGCAATGGACCGATCGGTGCCTCCGGCCGGCCCATTGCATTCAATGTGTGCGGGTACGCGTTGTACCCCTGTGCGCGTTGAACTGCAATGGACCGATCGGTGCCTCCGGCCGGCCCATTGCATTCAATGTGTGCGGGTACGCGTTGTACCCCTGTGCGCGTTGAACAGCAATGGACCGATCGGTGCCTCCGGCCGGCCCATTGCTTTCAATGTGTGCGGGTACGCGTTGTACCCCTGTGCGCGTTGTACCTCAATGGACCGATCGGTGCGCACCCATTGACAATGGGCTTGCCTGGCAACGGACGCGTTTTCGAATTTTGAACGAGTCGGTTGCTGGAAAATCAGTTGGTCACCCACAACAATGTTGCAAAATCATGTATGTCATGAAGTTGAAGTTTTGAAGGATGCTGTGGGCGTGTTTTGGTGCTGCTATTCCATGGATTGGCCAGATTCAGAAGATGCAAACGACTTGGACCTATCACTTTGGACACAAGGGACAGTATCTGCCTCTCCAGCACATATATATTGCTGCCTGTTCCCCTGAGAGCCCACTTGCCTGCACTACATGCTCCAGGACGACATCTGCCACTGCACTGCTGCTGTCTCTGCCCCTCTGGACCCTGCAATGGCACGTACTGTGGAGAGAGCCCCAGCCTTCAGCCTTGAGGAGAACCAGGCCCTGCTGGACAGCCTACTTCCACAGTACAGCAAGCTGTATGGGACACCAGGGGAGCAGGTGAGTGTTCTGTGCACTGCCTTTCTGAATGTGCATTTTGTCTGACTAGCAAGGCTGAGAGTCAGCACACCACTGGCTAGCAGGCTCACTGAGTAGTTGTCACCCCCCATAGTGTGTAGTGACTTGCACTGGACAGGTATGGTGCAGTGACAGTGCTTCTGAACAGGGTTTTACTCCCCATGCAATGATACCATGTAGTGACTTCTGGAAAACTGTCCATGGGCAGCCGTGCACTGCCTGGGTACACCATGTGCCCCTGTGATTGCGACATGTATATGCAACTGTGTCATGCACGGATATGTTGCATGTGTAGTAATGGCCTTATCACTTTGTCATCCTGACAGGCTTCTGCCCATCGGAAGCATGAGATATGGAAGGACATCGTCCGGGCTGTCCGGTCCGTGGGGGTCTACAAGCGCCGGATCCGCAACTGCCAAAAGAGGTGGCAGGACCTTCGGGGCTGGACCCGGAGGATTGCACGGGTCCAGCTGAAGCTGTCGCCTCCTCGCAGGAGGGGCGGAACACGGACCCTGACCCCCCACATGCTCAGGATCCTGGCGGTGGTCTTTCCAGACCTGGATGGGCAGCTGAAGGCCAGAGAGCAGCAAGGAGGGGGTGAGTCAAAGACTGCACTGTGTACTCTGTCTAACATGCTATGTGCCCTCCTCGGGCCAGGTTGAACTGCCACAGTACAGCAGTCATGTTGTCCAGGAGCCATGTCCCTCTATTGTGCACTGCCCACTCCTCATCTGATACCCAGGTGTGGCCCTTACATGCAGGGAATTCTGTCACTTAGGACTGTGTCCTTGCAGTTTGCTTGACTCAAGGTGGGAGACAGCATCTGTTTCCCTGACTCTGTGGTGGGCATCATGGGTGGGTCCATTGCTTACACAATGCCTGTATTCTGACATGTATTCAGCGTGTTACTTTGATCTGTGGTCCAATTGCTGAGCTGATCCACCACATGTGGCTGGGGTACCTGGCACACACCCATGCTGCGGGTGGGAACAATGTTTGGGCCCCAGGAGTATGTATATGACGTGTGTCACACATACTTAGCCAGCTGCCTACAGTCCAGGGCTCATCCCTCATTCATGTGGGGCTGGACAGTCATGCCTACTCCAGGCCATACAATACACTCTGTACTCCCACTCCCGTGTATCAGCGGACACATTGTGCACAGTGATTTGACCCCTCAGGTGTCTGCCTCTGTGTCAGTGTGCTGTGGATTAGTCGCCAGGACTGCTGTGGAGTTTCTTGGTAGGGGCTCAGCATGCCACTGGAGATGTGACCATAGGAGACGATACTTGTGTGACACATAGGTGTCTGATCAGCTGCCCATGCAGAATGGGGCATGTAAATGTGAAGTTCAGGCAGCTGTTCCCCATGCACAGCAGAGTGTGAGGGGCTCAGGTTCAGAGGGTAGTGTCACAGGTCTCCCATATGTCCAATAGGTATGACCTGGACAGATGAGGGTTAAGAGGATGTGTTGTGGGGGGATGTACATGTGCACTTGTGCAGCTCCAGGACTTGCATTCCCCATGACCTACTATTGTGACACAGTGCAGAGTGTTGTTGTCTGGCTGCAAAGTCATACATCACTGAGACAGTGATGTATGACTTTGCAGTCATGCCTCCGCCATGGCATGTGTCTACTGATTGGTGATCCTGCAGGGGAGTGACATGTGCTACATGCACACCATAGTGGCGCTGGCTATCAGGACATGGGTGCATCATGGTGTCTGTCGCTGGTATGCATCACATGCATTTCCTATTTGACTCTGGGCATCCCTTACATCCGTAAACCTGTACTGACTCAGTGGCAAGAGCTGTGATGTGTCCACACCGTGTCCTCTGCACTGTCCAACTACTGTGTACTTGGTGCATGTGTCAACACTGGGGTGTTGCAATCCAACAGACACCAGACAGATGGGTGCAAGGCCATGTGGGATGTGAGTGCCATGCTTGGCATCAGACTGACAATTGACTTCTCCTGTTCAATTAGTGCACTTTTAGCAATGTACAACTAATGATGCCAGGGCTTGCTCTGTGATGTGCTGTGCTCACAGTGGTGTGTGCGTTATGTGCAGGTGACTGATGTCTGTCTGTTTCCCCATTGTTTGCAGATACATCCACGGCCACGGAAGGGGACAGCTCCACGGACCAGGAGGAGCCGGAGAGCCAGACTGGGTCAGCAGCCGAGGAGTGGTCGGAGGGACCCAGTGGCACGGAGGGCGAGGGGAGCCACACCGAGGAGTCCTCAGCAGCATCCACCTCAGCTGAGGACCAGAGCAACTCGGAGGATGACTCCCTTGTGGAGGCGGGTGTCAGCAGCCACCACACCCCAGCTAGTGTTGCTGTCCCCGCCACCACCAGCACCACCACCGCCCTCCCATCGGCTCCCATTCCCCAGGTCCGTGGAGGCTCCCATGTCCGGGAGCGTGTCTCCTTTGGGCCAGGCACCGCACCCCTGCCCCTGTGTCCCCTGCTGCCCTGAGTGAGGAGTCTGTGTACCTCCTTCGCCAGCTCCATGTAGGGCAGACAGCCATGCTGAGTGTCCTCCATGCGCACACCGCGCTGTTGACTCAGCTGGTGTCGTTCATGGAGGGCATCTCATCGGGCATGTCTGACCTACAGAGGGGAAATAGGTCCATGGACTCCTCCCTGACGGCAGCAGTGTCCCTCCTCAAACGGTCCCTCACCCCTCCTGCCTCTGCTCCATCCACACTCCCCAGCACATTACCCATCCCAGGCACACACACACCGGCACAGGCACACACCAGCACACACACATCCAGCACACTGACACACACGCCAATGACAAAACGCACACGCACGCACATTCAGGGGACTGAAGCCAGACTCACAGGGGATGGGGCCCTGGAACACACACACGCATCCACATGCACTGCGCAGTCCTCAGTTCCCTCTCCCTCCAAAGCACCCTCCCTTGCCTCACCTGCAACCCCAAAGTCACAGCAGCTCTTCCTCTGTGACCTCGGCCTCTTCCCCACCGATGAAGCTGCCCCAGCATCCCGGGGAAGAGGAAGCCCACCCACACGGAGCAGAGTGCCCCTCGCCCCCGGACACCCTCCCCCAGGCGCAGACGGACTGAGGCCCCCACCCGCAAGTCCCCCCGGAGTGGTAAGAGCAAGACCCCGCCACCGCCCTGCAGCTCAGGCACAAGGTCTCCGTCCTCCATCCCTCAGGCCCCCACTGCACAGGTGCCCCCACCACACCCTGCCCCAGGTTCCCCCACCCACAGATATACCATCCCCAAGATGCTCCGGCCTTCTCCCCTGCCACTTGCTCTCCCAGCACCACACCCCCGCTGCGCTTGTCTGTGCCACTGATGTGGTGAGGGTGTCCTCCCCTCTGTCCAACCCACCTTGCCTGTTCCCCATTCTCCTCCCCTGGAGGTAGGCACTGCAGTGGAGTCCACTACCGCCCTGTCTGACTTGGGCACTGCAGTGGCGGACCTGTCCACCCCATCTGCAGGGTCCACTGCAGTTGTGCCGGCACCCACGACATCTGAGTCATGCCCCCCAGTTGTGCCGGCACACACCATGTCAGACACCTCCACTGCAGTTGTCAGTGGCTCTCCAGCACCCACCACCCCTTCCCTGACTCCCCCTGGTGAGCCCTGATCCTGTCCCTGCGGTGCCTGGCCTGCCCCCCGGTTGCCCCTCCTAGTGGATTGTCCCTGGTATTGTGCAGGCATGCGTAGGGTGACATCTGCCAGTGTCACCCTGTTTGAACTTTGACAATGGACTGGCCATTGGCCTTTGCTCTAATTTCTTCTGGACGTCGTTATCAAACAACACATATGCTGAATAAAGCAACTTTCTTTTCTCTAGTGCTCATGCTTCAGATGTACATGTTGTTGGTGCAGCTAACCATGCCCTTGCTGCAGTGATGGTGATATCTGGTCTCATGATTATGAAGTGTTACTGTGCAGGAACCCATGTGGTCCAGGGGGAATGTGTCCTATCATGTGGTGTATCCATGTCATCAATAGCAGCATCTGAGGGTGTCATGTGTTCAGTATTTGGCAATGGGTTTCCTACTTACATTGGCAATTTCATATCTGTGGCTTCCACCCCTGCACATCTGTTGTGCCTGCCATCGTTGCATTTGTCTACTTCCCTGACCGTGTTGCCATCTCCAGTGGACATGCAGGTTTGGGCATCAATGGGGAGGGACTCATCCGTGTAGTCAGTGCAACATTGCTATACAAGTGTGTTGGATCTGTGCTGATGATTCCGTTGGCACATCCATGACCAGGCTGATGTGATGGGAGCCCTCATTTGGTGCTAATTGTTGATTGTGTGACCAAGTGCTCAGCTGACATGATGGGGCCCTACTGAGGCAACATATGGCACAGCTTTCCTCACACAGGAGTGGAGTCCCCTCATGGCAGTGTGTACACGTGTGACATTGCCTGCGCCCAAGGTGTGTGTTGTATGTGCATGTCTGTGTGTTCACTTCCATTCATCTGCGCATGCTGTGATCCCTAGTGCTGTACCTGTTTGTGATGCTTGCTGACTTGAGCTATGTTCCCCCAAAGTCTTCTCCCTGTGTTCTCTGTGATGTGGGTGCATGGCACATTAGTGGTCATCAGGGTGTCACCCATAGGTGTGTTTGCTGTCAGGGCAGAGTTTGTGTGCAGACGCAGATGGGTCACAGTCAGGTTTCCCTTTGGCACTTGTTGTTTGCCCCTGTCATGTGATTTCCAGTTTGTGTTATCTTTCAGTGATTGTGACACGTTGTGTGTGTGACTGCTGGCACTCCTTAGGGTCCGGGCTGCAATGTTGGTTGTTGTCTATGTGTGTTCTTTGTGGGTGACCTTGGCTTCTTCATTGGTGTGTGACTGTGGCTGGGATCCCATTGGTCGGTGTGGTATTGCCGTCATGTCCATGTACAGCGTAGTGTGCAGTGTGTCAGACATTCAGGAGTCTTGTTGAGTGTCCATGTGTGATGTGTTTCTACACCTTGGTTCCCACCCACCACCCTGGAATAGTCATGGGTGCATGTGCAATGTCACCAGTGCATGTGTACTTCACTGCTGCACATTGTTGGAGGTCGAGGGGTGTGGTCTTGAGTGTGTGCAGATGAGAGTTGTTGCCCGGCTAGGCCCCTGCCTCCATGTTGGCCTTGGCTTACTGGCCATGCTGATTGATTTGTGCTTGTGTAGGTGTGATGGTAGTTTGTTGCTCAGGACACCTGACTGTGGTTCACAGTGTGAAAGACATTTAGCTTTGTCATCACAGTGGTATTTTTATTCAGCCCAGGGTCACCACATTGTGGGGGCCCTGGGGGTGGTGCTGTGGTGTGTCTGTGACTTGCTGTGTCAGTTGTTGTTCCTACGTGCCTGTGTGACATGTGTGTTTTGTGCTCCCTCTCACCTGTCAATGCCTGCTTGCCCACATAGGGGATTTGGATCCATGAGTTACCTTAGTGTGGCAGTGTATGCACATCTGTATGATTGGTATTCAGCTCTCCTCATGTGTTGTGTTGTTGCCTGGGGACACTGGCACCCCCACCCCTCACCTGCTGTGTATGATGACAGTGTTGGTCTGCCTGTTTGTGTTTGTGCATCTGCACCACTGCATTGGCATATCTTGGGTGTGCCATTGGCTGTATGTTGTTTGGTGTGTTTCCCCTGCTGTCCCTGGGACTCCTAGGTCATCGGTCAGCACAGTGATCATGGTTTGTGTGTCCCATTGCTGCCATGGTATGGTATCTGTTCACCTCACATCTGCTGTCTCCACAGGGTATCTGCATTTGTGTGCCCATTGGTGCAAATATGTGGTTCTGCATTCTGATGGTCACTTCTGTCATTGTGTCATTGATGACTGTTGACGGTCTCAGCCCCCATGGGTGTTGTTTGTCTGCACATGGCCAAAGGAATGTTTCATTTGCACTGCAGTATTTGGCTCCCCCAATTTATGTTGCAATGGGACACATACACTACTTTGCCACAGATGAGTTTTTGGTTCTGTGACCAGGAATGATCCATGCAGTTTGGCAGTTGCAGCTCTTTCTTTGTCAACAATTACCTTTTGGTCACTGTGATGATGAGGGTGTAGACCCCATTGCCACAATGGTCAAAATGTGCTTCAACTATGGACCCCACACTTGCCTTTTGGTCACTGTGATGATGGGGGTTTAGTCCCCATTGCCACAATGGTCAAAATGTGCTTCAGCTATGGACCCCACACTTGCCTTTTGGTCACTGTGATGATGGGGTTTAGACCCCATTGCCACAATGGTCAAAATGTGCTTCAGCTATGGACCCCACACTTGCCTTTTGGTCACTGTGATGATGGGGGTTTAGACCCCATTGCCACAATGGTCAAAATGTGCTTCAGCTATGGACCCCACACTTACCTTTTGGTCACTGTGATGATGGGGGTTTAGGCCCCATTGCCACAATGGTCATGGGCTGCTTGCATTGTGGGTGCCACACACATATATGTGTGGCACATGTGCTATGGGGTCACATTGTATGTTCAAAGTCATGTTCGGTGTTGTAGGCATTTGACACAGCCTGCTCACACGCTTGTCATGGTGGTGGGGGGATGTCTTAATCTTGCATTCCCTAGGTTGTGGTGTGCTTGTTGTGTCATGCATTGTCCATCCTATGAGTGGGGGTGGTAGTAGTGGTAGGCATCCAGCCCCCTGGCTAAGGGTGGTAGTAGTGGTGGGCATCCTGCCCCCCTGGCTAAGGGTGGTAGTAGTGGTAGGCATCCTGCCCCCCTGGGTGAGGGTGGTAGTAGTGGTGGGCATCCTGCCCCCCTGGGTGAGGGTGGTAGTAGTGGTGGGCATCCTGCCCCCCTGGGTGAGGGTGGTAGTAGTGGTGGGCATCCTGCCCCCTGGCTAAGGGTGGTAGTAGTGGTAGGCATCCTGCCACCCTGGCTAAGGGTGGTAGTAGTGGTAGGCATCCTGCCCCCTGGCTAAGGGTGGTAGTAGTGGTAGGCTTCCTGCCCCCCTGGCTAAGGGTGGTAGTAGTGGTGGGCATCCTGCCCCCCTGGCTAAGGGTGGTAGTAGTGGTAGGCATCCTGCCCCCCCTGGGTGAGGGTGGTAGTAGTGGTAGGCATCCTGCCCCCCGTGGGTGAGGGTGGTAGTAGTGGTAGGCTTCCTGCCCCCCTGGCTAAGGGTGGTAGTAGTGGTGGGCATCCTGCCCCCCTGGCTAAGGGTGGTAGTAGTGGTAGGCATCCTGCCCCCTGGGTGAGGGTGGTAGTAGTGGTGGGCATCCTGCACCCCCTGGGTGAGGGTGGTAGTAGTGGTGGGCATCCTGCCCCCCTGGCTAAGGGTGGTAGTAGTGGTGGGCATCCTGCCCCCCTGGGTGAGGGTGGTAGTAGTGGTGGGCATCCTGCCCCCTGGCTAAGGGTGGTAGTAGTGGTAGGCATCCTGCCCCCTGGCTAAGGGTGGTAGTAGTGGTAGGCATCCTGCCACCCTGGCTAAGGGTGGTAGTAGTGGTAGGCATCCTGCCCCCTGGCTAAGGGTGGTAGTAGTGGTGGGCATCCTGCCCCCTGGGTGAGGGTGGTAGTAGTGGTGGGCATCCTGCCCCCTGGCTAAGGGTGGTAGTAGTGGTAGGCATCCTGCCACCCTGGCTAAGGGTGGTAGTAGTGGTAGGCATCCTGCCCCCTGGCTAAGGGTGGTAGTAGTGGTAGGCATCCTGCCACCCTGGCTAAGGGTGGTAGTAGTGGTAGGGCATCCTGCCACCCTGGCTAAGGGTGGTAGTAGTGGTAGGCATCCTGCCCCCCGTGGGTGAGGGTGGTAGTAGTGGTAGGCTTCCTGCCCCCTGGCTAAGGGTGGTAGTAGTGGTGGGCATCCTGCCCCCTGGCTAAGGGTGGTAGTAGTGGTGGGCATCCTGCCCCCCTGGGTGAGGGTGGTAGTAGTGGTGGGCATCCTGCCCCCTGGCTAAGGGTGGTAGTAGTGGTAGGCATCCTGCCACCCTGGCTAAGGGTGGTAGTAGTGGTAGGCATCCTGCCCCCTGGCTAAGGGTGGTAGTAGTGGTGGGCATCCTGCCCCCCTGGGTGAGGGTGGTAGTAGTGGTGGGCATCCTGCCCCCTGGCTAAGGGTGGTAGTAGTGGTAGGCATCCTGCCACCCTGGCTAAGGGTGGTAGTAGTGGTAGGCATCCTGCCCCCTGGCTAAGGGTGGTAGTAGTGGTAGGCATCCTGCCCCCCTGGCTAAGGGTGGTAGTAGTGGTAGGCTTCCTGCCCCCTGGCTAAGGGTGGTAGTAGTGGTAGGCATCCTGCCCCCTGGCTAAGGGTGGTAGTAGTGGTAGGCATCCTGCCCCCTGGCTAAGGGTGGTAGTAGTGGTAGGCATCCTGCCACCCTGGCTAAGGGTGGTAGTAGTGGTAGGCATCCTGCCCCCCGTGGGTGAGGGTGGTAGTAGTGGTAGGCTTCCTGCCCCCTGGCTAAGGGTGGTAGTAGTGGTGGGCATCCTGCCCCCTGGCTAAGGGTGGTAGTAGTGGTAGGCATCCCGCCCCCTGGGTGAGGGTGGTAGTAGTGGTGGGCATCCTGCCCCCCTGGGTGAGGGTGGTAGTAGTGGTGGGCATCCTGCCCCCCTGGCTAAGGGTGGTAGTAGTGGTGGGCATCCTGCCCCCTGGCTAAGGGTGGTAGTAGTGGTAGGCATCCTGCCCCCCTGGGTGAGGGTGGTAGTAGTGGTGGGCATCCTGCCCCCTGGGTGAGGGTGGTAGTAGTGGTGGGCATCCTGCCCCCTGGGTGAGGGTGGTAGTAGTGGTGGGCATCCTGCCCCCTGGCTAAGTGTGGTAGTAGTGGTAGGCATCCTGCCACCCTGGCTAAGGGTGGTAGTAGTGGTGGGCATCCTGCCCCCTGGCTAAGGGTGGTAGTAGTGGTAGGCATCCTGCCACCCTGGCTAAGGGTGGTAGTAGTGGTAGGCATCCTGCCACCCTGGCTAAGGGTGGTAGTAGTGGTAGGCATCCTGCCCCCTGTGGGTGAGGGTGGTAGTAGTGGTAGGCTTCCTGCCCCCTGGCTAAGGGTGGTAGTAGTGGTGGGCATCCTGCCCCCTGGCTAAGGGTGGTAGTAGTGGTAGGCATCCTGCCCCCCTGGGTGAGGGTGGTAGTAGTGGTGGGCATCCTGCCCCCTGGCTAAGGGTGGTAGTAGTGGTAGGCATCCTGCCCCCTGGCTAAGGGTGGTAGTAGTGGTGGGCATCCTGCCCCCTGGCTAAGGGTGGTAGTAGTGGTAGGCATCCAGCCCCCCTGGGTTGGGGTGGTGGCGCGCATTCAGGCCCCTGTGTGCATATGTGGCATTGGTGATGGGCATCCCGCCCCTATGGTGCTGCTGTTGCTGGTGTAAGTATATTCAGATTCCCAGTGTATGTGTGTGATGTGTCGTGTACGTGTTGTATGTGTTTTGTGGTTGGTGTCTGACTTACCTTCTGCGCCGTACGCGTCCGTGCCTGTTCCGGTAGTAGATGTAGAATATTGGTATGATCGGGACGAAGGGATTCATGGTTGGTTCGTGTCGTTCGTCCTTCTCGTTGCTTCGCGTCGTCCTCGTCGCTGGCTTCGTCCTCGTCGCTCGCTTCGTCCTCGCTCGCTCGCGTCATCCTCGTCGGTGCCGTGTTCGTCTCGTAGCCGTGGATCGTGTTGTGGCGCGATTCGGAGCTTATGTGCGCCTCTCCCGGATGCTTTGACGTGCCGTGCGTAGCGACGGGTTCGGCGCGTACGGAAAGCGCATCGTACTTGTCCGGCCGGACGGGGCTGCATTTTCCCTTCCGTGCGACTCGATTCGGCGTTTCCGGATTCGCCTCGGTCGGAGAACAGGACCTGGTTTGGGTGAGTACGGCTCGGCCGGAATTTTTGCTGTTGTGCGCATCGTACTTGCTCGTTCGGTGTGCTGTACGGATCGGTCGGGAAACTGGCTTTCGCATGGCTTTTTTCCCGACCGAATAGTATTGGGTGCGCCTCCGACCGAGATCGGAATCGGCCCCTATGTGTCATCCCACAGCTCTGTTAAACAGGTAGAGAAGAAGAAAGATCAAAAGTCGGTATTCAGACCAAGGGTCACATACTTGGATATAGCAGAGAAGAGGTACAGATGAGGTATTGCTTTTAGTGTGCTGGAAACACACCTGTGCAACTCTTGTTCTGTCTCTCATGATGTTCACAGCTGTGAGAAATGAGCAGGTAGCATGATCAATATGGGTTGCTCAATTAGCCCTGGCTGTCCATGTGGCCTTTAAGGATACCACATCATCTTTCTATGAGGTCCCACTGTTTGCTCTTCTAGTGTTCCGCCAGAGTGCAGCAATGAGTGGGATCAGAATAAAAGAGTAAGGTGTTACAGAAATCTATTGTGTGTATGTGATGCACTATCTAGGGTGCTAGGAGACACAACAGGCTTCTTGATGATTCAGTGCATGCCTGAAGAGTACCAAACTTCCCAGCAGATGTGGAGACAGAAAGAGTCTGGCAGCCTCGAAACTCTGAAAAAAAGCAAGAAATGTGATGTCGTCTTTGGCACAAGACCCTCAGCGGTGGGCTTTGATAACTGTGGTGCATGGCGGAACATTGCAAAATTAGGTAGGAGGCCTTGGGCACTTTTCCAGATCTGGATGCATGTGTATGACACCTGGCTGAGTGTTATCCAACGAGCTGCATCTCACTCTATGAATTTCCCTTGTCTCGACTAAATGTTATAATATGTTATGTTAGTTTAATTTATCACGCACTCGAAACACCCCCAGAGGGGTATCTCGGCGCAAAGTCAGGACAACGGACAGCGGCAAAGAAGGCATTCTTAAAATAAGTAGGTCTTTAGGAAGGAGAAGGATCTGAGACTTGACCTGGCCTTTCTGAGCCTGAGGACTTTAAGTAAGGCCTTGTCATGAGATCTTAGGAGTCTGGAGGGGGTATAAGGCACATCATCCTTGAAGCACTAACCCTGCCTCTGCAGTATGTGGAACAGATGTGTACGCATGGCAGTGACACATGTTTGTAAGCGGCTTCACATATCCTGAAGCACACAAATGCCCAAACATGTGTAATCAATGCATATACGGGCTAATGCAGTGCATGTAGCACCCCACTAATATTTTGTAAGGCATGTGAGATGTCAGGCCCTATTAACTCCCTCCTTACCTGCAATTTGCCACGCTCTCCTCGCCATGAGCCCCGTCGATCTCAGGAACCCTGTCAAAAGGAAAAGGAAAGGGTTAAAACTCCGAGACCGGCACCAGTAAGAACACAAAAGGAGAGATGTTTCTTTAAGCAGGGCGGTGGAGCTCCAGCACAGAGGGACCAATCAGAATTAGATCTAGGGGACGAAAAGGAGGTTTCAGGACCAGAAAAGGAGTCAAGCAGGATGGAAGAAGACACAGGACGGGGAGAGAGTGAACCGGGACTCGTGGGGAGAAGCTCCACCTTGGACATGTTGGAGCAAAGGAGGTGACCAGCAGTGCGGGATGCAGATGCTGTCCTCAAGGAGAAGACCCAGGATGGAGAACCTGAGACAGAGCCTCCCCAGAGTTCGAGGAAGAGAATCCCGAGACCTGGTGCGAGAACTGGTGGTCTACCCCGGAGGATGCTGGAGACCTGCAGCAACTCAGGAGAGTTGCGGCGTAGTTCAGGGATTGTTTTACAAGTAGAGGGTTGGTCGGGACCTGAGGTTTTTTTTGGGGGGTACTCACATCACATGTGTTATCCCCCTCTGCACTACCAATCCCAGAAGTCACTGGGTGTATCCTACCAATAGTGAGGGAGTGAATCTCATGAAACCGGTCCCAGGTATTTGACCTGGATTACGCTTTCTATTGCTAAAGTACAAGTTAGATAAAGGGGCCGATTCCGATCTCGGCCGGTAGTGCTCCGAATCGGATTTGGATTTACCGGATCCGATTCGGAGCCCTGTTTCCCGACCGAATCGTACGCGGGTCCGGCCGAGCGAGTACGATGCAGGCACCCGCGAAATCTCCGACCGACTCGAACGCGGCTTCAACACGCTCCGACCGACTCGCATGAACACGACTCGCACCGCGCTATGGAGACGTTTCCCGGCCGGGTAAGTACGATGCGCGCCGCGACCACTCCGATCGACTCGCACCGTCCGGCTCGAAAAAGCTGTCGGAGCCGGACTTTGGGGGTCAGCGTCGGATCCCCCTGTACGCGTAGGCGCGCGAGTCGCACACAGGGGGGACCCATGGGTCCCCCCAACCTGTGCATGTACGCCGCGATGCGCATGGACGCGTACACGCTGTAGGGGGCGCCCTTGACCGCCTCGCACCCATTGAGTCAATGGGAGCCCGCGTACGCGTCGTACGCCAGGCTCCCATTGAGTTCAATGGGAGTCCGACCGACTCGAGTCCGATGGCATGCGAACGCATCGTACTCGTTCGGTCGGACTGCTAGGGTCCGATTTGGTCGGAATTCTCTCCGGGTCCGGCTCGGTCGGAGAGAATTCTGGCCCGAATCGGAATCGGCCCCAAAGTCTATACCTATAGGAAGAGCGGAACCATTGGTGCCTTACCCCGAAAATGGGACAACCAGGGCAATCCTACTGATCATAATTGGAGGGGTATATTCCTTGGGAAGGGGTTATCTGTCCTTCCACTTATTTCTTTTCATTCTTGTTTGCAGTCTTGAACACAATGGAGTGTGGTGACAGTTTATCATTATCCCTGCCCTGAATACGTACTTACTGCTTGTTTCTTTCTCCGAGATTCCGGGTCCCACCCCGAGCACAGAAGATCTGCGAAAGAGAAAGACAAGAACATTAATCACAGTTATCCCCTGAGGAAGAAATATCCATATCATTTGTTTCCGATACATCAAGATTGAAATAAAAGACATCATTGCTAAGCAAACCCTGCCTCCTCGTCTATACATCTGCCCTAGCCTCTTACAGCGTGCTATCTGAGGCCTGGTGGGCATCTCACTGGTAGCCACGTACAAATGTAATGTGCTTAGTAGGAAGGGATCCCAGAGATGCTAAGGAAGCAACAAGGAGACAAGAAGGCAAGGAAACGGGATGGTAGATACACAGGAGCACAGGGAGAGGACGATAGGGTGGAAGATAGCCAAGGGAAAGGAAATGGGGCAGTAGGGAGACAGAGACTCAAAGAAAGGGAAGGCGACTAGGTCAGGGAGACTGGATGGGGCAGGGACACACACGCAGGATGATAGATAAGTGAGACACAAACTCCTCATCATTCTTCTACTTTGATCTTCGATTTTCCCCTACTCTGAACAAGCACATGAGGCCTCTAAGCATTACTTCATTGATCTGTTTGTGAGACTACCAGTCTGGGGCGTTAAATATTTCAAAACCAGTAACAAATGCAGAGGTACATTTTCTAAATACCAAACTGAACTGGGGTCGTGAAATATGAATGCTAGTGAAAAATATGAGTGTTCCATCTTTATTAAACAGTTTGAGTTGCACAGCAATGTACATTGTGTATAATGCTACACAGACCCTATATGTTCACAGTGATGTGAGCATGCATGGTTCATCCACAAGCTTTCATTATATGGTAAACTGATACATGCCATGATTTTCAGATTTTTAATATGTATATTGCCTTCAAAATGGTTTTACGCTGTTTTGCAGCTATGAAGACAACCAAGAAACACTATTTGTTAGATAAGTATAACATGTCATCAACTTTCAGAGACATCTTGGTGGACTGTATAAGGAAAGTGTTAGGGCACTATTGAGCAACAGCCAAGATGGCTACTCAAGCCATTGTTGTTACTCACAGATATTTGACCCAGATTGGTAACCTTGATGCTCCGCCCATTGTATTTAGTTTGCAATGAGGGACTATTTTATGCTGTGTCTGCAAATCAAAGTGGTTTACTTTGACCTATGGCCCTATTTCTATTTGAATGAAATGGAGGTAATCCACAGAGTTTCCTTGACCGCAGAAATCAAGAGAAGTTTAATGGAGAATTGTTAGTTCTTGTAATGTGGGTATCTGTGCATTTGTTGCACTGTGATAGTAATGGGTGCAATAGCCAGACTGCACTCTGAAGTGTGTCCCCCGATGGAGTCAGATAACTGACTTTGCAATCACCTAAGCCTGTGTTTCTGGAGTGTTTCTCACTTGCTTGGCTGTCCCTGGCACATTCCCTGACTGCTTCTGTTGGTGAGAGTGCAGACTAATAGCAAATTTATGCTACTCCCTAAACAATTCACAATGGTAGCTAATGTTCTTATATACCCGCACTCAATGTTCAACCCATTGTCCATCCATGAATACGTTGCTCAAGTTTCCACTACAGGTGCAATCATTACGGTGTCCGCTACTTGCAAGACCCCACTTGGGTCAACATGTGACCACTTTCCAAGCTAATTCCAATATAATGTGCACCAGTAGGTCTAATCAATAATAATTTCAATTCATTTATATCATATTATCATTGCGTTCCAACACAAGTATCTAGTCAAAATGTAATTCGGATTTTTATAATTTCTCTTTATTTTTCCTATTTTTCCAAACTTGAAACATTCCATTGAACACATTCTTTACCCGCCAAATTTTTTCTTTTTTTGCAAACACAGCCTATGATACTCTCTAAGTAAGCATCCATGCAGGAGATATTCAAGAACTTAGCTATATGTCACTGAGTGGTTGAATACTCATTGTGGCGAACTCTGAACCCCCAATCTGTTTTCTGGCATCGAAGATATGGCCCAGTAGATTAAGCCTCCCTGGACACTCTATTGTGACGTCAGCTGCAGCATCTGCTTGTTGGCATGACGTTGGCTCCTCTGTGTCAGGTATGATATCCTCTTCATGTGGGTAACATACCTATCCGTAGAGTGTTAGTGCCGTAGGCCAGAGAGCATGGTGGCTGGGTAAAATATGGAAAAAACAGAGGATAGCTGGCAGACCAGAAAGGGGTTGGTTGCTTCATGCACGTGGAGACAAAGCACAACTCCAGCCGCTGTAAAGCAAATAAAGACAACAGAAGCATTGCAAATAATTTACACATTGATGGTCAACCCATACAAAAAGGTACTGCGCTGCCACACAAGATAAAATTGTACAATATACGCAGTGTTAATGTTGAAAGCGGATTCAACCGGGTTTATGAAGCACAGCCGCCGATAATCATGATTTACAAAATAATGCTGTGAACAGGAGCACTGCAAGGTGGAGATCAACCAGGTGTTATAAAATGCAAATTGACATTTAGACAAAAAGAAGTAAATGACTTACTGAATGCCCTGAAGAGAGTCATAATACTACCGCTCTCAGTGAAGTTGGCTCAAGTGAAAGTGTTCTGAGTTGGTCTTATGGAGCTGTCCATATCTGAACCGTCCCATTCACAAAGTTGCAGAGTGCGGCTCAGCACAACTTCAAAGGTCGTCAGAAAGTAAGGAGCTGAGAACGACTCTCGGAATAGTGAAATTTTTTAGATGGTTGCAAAGAAAGTCACGTTTCCAGCTCTCATAAGAAATGAGTCAGAGGCCAGCACATCGCAAGGTCTCACAGCTGAGTTGCAGACACCCAGTCACAGGGATCCACCTGAGATGTCAGTATGTACCACATTGGTCTACAATGGTGCTACATTCCTGAAACCACCAGCACCTTTCGATACCGCCAAAAACCAAATGATTGGCTATAGATGGTCTGCGTGGATAGAGACAATTGATGATTTCATTGAGGCACTTGAAGAGACTGATAACAAAAAGATTATCAAGTATCTAAAAACTCTTGCTGGT
The DNA here is from genome assembly GCA_963921515.1 of Calotriton arnoldi. Lineage (NCBI taxonomy): Eukaryota > Metazoa > Chordata > Amphibia > Caudata > Salamandridae > Calotriton > Calotriton arnoldi. The sequence goes on along the minus strand of CAWUFW010005477.1, from coordinate 590,639 downwards.
GATGGTGAGAAAGACGTCATAAAGAAAATGCAGCGAACTGACAAAGAAATTACACATTGTCAGATCAAAGAAACACTGAATCTCAAATTCAAACCAGTACCAAACGTTGATTACGAAAGATACATTTTCAGTCAAAAACGACAAAAAGTTGGTGAAACCATTGATGAATTTGTGGAGAGACTTGATACGCTCATCAAACATTGTAACTTCAATGAATTTAATGAAGCGAAAGCTATGCGACTTAGAGTTATTGATGGATGCTTGTTAGATTCATTCAGACGACGAATGCTGAGAGAAACTCTTAGTCTGGGGCGAGTGTTGATGGCTGCCAGAGCTGAGGAGCTGGCTGAAAGACAAGCTGCTGACATGGAGGCCGGAGATGCCCAGAGTGAATCAGTCATGAGCATAAATAGTGAGCCAAAGCAAAAGACTAAAGAACACAAAGTGCTGTCTACAAGTAAAAAGAAGTTAAGTTTAAGATGTGGATTTTCATTTCCACACAAAGGTAAATTTCCATTCTTTGGACAAATATGTAAAGGCTGTGGGAAAAAAACTGCTTTGTGATGGCTTGTAAAGCGAAGAAAAAAGCAAGTGTGTCATGGCCACTAGAACATTTCAGAGGCAGCATTCGAAGCACCCCCACAAGGCCAAGCGATGACATCAATTGAGGCAAATTGACACAGAACGAAGTCAATTGTCATCAAAATCATCGTCAAACAGTTGATCCGCCTCAGTATCCTTTGAAAGTGAGAAAGACGGTTGTGCCCAGTCAATGTTTACCTCAGAGAAACGTGCACATTTCGGACTGGCAGCATGCGAGGACAAATGTCAGTCAAAGAAAAGTCGACATGCGAACGTGCCAAAGTCATTCAAACATTATCTGAAAATTACATTGAAAATAAATGATAGCTCGATACATTTCATCATCGACAGTGGCACATCGATAAACATAATGCCTGAAGAGAAATACAATGAATTGTTTCCATTGCCTCGACTTACACCATTGAAAACCAAAGTGTATACTTGGACTGCATTGATGCCCATAAAAAGTCAAGGTTCCTTTGTAGTGACATTGAAACACAAGAAAACTAAGGTACAGGAACCCATCCATGTGCTTTAAGGTATAGCGGCAAATGCCTGTCTGCTTAGTTTCAGTACCGCTGCTGATGCGGGACTGAGTTCTGTGAATTACAATATGAATGCTCGGGAAACATCGTTTACAACGCTGTCATTACATCGCACTACCATTACAACGCGATCGTTACAACGACCGCGCTGTTAGTACGTGATGCATTTACATCGCAAGTCATTACAACGACTTGCACTAGGGGGCGCTGAGGTATTGGAAATTAATTCCAACACCTTCCCTACTGTTGCGCAAACTGGAGTAGGTATAGTAATTAATACTATTCCTAAGTCCAGCGCGCCCCCTAGTGCAAGTCGTTGTAATGACTTGCAATGTAAATGCATTGCGTACTAACAACGCGGTCGTTGTAACAACCGCGTTGTAAAAGCATGCGATGTAATACATCAATGTAATGAGCCATATTCTGAATGCTCACCATAAAATAATAAGTCAATTTCCTTCATTGTTTCATGGTTTGGGAAAGCTAAAGACTATGGGGTATATTCACAAGAACGTGCGCTAAACATCTCCAAAAAATGTTAACGCAACTTCACATATCGCAGTCTATCGCGGGAAAATAACCCCGTGTTAACGTGGAATTCACAACACGGCGGTACCATGCGATAGTCTCCCGAAAACGCGGACAATGTCCGCGATACAACAACCGCGACGGTGATAAAAACCCAAACCACAACGCAAAAAACCATGCGATGGGCCAAACCGCGATGAGGAAATCAGCGATAAGCAGCGCCAGGCCTGCAATACACACACGGCAGGCGGGAAAATCACTACTAAAGTAGAAAAAACACACAAACCCAAAATAACCAACACCGAAGCACCATGGAGGCAGCTGGAGCAGGCGCAGAGGACGAGCGGAACCCCACAAGCACCCCGGACGACCAGCCTGGGACCTCGGGGACAGGGAAGGGCAAGGACAAGAAGAAGAGGAAGAGGCGGTTTGGTCCGCAGGAGAATAGGATCCTGGTCACGGAGGTGATGGAACACCATCAAGAACTGTTTGTCACCTCCAACATGTCATTGGGCACCAAAAATGGAACATGGTGGTCCATCGTGGACAAGGTGAATGCCGTCGGAGAGCACAAGAGGTCAATGGACGAGGTCAAGAGGCAATGGATTGACATTAATCGCAAAACCAAGGAGAAACTCGCAGGCAACCAGAAGGCAGCAATGCAGACTGGAGGTGGGAGCCCAGCGCCACAGCTGGAGCTGGATGACATGGAGGAGCTGGTGTCGACAGTCATCAGTGTGGAGACCGTGGCAGGAGTCAGGGGAGTGGACACTGCTCGACATGACACAACAGCAACAGGGTGAGTAACCACCAGGTACTGGGGGACGGGGGAGATGGCCACAATGGCACACATGCACAATCAAGCAGAGCACAGTGCACACCCACAATGACTCTGGATCATGGCCCTGATCTACAGACTGTCACAATGTACATTGCCATGCTGTCTGAATGTGAACATGTACCATGCGGCTAAATACATGTGGACACATTGTAATACAGCATCTCCCCTTCACATTGCAGAGGCACCGTCAACACCTCCTGCAGAGCAGTCCCAGCCACTCTTCACTGATGACGAGGAGGACACCCCCAGCATCGACACCCAAGCCCTCCAAGACATCATTGACATCATCCGCAACTCACCTCCAGGATCAGGGCAGCCCAGCTGCATCGAGGAGACCCCACCCACTCCACAAACCACCCAGCAGGAGGCACCCACAACCCCGGCTGTCTCCCAGGACCCCCACGAACAACACATGGCCTTCCAACGCTGTGTGTTGGAGGGCCAGAGGGAGATGGCTGAGCAGGTGCAGGTGGGGTTCGACCTCATGGCTACCAAACTTGACACCATCCATGGGTGTCTAGTCCCATCAGGGACCACCCACAGGCCGCTCCATGGTCTCCAACGAGCCCTGGCTGACATCGCTGGAGTCATGACTTGGAGACAAGAACACCTGTCCGCTCAGAGTAGCTCCAGCGATCTCAGCCGTGAGCTGGCACACATGCGGAGGCTCATGGAGGACATGGTGCGGATGGAGGCGGAAAGGAAGGCAGCCACCGCTGCACATCAGAAAAATGTAGCTGGGATCTACCATGCCCTGCATATCCTCATCATGGCATTGCTGCCACAAGGCGTGGCGCAGATGAATGCTGCTGCTCCTACACCATCCACATCTCCGCCCCCTGGTGTGTCAGTGCCTCACAGTGCGGCAGGCATTTCCACTCCGGCACCTGATGTGTCACTGCCACACAGTGCGGCTGACAATCCACCTCCGGCCCCTGATGTGTCAGTGGCACACAGTGCCGCAGCCGGAACTGCACCACCCACAGGTGGGGCAGAGCACACATCCGAGGACGAGGGCGTGGATTGGATTGAGATCAGAAGGAGGCACTAGCATTCATTTACGCCACCTGGCCTGTTGCTGTTTGGTGCCGCACATTGCCCCCTTGACCTTCCACTGACCCCCGATACACTCAGCTGCACTCACCTTGGACCGCAACATGGACTGCCATATCCTGTTTGGTGACCAATGACACGGCGACCAGACTGCGGACTGTACCCTTCCTCTTCCGCTGTACTTGTCATTCCCCGATGGACTCTGGCTGGCCCTCCATGGGCCCATATTGTGAAGTGGGGTTGGCATGGCCCTGTACTGCTCCAGCTGCAAAACTCCACTGGATGTGCATTAAACATTCAGAAACGCACTGCTGTGTCATGTCTTTCATCATTCATGTATGAATGTGTGGATGAATGTAGGAACAGTGATTCCCCCTAACGTCAATGATGCTCATCTAGTGGGATTCCAGTCACAGTGTGCTACATTGCCGATTGCGTTCCGGGTGCCGTAGACACTACAACAGGGACACACGCATTAGTCACTTCCTTGTCCGGACATGGACTGAACAACGCCCAGAGCCCCCGAGTCATTGTTGCAAGCCCTGCGCTGGTCCGGCATACGCCTAGCCAGACCACTCTGCTTACGCTCCGAGGGGGGGGCCACATAGCTACATGTCGCAGGTTTACACGCTAGTGGTCTGCAGTTCACTGGTCTAGTTGTCAGCATGTCACGGCCACTCCCTGAGGGCAGGTTTGCACACACACCACACCCATCCAGCACAGGCGTCACAGGCCATGTGACCCCGCCAATATAAGGGGCCGACAACGTCACATTCCCCACTGCTGGTGGTGACTGGATGACGGACATACCACGATTCTCAATCATAAAGGGCCCATGAGTTGTTGCGCACAGGGTTAGTGGCACCCGAAGCCATGCGGCCGTCACGGGCCTACCACCACGTGGCGCTAACTGGGGTTGCACAGGGTTAGTGGCACCCGAAGCCTTGCGGCCATCACGGGCCTACCACCACGTGGCGCTGCGTGGGGTTGCACAGGGTTAGTGGCACCCGAAGCCTTGCGGTCGTCACGGGCCTACCACCACGTGGCGCTGACTGGGGTTGCACAGGGTTAGTGGCACCGAAATTGCTGAGCGGGTGTGCAGCCTGCGATGATGACGTGTGCACTGATGTGGTCTCTGCCATTGATGCCTCAGGACTCAGCGTCATGTGTGGGACCTGCTGGGCCGCGGTGCGGGTCTGCATGATGTGGAGCATGCCATGGTGGCGGGACCGGGGCCTGGAGCTTGCACGGGCACGTGGTGTGCCCACTGGTGTGCCCACTGGTGGACACACCGTTGGCGGCAGGTGAGCAGTGGGGCCTGGGTGCGCAAGGGCGGACAGCCAGCGCAGGCCGGCGGGAGGGGGTAGGGTGCGGCTGCATGTGTGCGCAGGGACGGACAGGCGTTGTTGCCGTGTGCAGTGAGATGGACTCTGCCATAATTGACTCTGGCCTCGATTACAGATTGCAGACCTGGTGGCTTGCAGTGTATACCGGCACGTGGTTGGAGACACACCGGTGGCAGCAGGTGAGCAGTGGTGCCTGGGTGCGCGGGGCGGCAGTGTCCCTCCCTCTCTCTCTCTCTCTCCCTTCCTTCCTTTCCTTCTCTCTCTCTCTCTCTCTCTCTCTCTCTCCCTTCCTTTCCTTCTCTCTCTCTCTCTCTCTCCCTTCCTTTCCTTCTTTCTCTCTCTCTCTCTCCCTTCCTTTCCTTCTCTCTCTCTCTCTCCCTTCCTTTCCTTCTCTCTCTCTCTCTCTCTCTCCCTTCCTTTCCTTCTCTCTCTCTCTCTCTCTCTCTCTCTCCCTTCCTTTCCTTCTCTCTCTCTCTCTCCCTTCCTTTCCTTCTCTCTCTCTCTCTCTCCTTCCTTTCCTTCTTTCTCTCTCTCTCCCTTCCTTTCCTCTCTCTCTCTCTCTCTCTCTCCCTTCCTTTCCTTCTCTCTAACTCTCTCTCTCCCTTCCTTTCCTTCTCTCTCTCTCCCTTCCTTTCCTTCTCTCTCTCTCTCCCTTCCTTTCCTTCTCTCTTTCTCTCTCTCTCCCTTCCTTTCCTTCTCTCTCTGCCTTTCTTTCATTCTCTGTTTCTCGCTCCTTTGATGTGCGCATGACACACGTTCTGATTTTGTGCTTTATTTTCCAGGCTGTGACATCGAGATTGTCCCGGACGGACCCGACAGGATCCTCAGCATTGGTGTTTTGTGTTGTATTTCAATAAAGTTTTTCGTTGTTGCTTCAATGATGAGTGACTGTTTCTTGTTCTTCTGACCACACATGTGTGTTTCTTTTTGTCATTGTGCGACATCATGCGCTTTTTGTGGCTCTTGTGTCGTGCACGGTATGTGTTTGTCCGGGGGGAGGGATCCGGGGGGGGCCTGGGAGTGGTGGCGGTGGGTGTTGTGGCCCTCTTGGGTCTCCGAGCTGCATGATCATTGTCTCCATGGCATCTGTGGGTCTTCCGATGTGGCTCTGGGCTGGGCTGGGCTCCCTTTCGTGCTGCAGGTAGTCGTCCTGCTTAACACCAGCAGAAGGCAGGTGTTAAATCCCTGCTGCTACCGCGGCTTATCGCCTGTTTTTGGTTCGCATCGCAGATCTGGCGGTTCGTTGTGAAAGTGGTGTAGTGGTGTTTTCGTGTGTTTTTGCACGGGAACGCCTACTCTGCATCTCATTAGGGTTAGTTGGTGGTGTCACCCGTGGGGGTAAAATTTGCGGCAGTTATCGCGGGAATACTGGCGATGTCTGCAGTTTGCACACGCTTGTGAATGGGGTGTTAAATCTATCTCCACTTTTGATGCGTTAAGGTGGCGATAACTCGCCGATAAGTCCTTGTGAATATGCCCCTATGAAAGTAAAGTTACACATTAATGACGATGTCCGCCCTGTTGCTCACAGACATAGACGAATTGCTTTACATTCACAAGAAGCTGTTGAAAAAGAACTTGAATTATTATTTAAGCATAGCATTATTGAGCGTTCAACTGGTCCGACGCCATGGATTTTTCCCATAGTCGTAGTGCCCAAAAAGGACACTGAACGAGCTGTACGCATATGCGTTGATATGCACCAAGCAAACAAGGCAATTGAATGAGAACAACAACGAGATCCACACATTGCTGACATGATAACGCAATTAAATTGTGCAAAGTTTGTTGGAGCAAGCCCCGTTGGGCTAGGCACTATCCTGTACAGCACAATGAACACCCCCATGCTCGAAGGCATATTGTGACATATGCTTGCAGACGTTTGTCCCAAACAGACCGTGCTTACTCTCAACCGGAGAAAGAAAGTTTAACCGTGGTATGGGCTTGTGAACATTTCCATGTATTCCTATATGGAAAGCCTTTTATGCTAGTAACTAATCATCAAGCTTTATTGACTATCTTTGGCAATCCAAAAGCCAAGATGCCTCCTCGCATTGAACGGTGGGGAATCCGGTTACAAGAGTATGATTACACCATTGTACATCGTCAAGGGATGGATCAAAACCCTGCTGACTACTTTTCCGGAGTGCCTAAACCAGGTCAAGATACTCTATCCAAGATGGCTGAAGCCTACATTAATTGTATTGTAAAGTCAAATACGTCAGCTGCCATATCATTAGCCCAGACCATCACTGCCATGAGCCACAATAGTGACATGCTGAAGTTGAAAGATATAATTACAGATCAGCCGTGGAATACTAAAAGTACAAAAACTATAAAGATGAATTGTCTATAACTCAGGAAGGAGTTATACTATGAGGGTTGAGAATCCTAATTCCGTAGAGTTTAAGACAGAAAATAATTGAAGTGGCTCAAGAAAGACATTGTGGTATTGTTGCCATCAAGAGAGCTCTCTGAGATCGAGTTTGGTTTCCATATTTAGATGAGGGGGTTGAAAAGGAACTCAAGGCCTGTCATCTATGTAAGTGCCTCTCTACAGACATTATTCAACATACTCTTACCATGTCAGAACTCCCTAAGAATACGTGGCAGAGAATATCCATCGACTTCTTTTGTCCACTCGACAATGGACATCATCTGAAGGTAATTTCGGAAAAGTACTCTCGATTTTCATTAATAGAGGATCTCTCATCCACAACTTATGAGTGATTCATTGAGAGACTTGACGGCATTTTTGCAACATGGGCGTTCCAGCCGTTTTGATGTCTGATAATAGCCCATCGTACAACAGTCGAGAATTCAATGACTTTGTGGAGCATCTGAACGTAAAGCATCAGAAGAGTACACCTTTGTGGCCGCATGTCAATGGACTTGTTGAGTGTTTTATGAGTATGCTAAAGAAAGTGATACAGTATGCATTTCTTGAGAGGCTCAATTTGCAAACTGTGTTGAATTCCACCCTACAAGCATATCGTTCAACACTTCACTCAACAACAGGCCAATGTCCTGTGACTTTGATGTTCGGGAGAGCAATGACAACCAAGTGACCTCAATGGACCAAGAAAAGAGAAGGAGGCGAGAATACAACTCAAATGAAAATATTGATTAACAAGAAAAAGATGAGAGCCTATGCCGACAAGAAGTGACATGCAAAGAACATTGAGTTTTAAGGCATGAGTAGTGATCACCCTCCAACTGTGAAGGAAAAAATCTGATGCTCCATATGATGCTGCACCTTTCCACGTTGTGTCCACCAAGGGACATATAGTGACTGCCCAGTGTTCTGGCAAGTCTTTTACCCTAGACTCTTCTCACTTTCGGGATCTGATTAATCGGTCTTTTGATCAAGATGTTGAAAGAAAGACTGAACCTAAAAACCCAGTGACTGATGCTGCTTCTTCACCCTCTTCAAAGATATCTGACGATGAAGGGGATAGCTTCCAGTAACCAGATTAGGTTGAATAATTAAAGCGCCAGGAAGGTTGATTGAAGAAATGTTATTGTACATATATATATTGTTGATTTGTAAAAAATTGTAGTTTTTTATTTAACAGAGGGGGAGATGTAGTGTCTTGCGATATTTTATGACGTAACCTTTTGGCTCCTAGGGGATTCCGTAGAGCTGTGACGTAGGTGTCAAAGCGCATTGCCATGAAAGCTTGTTTTAGAATGTTTAGTTTGCAGTTACACACAGCAGAATAAAGACGTGTAATACTAAGCTCCGTGTGTGGCATGGTCATTGGTGGGTACCCAGGCTGGGAAGACGCTACATAGTGGACTGACTCTACACGGTACTCCTGATGAATTAACTGTGCTTGCAGTGAGGTCGGTCTTTTGTTGCTTCTGGGTTGACTCATTTTTATTAATTCCTGGTTTACATGGGCCTGAAGTAGGGCAGTTCCCTGCTGCTTCTAAATTGACTTCATATAATACTCCCTTCACATTGTATCCTGTGAGGTTGGTCCTCTGTAATTCCTAGGTTGACTCTATATAATACTCCCTGGTGGTTTAACACTGCTTGCAGTAGGGTTGTGTTGCAAAGAAACTTGAACGGTCCTGATATGTAAAAACCTACTCTATCCCAAGGAAACTCAGGCCACGCTACAGCCTTCAACGTCATGGGACTGACCTTCAACATTTTCTCACTACTACACATCTCTCACATTCTCTCACTGTTCTGTCCACCATCTTGTCCATCCCAGGCCACAAAAAGTATGTTCGCACTAAACGTTTAATTGCAGACATCCCAGGATGTTCTTTATGAGCTAGTTTCAAAATAACATCTTGTATATCACTCGGAGGGATGCACTTTCTCTCCTTAAACGAAAGTTCCCCTTTAATTTCCAACTCAACAGCCACCTTAAACAGTGGCAACAACTCAGGTCTGACCTCCCATTTTTTTAGGCCAACCCTCTAACACACATTTCTTGGCTGTCTGCCACAACTAATCTTTCATTTCACACTCCTTCCAGAAGTGTCAGGAATCTCCTCAAATTCATTTTACAAAATGTCCCTAATAGTGTTAATCATAGCAAAATCATTTACCGCACCATCTCCATCAGTTTGCTGACACGGTAAACGCGATAAACAGTCAGCTGTAACATTTCTTTTCCCCAGAACAAATTCTGTTTTGAAAGCATACTCCTGCAATCTTGAGGTAAGTCTAGCAATGCGTGCTTTCGAGTTCCACCCTCCACCATTTGTGATCAGTCCTCAAGACAAACTTGCCCCGACACATAATTTTTGAAATGTTCCATCGCCCAAACACACACCAATAACTCCCTCTCAGTCACGCATACCTTCTTTAAGTTTTTTTCAAGGTGCCTGAAGAAAAGGCAACATTTCCTTGCTCTTTCACACACCACTGAGATAAAACCCCACCTATTCGGTACATACTGGTTATTCACTGTGATTACCCATTCCTTTTTCATGCAGAAAGGTTTAAACGTGAGGGTTCTCACAATGTCTTGTTTAATGCTCTTGAAAGCCAACTGCTGTCTCGTAGAACAAACAAACTCAACTCTCTGCCTCAATAGCTATCTTATTGGCTCCATTTTTGTGGCAAAGTCCTTAATGAATTTACTGTAATATTCACACATTCCAGAAAAAGACAAAAGTTGTTCCTTGTTGATAGTGCTGATTCCTTTACAATAGCATCTACATAAGATTTCTTGGGCACCACTTCATCCCCAAACAAGGTATTCTACAGATTTTGGAAACATATTGCATTTTGATCCTTTAAGGGGCAACATAAGATTTTCTAGCCTACTGCATACTTCAAAAATGTGTTAAAGGTGTTACTTTTCATTCCTTGAAAATATTAGGATGTCTCCTGGAATCCTGGAAACATTTTACATAACCATTAATATCCCTGAAAATATGAAACATTGCTCTCTGAAACACAGAGGCCGCTGATGCTAATCCAAAGGGCATTCTGTTAAACTGGCATAATCCTTGTGGTGTAATGAATGCTATCAATTGCTTATAATCATCAGTGAGCTCAATCTGATGGTACGCCAACCTCAGATCTAAAGTAGAGAAAATGTTGGCACCTTCTAACATAGATACCACTTAGTTGATATTGGGCAAAGGGTGGCAATCAACTAAAATATTAGCATTTAAGGCCCTCTAATCCACAATCAATCTCAACGTTTGATCTGCTTTACGTGCCAAAACTTAATCAACTCATTCAACATTTCCCTTAACTCCTCTCTGACATTTATTGGTACCCCCTTAGCTTTTGTTTCTCAGGTACTGCATTTCTCTTTATTTTTATCTTTTGTCTCTTAATTTACTCAATTTCCCACTGAAAACATTGGGAAATTGTTCCATGAATATTCTTTCCTCACTTCCTTCGTCAATGTATAGTACCTGTTCATCACTTCCCTCCCCAAGCAGTAACACAGGCTCACTACTTCGGCTCACTACTTCGGGGACTTAATATTGTCCCTAACTTCCACTGATCTCTCCACCCTATAACATTTACATCTCTTACAGCCACATACAGTTTAATCTGGGCGTGCCTACTCTTGAATTCCAAAACAACGCTCATATATTCATCTATATCGATGGTAGAGCCGTCAAGGCTTTCAACGTTTATGTCAGATGGCGGTAACTCTATAATGTCCAACATATCACCAAACTTTTCCAGGAAATAATATTGTCTGCTAATCAATGTTCCCTCTAATTATTTTTGTTTTTGTGCGGAAGCAAAATGTTTGTGAGCGCGCTTTATTCAGCTGTGTGCGGAATCAAGATTGTAACATAAATACCTGCTTTGAGGTGTACGGCCCCCAGTAGTTACCACAGAGAGGGACAGGGAATGGGTTTCCCATCAGTACAGTATAAAGTGGCACAGAATGGTAACATTTTAAAGCAGACATATTTTTGGTGTTACTTTATATTATTAGTATCCTTTACTTGAAATTACAGTGGGCAATAATATTGGTTAAAACCTAGATAGAATTTTATAGAGTTTGTTCCTCTTGGAATTTGGACATTGTAATTAGGCCATCTGTGACAAAGCACACTATCAAAAGCACACAGGAATAATGACCTTTGGTCAAACCTAATGAGATTTAAGAAGAACTTTACAGGGACTTTCTGGGGTCTTGTACATGGGGTTTTGGGGAAAATAAGAGGTATGTTTTGAAGTATATTTGGTCAGTAACTATTGTGAAAAATTAAGGCATTTATATACAGTTGGACTTCAATTGGTTCTGGGACTATTTCTGAGACCATTATTGAAATACGAATCGGATATTTAGCTGGAAACACTGATCTTATATGGCTACGTTAACTTAGAAGCACTACTTAATTTGTGAAAGAACAAGGGCTGTGCCCACATTTTCCTCAGAAGCCCACCAGTGCCACTGTTGAATGTCGGGGTTGCCGAACACCAAGGTTGCTTTTCAGCCCTTCTTTCTCCCTTTGTTATTATTTTGATAATTCTGATCATTAAAAATATGTTCTGGTCCCCAAACAAAAGTGCTGGTGGGCCACCCCTGCAACCATCAGCACAAATAAGCACAGCTTACAGTGGAGCAAAACGAATGGAAAAAGATTTTCCACTGGAACTGAATGGATTTAGAAGGAAGCTCTAAACAAATGGATGGAGATGGGGGTATGACTGCCTCATACTCTCAGCCGTTTCTGCAGCAAGGACTGCACAATGAGGTCTAGAAGAGACTGCTAGCAGCATGGCAAATGGTCACAGTAGGGCTAGACCACTGGGATATGTGAAAGGTGGCTTGGGAATGACTGTGCTCAGGGTGGGAGCACTGTCTTCATCTCAATTCATAGAAACAGAAGAGAGCACGTCTTGACACAGATCTGGAAGTTATTTTTAGTGCCACAGGTATGGTCTAGCCTACCTGTTCATGGTAGTATGTCCTCCTCCTCCAGCACCGCACATACCATTTGGCAGAGTAGGCACAGTGCATAGCAGTTGAAATGGTGATAAAGGTCCAAACATTTAGTGGAAGAACCAGCACCATCTCTTCAGTATGTAGCTGACCTTGATTGCACAGACAAACAGGTATATTCTCTCTCTCTAGAAATGCTAGCTATTTACGCTGAGAATTTATTATAGTAACATTGAGGTCACTAGAGGTATGGATAAGGCTCCACAGTGTAAGGCTGTTCCCTAGTTAAAATAAACTCATATTGGAACCAGCACTGCTGAAGAGCCCTTGTATACTTTTCATAGTACTAACACTTCTCAGCAGTCCACCTTTTGATAGGACAGGGTCAACACGTCCTTGAAGGGACATCTTTAGGAGGTATTATTATTTAAAAATTTGCAAAGAAAAAAATAGGGGGCTATAAATATTGACTAACATTTGAAAGGATTTTAAAATGCACTCTGTAGAGTTATTTGAGGACTTTCTATAAAGTAAATGGTTAATAATGAATTCCCATTAGTTCATTGCAAAGTCTGTGGGCCATTTACTGTGGCACAGATTTTGTATTCTTTAAAACCGATATATAGACTTGACTCACTTTTTGTCTCTGCTTGCCTTAATTTAGCAGTTTGTCTGCTTTCCCTCTCTCAATTTCCTTTTTATCTCTCTAAGTCTTTCCCTCCTTTCTTTCTCTCTAACCCATTCTTCATTCCTTGTGCTTTTTATTCCTGACCTTAGGTTCCTCTGTCTCTTCTGTATCTTACTGTTACAATTGGCTTCCTCTTTCATTTCTCTCTTGATCTCTTCCACGGAAATCAGTTAACACAATTTGCCTTAATTTCCCTTTTACATATCAGCATTCTTGAAATACATGTGGGCAGTATAAACAGCATGCATCTCGTCTAGGTTGTGAGACATGGATCTATATTTTTTCTGCTGCCTCAGTCCCTTTGGGTATTGCCATATCGGGCCTGTAGACACACATAGCACAATTAGACGTATGTAATTCAGACTAAACTGCAGATACAAGCACGGCGCTTCCCTAAAAAACACCTATTGATGCACACATGACAAACACTAATATACATACATCATTTTTAATGCTATAGTTTATTAAGCACCTCATAGCCTAAAGATAGCAGGTGTTGTACAGATGGTTGAAGATTAAAGTAAAAATAGTAGAGAAAAAAATACACCAAAGAGTGAAATGCTAAAAGCAATAGCTAAATAGCTAATTGCCATGATGCACCAATATTCACTCTTCCACCTACAATCATACTCACTTTTTATGACTGATTTGGGTTATCTTTAGTCATACATTCTCCTCTTCGCCACACTGTGTGATCCTAGGCAAGTCACTTTACCTCACTGGGTCTAAGTTACCATATCATCTAAAGTACAAGTTCCTAGACATAGACTAATACAGACACGAGGAGTTATATTTGACATGGACATGTACTAAGTTTACTTTTCCTGCAGAAGTGAGCTAAATCTGACCGCAGTAGCAAGTTCTAAAACCTTCTCTTAGTATACTATGTGTCTGTGCTTGTGTGACAAAAGTCAGGATTGAGATGTCCTCCTGGTCAGTATGGACATACATTGGCAGAATAGTATATATTTTTTGTGCTGGGAAATATGGATTTGCTGCAGGTCCAGACAGCGTAGCAGCGAAGAGTCTTCAGCAGTACTTAGCACCAACCTAATAACAACCATTTTATTTTGGATATTGCACTAATATATCAATCTATCTATCTGTCTGTCTACCCGTCTACCCGAGGAAAAAGAACACGCTGAAAAGGTCTCAGTTCTTATCAGCAACCCCTTTCTTCAGTTTATTTTGAAAAGCTTAAATAACTTTATTTAAAACATTAAAAAGCAGTGAACAAGGCTTCTGTCTAGAAGGGAAGACATGAGAATGCGTATTCGTTAATGAGAAATATCACCATTCCAAAGAAAAACCCGAAATCCAACTGCTGCATTTAGAAATGAAAACATGTGATTGTGCATGTTTTTAGAAACTAGACATGCTGCTTTTCCTTTCTGACTTTTGAAACCTTTACAGTTTAAATAAAAGGAAAGCTGGCCTAATACGCAACCGTTTACCAGCTCGCATAAACAAATGACAGAATGTTGACGAAGAAGCATTTCTCAGTCATCTGCTACATGAAAAGTGTGCGCGCTGAAAATCAATCTCTGCGTGGCTTCAAGAAAGAAATGAGCGGCGGCGCAGGAACGCACCTCATAGGGAACTGTGCTGGTAATAATGGTCCACAGGGGGCCAGGATCAGCCATAAGTTCCAGCTCAATACCTAATATGTGAACCACACACTTGGGTGGCCTCTTTACCATTTGGTCTGATTCACATCCCCCATTCTCCTCAATGGACAACAGGATTCCCCTTCCATTCACTGTAACCTTACCACACTCACAAAAGGACTTTGTTTCCTTCACTTCTGTAGTACATGACACTTTAGCACGCATCTGCATGGTACCCTTTTTGTCCTCCCTGCAAAAGCATGCAAAATGTCCCACTCGACCGCATTTTTTGCATTCCTTACCTAAGGCAGGACACCAAGCAAAAGAAGCAATGTGCGTGTTGCTACCACACCTGTAGCATGCACCACGTTTTTCAGTTTTCTTAGACACATTAGCATTATTTGAACGAGGACCACCCACATTGCACACTTCCATGCGGCACTCATCTGGACAATTTACTACACATATATCCTCAGCACAGCCCACTTGCAAACCACTATTCTTCACAGATGACATCCATTTTTTGGATAGTTCTAAAGCTTTTGCCATAGAAATGGCATCCTGCAACTTAGGATCCCCCCATGACTCACAATTGTTCCTGAGTTTTTTTTTCTTTTTCACATGAACTATGATTTGGTCCCGAATCATTTCATCAGTCACAGGACCAAAATTAAATGTCATTTATACGGCTTTGGCTCTCAAAGCTGTCAAAACCTCATCAAACTATTCTCCACCCTTTTGAGCCCTCGTGTAGAATTTGAACCTATTGAGAGCAATGTTGGTCATTAATTTAAACCTATATTCCATTCTCAGTAATGATTTCTCACATACATAAGTGCCTCCTTAACCATCCCAAGGTACCAATCGGGGTAATGTTCTGAACTCAGCTTGACCCTCTGAACCCAGACAATGCAATAGGATATTTTTTTCCATTCTGCTCCCATCCTTTCACTGTCAATAGCCATCATGTATGTGATAAATTCTTCTTTCCACATCATCCAAGGTATAGTAGCTTCTCCTTTGCATTATAACATTTTTGCTGGAGTATCAAACTGCATGGTATCTATATTAGGTACTCTTTCCGCAATAAATATCAAAAGGAGATACTGACCAGAACAGACAGCTCCAAATGCTTTATTTCCCTTCACTTCCTGGAAAGCTCAACTAACAAAGCGAAATCAAGGACATACAGACCAATACGCTGTAAAATGTGATACGAGGTACCATTCACTGAAAGGCAGAGGAGTGAACCAATCGCAAGAATCTTTCGCATGCAGATCAATGTAGTTAAATTATGTTTTCCCCTAATTAAGATGGCTGACATGATACACTAACTCCAATCAGTGGCGTAACGAAACTTAAGGGGGGCCCCCCTGCAAAGTTCATGGAGGGCCCCCTTTTTGCACTTACTCAGGAGCTCTTAGGCCTGGGTACTGAGTTGATGGGGCCCCCTGGATCTTGGGCCCCCCGCACTGCAAGGGCTGCGGGGTCCTTTGTTACACCACTGACTCCAGGTGTGTGCAAGCGGGGTGAAAGTCAAAGGAAAACTGCTCATGTGACATCCTTTTAATGTCGCTCTACGAAAAATCCAGCGACTCGCGCGGGTGAAATCTCCGTTATGTCATGCTGTGTGGTGGGCTTCCTATGGCTCATGCAGACTGCACGGGACCTGTTTGAAGCAGTGAAGGAATTCTGTGGCCAGTGCATCCACTTCCAGGATGCCTCGAGACCGTGAGGTAAGACTCGTTGTAGATGCTGGGTCACACTCCGGGAAGCGCGAGGCAGGGCTGAGCATTCATGTGCTCCATTCCCTATACTGAACCCCAGGGGAAGCATGAAAGGCAAGTGCTTCCCCCCCACCCCCCCAAAAAAATCACAACACTCACTGAAGGAGAATGTGGTACAATCAGACGAATGCTGTGGGGCCCACAGTTCAGGGGCTGATCAGTCATCACAAAGTAAATTGAAGAAATAAGTTCTAAGAGGCAAATCTGCTCCTGTGCTCCATCCATGTGGCAGGATGCCGCTGTCTGCCGCCATTTGTTGGCAAGGAATCCACTCGAGGGTAAGATGATAAGTTTAATCTTAGCAGCACTGAAACACATCTTCACAGGAAGACAGCCAAAGTTAAAAAGGTTTGTACTCTGCATTCCATAATCACACATTCCAAGCCAAACCAAACCACAAGCAAGTGCATAATTAACATATGAATCACAATGCAACAGGTTGTCCTCTGTTACTCGGGGTTGACTGTGTTTAATATTCTGTGATGCCTACACAGTGTCAGCAGTAGGGTTGGCCCTCTATCACTCCTGGGTTGACTCCGTATAGGACTCCATTGGAGGTTCAACAGTGCCTCTAGTGGGTTCGGTCTACTGAGGCTGCTGTCTAGATTTCATGTACCTTAGTGGACCCCACAGATGAACATCAACAGTGTTTTCTGCATATGATACTGTCCATCCCTAAAGATGGTAAGTATCTGCATGCACTACTGCCTCTATTATCTCACTCTCCATAACAATTCATGCTTGTGTGTGGCAATATTTGACACGCAGTGCTTTCACAATAACATAAAACTTCACACAATTGTTCATATAAGTCAAACTACACTCTTCCAATCATGGCCTCTGAATGGAGCCAGGAACCCGAGGGAAATCACAGTGCATCATGACTACGCAAGGGCAAATGACGTGCAATGTAAATAATGTAATAGGGCCACCTAGAATTAAATTAAGCCTGGGAAGGAGTAAGAAAGTGATGTACAAACACCAATACAATAAAAAAAAGTGCACGCAATGGAATGCGGCAGTTTGCCAAACATTTTCTACTAATGTACTAAGAGAATCTGCCTATTTACCTTTTCAAATGCACTGCTGTATAAAGTATTTACTTGAATTTGGTACCCGAATTCCCTGCCATCAGTGTCCACTGACATTGGACTTGCTCTTGTCAATGAGTCTCCTTACACTGTCTCCCTCAGAAAAGTCTACACCTCCAATGCCAACTCTTCTTCAATCTAACCTTTGTAAAGCTCTCTGGAGACTCTCAACTAGATATGTTGTTTGTACTATAGAAAACCCAGAAGTAAACATGTTAATTCAAATTACTGTAAACATGGGAAGAGAAAGAGCAGGTTTGCTGGTGCTTCAAATTAGAAAAACAGGCCTTTGGGCCAACTCAATAATATATACACCCACAAGCATATTAAACGATTTTCCACCCAACTAAAAACATTCCTGCCTGCTGACTTTTTACAGCACTTATATTCCGAGAACACTGGATGCAGCAACAAAATAAGCAGTTTTGCAAATTGCAAAGCTAAGAAAACACCCCTGGGGCCCACGAGGTTACAGCAAAAAGCACCTGGACATCATCACCAAAATCATACACATGGGAAACCCTCTGTGCTGGTGTCTGTGACTTGGATAAATGAGAAACAGATGTTGCTGATTTTCCACACAGATATTACCCATGCATGCATCAAAACAGATCTTTCCCCACCGAAATTCTAGGTCACCATAGCGGTATGGCATGGTTCCCACTTTGCATTGTGCCTAATTGCTGTAACTAGTAGTCTACACACTCTTTACTAAAAGCACTGCCAATAAATGAAATTAGATTACAACTCATGTCACATCCAGTACTGGCATTAAGACAAATGTATCTCAAAAGAACATTGTTGCGTGCCTTTCATTTGTCAGCAATTAGGAAAAAACTTCCCTTTCTGCCTCTTGACTCCAAATGAAATTCGTCAGACCTGGATAGGACTACATGACAGAAGTTCCCAAGGAGGAGAGTGTGCACGGGGTCTTGTGAACATCATTACTTTTAGAACAAATGCTTTAAAGTTTTCACATTTTTAAATAGAAGGATAATGAGAGAGGGATAACTCTCTTGTGCATGTATCTCAAAACATCAAAAGACAAAACTACATTATCTAAACCAAATTAATATTAAAACGTAAAAAATTATAACGAATAAAAGGTTATGAATCGAGATCAGTCTAGACATTTTATGCAAGGGAAGTGGACAGAAAATGATCAGCAATTAATGGTGGGGGTGATTTAGAAATATTCAATAGCACCTACTACCTATTACAGGACACCTACTCTCATTGGCCAAGAACGCTTTTCAGAGATTAGAGAAATATTTAGGGAAATTCATTTGTAACTCGAAACTGTCTGAGATTAGTTAATATTGTATTTTTGCTTTAAAAGAATGGATGACTTTTACAAAACTACATAAATAGTATACGGGTGAGCAATGTTACTATTTAGCCAATTGAGCCTGGTAAGACAAGATACTGGTTTGGGTGTGGCTCAGCTTGCTGTAGAATGTGGTGGGGGTAGAACACTATTATTCTAAAGTAGGGTGATAATGTCTTTACAAATCGAATGAGTTGCACGCAAAGATAAGACATTGCTCTTGGCCAAGTGTTCACAACAGATGCCAAAAATGCCTCCGCACTTTGACAGTATATCCTGTTACCATAGCACTTAACAGTCTTCTTTTGCTTGTGTTGCTGCTCAAGTGTCTTTCTTCTCTTCCACTGCTGCTCATTGGTAAGGAGTTCCCCTCTAAACCCTTCCGATGTTGATGCCCTAATATCAGTGTGTGCGAAGGGAACACCTCACCCTTACTTCGCCCGGCTCCACTGATGTGCAGTCACCGCTTGGTCGCATCATGCCAGTAAGCCCTTCTATTCACTCCTGAGGGTGGCACAATAAAGGGTAAGCACACGGAGAGCATGGATATCAGTGCAACATTCGCGTCCTGACTAGTTGCCCCAAGCGCCACTTGTAACGTTCTTCTGCAACTCATACCTACCTGCATCTTATACCTGAAACTGCATTCATCGCACTACTTCTGACACTATACTCTCGGTAACTGCCATAGACTGTTGAAATGTCTAAATGTCTCAATAAAATATATCTGAAGCTTCATGAATACAATGGTACCCAGTCTAAGCATTGTCAAAAATGCTAAATAGACTGTGAGTAGTATTTTAAATTCGGTTGCTGTTTCTCCACCACATTTGATACCCGATTATATATAAAGCTTTTATGTGAAATTATATAGCTAAGAAATGGCTCTAGCGTCTTGTCACGTTCTACTATTTTGATGACCACTTTGTTTTACTTCTTTAGTTAGACTCAGGGTTAGTTTCTTGTTACCATACTCCTAAAGACTACTGCACTTCATTATGCTTCCTGGGTTTCTGGACAGATGTAGGAGTACTGATCAGCCCAGCACCTCTATTTTTCCGTTTCGTGGACTGCACAGGGAGCGCAGCCATTTTTGTTAGTGCCCTACAGTTTATATCTTCATATTAAGATGCTTCTAGGCTACTATAAAAAAGTGGAACACACTAAAGGTAATGGGAGAAATGCTTGCAATTTGTCTAACCACTGGTAATCACTCAGGGTAGCATCCCAACCAATCGTTCTTTTGTTCACCATGCCACCACAGTTTAGATCCAGCCACATACAAATCAGTCTTGACCCTGTTCCTCAGAGGGGCAGTCCAGCCCGAACTGCCACGCCATGTCCTCCCTGAACCGGAACACAAGCAACCCAGGATAGGTCTTGCCCTAGTTATGGGGTCATCAGCCAGGTACAGCTTGGTTCCAGTACCCATGCCACTCCGGGGGGTACATGAAACACACAAAATGTGATGGGAGGAATGCTTGCAATTTGTCTAACCACTGGCAATCGCATGGTTAGCATCCCAACCCATTGTTCTTGTGCTCATCATGCCACCTCAGTCTGGACCCAGCCATATGCAAATCAGTCGTGACCCTGCTACTCATTGGAAGAGTCCATCCCGAACTGCCAAGCCAGGTCCTCCCTGAACCGGAACACAAGCACCCCAGGGCTGGTTTCACCCTAGGTATGGGCTCATCAGCTGGGTACAGCTTGGTTTCTATGACACAGTGAGCATGGGACCCATGGCGAAACCGGCCCTAGGTTGCTTGTGTTCTGGCTACACTGGCACAGCGAGGATATACTGGGGCCTAATGCATGCAAGGAAGGATAGTAAAACAGCCATAATTGGAGTTTAGTTGGTCCCTCACACTCCTGGGTGCCAGTGTTCCTACACTTGCAGCATCTGTGATACCTACTGCCCTACAAAACAAGCTGTCCACCACTCTGGGCTATCACTCCGAAGTAGACTGCCTGTCCCTTTGTGTGAAAAAAAAGCCCCACATCTCACGCCCTGTTGCTTGGGCCCTGCTCCCTGTGCACCAAGGGTGACCTGAATCCTAATGCTGGCAATGAAAGTAGGCTCCCACATGCCTTTTTGGTAGTAAGTCAGTCGTGTTTGGAGTGCAGTGGCCCCTCTTTCCAATGCTCAGTGCCATATCACCTGCAGCAATAATGCAAGTGATGCTCTATTTTTTTTTTTTTTTAAATAATAATCAATGAGCCCCTATATCTTGTTCGCTTTCATGGAGCACCTCTCTGAAGAAGATGTCTCTGTCCAAAATAGCCCCCACATAGCACCCCTTCTCTGTGCCATCATTTTGATGCTATCCATAGTTGCTGCTCTTTTCCACTTTCTCCTGGCCTTGCTATGAGGCCCGAGAGGTCCAGATGACCAGGGCTCTGTATCTGAATGTGACCCTGTTGGCCTTCTCCCTGCCACCGTCTCTATTCTCCTGAAAGGACAACTGTATTCAAACAGAGAATGAAGACAGTGGGATCTTAGGGGAACAGCATACTAATTGTTTTTTAATTGTATAAAACAGTTTCCAAACCTTTTGCTAAAGAAGAACTGTGCCTGGCCAGTTAATGCTGACCTTGAAGAGGGGATGGGGGACTTGGCTATGAAGTCAAGGGAAGAAGAGAGAACTAAAGAAGAGAAAAGCTTTCTCACCAGGGTATCTGTTCCCTGAAAGAAATGAAAATGAGTGCAATTGGTTAATAAGCAAATGTGTAAGCTGTTTGGTAGCCAGTATAGGCTTTGATTGATGGAGTTACTTGAACCTCTATGGTGACAAAGATTTATTCTTTTTGAGAGGTTAAGTAAGTAAGCTACCAGTTGAGTTCTGGAGTGCGTGGTTTTTAATGGCCACTCGTATTAAATTTGGACTAGGTACAGTCTGACAGAGCATTGCTAAAGTATATATTTTGAAAGCACTTATTTTACCTTAAACAGTATATTATATAATATATATTTTTTAAAGCACTTATTTTATCTTAAACACGAATCATCTCACAGCAGCCTGTCTTATACTGTGTCTAACACAATTTTAAAATAATGACTTACATATTCACAGTGTTTTCTATCACAGGCTGGGGCCTCATAGCACCACAAATACACAAGCCATTATTTCCCACGACGCCACCCAGAATCCAATTATGTGACCCTCTGCTCACACACTCAGACATCTGCAGTGCTCACATTAACCAACTTAGGTTTCAAAGATAAAAGAGTGCATTTCCCACAGATTTGTTTAATATGGATTTATTTTTCATTTAGGGTGTGTAATTTAACAAAAATAACTTACAGATTATTAGCCATGTCTTTGGTCCTGTCACCAAACTCTGACCTAGCTCCCATGGCTACATTTTTTATGCACTTTGACCCTGCAGGTAAATGAGGACAACATGGAAACACGATAAATAAACAAGGTTGAGCTTCCAGGCCATCTTCATTTACAAGTATTGCATAAGCAGTTATGCCCCTTGCGAATACAGCCACGGACCCTCAGGGGGCGCACCCTATAATTTGAAGACATCCGCTCTACTGTCTTGTAGTGTCTGCTACATTGTTGTGCCAGTTTGTTTTATTTGTTTTCTTGGCTCAAGGGTTAGTTTCCTGTTCACACACTTCTGGAGACTCCTGCACTCACCTTTGATTTCTGGGTTTCTGGACTGATGTCTGGATCAGCCCAGAACTGCCATTCTTCCTCTTTGTGGACAGCACACAGAGCAGCAACACTTCTGTGAGCGCCCCAGCCTTTATATCCTCAGTACATGGCACTTCCAGGATACTGTAAAGAGAAGGCTGCTGGGTGTACGTGGAGTGGCTGTGGGTAGCGTGAGCAGGGCCGGCCCTACGGCGTTGCGATCGGTGCCACCGCACCGGGCGCTGACTTGGGGTGGAGGCGTTATGTTTGCAAGTATATTATCATTTTAAAAGCACCTGCTGCCGCGTTCCTGGCCTTCAGCAATTTTCAGGCATCAATTAAAATGTCAAGATAACTCCGGTGATTAATCATCTTCCTGGAAAGAGACCGGAGGTTTGTCTAGTAGAAGTTTTGAATCATCCTAAGATAGCGTGGAGGGTTAAAACCTCCTGCTGCTAAGAACGTGTACCATGCAGATAACAAAGTGCATATAATGTAAATAGGTCAGTGGGTTACTGCTTCTGTAAGAGAGCTCCTTTTGTTACTTGTCCTTTATAAGTTAAATCCTAATGTGGAACATTGAGCTATTTATTAACTGTCATCAAAGAGCTTCAAGCAAACTGCAAGGTATATGTTAGAGCTATATGTTTTTTTGCCCAGTCTTTCATTATCCTAACCTTGCCAAATGGGTTCATTTGGGTAGAAAACAATTCTTATTATTAAAGAGAACCCCTAACAATGATGTTATGTTTTAAATTCTGAATTTGTGCTTTTCCAGAATAAGGACTCTTAAACCATATGGCCTACCAGTATCGATGACATGTCACTCCTACACTACACCTTGTAGTCCTGTCTGATGTAGCATTTCCTACACACTGATTTACACACATATGATTGTCTCTGTGCAATGTGTGTGTGATATAAAGTGCTCTGACACCTTACACTGGTATGAGTTGTGCTATAAAACTAAATGAATCTCAGAGACAGTGGTTATGGAGACTTGAGGGCAGTGGCGGTGCGTCCATTGGGGGCGTTGGGGCGTTGCCCCACTAATGCCACGGCCCCAAATTCTTCGTTCTACTTCTCCGACGACGCTAATTCTAATCAGGACTCCTGATTGGAATTAGCGTCTCTGCGTCGAAGTAGAACGAGGGACGCTGGGGTGGGGGCGGGGCTGCGGCAGCACTCAGGGAGTTGAGTGACAGGCCAGCAGCGCACTAGAGACAGTCACACAGTTGCAGTCCCAGCAATAGTGCGCATGTTCGTTTTTGGGCTGATCATTTTTACGATCAGCCCGAACATGCGCACTCTAGACTGCACATTAGGAGACTGAGGGTTTGATGCCGCAGCCCCCGGTCTCCTAATGGGCAGGGAGTATCCCTGCCTTCAACCAATCCTGGCGGCGCTGCTGGAGCAGCGTCAGTAGAGGGGTTGGCACTGCAGTGACGTCGCGGCTGTTCCTGTTTGCTCCTGGTCCGGGGTCCCGCGCTCTTCAACAGTCGTGCAGAGGCGGCGCGGACCGGTAAGTTTTCTTTTATTATATTATTTTAATCTTCCCCGGCCCCCACCCCCGCGCGACCCCATGTTTGTGTTTATTTATGCCTGGATGTATTTTAGTCTTTGCAAATCGGTGCCCATATTGCTTGCCAACATATAAAAGTCACGAAGGAGAATCGCTGTTTTGCCTTTTGGCTTGCATTAAGCATGGATTTCTTTTAAACACAAGCATCAAGAAGTTGGGCACTAGTATAATTTTGCTAAAAAGAGGTTGCCTACTTAATTGGAGTAGTCGTGTGTGATTTTGAGCATTTACAGCGCCTATCGCCAGCATGCAGTCGGTCTCCAAAGGAGGAAACGGCGCTGCAAAAAGACGTTTTTAAAGACATGAAATACATTGATTTTTCTCGTGTCAAGTGGAATTGCCTTTGATTGCTTTGCTTCAACAAACAGCTGACGGGGTTTACTTAAAGGTGCACTAAAAGCAGGGCCAAGGGATGTTTTAACTGCTTTTTTAAGAGAGCACTCGTGTTTGCTTTGCCCTGTCTTAAACAGGGCTGGCCTTCAGGTGAAGAGGCGGAGGGGCCCGGGGGGGGATTGAAGTGAAAATTGGCTTTACACGGGCTCGCCATTGAGCTTTAGGCTACGGCTTCATCTCTTGTACTGTGAAATGAAATCCCACCTTAAGGGGTGCATGCTTCTAAGAATGTGCTATTTTTAAATTCCGCCAAGCTGCACAGCCATAGAATCCGAATCCAATGAATCAAATTCATGTTATTTATCCTTATGTTTTATCCATTTTTTCACCAAGAGTTTCACCATATTTTTAAACTTCATTCTTGTCTATTAGTTCGATTCATTTTATTCAGTAAATATTTCACTTCGATGTTCACAAAGGCTCAGGAGTCAAAAATGGGTTCCACATGCCATGTTTTATTGTAACGACCCAATGCATTTCGGGACAAAATTCCCTTCTTCAGGGGCATCTGAAAATACAAGCACGTATGTGTGTTTAGTAAGCTGTGTCAACATAATGCAACACTTAGTCTGAGCTTTAAAGCAACATCCATCTATTATACAAAGGATATGCACATAATCAATCATTAACCCTCTACAAGTTGATCTGGTTGGTACCCCAAGAACCAAACAGCAGCGTCCACCACCCCGTCCCTTCTGAAACCTCCCACACAGTTTTCAGCTGTACAGCGCAGCACATTCACCCTCAGTCCACCCACCCCCTTTAACTAGAATAGTGATCTCATTTACTAGAAAGCGTGGAAAATCCTATGAACTTGTCTGCACTTACCATAGCATGCTAGTTTGGCCTGCATCTTAAAACCACATTTCTAAAAATTCCATATCAGTTAGAACAACAATCCGAATTCCGTCCAAACATCTTCATTTTCTAACGTGCCGCAGCATGCAAATCCCTTTCAAACTGAAACTGACATTCAAAAGCTCTTTTATATCTTTCCGCCCTCTGTAATTAACCCCAGGTGATTAATTGCCTGCGTTTAAACCAAAGCTGAACTCAACGACGGACTCTATGTGTTAGCTATCACTCCTTCCCCCATCAGTTTTGAACAAAGGCACTACATGTCCCAGAATGCAATATCCAACGACCCGTGTCCATGCTATTTTTCAACCCCCCATTGTTTCTCCAATGTTCCTGTGCCGGTTGTGAAAGTCACTCCGTGAAAAATAGAGTCCGTCGTTGAGTTCAGCTTTGGGTGGACTGAGGGTGAATGTGCTGCGCTGTACAGCTGAGAACTGTGTGGGAGGTTTCAGAAGGGACGGGGTGGTGGACGCTGCTGTTTGGTTCTTGGGGTACCAACCAGATCAACTTGTAGAGGGTTAATGATTGATTATGTGCATATCCTTTGTATAATAGATAGATGTTGCTTTAAAGCTCAGACTAAGTGTTGCATTATGTTGACACAGCTTACTAAACACACATACGTGCTTGTATTTTCAGATGCCCCTGAAGAAGGGAATTTTGTCCCGAAATGCATTGGGTCGTTACAATAAAACATGGCATGTGGAACCCATTTTTGACTCCTGAGCCTTTGTGAACATCGAAGCGAAATATTTACTGAATAAAATGAATCGAACTAATAGACAAGAATAAAGTTTAAAAATATGGTGAAACTCTTGGTGAAAAAATGGATAAAACATAAGGATAAATAACATGAATTTGATTCATTGGATTCGGATTCTATGGCTGTGCAGCTTGGCGGAACCTCAGTTGGTTCCTTCGTGATTTGTAAATGTTGCAGCGCAACGAGACGGAGCGCGGAGCAAGTTTTGCACGCCGTTAATGTTTAACTCTGAGTAACTTTGGACAACGTAAATTGATCAAAATAAAGGTGTGCATCTCATCCCTACTTTAGCTTTATTCTATTTTTAAATTCGCCACGTCCCTTAATGCACAGAAGTATTGACTGCACCAGGTGTCTGTTTAGCTTTGTTGTGGGGGTATGCCACCGTTCGTAATGTGGGTGTGTACACCTCTTGGTGCTATATTATGGACGACGGGCTGCTAGCTATTTCCCATTGTATTTCATGTTTCCTTTTTCTTGCCCTCATAATTACGTGTTTTTACACGGATGTGCTGACTTTCCAGGCCAGGAAACACCATTTCCTGAGATGTTTTAATGAATGATGGGATGGTCATCTCTATTATATACGTTTTCCTTTTCCACTGCTGTTTTCTGAATATTAAAAAAACACAGCCGAGTGACAGTTTCATTCGAGCATTATTCAGCTAATCTGCTGATGAAATGTAATGTATTTTAAATATTTAGTTTGTTTCTTGTGTTTCTTGACTGACAACCAGGTTTTTCAAACGCTCACTTTTGTCTTATTTTAAGTTCAGTAAAGGCCTCTGGATTGATGATAGGAAGGCCTGGTTACTCAAGGCTGTGTTCGTAATCTTGGCTGTACCTTTCATGTTTACAACTCACCCTGCACATTAATGCCGAGTACTCGAAATGGAGTCCCTGTTGCAAAGCCCCAACGTGCAATGCCTAATCATTGTTCACACAGACTACTGCCATAAAACGAGGCATAAATATCTTGTGCTGTTTGTCTGTGCCCGCGGTTACTCTTTACTTAACCTGCCCATATTTGACTAACCCTCATCTCGGCCTCCCCTTTGCTACCAGGACACTAAAGAGATGCTGCCGCGTGGGCAGTAAATGATTTATCCATTAATTCCTGCGACAGGCTTAGAGGCTGCGTTCTGACTCCTTGGCACGGACCATGCTGCAAGATCAAGTTGTTGAGTAAAAGAATGCAGTGGATGAACATGTAGATTAGTTCATTTGTAAAGTTCTGCATACAGCAGAAGCCACCTCAGTGCGCTTTGTGTGCAGTGCACAGGGTTAAGTGGGAATTATGGGCAGAAGTGATGTTGGTCAGATGTGGTTGTAGGTGATGGGGCCTTGGAATGCCCAGGTGTGCCAGTTGACCAAGTGGTCAGATAGGTATAGGTGGAGGATAACGTGAGACCACCCCAGAAAGTCTTATGCCCTGATTCTGATTGGGGGGCAAATACCGAATAGAGTGCAAACACCAGTTTGTGCCCGACTCTTTCTTAGAACCTGGGCACGAAATGCGCATCCTTGAGGGTTTTGTCCCCAGGTCAAGCCTGGCGCGGTTCAGAGCAGAGCAAGGAGTGTACCTGTCCTGTTGTGACCTCGGAATGGGCTCTTTATTTCCTATTCTTCCTTAGTAGTGAGCAGTGAGTATCGATCAGAGACACTGGCTTAGGAGGGTGATTGTTACCAGATTCACAAAGGCCAGTCGGAGTTGGTGCACCCCTGGTGAAGCTGGGGAAAATTATGGGCATCCGGTGACTACAAAATGTGTTGGAGTGGCTAGCACTATATCGGCTTTCTGTACTACATCTCTGTAAATCAGGAGTCTTCATGCCATCCACTCACTGCTATCTGAAGTGCTCGAAAGGTGAACATGGTGCAAGACAGTCTGTGTTCCTTGTGAACTTGTTGATGGAGTCTTCTAAACGCCAAGTTTCTTTGCATTAAGGTCTCATGTTAGCGGTATGTGACTACGTGGACCCCAGGTACTTCTTGAATCTTTTTAAGTGACTAGTCCTCAAACTGACTCAAAATATGTACAGTAACTAATGAAGTGCAGTCCTGAGGGCACCTGTGAGCAGCTATTTACTTATCTGGTGGAGCTGTTTAATTGGCAGCAGATTAAGCAAATGTTTGCTCAGCTCCGCAGAACTCATGTGATTCTGCATTTCTTTTTTTGCCATGACAGGGGAAGGGATTCTGGTATTACATTCTAATGGAGGAATGATACGAAAGAATATTTGGAAGCTAAAGTGTGGTGGGCCAGACCTTTCGTATCACTTGTGTGTTAATGGGGATGTACTTTTCTTTCCTGCAGACTGTAGAGGCTACAATGCTGAACTACACCATGAACCCTTGTACTGTTTTAACAGGTTCAAAGTTCTGTGGAACTTTTAATGACATCGGTGTATGTTTTACTGCGCGGTGCATAATCATTTCCACAGGTTGTACTGGGAGAGCATTGCTGGTTGACGCAGATTCTTTCTGTAGTAACATGGTTTTCTATGCATATTGTACCTGGGATAGTATTGCTGTTGATGCAAACAATGAATGTTTCATTTGCTTTAAAATGCACCATTTGCCAATCTTTTTTAAATTTCTTTCTCAGGAGAGGGACTCTCCCTAGACCCCAGGTTTGTCCATTGAACTTGTTCACATCACTAACTAGTGTTTTCTATTGGAAAGGGTAGAGCCAAAGCAGTCTTGCTTAGTACCCTAGCCCTCTTCAGAAGTCAGACTTGCTTGGCAACCCAGAAATTCTCAGAAATAATGTATGAGTTTTCTTTTATGAATGCCTAGAAGAACTGAAATTTTAGTCCATTTATCACAGAAATAGTGCTGAAAATCGCACCAAAAAGATGGCAATTTTTTTAAAATTTCTTCACGGGGGAGAACCCCCCCAAATCCCCCTTATTGCCGTCGGGCTCGCTCGCTGCGCTCGCTCGCATACGTTGATTCATTCTGCATACGCCGTACCAGTTTCAAATTCCACCAGCCGCCACTGCTTGAGGGGCACTGTTAAAGGGTGCTAGTGAGGGAATCCATGGCAGAGGTGGTTATTGGGGGGGGCGCCAACAAACATTGTCGTACAGGGCGCCACCAGTATTAAAGCCGGCCCTGAGCGTGAGCACCAAGGACAGGCCCATCTGAAACCCGTATGTGATCAGCGCGAGCCACTCTGCCCATTTTTTCCTGTCAAGCACCTCTGCACAAAGACAGAAAAGAATAATTTATTCCTGAGATTTCTATTCTCCTGTGCAGGACTCCTGCCTTCCTCTAACCCCTCATATAAAGGTAACAGCTTGCTCTCCCTCTGTTTACAAATTAATACTTCTCCAATTACAACTAGATATTTTATGAAATGCACAGTGATAAATGCCAGATCGGTAATAGAACAAACCATAGAGATTAATGACTAACGCTCAGTTGAATTGATAAAGTATCTAAGGGTTGTTGTGTGCGCACAACCAAGTGTGAATTTTGGTTTTCTTTGTGGTTATTAAGTTCTGGTGTGCTCCTGGGGTAACGTGCTCCGTTTTAGGACATTTTTTGAACTAGTAATGTGGTTGCGCTTCCATGTGTAGGATGCGTCCCCATGGGCACTATCTCTGCCCTGTATAGGAACGTCAAACAAAAGAGGAAGACCAACTACGCGGGTTAACACCCCAGAGTTCATTTATGGCACCAGTTAGTCACAAAACTTTAGATATATTCGAAAACCTCGTCAAACAAGACCTTTCTAAACTGAAATACACCAAAAGAAATAAAAAGAGGAATTTAACACAAAAGGAACTTGGTACTCTAAAAAGAATAGCTAACAACCCCAATATCATTTGTCAGAAGGCCGATAAAGGTGGAGCATTAGTGGTACTGAACACCAAACATTACGAAACTGAAGTCGAAAAACACATTTCAGATGAAACCACCTATATATGATTGGCAATGAATCCCACCAAGGACTTTACCAACCTGCTAAACACTATAGTGAATAAAGCCTGGGAAACTGGAGTAATTGACGAAAGAACCAAAAAATTCTTAATACAAAACAATGCAAGAAGCCCCACAATTTACATGGTACCAAAAATACATAAAGATTTACATCATCCACCATTTAGACCAATAGTATCCACCCAAGGAAGCATACATGAACCAATTGGTCAATATTTACTCCGATACTTACAACCCAGCGTGATAAAAATGAAAACATACGTAAGAGATACAACGGATTTCTTATTAAAACTACAGCAAACCACGTTTACTCCAGAAGAAACAATCGTACTTTGTACTATAGATGTTAAAGCGTTATACACTTCCATTCCACACCACCTTGGGATCGAAGCTATTGAGCATGCATTGCTGCACACTGATCTGAAACAGAATATGCAAGTATTTTTGATGGAGCTACTTCATTTTACGCTTTACCAAAGCTATTTCAAATGGAAAGAACATTGGTTTCTCCAACTAACGGGCACTTCCATGGGCAATTGCGCCGCGCCGGCGTATGCCAACCTCTTTATGAAGAAATTTGAAGAAGGTCATATTCTATCACAACCACCTTGGACAACACACAGCAAATTATTTTTGCGATACATAGATGATATTTTCATCTTATGGAATGGCTCCCATACAGAATTGACTGGAGCATTAAAAAATCTCAATACATCAATGAACGAATCCAATTTACATCCGAAATACAAGAACATCGCATTACCTTTCTTGATGTGGAAATAATTCAAACTAGTTATGGATTCGAAACAGACATATATAGGAAAAAAACAGACCATAATAATACATTGCATTACAGCAGTTTCCATCAGCCATCATTGAAGCGCCACCTACCACTGTCACAAATGCTAAGGGTGAAAAGAATAGTATCCCATCCTCAAACAGCTACCATGCGCATTGAAGAAATGGCACAGAGATTTACAAAACGAGGATATCCGCAAACAACATTGGATCAAGCTAAACACAGATGCCAACAGAAAAGCCGAAATGAATTACTTCAAAAAACCACTAAACCAGAAAGTAACCGCATGGTTATAGTCTCAAAATTTTCTACATTGAGTAACGCATATAAACGTATCATAAAGCAACACTGGTCTATCTTAACACTTGAACCGGATTTCAACAAGCATTTTTCGGAACCTCCCATATTCGCTTACAAAAGAAGTAAAAATCTTGGAGAGATAATGAAACACCCCACAAAAACAGATGCATCAATATACAAAGGAACCATACCATGCCATAACTGCAACAACTGCAATAACATCATCCAGGGATCTAACATCACACATCCACGAAAAGGTCACAACATCAAATTGCGAGTTACAGCCACATGCAATACCATGAACGTTATTTACCTACTCAAATGCCCATGTGGACAAATATATGTCGGAAAAACAGAGCGAAAAATAAAAACAAGGATTAATGAACACAAATCCAACATTCGCACAAAAAATATGAAATCTGTCGTTACATGTCATTTTTTGGAACATCATCACAACATCAGTCAATTAAAGTATTTGATATTGGAAGTTATAACCAAAATAGAGGGCAGAGACAACAATAAACACCTGTTGCAAAGAGAAAACTTTTGGATTAAGCAACTTGAAGCTCTTAAACCATACGGGATGAATGAACGCATGGAATATCAATGTTATTTATAATGATCACCTGACTGTTTCTGGACATCAGCCCATTTACACTTTGTCATTTATTTTTCGTTATCACTATTCAAGCTATTTAGGTTATGTCACTTGTACCGTTGGCAACACGTACTAGTACGTATGAAGCAATTAGATAATGTCTATTCAACCTGTTTAGAATTTAATAAGCTTGCGCCACACAACGGTGAACAAACCATCATCTGTATTGAAAGAATCCTGTTTACACCACACTTTTCTGTCTTTAATACAGCATTGTTTACGCTACATACATGCGATTCCACGTCACTTTGACTAGTTTCACCACGTTACAATATGGTCCCCGTATTCATGGGTGGAGAGTAGTCCTACCTCATTTTTGTTATCCGCATCACCTGCATATATCACCACGCAATATACACCGAGTACGTTTGCATCTGAACCCAGCGACCGCGTCGGCGGGATCACCGGATTAATGCTTTACAGAGAACACTATCACTGCATTCAGTAAGTTCAAGAACAGGCTTTATTGCCTTCGTTTTCACTTTGCATTGCTAAACGATATCGCCACCTTATAAAGTCGGGCACTTTTTGACACTCAATGATTGAATTATGAGCACTATGGAGATCTTTTTGATATAGAAGTGTTTTCACCTCACACTTGTACAATATTCATCGTTCTCGCTATTTAAATCGGGCACATATTCTCAGCATGCTAAACCAGAACAATAATGCTAAACCACAACGATAATGCCAATAACTAAAGTCGGGCACTTTTTTAGCGACCGCATCACGAACATTCCACATTATCGGTATCGCTGTGAGTTTTTTTACTACACGGCTAACACGTGATGGTATAGTCATAATCTCATCGAAACTAAGCACAGTTTTTTACCAGCAAGTTAAAACTGCCCGCTGCAAACGTATTTTTAGACGGTATTCACCCGCTTACTTAGCAGCACTCACGCAGCTAAATTCTCGATAGTGACCTTCACCGTTTTTCTGAACCCAAGCATGTTTAAACAGCAACTTTTTTCAGTTTAACATAGTGACTTTTTTTAGTATAGCCACGAGCACATCGCTAACATGCATAGTTTTTTCACCACAGCATTAATCGTCCTGCATGGATCATTTATAGTCTTGTTCTTTTTGATATCTTTTGAGATAGGATAGTCTCCTCAATGTATTTTTTGTTAATTGTATTACAGCATTGTTCCCTGATGATTGGAACATTATTTGTGAACAAATGCAAACTAATGATTTGATTTAAATCTACGGATGTTGAGGATTGAAGAATAAAACAGATACTGTGGAATAAATATTCGATATAACCCACAGGATCCTTTGACCTATCAATCCTTTAAAAACAAGGTTTATAACTCAAGGAGCAACGTAGAAACCCTATACAGGGCAGAGATAGTGCCCAGGGGGACGCATCCTACACATGGAAGCGCAACCACATTGCTAACGCTCAGTTGGAACATACATGTGCTGTTCATTCGGAAGCTTGGACCACAGACCCTTGGGGCCCTGATCCTAGCTCAGCCTTGATACCTGATATTAAAATTAAGCTTGTACCACTTCCTAACACACGGTCAGGGTTTTAATTATTTTCAATGAGGCCATTAAGCTTTCCGCATGGACCTTATAACCTTTACCCTTATGCTAAATTAATGGGCTTTTCCATTTGTTGGTTCCCTACCATTATCATGTTGTGGATTCTATTTTATTGTCCCCTGCTACTTTTGACTTAATTCTGCTAGTTGTTTTTCTGGCTCCTCTGATTTTAAACTATAAAGCAGTATTAGTCCTAGGTGACTTCAAGGTGTGTGCTGGATGTCAGGCAACGCCACTGTCAGTGCTAAATTTGCAAAAAAATAGGTGCCAGGGCTCTCTTCAGGAGGCCATAGCCGCTTGTTCCACACATACTGCTGATGATAGTGACAACACAACTACTAACCATTACACTCCTACAAGCGTGACAATTCAGACTATTTCAGGCACCCAACAGTATAAGATTGGCTTGGGCGGCAGATAATAGCATTTTTTATGTATATTGAATTAATAAATAACTGTTGTTGTGGTTATCTTTAAATTAGCCAGACAGCACTACCTTGTGGCAGACTGTCACAAGCTACAGTGTTGACAATTAAGTGCTGAGCACCGGAAACCACCAGTTTAAATTAAGGACTGCCACTGTTCCTCGATACTTTACTCACTGGCCAGTTTCAACCTACAGCAATCCACATTCATGTAGCAGGCCATTGTTTAGATCTTATATCCACCCCCATAATTGAATTATCTGCGTGCAACCTGTGCCGCAGGCCTGGACTGATCACTTCTTAGTTCCTTTCTCCCTGGATAGTCCTTCCAGAAACAACACTGCCTTTAATCAATACTCTGGAAGATGAAACCGAAGAGTTTGGTCCAGACTTTCATGGCTAAAGGCTCTATTGGTTGAGGGACGTCTTCCCTTAGCCTCTCCCTTAATAACATTTCAGATAGCACTTCTGAAGGAAATGACCCGATTTGGGCCACCGGGGTCACTTGCGACCACCTCTCAGCCTTCCATACAAATGAAGAGTCGGTCAGACAGTAGAGAATACAAACCAAGTATATTTTATTCAAGGTACACTCGAGTGGAGTCCAGTCTGACCAGCCTCCTGGGATTGCTGCAGAGGGACTGACTTCAGCAAGCTTGACAATACAATATGTACAATTCAGAACCAATAAAGACACGCCCCAACTGGAAATTTCCAGTTGGTAGCTGGTGAACAAATGAGATACAGAAGGATGGGTTTCGATCCTGAGACCGGGCACATGCTATCTCAGCGCCAAGGTCGCTCTGCCTGCGCCCGCCGCTCTAAGGGTGGGAGCAGGCCTATCTAATGGGAAAGGTATGTACTGGCAAGGACATTGTATTCGTTAGTACAGCGAAGCTCAACCTTGGAGGAACGAAAACTATCGCAGCTGCTTTCAGCTGAGGCAGAGACAGAGAGACAGAAGTTAATTTCGATCATGGCTCAAAATGGCGGCCGAAAAAAAAATGGTGCCACGAAATGCTAACTTAGAGCATGCAATGCATGGATAACTCAGCTAAAACATTTTCATTCCAACAGACCCTCCTTTTAGCAATCGCTAACTCATTTTATTACTACCTAGAAACAGATAACATATTGCAGAAAATAAAAGCTACCACTATAAGCTGATGTGTGCATTGTCAATATTCAAAGATACCTTCATCAATCAACATAATGTCATTAATATCTTTCATCATCATGATCGTGGCATTAGCGTCATTGATTGCTATCCTTGGTTTAGACGTCAGAGTACTTGCACAATAAGTGCAACAAGCTGGGAGGCAGTGTATGCAAAGGCAACATGTAAAGATAATACTAGCAACTGCAACCAGAAAGATAAGAATCTTCCAACCCCAGGACGTGAACATACCCCAGAACCACCCAGAGAGGGTCCAAGTACCATTTTCTTGGTGTATGTCAGATGAAAGTCTATGCAGCTTCTGTATGGCAGCATATACATTGGGGGCGTGGTCAGGAATGTACACACAGCAGCTAATGCCAATAACGCGATAGGCCCCTCCCCGTTCGGCAAGGATGACGTCAAACACCATCCTGTTCTGTAAGGTGACAATCCTCGTAGCCTGGAGCTCAGCAGTGATGTTGGTCAGTATCCCTGCTGTTGTATTAATAACCCCCTCCACGACTCTTGTGAGCCGACGAAGCTGTAGGCTATTAGCCATGGGGCCCCAGAAAGGTACAATACCCTTCATGGCATCCTGAAACTGTTGTAAGGTGGTATCTGTCTGATCTATATCTTTCGTATCAATAACTCTTCTGACTCGGGACAAGTGTACACTCCTACGCTGTAGTCTATAGTCTTTATGGTAAGTGGACGGAGCTATATGCACAGGGGGGAGGAGAAAAGAGAGATAACACCGGCCCGAACATCCCTCCGGGAGCCAGACATAAGCTTGGGCTCCACAGACAAAATAGACATTAGGGGGTGGTATTAAAGGTGGACTATCGGACGTTCTCAACTCGTATGTGGAATTGCATCTGCTCTCCCCTACTTTTATCCTCCCAGCCCCCTCGACACAAAAACTAGCTGTTGTGTTAACCACTAACACAGGCATTGGCTTATCCTCAGTGACATTACGGGCCTGGAAAGACAGGAAGTACTCGGACGTGTTGAACCCCTGCAAGTCAGCTATTTGCATTTGAGACCATGTCCCATTCTTTACACTTTTGTATGCATTCATGCAGGTCCTTAAAAACAATTTTTCAAAGGCCCCTTGGCCTGTCGGACAACCGGGGGAAACCCTATGATGGAAATGCACGTTCTGTACCACAGTGCGAAAATCAGCAGGTGTCCTATCCAGTGTATCGAATTGGGGATGGGGACGCACCATACTGAGCAGTACAAACCAACCCTCGCAACTACTGACGTATGACAGTGGCATGGACAACAAGTTATCACTTTTATGAGTCACTGAGGGAAGTAATCCACAAACCCAACATTTAGTTGTATTAGACACCTCATGAGCCTGATGCAACATTTGTATAAATACATTATCCTTATAAGACTTTCGATGCTCTCCTTTGTGAGGGGCCAAAGTGACAAAAATGTGTTCAGGAGGAATCGGTGTTGTACCAACCAAAGAATGTACAGGATACTTCTCATCCAGGAACCAGGATATTCCCAATACAATTATTAGTGCAATCACAACTATTGACACAAAGACTATTTTACTTTTTGTGGACCAACCCCGCACTGGACGCAGAGGTGCAAATGGCTGCTCTTCCTCAGTAACAGGCCGACCAAACGGATACATTTTAAAGCAAGAAAAAGGGAATGCAATACAACTAATGGCAAGGGGCAAGTGTTCCCAGTGTCCGTCTGAGCCTCACTGGTAGACTCCTATTGTTCATCAACGTTGGCGCTCTTGAGCACCGGCGGTGGAGCTGCTCAGTCCTAGCTCGCGATAAATCCCACGTCGTCCAGGATACTGTACCCCCCTCCAGGGGTGCACATTCGATTTATCCTGTCCAATGTCAGAACAATGCACCAATCTCACATCACCCTAAGCTAACA
Organism: Calotriton arnoldi; assembly: GCA_963921515.1. Classification (NCBI taxonomy): domain Eukaryota; kingdom Metazoa; phylum Chordata; class Amphibia; order Caudata; family Salamandridae; genus Calotriton; species Calotriton arnoldi. The sequence continues at coordinate 553,862 of CAWUFW010005477.1, read as the reverse complement.
CCGTTGGTACTACTGGCAAAGTACACGCTGACTTGCGCAGTCCATCTCCAGCTAATCTGACTTCTCCTTTGGTGCACTGTTCCTCCGTCGGGGCCGCAAATTGTCCCTAGTGACTCCAGGCACAGAAGGGTCTGTGAAAAGGGGCTCAGGCACAGAGGGGTCAGTGGAAAGGGGCTCCTCAATTGCTTTGATCTCCGGGGGGACTGCTGCATTAAGTACTTTATTATTTTCAGCATCCGTTTGAGTCCACGTGAGCTGGGCATCAGAAAAAGGGACAAATCGTGGAACTCTCTCGCACTCCGAGTCCCCTATTCCATCCCTCACCCATTGATCATAGGGCAAGGGCAAGGGTACTCTGCAGCAGTGTGCGGAGTGAATCCAGTTCTTCCGGCCAGTGACCTTCACGGCTGTGCGGGTAGCAAGGAGGACCTGGACAGGTCCTTTCCAGCGGGGCTCCAAACTCTTTTTCCGCTGGAAGTTTTTCAGCAAAGCGAAGTCACCGGGCCAAATGTCATGTTCTGGCCCCTCGGGTACAGGTGGTAAAGACTCATGGATCTGTTGGTGAATAGAACGCAGACTTTTAGTTAACTCACACAGATAATCTATCAGCAAAGGATACTCTATTTCTGAAAACTTACGCAGTCTTGGGGCGCCCCAGACATTCGCCGGGCGCCCGAACACAACCTCATAAGGTGACAATCCTGTCCTAGAATGTGCAGTTGTTCTGGTGGACAATAGGGCTAATGGTAAAGCATCTGGCCACTGCAACCCTGTGGTCTCCTGAATCTTCGCCAATTTCAGTTTGAGAGTACCATTGTACTTCTCAACCAAACCTGCTGACTGGGGGTGATTCGCATCATGAAACTTCTGTCTGATGTGCAGTCCCTCACAGACTAGCTGGATAACCTTGGCATTTAAATGACTTCCTTTATCACTCCAGATCAAGCGGGGCAAGCCGAAACGAGGAAAGAACTCCTTCAGGAGTATCTTTGCCGTTGCAATGGATGTATTTTCTTTAGTGGGGTAAGCCTCAACCCATTTACTGAACGCACAAACAACCACCAACACGTACTTCAAATTATTGACCCTATCCATTTCGATGAAGTCCATCTGGAGGACTTCAAACGGGAAAGTGGGAGGTGCGAAATTACCGGGTGGTGTAGGGGTACCCTTGCCAGGATTGTGCATCATGCACACCATGCAGTATTTTACTAAATGGGCAGCTGTCTTAGAGATGTTGTCATTCTGCCATACGGGGTCTAACAATTTGCAAATACCCTTAGCACTGATATGGGCTGGGCCATGGGCCATTGTCACTACAGGAAGGACATATGCATCTGGCAACATCCATCTTTGCTTCCCTGACTTGTCAATCCAACATCCCTCATCATTTAAATTCGCTGTACTTTCTTGCCACCCGCTAGTTCCTCCACTCTGGATCTCCTTCACGTTTTCCAGTGTATCCTCAAACATGGAGAACTCGGGCACCCATCTAGCTGGACCTGCTACAAACATTCTTTTCATTTTAGTGCGGGCTGTCTCCTTAGCTGTCTGATCTGCAAAAGCGTTCCCCTCACCGACCTTGTCAGTAACCTTCTTATGAGCGCTGCACTTCACAATCGCCAATTTCTTAGGGAGTATCAAGGCGGACAAAAGCCTATGTATGAGAGGACCATGCTGAATGCGTATTCCATGGGCAGTAAGGAACCCTCTCTCTGCCCAGAGTCGCCTAAAATTATGGGCGACCCCGAAGGCGTACTGGCTGTCGGTATAAACATTAACAATCAGTCCCTCGCTCAATTCACAAGCTCGAATAAGGGCGACTAGCTCTGCAGCTTGGGCCAACTGATAGGGAACTCGTGATGTCTCAACTACTGTGTGCAGTGTAGTGATTGCATATGCTGCAGTGGTGGTGCCATCTGGCAATTTGAAACAAGAGCCATCGAAAGATAGTTCCCCTTGGGGGTCAGATAAGGGAACATCAGTCAGGTCTACCGGTCCCTTCGTCTCTTCCTCTGTCCGAAAAAGGCAATCATGTATATCAATCTCCTCATTTTCAGAAGGGAGGGGTATTAACGTGGCTGGATTCAGAGTGGCACAGCGTTTGATCGTGATGTGCTTTTGGAAGAGCTCGTAACCGGTCAGACGTGCACTGGTGAGGTACTGCATCCTTGTCTTATTCAAAAGTGTATCCACAGCATGGGGTACCATGACTGTGAGGTCAGTATCAAGTACGAGTCCTGCCGATTGTCGTATTGAGACAGCTACAGCTGCAACCGCTCTTAAACAGCTCGGAAGTGCTCGCGGGACGGGGTCAAGCACAGCAGAGAAATAAGCACACAGTCGTTGCTCATCCCCAAATGTTTGTGTTAAAACATAAAGCGCACAACCACCAGCTCATGGACGTACAACACAAAACATTTCTTATAGTTAGGGGCACCAAGCACTGGGGCCGAGCAAAGTGCAGTTTTTAATTTTAAAGACTGAATTTTTTAAGACTGCTGACACTCTGGCGTCCAAGACAGGGGCTCATGCACATCCTTTAGTGTTAGTACGAGGAGAGGCTTAACAAGCAATGAGTATCCAGGTATCCACTGCCTGCAATAGGAAGTGATACCTATGAAAGCGCGTACATCTTTCTGAGTTTGCGGAACAGGCATTTTCACAATAGTGCTGCTGCGCTCAGGGGTCAATCGCCTACCCTCCTTTGACAGTAGGTGATCTAAATAGGTGACCTCCTGTCGACAACACTGAAATTTGGAAAGAGATACTTTATGACCATGGTCAGCTAGATGGAGAAGCAATTTAACCGTACTATCTCTACAACCTTGTTCTGATCTGAGGCGATGAGCAGGTCGTCAACATATTGGAGTAATACATTACCTGTGGGTAGCGACAAGGAATCTAGTTGACTTTTCAATAACTGACTATAAATACTTGGACTCTCTGTATAGCCTTGAGGAGCGTGACAGAATCTAAAGCTTCTACCAGCTAGGGTGAACCCAAACAGATACCTGCTGTCAGGATCAATGGGGATACTGAAGAAGGCTTTTTTCAGGTCAATAACAGAAAAGAATTTAGCAGAAGAAGGAATCATCGTCAAGAGAGTCGTAATGTCAGGGACCACTGGAAACTGGTGAATCACAATTTTGTTAACTTCACGCAAATCAATCACAAAGCGGAAAACATCTTCGTGATACTCAGAGGGACCCAAAGGCATCTGTTTGAGGATCGGAAGAATGGAGCTGTTACAAACATTAGCAGTTGTCTCCTCAACCACTCCTTTCTCAATCAAGTCTTGTACAATTTGAATCAAAGCACGCTCGCCTGCCTGCGGTATCTTATACTGAGGAATGCAGGGTAAAGTAGCACCTTCCTTGACACGAATCGAAACAGGCGATATCTGCAACAAACCGACATCTGTGTCGCCCGTTGCCCACAGTGTGGGTGGCACATCTTTAAATTCAGCAGGGAGGGGAGCATCTTTGGACAGACACTGCGTAGCACACACGACATTCGAACCCACTGTCATGTAGACACCCTCCAGGGAGCAATATATTGTGGCATGCAATTTCTTCAATAGATCCAGACCCATTAAATTTTCTCCACAATTAGACGTCAACAGAAATGGTGAATACACAGTAAAAGGACCAATAGTCAATGCAAGAGGTTTGGAAATGGGGCTCACAACCGGTACACCAGAAAATCCTACCGAAACAGTATTATGGCCAGACAGAGCTGCCCCAGGGACCAAGGAACGAGAAATAGAGCTGTTTGTCACACCTGTATCCACTAAAAACTCCTTAGTCGAACCATGCACATCCGCACTAACGTACGGACCTCTTTGGTCTACAGGTATCAAAACTGGTCCCTCACCCTGTCCCTGGCTGTCCTAGCTGTAAGACATCCCGGTCACCTCATCCGTATCATAGTCATCATGGTAGTACTGTTTTCCCCGGGAGTCGTCAAAGTAGTTCTGATCAGGTCTGAGCCCTGTCCTGGCCACCATCTCCACGACCCCGTCCACAAGAACCCCGTCCTCTAGGGACCGCCACCTTCTGCAAAAGCACCGGACACTCGCTGCGCCAGTGTCCCTCCTCCTTACAATATGCACACTGATTCGGCCCTACTGGTGTAGTGTTCCTGCTAGTACGAGGAAGCTGCCAAGCCGGACCACCACGTCCTCTACCATTCCCCCGAGAAGCCTGTTGCAACAACACCTTCGTCTTCAAATCCTTATGCTACTTCTCCATCTTCTCCTAATCCTTATTTTCCCTGTGCTCATAATACTGTGCCATATTCAAAATAACAGAAGGAGATGATGTGGACCAGGTGTTTTCGGAAGCCTGTAATCGAGTCGCGATCTCGGGGAGCAAATTTGAAACAAATCTACTGACAAACAAACGCATCCCACTCTCAATTGACAAGTCCTGTCCACTATAGTCCAAGAACACACTTTCAAACCGGGTGAAAAAATCAGACACACTCTCATCTTTCTTCTGACAACAGGCCGATAGCTTGTCCCAATCAATCATTCGGGGTGGGATAAGGGAATGCATATAAGTGATAATATGACCAGGCAGAGCAAGTATCTCTGCCTTAGGCTTCTCACCAGGCTTCCTTTCCTGGTACCATACCTTAATTTGATCCCAGGTACCACCAAATTCGGCAACGTGATCCTGTGTATGTACCTGCCTCTATATATCAACGGGTACCAACAAACCAAAGAACATTTCGATATCCACAAGCGTCATTACGGTTGATGAAGCGGCCTCAGTCAATTCTTTATAGTATGCAGTAGGATTTTTCCTGGGGTCAGGCAACTGAGTTTTAAGGGACAAGACTTCACTCCTTTTCTATGGAGTATAAACCCACTGTTCCTGGAAACGGGCCGCTACCCCTGGTCTAGTAACAACACCATGCTGATCCTGTATCTCTGGTATTTCAGGGTGATATATAAGATGCACCTCCCTCATCGGGAACTGATATACCGGGGTGGGGCTCTTCCCCAGCAGCCTTCCCCGGTAAGCAACCAATGTTGCAACATTACCAAAAACATGAGCAGGCTCCATATCAGTAACATACACATGATCCCTAATATCGTATATAATCTGCGGTGCTGCACCCTTGAAATGCTGCTCCCAAAGACCGATCATGTGCTTAAGGGCATGTTGCTGTACGAAAGGCTCATAATCTTTCATCACATTCCACACATCTTCCACACTGTAAATGGGGTTACGGGCTCACTGTGCTGCTTGATTAGCCACCACCTTCTTCTCTGCATCTCCCACATCAGATCAGACCAACGTTCGCCCCATGAGCTCTTTAACCCCTGCGATGCTTATGACGAGCTGGACTCGTTATGGCACACAGTGGTCGTGTGCTCATGACGAGTCCAGCTCGTCATAAGACCACCCACGGGGGAAGCGCTGGCGCTCTGCCCATGGGAATCCGATCGTTGGTTTTTTTGGGGGGAAGGCAGGGGAAGGGCTTCCCCTGCCTCCCCCCACCCCTCCCCCCCTCAATGACGTCAGCGCGCGAGGTGCGCTGACGTCATTGGGGGTTTCCCTTTGTTCCCCGACGCGCTGGAAGCCATTTGCTTCCAGCGCGTCAGGGAATAAGGTTAGTTTTGGCTCCGGGGAGGGGGGGTTTCAAACAGAAGAGGCATCGAGGGAAAGGAAAACCCTTTCCTTTCCCTCGATGCCTCTTTTGTGCATTCCTGCTGCATGATCATGTGATCGTGCAGCAGGAATGCCCACTAGACACCAGGGAATTTTTTTTTTCTTTTTTTTTAAATGAAAATACTGTTTTGGGGAGCGGCCCCTTGGGCAAGGGTCGCTCCCCTTTTGGGAGCCATATGTTTTTGGTGCTCTGCCCCCTGGGGGGGCAGTTTTTTTATATAGCGCGGGTTTTACCCGAAGGTGTCAGAGCGCTTCACAATAGGAACAGTAACATTACATGAGGAGAAGGTTACAAGTGAGCATAATACAAAAGCAAGCGTTACATTACATGAGGAAAAAGTGACAATTGTGCATGATACATGAGATACAAAATACAAATAGAGGTATAATACTGCAATAAGTGGCAGTCACTCAGAACACACTGGGAAGGCACTTCTATAGGCATGGAGTACAGAATTTCCTATAGTGGAAGAACTTCCTTGAGGGAGTAGAGAGGGCGTGAATTAAACAGGAGACTTAAAATGAAGGGTACACAAATCCAGCACAGCACGCAAGGGTGAGGAATGTACAGGAAAAAGTACAAATTTACAATGAAGAGCGAACTTCCTAGAGGGGGCTGAGAGTGAAAGTATTAGTTCTGAAAGTGTCTTTGGAAGAGAAGAGATTTGAGGTCAGCTTAGAGGAGGTGGCACGGAGCAATGGGGGAAGCGAGTTCCAGATTCTCACTGCATTGCCTGAGAAGGATTGCGCCATCGATCTTTCCCTTTTGAAGACGGGGGGGGGCTCAAGCAGAAGCTTTTCCGCATTGCGAGAAGGGCGAGAGCCACCGGACAATTTCAATTTATTCGCCAGGTAACGAGGGGAGGACGTGTGTAAGGCTTTGTGTGTGATGCAGGCAGTTTTGTAAATAGATCTTGCCTCGATCGGAAGCCATCGAAGAGAGGACAGGATAGGAGTGACGTGGTCGCTTCGTTTAGACCCTGAAATGAAGCGAGCTGCTGAATGGAGGATGGATTTGAGAGGGGAGAGGTGGGATTTGGGTAGGCCCATCAGAAGAGAATTGCAATAATCCAGTCTTGAGAGAACCAGAGATTGTACCAAGGTTTTTAAGTCTTTCTCCGGGAAGAACCGACGGATCCCCCATAGAAGGCGCAACTGGTAACGTGCGTTCTTAGCAATAGAGTTGATGTGGGAGAATAGGTTGAGTCTTTTGTCAAGAATGACACCTAGGGATTTAGCGCTGTCGACAATGATGGGTTTGTTGTTGAGTAGGTTCAGCTGATCCATCCAAGATTGAACAGGAGGAGGTGAGAGAGAGGTAGAGAGGAGGAGGAATTCAGTTTTGGTGGGATTCAGAATGAGTTGGTGAGCTAACATCCAGTTGTGAATAGAGTTGAGAGTAGAGTTGAGTAGTGAGAGATCATGTGCGGAAGATAAAGGTATCTTCCCACTAGTCCACCAGGCATTTATTTGTGGAGAGTGACCCCTTGGGTGGCAGAATAGCAGTATGTTTTTAGGCCCATCTGCCCCCAAGGAGGGCAGAAGCCACTAGACACCAGGGTTTTTAAATTTTTGTGTTGGGGAGTGGCCAAAAGGGCAAGGGTTGCTCCCCTTTACGGGGGTGAATATTTTATTTATACTCTTTGGCCCACCTACCCCTTAGCTTGGCTGGTGGATTGTGTGTGGACTGGTGCATTATTTGCATATGTGATTGTAATGTTTTTTTCTCCTTTTTATTCTAGTGTAAAGCTTTTGATTCCTGTTTGCGGTTTCGGCAGTGGTTGTTCTGCAGTTTTGCGTAATTGCATTTATTTGGTAAGAAAAATATTTTTGTTGTGTGTACTCCAAATGAGTATTATTGTCATGCATGAATGAATTTTTTTGTAAGTGGTGTCATAATGGCAGCATATTTGTTAGTGTTCAGAGCATGAAATTCTTTGCGATGTTTTGCATTGTCTTATGTGTAATTTTTTTCTCTTCTTTTTTAGTGGGATATTGTTGATCCTTAATGTGTCTGTGCAGAGTAGGTGGTGGTGAGTCTAGCTGCTTCTGTCACGTGAGTGGTATAGTGTTGGAGTATATAGGTCTTTGTGATAAAGCTACATTTTGTTTATTTCTTTTTTTTACAAAGGGTTTGTTGTTGTTGACTTGTTTGACAAGTAACCTTTATTAGTAAGCATTATGGCTAGCCGTAGAATGACTGCTCAGCAGGTGGTTGGTTTGCTTCTTGAATCTTCCTCTGAGCAGGATTATGAGACTGACAGTGCGTCTGAGGGAGAGGAGGGAGGGGAAGATTCAGGCAGTGAGTTTTCTCTCCACATGGAATCATCGGATGATGAAGGTACTCTCAGTGCAGATGAAGTGCCTGTTTTAGAGGAGGATACTACTGTGCCGATGGTGCAAGAGGCATCTGGATTGCAGCCTGGGGCTGCTAGGCTTCCTACTGGAAGTGCTGGACTCTGGGTTGATCCAAACATGGTGCAGCCGGTGTTGCCTGCCTTTAGTGGTTATGCAGGGTGTAGAGTGGATTGTGAACATTATTTGCCTAAACAGTATTTTCAGTTGTTTATGGATGATGTATTTGTGGGTGAGATTGTTGAGCAGACTGATTTGTATGTTGAACAGTTTTTGAGGGACAACAGTGCCAGACTTAGGCCCCATTCAAGAGCTACCCGGTGGAGTCCCACAAATCTGGAAGAGATGAAGAAGTTTTTGGGTTTTACTTTTTTGATGGGTTTGATAAGGAAGCCGTCCATGGGTTCATATTGGTCTACCAGTCCCTTGATGGCAACGGCCATATTTCCTGCAGTTATGACTCGTGATCGGTATTTACTTTTGCTTCGGATGCTGCATTTTGTTGATAATGGTTTGGCGTTGCCACGAGATCACCCTGAATGTGACCGTCTTTTTAAGATTCGGCCTGTTCTTGATCACTTTGTAGATTGATTTTCAGAGATCTATACTCCAGGGAAAGAAATATCTATTGATGAGTCTTTGGTCCTGTTCAAGGGCCGTTTGGTTTTAGGCAGTACATTCCTAGCAAGAGGGCACGCTATGGAATTAAGCTGTATATGTTGTCTGAGAGTAGGACAGGATATGTTTTTAATTTGCGTGTGTACACTGGTAGGGATTCCACTATTGACCCCCCTGGTTGTCCGTCCACTTTTGGAGTTTCAGAGAAAATTGTGTGGGATCTTGCTAGAGGACTGTTTAACAGAGGCCACCATTTGTACCTTGATAACTTCTACTCTGCTGTGCAATTGTTTAAGGAATTGTTCAAAGTGGACACTTTTGCTTGTGGCACAATCCGCTCTAACCGTAAAGGTTATCCAAAAGAGCTTGTTTGCAAAAAACTTCAGAGGGGACAGTGCAGTTCCTTGCGTAGTGATGAACTACTAGCTGTGAAATTTGTGGACAGGAGGGATGTGTACATGCTGACTACCATCCATGATGAGAGTACTTCACCTGTGGCTGTTTGGGGTCAGATTGCTGAAGTGCGCAAACCTGTGTGCATTTTAGACTACAATAAGCACATGGGTGGTGTTGATAGAGTAGATCAGAGGTTGGAACCTTACACTGCTATTCGTAAGGCTTACATTTGGTATAAGAAGTTGGCCATCCATCTCTTCAATTTAGCAACTTTCAATGCTTTTGTTGTGTTCAAGAGTGTTCTCCTGCGTCAAAGTTGACTTTTGTTCATTTTCAGCAGTCTGTCATAGGCAGCCTTGTTGTTGTGGAACAGGCAAGTGTTCCTAGAGTTGGAGTGGTGGAGGATGTGGCTCAATATAAGATCGCCACTTTCCTGATCACATTCCTCCTACACCCTCAAAAGACTTTCCCACTAGGAGATGTAGAGTCTGTTGGCGAAGAGGTACGCGGAAGGAGACTCGTATGTTCTGCCCTGAGTGTCCTTCTAACCCTGGGCTGTGTGTGCCTGCTTGTTATAGAGCGTACCACAAGCAAAAGAATTATTGGGAGCAACCATGAGTGGTAAAGTGAACTGCCTGGTCTGTAATGTTTAAGAATTGTTGTTCTGTTTCAAGGTTGGCATTAGTGCAATGTATTTAGTTTCTGATTTTGTGTTAGTAGATTTGTATCTAGTTGCAATTTGTTTGTGTTTTCTTTTTTGTATAAAAAAATCCTAAATGTGATGGTGGTGTGTGTAGGCTGGTGCTTGGCTGGCGGTGTGCATGGAGTGGTGCTTGGCTGGTGGTGTGCGTGGAGTGGCGCTTGGCTGGCGGTGTGCGTGGAGTGGCTCTTGGCTGGCGGTGTGCGTGGAGTGGCGCTTGGCTGGCGGTGTGCGTGGAGTGGCGCTTGGCTGGCGGTGTGCGTGGAGTGGTGCTTGGCTGGCGGTGTGCGTGGAGTGGCGCTTGGCTGGCGGTGTGCATGGAGTGGCGCTTGGCTGGCGGTGTGCGTGGAGTGGCTCTTGGCTGGCGGTGTGCGTGGAGTGGCGCTTGGCTGGCGGTGTGCGTGGAGTGGCGCTTGGCTGGCGGTGTGCGTGGAGTGGCGCTTGGCTGGCGGTGTGCGTGGAGTGGCGCTTGGCTGGCGGTGTGCGTGGACTGGCACTCGGCTGGCGGTGTGTGAGTAGTGACTTGCTGCTGGTCAATACACACACTGCTAGCTGAGCGACACTCCACGCAATCCATCAGCTTGTGTGGTTGCTGTGTTAGGAATGTGGGCGTGTGAAGGTGATCGGCCCTTGAATGGCGCTGTCTGCTGGTGTGAGTGTTGTAATGTGATGGGCCCGCGGCTGGTGGTGTGAATGGTTTTGTATGTGTCACACGTATGAAAGGTGTATGAATGGCCTGTAAAGAGGTTGGTGCCTTGTCGTGGCTTTACAGCTCACGAGCTGTGAGTCAATGGTTCAGTTTCTCGTCCTTTCAATTATTAACAGTGCATTTCATTTTTGTGAAATCACTTGTTAATACAATTGTATATACTGAACCATCACTCACCCTCGTGCCAAATCCAACCAGTATGTGTGTGTGCTTGAGGATCAGATGGCTGTGCAGTAATATTTTTTTTTGTCTTTCTCAAGCAGGGTGTACTTTGTCCCTTTTTGTGAATGTTGTAATGTGTTTGTTTCGTGCCTGGTGGTGTGAATGGTCTTGTGTGTATCACGTATGAAAGGTGTGTGAATGTCCTGTAAAGCGGTTGGGGCCTTGACATGGCTTTACAGCTCACGAGCTGCGAGTCACTGGTTCAGTTTTTTGTCCTTTCAATTATTGACAGTGCATTTCATTTTTGTGAAATCTCTTGTTAATAAAATTGTATATACTGAACCATCACTTGCCCTCATGCCAAATCCAACCAGTATGTGTGTGTGCTTGAGGAATAGATGGCTGTGCAGTAATCTTTGTCTTTTTAGTCTGTCTGCCAAGGTGTACATTCCGTCTAAGAATAACCTACCAACTGTAGATATTGTCGGAAACGAAACACCCATGGGAGTACATGGTGATATCTCTCTTGTGGATCCCAACAAGTTATGGTACCCACAATGTCCTGCAAACCTCAAAATGTCTGTCACATTTTCCTTGCAATATTGTGCCAAAATTTTCACGCTGCAGAAATAAACAACACATTATCTCAAAACGACCTGGTTTTGCAAGGGGGGTCACCTGGGTTTTTGGCCCGGGGCTCGGCGGCCACCTAGGGAAACCTACCAAACCCACACATTTCTGAAAAGTAGACACCCGGGGGATTCCAGGGAGGTATGGCTTGCGTGGATCCCCCAACGTTTTCTTACCCAGAATCCCCTGCAAACCTGACATTTTGCTGAAAAAATCACTTTTTTCACACATTTTTGTGTGGTAAAGTTGTGGCATCACGGGGCTGACACAAATTTCCTACCACCCAGCGTCCCTCCAGATCTCCCGATAAAAATGGGGCCTCACTCGGGTGGGAGGCCCAACTACCCGCGACAGGCAAGGGCCCACAACGTATTGAGGCGACCTCAAAATGGCCTATCACAAAACGACCTGGTTTTGCAAGGGGGTCCCATGACGTTTTGGCCCGGGGCTCAGCGGCCACCTAGGGAAACCTACCAAACCCACACATTTCTGAAAAGTAGACACCCGGGGGATTCCAGGGAGGTATGGCTTGCGTGGATCCCCCAACGTTTCTTACCCAGAATCCCCTGCAAACCTGACATTTTGCTGAAAAAATCCCTTTTTTCACACATTTTTGTGTGGTAAAGTTGTGGCATCACCGGGCTGACACAAATTTCCTACCACCCAGCGTTCCCCCAGGTCTCCCGATAAAAATGGTGCCTCACTCGGGTGGGAGGCCCAAGTACCCGCGACAGGCAAGGGCCCACAACGTATTGAGGCAACCTCAAAATGGCCTACCACAAAACAACCTGGTTTTGCAAGGGGGGTCCCATGACGTTTTGGCCCGGGGCTCGGCGGCCACCTAGGGAAACCTACCAAACCCACACATTTCTGAAAAGTAGACACCCGGGGGATTCCAGGGAGGTATGGCTTGCATGGATACCCCAACGTTTTCTTACCCAGAATCCCCTTCAAACCTGACATTTTGCTGAAAAAATCCCTTTTTTCACACATTTTTGTGTGGTAAAGTTGTGGCATCACCGGGCTGACACAAATTTCCTACCACCCAGCGTTCCCCAGGTCTCCCGATAAAAATGGTGCCTCACTCGGGTGGGAGGCCCAAGTACCCGCGACAGGCAAGGGCCCACAACGTATTGAGGCAACCTCAAAATGGCCTACCACAAAACAACCTGGTTTTGCAAGGGGGGTCCCATGACGTTTTGGCCCGGGGCTCGGCGGCCACCTAGGGAAACCTACCAATCCCACACATTTCTGAAAAGTAGACACTCGGGGGATTCCAGGGAGGTATGGCTTGCGTGGATACCCCAAAGTTTTCTTACCCAGAATCCCCTGCAAACCTGACATTTTGCTGAAAAAATCCCTTTTTTCACACATTTTTGTGTGGTAAAGTTGTGTCATCACCGGGCTGACACAAATTTCCTACCACCCAGCGTTCCCCCAGGTCTCCCGATAAAAATGGTGCCTCACTCGGGTGGGAGGCCCAAGTACCCGCGACAGGCAAGGGCCCACAACGTATTGAGGCGACCTCAAAATGGCCTATCACAAAACGACCTGGTTTTGCAAGGGGGGTCCCATGACGTTTTGGCCCGAGGCTCGGCGGCCATCTAGGGAACCCTACCAAACCCACACATTTCTGAAAAGTAGACACCCGGGGGATTCCAGGGAGGTATGGCTTGCGTGGATCCCCCAACGTTTTCTTACCCAGAATCCCCTGCAAACCTGACATTTTGCTGAACAAAATCCCTTTTTTCACACATTTTTGTGTGGTAAAGTTGTGGCATCACCGGGCTGACACAAATTTCCTACCACCCATCGTTCCCCCAGGTCTCCCGATAAAAATGGTGCCTCACTCGGGTGGGAGGCCCAAGTACCCGCGACAGGCAAGGGCCCACAACGTATTGAGGCAACCTCAAAATGGCCTACCACAAAACGACCTGGTTTTGCAAGGGGGTCCCATGACGTTTTGGCCCGGGGCTCGGCGGCCACCTAGGAAACCTACCAAACCCACACATTTCTGAAAAGTAGACACCTGGGGGATTCCAGGAGGTATGGCTTGCGTGGATCCCCCAACGTTTTCTTACCCAGAATCCCCTGCAAACCTGACATTTTGCTGAAAAAATCCCTTTTTTCACACATTTTTGTGTGGTAAAGTTGTGGCATCACCGGGCTGACACAAATTTCCTACCACCCAGCGTTCCCCAGGTCTCCCGATAAAAATGGTGCCTCACTCGGGTGGGAGGCCCAAGTACCCGCGACAGGCAAGGGCCCACAACGTATTGAGGCGACCTCAAAATGGCCTATCACAAAACGACCTGGTTTTGCAAGGGGGTCCCATGACGCTTTGGCCCGGGGCTCAGCGGCCACCTAGGGAAACCTACCAAACCCACACATTTCTGAAAAGTAGACACCCGGGGATTCCAGGGAGGTATGGCTTGCGTGGATCCCCCAACGTTTTCTTACCCAGAATCCCCTGCAAACCTGACATTTTGCTGAAAAAAATCCCTTTTTTCACACATTTTTGTGTGGTAAAGTTGTGGCATCACCGGGCTGACACAAATTTCCTACCACCCAGCGTTCCCCCAGGTCTCCCGATAAAAATGGTGCCTCACTCGGGTGGGAGGCACAAGTACCCACGACAGGCAAGGGCCCACAACGTATTGAGGCGACCTCAAAATGGCCTATCACAAAACGACCTGGTTTTGCAAGGGGGTTCCCATGACATTTTGGCCCGGGGCTCGGCGGCCACCTAGGGAAACCTACCAAACCCAGACATTTCTGAAAAGTAGAGACCCGGGGGATTCCAGGGAAGTATGGCTTGCGTGGATCCCCCAACGTTTTCTTACCCAGAATCCCTGCAAACCTGACATTTTGCTGAAAAAATCCCTTTTTCACACATTTTTGTGTGGTAAAGTTGTGGCATCACCGGGCTGACACAAATTTCCTACCACCCAGCGTTCCCCAGGTCTCCCGATAAAAATGGTGCCTCACTCGGGTGGGAGGCCCAAGTACCCGCGACAGGCAAGGGCCCACAACGTATTGAGGCAACCTCAAAATGGCCTACCACAAAACGACCTGGTTTTGCAAGGGGGTCCCATGACGTTTTGGCCCGGGGCTCGGCGGCCACCTAGGAAACCTACCAAACCCACACATTTCTGTAAAGTAGACACCCGGGGATTCCAGGAGGTATGGCTTGCGTGGATCCCCCAACGTTTTCTTACCCAGAATCCCCTGCAAACCTGACATTTTGCTGAAAAAATCCCTTTTTCACTCATTTTTGTGTGGTAAAGTTGTGGCATCACCGGGCTGACACAAATTTCCTACCACCCAGCGTTCCCCCAGGTCTCCCGATAAAAATGGTGCCTCACTTGTGTGGGAGGCCCAAGTACCCGCGACAGCCATACCTCCCTGGAAGCCCCCGGGTGTCTACTTTTCAGAAATGTGTGGGTTTGGTAGGTTTCCCTATGTGGCCACTGAGCCCCGGGCCAAAACGTCATGGGACCCCCTTTGCAAAACCAGGTCGTTTTGTGATAGGCCATTTTGAGGTTGCCTCAATACATTGTGGGCCCTTGCCTGTCGCGGGTACTTGGGCCTCCCACCCGAGTGAGGCACCATTTTTATCGGGAGACCTGGGGACGCTGGGTGGTAGGAAATTTGTGTCAGCCCGGTGATGCCCAACTTTACCACCCAAAAATGTGTGAAAAGGGATTTTTCAGCAAAGTGTCAGGTTTGCTGGGATTCTGGGTAAGAAAACGTTGGGGGATCCACGCAAGCCATACCTCCCTGGAATCCCCGGGTGTCTACTTTTCAGAAATGTGTGGGTTTGATAGGTTTCCTAGGTGGCCGCCGAGCCCAGGGCCAAAACGTCATGGGACCCCCTTGCAAAACCAGGTCGCTTTGTGATGAGGCCATTTTGAGGTTGCCTCAATACGTTGTGGGCCCTTGCCTGTCGCGGGTACTTGGGCCTCCCACCCGAGTGAGGCACCATTTTTATCGGGAGACATGGGGACGCTGGGTGGTAGGAAATTTGTGTCAGCCCGGTGATGCCACAACTTTACCACACAAAAATGTGTGAAAAAGGGATTTTTCAGCAAAGTGGTCAGGTTTGCAGGGATTCTGGGTAAGAAAACGTTGGGGGATCCACGCAAGCCATACCTCCCTGGAATCCCCCAGGTGTCTACTTTTCAGAAATGTGTGGGTTTAGTAGGTTTCCCTAGGTGGCCGCCGAGCCCCGGGCCAAAACGTCATGGGACTCCCCTTGCAAAACCAGGTCGTTTTGTGATAGGCCATTTTGAGGTCGCCTCAAAACGTTGTGGGCCTTGCCTGTCGTGGTACTTGGGCCTCCCACCCGAGTGAGGCACCATTTTTATCGGGAGACCTGGGGGACTGGGTGGTAGGGAATTTGTGTCAGCCCGGTGATGCCTCAACTTTACACACAAAAATGTGTGAAAAAGGGATTTTTTCAGCAAAGTGTCAGGTTTGCAGGGGATTCTGGGTAAGAAAACGTTGGGGGATCCACGCAAGCCATACCTCCCTGGAATCCCCAGGTGTCTACTTTTCAGAAAAGTGTGGGTTTGGTAGGTTTTCCTAGCTGCCGGCAGAGCTAGGGTTCAAAAACTACAGCTAGGCACTCTGCAAAAAAAGGGTCATTTTTCACTGTGAAAATGTGGTGCGTCCACGTTGCGTTTTGCGCTGCTTCCTGTCGCGGGCACTAGGCCTACCAACACAAGTGAGGTACCATTTGTTTTGGAAGACCTTGGGGAACGCGGGGTGGGTGGAATTTTGTGGATCCACGCAGATTCCAGAACTTTCTACCACAGAAAAGTGAGGAAAATGTTTTTTTTTTGCCAATTTTTTAGGTTTGCAAGGGATTCTGGGTAACAGAACCTGGTGAGAGCCAGTCAAGTCACCCCATCCTGGATTCCTCTGGGTGTCTACTTTTCAAAAATGTATAGGTTTGCTAGGTTTCCCAAAGTGCCGGCAGAGCTAGGGTTAAAAAACTACAGCTAGGCACTTTGCAAAAAAAGGGTCATTTTTCACTGTGAAAATGTGGTGCATCCACGTTGCGTTTTGCGCTGCTTCCTGTCGCGGGCACTAGGCCTACCCACACAAGTGAGGTACCATTTTTTTTGGAAGGCCTTGGGGAATGCGGGGTGGGTGGAATTTTGTGGATCCACGCAGATTCCAGAACTTTCTACCACACAAAAGTGAGGAAAATTTGCTTTTTTGCCAATTTTTTAGGTCTGCAAGGGATTCTGGGTAACAGAACCTGGTGAGAGCCAGTCAAGTCACCCCATCCTGGATTCCCCTGGGTGTCTACTTTTCAAAAATGTATAGGTTTGCTAGGTTTCCCAAAGTGCCGGCAGAGCTAGGGTTCAAAAACTACAGCTAGGCACTTTGCAAAAAAAGGGTCATTTTTCACTGTGAAAATGTGGTGCGTCCACGTTGCGTTTTGCGCTGCTTCCTGTCGCGGGCACTAGGCCTACCCACACAAGTGAGGTACCATTGTTTTCGGTAGACCTTGGGGAACGCGGGGTGGGTGGAATTTTGTGGATCCACGCAGATTCCAGAACTTTCTACCACAGAAAAGTGAGGAAAATGTGTTTTTTTGCCAATTTTTTAGGTTTGCAAGGGATTCTGGGTAACAGAACCTGGTGAGAGCCAGTCAAGTCACCCCATCCTGGATTCCCTGGGTGTCTACTTTTCAAAAATGTATAGGTTTGCTAGGTTTCCCAAAGTGCCGGCAGAGGTAGGGTTCAAAAACTACAGCTAGGCACTTTGCAAAAAAAGGGTCATTTTTCACTGTGAAAATGTGGTGCGTCCACGTTGCGTTTTGCGCTGCTTCCTGTCACGGGCACTAGGCCTACCCACACAAGTGAGGTACCATTTTTTTTGGAAGACCTTGGGGAACGCGGGGTGGGTGGAATTTTGTGGATCCACGCAGATTCCAGAACTTTCTACCACAGAAAAGTGAGGAAAATGTGGTTTTTTTGGCCAATTTTTTAGGTTTGCAAGGGATTCTGGGTAACAGAACCTGGTGAGAGCCAGTCAAGTCACCCCATCCTGGATTCCCCTGTGTGTCTACTTTTCAAAAATGTATAGGTTTGCTAGGTTTCCTAAAGTGCCGGCAGAGCTAGGGTTCAAAAACGACAGCTAGGCACTTTGCAAAAAAAGGGTCTTTTTTCACTGTGAAAATGTGGTGTGTCCACGTTGCGTTTTGCGCTGCTTCCTGTCGCGGGCACTAGGCCTACCCACACAAGTGAGGTACCATTGTTTTTGGGAAGACCTTGGGGAACGCGGGGTGGGTGGAATTTTGTGGATCCTTGCTGATTCCAGAACTTTCCACCACAGAAAAGTGAGGAAAATGTGTTTTTTTGCCAATTTTTAAGGTTTGCAAGGGATTCTGGGTAACAGAACCTGGTGAGAGCCAGTCAAGTCACCCCGTCATGGATTCCCCTAGGTGTCTACTTTTCAAAAATGTATAGGTTTGCTAGGTTTCCCTAAGTGCCGGCAGAGCTAGGGTTCAAAAACTAGAGCTAGGCACTTTGCAAAAAAAGGGTCATTTTTCACGCAGATTCGAGAACTTTCCACCACAGAAAAGTGAGGAAAATGCGTTTTTTTTGCCAATTTTTTAGGTTTGCTAGGCACTTTGCAAAAAAGGGTCATTTTTCACTGTGAAAATGTGGTGCGTCCACGTTGCGTTTTGCGCTGCTTGTGAAAATGTGGTACGTCCACGTTGCATTTTGAGCCATTTCCTGTTGTGGGCACAAGGCCTACCCACACAAGTGAGGTACCATTTTTATCGGGAGACTTAGGGTAACACAGAATTGTAGAGCAACTGTTATTACCTATTGACTTTCGATGCATTTCTGCCTTCCAAATGAAAGACAATGTGTAAAAAATAAGTCATTTTGAAAAATGACCTATAATTCTCATGCTAGTATGGGTACTCCCAATTTCGGAAATGTGCAAATATCTACTGTTTCTAAAATCTACATTTTGTTCCCATTTCAGAAATACATAGGTGTCTTTCATAACAATTTTTCCATGTATACATTTTCCCAAAATAATTGCTATATACCCGGTACATAATAAAAAACCATTGCAAGATGCTGCTCAGTTATTGGCTCTGGGTTCGTCGGGTTCTTGGTGAACCTACAAGTCCTATATATCCCCACAACCAGAAAGGTCCAGCGGATATAACGGTATATTGCTTTCAAATAGCTGTCATAATTAGAAGAAGTTACAGGTGAAAACGTTGACACAAATGGCTGTTTTTTCAACTAATTTTCAATTTTTCCTTCATTTAACTGTTAGTTTCTATAAGGAAAACTTTAAGGATCTACACAAATGACCCCTTGCTGAATTCAGAATTGTGTCTACGTTTCAGAAATGTATGGCTTTCTAGGATCCATAATTGGTTTCATACCCATTTCTACCATTAACTGGAAGGAGGTTGAAAGCACAAAAAATAGCAAAAATAGGCTATGTCCCAGAAAAATGCCAAAACTGTGTAAAAAGATGGTTTTCTGACAAAAGTCTGCTTGTCCCTGAAAGCTGGGAAGATGGTGATTTCAGCACCACAACCCCTTTTTGATGCCATTTGCAGGGAATAAACAAGACGCTTTCATCTGTAGCCCTTTTTTCGCATTTTTCCCCAAAAAAACAACATTTTGCTGTATTTTAGCTAATTTCTGGGTCCCCTCCAGGGGAATCCACAAACCCTGGGTACCTTTACAATACCCATGATGTTAGAAAAAAAGGACGCAAATTTGGCGTGGATACCTTATGTGGTCAAAACGTTACAGGGGCCTAAGCGCGCACTACCCCAAATAGCCAAAAAAAGGCTTAGCAGAGGGGGGGAAAAGGCCGAGCAGCGAAGGGGTTAAATTTCGTCCACTCTCTATCCTCAAGGGTGCGCATCGGTGTCTCACTACTCAGTGATGTCGAGGAATGGAGGAACACAGCAGGGGTAAAAACAGAGGGAGCAAGCACTAACGTCATTGTCGGCTGTGTCGTGAGTGTAAGAGCTGGAGAGAGAGACGCCGAAGCAATAGGCATTGCGGGAGTACTAACAGTCACAGTTGCCACAGACAGCGAGGACAAAGAAAGGACAGGAGGTGCCGTGGCCAAGGCAGTTTGATCAATAGTAACAGAAGTAGAAACAGCAGAAACATTAGAATCAGGTAGCTGAGCCTGTTGGGGAAGAGCAGGATATACCCTCTGCGGGGCATACAGAGGTGGGGGTCGAGCATCCAGCAATTCTTCTACAAAAGCGTCATTTTCCTCTCGAGCTACATAAGATTTATCAATATTCAGTCGAAACCTCCTATCTTCATGTTCAAATCCTATCTCCTGTTTCTCTCTATCATGCGCTACAGCTTTCTGAGTCAGTGTTTGCATCCTCCCCTTCCGGGCCTTTTTCTCTGCTTTCATTCGCCTCTGTTTAGCCTCTTTCTGCCATGTTCTAAATCAAACATAGACTGCCTACTTCTTTTTGCAAACAACTTCTCCTGCAAAAAACAGATTTTTTGTACATCAAAAGTGCCCGTCAACGGCCACTGCAACCCGGCATTGTCCCTCGTATATTTGTGCCATAACGTACTAAGCATAATAGGGCCAATGCCATGTTTTACATACATGTCAAAATTAGGAGTGCCTTCCGGAGGCGCTGGCTGAATTTCTTCCAGTCGAGCATCAGCAGAACAACAACAACAAGAAACCAAGAAACAACTACAAACCAGCATTTTCAAAAGTAGGCCAAATTTGTTCTGTTGCCGGGCAAAATGTTCCCGAACACTTTGTATCCAAATCGGTCCTCGGACCGTCTCAAATGCAAACCAAAATCGGTCCTCAGACCATACCAAAGACAAACCAAAATGGTACCATATCCACAAAGAACCAAAGCAAAATCACCTGGTGCACACAGGTCAAACTAATTTATTCTCCACTGCCGACTCTTCGGACTAAACGGTCAGATCCAAGGGTTTCACCGTTCAGGACCCCAGTCGGGATGATCGCTGGGCGAGGCACCGACCGGTCAGACAGACGGGGAAGCTGCGAGTTCAGGACTCTCTCATGCAGGGATCCCTGGTCCACCCGTCCGACCTGACGTGGCCTCGACCTCCTCACCCGTCCACGGGCGAGGATGGGTCACCCGATGAGGTCCCTGTTCGGGCGCCAACTGAAGGAAGTGACCCGATTTGGGCCACCCGGGTCACTCACGACCACCACTCAGCCTTCCATACAAATGAAGAGTTGGTCAGACAGTAGAAAATACAAACCAAGTATATTTTATTCAAGGTACACTCGAGTGGAGTCCAGTCTGACCAGCCTCCTGGGATTGCTGCAGAGGGGCTGACTTCAGCAAGCTTGACAATACAATATGTACAATTCAGAACCAATAAAGACATGCCCCAACTGGAAATTTCCAGTTGGTAGCTGGTGAACAAAGGAGATACAGAAGGATGGATTTCGATCCTGAGACCGGGCACATGCTATCTCAGAGGTCCGTAGGTCGTGCTCTACCACTGTAATCTATCAAACAGAATGCGCCCCTCATTCCCATGGTACAATGCGGGACTGATATGAGCAAACCCTGAAGAAACTGGAGCGCCAACGGCATCAGCAGTATGACCCCCTCAAAAAGCCATGCTGGAGTCAGCCCTTAAGGGTTACAAAAAACTAGTAATTACAGCTAAATATATTTTGCCAATAAAATTGTAACTGCTCTCCATGATACAAGGGAGGCATTTAATATTGTTAAACATTAAAAGATCCTGACTGTATCTCCACTGCCCCTGGGCCTTTACAGTCGCTGGAGCGCTCATTATCCAGGGTGACTAGGGCCTTGTGAGCAGGAATGTAAGGATGAGAGGAGAGAAAGGGGTGGAGTGCAGATTCTGCCATGGCAGTGGTACTTTACACACAGGAGCAATAAAGAATCTGGCATTACAATAGGGCAGGTGTCTCCAACGGCTAGCTCGTGAGCTACCAGTAGCTCTCCCTGTACCTCTGAGTAGCTCTCCTGTGTTCAGCCCAGCCTACTAATATAGAAGCTTTTGCTTGGTTGAATTATTATATGTATACTAAAATTTATTAGCATGTTCCCAAGATGAAAATGTGTCTATTTTCAAAACTCATAAGCTGATTTTCAAAATGTTTTTAAAGCTGTTGTTGAGTTGGGGAGGTTTATTACACATATTATTACCTTAATGCCAGGGGATTGCAGCTATGACGTTTATGTATTACCCATGTACAGTCATTTTAAATTCTCAAAGGATTTTTTTTACATTATTGCTAGAAACCCTGCCACATTCACTGAGGTGATCACTACTGACAATCTTGGATGGGGTGGTCACTAGTACATCACTAATATTAGCAGCTCGGGATGGTTTCCATTGAACATAAATAGCTCTGATTACAGAAAGGGTTGGAGACCCCTGCAATGGGGCCTTAGACTATGTGCATTCTGGAGTGACAAAAGAGTTTTACTTAAGGTGCTTTACATTGCCACAACATAGGGTTTCCGACTTGTCAGTGCTGTTTCACATGAGTAGTATAGAAACTGCTATATTCTTTGTTTGTGTTTCATACTGGGACAGTCTGACATTGATATTATGGCACAAGCGATCACATAATGCGCACCTCTAATCTGGGAGGCCTGAACCTGCACATTAATTAAATAGCTGTCATTGGTGCCAGGGCCCTGCCAACCTGAGCACCGAGCACATCATTGGCCAAATTATCCGTCTCAAGTCAGAACAAATGGCTTTGGAGTATCAGCGACCACACTGGCATTTTGATTAGTACTTCGTTAACCATGAGCAGCATCCTTGGTAGTCTGGAAGTTTGAGCATCATATTAGCAGAACAAGCTTTTGTTGCTGGACTTTTAACTGCCACTTGAAAGTTGTGGGTGTTATATCCCAGCAGAAAATTAAAAAAGTATGGCATTCTTCTGGGCATAGAATTCACTACGGTGGGGCATATTGAATCAGTTGGCACCACTGTGGCACAAATGATTGCCTACTTTGAATCCATTATTTGTACCAGTCACACATAGGCACACACATGATTTCCTGCTTTAGGGGAGTGTTTCAATGGAGTAAAATTTCAGAACTGCTTGTACATTAATGGCCTTTTCGACTATATGAATATGCACCAATTGGACCCATTTTTTGTAAAGTATTGTTTGGAGACATGCCCCTGCACAAAACCCATTGCAGAGGGTCAAGTTGTCTCTCTACGCTTACTTGAACTGTGCAATGCAGGGCTGCTTTGAACATTTTTGCAGGGGTGGGCTTCCTTCCTAGTTTTGCCCTGCACATAGCTTACAACTACTGCCTGACACCACTGCAGATTTGAGTTACAATTTGATTTCCAAATGAGGAATTTGAAATAGAAAGTGCATTCCCAGACCTCCCCAGGACCCAGAGGTCCAACATTTTCAAATTAGACATTTAAAAACTAGCTGTGGAATCATTTTAAAGATGCTTCTACTAGCTAGTGTCCAATCAGACTTCACACTAGGTAACAACTGAAATTCCACACTGCCACCCCTCACCAGCCCATTCCATTGCATCCTACTGCATTGGAGCATTTGTACAGGGCTAGTGCACTCCAAGGATTAGAAGGTAGCGCTGCTAAAGCTCAGGAGCTCTCCAGTGAGCTATGACTCATTGAAATTGGACAGGAAATGACACAGCAGGCTCCCAGAAAGATCCAGCGATGATTAATTGTGCCAGCACACGCTGAAGTGGCTGATACGGGCCCTCCGCTTCTGCAGCGCCTTAGACTCTGAAACCGAACATCCTGCACGCACAGCCTGTGTCCTAATAACTAGAACCAACAGCACATCAAGGACAGCGCACAGTAGCGGCATTTAAACTTGGCAACAATCGGCCTTCTCTGTTCCTACCTAGCGATTTGAAGCGAGAGAGAGTCTGTTTGATAACATTGTATTTATCTATTTCATTTTCTGAAATAGCGCCCAAGCACCCGGTGGCAGTTAAGTGCTTTGTATTCAACATTAACACAAAAAAGAACAGTTCAATGTCACAAAGCAAAAACCAAGTACTTTTAACCAGGCACGTAAAAAAAAGGCACAGCCGACCATCGGCATCTGACCTCGGCAACTAACAGACATGGAATGCCCCCCTCCGTGTGGACAAGTGTGTGCGATGCCAAACTCCTCACTTCTTCCCCTTTAAATAAACAGTGAACAGCCCAAGACAAAAGGATGAGAATTAGACAATAAATAAATAATCATAAACGTTTGTAAAGCTATAACCAATATCATGTTCGATAAGTACATTGTTTTTAATGGCAAGCAAATAAATTAAATTCATCAAAACGAAAGTGTGCATTCACAGTGTGATTCAAAGCATTACAGTAGATAGCATGTGTTTTATAATCAACAAAGTGACAGAACTCAGGACAAAATCACTACATCACAAAGTCTTTGTAACCTGTAGAAATGTGTCTGTCTGATTTTGCGCTTTATGTTCTTCAGTTTGTACCACTGCGTCACTGAAACGACCACACACCAATTCTTCCCCACTGTGGGGTATTGATGCAACATTGTCCTTGTTGTATCACACTGAGAAGGACATGTTCAATGCGCCCAGGAGGTGAAAACTTGGTACCACCTTTGCCACTGAACCAGGTTTCCTAATCCTAACTCACTGCCCAATTGGCAAATCTTGGGAATCATTCCTCACGTCGCATACGCACCCTCAAATTTTTCCTCACATCCACTACACCAGACAAACGAGATGTATCCACCTCTCCTCAGTCCATCCATTTTCTTTTTAATTTCGAGCCAGGCACACAACCAGTCCAATAGTACAAATGACTATATGCCAGTGGAGATATTCCAGTGACAAATGACGATGTGTCAGTGGAGATGTCATTCTATAGGCCCATGACATGTCCTCCACATCCATTTTCCAATCTGACTTGCTGGAAAATGCCAACTGTAACTGATCCTTTAGAGTACGATTGAACCGCTCTACCAAACCATTGCTCCTTGGATGATACAAAGAAGTTTTAACGTGTTTGATGCTATGGTTGTTTAAGTAGGTATTCATGTCAGAGGATACTACCTGGGTACCATTATGAATTACAATTTTATTTTGAAATACTTCCTAATAACTATTCTCGGCTTTACTTGAATGGCTAATTTTGGTATTGATATTATTTACAAAACTAACTTCAGACATTTAGGCATGTGGTCTATCAGAACTATGGCATACTTAGAATTGTCACCCAAACCACTTAGGGGACCAGTAATATCCAAGGTGACTTTGTACCATGGGCCATAGGGGAATCTATGGGTAAGACAGGCGATGAAAGAGTAACCTGAGATTTATCATTCAATATGCAAGGTTCACAATCCCTAAAAATATTTTTTATGGCTTTATCAATGCCGAGCCACCTAAAAATCTTCAGGCACCCTCTGTTTCATGGCACAATTCAAAATATGACCCTCGAGCAATTTCTAACACCTTTTCACTCAAAGAAACTACCAATTGACATAGTCTACGTAGAAAACCATTTTTATGTGTAAAGTGTCAATTCAGACTAAATTTGTGCATATGGCTTGGCATCTTGAGATAAATTCTTGGCGCTCGGCCAACAAACCATCTGCCCACTCATTTTTAGCTCAGTCCCCATGTAATACATCGTCCCATTGCATGGTTTGACATACTCTCTCATTGTCCACGCACTCCCACTCATGATCTTCAACCAGTGGCATCCTGGATAGAAAATCAGCAAAAATATTCCTCTTCCCGGGCAGATATTCAATGTTGCAGTTATGTTCCTGTAAACGGTACTGCCATTTAGCAATTCTAGGAGTAGCTTTTCCGCCCCTTTAGTACTGAAAAGATCAATTAAAGGTTTGTGGCTAGTACAGAGAATAAAGGGTACTCCCCAAACATACATCTTAAATGCTGCATGCCCCATCACATGGCCAAAGCATCCTTATCAATTGTTGGGTATGTGTGTTTGGCACCATGAAGAGCTCTAGAAGCAAATGCAATTACTTCTTCAATACCATTTTTTCTTTTTTGCAATAATACTGCACCTAAGTCAAAATTTCTAGCATCAGTAATGATTATGCTAGTGTCTTTATTGATGAATGGTCTCAAGGGTTTGGCAACAAATATGTCCCTTTTTATCTTATCAAAAGCATTCTGACACCCTTTATCCAATTAATAGAATGTGACACCTTTCTTTAATAAGTTCCTTAATGGGTTGTTAATACCGGAAAAATGAGGGAAAAACTTTGAGTAAAATTTAGTTTATCCTAAAATGGATATAAGCTGATCCTTGTTCATTGGGGCAATTGCATCATTGATATCTTAAATAAGTTTAACCTTGGGTTCAATATCTTTGGTAGAAACGTGATGGCCTAAGTAATCCACACTTGGTTCAGCAACTGTGCACTTGTTGCTGCGAAGGTTTAACACTCCATTCTGCGAAATTTGCAGCACACACTGTAGTCTGCAGTCGTGTTGTACTTGATTGCGACTGTAGATTAGCATGTCATTTTAGAAATATAAAACCCCATCACAATCTTTCAACATCTCCTTCATTAATCTTTGAACTACTGAGAAAGCGGACACCAAAACACAATGGGCATGCTTTTATACTGAAATGCTCCCTCAGGTACAAAGGAAGCAAGATGTCTAGAGTCTTCACATAGTACTACCTGTTGAAATGTTACAGACATTTCCAAAGTGGTAAAGACAGAAGCACCTTTAAGGGTAGACAGCATTTAAAAGATGTTAGGTAAGGAGATCCTCTCCCTGAAAAGTAATTTCAAAACATGTCTCAAGGACTTAATGCAGAGAAATCACAGACCTGCGTGACAGGGTAGACTATATGAAATGGGCCCTAGACGTCAGATCGGAGGAGCACAAATTGCTATGGCAATGAATGTGCACGCTGGAAGAACAACAGATTGATGTTCAGGCAAAACAGGAAAACTTAGAAACCAGGAGCCACTGTAACCATATACAGATCAGAGGGGTGCACGTGGGGACTGAGGGAGATGACATACTGGGGTTCACTCGAGACCTCATGCATGAAATCAGAGGCCAGTTGGACCTGCCACCCATCTGACTAAAACAAGCGCAAATGACACTATTCTCATCACCACGTGTAGGGTTTCCGGGGCATCCTCATCCGCGTCCACTTCTTTGAGGACAAGGAAGAAATCATGTGCAAGGCCAGGGGTAAAGCAGATTATATCTACAGAGGCTCAACTATCCATCTCCACCAGGACCTGGCGCAGAGACTTTAAACCCATTACGGATTACCTCCGGGAGCAAAACATCAAATGCCTGTGGCCCATCCCTCCAGCTTGATAGTCCCTTGGAAAGGGAGAACCAGAAAAGTCCGCTCCCTGCAGGAGGCCGCACGACTCCAGGAACTAATGCCGACGGGGGTAGCGCCGAGGAAGGACCTGACAGCACCACCTAGGAGAACTGACTAGCACTTAGGGTGGTACATGGTCGGTCACTCCTCCAGATCACACGGAGTCAGGCCGCCATACTCCGACTCCGCCAAAGAAGACATCATAGCTCACCTGCGGACCCTGGCCTCGCCAAACTGTCCCCCCATGGACTCCTAGCAGACTCAACACCCAGATGACAATATCTGCCTCCGTAGGTCACAGGAGTGGCCGTGCTATGAAGAAGGTCTGCCAACTTTGAACTGTCAAGACTGTGCCACAGCCTTACCCCCTTTGCTCTCCCTCTTGCTCAACCCCCCCCCGACATCCACTCTGGAGGGTCGCACTTCGACTTGAGTGGGTCGGAGATGTCACCCATGCAACACTTTTAAGGATGTTGCTCATGGCCATCTGATCTTGAAGTTATGTTTTTGGTTTACCACATGTTATCCCAGGGTGGACAAGACTGTTTGGCGGTAACGGGGATCCTAATAAGGGGGTCAATCTCAAGACTGTGCACCTACTCTAAATTCACAAATGGGAGAAATGTAAGAGGGCTTAACTCCCACAACATACAAGCCCAAATCTGGAGATACCTCACGCAACATGACCCAGACATAACTTTCCTACAGAAAACCCACCTTCTACCTAAGGACCAACACTCCATGCATCACCCATGCTACCCACACCAATTCTGGGCCCATGCTACCTGAAAGTCAGCGGGTGTCGCAATCTCCTGCAAAACACATGTGGACAAGGGACAAATGCAAGCCAGCAAAGACAAACCACCAAACCAAACAAGACTTGTAAAGCGCAGCTAATCCGGGCACTGAGGATTCTTGCTGCGGAGGCTCAGTCAAACAGCAAGGTCTTGAGTCCTTTCCTGAATTCCAGCAGCAACGGTGATGTCCAGAAGTGAAGAGGAAGATTGTTCCAGTAAGTCAAAAAGATGTGTAGTTCCTATGGGGGAGTAGCCAGGTCTCTTATATGTTGCCCTCACACACCCCGAAGGATGTCATGCTTCATCATTTGGGCTATGCTCCTCGTCGGGCCGGCGTTGCAATGCCCGACGGGCTCCCGCGAAGGGGCTCTTTTTCGGAGATCTTTTAAGAGACAGCCGTTTGGGGCGTGAGGGTAGTGACTTGAGTGTGAATTGTGATTAAAATAGGTAAAATACTGCCCTAGCGGAACTATTTTATTCGAGGGGTGTACTGACCTAGCTAAAAACATGATGCGCCCTATCTAGATATAATGCTCTTGTAGGGTCTAGTATGTTCTTACGGTCAACATGTTTCTTGCCTGCAGCCCCTAACGGGTCAAACGGCAATTCATCAGGACCAATGTGAGAGTACGTTCTACTAACTCTACACTACCATTGGGCAGGTAAACAGATAATATAAGTCACCTGCGTGGTGTACCAACTTCCAGGATGGGTGTCCTGTATAGTGAAGAGACCTAAAAAAAGAAACAAGTGATTAAAACCAGACACGGTCTGGATAGCGTAGTTCTCTTACGAGATACGAAGCGTCATGCAAGTGCTCAAAGAGCTAAAGGAAAAAGGGGGGAAACGAGGCTACATAAAGTATAGTTATTACAATTGAGTCCATTGGCCATAGTGTTTTTTCCTTATGTGCTCGTGAGTTCATGCACACCTTGGGTATCAGGGGAGCAGTGGCTGTAATTGATGACTGTGGAATTGGTGTCATGCTTTTGTATTGTGGCGTGACAAGGTATTGTTGCTTTTCACCAGGCAAGGAAAGTACAAATGCTTAGGACTACAAACCAGCGCCGACAACCAAACAGGCAAGGTAATGGCGATAGGTTATTACTTACATGGGTGGGCGCGCAACTAGCGGTGCTCCTAACCCTAGGGGTTAGGAGCACCGCTAGTTGCGCGCCCACCCATGTAAGTAATAATCTATCGCCATTACCTTGCCTGTTTGGTTGTCGGCGCTGGTTTGTAGTCCTAAGCATTTATTTAACCGCTACGAACCACCGACGTCAGCAGGATGGATTTGTACTTTCCTTGCCGTTCCTTCTAGGTCTTAGCAACGAGTGGCTTACTTCCAGGATGGGTGTCCTGTATAGTGAAGAGACCTAAAAAAAGAAACAAGTGATTAAAACCAGACACGGTCTGGATAGCGTAGTTCTCTTATGAGATACGAAGCGTCATGCAAGTGCTCAAAGAGCTAAAGGAAAAAGGGGGGGGAGGGGGAAACGAGGCTACATAAAGTATAGTTATTACAATTGAGTCCATTGGCCATAGTGTTTTTTCCTTATGTGCTCGTGAGTTCATGCACACCTTGGGTATCAGGGGAGCAGTGGCTGTAATTGATGACTGTGGAATTGGTGTCATGCTTTTGTATTGTGGCGTGACAAGGTATTGTTGCTTTTCACCAGGCAAGGAAAGTACAAATGCTTAGGACTACAAACCAGCGCCGACAACCATTTGGTTGTCGGCGCTGGTTTGTAGTCCTAAGCATTTATTTAACCGCTACGAACCACCGACGTCAGCAGGATGGATTTGTACTTTCCTTGCCGTTCCTTCTAGGTCTTAGCAACGAGTGGCTTACCTGGCGTACCCTGTACTGCCTACGACCCCTTAGCTTGGGGGTAAGTAAAAATAAGACAACGAGTTTAAGAGGGTTTAGAGACACACACTGTTGTGGGCATCAACACTTTCATGTCTAGAGCACTTTTTGAAGGGTGAAAAGCAACAATACCTTGTCACGCCACAATACAAAAGCATGACACCAATTCCACAGTCATCAATTACAGCCACTGCTCCCCTGATACCCAAGGTGTGCATGAACTCACGAGCACATAAGGAAAAAACTCTATGGCCAATGGACTCAATTGTAATAACTATACTTTATGTAGCCTCGTTTCCCCCTCCACCTCCCCCCCTTTTTTCCTTTAGCTCTTTGAGCACTTGCATGACGCTTCGTATCTCGTAAGAGAACTACGCTATCCAGACCGTGTCTGGTTTTAATCACTTGTTTCTTTTTTTAGGTCTCTTCACTATACAGGACACCCATCCTGGAAGTTGGTACACCACGCAGGTGACTTATATTATCTGTTCACCTGCCCAATGGTAGTGTAGAGTTAGTAGAACATACTCTCACATTGGTCCTGACGAATTGCCATTTGACCCGTTAGGGGCTGCAGGCAAGAAACATGTTGACCGTAAGAACATACTAGACCCTACAAGAGCATTATATCTAGATAGGGTGCATCACGTTTTTAGCTAGGTCAGTACACCCCTCGAATAAAATAGTTCCGCTAGGGCAGTACTTTACCTATTTTAATCACAATTCACACTCAAGTCACTACCCTCACCACTTACCCTCACGCACCAAACGGCTGTCTTTTAAAAGATCTCCAAAAAAGAGGCCCTTCTCGGGAGCCCGTCGGGCATTGCAGCGCCGGCCCGACGAGGAGCATAGCCCAAATAATGAAGCATGACATCCTTCGGGATGTGTGAGGGCAACATATAAGAGACCTGTCTACTCCCCCATAGGAACTACACATCTTTTTGACATACGTTACTATTGGGAGCATTGTGTAGGACCTAGTCTTAAAAGCTCCTAGTTCCTCTTCTTGTTCATAATGAAGATTGTTCCAGGCCATGGCCGCGAGGTAGGAGAAGGAGCGATTTCCGCTGTGGCTTTGACTTATGTAAAGGTGTTTGAGAGGTGAAGGGAGGCAGAGCTCTGGAGGGTTCGTGAAAGTTCAGGCGGTGGTTGATGTATGCTGCTCCTTGGTTGTGCCGGGCTTTGTAGGTGTGGATCAGCAGCTTGAAGTGGCCTCTCTTCTGAACGGGGAGCCAGTGGAGCTTCTTGAGGTGGGGGGTGATGTGGGTCCGTTAGGGAGGTCGAGGATGAGTTTGGCCGCAGAGTTCTGTATGGTCTGGAGGCTCTTTGGGAGGTGCAAGGTGATTCCTGCATAGAGTGCGTTGCCATAGTCCAACCGGCTGGTGACTAGGGCTTAGGTGATGGTATGTCTGGTGTTGATCGGGAGCCATTTGAAGATCTTACGGAGCATGCGAAGAGTGACGAAGCAGGCTGAGGAAACTAAGTTGATTTGATTTTTCATGGTGAGCTTGCAGTCCAGGATGATGCCGCGGTTGCGGGCACGGTCTGTAGGTGTGGATGAGGGTCCTAGTTCTGAGTGCAGCCAGGAGTCGTTCCACAAGGAGATGTTGTTCCAGAAGATCGGTACTTCAGTTGTTTCTGTGTTAAGTTTCATGCAGTTGTCTTTTATCCAATCGGCGATGTTCGTCATACACCTGTGGAAGTTGGCCCTTGTAGTGGAGGGCTCTTCTTACAGCGAGAGGATGAGCTGGGTGTCGTCGGCGTAGGTAAAGATGTTTAGTTTGTGGGTTCTGACGATGTTGGCCAGGGGGGTCATGTAGGTGTTGAACAGGGTGGGACCGAGGGATGAGCCTTGAATGATGCTGCAGATGATGCTCTTGTGTCCAGATGTGTAGGGAGGCAGGCAGATTCTCTGGGTTCTTCCGGTGAGGAAGGAGACGATCCATCTGAGGGTGTGCCCATGAATTCCTATGTGGTGGAGTCTCTTGATAAGGGTGTGGTGGCAAACAGTGTTGAATGCTGCAGAGAGGTTGAGGAGGATCAGGGCCACCATTTCCCCTCGGTCCAGGAGGGCTCTGATGTCGTCAGTGGTGGTGATGAGGGTGGTTTTGGTGCTGTGGTTGGCATGGAATACAGACTGGGAGATGTCCAGAAGGCTGTTATTCTCCAGGTGTTCAGTGAGTTGGCGGTTGATGACTTTTTTGAGGACCTTGGCAAGGAAGAGGAGCAAAGAGGTGGGACGGCAGTTCTTGAGGTAACTGGTGTTGGCGGACGGTTTCTTGACAAGGAGTTTGACTTTGGCATGTTTCCATTCATCTGGGAAGGTGGGCGTGGCAATGGATGCATTGAAGATGGTGGTGAGTTTGTTGCTGATCAACTTGCTCCCAAGGTTGAAGATGTGGTGGGGACAGGGGTCCGTAGGCGCTCCTGATTGGATGGAGTTCATGATGGCAGTAGTGCTTTGAGTAGTGAGCTGGTTCGAGGGGGTTAGCAGGTGGTCGTGGTTTGCCTCTGTGGGAGCAATGAGGCTGAGTATGTCGGCGGCGCTAGGTTGTGGTTCGAAGTTTTGTAGATGTCGGAGATCTAGTCATGGGAGAAGTCTGCCAGGGTGTCGCAGAGTTCCTATTAGGAAGTGATGATGATGTTCTCGGAGGCTGAGTGATTGGAGAACTCTCTGACGATTTTGAATAGTTCTTTACTGCGGTTGGCGCTGGCATCAATGTAGTTGGCAAGGGCGCTCCTTTTCGTCTCTCTCAGGAGTTGGTGGAATTGGTTGAGCGATGCTTTGTAGGACGTTCGGTCTGTGGTGTCCTTGCTGGTGCACCACCTTCTCTCCAGTTGTGTTTTGTTGTTCTTAGTTCCGTGGTGTACCATCTGGCCTGCTTGGAGGGTCTCTTCAGTTTAGTGGGCTTGATAGGGGCGACTGTTGGCCAATCGGTGTTCCAGGCGGAGAAGTTCTTGACAGCCTGTTCTAAGTTAGTTGTGGTGTCCGGGTAGGAGGAATTGAGGGCATCAGTCCATTTGCTCTCTCATAGTTTGTTCCAGCTTCGGTGAGGAGTGCTGGGCAGTTTGGTGGTGGTGCCATCGCAGGTCCCCCTGACACCACCACCAAACCGGCAAGTACCCCTCACTGAAGCTGGAACAAAGTATGAGAGAGCCAATGGACCGACACTCTCAATTCCTCAGTGAAGATGGGGACGAGTGTGTGTCCAGAGATGTGCATGGGGTTGGTGACTAGTTGAGTGAGAACAAGGGTGTTCATGCTTTCAAGGAGTTTGGTGGCATTGGTGTCGTTAGGGTCATCGAGGTGGAACTCGAGGTCTCTGAGGAAGATGTAGTGCTTGGATTCGATGGCGAGTGGGGCGATAAAATCGGGGATGGTGTCGCAGAAGCTGGGGTGGGTCCTGGAAGTCTGCAGGTGAGCGTGCCACTGATGATGGTTTTGCCATCGGTGTGGAGCATACAGTTGAGGTGCTCCATGATCGGGGTGGTGTCGTCTGTGGTGGTGGTGCAGTGGATGGTTTCCTTGTGGATGATAGTGATCTTGCCTCCGTGTTTGTTGACACGGTCTCGATGTGTTATCTTGCATCCCTCAGGTGTGGATAAAGCAATATCGGGCACTGATGCAGGGTTGAGCCATGTATCGGTGAGGAAGACAATGTCAGGTATGAGGGAGGAGATGGTGTCCCAGATCTCAGTGACATGTTTGCAGAGAGATTGTACGCAGAGCAAGAAGCAGTGGTGCTCTTCTAAGGTGGCAGTGGTTGGTGTGGTAGTGGATACCATAAAAGCAGGTGCTCCGGTGTTGCAGGCGAAGAGGCCATGTTGGCAGGCAAGAGGTCCTACCATAGATCGAGGCGCAGTGCGGCAGCAGTGGTTGTTTCGGGGTTAAGGGCTCTGTGGTGGTGGTGTAGCTTCGAGTGGCGTGAGAGCCAGGGTTCCTGGAGCTGGGTGGTGTCCAGGTGTGAACTGGCGCAGACGGGCTTGTCTTAGGTGCGCTGGTGGTGTGCCCGTTGTGCGGCCATTCTGCGGCGTACATTAAATAGGTCCTGGGAGGAGGGAAGGGCTCTGGGAAGGGGGTGGGAGAGATCGAACAAAACTGCAGGAAAAACGAGCGGCGGCGAGAATATAGAGAGGACAAAACAAACACCAGTAACATGATAAAGCAAACAGGTGAACAGCTGTGGGGCTGAGTTAAACTAAAATTAACACAATATACACAAAGGGGGCTATGAATACAGTATTAAGCTATGCAGAAGGAAAAATATACTGATAAGGCTGGATACAGTTAGTAGGCTAAAGATGCAAAGTTGTAGAAAAATGGCTACGCAGACATCAGAAAGTGAGGCGGTAAAACAGGCAGCTGAGGGAGCTGGCATGAGGACCAGCTCCTCAGGGAAGGGCGCTTCCTTAAACTCCACTTGGTCAGAGAGAGAGCTCCCCTCACACTCCTCAATCTATACGCCCCTAACACCGCCCAGGACACCTTCTTATGCACTCTCTTCAGGGACTACCAGCAGGACGCTAACTGGGACATAATATTGACTTTAGCCTGGTGGGGTGGACGTGTCCCAAGATAAAAGCCAGAACTCTTAGGGAGTTGGGGGTTGGGGGGTGATGTCTGCCATCCCTCGGAAAGAACTCACTGAACTAGGCTTGGAGGACGCCTGTCGTTACCTCCACTAGGGACTACTCCTACTACTCTCATGTACACAATTCCTATTCCTGAATCAATCATCTCTTGGTGTCCCATTTGCTCCTGCGACGGTTGGTCTCCGCAGAGATTTCAGTTCTCTATATGCGACCATGCCCATGTGAATCTGTACTGTTCAAGTGGCCGCACCCCCCCCTAAGAGCTACACACGATGGCATCTAAAACCCATCATTCTGCGTGACCCAGTCAACAGGGAACAGTGGCCTTGACCATGACGGACTACTTCACCATGAACTCTCAACTAGACAACCCCCCCTCATGTTCTGTGGGACACCTACAAGGCAACGATATGTAGCACCTTCTTTACTTTTGAAATCGACAGAGCCAGCTCGGATGTTTGAGTCCACCCTTACCACTGACATAAAAGCATGGAACACGAAGATCATCACCACCCTTCCAGGGCGACACGTAGACAAATGGCCCCACTATGCAGCCAACTTAGAGCATACAGAACGAATCGGGTGGAGTGCTCACTCCTATGTCTGAAGCAGAGCTTCTATGACAAGGGGGACAAGGTCAGTACTCTCCTAGCGTGTAAGCTCCGCTCCCAACAAGCAAAAGCTCACATAGCTCACATCCAATGACGGGATGGCACCTGGGTGACTAGGGAACCAGAGACCATTACCAGCAAGGAACGGAAACCCCTCAAGACATACAGACATACTTGTCCTCTGCAAATGGGACCCCCTACATCATACGCATCGGGACCTCCTTGAGGCTTCGAATGACCCCACTCATATTTGTGAAGCACTCCTGACGCTCCCCAAGGGGAAAACCCGAGGCCTCCCCATCACATTCTATAAAGCCATTCTGCCCTTACTCCTGGATCACCTCACCCCGCTCTTCAGCTCCTTCACTGCAGTTACAAGCTTGACCCCCAGGATGTGCGAGGTAGAGCTCATACACATTCTATAAACCCTGGAAAGACTCTACTAGTTGCGCCTCCATGCCAAGCTGTATGCTAAAGTTTTGGCACGCCGGATGGAAACCCTGCTACCTAGCCTGGTCGACCTGACCAAGTGAGATTTATCTGCCACTGACAGGGAGCAGACAACGTTAGACGCCTGGTGCACCTGGTCGAAGAAGCACACAAACCAAGCATAATATCCCTTCCCTACTTCTCTCCCTAAATGCCAAGAAGGCTTTCGACTGGGGCAGCTGGACTTTCTTAATGACAGTCCTACGCAAAATCGCACTGGGGCCCAAAATAATGAACAGGATCACGGTGGCCACCACATGCATATGCCTCAATGGTCAGCTCTCTCCACCCTTCCAGATAGAGTGGGGCATGAGGCAGGGATGCCCTACCCCTTCTCCTATTTGTCCTCGTGCTGAAACCTCTAGCCATCCGGATTAGAGATACTCCAGAAATTTTGGGGATCCCATTTTGGGGGGACTAGCCACAAGGTACACCTGTTTGCAGACAATCCCCTTCTAACCCTGACTGATCCTTCGGGCTCACTCCTAACGGTGGTCCTCGCACTGGACAGCTTCGAGAAGGTCTCCGGTTTCAAAATCAACATAGGAAAATACCAGGCCCTGAACCTCACTATCCCAGGGGACCTCCATAACCACTTTTGTTTTTTATTTATTTATTTTTCCACAATAACAGATTACAGTGCAATGGAATGGTGCTGTTAGTACTCCCTTGTGTTTACATCAAAGAACAAAACGCTTGCCAGATACATCACATACAACGATATTCAGCATGTCTGGCTCACCAGACCCTGGCGTTCAACTTGTGTCTCATATTATTATTTGTTTACGTGTGAGGAAGTCTCACCTATGGTGGTCTCAATTAATATGTGGATGCAGTTCACAGGGTAGACGTTTATGCGGCATGGACCAGTGGAGAGATGCAGTGTCGTTTGAAATCGCAATCCAGAGGGGGTGATGCTCTTTAGTAAGGAGAGCTTCCATCTCCAGTTGTTCACTCCCCAGCTTTTCATGGTGGCCTGGCTGCTTT
Source organism: Calotriton arnoldi (assembly GCA_963921515.1). Lineage (NCBI taxonomy): Eukaryota > Metazoa > Chordata > Amphibia > Caudata > Salamandridae > Calotriton > Calotriton arnoldi. The sequence continues at coordinate 517,881 of CAWUFW010005477.1, read as the reverse complement.
TTTGCTTCTGATTTGGCAAGATATTCATCGCATATTGCCCCACTCGTACCCCTCCATCCTCTCTGTTTGTTGCGTGTCATGCTGCCCGCCTCTGCCGTGGCCCATTTATTGATGTCCAGCAGCCAGTCCTGCACCGCCGGTAGTTGGCTAGCTTTCCATGCCTTTGCTCTTATATAACTCAGGGCTAGGTCAATGAATCTATGTACATATTTACCTTTAGACAGGCATGTCATCAGTCTTAGCAGACATATATCAGGAGCGTTCGGTATTATCCATCCTACTATGTCTGATATTATCTTCATCACTCTCTCCCATGTCGGGCGCAGCACTGGGCATGCCCACACCATATGGTAAAATCCTGCCTCTAGCTGTCAGCATCTTGGGCAGGCCGAAGAGGTCCCCCGTACTTGCGGTACAAGCGTTTCGGGGTAAGGTAGGTTTTGTACAGGTAATTAAATTGCATGTAAGGGTACCCTGCAGCAAGGCCAACACCTGCAGCTCCTCTCTCCCCTGCCTTCACGGAGTATCAGTTGCATGTACTATGGCATTATATGTAAGTAAGTGGCCTGCATTATGTCCATGTGCTACTTGCAACTCTTGATAAGTTTGCAACCTAGCTTCCTCATATAACTCTCCAATCTGTGTGATTCCCTCTTCCTCTCAGGGTCTCACCTCGTGGACCTATAGAGTCTCAACCAGCTCAGAGAGGGCCCATCACTCAAACTCACGTGCATATAAGGGTGGAGATCCACGGGTGCGTGGCTAGCAAGCCATCATGGCGGACTTGAGCAGCTAGAGCTCCGTCAGCAATCCCTCAGTTCTCCTGTTAAAACTCCTGCATCTGAGCCATCCACGCACGTGAAGTGCAAGGGATTACTAGCACTTGGCCACGGTCCCGCAGAAGCCGTGGGACCGAGAGAACCTAGCGACAACTGTGATAGCAGTCTGCGGCCTACACAATCAGGTCGTGAATGCGTGCGACGGTCGGGAGAAAGCCGCTGCAGCTGATGCGGTACCCAGAGCTGAGGCGGGACATGGCCGACACCGACGACATGGCTGCAGGTGATGGTGAGGCGTGCCTGTTGGCTGCCGGCGGTGCTCCATAAGTGACGTATGCCCTGGTTGGCGGAGACCCGACGGCAGGCATATACTCGCGCTCCCCGCTGGGAGCCTCGTGGATAGAGCCCAGGCCGCGCGGAGCGACATCCCTGCTTGTATCATGGCAATAGGTGAGAGGCTACGCGAGGGGGAAGCCAGGGAGCCCACATTGAAACCCACAGCGGTACCCCGCCGACGGTGAGAACAGGAGACATTAAGGCACCACCGGCGCGGTGGTGAATGGAGCCCAGCGCCCGCGGGTCAGGCCCTGTAAGAACAAGCGGGCGAGCGATATCCAGGCGAGGTGCATGACTCCTTGAAATAAATTTGCAGGGGTGAGATGCGCTGCGGCAGTGTCCCAGCCGAGGCCTGGAAACCACGTGTGGAGAAGGATCTCGTTTCAGGCCTAGTACCAGCCTACAGAATACCGGCTGAGCAGCGGGACCCACAACGCGGCCTAGCAGGAAATCGAGGTGGGGCCATCGGGAGCGGGTAACAGGGCTGTGTAGCAACCGCCTGGCCAGTGTGTCTGCCAGCAACACTGTCAGGTGAGCCCGGGGGCCAGATCGGGCCCAGCCCCTGGCAAGGGGACACCCAGTGGTTAGACCTACAGTCACTAGAAATATAGCCTGCCTCCCTGGGAAGAGCTCACCGCGATGAATAGGCGCTATCTATACTCACAGGGTCACAGAGGAAGCATCCCATGAGTTAAAAGCGCCGCCTCACTCCCGGGGAAACCTAGTGGGGGCGCACCTCCGCAGAGAGGCCCTTGTCGCACCACGCCCCGGAAAAGTAGCCGCAGTTGGAACATTGCTCTATGGAGAACCTGTAATGGATCTATTGCCTGACGCATTGAAATTCAGTCTAGCCACGCAGCCAAGTTGACGCGCAACACACACTTTCACATAGTAACTGTCCGCTTGTGGTGAATGCCTTCAGCACAGCAGCTAGCAATGGGCTGGCTGCGCACAAACGCTCAGAAGAGCAGCATGCGTAATGGCAGCTCGGAGCCAGTACGCACAGAGGGAGACGAGACCGGCGCCACGCCACATGCAGCACTTGCTGCCAAGCTTGACTCGGTGCAGGCGGTGGTGGAAAAGATCGGGGCCGCAATGGACCAGACAAGGTCCTACCTTGAATCCAAGATCGATAAGGTCACCTCGGACTTTACTCAACTGCGCACTGACCACCATAAATTAGTTGAGAGGGTTCATTTGCAGGATCAGTCTTTAACAGAGCTGAAACCCATCACCCAAAGCCACATCGCGGCCCTGCAGGACATTCTAGACCGTATGCATGCACCGGAAGACAGGGTCGAAGATGCGGAGGGGCGTTCTCGCCGCAATAACGTCCGAGTGGTGGGCCTCCCGGAGGGAGAGGAAGGGCAAAACCCAGAAATCTATGTTGTGCGCTGGCTCTAAGGTATTCTGCCGCCAGGAACACTGTCGCCACACTTCGCAATTGAAAGGGCGCATCGAGTGCCGGCCCACAAACCTCCACCAGGGGCCCGACCACGACCGTTCCTTTTCAAACTCCTCAATTACAGAGACAAGGACGTGGTGCTACGAGAAACCCGTAAGATTACAGATCTCAAGGTCAGCGGAAGTTCGATCATGGTATTCCCAGACTACACGGCACAGGTGCAGAGGCGGAGGAGCACTTACACAGCTGTGAAACGCCAGCTCCGCGAGCTAGAACTCACCTACTCCCTGTTGTTTCTCGCCAGACTGAGAGTAGTGGTGAAAGCTGTGGTCCGCTTCTTCGGTTCGCCCGCCGAAATATGGGACTGGTTGGAGGAGTCAGGGCTGTGGACAGGGCCCAGACCCTCTGCAGCGGAACCAACTAAGACACCTGGCAGAAGGAAAGGCCGAGTGGCAAGCGCGGGAAACCCGGGAACACAGCTTTAGTCACAGCAGCTCCGAACTCGGAGCAGAGGAGAATGGAACGTTAGGGCGCCTTGGAGTCAGCTGCGGCACTTGGGACTACGATACAGCGAGAAGACTGGGATGCGTGCTCCTCTGGGTCGATGACAGCTAGCAGCTCATCGTCCCCCAGGCCTGACGACCTGGACGACACGCAGCTGCCCGATGTCACTCCGCAGACTGCCAATGACATTATATGACTGAGTACAAATTCTGTGTATCGAGAAAGTGGCTTCTCACGCAAGTAGAGACTTCATTGCTATGTTCTGCTGAGGTGTCGGTTACACATGTGAGCAATGTTAAATGATGGTACCCCAGCTGCTCGCGCGCACACTCCACACGCAAATCCATGAACAGCGATACACGCGGCTCACAAATGTATACCCTTGCATGCTGGCTGGGAAGGCGGGTGGCAACACTTTGATATAGAGGGACAACTAAACTTCGAAGTCAGCCACACACCACACATACCCCTACCAGCCACTACACTGGAATAGTTACTGCCATAGTTGGGCACAAAAGTTTGGACAGACGTCACCGCAGAGTACGCCCCCAACAGTTATAAATGTTACTGTTCAAGCTTATGCTTTTGGTTTTAGCAATGCCTGTCCAGGGACCCCAAATGCTCCACATATTCCGTCCTGCTCTGCTCGCCCCAGGATCCCCTGAAGGACGCAACAACCAGACATGACACAAGTTAACACGATCACGTGGAACAAACGCCGTATGCACGCAGATACTCAATATTTTCATATCTACAGCGTCACTCAGCCATCATCACCTTACTACAGGAAACACATATGTCGCACACTGAATTGGAACAGTTGCGCAGGAGGTGGAGAGGCCAGGTTTCGGTACCACTTACTGAGCACACTTGCGAGGCACACTGATATGGATAAGAGCTGAAGTCCCGTTTATTCACGAAGGGGACATAATCGATGCGGAGGGCAGATACACATTCGTGAGAGGGCGGTTAAATGGTCAAAAAATACTGATAGGCTCCATCTACGCCCCAAACATAGACTAAGCCTCTTTTCTCTCACGTTTGTCAGGGATACTGGCTCAGTGGAATGGAATCCCGTGGTTGGTGGGAGGGGACTTCAATTCAGTGCTCAGTGTAGACTTAGACAGATCATTCCCACCACTCAACAGAATCCCTGCCACATCCAATGCGCAAGCCCTGACAGACTGGCTCATGCACTGGGCACTACTAGATATATGGCGTACCCTCAATCCCAGGACACAGGTTTATTCGCATTATTCTGCAGTGCATGGGCTCCATGTGCAACTTGACAGGTTGGTGGGATCACAGTGGCTACTCTCCTTAGTTAAAAAGATAGAGTACCTAGACCGGACCCATTCCGATCATAACCCCCTGCTGATGCAGCTTGTCTGGGAAGTGGACCGTCCCCTGATCCCCACGTGGCAACTCCAGACTAATGCACTAGAAGACCCAGTGTTTCGCTCATCACTGGGGACGGCAACTCTCGCATGTTTTGAATCAAATGAGGATACGGCCAGGAACGCGCTGATAGAATGGGAGGCATTCAAAGTAACGATAAGAGGGCACTGCATGGGAGCCACGTGGAATGTCCGTGTTAGAAATGGGATTTCTGGTTGGCTAGGGCATGCACCTAAGCCAGGCAGAAACCACCACTCTAGTCAGGGCAAGGGAGTTACACGCTTAAGATAACCCCTGCTCACCCCCTTGGTAGCTTGGCAGAGCAGTCAGGCTTATCCCAGAGGCAATGTGTAAGGCATTTGCGCAACACACTCATGCAGCAGTGACACACTAGGCACACCACAAAAGAAACTCCACACAAGGTTATATAAAAGATAGCCTTTGTAAAAACACATTAGAATGCAATCACATATATACACTGTGCCACCTGGCACTAGGTATTACTTCACAGGGGATTATATACATTACAGGGCCAATCGGGCCACTGTCATTACCATTAGAACATACAAGTAGTAAAACAACCAGTAACTACTGGTAAAGGCACTTAGCATAAATGCATTATGCATAAATCACATTAGGCATACATCCTATGGTAGCAGTGCACCACAGTGGCACTTAGCATAAACACATTATGCATAAATCACAGTAGGCATACATCCTACGTTAGCAGTGCACCATAGTGGCACTTAGCATAAACACATTATGCATAAATCACAGTAGGCATACATCCTACGTTAGCAGTGCACCATAGTGGCTCTTAGCATAAACACATTATGCATAAATCAGATTAGGCATACATCAGGGTCCCATCCTTACTGTGCACCCATTGGGAACCTCAGCCCATCAACAGGCATATTACCCCTCAGTGTCGTTGTCCCCAAATCAGGACACTCTCAAGCGGGGGCCCTGTCCTGGGTTCATCCCGGAATGCTCCTTGTCCCCCAAAGTCAGGACTCACCTAACCTGAGGCCTTCAAACTGGCCCCCTGGCTACCGATGCAGCCAACACAACGTACGTAAGGCCAAAAGGGGCGGGGTGCAACTTTACCCTTGGTACTTAGCCCAGCATACAGGCAAACATCAGCTGGGCCCGATTGCACTTTGCACCCCTTCCGTGGTGCGCCAGAGTAAACCACTGGCTAGTAGCCCCCAACTAGGTGTCTCCTCTGCCCCTTTTGAGGGCACACGACCCGCACCCCAGAGGCCCAGGAGCAAATGCAGCCTATCGGAGTGAAGGACAACCACGTACCTCCCTTAGGGTTGTAGAACGAAGAGTAGCTGTCCGTGCACCCACGCGGCAGCTGCAGGCAGCCGAAGTTCCTTGTGTCTCCACCGACCTCTCCTCTGCCGAAGCTTTGCCCAGTTAGCGGGGGGGCCTCGCTCGGTCCTCCCCACGTGTTGGGATGTTGTCAGGCCTCCCGATGGCCACGACAAAGGTACTGCGGCCTCGCGGCCCTCTTTCCAGCCGGCCCGCCTTCTTCTACTCTCGGCGGCTACAGGCTCTCCCTCGCTGGAGAGGAGGGGCCGCCCGGTGTGGGTGAATGGATCCTGCCTCCAACCAGCTGAGGAAACCCGCGGGGCTCTCACCGGCACAGGGCCCCGCCCAACTCCAGGCAGAAGGCTTGCCTGGCTTCCGGGTTGCGGTGACAGGTTCCTCCCTGTGCCAGTTTAGGTGGCCTGCGGGGCTCTCCCCTTCCTTCTGGGAGCCCCGCCCATGTCCAGGCAGAAGGCTTGCCTGGCTTCCGCTTTGTGGTGCGGCCGTTCTCGCCGCTAGAAGTTAGAACCCTCTCCTTCTCCAGATGCGGTGTAGCAGCCCGGGGCCACTCAGCAGAGCACCGGCTGCGCACACCACAGGAAAACAGTGATAGGCCACCAGGGAGAGGGGGAGCACTTCCCCTGGCTCAGCTCCCCTCTCCCGTCCCTCAATCGCCACAGGCAAGGGCGGCGCGGTAATGAAAAGTGAAAGCGCTTCACACATGCCTCCACCCTTAGGTCATAGAGCAGATGAGAGAGCACCCTTGAGTGCTCCAAACACTTCCCTTCAAAATAATAACAGGAAGGATAACAGTCCTTCTTGTTCTCCAGGCAGGAGCAGCGCCTGCAGGTTAATTCACCCCTCACAGCAGGTCAGCATATAGAGTAAAGCTGGGCCCCGGCAGGCCAGCTCACAGGGCCCTCCAGCAGAGGGGGAGTCCTTCGTGGCGGTTCCTCCTGGCACCCGGCAGTCCTACCGCTCCAAGTCAGCACACAGCACACTTTCATGGGGTCACAGCCCCAATACTTATACCACAAATGTCTTTGTTCCAAGGGCTCTGCACCCAGTCCAAACCAGTTCTGGGGGGCACTCCAACATTTGTTTACTGTGCACAACAGTCCCCATTGACAGAGTAGGTCCTGGCCCCAGACACACCACAGAGGGGTGGAGCCAGCATTGTACAAGGCAGGCACAGGCCTATTCAGGGTCAGGGACTACTCCTCCCACTACTCCAAATGTAGATCTGCCTATTCAGCCTAGCGCTGACTCACCTAGCCCCTCTGGAGCCACTGCACCTCCCCAGTCCCTGTCACTCCAGAGCCAGACATGCAATACACATCAGGCAGGCACAAAGACACCTAGGGCCTGATTCACAGAACTAACTTACGTGAAATATGTAAAGTTAGTGATTTTCGGTATTCACAGAATACACTTACCACTACTAACTTTATGTCCGCTCCCGGGCCGGAGATTCCGGCCCTGTGGCGGAATTTCCGCCTCTGGGACGGAATTTCCGCCTCCGGGCCGGAATACCCTCATTTAGGCCGTTTGAGCATTGAAACGGCCTAAATGAGGGTATTCCGGTCCGGAGGCGGAGATTCCGGCCCAGAGGCGGAAATTCGCCACAGGGCCGGAATCTCCGGCCCGGAGCGGACATAAAGTTAGTAGTGGTAAGTGTATTCTGTGAATACCGAAAATCACTAACTTTACGTATTTCACGTAAGTTAGTTCTGTGAATCAGGCCCATAGCACACAGAAATGTCAACTTCTAAAAGTGGCATTTCTAAAATAGTGATAATAAATCTGCGCACACCATTACGCAGCATTTATTACCACTATTCCAAACATACCAAACTTGATCCCGCTACTCCTCTCAGATCAGGAATTACCACTGAGACACTTATCAGGGAATCCCCAATGCATTCCTATGAGAGGGCAGCCTCACAGTAGTGAGAAACCAAAATGGCTGTTTGTCACTACCAGGACATGCCACACAGTTAAGGCACAGGTCCTACCTTTTTTCCTACAGCGCACTCTGCCTATAGGGCTAGCTAGGGCCTACTTTAGGAGTGACTGATATGTAGAAAAAGGGGAGTCACAGATGTGGCACCCACTTTATGTGCCACGTCACAGCGGCAGTAAACTGCGCGCACAGGCCCTGCAATGGCAGAGGCCTGAGACAGGTTTGAAAGGTTACTTTGGTGGGTGGCGCAAGCAGCGCTGCAAGCCCACCAGTAGCATTTAATTTACTGGCCCCGGGTATATGAGATACACTTTACTGGGGACTGATAGGTAAATTAAATTCGCCAAACAGGTGTAGACCAATCTTACCATGTTTTACCATAGAGAGCACATGCACTTTACACTGGACAGCAGTGATAAAGTGCCCAGAGTCCTAAAACCACCAACACCAGGTCAGAAAAAATACCAGGAGGAAGGCAAAAAGTTCAGGGATGACCCTGCAAAAAGGGCCAAGTCCAACAGTCCGCAAACAATTGTCTGCCTCCCTTGCAAAAATAGAATCTCAATTACTGCGGTACGAGCGGGAGGGGACGTGCAGAGACCCACAGCACTTGGAGGCACTGCGTGCAGAACACCCTGAACATCTAGAGCGCCTCCGATGCCACAACTACACAGCACACACAGCCTGCACGCACGCCATGGCTGACCGGGCAGGTCGACTGCTCGCTTGGCTGATAAGACAGGAGCACGCCCGCACGCCGATAGGGGCACTGTGGACAACCACGGGGCTTATACTATATACGCAACGCGAAATACATATGGCCATGAGGCAGCACTACACACAGCTGTATCAGTCCCGGGGGTGCTGTAGTGAGTGAAAAGGTTCCTGGACCTCCTACAATTACCTACGGTGATGGATGAACTCAAGGAAACACTCAATGAGCAGATCTCGTTAGAGGAGATCGGAGATGCCATAAAGTCACCGGGCAATCACCAGGACCGGATGGCCTACCGGCAGAATATTATAGGGGGTACCGTGAGTCACTCAGGCAACGGCTCCATACTCTATATACCACCGCTGTGGGGAGGCGGCAATTTCCCCCCTCCGTGCGAGAAGCACATTTGGTATCCTTAGTAAAGCCCGACAAAGACCCCATGGAAGTGGGTTCATATAGACCCCTCGCCCTACTCAAAACCGATTACAAGATATTTGCAAAGATATTGGCGGACATACTAACACAGGTGGTCCCCACGTTAGTCCACGCGGATCAGAATGGCTTTGTGCCATCTCGTAGCACTTCCATCAATCTGCGGCATTTTTTAGAGTGGCGACGGATTCTGTGCAAGAGTGGCCGAGGGCCGGTTGTCTCATATTAGACCTGGAGAAGGCCTTCGACTCCTTAGAGTGGGACTACCTCTTTGCGACACTCGAGAAATACGACTTAGGTCCAGTGTTCCTTCAATTAACACGCCTGCTTTACACTGACCCATCTGTCAGGGTTAAAATGGGCCCCTACATTTCGGATTCCATTCCAGTGCGGAGAGGAACTAGGCAGGGGTGCCCTCTGTCCCCCCTCCTCTTCGTGCTTGCAATAGAGCCGCTAGCAGAGGCAATACATACCCAACTGGGAGACGGTATCCCTCTGGGAGATGCCACACACCAAGTATCACTCTATGCCGATGATCTCCTCATTTACATTAGGGACATTGAGAAGGTCCCTAGTCAACTGGCACAAATATTGCAAGACTTCGCCACACTCTCTGGGCTCAAGGTAAACGTGTATAAGTCCTGCATATACTCGTTTGGCGGAGGGAACCGCGATCCGGGTCTTATCATCAACGATAGGAAGGTGCAGTGGAGAGAAGACACGTTCCGTTATCTGGGCATCCGGATCTATCGCCATCCGAAAGATCTGTTCAACAGGAATCTAGGCAGAGCGTTGATGGCCATCAGGTCACAGATGCAGTTTTGGGGCACACTTCCACTTGCCGTAACGGGTAGAGTGGCACCTGCCAAAAATGGTAATCCTCCCAAGGCTCTTATACTACTTCACAAACCTACCTGTATATATCCAAGCTACCTTTTTTGCCACATTAGAGAAGCTGGTAAGAGACTTCATCTGGGGCAGCACCAGACATAGAGTGGCACTAAGAAAGTTGTACTTACCAACGGACCAGGGCGGTTTAGCAGCTCCTTGCTTCGAACACTACTATTTAGCCGCTCAACTGCAGTGGATAGCACGGTGGCTGTCTGACCGACATCGCGGGGACACAGCGACCACACAGCCACCCTACCCATTGGAACGGATTGTCAGGCTCTTCCACCCTGGCACAAAGACGAGGCCTCCAGAACCCCTGTTACTCACTGTGGCATTCAAATGCTTTCGCAGGAGTCTCTACATAACTCGGGGCATTATCCCGTACGCACCAGCGATACCCTTAGAGGGGGCCCCTAGTGGTCAGGCAGTGATCACAGCGCATGCAATCCGGGAATGGCAAGAGGGGGCATCCAAACACTCGGGGATCTGTACCGAGAGGGGACGCTTATACCATATACATCTTTGGTAGAGGAGGAGGGGCTTCCACCAGGGCAGTTCCTAATACACCATTCACTGATAGCCACACTCACGGCCAAGTGGGGCGACATCACCACAGAGCCACAATCGCACCTCACCATGCAATACTTACATGCTATGGGGCAGGGTAGACACCTCACATGGTGATTCGCGGCCTCGCTCAGGACCCACGCGGCGGTAAGCCTGGACTCACTCCGCTACAACTGGGAACAAGACCTAGGCCGTCAGTTCGCAGACACAGAGTGGGCTTGGGTGCTAGGAAGTCCAACAAGCATCCCCAGGAACATGCGGTTCCGACAAATCCAGTTGTACATAATTCAAAGGGCATATCTCACACCTGTCAAAATTAATCAGTACTTCAATCATGAGGACGCTGCATGTCCGAGATGAGCTGAGGGCCGATTTGATACACATGCTCTGGAGGTGTGCCCGGATCGGCGCATACTGGAGGGAGGTAGCTACTATATTACACACCTGTACTGGTCTTCTCTTTTTGCCGATGTGAAGTCCGAGACGGGAAAGTGCGAGTGAGAATTAAAAATAGCTGTAGGCCATCCACAAGATATCCTTTATTCACTGGGTTTCTATGCTATAATAAAACCAAGGACTGTAAAGTCGTGGCTGGAGTGGGGAAATGTATAACCTCTTGAGCTCCAAATAGTATGTGTGCAGTGAATGGGGTCAACATGTTTCATGCCTGTTTAAAGTCCAAGGGATCTCGGCATTTCGTCAGGACCAAGGGATCCGCGTCTACTCAAACAGGGATGGATTGAGTGTGTGTTTTAGTGTGTGAAGTGACGTACCCTGGTAGCTGGACTCGTGATGTGGACCAGCACAAGTAAAAAACAAGGTACCTTCTGGATACACCTACAGGGGGGGACTACTGGCCCCCTCGTGTCGTTCCGGGCATTCGCACAGTGGCGAGAGAAGGAGCAGCTATTTGCGCTCCTCAAGGTATGCGACCTACCCAGGCCCGGTAGACACGGAAAGTCTCCAAAACTCACAGAAGCATTCCTCTCAGAGAAGCGGCTCTGAAGGTGACATACCAATTGTGCCTGACCCGGACTAGCTGTTTCTCATGTACCCCAATGCTCCCAAAACATGCTAATTTGGCACAAAGAGGTGGACACTTTTTTACACATCTGGTAGTCCTGCTCAGTGATTCAAACACACTGGAAAGAAATCCTAGGACATATCAGAGAGTTCTGGGGTACCCTATCCTGCCTGATCCCTCTAGCTGGGTCCTAGGCCTGAAACCCATCACCAACACCCTAACACATCATGTTGAGCGTGGCCAAACAGCTCCTGGCACTTTATTGCAAACTACCAGAACCCCCTCCTCTTGCATCCTGGTTCAATAGCTCTGGCAGATCCTGGCAAAGGAGCAACCAACCCACAAACTCTCCCACACAAAAAGAGATTCACTTACCGATGGCGTCCCTTGATTGACTACCTCTCTAAATTAGACTACATGTAGTTCCAGCCTCCATGCTTTCGGGTCCTACATTTGACTAAACAATGTGTTCTCCCCATCAACTCTCTCATCCTCCCTCCCTCCCCCCACCTCACTCCCCCATTCCAGTGTTTGATGCTGCCTCCCTCACTTCCACGGGCTCCCTTGGTACAGCTTTGTTTTGCCTTCCCATGTTATTACCCGCACAGGGGCAGGGTTGCCTCCTCTCATACACTGATACTCGGATGTATGCCCTCCTGAGGATATCCACCATTGCCGTCTGGACACAGCTATTGTATAACTAAGTTGTGTTTAAAATTTAAATCGCATTTATATAGCACCTACTACCCCTGATGAAGTGTTGAAAATATCATGTGTATCATGTGCTTGAATGTTGCACACTCTATTAAAAATTGGAAAACCCAATAAAGATATTTCTAAAAAAAAAAAGATATTGGGTAATGATTCCCTATTTACCAAGAGGCTCTGGTTTAGGTCTTGCAAATCTACACACAAATATATAGAAGTGTCACCCTTGTGTGCTAAAACAATGGGAGCAAGCAGTCGGACCCCTCAATTGATTCAATTACATTTACAATTTAGAGAGTTTGCCAAATTATTTGCATGTGACCTCTTGGAGATAAAGATACTCTGAGCATTTAGTGCACAACTGGCATAGCTTGTTTCTTTGAAATGATTCTGTGTTGGAACCCAAGTTGTTTGAGAATAGAGCAGTAAATGTCTTTACCCACTGACTCACAATACAACATTCATGCATGTCATTTTGGATTTGGATACATCATAACTAGGGTGGTTCGAGACCAAAATCACATCTAGCTCCCCTTGATCATTCCAACCCAAAGATTGCAACGTAAATGATACACATAGCTTTCTTGCCTTCAAATTTCGAAACACACTTCAGATTCCCCTTGGACCTCAATTATTTTCCAACCATAATCAAAAATCTTGATGCTAGAAGGTTTTAATTCTTGTGGGGCTTAGATTCCTGAAAACCTCCTGGCCTATTAATGTGAAAGGCAAATCAGAGTCAGCCATGAGTTGCACATTCATATAATTCATAATGGCATTGCAATATGAAGGTTTCCTTTCGAGTGATTTTAAAGAGTCACTTTTAATATATGTCTCTCTACCTTTCCTCTCTGTCTCCACCTCTCTTTACCTTACAATTCCATCTACCTCATCCTTTCTGTCTCTAGTTCTATATCAACCTCACCTCTCTTTTAGTACTTTAAATGTTTTCTCTGTACACCTCACTATCTATCTACCCATCTCTCCCATCTGCATCTTCTTTGGGCCTTACTACTCTCCTTACCTTTACATCTTCCCTCATTCTTAGTTGGCCTCAGTCTCTGCCTCACCACATTCTCCACCTTGCATCTCTCTATACTTCTCTCACTACCTCATACCTCTACCTGTCTTCATCTACGTCTCTCTGCCTCTCTCTTTCTGAAACAAGTAGACAATGCCTCTTTAACTAACTCAAGCATCCGATGGCTGCAGGAAGTCAACTCAATAAGGAGATGGAAAAACTCTTGGATGAGCGTCTTGCATGCAAACGAATGGCACTACATTTGAATCTATATGATTTGCATCATTGTAAGGAAATTCTCTAATTGAAAGGCGATAAACCCAATCATCTTGAGCTGTACGACTCTCAGATTAGTTTGCTCTGTCTTTCCATTAGACCAAGGATGATAACCTGAAAACAGAGCTGTTCAATGTTGAATGCTTTCCATACATTCCTTTAAAAACACAACAGATGCTGAATGCCTCTTTAAGAGGCAATCCAGGAAGACGAAATATATCTGTCGAAATGTACTGGGATATTTTGTCAGGTGTCGATAACTTTTGGCAAGGAGCAAAATGGGCCATCCTTGAAAAAATGTAGCCTCTTTCCATTATCACATGATAATCTTCAGAAGGTGGAAGATCAGTAGTAAAGTTTGTTGAATTTGTATGCCATGCTTCGGAAGCCACCAAAAGGTTTAAAACGCAAGGATTTGTGTTGAACACAAATGAGACAATCAAGATCATATTCTTGGACATCTGAATGAACATTTGCAACCGAAAGCATAAGAAAACCAAATCCAAGGTAGTCTAAACTGTCCTATGACCTTAAATAGCGAAGTCATAGGACATCCTAATTGCTTCGACTTTAAGTTCCCGGGTAGGAATAAAAATAGCTTGCTGGCTAAAATATAGCTCACTTCATCAAATCAAGTGAGCTTTTTAATTTAGATCTTCTAAATATTTCAGATTCAGTTATTATTGTGTAATCTTTACTCTTTCCAAAACCTTTTCTATAAAGTGGGTATGAGCATTCAAAGTTTCCTATTGCTCTGTTGCATTGGTTTTAAGGAGAAGTGCACCATAGTATAAAACACACAACAGATGATGAGATTCTTTTATTTAAATGTTTCTGTCCAACATCTAGAAAACATTAACAATGAACATTCTACCAATGTGTTTGACCCTATATGACGTGTCCACCCAAATCTTTCTCAAGGATTGTGATTGATATCAAGTGTGTGAATCAGTTCTTTGCATATGGCATGATTAGAAAAGGAATGCATTCCATCAGTGATGTGTGATAAAGTTTGATGCAGTCTGTAAACAGCGTCTCAATGTGGTCTATCAGCCGACCAATGGAATATAGCAACAGGAAAACTTGTGTGCTCATATTTCCTTTTTAGGAAGTTGTTTATAACTATGGTCAACAGGGCAATACTCATTATAGGAATATGTACTACCATCCATACTACTCACCTTGTTCCAAAAGAATCAGCAACTCATTAGGGGATAATAAAGCCTGGACCTACCGATCTCTTTCCAGAAGATTCGGAAGAATGTTGTGTAGGAATTACAGACTGTTCATAAGTGAGTGCAGATTCTGAATACCAGCGGAACAAAGTATCTGTCTACACATTCTGTAACCAGGATTGTAAGTGATAAAATCATACTGTGGAAAGAATAATGTCCATCATTCTTGACACTCTTCCTGAATGGAAGGTGTCTCAAACATTGGAAAATCAGATGGTCAGTACAAATTTCAAAAGGTTCTCCAGATCCCATCGAAAAATGTACTTCTACACTACAAGTCCTTTTTCTTTGCCATTAGTTCTTTTCCAAGCACTGAGATTTTGACAACCGGACACATAAAATACATAGGGCCTGATTCACAAACGTAAACTCACACTTTGTGTAAGTTTACCATTGTTTGCTTATTTACAAAGGGTGTCCAATTACTACCTTTATGAGTGCTGAGTCTAACTTTTTATGTGCGGAGACTCTGCACTCGTAAAGCTATTATTCATAACTCCCTTTGTGAATAGCAAGCATTGGTAAACTTAAATGAAAGTGTAAGTTTACTTTTGTGAATCAGGCCCTGAATGTTCTTTTTCCGTCATCTTCCGGTTTCTGAAGTATAATTGCTCCCACTGCTCTTTCAGAAGAATCTGTTTCCCCAATAAAAATGTGTTTGAAATATCTAGATAGCAACATCACAAAATAAAATGATGGAACAATCCAGCCCAAACTGCCAAGCCAGCTCCTCCCCGGTCCGGAAACAAGCATCCTGGGACTGGTTTCAGGGTATCGCCACTCATCAGCCAAGCTAGCTTGAATCCAGTTGCGCAAGTGACCCACATCTGGGCATACCCGTAGCGCCCATAGCAACATCATAAAATAAAATGAGGGACAGAGTGTTGAAACTTTTCAAACACTCACCCCCAGTCACAGATTTGGGTTTAATCCATCGTTATTTTGCTTCCCACATTACCCCAGTTTGGACCCAGCCATATGCAAATCAGGCTTGACCCAGTTCCCCAGGGGAATAGTCCAGCCTGAACTGCCATGCCAGGTCCTCGCTGGACCAGAAATAAGCATCCTGGGACCGGTCTCTGGGTACCACCCTTCATCAGCCAGGCTAGCTTGAATCCAGTGGCGCAGCGAGCAAGGGACACAATTCTGGGCATACCTTTATACTATTGTATGCCTAAGGCTGGTGTCTGCATGGTAGCAGTCTCCCAGAGGTGAGGGAACATAACCTGAAGTCTGCACTTTCTGCAGGTGGAGCTGAGGGACTATCTAATGATTAGAAGCTTGCCCATCTGCTGAGTGATAGAAGTAGAGTATCTGACCCTGCAGCATGTTGCTAGCATGTGGCACGTCAAGAGAAAGCTGACTGCCTTAGAGAGTGAAGCACACCATGGGTCTGAGAACTGGTGCTGCCAATACCAGAGAACAGTAGACATAACACTGTTAAACCAGGAACTCAATCAACTTTAAAGGCTGCAATTGCCAAAGGCACATCACCATTGATAAATCAACCTAGAGGCCACAACTACCATTTCTGGGGTACTGCCTTGAGAGACGCAATTGTCAAAGACACTTGGGCAGTGGAGCCACTGGAAACCTGGAAAGGGTTCTCTGGTGCCACACAAGTGGCATCCCGGGTGAAAACCAGTCATCCAAGCAATAGAAATAGAAAAAGGCATACTGGAGGCAGAGCTCATAGCGGCCATCTTAGCATGGTAAAATGATCAGAAGATTCTTAGGAAGCCCTGCTGTTTATTTGTAAAAATATCCTTTTGCTGGGTTTTCTTCAAGGCTAATTGGGGCAGAAGAGATTTTAAAGAGAGCAAACTGTCAACAATTTTCCTGGCAACATTGTGAGTTGGTGGACTTTTCTTCTGCCACTCATTCACATCCGGTATCCTTTTTGTGAACACCTTCTTTGTGTTTTCAAGCTCTTTCAATTCCCTTATGTGTGCCTCAGTTTCCTTTTCTTACCATTTCCTCTGTTGTTTTGGCTCCTTGATCCTGTTTCTAATTCTTGAAGTGCCTCTTGATTTGGGAGACTTCTAAGAGCAGAAGTGAGCATTACATTCTATATGTGACCTGTTTAATCATTGTCTAATCCACTCTCTATTAGGTTATTAGCAATGCTGGACAGTGAATCTTTAGACGATACCTCGAACTCCTCCCATTCCCCTCCTTCTTTTGTTCTCTTGTTTTGCCCAAATGTCCTGTGCTTCTCCACGGTAAGTTTAGTGCTGAGGTAGGTTTTGGGTGGTTGCGAAGACAGTGATTAACGCAGCTATTCTACTCAGCATACAATCTGATCTTATATTTGGTCCCTAAATCCTAACAAAATCCCACAAAGCATCCTTGTCTAAATGCATTGGCTCCAGGATACTTTAGATCCTACATTCTGTACTATCTTTGTCCACTTCTGCTTTATGGTTTCTTTTCTATCCGTTGCTCTCTTCATCAAATGTATAATCTACAGCACCCTCACCCTTTTCATTCCCTTTTCCTACTCCAGTCTGAATTTGTATGTATTTGTGGACCTCTTGCTATTGGGTCCACTGGCACCTATCCATTTATCCTTTACCTCCACACCCTCCACTCACCTTTCCCATCTATCTCACTGCAAACTGAGCCACTACTCGGACTCCCAATCCCACTGTTCCAGGTTCTTAACTTACATTTCTCCTTTTCTCCACTTTTTTTTACCTTCAACTTCTCCAACAACGCTGCCGTGCAAACCTCATCCTCTTCCAACCATCTCTGTACTACTTGTCAGACTCTCCCTGTCCCTCCTCATCCTTGTATTGTCCTTTTTCACATTCTCTGTTATTCCCTTTTTTCTCTGAATTAGCTTACTCACCCCTCTTTCCACTTTCCTCTGCCCTCCTAATTGCCCCAACGCTTTCACTCTGTAGCATCCCTTCCATGTTTGCTTTGAAATACATACTAATTCACCTTCCATCTCCAAAGCCTCGGATGGTATCCCTTTGAAATCTGTTATTTCTTCACCATGCCGTCAGCAGTCTTCTGACCTGTTCTTGTTCCCTTCCATTGTCCTTCCTAGACCTCCGTGTTCTGGCATTTGATTAAGTCCACTTACCCCTGGGATTGAGTGATCTCTTCACTGCCAGTCACCCCTTTTTAGTTCCATCAGTGATCGCCACCATTAACTACTCTTCATACATGAATATGTTTTTTAAAATGTTGGTGACTTTTTCTCCAGCCCTTTACAGGGTCTCGGCTATTATTGACCTTGTGAACTCATTGCCTGTGTCCCTTCCTTCACACAAAAATCTGATGTACCCATTTGTAGCTCTTGCGGGCCTGGAACCTTCAAGTACTGCTAATCTATTAGCCCACTACCCATGTGGTCTAATACCTTGTCACCCCTGCCAGAATGTAAAGATCCATATGATGTGGCAAAGTCTAAGGCAGGCCGCAAGGTTAGCAATGCCTACTGCCTGGTCCGAGCCTTCTCACCTGAGGTGATCTTTTTTCGCCCGTTTCCAAATTTCTCAAAAGTAAAAAAGTCTTCGAAAATGAAACAATAGGTAAAAATATTCCTTGAGTTTCCCTAGGAGGCCCTGAGTGAAAAATAAACCATGCCTACGGTACCCCTGGGTCATGGGCCTACTGTGGCACCGAAGAGTGCCAAAATCTGGCTACAAGTCCTTTAAATGGCTATAGGCTTGAACAAGGCAAAATCAGGCCTGTGTTTTCCTCCACACAACTCCTGCCATGAGAAAAGTGTGACTGTGTTCCTCTCTGGGTCTGTGGTATTTGTGGACAGTTTTCTTCTGTTTCCTATGAATCAAACACTTGCTTTGTTTGCCTCTTCCGCCATCTTCTGTGTGCATTCCAGCCCAATGTGTACTGTACCTGAAAATGCCATTCCCCTTAGCTGGATCCTGTCTCCCTTTCCCTCTCCATTTTTGCTGCCTACATCCTCTTTAGCCGCATGATATCCTCCCTTGCAACATCCTCTTTTCTTCTTTCATGCACTTCATCATGGCTGCTGCTTCTACATCAATAGCTAATTTTTCATGGTCAGAGACTTTCTCGCTGTCCTCTTACCCTCCTTGTCATTATAATTAAGAAATACTCGCCTGCGGTTGCCCAATCTCAGGAACTAGCGCTGGTTAAAGTTCTGGTGGACCATTTCTGATGCCTTTACCCAGTATCACTAAAGGTGTCCCATACATAATTGTACCACACGTGCCTAGTGGCACCAAAAACTTGACATGGCTGGTAACCTCCTGCACCACAACCCTTACCAGGCCATCCCAGTGGTGTAGTGTGGCCCTCGCTTGCCAGCATCAGAAGATGATGTGAAGTTTGGCAGCCCCTGTGGGACTTAAACATTCATGTGGGTGACACTGTGGAGGTATTTTCTATCTTTTGCTTACCTGGTCTTAGTTTACTTTGAAATTCATATACCCTACACCTTCGTTTGTGTTAGGGACTGTAATCCTAACTCATCTCGATGACTGGCCTAGATCATTTAAGTGGAAAAAGTGGAAAATAAAAGTTTTGTAGTGTGTCCTTTATCTGACTGTTTTCTGATCGAACATCATATTTTATGGCCAGTCCCAAGAGCGATCTGGGAATCGTCTTCAGCAAACAGAACAAGTTATTGTTTCCCCTTTATAAGGTTGACAAAGTTAGAGACTGAGGATCAGAAGCGAAGATTAAGTCAGGATCTGGCCCAAATGGGTGTGGAAGACAATAGGTAAAATTTCAGCCTGACAATGCCTATTTCTCATAAGGAGTGTTTTTTTGTTTCAGTAATAAAAGTTTTGTTTTCAAATATCAAAGTGGACACTAAATGCCTTTTATGTTTGGGAGCTCTGTAACTGCCCTGCACACTCTTAAGAGAAGCATTAGTGCCTTCCTTTCTTAAACATCTCTTTTTACACTCTCATGAAGCAAAGCACATGCAGAAAATGCTAGCTAAATGCATGAAAAATGAATCCTAGAGTGATGGAAGAATAATGGGTCGGTCATTCTGGCAAGGGTCTGTCAGGGTCATGTAGCAAGGTAGTCAAAAGGAAGAAAGGAAGAGAACAATGGTAACAGAGCCGCCCGAAATAACACGGGGAGTCAGAGGAGAATAAGGATGAAATGGGTAAGCTCTGCACAAGGAAACAAAGAAAGGCACAGCTCATCAGGAACAAGCACTAAGAGGCTATGCAGCATTCATAATAACTAACATCCAGGCTATGCAAGATATACAGATGACAACATTGATGGTAAAGAGGGTGTAGGTTAAAGCACTTGGGAGCTCCACATGCTTACTGAGATCCTCTCCAACACTGAGAGTGATGTATACTGGCTGCAAAATATCCAAGCAAAAGCAGGGCCTGTGGAGATGATAACTTTGATGATTTTGTAAAAGGCAATGACAAGACAAGACTCATAAAGGGCAAGAAACACCATCTAGGAATCCTGTAGATCACACAGGAACACAGAAGGTGGAAACTGCCAGGGTGCAGAACATAATACATGATAGATAAAGAGCTAGAAGGGAACCGTGCATAACAGGAAAGAAGGGAAACCATAAGTATCACCTATCAGAATAGAAGCAAAACAAGCATTTGCAATGCAATAGGTCTCGCATTCACGCGAGTTTGAGCTATTGCCATTGTAAATGACAATGCCTTTTATTTATGTTTTGGGTTTAAAACATAAATAAAAGGCATTGTCATTTACAATACTAATAGCTTAAACTCTCGCAAATGCGAGACCTATTGCATTGCAATAAAGGGCCTACTCGACCGCTTCTAAGATTGTAAATATCAGAGGAAGAGACCAGCCTGCGACGTCTTCTTGGTAGTGATAAATAGTGCAGTGAAGAAGATGTGTAAGAGTTGTAAATTACACAGACACAAAGTGTGAAGTGAGAGTTACATATGATCCGAGCTATAAACACTAACAAAGGGCTCCAACACCGTACGCACTGTGATTACACTGTCGCGGCTCAGAAGGAAGAGCGGGAGGGGGGGCTATTTCCTGCCCTCTCCGTGATTGTGTGCATTGCGTAATGTCATTGCTATCCTTGGCCTAATAAACACTCCAGCTGTAGTAGGGCCCTGGCTTCACCTCCTGGTGCAGGGCGGGCTGTGCTTTATGGCACACATGGAGGGAGGGAGGGATGGTCTCAGCTGCAGCTCTGGCCTCGTACAGTGCCCCTGCTATTACTAGTGAGCGAGAGGCGATGAGGTGGTGGTGGTGGTATTGGTGGTGGTGGTATTGGTGGTGGTGGTATTGGTGGTGGTGGTACTGGTAGTGGTAGTGGTGGTACTCGTACTGGTGGTACTGGTGCTGGTGGTGGTGGTATTGGTGGTGGTGGTATTGGTGGTGGTAGTGGTGGTACTGGTGTTATTGGTGGTGGTACTGGTGGTATTGGTGGTGGTACTGGTACTGGTGGTATTGGTGGTACTGGTACTGGTGGTGGTACTGATACTGGAGGTATTGGTGGTTTTAGTGGTGGTACTGGTGTTACTGGTAAGGGTGTTACTGGTACTGGTGGTGGTGGTACTGGTGGTGGTGCTACTGGTGGTGGTGGTGGTGGTACTGGTGGTGGTACTGGTGGCGATGTACTGGTGGTGGTACTGGTGGTACTGGTACTGGTGGTACTGGTACTGGTGGTACTGGTGGTGGTGGTGGTACTGGTACTGGTTGTGTTACTGGTGGTACTGGTGGTGGTACTGGTGGTGGTGGTACTGGTGGTGGTGGTGGTGGTACTGGTGGTGGTGGTACTGGTGGTGGTACTGGTGGTGGTACTGGTGGTGGTGGTACTGGTGGTGGTGGTGGTACTGGTGGTGGGGGTACTGGTGGTGGTGGTACTGGTGGTGGTACTGGTGGTGTTACAGGTGGTGGTGGTGGTGGTACTGGTGGAGGTGGTGGTACTGGTGGTGGTGGTGGTACTGGTGGTGGTGGTTCTGGTGATGGTTCTGGTGGTACTGGTTGTACTGGTACTGGTGGTACTGGTGGTGGTACTTGTGTTGTACTGGTGGTGGTGGTACGGGTGGTGGTGGTGATACTGGTGGTGGTGGTACTAGTGGTGGTGGTACTGGTGGTACTGGTGGTGGTACTGGTGGTGGTACTGGTGGAGGTACTGGTTGTAGTGGTGGTACTGGCTGTGGTACTGGTGGTGGTGGTACTGGTGGTACTTGTACTGGTGGTGGTGGTACTGGTGGTGATACTGGTGGTGGTAGTGGTGGTGGTGGTGGTACTGGTGGTGGTACTGGTAGTGATCCTGGTGGTACTGGTACTGGTGGTACTGGTACTGGTGGTACTGGTGCTGGTGGTGGTTGTATTGGTGGTGGTGGTATTGGTGGTGGTAGTGGTGGTACTGGTGGTATTGGTGATGGTACTGGTGGTATTGGTGGTGGTACTGGTGGTATTGGTGGTGGTACTGGTGGTATTGGTGGTACTGATACTGGAGGTATTGGTGGTATTGGTGGTGGTACTGGTGTTACTGGTACTGGTGTTACTGGTACTGGTGGTGGTGGTACTGGTGATGGTGCTACTGGTGGTGGTGGTGGTGGTACTGGTGGTGGTACTGGTGGTGATGTACTGGTGGTACTGGTACTGGTACTGGTGGTGGTGGTACTGGTGGTACTGGTGGTGGTGGTGGTGGTACTGGTACTGGTTGTGGTACTGGTGGTGGTGGTGGTGGTACTGGTGGTGGTGGTACTGGTGGTGGTGGTGGTGGTGGTGGTACTGGTGGTGGTACTGGTGGTGGTACTGGTGGTGGTGGTACTGGTGGTGGTGGGGGTACTGGTGGTGGTGGTGGTACTGGTGGTGGTGGTACTGGTGGTGGTACTGGTGGTGGTACAGGTGGTGGTGGTGGTGGTACTGGTGGAGGTGGTGGTACTGGTGGTACTGGTGGTGGTGGTACTGGTTGTACTGGTACTGGTTGTACTGGTGGTGGTACTTGTGTTGGTACTGGTGGTGGTGGTGATACTGGTGGTGGTGGTACTAGTGGTGGTGGTACTGGTGGTACTGGTGGTGGTACTGGTGGTGGTACTGGTTGTAGTGGTGGTACTGTCTGTGGTACTGGTGGTGGCAGTACTGGTGGTACTTGTACTGGTGGTGGTGGTACTGGTGGTGATACTGGTGGTGGTAGTGGTGGTGGTATTGGTGGTACTGGTGGTGGTGGTACAGATGGTGGTGGTACTGGTGGTGGTGGTACAGGTGGTGGTGGTACTGGTGGTGGTGGTACTGATGGTGGCACTGGTGGTGGTGGTACTGGTGGTGGTACTGGTGGCAGTGGTGGTACTGGTGGTGGTGGTGGTACTGGTACTGGTGGTGGTGGTACTGGTGGTAGTACTGGTACTGGTACTGGTGGTAGTACTGGTGGTGGTACTGGTGGAGGTAGTACTGGTGGTGGTGGTAATGGTGGTGGTGGTATTGGTGGTGGTACTGGTGGTGGTACTGGTGGTGGTGGTGGTACTGGTGGTACTGGTGGTGGTGGTACCCGTACTGGTGGTGGTACTGGTACTGGTGGTGGTGGTGGTACTGGTGGTACTGGAGGTGGTAGTGGTGGTGGTGGTGGTACTGGTGGTGGGACTAGCAGTAGTACTGGTGGTAGTGGTACTGGTGGTGGTGTTGGTGCTGGTGGTGGTACTGGTGGTTCTGGTGGTGGTGGTGGTGCTGGTGGTGGTGGTACTGGTGGTGGTGGTGGTACTGATGGTGGTTGTACTGGTGGTACTGGCGGTACTACTGGTGGTACTGGTACTGGTGGTGGGGGTGCTGGTGGTACTGGTGGTGGTAAAACATAAATAAAAGGCATTGTCATTTACAATGCCAATAGCTTAAACTCGCGTAAATGCGAGACCTATTGCATTGCAAATGCTTGTGTTTTTTTAAGCTGCACGGCCGCCCCGTAACACTAGCGCCTGATTTCAATCACTTTAACCCGGCATTATCTGGTGTCTTTTTTAACCCAACCCCCCTTAAGTAAGATGGAATTAGAAATGATTAGCGAATTAAGTCATGGGAATTCCAGGTAGCACATAATCGTGTGTTAATGGGCTGAAGCTGACAACAGCACATCTGTGTGACATGTCATCTGTACTAAAGCCACCTGATGGGTTGTTTTCAAAAGCCTGTTTTATTAACAACAGCAACACCGCCACCAATACCTCCACCACTACCAGTACCACCACCACCAGTACCACCACCAGTACCAACACTACCACCAGTACCACCACCACCAGTACCACCACTAGCCCAAACAGTGCCACCACCACCAGTACCACCACCACCAGTACCACCACCACCAGTACCACCACTACTACCAGTACCACCACTACTACCAGTACCACCACTACCAGTACCACCACCACCACCACCAGTACCATCACTACTACCAGTACCACCACTACCAGAACCACCACCACCACTACCAGTACCACCACTACCAGTACCACCACCACCACTACCAGTACCACCACCACTACCACCACTACCAGTACCACCACCAGCACTACCACCACCACCACCACTGCCACAACCACCACTACCACCACCACCACTACCAGTACCACCAGTACCACCACCACCAGTACCACCGCCACTTCCACCACTACCACCACCACCACTACCAGTACCACCACTACCAGTACCACCACCACCAGAACCACTACCACCACCACCACCAGTACCACCAGTACCACCAGTACCAGTACCACCACCAGTACCACCAGTACCAGTACCACCACCAGTACTACCACCACCACCAGTACCACCATGACCAGTACCACCAGTATCACCACCACCAGTATCACCACCACCAGTACCACCAGTACCACCACCACCACCAGTACCACCACCACCAGTACCACCAGTACCACCACCAGTACCACCACCACCAGTACCACCACCAGTACCACCACCAGTACTACCACCACCATTACTACCACCACCACTAGTTCCACCATGACCAGTACCACCACCAGTACCACCACCAGTACCACCACCAGTACCACCACCACCAGTACCACTACCACTACCACCACCACTATCAGTACCACCACCACCACTACCAGTACCACCACCACCACTACCACCACCACCACCACTGCCACCACCACCACCACTACCACCACCACTAGCAGTACCACCACCACCAGTGCCACCACTACACCCACCACCACTACCAGTACCACCAGTACCACCACCACCAGTACCACCACCACCAGTACCACCAGTACCCCCAGTACCAGTACCACCACCAGTGCCACCAGTACCACTACCACCAGTACCACCACCACCACCAGTACCACCAACACCAGTACCACCACCAGTCTCACCACCACCAGTACCACCACCACCAATACCAGTACCACCACCACCAGTACCACCAGTACCAGTACCACCACCACCACCACCAGTACCAGTACCACCACCAGTACCACCACCACCAGTACCACCACCAGTACCACCACCACCACCACCAGTACTACCACCACCACCAGTACCACCACCACCAGTACCACCAGTGCCACCACCAGTACCACCACCACCAGTACCACAAGTGCTACCACCACCAGTATCACCACCACCAGTACCACCAGTACCAGCACCACCACCAGTACCACCACCAGTAACACCAGTACCACCACCACCACCACAAGTACCACCACCACCAGTACCACCACCAGTACCATCACCACCAGTACCACCACCAGTACCACCACCAGTGCTACCACCACCAGTACCACCAATACCACCTCTATCACCACCAGTACCACCACCACCAGTACCACCAGTACCACCACTAGTACCAGTACCACCACCACCAGTACTATCACCACTACCAGCAGCCACCACCACCAGTACCACCACCACCACCAATACCACTAGTACCACCACTGCCACCAGTACCACCAGTACCAGTACCACCAGTACCACCACCACCACCACCAGTACCAGTTCCATCACCAGTACCAGTACCACCAATACCACTACCACCACCAATACCACCAGTACCACCACCAAAACCACCAGTACCACCACCAATACCACCAGTACCACCACCAATACCACCACTACCACCACCAATACCACCACCACCAGTACCACCACCAGTACCACCACCACCACCACCAGTACTACCACCACCACCAGTACCACCACCACCACCAGTACCACCAGTGCCACCACCAGTACCACCACCACCAGTACCACAAGTACTACCACCACCAGTACCACCACCACCAGTACCACCAGTACCAGCACCACCACCAGTACCACCACCAGTAACACCAGTACCACCACCACCAGTACCACCACCACCAGTACCACCACCAGTACCACCACCAGTACCATCACCACCAGTACCACCACCAGTACCACCACCAGTGCTACCACCACCAGTACCACCAATACCACCTCTACCACCACCAGTACCACCACCACCAGTACCACCACTACCACCACCACCAGTACCACCACCAGTACCAGTACCACCACCACCAGTAACAGTACCACCAGTGCCACCACCACCAGTACCACCACCAGTACCACCACCACCAGTACTATCACCACCACCACCAGTACCACCACCACCAGTACCACCACCACCACCAATACCACTAGTACCACCACTGCCACCAGTACCACCAGTACCAGTACCACCAGTACCACCACCAATACCACCACCACCAATACCACCAGTACCAGTTCCATCACCAGTACCACCAATACCACTACCACCACCAATACCACCAGTCCCACCACCAAAACCACCAGTACCACCACCAATACCACCAGTACCACCACCAATACCACCACTACCACCACCAATACCACCACTACCATCACCAATACCACCAGTATCAGTACCACCAGTACAAGTACCACCAGTACCACCAGTACCAGTACCACCACTACCAGTACCACCACCACCACTACCAGTACCACCACCACTACCAGTACCACCACTACTAGTACCACCACCACCACTACCAGTACAACCACCACTACCAGTACCACCACCACCAGTACCACCAGTACCTCCACCAGCACCACCAGTACCAGTACCAGTACCACCAGTACCAGTACCACCAGTACCACTCCCAGTACCACCCCCACCAGTACCACCACCACCAGTACCACCACCACCACCACCAGTACCACCACCATCAGTACCACCACCAGTTCCACCAGTACCACCACCACCACCACCAGTGCTACCACCACCAGTACCACCAATACCACCTCTATCACCACCAGTACCACCACCACCAGTACCACCAGTACCACCACTAGTACCAGTACCACCACCACCAGTACTATCACCACTACCAGCAGTACCACCACCACCAGTACCACCACCACCACCAATACCACTAGTACCACCACTGCCACCAGTACCACCAGTACCAGTACCACCAGTACCACCACCACCACCACCAGTACCAGTTCCATCACCAGTACCAGTACCACCAATACCACTACCACCACCAATACCACCAGTACCACCACCAAAACCACCAGTACCACCACCAATACCACCAGTACCACCACCAATACCACCACTACCACCACCAATACCACCACCACCAGTACCACCACCAGTACCACCACCACCACCACCAGTACTACCACCACCACCAGTACCACCACCACCACCAGTACCACCAGTGCCACCACCAGTACCACCACCACCAGTACCACAAGTACTACCACCACCAGTACCACCACCACCAGTACCACCAGTACCAGCACCACCACCAGTACCACCACCAGTAACACCAGTACCACCACCACCAGTACCACCACCACCAGTACCACCACCAGTACCACCACCAGTACCATCACCACCAGTACCACCACCAGTACCACCACCAGTGCTACCACCACCAGTACCACCAATACCACCTCTACCACCACCAGTACCACCACCACCAGTACCACCACTACCACCACCACCAGTACCACCACCAGTACCAGTACCACCACCACCAGTAACAGTACCACTAGTACCACCACCACCAGTACCACCACCAGTACCACCACCACCAGTACTATCACCACCACCACCAGTACCACCACCACCAGTACCACCACCACCACCAATACCACTAGTACCACCACTGCCACCAGTACCACCAGTACCAGTACCACCAGTACCACCACCAATACCACCACCACCAATACCACCAGTACCAGTTCCATCACCAGTACCACCAATACCACTACCACCACCAATACCACCAGTCCCACCACCAAAACCACCAGTACCACCACCAATACCACCAGTACCACCACCAATACCACCACTACCACCACCAATACCACCACTACCATCACCAATACCACCAGTATCAGTACCACCAGTACAAGTACCACCAGTACCACCAGTACCAGTACCACCACTACCAGTACCACCACCACCACTACCAGTACCACCACCACCAGTACCACCACTACTAGTACCACCACCACCACTACCAGTACAACCACCACTACCAGTACCACCACCACCAGTACCACCAGTACCTCCACCAGCACCACCAGTACCAGTACCAGTACCACCAGTACCAGTACCACCAGTACCACTCCCAGTACCACCCCCACCAGTACCACCACCACCAGTACCACCACCACCACCACCAGTACCACCACCATCAGTACCACCACCAGTTCCACCAGTACCACCACCACCACCACCAGTACTATCACCAGTACCACCACCAGTCCCAGCATCAGTACCACCACCACCACCAAAAACATGTTTTAAAAACGGTGTTGGTGGTGGCAGTGGTGGTGGTGGTGGTAGTGGTGGTGGTGGTACTGGTAGTGGTGGTGGTACTGGTAGTGGTGGTGGTACTGGTGGTACTGGTGGTGGTGGTACCGGTAGTGGTGGTACTGGTGGTGGTGGTACTGGTGGTGGTACTGGTCATGGTGGAACTGGTGGTGGTGGTAGTAATGGTGGTGGTGGTACTGGTGGTGGTACTGGTGGTGGTACTGGTGGTGGTGGTACTGGTGGTGGTACTGGTGGTGGTGGTACTGGTGGTGGTGATACTGGTGGTACTGGTCATGGTGGTACTGGTGGTGGTGGTAGTACTGGTGGTGGTACTGGTACTGGTGGTACTGGTGGTGGTACTGGTTCTGGTGGTACTGGTGGTGGTGGTGGTACTGGTGGTGGTGGTACTGGTGGTGGTGGTACTGGTAGTGGTGGTACTGGTAGTGGTGGTGGTGGTAGTGGTGGAAGTGGTGGTGGTACTGGTGGTGGTGGTACTGGTGGTACTGGTAGTGGTGGTGGTGGTAGTGGTGGTTGTGGCAGTGGTGGTGGTGGTGGTAGTGGTGGTGGTGGTACTGGTAGTGGTGGTGGTGGTGGTACTGGTAGTGGTGGTGGTACTCTTAGTGGTGGTGGTGGTACTGGTAGTGGTGGTACTGGTAGTGGTGTTCCTACTGGTAGTGGAGGTGGTGGTGGCACTGGTAGTGGTGGTACTGGTAGTAGTGGTGGTACTGGTGGTGGTGGTACTGGTGGTGGTGGTACTGGTGGTGGTGGCACTGTTTGGGCTAGTGGTGGTACTGGTGGTGGTGGTACTGGTGGTAGTGTTGGTACTGGTGGTGGTACTGGTGGTGGTGGTACTGGTAGTGGTGGAGGTATTGGTGGCGGTGTTGCTGTTGTTAATAAAACAGGCTTTTGAAAACAACCCATCAGGTGGCTTTAGTACAGATGACATGTCACACAGATGTGCTGTTGTCAGCTTCATCCCATTAACACACGATTATGTGCTACCTGGAATTCCCATGACTTAATTCGCTAATCATTTCTATTTCCATTTTACTTGGGGGGGGGTTTGGTTAAAAAAGACACCAGATAATGCTGGGTTAAAGTGATTGAAATCAGGCGCCAGTGTTACGGGGCGGCCGTGCAGCTTAAAAAAACACAAGCATTTGCAATGCAATAGGTCTCGCATTTACGCGAGTTTAAGCTATTGGCATTGTAAATGACAATGCCTTTTATTTATGTTTTAAAAACGAAAACAAAAATAAAATTTGCAATGTCAATAGCTCAAACTCGCCTAAATGCGAGACATATTGCATTGCAATATCTTGTTAGATTAGTGAGTAGAAACGCTTCCTTTCGGCCCATGCAGCAAATTAAGTAAATAAACAAGCGCAGCTGCTAAAGTGAAAGCGGACCGCGCTGCAAATAAAAACAAAAATAGTGCTTACCGACTTATGAAGGAGACCGTGTAACGCCACAAGTAAAAGATCCAGTCCTCATGGGAGGTAACAAATGGCGACAGGGCGGTAACAAGGATGGACTAACAAGCCTCGTTATCAATCGGAAGCCAGCATTTACCAAGGGCAATGACACCAGCCAGTCAAAAATATGGGCGGAGAGAAGGCGAGGCTTCCACAGCATACTCGATTACTGCATGCCTCGCAGAGCGAGCAGCGCTTGCGCGCAGCCGCTAGGCTCGACCTAAAAATCACGAGATGAAACTGGGAACTAAGGTAGCAGAGATAGGAAGGAAGCATACTGGGAGCTTGGAACTAAGAAAGCAGGGAAAGGAATGCAATTACAGAGAAATTAATAACCATGGAAGTAATCGAAGGTCAAGAAATAAGGTTGCACTGGAATAGTGCTAACTCTGGAAACAAGGTTACACTACAAAAATTGTACCGTTGCAAACATAATGATGCAGTGCAAGATAGAGGTGATTCAAGAAACAAAGACACACTCCTAAACGGAGTAGGTTCAAGAAATAATTATTCTCTGCCACATAGTGCTTGTTCAGGAAATAAGGATGTATTGCAAGATAGAGCGAGTTCTGGAAATAAGCTTTAGCTATAAACTGAAGTCAAGAATCTCTGGAAAGAGTGGGTCAGCCAAACAGGAACAATGCATCAGTAACCAATGCTGGACTGAAGGAAACAGTCCAGCTCACTAAAGATCACATGCCTCAGGTGTGAGCAGGAAAGCATTTGCCAGACACAAGTGTGCCGAATCCTCCACCAATTTCTGGCCTGTGGAGACGGAGACAAAGTAGAGAGAAAGGAATTCTAGGAAATGCAGGCTTTGGCATGGAAAGGCTGGGTAGGTCCTCTCTATATGCTTTGTTTGGTACTTTGCACTATTAGTTTATTGCTGAGGGTATACCTAGACCTGGCCCTGATGAATGCCCGAGTCCGCTTGGCTCAAATAATTGGGCAGAAACATGTTGGCAAGTTCAGTCAGTAGAACGTAATGGTCATAGTAACCTTATATGTCCTCTGACACCTTACGGTTTTTAAATAAGCCTAGGTTACCACCTAAATAAAGCATACTTTGTGGTTTATCCTAAGGCTTTTTTACCCTTTGAACTGGATCCAAGTTTAATCCAGAGAAAAATAAGTAATTTCTAAGTACTTCCTCAGGCCAGCCCCACCCTGAGGTCGAGTCCGCCCTGGTAGTACCACCTTACCAGGGTGGGACGAGGTGGCAAATTATGTAGCATGTCAAAATACGTGATTGAGCCTATCTCGTCCAATTGTTGGAATTGCCTTGTTTTACCTGGAGGGAGTGTAGCAGCAGGTGGTGAGACTGACATTAGCTATAGATGTGCTAGGAAAATTGTTCCACGCACCAGTAAAGGGTGTCACTTATTTTTCCTCATCAGACTTTGACCTAGAGCAAAAGAGAGAAAAACACAAAGGAAGAAAGAAGAAGGAAGGAAGGAGGATAAGAAAGATGGAAAACATTGACAAAGAAAGGAAGCAGAGATGGAAAACATCAAGACTTTGGGCCCCGGCACATATTATTTTACAAATTGAGCACTGGAGCAGCGTGTCTTGGGGGAGAGGAGCTGGTACACAAAACACAAGTATCATGTGCAGGAGAGGAATTGTTACCTGTAGGTAATGTGGAAAAAGCTTGCCACTCAGAGGGATATGGAGCCTATGAGCGACAGAGGGAGCACCCAGAGGGGATGGAGAGACAATCTGCTGCCAGCCAGAGCATAGAGCATGTGGTTGGGGAGAGGGGCTGCTAGCCACAACAGTATGATGAATGTAGGAACGTCAAATCCAGGTTAATATGAAACATTTATGTGTAGATTTGTATTTGTTTTCGCTGGGTTAAAAAGAACTTCCTTAGTCTGCCAGTTCTAATAAAAAGTACACTTTCAAACTCAAACACTAAAACTAATACTGATACTGCCAATGATTCCATGTTCAGCAATAGAGCACTGTTTCTACTACTGATATTCATGATAAGGGGGCAGAATCCTGAGACAACTGTCCCTTACGTCGGCAGTCAAATTTTACTTAGTGTACGTTTGCTAGTTTTTCATTTTTAATGATCCCAGATGCACATACTTGTTTGTTCAGTACTGCTAGGTATTATACAAATCAAAACCTATTTTGACTTGTACTTGTGTCAGTCATCTATTTAGGTCCTTTATTAATATTGTGTGACCTCCTCAGATGTGTCTGTAAAATGCAACCTTTGTCCCGAAGTTTTATCCTGAATTTTGACCTTTTGTCCTATATTTTTTTTCATTGCCCAGAATTTGCCTCAATGCCAGGGGGGACCACCCTAAGCTCGGGGAAAGGTTTACGCTGATGAGAGAGGACAACAGAAAGCGTTGGGGCATAGAGAAGTACACAAGGGGTGCAACAGGAACAAAAACATGCAGACTCAGGGAATGCATAAGCAAAAAGGAAACAGTTGTTCCCTAAAAGTAAGTAGTTGAAGGGCACAAGTAACTCAGCTATGCTCTAGGGAGTAACACACACATGATTAACAAGCATTGGCAAAGCCAATAGGTCTCACCTATGTGAGTGCTATTGACTTTGCCAATATCTTTTAGCATTGTTGTACAGCAGCATGGCTGCTGTCCAGCATGGTTAAAAGTTAGTGGCATGGCGTAGGGGAGAATGGCATTGAGGAAAGTGGAATAGCATGTAGTGGAGTGGCATAGAATAGTGTAAAGTGTAGTGCCATAGAGTGGAGTGGCCTATAATGAAGTGGCATGGAGTACAGTGGCGTAGAGTGGAGTGGTGTACTGTAAAGTGGCATAGAGTAGAGTGGCATATAGTAAAGTGGAGCAGTGGCGTCACTAGAGGGTGCGGGGGGTGCGGACCGCACCGGGTGACACCATCACATGGGGTGACACCTTTCCCAAATGAGACTATTTATTAAATAGTCTCATTTGGGAAAGGTGTCACCGCATGTGATGGTGTCCCGGCTGACACCATCACATGGGGTGACACCTTTCCCAAATGAGACTATTTATTAAATAGTCTCATTTGGGAAAGGTGTCACCGCATGTGATGGTGTCCCGGCTGACACCATCACATGGGGTGACACCTTTCCCAAATGAGACTATTTACTAAACAGTCTCATTTGGGAAAGGTGTCACCCCATGTGATGGTGTCATGGGGTAAGTTACCGCACTGGGTGACACCAACCCTAGTGACGCCGCTGAAGTGGAGTGGCGTAGAGAAGAGTAGAGGGGCATAAGCTGGAGTGGTGTAGAGTGGGGTGGAGTAGAATGGCATGCAGTAGAGTGGAGTGGTATAGAGTAGATGGCGTAGAGTGGACTGGCATAGAGTAAAGTAGTGTAGAATGGAGTGGAATCGAATTGCAATGTGTGGAGGGGATGAGCACAGAGCAGAGTAGAGTGGCATAGAGTAGAGTGGTGTAGAGTAGATTGGCATAGAGTGGCTTAGAGTGGCTTAGAGTGGAGTGGCATATAGTGGCGAATGGTAGAGTGACGTAGAGTAAAGTGGCATAGAATGGAGTGGTAGGGCGTTTGGTGTAGTGTGGTACAGTGACGTGTGACATGGAGTAGAGTGGTGTGGAGTGGAGTGACGTGACTTAGAATGAAGTGGCATAGAGTAGAGTGGCACAGAGTGGAGTTGCGTAGAGTGGTGAAGCATAGACTTGAGTGGAGTAGAGTGGTGTAGAGTGTCGTAGAGTGGCATTGTTTGGAGTAGAGTGGCTAGAGTGGAGTGATGTTGAGTGGTGTGATGTGGAGTGGCATAGAGTAGAGAGAGGCATATAGTAGAGTAGAGTGGCGTAGAGTGGAGTGGAGTGGCATAGAGTGGAGTGTCATAGAGGGGAGTGAGGTGGAGTGGAGTGGCTTAGAGTGGTGTAGAATACAGTAACGTAGAGTAGAGCGGGGTGGAGTTGAGTAGAGTGGCGTGGAGAAGAGTGGCATCGAGTAGAGTGGAGTAGAGTAGAGTGGCGTAGAGTGGAGTGGTGTAGAGTGGCATAGAGTGGAGTGGCGTAGAGAGGACTAGTGGAGAGTAGAGCGGCGTAGAGTAGCATAGTTGCGGGTACAATTAACTAAAGTTTCAATATAGATGGCAGATAAGCCAAAACCAAAATAAAAAAGAAGCTGTATGCCTATGTTAAAAGAAGGAAAGCACATTGCATGTCCAGGAATAATACAGAAATGCTTAAATTTTTTTTTTAATGCTTTGGGAAAAGATGTGGTATAACAAAGACGAGGAAGAATGCATCAACTTGGTCCACGCTTCAGGGAGGAGCTAACACAAGAATGGAAGGGAAGCCTACGGGAGCTAAGCATTCAAAAGATTTGAAATGAGACTGAATACGAAAACAACTAATGGCAAGACGGAAGTCATACTATTTGGGAACGACGCCAATTTCTGGAACCCAAAATGGTGGCCGTCTTCCATGGGCCCTCTCCCTATACCCGTGAAAAGAGTGAAAAACCTGGGAGTAATAGTAGATGAGAGACTGAATTTTGGGGACCAAGTAAATGCAGTCTCCTCTTCAACAGCGTATGTTCTTAAAACAGTGAAAAAATACTACCGTTCTTACCATCTGACAGTCGGCAAACAGTGGTTACCGCACTAGTCCTATCGAGGCTGGATTACTGCAACAGTCTCTATTTAAATATCCAGGAACGTTTTATGAACAAACTCCAAAGGCTGCAAAATGCGGCTGCCAGGCTACTTACGGGCACGCCCAAGTTTGACTCAATCTCCAAAGGAATCAAAAAACTACACTGGCTCCCGGTGAGGAATCGAGTGCGTTTTAAATCTCTTTGTACCGTATTTAAAGCACTCCAAGGAACAGGACCCGACTACCTACAAAAACAGTTTAAATGGTACATACCGAAAATAAATCTACGTTCGCTAGGAGCCAAGCTGGTTACAGTCCCAGCCATAAAAAAAGCGACGTGGGGAGGCCGAAGCTTTGTCTTCGGGGCAAGCAAAGCCTGGAATGACCTTCCTGTACACCTTAGAAATGCCACAGATCTTTTAGCCTTCAGGAGGGGTTTGAAAACATGGCTTTTTGATAAGTAACTCTGCCTTTGCCGCTCTTGCTGAAAGGATAGGTAACTAGCGCCAGGACACCCTTGGGTAACCGCTGCGCTCAATAAATATCCGTAACATATCATAACATAACTCTGGGCAGGTTGTAAGCCCACTGAATTGTAAACAATACATCTCGCAGTACAGTGCATGTGCTGCATAGGCAGGGGCGGCACCTCCATGTGGGCGGAGGAGCGTCGCCCCACTGCTTTCGCGTATTGTGCAAGAAGCAGAAACATAAAATGGTATTATAATTACCATTTTATGTTTCTGCTTCTCGCACTGCGAGAAAGCAGAAGGGTTAGGTTGGGGGCGGGTCTGCTCGAGGGCAGGGAAGGAGTGGCTAACCCAATGCTGTGGGCCCTGACTGTTTGGTCGGCCCCAAACCAGTCATGCGCACTCTCCCTTTTCTCCATGTAGGCTGCATGCAGCCTACATGGAGAAACTGGCCTCCCCATAGACGTCTGTGTGGTCAGCGTCCCAACCAATCACAATGCTGCCATTACAGCATTGTGATTGGCTTAGGGGAGAGGAGGGGGACTGCCTGCTTCCTGTTCCTGTTGAGGCAGGAAAGCAGGAGCAGGCCCAGCAGTGAAGACGCGGGACCTGGGAAAGTTACTTAAAAAAAAAATATTATTATTTAAACCCCCCACCTCCCCGCGCGACCCCCCCTTCCCTTGTGACCCCCCCTTCCCTGCGCCCAACCCCCACCCATGAGCCATGCCGGCCGCGACTGTGCATAGGCGAGATCTAAAAAGGCAAGCCATTGATTAAGAAGCAAGCAAATTAAAGTGACACTAAAGCCAACCAATGGCAAGCCATGGACGGTCTATAAGCCCACTGTAAGCTCTTGGTAAGCCGACAATAGGGTAGGTTCGATCTGAAAAGCGACCTGCGGCTCAGATGCACCTACATCAGCCGAAGACTTATTCCAGGAATGGGAAGAAAATACGTGTTTTAAACAGATATGTAGCTGTGACAGCACTCTCGCTAGATCAGCATTTTACGATGATGCGTTTTACTGTGATTTTACACTTCTTACCAAATGGAGAGCCAGGGGCAGAAGTGCGCTTGTTTGACACGCTTGGGGGATTTGCAATTAAGAAGGCAGTCCCCCGAGTGTCACACCTGAGTCACTTCGAAAGAGTGATGATGGAGAGAACCTGCCTGGGTGGCTGGGGGCAGCTCTTCCTGCGTGTTCGAATTCAGCTGCTGGGCACAGTTTCCCACCACAAACCTGTCATTGCCTGCGCGTGAACAGAACGAATGTAAACCATATCTTCCTCAGTATGAGACGGAATCGATCAAAACAGCTCAAATTAAAGAATGCAGCACTTCTGAGACTCGACGGAGGTAGGATCACACAGACATGAACAGGAAACTAAACCCAGCACCTCCTTCCGGGTCATCAATAGTTTCTAGATCAGAACTTGTTTTTATGATTATTCCATTAGATGGTGTTTAAGCTTCGAAGCTGTGGTGTCCAGTGAACAAAAAACCTAGAAGAATGTCACTGATGACAGGCCAAAAGTGCGCCCTAATGGGCATTAATCATTAATCAATGGCTCACAGTGGTTGCAGAGGGAATAGGAATGAATTATTTCTGTGTCATTTATTTTTCATTATCATTAGAAGCTTGATGCTAGTGCTGGCAACGGGAACGAAAATTCATTTTTGCCTAATCAATTCAATGCACTCTCATGCAGCATTTTTCTTACAGATATAATACCCCTTAGCCCCTGGCTGAAATATGCATATTTATACGAAAGCGTATCCAGGATGTCAGAGTGCATCACCTCACTCTACGACTAAGTGGTCATCAGTTTCCGGAATGCACCCAGACATAACTTCATACAGTCAGTCCATCGACTGGTCGCAGAATGATAGGCTAAAAAGCAGCCGCACCCCAAACCGGCCCAGGTCAGTAGGATGTTGTATCACAATCATTCTGGGTACTCAAGCACTTACACCACCACCTTGAAAGTACCCTGGGAACATAAAGGGTTTTGTTGAACTGCACTGCCAATTCAAGGCTGGAACGGGTGCCTACACCCCTGAATGATTACTAAAATAAGACTTTTAACTGAGATGAGAAAGGTGCAGGCCTCTATAAGGGGTGTGGCCAAAGAAGCAGAACTATGGATCCTTTCCAAGATTCATGGTCTATGTCATTAAGGGCGTGGCTTAAAGCATGTAAACCAAACTCCTGTGCTACACACGGTGTGCCGCCTGGCGAGAGTTCCGAGCCTGTCTGTGACATTTCTGTTATTGTACCCACACACGCAGACTCCTGTAGCTAAAACAAGCCACCCTATTGGCCTTGCCAAGGCTCAGATAAAGACATAACAATGCGTTTGTTGCGAATAATTATAAATGGAAATGTTTCACTTCTGAAAATATAAGACTGTGAACTAAATATTACTAAGGTTTGTAGAAAGGGCAGTTACCTTCTTACTGTCTCAGACATCACACCTCTTTCTTTTGCAGTCCCTCATGTGTTTTTAGACACTTAGGGCCTTTTTATCCTCACATGGTTCTGAAATTACCCATCTGCATAGTTCAGACTCTCAGGAGCCAGTCCTTGGCAATCCCGTAGCCAGATGTATATTTTTAGGGGCCATGGCCCTCAGCTATGACCAAACATTAAAACTGTGCTCTATAAGTGCATTCTTTCCCAAATACTGGTTGTACTACTAGATATCAACACCCAGAATATTGTATTACAAGAATATCGAGGACAGAGTATCGAAAGGTAGGTGCATATAGGAAAATATAGATTTACTAATCCTAACTCAACATCTACATACCTTGAAGATATATATATATATATATATATATGTCAGGACGCGTCTTGACCTTTGCCCGGAAATATGATTTACAAAGAAAAAAAATGAATCAAAAAAGAAATGGTGTGTCTTTCAATAGAGAAACCTTGGAGTCCGAGGTAGAAACCTCTGAGGGTGAGCAAGGAACAAGCGGAGAAGCTAAAGAGAGAAACGAGGAATCTATGTTTTTTCAGGAATTCAAGCTAATTCGCGAAAACCGACAGAGACCGGCACAGAGAACACATCCTCCAAACCAA
The DNA here is from genome assembly GCA_963921515.1 of Calotriton arnoldi. Taxonomy (NCBI): domain Eukaryota; kingdom Metazoa; phylum Chordata; class Amphibia; order Caudata; family Salamandridae; genus Calotriton; species Calotriton arnoldi. The sequence goes on along the minus strand of CAWUFW010005477.1, from coordinate 479,939 downwards.
AGAAAAAACGCAAAGCAAGGCGTGGTAACGGATGGAGTAGAAACACCCACACCAAGAGTGACACGCAGCAAGAGCAACAGGGGCAAGCGTTAAATGAAAGAAGCGTTATTAATTTGTCCAACCGGATTTTAAGTGAAGATGAATTGAAAGTACTCCAACTGGGACTAACTTTCTGCCCAACGGCAGATTTCAATTATGTGGAAACAAGGATAGATCTGTATAAGTTTATCAGGAAGTTGAAACTTCAAAAAATACATCTTATGCATCCTGAAAAAAGGAGACATACGGAGGAAACGGGTCTATCCAGTGACACAGATCTTCTCACTGGTAATGATCTGGACACTCTGATGATCATGCAAATGTTGGAAGCATCAGGAAGCATCAATCACCAAGATGGCTTGGAAATGGGTGAAATCGATCCACAATATGCTGGAATTGAACAAGCAAATGGAAACAGCGGACTAAAAAGAAAGTCCAGAATTAGTCCACAGATGCCCTATGACGCCATAGACGTCTTCAATGATGCTGTAATGCAAGATCTGAAAAAACTCCAACTTAAAACCAACACTGATAAATATTATAACATCACACAGAGACAGTGGCAGTCAATCCAAAGCCTTAAACAGGACGATTCAATAATTATTAAACCCTCAGATAAAGGGGGAAATATAGTTATCTTTCCTAAAGAACAATATCTAAGGGAGGCCTCGAATCAACTGGAGGACAGAAACTGCTATGCCTTGACAACAAGAAAGGACTATTCCACATGCATTGAAACTTTTCACCAACTCCTGCGAACCTGGAGAGATGAGGGGATGTTGGATGTTGATGAATTTAATTTTTTATTTTGTGAGTACCCCATGGTACCAACTTTTTACCACCTCCCCAAGGTACATAAAGACATTCATTGGCCCCCGGGACGTCCAATAGTTGCTTCAATAAATAGCCTTCTTGAAAACTGCTCGATCTATTTGGACTCTTTTCTGGCACCCTGGGTGAAAAATTTAAGCTCCTACATTAAAGACACAGAGGACTTTTTGAGGTCCTTTGAAGGAATCAATTGGGAACCTGATATGTTGTTGATCACGTTGGACATTACAAGTCTGCATACCTGCTTAAATCACGATCAAGGAATCAATGCTATAAAATGGTTCCTAGAGAAGCGTTCACTTAAATTTAAAAAACACAATGAAATGCTTGTACAAATGTTGACATTTTGTTTAGAAAATAACATCTTTATTTTTGCCTGACAGCTGTACAGACAACAACGGGGAACCGCGATGGGCACGTGCTTCGTCCCCAGCTACGCAAACCTTTTCGTGGGCTGCTGGGAGAAGCACGTGGCTTGTAGGGACCAATGGTTGGACACTGGGGAGCTATGTTTCCTTTGGTGAACTAAGTTGAAGCACTGACAGTCGAGGAGAGATCCAGTCGAGGAGCCAGTCCGTGTTTTCGCTTTCATTGTTGCAGCACGGCAGTTCAGCTTTTGACGCTGCCACCGTCCGGCCGCGGTTGCTTTGAATTCGGCTGCCTAAGTCCCAGGTGCCCGGACTCATCTGCCCAAATCCCCCGCCTAACCTCCGGCCTTAACCCCCGGCGGTGACTCAGACAGGCGGAGGGGCCGATGGTGGCGCTGGCCGGGAGTGGAGTTTTCGGCTCCCGGTGGAGACAGCTGAGAGGCACAGTTGAGGTAACAAGCGGCGGATCTTGGGGGAAGCGCAGTTGAAGAGAGAACCGCTTGTACCAGGGGGGCCCAGGGGGAGAGTCTGCGGAGACGGCTCGGTTTTGACCGGGTGCGGTTTGAGATGAGCCCCCTGGTGAGCCTCTAATTCTCACTTTTACTTACAAGTTGATTGCCTGACATCCTGGCATACGGTATCCTTTCCTCGCGCTTATTAGCCTACTGACCCCATTAGTCCTGCCTTCCACTCTTGCATAGATTCGGGTCTTCCGAAAAAGGACTTTGTACCTAAACATTGTTTCGTGAGACGGACAGGAGAGAGGAGACTTAAGCGAGAGTGGAAAAGCGTTGAGGTTAAGAGGAAACTGCAATTTGAACCTGCACTTGTTCCTCTACATTTAGGCAATCCCATAGGGAAGAAGGGCATAAGGGAAATGCCTCCAAAAGTTAAATCACGTGGGGTTAAAAAGGGATTGAAAGCCGATGTACCAAGAACGCGCAAAAAGGACCAGCGTCAAAAGACATTGGAGAATACTAGTATTGAACTCCTAGAAGAAATGACGACACCTAGCAGGCAAGATAGACTGTTACTTCCTGCAGAAGAAGCAAGTGGAACTTCCTTGGGGCAATCTATAAAAAAATTTGTAGGGAAATATTTTTAAAAAAATTTGGATGTTAGTGATCATTCCTCCGTGTTAGGTGGATCTCATAAAAAGACCGTACAAGGAGCCAAAGGACTGTAATGAGTGAAATAAATGACTCTATACTACCAGCTTTTGACCAAGTCCTGGGCGAACAAGGGGGGCAAATGAAGGGGGGTTGTTTACATTGGAACCTAGGTTATCGTCATCACCCCGCCTTTCCCGTAGTGGAATGGATAGTCCCTCTGTAGATAAGGAAGTATTGCAACAGTCAGTTAATGGGCAGGGGAGGGAGGGAAATGATACTACCCCACAGGGCGCAATTTCCCCAGATACTCCTCAGTCGTCCTTGGCACTTGATATGACAGTAACCTCGGCCTCATCATTACTAGAGGTGATGTTTTTAATGCAAAAGACTCTTCAGGCAATATTAGAAGCTTTAGTCGAGAATAGCGGGCAAGGGAAAACCCATAAAACCCAATTGCAACAGATAGCAGAGGAATTAAAACAAATTAATAACTGTATGCCGACTATAGTCCGCCCAGTAGTGGAGATGAGGGATCAGGAGTTATATGTATCACTATGTGCGAAGGAGGATGATGTTACACAGATTGAAAATCCCCCGACAGAATATATCTCAAAATGCCCTCTGTTGGTAATTAAAAGGAGCCCTTATGGGAGATTTAAGAGGTATAGACCCGAGTATAAGAACAGAAGGAAGCTGCAGACAAAGCTGAAAAGGACAAGGGGTTTACAGTCAGGGGAGAGCAATAAACAAGGTATGGCAATACAGGTTCAAGAGAAGTCAGTAAGAGTTGGGGCTAGAAATAAAACGGGCTCAGGAGGGAACCGAAATAGAAAAGCTATAAGGACAGTGACGAGGATGAATACCTTGTGTGGAAGTTTGGAAACCCAAGGCCCGGAGATCCAGAGGAGTAAGGAAAGAACGGGGTGTAGGGGGAGGGCGATTTAACCAGCAGGAGAATAAGGGGAGAGCCCTCTCTAGACCAACCCGGGATAAGAGTCTGCCCAAAGCCAGAGTCTGCAATAGTAGTTGGGAGGAACAGTGGGAGCATCAGGAAGTATGATAACAGTGAGCACCTATGGGTGTATATGGAACCATGGGGGCAAAGGGGGGGGAAAGCGGCGAAGGAAAATAAATCCCTTAAATCGCTCCAACCTATTGCAAATACTGGTCAAATGTCCCACATTGGGTGGGGTTACTTCTGATGATATCAGACAAATAGGTTTTATAACTAATCCTGAAGGAAATGAGGTAACAAAGGTGCTTTTTTATTCTGAATTTGTAAAGCAGATGGTGATAAGGGCAGAGGGAGACCTGGAAAAGGAGGGAATAAGTCTTGTGTATGATTGCCAACTTGGTAAAGATGAGGGTAATCCCGGGGATTCTGGGACCCTCACCTATCACGCAGGTTTACGCCCGGAGCAAATACAGTATGACATACTAGGTGCCCAATATAGAAGAATACGCACTGATAAAAATCAAGGAGGGCTAAAAGTAACGATAACAAATAGTGTAAAGGGGCCAGCCTTGAGTAATCGATTTGATCTATTGTCCGAATCCTCAATAAATTGGGGGAATAGTATGGACGAAGGGTTGAGCGAGCTGGATTAGGAATTAGGGTCTTCACACAGCCTACGGACACTTTCATGGAATATAGGGGGATACAGAAGACAGCTATCCCAAGACACCTTTAGAGAAATGTTGGGTAGCTATGATATTTTGTGTTTTCAAGAGTCCTGGCTGTGTGAGATACCCGAACCTATAGATGGCTTTCTTATGCTTACTAAAGAGGCTGTACGAATGAATTTAGGGCGGCCCTCAGGGGGTTGATTACGCTGGTATCATCAAAAAGAGCCAATAAAATAATTAATTTAAAAGCGAAATGTAGGTGGCTATTAGCCTGTCAGGTAGAACTGTACAGTGGTATGCGAGCAAGGGAACAAATAGTAGTGATCAACGTATATATTCAGCCAGGTGCAATAATAGATTATGAAAAGCAACTGGACCTGCTAGAGAAGGATCTAGAGGCTATTAGTATAACAAAAGCACCATATCTGATAATGATTTTAGGAGATTTTAATCATAAACTAGATCCTTCCCATAGCGATAAACTATTTAAAGATATTTTAACCATTGCACAAGTACCGGCAGCAAATTTTGCTGGTGCTGGCAATTCCGCACGAGATAAACATTTAGTAAAATTTCTTGGATCCATAGGATTATTTAGTGCCAATGGACGCTTGAATACCGACTGCCCTGCAAGGAAGACCTTCCGTATAGGGAATCAGAATTGCCCAATCGATTATGCTTTTATAAACGCATGGTATTTCAAAGAAGTAGAACGATTTGAAATACTGCAGTGTGAAGGTAGTGACCACTGGCCCTTACAATTACTAATAAAGATGGAACAAGAGTTGGAAAGAGAAAAAGTGGTCCCCCTACAGATTGAACATCCTAGACGTATAACTACGCGTATAACTGAGGACAGCCTGAAATTGGTTAATAATTTAATAATTGATTACAGGGCTGTGATGAATTGGTGCAAGGAGATATAATTTTAACCCGGTACGAGCATACAATAGAGCAGGTCGTAAATTGTTTAAAAATACAAGTAAAAGCAGGGCACGTCTTTAAGAAAAAAGAGAGAGCAAATGGTTGGTTTAATAACGAGTGCAGGAAGTTAAAATTGAGGGTACGAAAATGGGAAAGACAGTTAAGGAAAAGATCAGATAAGGGAATTATGGAGAGCCTTCGAGTGGCAAAATTGGAGTATAAAAATAAGTTGAGAGATAGGAAATTAGAATATATGGCCAAAAATTGGGATACAATGTTAGACGTGATAAATACAAATAATATAAGATTATTCTGGCGCCTGGTAAAAGAGGGAAATGTACAAGAGGAAATGCGGTGTTTAGTGGGTGAAGACGACTGGTTTAACCATTTGAGTAATCTGTATAATGGTATAAATAGGGAAAAGACCTTGGAAATAAGGTATGAGGAGACAGAACTACTAGGGCCGCACTTCTCCTCCCAAAATATAAAAGAAACTATTCAATCCCTAAAGCTAACTAAAGCGGCAGGGCCAGACAATCTACCCGCAATCATATTAAAAAATAGTATAGATTGGTGGGCAAGCTTCTTAAATGTGACCTTCCAAAATATTTTAACTTCGGGGGTTTTCCCAGAAAGTTGGAAGAGGGCTATAGTTAGGCCAATTTATAAAAAAGAAGATGCTACATTACCTCAGAATTATCGCCTAATAAGTTTGCTGGATGTGGGGAGAAAGTTTTTTCTAAGATATTATTAGGCATAGTGAAGATTTGAGTAGAGCAGTATAACTTGATACCAATAGAGCAAGGTGGGTTCAAGGAGGGCCATTCAACCATCGACCATTGCCTTAGTCTATGGGCAATGGCAAAAAAGGCAATTGAAGTGCGAGGTAACCTGTTCTGCTGCTTTGTGGACTTCCGAGCTGCCTTCGATTCAGTAGATCGTAGTCTACTGTGGAGTATGCTGGCAGAGCTCGGAATCAACAAGGCAGTACTTGCCTTAATTCAGGAAATGCATTCAAGGAATTGGGCCAGGGTTATCTTGGATTCCCATGGCACCCTATCTAATAAAATTCAGATAATGAATGGTTTGCGGCAGGGCTGTGTTCTTGCCCCATTGTTATTTTCCCTATTTTTATCTGATTTGCCTAATATATTGAGTAGGGCAGGTGGTGTATGCCCCAAGATGGGGGGACCCATATATCTTGTCTGCTATATGCAGATGATTTAGTGATAATGGATATGACAGAGTTGGGCTTGCAAAAAAATTGGATGCCTTTTATGAATATTGCCTAAAAAAATGCCTCACGGTCAACCTAGAAAAGACCAAAATAATGGTATTGGGGAAAAAGAAGAGCTCCCTGTACTGGAAATTGGGAGAGGTTAGAGTCGAAGAAGTGGATAGATATAAATATTTGGGTATGTGGTTCGATAATAAGCTAAACTGGAGGGATCACATACAGTCACTTAAAGCAAAGGCCCTCTCTTCAGTATGGGGCCTTAAACAATTCAAGCAAAAGTATGGGGGCCCCTCTCTGCGGCCAATTCTATCGGCTTTTAATGCATTGGTACGCCCACAGTTCCAATATGGCGTAGAGGTCTTATACATGGGAGGAAAATCGGATTGGAACTTAGAAGAGGGTAAATGCGTTAAACAGCTCCTTGCACTCCCCTCGTCAACTATGATACAGGCTGTACGAGTGGAATGTCATCTTACAGCCTGGAATTTTCGGGGTATGCAAGCAGTATTGAATTTTTGGCAGAGAATGAATGGTGAGGGGCCCCCTAAAATAGCAAACCGCTGTAAAAAAGAAATAGTGGGTAGCAAACTAAATTGGGCGTCCCAAGCTAGAATTAAGCTAGATAAGTTGTGTGTTAAACTTTCCCTAGAACCAGACCAATGGAGTTTGGGGCAGCAGATTCCCTAGTCGGTGTTGCGTGCTATTATTAATTCGAAGGCCCGAGAGGAAGATTTGGGTTACTTGAGGAGTAAATCGTCCTCCAGGTTTTTGATAAATGGGTGGACCAATGATCAAACATTCCCTATATAGAGGCCATGCCTAACCCAAAGTTTAGAAATATAATCCTGAAATTTAGAGTTGGCTTGAATCCATGCAACACTGATTGGAAGATAAAATCTGCTATGATGAATGAACAAGGTCTGTGCACATGTGGATTAAAAGTAAAATGCAACGGCCCACATATTCTGTTGGACTGCTTGTGGTTCTTAGAAGAACGGAAAACATTTTTAAAACCCCTTTTAATTGCCTATGAAATTATTAGTAGGGATCAAGCTCTTAGTTTATTGGTCAATATGAGATTTTTAAATGTGACATGTGCAATGGGAAGATTCTTAATTGTAATACAGGAGTCGTTGAAGGAATTGGTAATATAATTTAAAATGGGCGGGGTAGAAATGCGATCTTACCCATGCTTGGGAATACCCCCGGCTCTTGTTATTTATGGTGGATGTACAAATGTATACCCAACGTATAAGTGATCTCTTCCCCTTGTTGATGATGAATTAGGCACTCCCTATGGTTTGGTAGAGTTCCCGTTGTTTATTTTATCAGGATTTTATTGTGTTTTATACTGTTTTATGGTTACAGTGTTTGTATAATTCATATTTTAATTGTATGTATTGTGGTACTTTCTTTTTTTTTATGGCTATATATGCCAAATAAAAATATAATAAACGAACGAAAAAAATGGTTGGAAAAGGTGATATTTTGGGCCCGCTATATCAATGACTTATTCATCGTATGGAAGGGCTCATATTCCTCAGCTGAGGAATATATATAATTTTTAAATACTAACGATCTCAACCTAAAATTCAGTGGCCATGTCAACAGTACCCAACTTGTGTATCTCGACCTAGAAGTCTATGTGGAAAACATGAAGATCTTGACCCGGCTTTATAGGAAACCTACGGCCGGCAATGCTGTGCTACATGCTAAAAGTTTCCACCCTAGGAGCATGGTCAGAAATATACCCTATGGGGAATTGCTGTGCATTAAACGCAATTGCGCAACAGAGGAGGAATATGAGATAGCCAAGAAGGAAGCTCTGAATCGATTCAGAACTAGAGGCTATTCTGATAATACCCTCGGCACGGCAGTGAATAAGGTGCAAAAGACATCTAGACTTGAATTGTTGATTCCTAAATCTGACCAGACTAATGATACTTTGGAAGGGGTAGAGCCAGTACGTATGATAACACGCTTTAACACGCAATCTTCTAAGATTGTGCAGATGTTTAAGAAAAACTGGCATATACTCAAAACAGATAATGTCTTGAAAAGTGTAATCTCTGTGCAACCCCTTATTACAGATAGAAGAGCAAAATCCATCAAAGATCATTTAGTCTCAAGCCATTATGTGTCCACTGTACATAGAGAAGAGCCAATTGCGGGATTTTTCCCGTGTTTAAAATGTAAAGCCTGTAAATTCAGTCACAAGAAGAATACCTATGAGATACAGGGGAATGGGTCTAAATCTACTAGAAAAATCAATGGCCTGCTTAATTGCAATTCTGAGTTCACGATATACTGCTTAGAATGTCCCTGTCAAAAAAAGTACATAGGTAGTACTATACACCTTGCAAAAAAGCGTATACTGGAGCATATGCGCGCCATAGCCAAAAAGGACAGCACCTATCCGGTGGCTCATCATTTTGAGACTGCCCATCAGAGTAATAGCGATCTGTTAAAATTCTATTGCCTAGACCAAATTCCCAAAAATGAGAGAGGAGGGGATAGAGTCAGGAGATTACGCTCATTGGAGTCCAATATATATTATAGAGCTTGGCACAATGGCCCCGCAGGGCTTGAATAATGACGAAGAGTTGTGGACACATTTGGACTAATGGCTCCCATTTGTCATACCATATCTCTGAAAGTAAATGAAACATGCTTATCAGTTCTGTAATGACAACTCATAATTAATTGTATGGAGCATGTTTACCCAGGGAGGTATCTACACTTGTGTCAATTCCTGTACATAACTTTAGTAATAGTAAGATACGTCGCCCATTCAGGGCACAATTGCAAAAAAGACAAAATCAGAAATGCACCTTCTTGTCGCTCAGACATGTGATTGTCTATCTCCACGTGTCAGAATTGTATGCCCAGTCAGGGCAGTATAATTTAATCACAGTAGTTGTGTACTCAATGTAAATGAATTTTTAAAGCCTCGTAAGCAAAAGGCATGATTTATAAATAGAGAAGCTCAGGACAATTCATGGATGTCGGCTCTCAATGCCTTATTGCTGATATGATGATATAGGACATATGTTATTGTAGATGAATTGTGGTATAGTGTGGCCTATAAAGCAGTCCATTTTCACATATTATTTGAGGCTAACATTCAATAACAAGATTTGAGATTGTCACATATAACTGTTGAAAATGTGTACCAGCACAACGTGGAGATATGACGAATTATGGTTTTTAGATATTTATCTAATGTGATTTCCTATGGCACCACAACAGCCTTTAAGATGGCCGCCACAGAATCAATGCATTATGTATGTATTAGGCCATCTTTTATGTTTATCATACGTTGACTGCACACTTTTTTCACTTTAAAATGGTGGTGTTTTTATGGACAAACTGGCATTGACAAAGCCGTAATGGCGAAACGCGTCTGTCAGCGCTGAGGGGGGATACACTTAAATAAAGCAAGCTCTTATCACGAATCCTCGTGTGTGCTCCTGTTTGTGTCAGCGGACGCAATTCTGGTCTACGACGGTACCTGTATATATATATATATATATATATATATATATATATTTCATAGCTACATATATGTGGGGTAAGGTATGGAAAATCTATACTTACCTGTTGATATTCTGGATTCGATCTTCTGTACCATTGATATTCAGGTTTTGATATCCAGAGTGCAGGTATGATTCTATGTGAAGGAATATGTGGGTTTTTTACATATTAAAGCACACGCAATTAACTTTCTGCAATCCAACTTTAAATCCCATCAACTAGATGGGATTTAATGTAGAGGGGAGTAAATTTGTAAGGGAGGCTGGCTCGCCGCTTTGTGTATTTTCTAAACTTTTCAAGCTTTGTGAAAAGCTTATAAGGTTCTTTTCTTTGGGAAAAAATAGGCTGGCCTCATCTCTGAGCCCTCCCTCCCGCACTTCTTACCTCAGGTAGTGAATGTCCAGCCTCCACTCTCAATATTTGTTTGCTGGAGGATGTCCTACCTATTTTGCATCAGGAAATTATGACACCTGGAAGGCCCAAAAGGATGAACCTTACCTCACGTAAAAGTAGGAAACTTTATCTGCTTCATAAAGTGTGGAGTTTCCAAATTCCACCCACATTTGTAAGTGAGTTTTTTATTTAACTCGGCACTAATTTGAAATACCTTTACAGAGAGCGTGGAACATATCTATTAAGAACATTTTGGGAAATTATTTGTGTGTTTTAAACATTTTAGGGCTGCAACAATGGTGAAAAGAATTTAGATGTCAGTTTACAGGGGAAGTTGGGAAGGCCTCACAATGAATTTCACTATAAGGTTGGGCCAGAGATGGATCATTCAATTACATTTGATCAAAAGCACCAGTCAGAACTGCATGGACTTGAAGCAAACTCTGACATTAGAGTACACCCCTCATAGTTACAGGCAGGTTGTTCAAAAGGTTTTGTACAAAAGGAGACCTTTGTTAGACATCAACCAGCAAGACAGGAAGGAATGGTAAAGGATAGATGTCTGTGTGAGCCCGGGATGGGTTCATTTGAGGCCTGTGGCCTAGCTGAGGACACTTGTTCCATCTCCAGTTAAGGAGCAGTAGATGGACAGGCAGCAGCACTGCCTCCAGGGTGCTGAGTGGTGGTTTCATGGTTTGCATCTAAAATCCTTCTCAGTCAATTGTAATACAAATGCTCTCAGCCTCACATGCCCTGATTATTGTTGCCACAATTTTTGGTTCAAAGAGATGAATACTCAGAATGTTGATCCTGGCAGGATTATCTAGATATTACACTATTTTTTAAAGATAAATAGTCTGTTATAGCAGCCTTTTGTGACTTTGCAAGCTATATTGGGTCATTTCAGATTCACAATGCTGCTGGTTAGGGTATTAGAAATCCTCTGCAGCAGGCACATTACTCTGACAAACTGCCTGGGTCCTGCAAACATATTAAACATCTCTAGAGCAGATACATAATCTCATTAGGCTGTATTTAAATTCAAGCAGGTGTAGGCTGGAACAATGTCAGTCAGATGGAAGTCATACCTGACTTGTGATGACCCTGCCCTAGCACAATACACTAATCAAAGCGCTATGCTATTTTGGAATCTGGCGTTTCCTCCTGATTCATCATTGCTTCTGAATAAATTTTAGGTAGTGACAACCACTTAATGTACCAGGAATTGGAAAGGTCATGACGTCGCTGTCTTAACAACAACATGTCTCAATGTCCTCTACTGTTGTGCAATCTTTTCACAAAGCAGATTCTTGTTTGACACATCATTTGCGAAAGGTGGGAAGATAGTTCAGCCAATGCCCATTGAATTGTTAGCCTCTAAGTTTATACTGTGAACTAGTGGTGGTACCAGCTTTCACATCAGCACTTCACACACAACACTGTGGCGTCCCTCAGGGGTCCATCATATCTCCTCTATTATTCAGCATCTACCTAACCCCCTTACCAAACCTGATTAAATCATTCAACCTCATGTGTTACAACTATGCATGTGACACCCAAATCATTTTTAAAATGGATGGTCTGGAAGACCTCCACAATTTAAATCTAGGTGACTACCTTCGAGCCTTAAACACATGGATGCGAAAAACCATCTATACCGCAAATACAGAGATTACGACCTGCAGACAATGGGAAAAATAGCAGCCTACTGTCATATGGTCTAAGAAACATGAGGTCCCTCCAGCAAGGTCAAAAAGAGTCAGAAACCTAGTGGTAACCATGGATTCAACCTATATTTGATACCACATGTTTATAACGTCAAACAGAGTGCTTTCTACACAATGAAAACACTATGTTACATCCTCCCATGCCTTGGATACGAACAGAAACTACAAACCATCCTCGCACTGGAAATCTCCTACCATGACTATGCCAACAGCCTATACCTTGGTGCACCCCCAGTCATCATACACAAAATACAGTACATCCAAAATGCTACTGCAAGACCTTTTCTCCACCTTCACCCTAGAGACCACATGACTCCAGTTCCAGTCTTCCAATCACTCCACTGGCTACCTATAGCAAGTAGGGCAATGTTCAATGCACTTTGCCTTCTCCACAGAGCCTCCAAGGAGAAAGACCGCTATACCTATGAGCTAAATTCAAACAATACAAACAAAACAAGACAGGATTGCACCACCTATCATCATACCACCTTATTATAAGAAATCCATAGGAGGCACTGCTTTCTCAGTACTATCTACCAAACTCTAGAACTTACTACCAACCACAATGCAAAGCATCCAAGAGCATTTACACAATCAAAGACAGTTGAAAACATGGCGATTTCCAAGACAACTAAACCAGCAGACATTCCGGCAACAGAACCCAGAAAGACAGTCCCATTCTTAAGCTCAATCTTCAATTTACAATGTACAGATTGGAAACAACCCAACCAGCAAATTACTTTCGATAGGCAGGTAAGTTAAGATTGGCAACCCTATGGTTCACCAAGGTATTATATAGTTATGTAATTTCATATATAACATTTCTGGCTCACACTAATACTAATGGTGAACAGACATAATATCGAAATTTTAATATCGAATTGCCAAAATATCGAGTTTTTTATATAGAATGGACAGAATATCGAATTGCCAAAATATAGTGGTGCAGAATATCGAAATTCAGGTAAGAAATATCGATTGTCATAATATCGACAGTCATAATATAGTTGTTAAAAATATCAATTTTTTTTATAGTGTTTTAAGTGTTAGTATATGTGTTAAAAGTATGTATTATTTTTGTAATGTATGTTTTAATTTTTTTAAAGTAATGAATTTTATGTTATTTAATTTTTGCGTAATTTAATTCCGTAGCAGGTTGTGGGTTTATAGGGGAATAGGGTGGGAAGTAATTTAATTATAGTAAATTAAATATTAATTTTTAGGAATCATTAATTATTTTAAATTTAATTTTGCGTTTTAGTTCTGTAGCGGGTTGTGGGTTTATAGGGGAATAGGGTGGGAAGTAATTTAATTGTAATTAAGTAATTATTTAATTTTATTTATTGGTATTGATAAATAATTCATTGTTAATTAATTATTAATTGGTAATTAATTTTTATTAATTGGTAATTAATTTTTATAAATTTTTAATTGATAATTATATTAATTGTATTAATTTAATATTCAGAGCGGGTTGTGGGTTTATAGGGGAATAGGTTGGGAAGTAATTTAATTGTAATTCAGTAATTATTTATTTTTATTTATTGGTATTGATTATTAATTTATTGTTAATTCTTATTTGGTAATTAATTTTTATTAATTGATAATTAATTTGTATTAATTGGTAATTAATTTTTATTAATTGATTAATTGATAATTATATTAATTGTATTAATTTATTATTCGGAGCGGGTTGTGGGTTTATAGGGGAATAGGGTGGGAAGTAATTTAATTGTAATTAAATAATTATTGAAAATATTTTTGTGTATTGAAAATTAATTTACTGTTAATTAATTATTAATTGGGAAACATTTTGTATTAGTTATTAATTTTTGGTATTGAAAAATAATTTGTGGTTAATTAATTATTAATAGGTAATTAATTTTTAATAATTAATAATTATTGGTATTTATAATTAATTAATTATTAAATAATTTGTCATTGGGAATTAATTTGTAATACATTTTTATTGGTATTGATAATTAATTTATATATATTTAATTATTAAATCATTACTTTCCCTACTGTTGCACTCACTGGAGGGGGAATAGTAATTTTTACCCTCTCGCTATCCAACACTTTCCCTGCTGTTGCACTCTCTGGAGTGGGAATAGTAATTTTTACCCCTACGCCAACCAACGCTTTCCCTACTCTTGCACTCACTGGAGTGGAAATAGTAATTTTTACCCGTACACTATCCAACGCTTTCCCTACTGTTGCACTCACTGGAGTGGGAATAGTAATGTGTACCCCTACGCTATCCAACGCTTTCCCTACTGTTGCACTCTCTGGAGTGGGAATAGTAATTTTTACCCCTACGCTATCCAACGCTTTCCCTACTGTTGCACTCTCTGGAGTGGGAATAGTAATTTTTACCCCTATGCTATCCAACGCTTTCCCTACTGTTGCACTCTCTGGAGTGGGAATAGTAATTTTTACCCCTACGCTATCCAACGCTTTCCCTACTGTTGCACTCACTGGAGTGGGAATAGTAATTTTTACCTACCCGCTATCCAACGCTTTCCCTACTGTTGCACTCACTGGAGTGGGAATAGTAATTTTTACCCTCCCGCTATCCAACGCTTTCCCTACTGTTGCACTCACTGGAGTGGGAATAGTAATTTTTACCTACCCGCTATCCAACGCTTTCCCTACTGTTGCACTAACTGGGGTGGGAATAGTAATTTTTACCCTCCCGCTATCCAACGCTTTCTTTACTGTTGCACTCACTGGAGTGGGAATAGTAATTTTACCCTCCCGCTATCCAACGCTTTCCCTACTGTTGCACTCACTGGAGTGGGAATAGTAATTTTTACCCTCCCGCTATCCAACGCTTTCCCTACTGTTGCACTCACTGGAGTGGGAATAGTAAGTTTTACCCTCCCGCTATCCAACACTAAAAATATTGAATATTTTTTTAATAATATTAAGTTAACATATATATGTATTAAAAAATAAAAATGCATGTTTATTTTTTTTTATTTACATTAATTATTTATTAATTTTATGGTTATTTAAGTATTTTTAAGTATGGTTTACTTAATTATATTTATTATTTTATTATTTTACATTACTTTTAAGACATTTAAAAATTCGATATTTTAACAAACTATATTATTTACAACGATATTTTGGATTCGATATTTTTGTACTTACCTGTTTGTAGATAGGAAGTCGATATTCTGGCATTCTATATTTTGTCATCGATATTTTGGCAGGTCGATATTTTGCTCCTCGATATTCTGTCAGTGATCCATACTAATACCATAATACTCAGCGGTCGGCAGCCAACTTTAACTTACACCTCTGAATTCCACTTAGGACATATGTGCTGCAAGTGTTGTCCATCACCATTACTGTGCAAACAATAAACCAGCCATCACTAAACTAAACGCCATGGAGTAACTGAAAAGATAGGTCACACTTCGGGTCAATTAGAGGACTTTAATCTAGTCCACAACTTCAGGTTTCAAATATCTATACACTACGGCCGCTTCTTTGCATCTCACAATGACACTCAGATATGGGATGATAGGAACAATGCACATCCCAGCAGAACTCACCTCTCCTCTCCTCTCTAACAATGGCAGCTCAGGCCCACACAATACACAAATTTCTGATTGTACAATGTAGTGGAGTAACCAGCTAAGCAAACTACAATCATAAGAAATAACATTAAGGGACATGCAGACCTGTTCAAATCTGCCAGCATACTGAAAAACCCTAAATTGGGCATTTGTGTATCTTACACCACATAATTCACCTCTTTGGTATGCGCTGCATTCCATAACATGCATGATAACTGCACTTTTGTGGTCATCAGGCACAACATGGAAACATTTCCCACATGGGATCAAAAAACAAAGACAACACTCTTCCAACCACACACCACCCTGCTTGCTGCCCATGTACATAAGCACTTCAGTGCCACGCACTGGAATAGTAAGCGCTATACAAATGCTGTATTACAATAAAATCGAATATTTATCATTTGTGCTTTAACAAGATTTGTTTTGTTCCTACTAAAATCTGTTATTTCCATCACACTTCAGAATTACAAAACAAAGGGGCCGATTCCGATTCAGGCCGGAAATCTCTCCGACCGAGCCGGACCCGGAGAGATTTCCGACCGAATCGGACTCTGGCAGTCCGACCGAACGAGTATGATGCGCACGCATGCAATCGGACTCGAGTCGGTCGGACTCCCATTGAGTCAATGGGAGCCGGACGTACAACGCTTACGCGGGCTCCCATTGACCCAATGGGTGCGAGGCGAACAAGGGTGCCCCCTACAGCGGGTACGCCTCGAAGCGACTCGCGGCGTACATGCACAGGTAGGGGGGACCCATGGGTCCCCCCTGTGTGCGACTCACGCAGCTACGCGTACAGGGGGGTCCGACACGGCCCCCTAAGTCCGGCTCCGACTGCTCTTTCGAGCCGGACGGCGCGAGTCGGTCGGACTGCTCGTGGCGCGCATCGTACTTGCCCGGCCGGGGAACGTCTCCATCGCGCGGTGTGAGTCGTGTCCGTGCGAGTCGGTCGGAGCGCTTCGGACCCGCAAACGAGTCGGTCGGCGATTTCGCGTGCGCTCGCATCGTACTCGCTCGGCCAGACGCACGTACGAATCGGTCGGGAAAGAGGGCTCCGAATCGGATCCGGTTGAGCCGAATACGATTCGGTGCCCTACCGGCCGAGATCGGAATCGGCCCCAAAGTGTGATTCATTTGTGCTTTCATAACTGCTGATATATGTTGAAATTTCTGTATAGTTCATTTACAGTTATTTACATGCTTTTGTGTATAAAACTGGCATCCTACAGTCTTTCTTTTCACACTCCTTGTAAATAGGGCTACTGGAATTATGCGATTCTGCTGTGTTTTCCGCATGATTATGAATTTGGTGCATTTGCCACATAATCCATCATCTGCTGCATAATCTGCAGGTTTTAACAAAAAAAATGTATCTAGCTCAAACTGATAAAAAGTTACTAAAATGCAGAAACATGTGCTGTTGCGCAGTAGGAGGTCCCTCGTAAAGGCTGACTGGTCATCCTTCTGTTAATTATACCTGTATTTGAGTGTAGAACTGGCACTAATAAAGAGAAACCATAGCCCAGACAGTGTTAACATGTGTAAAAAGTACAAAATAAGGAAGTAATACAAACACATATTGTGCTTCAGAATTTGTGTTTTGTTGCTGCATAATTTAGTCAACCTTGCCACATAATTTGAGCTTCCCTGCTGCATAATTGCAGTGGCGCTGCTTGTACAGTAGTAACATAGTTAACTTTACAAAATCGTCCCACTTTGCAGAAAGAAAAAGAAAAGTAAACAGCATTTTTTTCTGAACACATTGCCTGACATTTAACCTCTGTCTTTTAACATGCAGCAAAATTAACAAGATACAAAAGGCATTTTTATTGTTCATCCTCTGTCAGAACTTCAGCATTTTTCTTTCCAATCAGACTGTATGCATTCAAATGTGAATGCAGTTTATTTGGGTAAACTGAATTTAAACTGAGTTTTTCATAAATATTGTGCTAGATGCCTCTGTCATTTGGGGGGGCCAATGATTAACACGGGCTGGCCCATCCCTCAAATGCCCCCCTCCCGTGGCTATGGCCCTGTATAAGTCTCTCTAGAAGTCTCTCTCTGGAAAAAAAAACAATGTCTCTACCTACTGGGGAAAAAATGGAAAAAGATTAAAAAAAAAGAAACACAGAGGAATAACTTTTCCTACCCCCCTCCCCCGTTCTACTCCACCCGCTTCTTCCACCCGCTCAATATGTACTCCTTCCCCGGCCCCTTCAGTCCTCGTTTTTGCCACCAACCCCATATACTTTCATTAACCTGGCGAAGTCACGCTCCCCGGTGAGTGTGGCTAGCGCCGGCACCTCCCTGCTCCTTCTGGGGAGGCATGGCGGTGAGCATTGGGGTCTACTGCTGTCATCCCCGGACCCTTCTTCTGTCCACGAAGACTCCAAGTCCTCCTGGTTGGGTTCTCCGATGTTCACCTCTCCCCCTCTCCAGGTTCTCAATCTTGGTGTCTTCCGTCTTGCCTCCTCGCACTTTCGCCCCTCCTTCTCAATATCCAGTCCTTTTTCACTATCCTTGTCCTCCCTGTCTCTCTCCCTGTGAAGAAAACATGTTTGTTCTCTGCTTCTCTGCTGTTTTCCTGCCTATCTGTGTGTCCTTTCCCATCATTTATGCTGTTTCTTGTTTTCTTTTCTCTTTAGTGCTAGTGACGTCGGACCTTGTGGAGCCTATCAATGGAATATGGGGTAATTATTCAATTCCGTCTACTTCTTGATCATACCTTTTCTGACAAAGTCCAATGCACAGTCTCCTGATTAATGAGAGAGAATCTTCTCTCTCTGCTGAAGTGTTGACAATGTTTCAGCCCCATGCATCAATTACAAGGCTATCCTCAGGACAGAAACTTAGTGGGAGAGCAGCTGAGTACTACTGAATGAACCCAGGTGTGAATCAAGTCAATGAAACAAATGACCTTAAAGCAGTACCAATTCATTGTAGAAGGGCTAAAAAGAAAATCAATCACCTAGATGCAGGAGAACCGTCAGCAAGTATAGATAATCTCCACCTCTGAGTTCAAGCCAGTCATTTGCTTTGCACATATACACACCACCAGTCACTGTCATTGTTTTAGCACTGTGTGATCACTGTTGGCACTGAGACCTGTATTCACCCTCCTTTGAGAAAACAAAATGTTGCGGTTTTCTGGCTATTGCTTCTCTTGTATTCAATGGATTGGTAATTATGTTACCAAAATGTGTTAATGTATGCTCAATAATGAGTCCTTAATGTCCGTCAAAACACGGAAAACTATTTCACAGATAACAAGGGCTCAGTGGACTCCCCACAAATTCTCTGAGAGGTATCATCAAAGACCAAGGCCATTCATTGATCACAGGCTACAATCAAGACAAAAGGATCTGGTTAGAAACACTTGAGTGAGAGATCCTCGAGTTAGAAACCAACCTAAGTGACCCAGTGCAGGCGGGCTCTCATCGTAACGTGTTCATAAAGCAAACGGAATACAGACACATTGCATCGAAGGCCGCTAGGGCTCACCATCGCGCAAAACAGCATCTTTTATATGAAGTGGGCGATTGGGCTGGAAAGCTCCTAGATTGGCTAGACAAGAAAGAAAGTTTCAACGATGGGTCCTGGAAATACTGACTGATTATGGAGAACAGGTAAATGATAGACAGTCAGTGGCAGACACCTTCGCGACCTACTACAAACACCTCTATTCTCCAGCGCTTACAACTTCAGCGGAAGAGTCACGTGAGTTGCTGCCAGACATTCACCTCCCAAGCTTCTCACAGTCAGATAAGGCGATCCTAGAACAAGAGCTAACCGAAGAAGAGATAATGCAGGCGATCCGTGACTTAAACGCCGGTAAAGCGATGGGCCCAAATGGCCTGCCTATTGAACTCTACAAACTTACGGCCCCTACTCTTGCCCCCTACCTGCTTTGAATGTTTAAGGAAAGTTGTGACTTGGGCTCCATGCCCGAGGATCAGTGACTGGCCAATATAGTAGTCATTCACAAAGATGGCAAATCAGCGGACAATTGTGCCTCCTACAGGTCTATTTCGCCATTAAACACAGAAGTAAAAATCTTGGCGAAATTGCTCGCTTACCGGCTGATACGAGTGATCAAGATGCTTATCCACCTAGATCAGTCAGGCTTATGCCGGGTCGAAGTACCACTCTCAAACTACGGTGTCTGCATGGCGTTTAGGTCGTGCTACTGGACTTCGTGAAGATGCCCTCGTGCTGTCACTCGATGCATGTATGACATTTGATACGATCGTATGGCCTCCAGCAAGCCCAGTCACCACCGTAAAAAACCTTGGGGTGAAACTGGACGCTGATATGTCCATGAAGTCCCAGGTCCAATCAGTGGCCGGCATTTGTTTTGGGGTATTAAAAATGATGAGGAACTTCCTCCCCTTGCTTCCAATCTCGCATAGGAAAACTGTGGTCCAAGCCCTGATTACGTCACGGTTGGACTATGTCAACGTGTTGTACTTGGGCTTCCCTGATTACTTACTAGGCCACCTGCAGGTGGTACAAAACGCGGCGGCAAGGGCCGTACTTATGGTCGGACCCAGGACACACATGACCCCTTATTTGAAGTCCTTGTGTCTTGTGGTTTGTTGCCTGCCTTGTTATGTTGGCCTAGGACTAGCTGCCATGCTGCTTTTCTTTGCGCACGTTACACTGAGCCAGGGCTCCCTCGCCCTTTGCTCTTGCCAAGTTCTTTTGCGCTGTCTGCACTTTCTGTCTTTCACCTTTTCTCTTGTTTGATTTGGGCTCAGACTGCACAACATGTACAAGGTCGCATAACAATGTATTTCGGTTCTTCCTGATATGGCCAGTCTCGCGCACCCAGACATAACATTAGGCGCAAATGACATGAAACTTTGTGTGCCTTTAATACTGGGGTTTTTACTGGCGCTTAACACACTTGGAGGAATCCTTTCCAGGGAGAAGAGCTGTGATTGTCTGCTGATGTAGTTCTGCATCTAGAGACCGAGGTATGAGGGTTCGCTAGTCAAAGCCCAGAGGTCTTCTATTTTTATAATAAACAATCTTACTGCAAGGGAGGGTGGTAATGTTATTCAGACATTTATCCACTGAGTTATGAAATGCTTTCCCCGTTTGTATTCTATGGAATTGTAACCATGCTGCTTATATTATTCATATGCATTATGCTATTAGTACTGACACGTGTACTGTACCTTAGAGCACGTAAGTTGGAATAAACATTTTAACCTATCCAGTGTCTCTTCCTACGCACCTTGTGGACAAGTACGAGTGAGTGACGAAAGAGTGTTCTTGCTTCTGCGAGTCCTGAGATATAGATACCGTGTTCTGGGTTGTCCAATCATTGGTACTTGGGTGCTAATGGGATGCTAAGCTAGTTGGGTTGGGGTTTTTGGGTGCTACGGTATATGGTAGGCAAACCACTGTATTCCGGGGTCCCATTATCCTGTGCATAGCTCTGTGTATGTGCAGAAACCTTATGACATGGCGCGACCACCGTGGGGCTGCTTATCTGCGAAATGCTTGAGTAGTACTTGTGCTTGTCCACAAAACCCTCACGTACGCTTCCGGAGGCGTAAGTGACGGTGATACCTCCTATATTGAACGTTTTATAGGTTCTTTCAAGCTTGAAGTTATTAAAAAAGGTTGCATAAAAAACCCATTTTGTGCTCCCTGTTAGGTTGTCGAATACAATTGTTTAGTTATGGCTGGTGTGGCGATAGCTGCACATAGCCGAGGACCACTCCGAGAACACCTAGGTGTATACGGAGTGCCCGATACTGGGGTCGAGTTGGTCTTTGTGGTTCAAGCCGATCCGGCTTATCACTTTGAAGTGTTTTACACTTGGATCACTTTTGAGGCGGTGGATGCAGGTGATAATCTGTTTCATGAATATAAACTCACCGCTATTCCTGCTGCCTATCGACCCTATACTAATCTTGAAGTGCCTCTCACGGCTTGGCAGCACCGTGTTTGGTTTAATGGCGCCCTCCCACAACCAAATACCGCAGTTCGTTTAGGCCCCTTATCCATTGAGGGGGCCACTTGGCCTGTATTGGCCGGGTATACCCCGCATCCAAATTATCTGGCATTACCGATTGCGGATCTGCGCACTATGCATACCGAACTGGTGCGAGTGCATCGAGCCTTAGTGACATACGTTACAGGTAGTCTCCATGGAGCTGCTCCTGTAGTCGCTGGCCAACCAGCTATTGCAGCTGGAGTGACCATAAGTCCTGTCATGGTAAATTCTGTGATGGGCAAACGTCCACAAAATAAGGACGATTATCCTTACTGGCTTGCAGAAAAGTTCGATCAGATAGAAGCGGTGTTTCCACATACATCCCCGGTGGATAAACACCGCATCCTTACGATAAGTTTGCCAAAAGACTTAATCCCCGATTTGACATCATGTGAAAACTGGGGTAAGGTATTCGCAGCAGTTTATTCAAAATGTTTTGGTACTCCTTCCATGACGGTTCTACCCTCTGTAATTAAAAAAGTACAGGATGAGCATGGCCCTGAAGCGGCTGTGGAATTAGGGATGAGACTAGTGGGAGTGTTTGATGTAGTAGCTGAACTGATCCTTGGAAATGTCAAGGGCGATGCAATGAACTTTCAAGTAGCGAATGCTTTGGCTTTGGTCCCAGAGTTGGACAGGCCTCGCGAATTACCGAAAATTATAGCTCGGGCTTATAAAACAATTGGAAGAAATAGCCTAGGCAACAAGCCTTTTGTAAAAATGCAAACTCAATCGCAACCACAAATTACACAAACAAAAAGTACATCTGAGAAAGATGATAGACCAGTCTTCACTAAAAAGAGTTGGAGACAGAAAAAACAGGGTAAGCAACAAAGAAGCCGGGGTCGAGAGGCGCTTCCCCAGTTTCGGTTTCTTCTGAACGTACTTATGATTTACGTGATAGGTCGAGAATTAAATCACCAGAAAGGTTTCAGAGCTCTGATACGCGTTCTCCTCGTTCTTCACAGGCCCAGACTTCGTCACAGGCTGGTGGAGGAGGACGGCAAGATAGAGGAAGGGGCCGAGAGGCTCCCCAGGAGCGAGACCAACCTCGACAACAAGTCAGAGGGAAAGCAGAAGACTTTCACCTTCCTCGACCGCAATTTCAGAAGAAAAAAGTTGCCGCTGTAACAGCGAAATATGCCACAGACCGTGAGAACGAGACTCCAGAATTGGACGTGGGCAGTGACCCTCCTAGACAGCGCCGCGGAAGTTACCATAGTGCGGGAGGCGCTACGTCCTCATATGGAGGCGACAGCAACTGAAACATTCGTTACTGTAGAGACAGCTGACACGAGAGTGGCACCCCTGACAGACTTTACAACATAGTCATACAAATTGAAGGTGACATACCGCGTGAAATAACAGGGATTTTTTGGGAAAATCTAACCTCTTCATATGACATTTTGTTAGCAGAGGTGGATTGGCCACCCCCATTCGTTCTAGCTGCACATAAAGGAGAGGAGGTAATCCTTCCAAGCTTTTCAAGGCATGTCCCAAAAGACAAAGCTGAAGCACTTGCAGCTGAGTGGGCTGTGTACCTGGCACCGGCATTATACCGCAACCATGTGGGATGGGATGAAGAATCACCTCCCCATGCAATACCTTTGCGGTCACTACCGCAGCCACAACCCCAATATCCCATCAAACGGCAGGCAAAAGGCCCCGTCTCCGAAATTCTGACACAGTTGGAATATCAGGGAGTAATCGAACCATGCGTATCACCTATGAACAATCCCCTTTTCGTGGTTTCTAAACCCGATGGATCGTACCGCTTAGTTTTGGATTATCGGCATTTAAATTCCCATTGTCGGAACTTTGCGGTACAGAATACACACAGTTCTGCGCTTGTAGACAGTCTTGTTCGTAAAAAATACAAAACGACACTTGACCTTTCAAACGGTTTCTACACGCACAACCTAGCCCCGGAGAGTGGTCAATGGACCGCATTCACTTCCGGTGGTAAATTATTCCAGTTCCGGCGTTTACCCATGGGCTACAAAAATAGTCCGGGTATATTCGCCGCCCGTGTTGTTTCTTTGTTAAATGACATTGATCAAGACGCATGTTCGTACGTAGATGACATCTATCTGACAGACGACGAGTTATATCAGCATCTGTCCCGTGTGGACCGCATTATTCTTGAATTTGCGGAGCAGGGTTACAAATTTAACTTTGCTAAGTCACACATTGCTGAATTTACCGTTCTGTTCTTGGGCTATGAGCTCAACAACGAAGGTAAGGGCTTAGCCCCCATTTCTTGGAAAAATGTGCACATTTGTGCCCCCCAAATACTCTGAAGAAACTTCAGTCTTTGCTGGGTTTCCTGAATTTCGGGCGTACTTACATTCCCGAATATGCCCAGCGTATCAAGCCTTTGTATGCTTTGATACAACCTACTTATTCAAGGTCTTGCTGGCTGCCTGAGCATACCTTAATTCTGCAGTCTTTGCAGACAGACCTATTGGAGTCTAAATATCTTTTGACTCGTGATAACCACACAAACCTGGTGATTAGAATAATTCCGGGGCGGTGGGATTTACGTACTTAACCTTTAATGAAGGTGATACAGTACCCATCGCATACAAGTCGCATCTGTACACTTCCGCTGAATTGCGCTTTACATCTGTCGAAAAAGTTCTAACTGCAGTGCAAATGGCGATTCTAAAAGAACGCGCACTGGCACAGGGAAAGCGGATTCTAGTGGTGACACCCTGTCCTGCCCTAGAGGCAGTAACAAAGGCAAGTGTACCGAACTCAAAAGCAATGCATCCCCGTTGGATACAATGGGCTACATCCTTGACATCTTCGGACGTCACTTTTGTTTTTGATTCTTCTCTTCAGACTCAGGAGTTTTTGCAGTATGAATTCGTTCATCCTCCTCCTTTGTTTTTACTACCGCTTGAGGATTACAAATGTGTGATCTACACAGATGGTTCGGCGCAACCGGCCACTGGGTCCAAGCACGCTTATTCAGCTGCATGTGCTATTGTTGCGGGTTCCTTTGTAAATGGAACGTTCAAATCCTCTGTAGTGCACACTCGCACACTTGGAGATAGTACCGCACAATTGGCCGAGCTGCATGCATTGCTACTTGCGCTTGAGTTCGCTTCTCAGGATGAGACCACTCTTATTGTATGTGATTCCTTCTACTGTGTACAGTCTTACAATGACAATCTGTTTTTCTGGTCGAAAAATGACTACAAGGACGCAAAGGGAGCACAATTAAGCATAAAATGCTTTGGGTTCGAGTGGCAGAATTGCAACAACGTCTGCCCCTCACACAGGTGGTTCACACCTTAGGCCATCAGCGGGTGGGCGCACACGCTATTGGTAACGATCTGGCAGATGAAGCTGCCCGTTCGGCAGTAGTCACGTGTTCAGTAGCAGCGGTTACCAGGTCCATGTCTAAAATTGACTCTGTTATTCTAGCAGCTATTGCTGCAACAAAGGAAGGTGTTAATTACCCTACAGGGTTCCCTTCCAAGTATTCTTACAAATTAAGTCCCGATCAGGTTCCTTATGTAACAATACCTGACGTTGGAGATCGGCTGATCCCCAACGCGGACCGCAGGAGTGCCTTGATATCAGCTGCACACGAAGGCATGGCTTCTGCTCATGCAGGTGTGTCAGCTACAGTTTCCATCTTGCAGCAGCGTTATTGGTGGCGTGGATTGTATAAAGACACCCGTGCTTTTGTGCTTTCCTGCGACGTTTGTCAACAGATTAAGCCTTCCACGGTAACACGCCCTCCACAGACCCCGCTCTGCATTGCTAACAGACCCTTTGGGTGTGTTTACTTGGATCACTGCGGTCCATTCTCATCAGACACTGCCTATAAATACATCTTAGTAGCAGTGGACTCGTGCACACGGTTCCTCTGGGTCTGGCCACAACGTAGTGCTGACGCTCGAAATGTAATCAGGGATTTGCGTGTCTTTGTGGGAATTTTCGCATGCGGCACCTTCCATTCGGACCAAGGTCCAGCGTTTGCCTCTAGGGCTTACAAGGATGCAATGGCTTCGCTTGGGGTGCGGGTGAAATTTTCG
Source organism: Calotriton arnoldi (assembly GCA_963921515.1). Taxonomy (NCBI): domain Eukaryota; kingdom Metazoa; phylum Chordata; class Amphibia; order Caudata; family Salamandridae; genus Calotriton; species Calotriton arnoldi. The sequence goes on along the minus strand of CAWUFW010005477.1, from coordinate 454,502 downwards.
TCTCCGTATAGGCCTGAGGGCAACTCTATCGTTGAACGAATGAACCGTGACTTAAAGCAATCCTTAACAGCTAGAGTTATAGGTACTGGCAGGAACTGGCTGGCCCACTTGTATACCGTTCAACGTGCACTTAATAATCTCCCTAGAAGACCTCTGGGTGGGCGGACCCCATACGAAATGCTCTTTGGCATAAGAATGTTTGTGCCTGACCTTGAGGGTCCAGACATCGCGGCGCAATCCGCCAAGTTTGATGTAGATAATCATTCTGCTATGTTACAGGACTTACAAGAAGCCCGAGACAAACTTGCAACTACACATTTGCCTTCAGCCACAGATCCTGCGTTGCAGATTCCGGTAGCCGGCTGGCTTCCAAAGGTTGGAGAACTGGTTCGAGAGAAGGTTGAAAACAAAAAAGAATTCGGCCCCTCTTTTCGTGCACCGGTTCCAGTTCTGGGCTTGAAGGGAACACGTACAGTCATTTTACCACCGCTTCCTGGTCGCAAGGAGAACAGATACATCTCAGTGGAAAATGTCAAGCTACAGCGCCTGGCCGATCCTGAATAGTGTCACACCAGCGGTCTCTTGTCCTGCCATTTATCGGACATATGTTCGTGGCCCATCTACACGAACGGTCGCTGATACTGTAATTGAGATGGTTGACTTGCCTGAAACTACAATTGATCCCCAACTCTCCACCAATATCGACGAGGACGAGTATACTTATCCTGCATCTGAATCGGTGGCACATCAACCAATAACGCCACTTGGCCCGACTCGTTATTCCTTTGATTCGGATTCCACCTCTTCAAAAGTCCCATCCAAGTTCAGTATTTTTGTATCCTGGTTTAGAGACAATTTTTGATTCCACCCTGGACATACATCTGGTTGGTACTTTTCTTGATTTTTTTGTTCATGTCCATTGGCTTTGTCACAGTGTTTTTCTACTAATCAATGGTCACTATTTACCTGAACGCTCTGCTGTAGACTATGTTTCTGGAACTTTGGCTCCTCATTCCTCGTCTCACATCATGAAGCGTGACCACACATTTGTGAACATTTCAGCTTTTCCAGTTGCTGATGGCATCGTATGGGATGCAGTGAACTATCAAATCCATGGTCCGACGGAAATTATTAATGTACCTAATGTCCTTCGTGTTTCAATGGGTGATGTAGTACAAAATAATATTCATTCTGATGATTGGGATGTGCATGCCGTTGAAGCATTGTTTGCCGATTTAAAATATTATGCATCTTTTAATGCTGAAGATTTATATATGAATTCTGCGAATTATGCCGATTTGTATTGTTACCAACATTGGGGTAATCATTTTCTCCATAAGCCAAGTGCCCTGCGTAGTTCTGTTAACTACACCCAATGGGAACATTGTCCAAACCCCTTGCCAGGTAGCTCACAAACTCTTCGAAATAAGTTTACCTATTTTACTGATTTTAATCGGTCAAACCCTGCATCCTATTATTTTAGACTTAATACCACATCAACTCAGAAAATTATGTTAACACACACCAAATTGCTTTATTCGGGTTCCTTTTTAAGTGCCCTAGCAGTGGGTGGTTATGAGTACTGGGAGGATACAATAGATTTGAAATCTATTTGGGGCTCCAAGCCATGGCAGGTACAGGGAACCGAGGCGTTGCATCGTGCTTGCCTCATCCCTACCCAAATTATGTTCCTAAATGCTTCCATCTATCAAACTACGTGTTGGGGCTTAGCTACCACTAAACAATTGAACTCGCCCTCAATTCCATCCCTGTCGAGTTTTCCCAATGATAGCTCACGTTTTAACCTGTCCCTGACGACCCTACAGGCTCTATTACAGAATAATTCATTTAATGTTTCCGAACTGGATCCGTCACCCTGGTTGGTATGGCCTATATCATCTAATGCATGTCAAATGCGTTTTCACGACTCAGGTACTAGATACACACAGGATAGGCCTGATCCGAGATTTACTGCTTCTCGTACTGTCACTACATATTCTGTTGGTAAATTATGCAAACAATGGCTGCAACATTCGTCCCTTGATTCTGTTAAACAACATTTGTCCCTCCTTTCAGGCAATATTGATCTGTCCGACTTTGTTTTGGGACCTCGTGGTCCCCGACCTAAAAGATTCATTTATGAGACATATAATGAACTCTGGAAGCTATCACAAATGGAAGCTGCTTCCCGTCTTCGGGAAATAGATCAAGCAAATTTGGAAAAGGTGCTTGCTGTTGTTGACAATAGTATTAATACCCTGTCTTCTCGCATTTATACTTTAGAGAATATTGTGTCCTCTGTTGTTGATATTGTACAAGATGATGTTTCTGTGTTATATCATGGTCAGAATCAATTGCGTTCAGTTATGCAGTTTGCATGGACTTTGCAAACGCTCAAGTTAGGTAAAGTTCCTTGGCATTTTTTGAACACCTCTGCCTTGTTTCTACCTTTTAACTTAACTGACAAACAGCAATTTATGTCCATGAAAGATGCAACTTACACTCTATTACATATCGAAAAGATGGATCCTTTGCCGTTCTCTGTTGCAGAACTCGATTCTGCTGTGTGGCTAGTTCATGGGGTTATCGCTTTACCTTTTTCCTTGTTTGAATTTGACTCGTGCATGAAACATTATCCTGTGGGCCGTTACCGGCCCTTGGGCAGTGCTTTCCTGCATGAACTCTGGTCCTTGCCTTTCATGTATAAATGCCTTCGGGACGGCAAGGAAGTCTTTCTCACGGGGAGTACTGCGACTCGACTATGGGTCATTCGCTTATTTGTAAACACATTAAATTGCATGGCTCATGTAGCGTTTCCGCTCCTAATCTTGCTTGTGTGCTGAAAGGTATTCCTGCTCCTGTTATTTCTCCTACTTTCACTCTCCTTTCCAATGGTAGTTATTTACTTTTAAATAATGAAAACTGTTGTGGCCTGCAGGCTGGCATTCCTTACATTGTAACAGTTTCGCACAGGGTTGTCTGCTGCAAAAATGTGCTTTTTCCTCCCCCTCATGGCAAGGTTGATATCTCTATTTGGCCTTCCATCCCTACCATGGAGGCAGATTTCAATAGACTGAGCAGAATAAAGGCACTATTATTGAACGAGGAAGTTATGCTCACGTCCGCCCGGGAGACATTCATTCTCCAGGTGGCGAGTACCCACAGTGAAATACAGGCCCTTTTGAACACTAATCTCCCCCAACATTTTGGGGAGTTAATTCATCGTATTTTTAACGCATCTAACACAGAAGGTCTGGTACACTTTTTTAAAGTCGTGGGGTCTGGTTTGGTGTCCTCCTTCCAAACTATTTTTGGTGTCATCCCGGCGTTTATTCATTCTATTTTTTCCAGCGTCTTTGGCGGTTTCCCGTTGATCATCGCCTTGGCGGCTGGTGTCCTGTTATTAATTTGTTTTATGCGCAATGGCTGCTCCCCGATGGGACCTGCTCGATCCAGAACGCCTCCAGCTGCTTCGTGAGCGCCTTTTGGCTGGTTTTGGTGTCTTGCCATTGGCGACACTGAGTGTGTCATATACTCTTTCCTTTCGCTTTGCGTATTTCACTTGCGTGCAACCTGTAATGACTTGCATCCGCTGTCCTTTCACCTGGACCTTGGATTATTGCCTCTCCAATTCGTCATTGTCTGTTCCGGATTTTGTTCAGTTGATGGGTCCCTTAGAGGCCCATGAGCAGGACTGTTCCGTTGCCGGCTGTATGGCGCGTGCGGCTGCACTGGGGATTTTGGCGCAATGGGATATCTGGGCGGCTGCCCAGGATCTCCTACAACAAAGCTGTTTCGTTTATCACGCAAGTTGTCCCGCATTGCTTTTGGATGCTCCCTCTGCTGAGGAGCATTCCTGCTCTTTTGATCTCATGGATTGGATGGCATCTATGTTTTTGACGATTCCAATGATGCCCTTTTGGAGGGTATGGCCTTTTTCTGCACTTACACTTTCATGGATTGACTTGTTTTTCGCCGTTTGGGCGCTCCCTGTGCTCTACTGGAAATTTTTTTGTTTGCCCTCTGTCTTGGCCGCCGGACTGACCAAGGGAGGGTGTCTTGTGGTTTGTTGCCTGCCTTGTTATGTTGGCCTAGGACTAGCTGCCATGCTGCTTTTCTTTGCGCACGTTACACTGAGCCAGGGCTCCCTCGCCCTTTGCTCTTGCCAAGTTCTTTTGCGCTGTCTGCACTTTCTGTCTTTCACCTTTTCTCTTGTTCGATTTGGGCTCAGACTGCACAACATGTACAAGGTCGCATAACAATGTATTTCGGTTCTTCCTGATATGGCCAGTCTCGCGCACCCAGACATAACATTAGGCGCAAATGACATGAAACTTTGTGTGCCTTTAATACTGGGGTTTTTACTGGCGCTTAACACACTTGGAGGAATCCTTTCCAGGGAGAAGAGCTGTGATTGTCTGCTGATGTAGTTCTGCATCTAGAGACCGAGGTATGAGGGTTCGCTAGTCAAAGCCCAGAGGTCTTCTATTTTTATAATAAACAATCTTACTGCAAGGGGAGGGTGGTAATGTTATTTAGACATTTATCCACTGAGTTATGAAATGCTTTCCCCGTTTGTATTCTATGGAATTGTAACCATGCTGCTTATATTATTCATATGCATTATGCTATTAGTACTGACACGTGTACTGTACCTTAGAGCACGTAAGTTGGAATAAACATTTTAACCTATCCAGTGTCTCTTCCTACGCACCTTGTGGACAAGTACGAGTGAGTGACGAAAGAGTGTTCTTGCTTCTGCGAGTCCTGAGATATAGATACCGTGTTCTGGGTTGTCCAATCATTGGTACTTGGGTGCTAATGGGATGCTAAGCTAGTTGGGTTGGGGTTTTTGGGTGCTACGGTATATGGTAGGCAAACCACTGTATTCCGGGGTCCCATTATCCTGTGCATAGCTCTGTGTATGTGCAGAAACCTTATGACACTTGCACTGGCTCTCAGTGCAAAAAAGGTACATTTTAAAGCCCTGGTGCTGGCCTTCAAAGCCTTTCACAACATTGGCCCCTTACATTAGGAACAGAGTTCAGCCCTATACACCATCCAGAACATTGCGGTCTTCGACCCAGCGCCTGACGATCGTGCCAAAGTTCTTTCAGTCACGAAAGGGGGGACGGTCCTTTCAGGTGGCAGCCTCAAAGCTATGGAATAGCCTGCCGCCTTCCCTGAGACAGGTACAGGACCTCCTGAGTTTCAGGAGAATCTTAAAGACTTGGCTCTTCCAACAGTAATGAAGGCGTCTGCTGCTGTGTTTCACTGCTCTGTTAAGGGGTCACGCTAGCGCCGGGACACTCCCAGGAGTAGCCGGGCGCTCTACAAATACCCTGTAACATAACATAACATGTTAGAGCTGCGGGCCAGAATGGGCTTGGGATCATGTTTTGTGACTTAGATACGGATCCCCTACACTGACACCCTGGCCCAAGCGATGGTAAACGGAGGTACATCTGTCATCTTTCGGCTCCATGGTCGCACGAGGTAAGGATCCCCCTTGATCTTTGCCCCGATCTTGGAGCTGCTAGAGGCCTGGATCAGGCAGGACACCCTAGTTCTAGGGCTACAATGGAAGGACGAGTGGAAAGACAAAATTTCCCTTTATGCTGACAACATTTTACTTTACATCTCAGACCCAAACTTCACTCTCGATAGAATCATGCACATACTCACATTGTTCAGTCGATACTCGAGCTACACCATCAATTAGAATAAGTCTCTGATCTACCTCCTTCATGGAGCTACGCTGTGACTACACCATTATTGTGCCGCCCACATCACCACAGATGGATTTTGGTACCTATGGATTTATGTCACTACTGACCCTGCCAGGTTTTACACCACTAACCTAGAACCCCTACTGCTATGCCTTCAGTGTGATGTCCAAAATTGGATGAATCTGCCCCTTTAACTACTCGGCAAAGCCAATTTATTTAAAATTATGACATTGCCCGCTTTCTTTACGCACTACACAACACGCCCTACCCAGTCCCTTCATCCCGCTTTAGGGAAATAGAGACTGAAGTCTGTATTCTACTCTGAGATGGTGGTCCTGCACACATTGCCATTAAAAAGCTCATGAGCGGCTAGTATGACGGAGGGCCATGCCTGATGTGCAAAAATACTATTGGGCGGCACAGCTTTCCAACATCAATCATTGGGTTAATCTTCCTCTAGAGCAGAGGTCTTCAAACTTTTTTGCTCAGAGCCCTCCCCCTAAGCAAAATGTTTTGAGGTCGGACCCCCCGCCACAACTTTATGACAAGGATTGGGGGAGCAGGAGGGACAGGGCTGCGTGCAGGGTGCGGGTCTTATGAGATGATTTCAGGAGTACTTTTTCTATAGCTTATAAACCGCACTAAATGAGAGACTTATAAAACAGAAAATGCATCAAACAAACAGTTGTATTATCTCAAACATACTTATTCCAATAATTGGGGTGTTGTGAGCCCCTCACACTCTTAGACCCTAATGCAACCACACCTGCTGCACTAATCATTACTGCAGTCCTGAATAGCAGGCTATCTCCTCTACATCTTTTACCTCTTTCCTACCATGGCTGAAAATCACCTCGGTCCAAATGCTAGAAAGGAAAATAAGTTGCCACATCCCTTTTTTTAAGGTAGACCGTCATAATTGTGATGCAGTGGGCCCCACAATCCCCTGGGCCCCAGTACTGCTTCATCTGCTTCCTTAATGATAACCAACTGTGGCCACTTACACACCTGGCAGCAGTACCAGCTTCACTAATAAATGGCCCTTTAAAAAAAAGAGACAACTTATATTGTCCCCTTCTTTGGGGTATCTCTCTAAATAAGCGGTCTCTGGCCATTTGTAAACAAAAATGAGTCCCCATACAGTGCTCCCTATTCTGGGCCTTCTTTGACAATGTCTATGAATCTCAATCCTGTCCTCTTTCTCCTAGAACATTACTATGAGGCCCCAGGGGTCGAGAGGATTAGGGCTCTGCATCTGAATGTAACCCTGCTGGCCTTCTACTTGCCATCCCATGGACTAAGCTTTCACAAAAAAACTGCCCCTGAGTGTGGTGGTAGTGCAGAAAGTTAAAGAGGAAACCAGCCTTCTTACCAGCTGTTAATTGATTGAGTCCCTTAAAGCAAATTCCACTAGAATTATGAGTTTCTGCAGCAGCAGCGTTTTCCACATAATTATGAGTTTACCGCATTTGCGACATAATCCATAATCCACAGATTCCAACAAAAAAAAACTTGATTCTAGCTCAAACGGAACAAAAGTTTCTTAAAATGTGGCAAACTGTTCCAGAGCAGTGGAAGGCCCTTTGCAGAGATTGACTGGTAATCTTGAAGTTGCTTATTGCTGTATTTGGGTGTTAAACTGGTACTATTGAGGTGAAATATTTCCCCTGACAGCGTTACCATGACTTAAAATGACAAAATAATGAAGTAATGCTAACCACAAAATGTGCCGCATTGTGCCGCATAATTTACCTTTTCTTGCTGCATAATTTAGTCAACCCTGCGGCATAATGTGGTGCTCTCCTGCTGAATTATTCCAGCGGCTCTGCTTAAAGCTTCATGGTGGCAAAGATTTATTCTTTTTGAGATGTAATGTAGGGGTGTTATCAACTGAGATCTGGAATAGTTGAGACACTTAAAAAAATGTCTGAATTAGATACAGTTTGATTATTTATTACTAAAAAGTATATTTTGTAAGAACTTGTTTTATCGCAATCACTGCATCAATTTGCAGCAGCAGCCCAGCATAGACTATGTAAATACTATTCTAAAATAATGACTTACATATTCACAATGCTTTCTGCCACAGGCTGGGACCTCATAGCACTATAAACAGGGCCACTGAAATTATGCAGCAAGGGAAGGCCAAATTATGCAGCAGTGTTGACTAACTTACGCAGCAAGCAATGGCAAATTATGCTGCATAATGCTGCATATTTTGTGATAGCATTACTGCATTATTTTGTCATTTTTGCACTTGTTAACTCTATCCTGGCATATATTTTCCCTCATAAGTACCACTTCAACACCCACATATAGCAATAAGCAACAGAGAGGTGACAAGTCAACCTTTAGAAAGGGTCTTCCGCTGCAAGGTAACGTGTTGCTGCATATTTAGTAACTTTTGAACCGTTTGAGCTAGAAACAAGTTTTTTTTGTTAAAATCTGCAAATTATGCAGCAGGTGATGGATTATGTGGCAATTGCGGGAAATCCATAACTATGCGCAAAATGCCAAAACTGCACAATTGCATAATTCCAGTGGCCCTGACTATAAATACAAAGGTCACTATTCCTCTGCACCAACTAGAGTTCAATTATGTGTCGCTCAGCTTTAACACACAAACACACACACACATCTGCAGTGATGGTAGTTGCTAACTGAGGTTTCATAACCTAAAAGAGTGCATTTATCACCAGTTAGTTTAACTTGCATTTATTTTTTCAATTAAGCTGTTATTGCATTATTTTATACACACTTAAATGACTGTGAAAACACAAAACACTTGGGCTTTTTATTTTTTTGCAACCTCTTTGACCCTGCCAGCACACTCACTGACCCCCGCCCCCACCGCACTCCGATAACAGTTCACACTTTCCCTTCTAGGGCTCGGAGTAAATGAAGACAGCCTGGAAATGCAGCAAATAAACATCGCCGCACTTTCAGGCCATCTTCATTTATATGTACTTGCAGAGGCATTTGTGCCCCCCTGGGAACCCATCCACGCTACCATGGGGGCGCCCCCCACAGTTTGAAGACTTCTGTTCTACAGCCTCGGTACTCTCAAACATTTTCCCAGGGTCCACAAAGTTTGGTTTGTGAACTAGGACTGCACCGATACTGGTAGGGTGGTGATCTAGTAGCTGGGGGTTAAAGTGAGTATAGGGGAAGCAAATCATATACCTCTAGTGGCAGCCAGTACTAAGGGGTGCATCAGGTCCATCAGTTAATCAATCTGGTAGTCCTGGCTTGTTGATTGCCAATTCACAAACAGGGGTCGACTTTGTGAGTGACTACCTAAAAATAATGTACGAACGGAGGATTGGTCCTGGCTTCCAGCTACTCTGGCGAAGGTGCCTCGAGGAGATAGAAATTGAATGTCCTTAGCAACAGATGTTAATGCTAGGCAAAAACGACTATGCCCCTGGAATGTTCATGGGCTGAACCACTTACTGTCTGACCCCGATACAATATTATTTTTAAACTCTTTTGCAATTTTATTACTTCAAGAAACATGGAGTGAACAAATGACTCCCTTGCTTGGGTTTAATGAATTTAGTCTCCTGGCAGTCGGAACTAATAAACCTGGCCGTGCAAAGTGTGGACTGTCGTGCTATATTGCAGCTGATCTAAATCTTGGAGTCGAAGTGGTGGATTTTGATCCAGGCTGGTTACAATGTCTTGGGTTAAAAAACACTGAATCTAGTCTAATTATACTAAGGGGTCGATTCCGATTCGGGCCGGAAAAAGCACCGACCGACTCGGATCCGGAAAAAATACCGACCGACACGTACCCGTGGCGCACGACACGCCAAGTACGATGCAAGGCGCGAAAAATCCGACCGACACGTACCGAAACCAAGTCGACCGACCGAGCCGCACGGAAAACAACAATCCGGCCGGAAAAACACGCGAATCCAACCGACCGACACGCACCCGGAACAAATCCGACCGAAACGTACACGCTAACTCCAAACCGCAAAGTACGATGCAAGGCGCGAAAACCACGAGCGAGTCGGACGGAGGACAAGCCGTACGACTGACACGCATACAAAACCGAGCCGAAGCAACACAATACACCGCGACCGACGCGTATGCAGCATAGAAAACTGCACAAACACAGCGTGAACGAAACGGAGAACACCGTACGAGACCAATGCAGGGTCCGACTCGGTCACAAGAACGTTTCCAACATACACAAACAGCACAAAGGAAAAATCACCCAAAAAAAGGCCAAACAAGCAATTACCAAGCCAATAAATACTGGGGGGTGGGGACAGAGAACAAAGACACACCCACAACTCCACCAATATAAAGGACACAAATCACTACCATGAGCCTTTGCAAATGCCATTCCACTGCCAGCACCCAAGAGAAAGCAACCACACACCCACTGCTCATCCCTCACACAAGCCACACACCATCAGCACACCAACAAATACCTACCTCACATACACCCAGCAAAACACACACTCACACACCCTCACCTGCACACCAACACACACATCACCCACCATCACCACCCATCACCATGCCCCCAAGAAGAATCCCAAGTTCCTAGATAGTGAATTGGAAGTCATGGTAGACGAGATCCTCAGGGTGGAGCCACAGCTGTTTGGCACACTGGTCCAACAGACCCCCATGTCGCAGAAAACCAAGATGTGGGAGAGGATCATCAACAGGGTGAACGCCCAATCACCATGTCGGCGCACAAAGACCGACATCCAGAACAGGTGGTATGACGTGCGCAGGAGGGTACGGGACATGCTGAAGAAAGACTACATCAACAGCCAACACACCGGCAGTGGCCCTCCTGCCAAGCCAATATACCTCAGGCCCTGGGAGGAGAAGGTGCGGGCCATCCTTCCGCCAGTGAGCGTATATGGACTAGAGGACATCCCAGAGCCTGGTGAGTACACAACAAATGTACACAATATACTGCCACAAAACACACACATCACTGTCAAGGGAGAGTCAAACCATGCACTCATAGCAATTACACAGCAACTAGAACAGAATCATCCCAAAATGTGTATGTCAGTCAGATAAACACAACACATGCCATCAAAAAAGTCACATCCAACTGTGCCAACACATGTACAAACACAACCACAACTACAGCCAGGCAGTGGCACAAATAGAACTAACAAACACATCCACACATGTAGCCACCACAACAACACCAACACACAGTGAAGACCACTCAAAGGAAGGAATTCTGTGTATGCTGGCCAAGTCAGTGTAGCCAATAGCATCATGGGAGTCGCAGTCACACATATTGCCCCCCACAACTGTCCCATCAACACCACCATGAACCATGCGCACATCACAGGGAGTGGAGAAGGACTCACAAGATGGCTGACACTGGCTACTGCTGTGGGAAGCACAAGGCCCTGCTGGCAACTGTGCACCAACAAACAGCAGGACACCACTGACTGACATCCTGAGAGACAACTTACACTCCCTGCAATGCAAGCACGTTCCATGGTGGGAAATCTGGCTAGCTGGGTGGGAAGGGGGACTTGCAGCACTGACCATAGTCACAAGCACCGCCCCTCACACACCCCCAACACAAACTCCACAGAACCCACCTGGTAGAATGCAATGCCCCCATCCTAACACAAGATCCCACAAAGAACCACCACCCTGGGTTATGTTGTGTGAAGCACAGGGACACTCTTGGGACTCTTAGCCAAACAACTGCCAGGACAACACTCCCAGCCATCCTGTCAGCACAGCCAGCCCACCCCACAGGGAAGCAGATTCAAAAGGAAGGAAGCATGGGCATGCTGGGAAGGGGGTGGAGGCAATAGCATGATGGGAGTCGTAGTCACAGCTCTACATCCCCCACCACATGGCCCAGCAAGCTCACACTCACGCATGCACATCCCACAGAGAGTGGAAAGGCCCATCAAAGATGTCTGACACTGTTGCTGTGTCGTGGGGAGCACAAGGGCATGCTGGGTACTGCACACCAACCAACAGCAGGACACCACTGTCAGCCATCTTGCCATTGCTCTCACACCCACACACACTGAACTCCACACAAAAGCAAGTAAGTATGGGAATGCTGGGAAGTGGGGTGGAGGCAATGGCATGATGGGAGTCGTAGTCACAGACATAGCTCACCCCCACAACTGTCCCATCAACACCACCCTGAACCATGCTCACATCACAGGGAGTGGAGAAGGACTCACAAGATGGCTGACACTGGCTACTGCTGTGGGGAGCACAAGGCCCTGCTGGCAAATGTGCACCAACAAACAGCAGGACACCACTGACTGACATCCTGAGAGACAACTTACACTCCCTGCAATGCAAGCACGTTCCATGGTGGGATAACTGGCTGGCTGGCTGGGTGGGAAGGAGGACTTGCAGCACTAACCATAGTCACAAGCACCTAGCCTCACACACACCCCAACACAAACTCCACAGTACCCACCTGGTAGAATGCAATGCCCCCCATCCTAACACAAGATCCCACAAAGAACCACCACCCTGGGTTATGTTGTGTGAAGCACAGGGACACTCTTGGGACTCTTAGCCAAACAACTGCCAGGACAACACTCCCAGCCATCCTGTCAGCACAGCCAGCCCACCCCACAGGGAAGCAGATTCAAAAGGAAGGAAGCATGGGCATGCTGGGAAGGGGGTGGAGGCAATAGCATGATGGGAGTCGTAGTCACTGATATTGGTCACCCCCACAACTGTCCCATCAACACCACCCTGACCATGCTCACATCACAGGGAGTGGAGAAGGACTCACAAGATGGCTGACACTGGCTACTGCTGTGGGGAGCACAAGGCCCTGCTGGCAACTGTGCACCAACAAACAGCAGGACACCACTGACTGACATCCTGAGAGACAACTTCCACTCCCTGCAATGCAAGCACGTTCCATGGTGGGATATCTGGCTAGCTGGGTGGGAAGGGGGACTTGCAGCACTGACCATAGTCACAAGCACCTCCCCTCACACACACCCCAACACAAACTCCACAGAACCCACCTGGTAGAATGCAATGCCCCCATCCTAACACAAGATCCCACAAAGCACCACCACCCTGGGTTATGTTGTGTGAAGCACAGGGACACTCTTGGGACTCTTAGCCAAACAACTGCCAGGACAACACTCCCAGCCATCCTGTCAGCACAGCCAGCCCACCCCACAGGGAAGCAGAGTCAAAAGGAAGGAAGCATGGGCATGCTGGGAAGGGGGTGGAGGCAATAGCATGATGGGAGTCGCAGTCACAGACATTGCTCAGCCTCACAACTGGCCCATCAACACCACCCTGAACCATGCTCACATCACAGGGAGTGGAGAAGGACTCACAAGATGGCTGACACTGGCTACTGCTGTGGGGAGCACAAGGCCCTGCTGCCAACTGTGCACCAACAAACAGCAGGACACCACTGACTGACATCCTGAGAGACAACTTACACTCCCTGCAACGCAAGCACGTTCCATGGTGGGATAACTGACTGCCTGGGTGGGTGGGAAGGAGGGCCGGCTGACAACCAAACACAACCAATGCAGACCATGTTCACACCCCAGAAAATACATAGAAATGCCCAAATAATGCAGGACAATGTGCCACACCAATATCAACCCCTGACTGTGACGACTTAGGACAATGCAATGTACAGGCCCGCACCCAGAGGCACAGTCACAACTGTCATGTGTGTCAACCATTGATGCCTGCAGAAACATGACATACATTGTTTGTGTCACCCAAAAACAGGTGATGATGGGGACACAGCAGCAGACGCTGAGGAGTCCCAGTCCCAGGCTCAAGAGGATGCCGAGCTCACTGGCGTCGTACAGCCTCTGTCCTCCTCGGACGATGAAGAACAACCTGGCACATCCGGTGCAAGTCAACATGCAGCACCAGCAGGACCACCAGCTGCAGCACCAGCAGGACCACCAGCTGCACCCCCTGCACCCACCCCTACAACGACTGTTACCACGAATACCATCCCTGCCGACATGGACAGAATAAGGAGCAACACCAGCACAGTGACCCTGGACCAACCTGGGGCCATGGACACCACCACCACCACCAACCCCCAAGGTGGACCAGGGTTATCTGTGCGTGCCACTGCACACACTGCACATGTCAGCAGGGGTGGTGGGAGGGGTGGGAGACAGAGGTCGCTGCTTGCAGACGTTGCTGGTGTGCATGACGACCCACAACTGGTACGCATAGCTGATGCGTACCAGTCCAGCACCGGAGAGCTCAGCCAGGTAGTGGGGCTCCTCAGAGACATTAAACAGCAGCAGGCTGCCCATCATGCCCGCTTGGACTCCCACATGTCCCACGTGGAGTCACACATGTCCCGTGTGGACTCACACATGTCCCGCGTGGAATCCAAGTGGGATGCACTGCATGAGATGACGGCGGTGCACAGGGACATTTTACAATGCCTCCGCCAGATGAACAGCAACCAGTCCACACCTCCCTGTGTGCCAACAACATCTGGTGCAGAACAAACTGCAACTGCCACAGGGAGGGAGGAGGACTCTGGCGGAGAGTCCCCTGCACCGCAGCAGCCTGCACTTGAGGGCCCCCCAAGAAGAGGGGTCGTCCGAGGAGGGAAAAGTGAGAGGCCGATGGCCAAGCGCAACTCCCAGGAAGCCTGAACCTGTTCTGGATGTTCGCCTTTGTGCACAGACTGTTCACCCTGTTGACGGCAACACTACTCCCACACATTGCATGGAGAGTACAAGTTAGACCAATGTGTCAGACAACTGTGGCCCCGATACTGGGGATCCTGTCTACCCGGACTTTCAATTCACCTAGGAACTTGGGATTGCAAGATTCATGTACAGCACTACCCATCCTATGCACTATTAACACAAATGTATCACAATAAACACACTAATACACCATACTTGCCTCTGTCGTGATTCCAACGTGGGTGCTGTTATGGGGATGATGAACTGCAAAATTACACTGTGTATGCGAACAGCAACAGCAAGGACAACACAGGCATGTGAGTACAGGCAACGTGACACACATGAGGGAGACACACCACCAGGGCTACACAACACATACACACCTAGGCCATCTGACTCATTGCCTACACTGATGTTGCCAGGGAAGACGGTGCAATGCACAGACACCACACCCATTCCCAGTTGTAGTCAAGTAGCCCACAGGTGCAGTAAGCAAATGGCAGTCAAATGTGTGACCACAGACAACGCACATCACAAAGTGAAGCACAGGTTTATTACACAGTTGCAACATGCCGTAACCACTACAGATGCAAGGTAACCCCACCTGGCAGCGGGCACACAGTCAACAACTGTAGACGGAAGGAAGTCCATGGGTGTGGCGCACATCACCTGTAGGGACACAACAGCTACCAGCCTGGATGTGCAATCACGTCGTCGGTGGACACAGTTGACCAAACGAATCTGAAAGTACCCTGTGAAGGACAGAAATGACACACAGTCAAAAGCAATGGAGTACAGGACAGAACAGCAAAACTCATGCACAATACATGTTACAAGATACCCACCCAGAACCAAGTTAGCATGTCAACACTGTTGGGGAGTACAGCCCACCTGTCACCACACATCGCAACACACATCCAGTCAAGTAGCCCATGGACACACTCCAACAGCACCAGAGCACCACCCACACATCATGCCAACTCACATCATTGACATGACACCTCAGGATACTCACATTCAGCTAAAGAAGTTGGTGATGAGCTGTGTGCGGACATCACCATCACCATCATCATCATCATCGTCACTGGCATCATGGTCCAGGCCAGGATCCTCCACAGGTGGCGGATGTTGGTCATTGTCATCCTGGATGAGAGGCAACTCCTTCCGCACTGCCAGGTTGTGGAGCATGCAGCAGACGATGATAATCTTGCACACTTTCGCAGGGGCATATGGGAGGGACCCTCCGGTCTTGTCCAGGCAGCGGAAGCGGCTCTTCAGGAGACCAAAGGTCCGCTCAATCACTCTCCTGGTCCGACCATGTGCCTCATTGTAGCGCATCTGGGCAGGTGTCACAGGGTTCCTGAGGGGTGTCAGCAACCACGGCATGTTGGGGTATCCCGAGTCACCTATGGACAGACAAGTGCACATTAGCTGACTTGGAAAAGTGGGCGGAATACTACAGATCAGATCACACACAATGGCACAAAGTCAGTACACACCGACAAGCCAGGCACGCTGGTTCTGCATCTGTGCCATCATCCTGGGGATGCGACTACTCCTCATCACAAAGGCATCGTGTGCTGAACCAGGGAAACGGGCACACACGTGTGTGATGGTCATGTCTGCAAGACACACCACCAGTGCATTGACCGAGTGGTAGTGCTTGCGGTTCCTGTAGGCCTGCTCCTGGGCCTGTGGTGGTACCAAAGCCACATGTGTCCCATCAATGGAGCCAATGACATGCGGCATCCTCCCCAGGGCATAAAAGTCACTCTTCACGTCAGTGAGTCGTCGCAGTCTAGGGAAATAGATGTACCGGTTCAGGAAGAGCAGCATTGCCGCCAAAACATCGCGGAGCACACGGCTGAACATGGTCTGTGACATCCCATCAGCAGTCGCCACAGTATGTTGGAAGGTACCAGTGGCAAAGAAGTGTAGGGCTGCCATCACCTTTACCCTGGGGGGCCAGCGCTGTAGGATACGGCCGGCCAGGCTGCAAATGTGGGGACAACTGCACTGCCAAATCCTCAATCAGCTGCCTGGTGAAGCGGTACCGTCGGATGCTGTCCCGTTCCACCATCGTTGCCAGGTCTGGGAATGGTCGATGGACAGCAGGAGCCCTGCAGTGCAGAGGAGAAGTAAGCAAGATTGTCAGTCACCCCACATATGCGGCATTGAACACACTCAAGATCCCAACATACATCATTATGAGGCACAACTACATGAAGTGTGCAGTACCGGAAGGACATGTATGGTACATACATGGCCAACATCTGTCAACACGGTCCTACAGGTGGCATCAATTTGTCCCAGGTTGGCCCATTGGATATCATGAGGCCGTGTCACAGTTCCCATCTCCTGCTGCCGTGTCACAATAACCCCCACAGTGACATGTGAGGACAGATGTGCCCCAGGCACCACAGCTCAACGACAGGTACATTCCCAGGGACCCTGTAATGCCACATGGACACTGGCATTACATGGAGTATCATGTATACACCACAGCAAAACAACCATGAACCCCACAGGTAGTGGCCCCACTTGCCACGGCAGGACAGACATGGACGTCTGTGACACACACGCACAACATCAGAGTCCATGCACACACAACGTGGATGTGGAGACTGTCTCCCATTGTGCACATGAAATCAGAGACATTGTAAACACTACATGCACAAAGACTGTGGAGGACCATCACTATTGTGCCACTGGGACACCCTGGCTCAAACATACCGTCCCACATGGGACTCACGGGGTATGTGACATGACATACACATACACCACTGTGAAATGTGACCATGGCACATGCACAGATATGAACAGTTGCACATCACAGTGGTCATGTACACGTAACACCCAGGATCCTGTCCCCATGAACACGTGCACAGCCTGGGGGTGGCTGCCCACAGGTGACACCCACAGGACAACATGTACACCAACATACACACAATAGGAAATGCAGCCTTACATGCCTTATGATAAGGTTTGGACAGGCTGTCGTGATGTAGGTGTGCCCATCACTCCCTGGGAGCTATCTGTGGCTGGCATATGTCCATCTGAGACAGGCATGCTGACATATGCCAGTCACATGTACAGTGATGCGTTGTACTGCAATGGACCGATC
This sequence comes from Calotriton arnoldi, assembly GCA_963921515.1. Lineage (NCBI taxonomy): Eukaryota > Metazoa > Chordata > Amphibia > Caudata > Salamandridae > Calotriton > Calotriton arnoldi. The sequence goes on along the minus strand of CAWUFW010005477.1, from coordinate 436,974 downwards.
GGTGCCTCCGGCCGGCCCATTGCATTCAATGTGTGCGGGTACGCGTTGTACCCCTGTGCGCGTTGTACTGCAATGGACCGATCGGTGCCTCCGGCCGGCCCATTGCATTCAATGTGTGCGGGTACGCGTTGTACCCCTGTGCGCGTTGTACCGCAATGGACCGATCGGTGCGCACCCATTGACAATGGGCTTGCCTGGCAACGGACGCGTTTCGAATTTCGAGCGAGTCGGTTGCTGTAAATTCAGTTGGTCACCCACAACAATGTTGCAAAATCATGTATGTCATGAAGTTGAAGATTTGAAGGATGCTGTGGGCGTGTTTTGGTGCTGCTATTCCATGGATTGGCCAGATTCAGAAGATGCAAACGACTTGGACCTATCACTTTGGACACAAGGGACAGTATCTGCCTCTCCAGCACATATATATTGCTGGCTGTTCCCCTGAGAGCTCACTTGCCTGCACTACATGCTCCAGGACGACATCTGCCACTGCACTGCTGCTGTCTCTGCCCCTCTGGACCCTGCAATGGCACGTACTGTGGAGAGAGCCCCAGCCTTCAGCCTTGAAGAGAACCAGGCCCTGCTGGACAGCCTACTTCCACAGTACAGCAAGCTGTATGGGACACCAGGGGAGCAGGTGAGTGTTCTGTGCACTGCCTTTCTGAATGTGCATTTTGTGTGACTAGCAAGGCTGAGAGTCTGCACGCCACTGGCTAGCAGGCTCACTGAGTAGTTGTCACCCCCATAGTGTGTAGTGACTTGCACTGGACAGGTATGGTGCAGTGACAGTGCATTTGAACATGGTTTTACTTCCCATGCAATGATACCATGTAGTGACGTCTGGCAAACTGTCCATGGTCAGCTTTGCACTGCCTGTGTACATCATGTGCCCCTGTGTTTGAGACATGTATATACGACTGTGTCATGCACGGATATGTTGCATGTGTGGTAATGGCCTTTTCACTTTGTCATCCTGACAGGTTAATGCCCATCGGAAGCAGGAAATCTGGAAGGACATCGTCCGAGCTGTCCGGTCCGTGGGGGTCTACAAGCGCCGGATCCGCAACTGCCAGAAGAGGTGGCAGGACCTTCGGGGCTGGACCCGGAGGATTGCACGGGTCCAGCTGAAGCTGTCGCCTCCTCGCAGGAGGGGCGGAACACGGACCCTGACCCCCACATGCTCCAGATCCTGGCGGTGGTGTTTCCAGACCTGGATGGGCAGCTGAAGGCCAGACAGCAGCAAGGAGGGGTGAGTCAAAGACTGCACTGTGAACTCTGTATTACATGCTTTGTGCCCTCCTCTGGCCTGGTTCAACTGCCACAGTGCAGCAGTCATGTTGTCCAGGAGCCATGTCCCTCTATTGTGCACTGCCCACTGCTCATCTGATACCCAGGTGTGGCCCTTACATTCAGGGAATTGTGTCACTTGGGACTGTGTCCTTGCAGTTTGCTTCACTAAAGGTGGGGGACAGCATCTGTTTCCCTAACTCTGTTGTGGGCATCATGGGTGGGTCCATTGTTCACACAACGCCTGGGTTTGGACATGTGATCTGCGTGTTGCTTTGATATGCGGTCCACTTGCTGAGCTGAGCCACCACATGTGCCTGGGGTATGTGGCACACGCCCATGCAGCGGGTGGGAACAATGTTTGGGCCCCAGGAGTGTGCAGATTACGTGTGTCACACATACATAGCCAGCTATCCACTGTCCAGGGCACATCCCTCATTCATGTGGAGCAGGACAGTCATGCCTACTCCAGGCCATGCAATGCACTCTGTACTCCCACTCCCGTGTATCAGCTGACACATTGTGCACAGTGATTTGACCCCTCAGGTGTCTGCCTCTGTGTCAGTGTGCTGTGGATTAGTTGCCAGGACTGCTGGGGTGTTTCTTGGTAGGGGCTCAGCATGCCCCTGGAGATGTGACCATAGGAGACGATACTTGTGTGTCACATAGGTGTTTGATCAGCTGCCCGTGCAGACTGGGGTATGCGAATGTGAAGTTCAGGCAGCTGTTCCCCATTCACAGCAAATTGTGAGGGGCTCAGGTTCAGAGGGTAGTGTCACAGGTCTCCCATATGTCCAATAGGTGTGACCTGGACAGATGAGGGTTAAGATGATGTGTTGTGTGGGGGATGTACATGTGCACTTGTGCAGCTCCAGGACTTGCATTCCCCATGACCTACTATTGTGACACAGTGCATAGTGTTGTTGTCTGGCTGCCAAGTCATACATCACTGAGACAGTGATGTATGACTTAGCAGTCATGCCTCTGCCATGGCATGTGTCAACTTATTGGTGGTCCTGCAGGGGAGTGACATGTGCTACATGCACACCATAGTGGCGCTGGCTATCAGGACATGGGTGCATCATGGTGTCTGTCGCTGGTATGCATCACATGCATTTCCTATTTGACTCTGGGCATCCCTTTCATCCGGAAACCTGTACTGACTCAGTGGCAAGAGCTGTGATGTGTGCATGTCCACATGCCACACCGTGTCCTCTGCACTGTCCAACTACTGTGTACTTGGTGCATGTGTCCACACTGGGGTGTTGCAATCCAACAGACACCAGACAGATGGGTGCAAGGCCATGTGGGATGTGAGTGCCATGCTTGGCATCAGACTGACAATTGGCTTCTCCTGTTCAGTTAGGGCACTTTTAGCAATGTACAACTAATGATGCCAGGGCTTGCTCTGTGATGTGCTGTGCTCACAGTGGTGTGTGCGTTTGGTGCAGGTGACTGATGTCTGTCTGTTTCCCCATTGTTTGCAGATACATCCACGGCCACGGAAGGGGACAGCTCCACGGACCAGGAGGAGCCAGAGAGCCAGACTGGGTCAGCAGCCGAGGAGTGGTCGGAGGGACCCAGTGGCACGGAGGGCGAGGGGAGCCACACCGAGGAGTCCTCAGCACCATCCACCTCAGCTGAGGACCAGAGCAACTCGGAGGATGACTCCCTTGTGGAGGCGGGTGTCAGCAGCCACCACACCCCAGCTAGTGTTGCTGTCCCCGCCACCACCAGCACCACCACCGCCCTCCCATCGGCTCCCATTCCCCAGGTCCGTGGAGGCTCCCATGTTCGGGAGCGTGTCTCCTTTGGCCCAGGCACCGCACCCCCTGCCCCTGTGTCCCCTGCTGCCCTGAGTGAGGAGTCTGTGTACCTCCTTCGCCAGCTCCATGTAGGGCAGACAGCCATGCTGAGTGTCCTCCATGCGCACACCGCACTGTTGACTCAGCTGGTGTCGTTCATGGAGGGCATCTCATCGGGCATGTCTGACCTACAGAGGGGCAACAGGTCCATGGACTCCTCCCTGACGGCAGCAGTGTCCCTCCTCAGACAGTCCCTCACCCCTCCTGCCTCTGCTCCATCCACACTCCCCAGCACCTTACCCGTCCCAAGCACACACACACCGGCACAGGCACACACCAGCACACACACGTCCAGCACACAGACACACACGCCACAAACTAAACGCACACGCACGCACAGTCAGGGGACTGAAACCAGACTCACAGGGGATGGGGCCCTGGTACACACACACGCATCCACGGGCACTGCGCAGTCCTCAGTTGCCTCTCCCTCCAAAGCACCCTCCCTTGCCTCACCTGCAACCCCAAAGACCCAGCGCCTCTTCCTCAGTGACCTCGGCCTCTTCCCCTCCGATCCAGCTGCCCCAGCATCCAGGGGGAAGAGGAAGCCCCCACACGGAGCAGAGTGCCCCTCGCCCGCGGACACCCTCCCCCAGGCGCAGACAGACTGAGGCCCCCACCCGCAAGTCCCCCGGAGTGCTAAGAGCAAGACCCCGCCGCCGCCCTGCAGCTCAAGCACCAGGTCTCCTTCCTCCATCCCTCAGGCCCCCACTCCACAGGTGCCCCCACCACACCCTGCCCCAGGTTCCCCCACCCACAGATATACCATCCCCAAGAGGCTCCGGCCTTCTCCCCCTGCCACTTGCTCTCCCGGCACCACACCCCGCTGCGCTTGTCTGTGCCACTGATGTGGTGAGGGTGTCCTCCCCCTCTGTCCAGCCCACCTTGCCTGTTCCCCATTCTCCTCCCCTGGTGGTAGGCACTGCAGTGGAGTCCACTACCACCCTGTCTGACTTGGGCACTGCAGTGGCGGACCTGTCCACTCCATCTGCAGGGTCCACTGCAGTCGTGCCGGCACCCACAACATCTGAGCCATGCCCCCAGTTGTGCCGGCACACACCATGTCAGACACCTCCACTGCAGTTGTCAGTGGCTCTTCAGCACCCACCACCCCTTCCCTGCTTCCTCCTGGTGAGCCCTGATCCTGTCCCTGTGGTGCCTGGCCTACCCCCCGGTTGCCCCTCCTAGTGGATTGTCCCTGGTTTTGTGCAGGCATGTGTAGGGTGGCATCTGCCACTGTCACCCTGACTTTGTTGATGGACTGGCCATTGGCCTTTGTTTATGTTCTACCGGACTTCTACTTTTAATGCCACATATGCTGAATAAAGCAACTTTCTGTTCTCTAGTGCTTTTGCTTCTGATGTACATGATGTTGATGATGCTAACCATGCCCTTGCTGCAGTGATGGTGATATTTGGTCTCATGATAATGAAGTGTTACTGTGCAGGAACCCATGTGGTCCAGGGGAATGTGTCCTATCCTGTGGTGTATCCATGTCATCCATAGCAGCATCTGAGGGTGTCATGTGTTCAGTATTTGGCAATGGGATTTCCTACTTAGATTGGCAATTTCACATCTGTGGCTTCCACCCCTGCACATCTGTTGTGCCTGCCATTGTTCTATTCGTCTACTTCCCTGACCGTGTGGCCATCTCCAGTGAACATGCAGGTTTGGGCATCAATGGGGAAGGACTCATCTGTGTTGTCAGTGCAACATTGCAATACAAGTGTGTTGGATCTGTGCTGATGATTCCGTTGGCACTTCCATGACCAGGCTGATGGGACGGGAGCCCTCATTTGGTGCTAATTGTTGATTGTGTGTCCCATTGCTGCCATGGTATGGTATCTGTTCACCTCACATCTGCAGTCTCCACAGGGTATCTGCATGTGTGTGCCCATTGGTGCAAATATGTGGGTCTGCATTCTGATGGTCACTTCTGTCATTGTGTCATTGATGATTGTTGACGGTGTCAGCCCCCATGGGTGTTGTTTGTCTGCACATGGCCAAAGTTATGTCTTATTTGCACTGCAGGATTTGGCTCCCCCAATTTATGTTGCAATGGGACACATACACTACTTTGCCACTGATGTGTTTGTTGTTCTGTGACCAGGAATCATCCATGCAGTTTGGCAGTTGCACCTCTTACTTTGTCAACACTTGCATTTTGGTCACTGTGATGATGGGGGTTTGGACCCCATTGCCACAATGTTCAAAATGTGCTGCAGCTATGGACCCCACACTTGCATTTTGGTCACTGTGATGATGGGGGTTTGGACCCCATTGCCACAATGTTCAAAATGTGCTGCAGCTATGGACCCCACACTTGCATTTTGGTCACTGTGATGATGGGGGTTTGGACCCCATTGCCACAATGTTCAAAATGTGCTGCAGCTATGGACCCCACACTTGCATTTTGGTCACTGTGATGATGGGGGTTTGGACCCCATTGCCACAATGTTCAAAATGTGCTGCAGCTATGGACCCCACACTTGCATTTTGGTCACTGTGATGATGGGGGTTTGGACCCCATTGCCACAATGTTCAAAATGTGCTGCAGCTATGGACCCCACACTTGCATTTTGGTCACTGTGATGATGGGGGTTTGGACCCCATTGCCACAATGTTCAAAATGTGCTGCAGCTATGGACCCCACACTTGCATTTTGGTCACTGTGATGATGGGGGTTTGGACCCCATTGCCACAATGGTCATGGCCTGCTTGCGTTGTGTGTGCCACACACATATTTGTGTGGCACATGTGCTAGGGGGTCACATTGTATGTTCGAAGTCATGTTCGGTGTTGTAGGCATTTGACACAGTCTACACACGCTTGTCATGGTGTTGGGGGATGTCTTCTTCTTGCATTCCCTAGGTTGTGGTGTGCTGGTTGTGTCATGCATTGTCCATCCTATGGGTGGGGGTGGTAGTGGTGGTAGGCATCCTGCCCCCCTGGCTAAGGGTGGTAGTAGTGGTAGGCATCCTGCCCCCTGGGTGAGGGTGGTAGTAGTGGTAGGCATCCTGCCCCCCTGGGTGAGGGTGGTAGTAGTGGTAGGCATCCTGCCCCCCTGGGTGAGGGTGGTAGTGGTGGTAGGCATCCTGCCCCCCTGGGTGAGGGTGGTAGTAGTGGTAGGCATCCTGCCCCCCTGGCTAAGGGTGGTAGTAGTGGTAGGCATCCTGCCCCCTGGGTGAGGGTGGTAGTAGTGGTAGGCATCCTGCCCCCTGGCTGAGGGTGGTGGTGGTAGGCATCCAGCCCCCTGGGTGAGGGTGGTAGTAGTGGTAGGCATCCAGCCCCCCTGGGTGAGGGTGGTAGTAGTGGTAGGCATCCTGCCCCCCTGGGTGAGGGTGGTAGTAGTGGTAGGCATCCTGCCCCCCTGGGTGAGGGTGGTAGTAGTGGTAGGCATCCTGCCCCCCTGGGTGAGGGTGGTAGTAGTGGTAGGCATCCTGCCCCCCTGGGTGAGGGTGGTAGTGGTGGTAGGCATCCTGCCCCCTGGCTAAGGGTGGTAGTAGTGGTAGGCATCCTGCCCCCTGGGTGAGGGTGGTAGTAGTGGTAGGCATCCTGCCCCCCTGGGTGAGGGTGGTAGTAGTGGTAGGCATCCTGCCCCCTGGCTAAGGGTGGTAGTAGTGGTAGGCATCCTGCCCCCCTGGGTGAGGGTGGTAGTGGTGGTAGGCATCCTGCCCCCTGGCTAAGGGTGGTAGTAGTGGTAGGCATCCTGCCCCCTGGGTGAGGGTGGTAGTAGTGGTAGGCATCCTGCCCCCCTGGGTGAGGGTGGTAGTAGTGGTAGGCATCCTGCCCCCTGGGTGAGGGTGGTAGTGGTGGTAGGCATCCTGCCCCCCTGGCTAAGGGTGGTAGTAGTGGTAGGCATCCTGCCCCCCTGGGTGAGGGTGGTAGTGGTGGTAGGCATCCTGCCCCCTGGCTAAGGGTGGTAGTAGTGGTAGGCATCCTGCCCCCTGGGTGAGGGTGGTAGTAGTGGTAGGCATCCAGCCCCCCTGGGTGAGGGTGGTAGTAGTGGTAGGCATCCTGCCCCCCTGGGTGAGGGTGGTAGTGGTGGTAGGCATCCTGCCCCCCTGGCTAAGGGTGGTAGAAGTGGTAGGCATCCTGCCCCCCCTGGGTGAGGGTGGTAGTAGTGGTAGGCATCCTGCCCCCCCTGGGTGAGGGTAGTAGTGGTGGTAGGCATCCTGCCCCCCTGGGTGAGGGTGGTAGTGGTGGTAGGCATCCTGCCCCCCTGGCTAAGGGTGGTAGTAGTGGTAGGCATCCTGCCCCCCTGGCTAAGGGTGGTGGTGAGGCATCCAGCCCCCTGGGTGAGGGTGGTAGTAGTGGTAGGCATCCTGCCCCCCTGGGTGAGGGTGGTAGTGGTGGTAGGCATCCTGCCCCCCTGGGTGATGGTGGTAGTAGTGGTAGGCATCCTGCCCCCTGGGTAGGGGTGGTGGTGCGCATTCAGGCCCCTGTGTGCATATGTGGCATTGGTGATGGGCATCCCGCCCCTATGGTGCTGCTGTTGCTGGTGTAAGTATATTTTGCATCCCTCTGTGTGTGTGTGATGTGTCGTGTACGTGTTGTATGTGTTTTGTGGTTGGTGTCTGGCTTACCTTCTGCGCCGTACGCGTCCGTGCCTGTTCCGGTAGTATATGTAGAATATTGGTATGATCGGGACGAAGGGATTCATGGTTGGTTCGTGTCGTTCGTCCTTCTCGTTGCTTCGCGTCGTCCTCGTCGCTTCGCCTCGTCCTCGTCGCTTCGCCTCGTCCTCGTCGCTTCGCGTCATCCTCGTCGCTGCCGTGTTCGTCTCGGAGCCGTGGATCGTGTTGTGGCGCGAATCGGAGCTTATGTGCGCCTCTCCCGGATGCTTTGACGTGCTGTGCATAGCGACGGGTTCGGCGCGTACGGAAAGCGCATCGTACTTGTCCGGCCGGACGGGCTGCATTTTTCCTTCCGTGCGACTCGATTCAGCGTTTCCGGATTCCCCTCGGTCGGAGAACAGGACCTGGTTTGGGTGAGTACGGCTCGGCCGGATTCTTTGCTGTTGTGCGCATCGTACTTGCTCGTTCGGTGTGCTGTACGGATCGGTCGGGAAACAGGCTTTCGCATGGCTTTTTTCCCGACCGAATGGTGTTGGGTGCGCCTCCGACCAAGATCAGAATCGGCCCCTATATATTATATATTAGTTTAAAGTAAAATTGATAAAGTACCTATAATACTAAAATTATAACTCTGTAATAAAAAAAAAAAGGGGACAAATTCAAAAATCTATACATATAAATTTATAGAACTACTAAAGTTAAGTATTACACCTATACATATAATAGGTAATAATTCCAACAAAAGTTGCCCAGGTGAAAACGCCACACATGGAAAGGTTTGTACCATCTTTATTGCAGGTTGCAGCGGACAAACAGCTCCCTTCTTTCATCTCATAAAATTGCCAAACGCATTTCGGGCGTACACTTAGTCCTTGATCACTGGCAGTTCAAAAAATCACAGCAGCCATTTGGGAACTCATTAAAATACTTTTCCAAGTCCCGCCCCAGTGGGCGTGTGCAGTGTTTGCTTACTGGTACTCGTAGTTCCCACAGTAATACCCCAGTGGGTGCTTTCGTGTTTTACCATCTCAAACAGTCTCTTACCCAAGTGGGTTGTGAAAGCGGGAAAAACTGTTCATGCTGCCAATACCATGACCTGCAACCGGGGACTTTCCATCCTCTCGGAACTGGATTTACAGCACCGCAGGGCCACTATTGAGCAGCGGGCGTCATCGCGGCTAGGCTCACCACTACTATTCCAACAAAGGTTGCCCAGGTGAAAACGCCACACATGGAAAGGTTTGTACCATCATTCATAATAATGAGGCATTTTTCCAATTAGCAGTAATTGATTTTGAAGCTCCAGATATTCGGAAATCAAAAAGTTTGTTGTTCATAATAGACAGTTTGGTAGAGAGTGAAGTGGATTTATATATGACTATAGTGTATAATAATGTATCTGTGATATTCAATATTTTAGTAATAACCTGCCAAACTTCATTCCAGAACTTAGGGGCTGATTACGATGGCGGGCGGACTTGGTCCGCCCGCCACCTTAGCAGTGATTGGAACGGCCCACCAGACATGCGGCGGTCCACCACTGCAATTAGGATGTGCCCGCCATACTGGCGGGCGCATCCTGGGCCTTTGCGGGTGGTGCTGCTGGCTGAAGCACCATCCGCAATGTCAAAGGTGCTTGCACCGCATTTCCCTGCACCAAGTGGCAGGCACCACGTGGTGCCTGCCACTTGGTGCATGGAAATGCCATGGTACCCCCCAGTGCAGCGACACCCCCCCACAAGGGGGGCCCGCAACGGGCCCCCAAACCCAATCCCCGCCAGCCTTTTCATGGCAGCATCGCCTCCATGGAAAGGCCTCCTAAAACCCACATCCTAATATGGCGGACGGTGCCTGCTAGGCACCGCCACCATATTAGTGGCCCTGCTCTGCCCGCCAGGCAATCGGTGCGATTGCCACCGGCGGATAAGCGGCGGACGGACTCTGCGTCCACCACGATACCCACCGCCATCCTAATATGGCGGTGGGTAAATCTCAATGTGATGGCTGAACGATCGCCACCGCCGGCCCGGCGTTGGCGACCGTTCCGCCATCGTAATGAGCCCCTTAGTAACAACATAACATTCATATAGCATATGTCTCAACGAACCAGTATTTAAAGACCAATTCCAACAATTAGACAATTGGTCCATAGAAAATTAAAAAGTATGAATGAATTAGTTTGATATAAAGATACTGGTATCCATCCTGAAACAAAACTCAACCACATTTTTCTCCATATATCTAAAGATAACGACAAATCTAATTCTTTATTCCAAAATGTAGAAAGAAAATTGATATTCTCCCCATTAGAATTTTTCAATTTTTTTATATAACACGTCCGCCCGCCACCCTATCGGACAACGGGACCACCCGACATGCTGTTGACGGTCCCGTCAACCTCATTATGATGCGACCGCATCCAAGGTGGTCACACTGCCTATCTCCTGTATTGCGGTGGGTGCTGCATGCTGCAGCACATGCCGCAGTACTAGAAATAGACAGGGAACATATCCCCGCACTACGTGGCAGGCGTCATGCGGTGCCTGCCACATGGTGTGGAGATATGTAGGGGGGCACCATAGGTGCCCCCTAAACCTAAACTCAAGGGCCAGGGTGGAAGGGGGGCCAGCTATGGGCCCCCAATGTCCCTTTCCACCAGCCTTTCCATGGCGGATGAACCGCCATGAAATGGCTGGCAGGGAGGGACATTGTAATCCCTACGGAGGTGCCTGGTAGGCACCGCCACCATTGCAGGGATTGCGAGGCCCTCCACCACACCGGCGGGCTCAAGGAGCCCGTCAGATGCGTGGCAGTTGGTGTTTCTGACCGCCATTACACCGCCCGCCATCCTAATGTGGCGGGCGGTAAAAATTAATCCAATGGTGGGGAGACTGCCACTGACAGCCTGTCGGTGGCAGTCTCACCGCCATCGTAATCAGGCCCTTTGTTTTCAAATAAAAGCTTTATGCTAAAAAAAAGAAATCCGTCAAACCAAATCCACCAGTGTTTTCAGCCAATATTAGTTTTTTTATAACTTAAAAGAGCAGATTTGTTATTCCAAATAGATTAAGAGAAATATTTGTCGTTATTCCTATAAAATTTAAGAGGGAGTTGATTAGGTATCTTAGAAAGAAGATAGAAGAGTTTTGGAGCAATAATCATTTTAATTGCATCTATTTTCCCTCCAAGATTAATGTAGCATGGACCATTTTTGAAATGTATCCTTAATATAAGCAAAAGTAGATTCATAATTTAATGGAAGTGATTGTTTGACGGTGCTAGAAAATATTATGCCTAGATATTTAAGCTTATCTTTTTGCCAAACTATTTCTTTATTTTTTAGCATATCAGGTGAACAGTAAACATCTAAGGTAAAAACTATTGTTAAGCTTATATCCTGAGATCTGAGAATACATGTCAATTAAACTTGATAATGGAGGGATGGAAGATTCTGGATTACCAATATATAAGGGTATATCATCAGCACATACTGACATTTTAATTGGGACTTTGTTTATCAGAAGGCCTTGAATTTCTACCCAATTTCTAATAGCCATTAGTAAGGGTTCAATTGCAAGAAGAAAAACCAAAGGTGATAATGGGCAACCTTGCCTAGTTCCCCTAAATAGGAAAAATTCATGAAAAAGTTGACCATTAATAAATGGTTTGGCAGACCAACTGGCATAAAAAGCTAAAATCATACGAACAAGCAAACAAAGTACCACAATTAAATGCACACAAGGTACGGAAAAGTATTGCCAATGTATTTTATCAAAAGCCTTTTCCTCATTTAAGGCCAGAACACCAGCAAAAAAAGGCAGTAATGATCAAGCACCAATCGCATGAATAATAATCTAACACTATTTATTGAATGCCTGTTTTTTGTAAAGCAAGATTGGTTAATATGTACAATGTGAGGAAGCACAAAAGCTAACCTAGTTGCAATAATCTTTACATAAAGTTTACAGTCTTGATTTATCAAAGAAATAAGGCATAATTCGTAACCAAAATCAGGTTTCGAAAGAACTAAAATCAAAGATTCAGAGAAAGACCAAGAAGCAGATCTAGTACTACTAAAGTAAGTAAATAAGGAAAGCAAATGAGATGAAAATTCCTTATAAAAGTCTGCAGGGATACCACCTGGGTCTGGAGATTTATGTAACTTCAGAGATTAAGGGGCCGATTCCGATCTCGGCCGGTAGGGCTCCGAATCGGATTCGGCTTAACCGGATCCGATTCGGAGCCCTATTTCCCGACCGATTCGTATGCGCGTCCGGGCGAGCGAGTATGATGCGAAATCACCAACCGACTCGTCCGGGCGTCCCGACCGCTCCGACTGACTCGTTCCCGGGTCTAACCGCACCGACCGACTCGCTCGGACTCGACTCGCACTGCGCAATGGAGACGTTCCCCGGCCGGGTAAGTACGATGCGCGCCGCAAGCAGTCCGACCGAGCCGCGCACTCCGGCTCGAAAGAGCAGTCGGACCGTGTCGGACCCCCCTGTATGCGTAGCCGCGCGAGTCGCACACAGGGGGGACCCATGGGTCCCCCCTACCTGTGCGTGTACGGCGCGAGTCGCTTCGCCGCGTACCCGCTGTAGGCGGCGCCCTTGTCCGCCTCGCACCCATTGTGTCAATGGGAGCCCGCGTACGCGTTGTACGACCGGCTCCCATTGACTTCAATGGGAGTCCGACCGACTCGAGTCCGATGGCATACGTACGCATCGTACTCGTTCGGTCGGGCTGCTAGGGTCCGATTCGGTCGGAAATCTCTCCGAGTCCGGCTCGGTCGGAGAGATTTCCGGCCCGAATCAGAATCGGCCCCTTAATCGCTGAAAGTATTTCATCAAGAGTGATTGGAAGATCTAATTTATTTCTGTCTGATAGCAACATTTTAGGTAAGCCACATCTGTCTAAAAATGTATCAATATGCAATATATCATTAGGAGGTGGTTTATTATGTAAATCTGAATATAATCCATAATTATTTCTTCATGGGTTAAAGCAGCTGATCCATTTGGAGTATGAATAGCATTAATTTGATTTTTATCTTTCTTAATACAAAGATAGTTGGCCAGGAGTCTGCCAGATCTTTTAGCACTAAAACAAAATTTAGCTTTATATTGAAGATTTGTATGCCCGCTCTATTGCTTAATATGGAATTCAATTCATAACAAAGTTTTTGTAATTGTATCTTGTATTTGATGTGATTAGATGTGATATTCATATTTAGATATTTGTTTATCTAAGTCTTGAATTGTGGAATTAAATGATTTATTATCATGTGCCACAATAGATATTGTCTCTCCTCTGACATATGCCTTAAATGCATCTCATCGATTAATAATGGACGTAGAATCTTCAGGGTTAAATGAAAAATAGTCATGAATTGCAAACAAAAGTTGTGGCTTATTTTTCTCATTAAGAACAAAATTGGTATTCATGCGCCATCGCACTTGAACTGCTGAGGGGAGTTGGGACATAAAATACATGATATAAGTGCATGGTCTGAAATATCAATATTCTGAATAGTAGGATTAAAAATTGAAGATATTTGGCTACGGGATATTAATAGATAATCAAGTCGAGAATAAGAATTATGCGAGTTAGAAAAAAAGTAAACTGCTTGTCTGTAGGATTATGTAAACGCCAAACATCTACCATTTTGGTAGCTCTAAATAAAGGATTTAATGGTGAAAAAAGCTTTTGGAGGACGGCATTTGGTTTGGGAAGTTCTATCCAACAAAGGATCACATATAGAATTAAAGTCACCTCCAATAATAAGAGGGACATTGCCCAATTTTAGCAGTTCTTAAGTAAATCGGGACCAAAAATCCGGATCATCGTTTGTGGGAACATACACATTAATTAGATATAAAACTTTATTGTCAATTTTGATATTAGCTGTAATAAAACGTCCATCAGAATCAGAACATTTATGCAAAATTTGAATATGTAATTTTTTCGCAAAAAGAATAGCAACTCCATTTTCCCTATTGAGAGCAGAAGAAGAAATAATAGTACCCACCCATGTTTTATTGATGTAAGATAAAACAGTAACATCCATATGAGTCTCCTGAAGTAAACATATATCCACCTCATGTCTAGCTAAATATTCTAAAACCTTAGTATGTTTAACAGGGTGACGTAAACCTTTAATGTTAAATAGAACAGTTTTAATACCGTTAATATGAGACATTATCGAAGAAGAAAAAAGATAGATTAAAAAAAGTGAAGAATCAGCTAGATTGTAAAAAGAAAAGTAGAAAGAGGAGGAAAAAAAGACACAAACAAACACAAACAAAAGACCAAACAACATAGAAACATAAATAGTACTCTTGAATTGTACACACACATGCCAAGAACAACTTGACTCTATATGGCCTTTCCATAAACTCTACTAGAAAGGCTAGTTATAAAGAACCGTCTAGCATTTTGCTCAAGTATCAGTCTAATTTGTTTCCATGTAGATCTGTGAATGTTGTTCCAAAAAGCGATGAAGTTCATCTGGATGCTGAAAAGACTTTGAAGAACCATCTTTCCAAATTCGCATAGTGGACAGATAAAACAAACCATATTTATAACCAGAGCTTCTCAGTCGTGGTCAAAGATCAGTGAATTCTTTGTGAAATTTAACAGTTTCCTTAGACAAATCTTGATGAATAAAAGTTGTATTCCCATTAACCATTAAAGAAAGAATGTCCCTGGCTGCCTTTTATATGAAAACTAAATGGTGATGACGCAAGATTTTAAATATCATTTGGCGAGGCTTATCCTGTCTTGGGTTACGATGGGAAGGAACTCTAAGCGCCTTGTCAATCTCAAATTTTTCAGGAAACTTTATACGTAAGAGACCAGGTAATAAGTTTTCCAAATATAACCTGCAGTCATTACCTTCCATATCCTCTGGCAAATTAAAAATTCACAAGTTATATTGTCGATTGCGGTTTTCTAAGTCCAGCAATAACTTATTTATTGGTACTATTTTTGCTGCAATAGGCAATTTTAGTTTTATTATCTTGAATTTTAATTGCATTGGCAGAAATTTTCATAGAAAGGCCAGCCATATCTTTGCGTACATTATTAATTTCCCACGCAATGTTATCTGTATTTGAGCGTGCAGATTGTAATTCCTCCAGCAAAGTGGATAACAAAGGTTCATTTGTTATGAACCCCAATGTACTCCAATATAGGCCTAGGTAGTTGCACAACCTTTTACCTACATTTTGTCCTACCATTGTTCGACATAACGGTTCTGGCGCTGACCTTTTAGCTAGTTAGGTGCCGCATAAATGTCATGTGGTTTTCTCAGAAAACTATTATGGCAATCAAAGGAAGGGAGAGAGAGGTACGTAGTGGACCTAGCCTCCTGTACGATATAGAACAATCAAGAGAAATCCATTAGAGAGTACAAACTGATAACATCCCAAATATATCGTTATTCCCTGAGGGGAAGGAATTCCTTTTTCTTTAAATAACCGTCACCCACCAAAAGGCCCCTTGGTGGCATGCTTCTTCCCGCCCCGCTGTGGGACGGGGTGTGCTGCGACCGACGGAGACGTGGGAGCACTTTTTGGAAGGTGTGGGGTATATTAATAAAAATAGGAGTGGAAGGGTCAGTGAGATTTGTGAAAAAAATTCTAAAAAATACCTGACCACTAGGATCCAAAATTTTATTCAACCCTGTGGTTGGTATTGTTAAAAAAAAGGGGTTATTCGGAGGTGCACAATATAATGTATGTGTTTGCTCCAGGTCTACATGTTTCAGGCCTCCCGTGCGACTTTTCGTCAGGACAAACTGTAATGATCCCTTGTTACCACTCCTGAATTGTGACCGATATAATTACAGTGTCTATTCAAGGTTTTTACATGTGTTCATACAATACCCAGTTGGTATGTTGACTTAGTATCCCCTATTTGGTAAGTTGTCCTAATTTAATCTGGAATGAAAAAAGCATACAAAACAAGGGTAACAAGGGTTAACTTACGAGCACGTTAAGCATTTGTGAACCGTAACACCATCTGGTGAAGGAAACGTGATATACTTTTCTACTGTTTGTGACATTGTCAAAAGTGCACTTATCATAGGTGAAAAAATCGACAAACAAGACAGTACATGACATAAAACAGAAAGCACACACTGTATGATGACGTCATGTCTAGGTGCTTAATTTCCTGACTTCGTGCAGATATCTACTCGTTCTATTAGTGCAAGTACTTAGCTGGAGTATCGTACTTTTAATGATTCTAACATTGCCCCATGAGCTTTGCACGGTAGGGGAGGGACGCTTCTAGTCACACTCTGGGGAGAAAAGATCGATATTTGTAAAACAGGTCAGGTTTGTAACAACGGGCCAAAAGGGATTTTGCCAGTTTCCAGGGGAGCGGCTATGCCGTACTTACTGCATCAAAGCTACTCCCTTGCTTAGCATGCGCTGCCTACCCGTGGCTCTGTGGGTGAAGATGTGTGGCTGGACCGTCCGTTTTTAAAGACCGGTCGGCTCATGTTCAATTGCCTCGTGTTGCTAAAGCATAGAATGCTAACCTTCCAAAATGGCAGCCACCATACGGCCTCTTCTGATGTCTCTTGGGAGTGACATTCTTTCCCCCGGATCGCGTTACAACATGCTGCTGCTAGTTAACAAATTTGTACCAGCGTTACGTGTTTAAATTTTCCCCGTTAGTTTTATGTCAGCATTTGTTTTTCAATCGTCAATTCTAATGTAAAGGTGGTAGGTTTCGACCTTCGCCCTAATTACTATTACGTGGTTCGCAATGTATTAACCCACGTTAGTAATGCATGGTATGCTAACATTGTATAAAATGGCCGCCGCTAATGGCTAATTCTGATGCCTCTTGGGACAGGTGGCATTTTAATCGAACCTTATCAGGAAAGTGGGATATAGGTTCTGAATCTGTGTGCCTGGCTATCCCTTGGTTGAAGGATAAGGTCCCCCTTACAGTAGATGCTTACCATAGATTCTAGATGTAATTATGGTCATTTTGGAATATGGGGGAAAAAAAGGGGAAAAGACAAAGACGGGGGGACACGGTCTGACAGACTGCTATTCATGGGGCACCGATTCATAATGAGTGTTAAACGCTAGTAGTATCCAGACCATGTTGTGCATAATGATTTATATGTTAGGTTTGTGCATGGGCATTATATATGATATGTGCCTTGATTGGTTATAGTGGGTTATTTTGAGTCGTGTCTCTTTGTTCATGTGAGGCACCTTCAATTGGTTATGGTGTATGTTAAATACTTGATTATGTAATCACCATACACAACCTTGTTTTTACATGCGGCCGCCACCATCTCAATGTTAACCGTGTGCATCTGATAGGGTGTTAGTCGTGACTCTCTCTCAGATGTAGGACAGAGCAGTGGTCAAGCCAAGTAGTGTGATTTATGTCTTTTTTTTTTTCTCCTTTTGTTTTTCTTTTTTTGTCCTCATCTCACCAATAGACAACAGCAGATTAAAAAAGCCGTCATATCTTACATTTAGGCGCCCCACGGCTAACTGCATTCGCCTAGGTCAACCTGACCTACCCCGGGTAGTAGGGGCTTGGTGTAATCATAGGACCCGGAAGTGAGGGGGGGAGACCATCACTCTTCTGCTTTCAGATCAGGAAACAACCCAACGCAAATCCCGACCCCATCTTAACAAAGGTTGCCAGATGTCAGTCAATGCCTCCTTATTCCCTCCTTGCTCTAATCGAGCCATTGCAAATGAAGCTTTAAGCCAGTCTTCTCTGTTCGGGGGGATAGAGTCTATCCACTTTAAACAAATCTCCCTCCGAGCGAGCAATATGAGGTATAGCAACAGACCCCTGTAGATCTGAGATAGAGTCAAGTTGATCACATCATTACCTCCAAAAAACACCAACTGGCAGTTGATCTCAATATTAACTTCAAAGATAATAGATAAAGAATCTCCCACATCCTTCCAGTATGATCTTAACTCTGGACATTCAAAGAAGATGTGAATATCGTCCGCAATTGCTAATTTACATCTAGGACATTTAGGCAAGGGGAACGGAGCAAACTTGGCTATCTTGGCAGGGGTATAATAAAGTCTATTGAGAACAAAAAAGTGATTCTTTTTTAAGCTAGCTGGTTTAATATATTTATAAAGTAGTTTAAAAGATGGCTCAAAAGATCTTCAATATTTGGCTCAAATGGAGATTGGTTCCAAACCGATGATTGAGACGGAAGGTCTGTATCGTCTGCTTCAAGAAGCCTCATATACCACATGGATATCTCTTTTTTTTCTGCTGAACATTTTGCAATGGCCACTCAAGCTCCCAATTGCCCTTGATTTCAGCCCCTTCTGCCTCGTGCCATGATTTAAGTTGAAAATACTTAAACTTAGAGAGTGCTGGGCCTATCTTAGCTCTTAAAACCTCCCATGGCAACATTCCGTCTACATCCATCAAATCAGACCACTTAACCACACCTGCTCTCTTGATTGGTAACACCAGGCTATCTCTAAGGCAGAGTGGGGTCCCAGGAGAGTCCCATATGGGAGCAAAATCTGAGAAATATCCAATACCCCATCGACGTCTCACTTTATACCATATCTCCAAAGCAGCCTTAAGAACCTTAAGACGGACACGTTTAAAAATCTTGGAGCCCTGAACTTATATAGAAAACCTTCTCCTCCACTTCCCCCTCAACCATTGCCATTTCACCAAGAAGCCTACCCCATGTTGTATCATCTGGGATTGAAAGCAGCATCCTAATACCTTTAAATTGAAAAGCAATTAAGTACCATCTAATATCGGGGAGGGCTAAACCCCCTTTCGAGAGCCTCCTCCTCAGCTTTTTCCAGGACATCCTAGCACTTTTATCGCCCCAGATAAAACTCCCAATTTTCCCCTGGATTTTATTAATACTTTTACTTGGGAAGACCAAAGGGATTGCATTGAACAAATAGGTCAATTTAGGTAAAATACTCATCTTCACCAGATTGACCCTCCCATAGATCGTCAAAGGGAGATTCCTCCATCTGGCGAAGAGATGATCGATTTCCTTAATAACTTTCTCCAAATTGATCATGGGAATTTTATTAAGATCTTTAACAATTTTGATACCCAGGTACTTAAATTCGTTGCTGGTGAGACCTCCCCTATAGTCGATGTTCCAACACATCACTTCCGTTTTAGAGGAATTGGCAAGATAACCAGAAATAGAGCCAAATTCCTCCAACAGGTTTTCAAGCCGTGGAATAGTTGTCTCCGGATCACTAGTGTATATAATGATATCATCAGCATACAATGCTATTTTACAATGATAGTTTAGTGATTTAAAAGGACAAATTAAATCGTCTGACCTAACAGCCTGTGCCAAGGGCTCAATATAAACGTCAAATAAAAGGGGGATAAGGGGCACCCCTGCCTAGTCCCTCTCTGGATATCAAAGCTGGAAGTCAATGTACCATTCAACAGGATCCTCGCGGAGGCTCCCTGATAACAATACCTCAAGGTCTGGACAAAGACAGGGCCCATGCCCATACCCTCAAGAACCCCCAGAGATACCTCCAACAGACCCTGTCGAAGGCCTTGGCAGCATCCAAAGCCACCACTGCCAAAGGATCAGATCTCACCACAGCCAAATCAATATTACCCATCAACAACTGGGTCTGTTCCTGAATGTACCTCCCTGCAATAAAGCCCTTCTGGTCTATATTAATCAGACTAGGAACCAATTTAGCCATCCTCCCTGCCAAAATGCCCATAAAGATCTTATAATCGGCATTTAGCAGGGAGATCGAGACGGTAAGAATCAGCCTTTAATGGATCTTTCCCTGGCTTCAATATTAACACAATGGTAGCCTCCTTCCAGGATCTAGGGACCACCCCTGTTGTACTATAAACTGAGTTGAAAAGAGTATACAGTACCGGGATCAACTCATCCGAAAGAAGTTTATAAACCTTGTTCGGAAGAGCATCTAGACCGGAGGCTTTGCTGTTTTTAGACCTCTTTATTTGATCCCTAATCTCCTCCATAGTAATAGGGGCATCAAGAGAGACCCGACTAGCTTCAGTTAGAGTAGGCAGGGATTTACTTTTTATCCAGGAATGTATTATGTCCTGGGAAGGAGCCAAATTTTCCTTATACAAATCTGAAAAAGAGAAAGGAAACACTTTTGCAAGTCTTCCGCCTTGCTAGATTTATCTCCATTACTATTGATTATCAATTCATTGATGTTGTTTTTTGAAGAATCAGTCCTGGCTTTCCATGCTAAGAGAGCACCTGCTTTTTCGCCATATTCAAAATTTTCCATATTTTTCACAAGCCATTGTGCTCTACATTTCTGATCTAACAAACCCCTAAGCTCCTGCCTAGCCGCCTCCAGATCGACCTGGACCTGTGTTCGTCTATCTGAGTTTACCTGATTGAGAGAAAGCCTCACAACCTCTAATTCTTTTATCTTCCGCTCAATGGAATGTAACTCCAAGGTCCTAGCTCGGTTTTTGGAGCTTATTAGACCATGCAGCATGCCTCTCAGACTAGCTTTATAAGCATCCCATACATAGTCTATAGTCGTGGAGCCCAAGTTTAGTGAGAAATATTCCAAGGAAGATATTCTGATAGACTGAGCTATTCCTGGATCTAACAGCATTGATCTATTCAACGTCCATCTAGTTTGTAGAATGTTACCTTCCTTGGAATACGAAAAGGAAATAGGAGCATGGTCCGAGAGATGGCTGGATAAGACAGATGTCTCACGTAGATTGTCTAACACTTCCCTGTTAGCTAAAATATAATCTATTCTAGACGCATGATGATATTTTTTACTATAAAATGTAAACCCCTGGAGATCTCCCTTCTTGGCCCTCCAAACATCTACCAAGCCCATGTCATGTAACAGATTTTTCATGGCCCGGCGAGATCGCGGGCCCCTATTGCACGGCTCAAATTGGACCTGTCTTTAATTGGATCAAGGAGGACATTAAAATCACCTCCTATTATTAAGGCGGGGGTCACCTGCATCAGTTTATCTTGCAATTTACTAAGGTAAGAAGGATCATCAACATTGGGACCATAATAGGAAGAACAAACTAACTCCAGGCCCCCAAACGCCATCTGAGCTAATATCCATCTTCCTGTTTGATCGGTCTGTACAGATTTAATTACACAGGGGATCCCTCTTTTCACCAGAATTACAACCCCTCTACTATTAATTGATTGCTGCGAAGAGCAAAAACAATTTATCCAGGAGATTTTCGAAAAAATCGAACGTGACTCTTCAAATGTCAAATGTGTCTCTTGTAGAAGAAAAACCTGGGCCGAGGAGAGTTCTAAGTACTTAAGTATCAACCTCTGCCTACGTGGACATCTTAAACCATTCACATTCCACGAAATAAAACAGATTTTATTGTCCCCTTTAGTAATACCTGCCATCAGCTAGTACGTCCCTTCCTTAAATTTAAACAGCATTTCTTAAAATACAGATGAGATGAGAAATATTTTTTTGTTTTTCTCCGCTGCTCCCCACCCAGTGAACCCCACCAAACTCCCCCTCCCCCTATAACCCCCAACACCCTGAGGAACCCTCCCTTCCAATAGGCAAGCCTATTCGGTCGCCTCTCCCTCGGGTAACATTTTTAACTAAATCTTAACTCTAATAACTTGGGACCTTACAGCTGAGCCCTCCTTATACTCTAATCCCTCCTTCATATCCCTCCCTCTTTGTCTTTTTGAATTTTTACAATAAGGGCATCGACCTCATCAGTTGTACGGATTATTTGCATATTATTCTTCCACATCACACGTAGTGTGGCAGGAAACCTCAATTGAGCCTTTGCCCCTAAACTATTTAACTCTGCTAACCTCTTCCCCAACTCCCACTGTCGCGTAGCAGTTATGTGGGAGATATCAGATCTAATAGAGAAGGAAAAAGAGGACATATCTAGAAGTGGAGAAGAAATCACTCCTTCCTTGAATGCAGCAGTCAAAATCATCTCCTTGACTGAGTAGGACAAGAAATTCACCAGGATTTTTCTAGGTTTCTGTCTTCCTGGATTTCTCTTGTAGGGATCCCGATGCACTCTTTGAATTTCATGCACTAAATCAATATTTGGAGAATCTTTCAAAACTGAGCCTTTTAGTAGAGAAATCACGAACCTCTTAATGTCATCCCCCTCAAGAGCTTCCGGGATATTTAAAAACTTCAAATTGTTTTTCCTAGAATGATTTTCAAGTCTTTCAAGGTCGGCCCTCAATTCCTTATTCTGAATTGATAACTTTGCTAAGTCAGCAGAGGTCATTTGAATCGATTCTTTTAATTTGGGAATCTCAGACTCTATTACGTCAGTCCTCAGGGTGACTTCCTCCAATTTCTGAGCCAGTACCTCGCAGGATGAACGAATCGCAGCTTGATTTGCTTCAGATACAGAGAACCTGCTGGCTAACTCTGCTTGATTCATCTCCGAGACTATGAACCTGCTGGTCATCTCTTCTTTCTTAGCCATAAGTAAATCGGCTAGTGAATGCGGACTAGAAGCTGGAACTATATGCTCCTCGGAGACAGGAGTATCAAGACTTCTGTTAATGTTCTTGTAGGCCAGTTCCAGCCCCTGTACCTGTACACTGCTCCTGCTCCAGCTTGTCTTGTGAACCCAAGACTGAATATCTGTTAGAAAGGTTCACCATAGGGTGGACCACGGAATCCATCACAGTTTCGGGCACTCCACTGGTGGCTACAGCAGCAGGAGAGTCTTGGAGTTCCCCTCCCACTAAGCTAGGCTGCGTAATACTGCTCGTGGTCAAAATTTCACTACTTACTAAAATTGGTGCCTTCGTAGTTGGACAACCCGGGACCCTGGGCCAGAGTAAGTGTGGACGTAGATGTGGATATGGACTAAGACATAACTTGATAGTAGGTTTTTAGGGATGGAGTAATTTTAGGATTCACAGTAGGAGTTCTCTTGGCTTTGCCTCTTCCTCTGCCTTTGTTAGCCACTTTCCCTTTAACTGGGGTCCCACTATCAGAGATATTTCCACCCTGCTTACGTTGTTTGATTAAAATCCTGACCTCATAGATAGGGGGGGAAACCCGAGGAGGCAAAGTCGATTGAGTAATAGCAGTATTTGCAGACAGATGGGCTGCTCTAGCTCGTAAGGTATACCTGCTTATTTTGGGCGGAGAAATACCCACTTTACTCCCATCACTTTTCTCCATGCAATAGAAAGATATCTTCTCCTTCGGAGTCAGCCAAGCATGGAGCGCGGAGGCACCACCAGTGCCGATAAGACTCTCTTCCCCAAAGACACCTTCAAATTCTGGCTTACCGTTAAGTAGGTAGATTAAGCCAAACCTACTATCCTTGACACTATCCCGGAGTGCCGGTCGCTGTGTCCCCTCAAACCGCCTGCTGTCCACCTCGAGAAATTTCGCAAGCTGAAGACCCGGGTACACACCAAGACTGGTGATGACCCTGCCTCCAACAAACCGAAACAGCAGACAGGCGATATCTCGGCGTCTCCGCTCATGCGCGGCTTCTCCCCATCTCCAGCGCCGACACTCCGCCTCGACACTGCAAACACCGCTGATGCCCGAGGCCACCTCACCGTCTTGAAGGGAGGGGATTAGGAGCCCCCGCATACCACCAAGCTGGTAAGAGAAACTCCGGGGGGAGGTTTAAACTAAAGAAATCAGGGCTTCAGCATCGGTACCGACAAGAGACCCGAGGGAGCGTGACCGCGGCCGTTAGCTAGCAGCCGCCATGTTCCTCCTTGAAGCAGTGTGATTTATGTCTTCATAAAATTCTTTGTTTTCTACCCATTGGGAGTCCAGGATTTATTATTATTCAGAGTTTCATGAAAACTGGCTCCAAGGGATTCCATCATTTAATCCATTTACATGTGTTTTTAAACGGAAGACCCACCGTTGTTCCTTCTCAAAAAGATGTGATTCACATGTAATGTGTTCGATCACCGTCCACTTCAAGTCATGTATTGTATGTTTCATATCAATGAAGTGTGCAGACATTTTTGTTGTTGCCCTCTCGCAGCGTAAGTTACTGCGGTGTCCGCCGATGCGTATCTTAACCATCCTCGTTGTCATGCCAATATAGTGTAACTGGCAGGGGCAAGTGATCATGTATATCACATTTTTGATGTTACAATTGGTGAAACGTCTTTGTTCCCACTCTGTGTTATCATTAAACGTTATCTTTTTGGTTTTGGTGGTGAGGTTGCAGACACTACATGTCCCACATGGATAATGACCTGTCAGGGGGGTGAGGAAAATCTGTTGTATCCCCTTGTTGCCAGTTTTACGCGGTCTGGTATGTACCAGTAGGTCTTTGAGTTTTTTTCCTCTTTTATGAGAGAACATGGGTTGTGGGAAAGCCAGATCCCCACAATTCAACAAGCGCCAATGTTTCTTGATTATTTTTGTTAACCTGATTGCTAGCTGTGTTGTATGTAGTGATACAAATGGGTCTGTCTTCTTTCGGTTTTGGCGGTCTTATCTCTAGTAGGGTTTCCCTGTTGTTGTTCCGAGCACGTTTTAATGCTTTTTCAACCACTTGTGTGGGACAGTTCCTCTTCACATGTTTCTGTTGCAAGTCTGTTGCTTGATCCTTAAAGTCCTTGATATCCGAACAGTTCCTCCTTACTCGTACTCAAATGTCTCGGATGGAAACTTTCATGTACAAGGAGGCATTTTTTTGCTGTTGGCTTGATATGAGTAGTTGTTTTCAGAGTGCCATCCTGGCACAGGATGTTGAGATCCAGAAACATCAGTTCTTGCTTGGATATTGTACTGGTACGTTTTAGGAAATCATTTTGGTTATTCAGCCATGTGAGGAATTTCCGCGCTGTTTCTTCGTTCCCTTTCCATATTACCAGAATGTCGTCTATATATCTTTTCCATAGATTTATATGAGATAGGAAGGGATTGTTATTGTCATTCAGGATCTTGCGTTTTTCTAAATGGTAAACATATAGTCCTGCCACGCTTGGGGCAAATGTACTCCCCATGCTGGTCCCGTGCTTCTGGAGATAAAGAGTTTCTTCAAATTCAAAGACGTTTTTGGTGAGGGCGAGTCTACAGCACTCCATCACAACATTGCGCTGTGTCTGGTACTCCCAGTCGATTTCGAATAGAACTTCCTCAATGATATTTAGAGTTTCCTCATGTGGCAAGCTGGTTTATAGTCTCTCCACGTCAAGGCTCATCAATAATTCTGAATTTGGATCAAAAAGCTGATTTTGCAGAATACGGAGGACATCTTTAGTGTCTCGTAGGTAAGTCTCAGTTTTTTGGACCAGTGGTCTTAAGAAGGCATCAGCGAATTTCAATAGTGGCTCCAAAATAGACCCAATCCCTGATACTATGGGACGTCCTGGTGGGTCTGAGATGTTCTTATGAATTTTTGGTAGGTGTTGTAGAAGTATGGCGTGATGGGGTCCTGTTTCATCAAAAACTCCCCTTCTTTCCTTGATATCCAATCGCGGGTCAATGCCTCTTCTACCATACTACCAATCTGTACCCTCAGAGTTTCTGTGGGGTCTATTGTCA
The DNA here is from genome assembly GCA_963921515.1 of Calotriton arnoldi. Classification (NCBI taxonomy): domain Eukaryota; kingdom Metazoa; phylum Chordata; class Amphibia; order Caudata; family Salamandridae; genus Calotriton; species Calotriton arnoldi. The sequence goes on along the minus strand of CAWUFW010005477.1, from coordinate 411,708 downwards.
ATTCTTCATAATTTCTTGGGTCTCATAGGAGTCTCATACATTCGACGTGGTATGCCGCTGCTGTTTGTATCACTATGGCCCCTCCCTTGTCCGCTGGCTTTATGACCAGATCCTTGTTGTTTCCTAGTTCCTTCATCGCTTGTTTTTGTTCTCTGGCAGTATTATGAAATATCTTTGTTTCATCCGGTTCTAGACTTTCCATGTCCTTTAATACCGCTTTTCGAAAGCCAAGACTTCTAGTGGTAAGGTGGTATTGGGTGGAGTGAAAGTGGACTTTACTCTCAATCCTGTATCATCCTGTGTAAAGTCGGTTGGTTCTTTGTTGGCAAAAAAAGCCCTCAGTTTGAGTTTTCTAATGAACTCATTTACTTCAATGTACATTTTGAAATTGTCCATCTTTTCTGTGGGGACGAAGCCTAATCCCTTTTCCAGGACTTCCATCTGGGTTGCAGATAGGTTAAAGTTGGTCAAGTTCACCACTAGGCTACTCGTTTGCTGGTTGCTGGTTGGTGGTTCTGGGTGCCTGTCCTGCTCCTGGACGCCATTCTCGTGTCCTTCTCCTCTGTTGCCCAATGTACTTGTTTCATTTTCCGCGTTCGACCTCTTCTTTGGCCTTGGCGTGGTCCTAAAAAAGATGGATTTTGTGGATAATATTGGAATTCCTGGGGTGCCGGATTCCAGTGGTTGAATGGCATATGTGGGCCATGTGTTGCTGGGGGCCCGTAGTAGAAGGGTACTGGATACATGGGTGGACCCTGGTTTTGTCCCCATCCTCTTTGTCCTCTTCTGCCTGGTCCCCTTCTTCCTTGGTATTTATTTCTGCTGTCTCTGCTGGAGCCCGAGCTGTTAGACCCGGTGTCTGATGTATCCACATCAGTGTTAAAGTCCTGATGTTTCTCTGACGGTGTGTAATCGTCCCTAATGTAGGGGTACACTCGTTATTGGCTGAATTTCGCTGTATCTTTTTTGAGTTTATTGAATTTGCTCTCTTTCAGAGTAATCTCAAAGTCATTCATAGTCTGGTTTAACTCTTCCAGCCTCTTTTTAAGGAGCTGACCGACTGATAACTTTTGAGTCTGACTTTGATCGTTTGAATCTCTGTTTTGAGTTCCTGTGAGATTCGGGTGGCTGTTTTTATAATTAAAATCAGCCAATCCCGGGTGCAGTGCCATGAAATGAGTGACCAAACTTTTTTGAAGGTTTTGTCCTGCGTGAAAATAAATGGCTCATTTCTTACTATGAGGCCTTGGGGGGCAGCATTCGCCCTAAGGTATTCTGTCATCATGAGCCCATGTAATGATGTTTTTATCTGGGTTCTCCTTAAGGTTGCTAGTTCGTCCCAATCTGTGCTGTCTGTGTTAGAGTCTGGATTATTTAGACCTTCAAAAGGGTTTATCGTGGCCAGTATTCTTTCTACTTCTTCGCTAGAAAAAGTAAGACCTGTGATTTCCGTCATAATGGTGGAGTGTGTGTTCTGTTTGTAGGTCCTCAAGATTGAGGCGAGATGTGCACAAAAAACAACAACAAAAAACAAAGAAAGAGAATCTTTCTCTCCTTGGTTGGGGTAAAAACTCCCACAGCTGTACACTGTATAAATATTATGGCAATCAAAGGGAGGGAGAGAGAGGTACGTAGTGGACCTAGCCTCCTGTACGATATAGAACAATCAAGAGAAATCCACTAGAGAGTACAAACTGATAACATCCCAGATATAATGTTATTCCCTGAGGGGAAGGAATTCCTTTTTCTTTAAATAACCCTCACCCACCAAAAGGCCCCTTGGTGGCATGCTTCATCATCGGGTTCTTCCCGCTGCGGGACGGGGCGTGCTGCGACCAACGGAGACGTGGGAGCACTTTTTGGAAGGTGTGGGGTATATTAATAAAAATAGGAGTGGAAGGGTCAGTGAGATTTGTGAAAAAAATTCTAAAAAATACCTGACCACTAGGATCCAAAATTGTATTCAAACCTGTGGTTGGTATTGCTAAAAAAAGGGGGTATTCGGAGGTGCACAATATAATGTATGTTTTTGCTCCAGGTCTACATGTTTCAAGCCTTCCCTGCGGCTTTTCGTCAGGACCAACTGTAATGATCCCTTGTTACTACTCCTGAATTGTGACCGATATAATTACAGTGTCTATTCAAGGTTTTTACATGTGTTCATACAATACCCAGTTGGTATGTTGACTTAGTACTACCTATTTGGTATGTTGTCTTAATTTAATCTGGAATGAAAAAAGCATACAAAACAAGGGTTAACTTACCAGCACGTTAAGCATTACATTATATTGTGCAGCTCCGAATACCCCCTTTTTTAACAATACTAACCAAATGTTTGAATAACATTTTGGATCCTAGTGGTCAGGTATTTTTTAGAATTTTTTTCACAAATCTCACTGATCCTTCCACTCCTATTTTTATTAATATACCCCACACCTTCCAAAAAGTTCTCCCACGTCTCCGTCGGTCGCAGCACGCTTGTCCCACAGCGGGGCGGGAAGAACCCGATGATGAAGCATGCCACCAAGGGGCCTTTTGGTGGGTGAGGGTTATTTAAAGAAAAAGGAATTCCTTCGCCTCAGAGAATAACGTTATATATGGGATGCTATCAGTTTGTACTCTCTAGTGGATTCTCTTGATTGTTCTATATCGTACAGGAGGCTAGATCCACTACGTACCACTCTTTCCCTCCCTTTGATTGCCATACTATTTATACAGTGTACAGCTGTGGGAGTTTTTACCCCAACCAAGGAGAGAAAAATTCTCTTTCTTTGTTTTTTGTTGTTGTTTTTTGTGCACATCTCGCCTCAATCTTGAGGATCTACAAACAGAAACACACTCCACCATCATGACGGAAATCACAGGTCTTACGTTTTCTAATGAAGAAGTAGAAAGAATACTGGCCACGATAAGCCCTTTTGAAGGTCTGAATAATCCAGACTCTAACACAGACAGCATGGATTGGGACGAACTAGCAACCTTATGGAGAACCCAGATAAAAACATCATTACATGGGCTCATGATGACAGAATACCTTAGGGCGAATGCTGCCCCCCAGGCCTCATAGTAAGAAATGAGCCATTTATTTTCACGCAGGAAAAAACCTTCAAAAAAGATTGGTCACTCATTTCGTGGCACTGCACCCGGGATTGGATGATTTTAATTATAAAAACAGCCACCCGAATCTCCCAAGAACTCAAAACAGAGATTCAAACGATCAAAATAAGACTCAAAAGTTATCAGTTGGTCAGCTCCTTAAAAAAGAGGCTGGAAGAGTTAAACCAGACTATGAATGACTTTGAGATTACTCTGAAACAGAGCAAATTCAATAAACTCAAAAAAGATACAGCGAAATTCAGCCATGAATGAGTGTACCCCTACATTAGGGACGATTATACACCATCAGAGAAACATCAGGACTTTAACACTGATGTGGATACATCAGACACTGGGTCTAACAGCTCGGGCTCCAGCAGAGACAGCAGAAATAATTACCATGGAAGAAGGGGACAAGGCAGAAGGGGACAAAGAGGATGGGGACAAAACCAGGGTCCACCCATGTATCCAGTACCCTTCTACTACGGGCCCCTGGTGATACATGGCCCACATATGCCATTCAACCACTGGAATCCGGCACCCCAGGAATTCTAATATTATCCACAAAATCCACCTTTTTTAGGATCACACCAAGGCCAAAGAAGAGGTCAAACACGGAAAATGAATCAAGTACATTGGGCAAAAGAGGAGGAGAACACGAGAATGGCGACCAGGAGCATGACGGGCGCCCAGAACCACCAACCATCAACCAGCAAACGAGTAGCCTAGTGGTGAACTTGACCAACTTTAACCTATCTGCAACCCAGATGGAAGTCCTGGAAAAGGGATTCGGCTTCGTCCCCACAGAAAAGATGGACAAGTCCAAAATGTGCATTGAAGTAAATGAGTGCATTAGAAAACTCAAACTGAGGGCTTCTTTTGCCAACAAAGAACCAACCGACTTTACACAGGATGATACAGGATTGAGAGTAAAGTCCACTTTCACTCCACCCAAAGCCACCTTACCACTAGAAGACTTGGCTTTCGAAAAAACGGTATTAAAGGACATAGAAAGTCTAAAACCGGATGAAACAAAGATATTTCATAATACTACCAGAGAACAAAAACAAGCGATGAAGGAACTAGGAAACAAAAAGGATCTGGTCATAAAGCCAGTGAACAAGGGAGGGGCCATAGTGATACAAACAGCAGCGGCATACCACGTCGAATGTATGAGACTCCTTCCAGACCTAAGAAATTATGAAGAACTGACAATAGACCCCACAGAAACTCTGAGGGTACAGATTGGTAGTATGGTAGAAGAGGCATTGACCCACGATTGGATATCAAGGAAAGAAGGGGAGTTTTTGATGAAACAGGACCACATTACACCAGACTTCTACACCATACCAAAAATTCATAAGAACATCTCAGACCCACCAGGACGTCCCATAGTATCACGGATTGGGTCTATTTTGGAGCCACTATTGAAATTCGCTGATGCCTTCTTAAGACCACTGGTCCACAAACTGAGACTTACCTACGAGACACTAAAGATGTCCTCCATATTCTGCAAAATCAGCTTTTTGATCCAAATACAGAATTATTGATGAGTCTTGATGTGGAGAGCCCATATACCAACTTGCCACAGGAGGAAACACTAAATATCATTGAGGAAGCTCTATTCAAAATCGACTGGGAGTACCAGACACCGCGCAATGTTGTGATGGAGTGCTGTAGACTCGCCCTCACCAAAAACGTCTTTGAATTTGAAGAAACTCTTTATCTCCAGAAGCACGGGACCAGCATGGGGAGTACATTTGCCCCAAGCGTGGCAGGACTATACGTTTACCATTTAGAAAAACGCAAGATCCTGAATGACAATGACAATCCCTTCCTATCTCATATAAGTCTACGGAAAAGATATATAGACGACATTCTGGTAATATGGAAAGGGAACGAAGAAACAGCGCGGAAATTCCTCACATTGCTGAATAACCAAAATGATTTCCTAAAATTTACCAGTACAATATCCAAGCAAGAACTGGTGTTTCTGGATCTCAACATCCTGTGCCAGGATGGCACTCTGAAAAACAACTACTCATATCAAGTCAACAGCAAAAAATTGCCTCCTTGTATATGATAGTTTCCATCCAAGACATTTGAGGAACAACCTATCGTTTGGCCAGTTCCTACGACTAAGGAGGAACTGTTCGGATATCAAGGACTTTATGGATCAAGCAACAGACTTGCAACAGAAACTTGTGAAGAGGAACTATCCCACACAAGTGGTTGAAAAAGCATTAAAACGTGCTCGGAACAACAACAGGGAAACCCTACTAGAAATAAAACCGCCAAAACCGAAAGAAGACGACCCATTTGTATCACTACATACAACACAGCTAGCAAGCTAGCAATCAGGTTAACAAAATAATCAAGAAACATTGGCGCTTGTTGAATTATGGGGATCTGGCTTTCCCACAACCCATGTTCTCTCATAAAAGAGGAAAAAACCTCAAAGACCTACTGGTACATACCAGACCGCGTAAAACTGGCAACGAGGGTATACAACAGACTTTCCCCACCCCCCTGACAGGTCATTATACATGTGGGACATGGAGGGGCCGATTCCGATCTCGGCCGGTAGGGCTCCGAATCGGATTCGGCTTAACCGGATCCGATTCGGAGCCCTATTTCCCGACCGATCCGTACGCGCGTCCGGGCGAGCGAGTACGATGCGTATTCGCCGACCGACTCGTCCAGGCGTCCCGACCGCTCCGACCGACTCGATCCCGGGTCGAACCGCACCGACCGACTCGCACGGACACGACTCGCACCGCGCAATGGAGACGTTCCCCGGCCGGGTAAGTACGATGCTCGCCGCGAGCAGTCCGACCGAGCCGCGCACTCCGGCTCGAAAGAGCTGTCAGAGCCGTACTTTGGGGGTCCGTGTCGGACCCCCTGTACGCGTAGCCGCACGAGTCGCACACAGGGGGGACCCATGGGTCCCCCTACCTGTGCGTGTACGGCGCGACTCGCTTCGCCGCGTACACGCTGTAGGGGCGCCCTTGTCCGCCCTCGCACCCATTGAGTCAATGGGAGCCCGCGTACGCGTTGTACGACAGGCTCCCATTGACTTCAATGGGAGTCCGACCGACTCGAGTCCGATGGCATACGTGCGCATCATACTCGTTCGGTCGGACTGCACGGGTCCGATTCGGTCGGAAATCTCTCCGGGTCCGGCTCGGTCAGGGAGATTTCCGGCCCGAATCGGAATCGGCCCCGTAGTGTCTGCAACCTCACAACCAAAACCAAAAAGATAAAGTTTAATGATAACACAGAGTGGGAACAAAGACGCTTCACCAATTGTAACACCAAAAATGTGATATACATGATCACTTGCCCCTGCCAGTTACACTATATTGGCATGACAACGAGGATGGTTAAGACATGCATTGGCGAACGCCGCAGTAATTTGCGCTGCAAGAGGGCAACAACAAAAATGTCTGCACACTTCATTGATATGAAACATACAATACATGATTTGCAGTGGACGGTGATCGAACACATTACATGTGAATCACATCTTTTTGAGAAGGAACAACGGTGGGTCTTCCGTTTAAAAACACATGTAAATGGATTAAATGATGGAATCCCTTGGAGCCAGTTTACATGAGACTTGAATAATAATAAATCCTGGACTCCCAATGGGTAGAAATCAAAGAGTTTTATGAAGACATAAATCACACTACTGGGCTTGACCACTGCTCTGTCCTACATCTGAGAGAAAGTCAGATGCACACGGTTGTGTATGGTGATTACATAATCAAGTATTTAACATACACCATAACCAATTGAAGGTGCCTCACGTGACCAAAGAGACACGACTCAAAATAACCCACCATAACCAATTCAGGCACATATCATATATAATGCCCATGCACAAACCTAACGTATAAATCATTATGCACAACATGGTCTGGATACTACTAGTCATTAACATTCATTATGAATCGGTGCCCCATGGATAGCAGTCTGTCTGACCGTGTCCCCCGTCTTTGTCTTTTTCCCCTTTTTCCCCCCATATTCCAAAATGACCATGAGTACATCTAGAATCTACGGTAAGCATCTACAGTAAGGGGGACCTTATCCTTCAACCAAGGGATAGCCAGACAAACAGATTCAGAACCTATATCCCACTTTCCTGATAAGGTTCGATTAAAATGCCACCTGTCCCAAGAGGCATCAGAATTAGCCATTAGCGGCCGCCATTTTATACAATGTTAGCATACCATGCAATACTAACTTGGGTTAATACATTGCGAACCACGTAATAGTAATTAGGGCGCAGGTCAGAACCTACCACCTTTACATTAGAATTGACGATTGAAAAACAAATGCTGACATAAAACTAAAGGGGAAAATTTAAACATGTAACGCTGGTACAAATTTGTTAACTAGCAGCAGCATGTTGTAACGCGATCCGGGGGAAAGAATATCACTCTCAAGAGACATCAGAAGAGGCCGTATGGCGGCGGCCATTTTACAAGGTTAGCATTCTATGCTTTAGCAACACGAGGCAATTGAACACGAGCAGACCGGTCTTTAAAAACGGACGGTCCAGCCACACATCTTCACCCACGGAGCCACGGGTAGGCAGCGAATGCTGAGTGAGGGAGTAGCTTTGATGCAGTAAGTACGGCATACCCGCTCCCCTGGAAACTGGCAAAATCCCTTTTGGCCCGTTGTTACAAACCTGACCTGTTTTGCAAATATCGATCTTTTCTCCCCAGAGTGTGACTAGAAGCGTCCCTCCCCAATGTTAGAATCATTAAAAGTACGATACTCCAGCTAAGTACTTGCACTAATACACCGAGTAGATATCTGCACGAAGTCAGGAAATTAAGCACCTAGACATGACGTCATCATACAGTGTGTGCTTTCTGTTTTATGTCATGTACTGTCTTGTTTGTCGATTTTTTCACCTATGATAAATGCACTTTTGACAATGTCACAAACAGTAGAAAAGTATATCACGTTTCCTTCACCAGATGGTGTTACGGTTCACAAATGCTTAACGTGCTGGTAAGTTAACCCTTGTTTTGTATGCTTTTTTCATTCCAGATTAAATTAATACAACTTACCAAATAGGTAGTACTAAGTCAACATACCAACTGGGTATTGTATGAACACATGTAAAAACCTTGAATAGACACTGTAATTATATTGGTCACAATTCAGGAGTGGTAACAAGGGATCATTACAGTTGGTCCTGACGAAAAGCCGCAGGGGAGGCTTGAAACATGTAGACCTGGAGCAAACACATACATTATATTGTGCACCTCCGAATACCCCCTTTTTTAACATTACCAACCACAGGTTTGAATAACATTTTAGATCCTAGTGGTCAGGTATTTTTTAGAATTTTTTTTCACAAATCTCACTGACCCTTCCACTCCTATTTTTATTAATATACCCCACACCTTCCAAAAAGTGCTCCCACGTCTCCGTCGGTCGCAGCATGCCCCGTCCCACAGCGGGGCGGGAAGAACCCTATGATGAAGCATGCCACCAAGGGGCCTTTTGGAGGGTGAGGGTTATTTAAAGAAAAAGGAATTCCTTCTTTCTCTGAAAACTAGCCTCGTTTATTATGCATGAGGATTCTCAGGTTCACAGCAGGATCACCATCTTCTGCATATTAACTCTATATAAGGGTCACCACCATTGTCATCCTTGGCCGAAATGCCCATAGTATCATGACATATCTAGGTAGAACCCCTTAGGGTACATTTCGGGTATATAAGCACCACATCTTCACTGGGCAAACCAGAGGAGAAAGAAACTTTCATGCTGACACGCTGAGACGAGACGCAGAATTCCCTTCACGCAGACACTCCAGCACGCAGTAGTCCGACATCCCTCGCGGGGTGTCCAACTCGAGACCAAGATGGGGTCCTTCGCTCTCTCACATTAGGTAATGGGGTTGGCTCTTTCCTAGAGGGATTCTTGGCTATACAGCTACATACATGCTAGGTACACTTAGGTACATCTAGTTAGGGTTTGCATCATAGGAGTACGCATTTTTACTGTCATGTATTTATATGCCTGTATATATTCACTGTTTTAGCACTGCGGCAGAATTCTACCTCTTATTTACTCTATTGGTGCTTGTAATTGTCTATATCTGTTTCTGTCTAATGATTGTTGCAGCGCACATATTTTATACTAGAATGACGCTGGTTCAATAAATGCCTATTGTAAACATACCCATTGTTGATTCTGTATATCTCTCTGAGAACAAGTGAGCATGAGTGACTGAGCAAAAAGTACTGTACTGTTTCCACGATACCTGAGGGGTTAGGGTTGTCATGTTCGATAGTTGCCAGAAACTATTCACTCCTTGGTAAGGTTGTGGGGCTTATAGTGGCACTGTGAGCTAGCTGGTCTGCAGACTAACATATACTTTGGGGGTGTCTGGAATCAGTCTGGACACCAATCCCTTAGTTTATGTTGTCTAGATCCTATATAGATTTGTAGGAACTACACGACAAATTAATATCCACTAATTTAGACTTAACTGGTGGAGGAGAAATATTTTGCTTGCATTTACTAGACATGACTTGAGTATACTTGGTATCCATAGCTAAAATGAAATAACAAAAATGAAAGTCACAATAATATATGAGAAATAAGCAAGCAGGAATAAGCAGGAATAAAATACTATATGAAAATGGGCTGTGCAGAAGCTAAAACCAACTGTGGGAGTGGCCTAGGCCACAGCCTTGACCTTTCCTGAGAATAGCTCCACCCTCCTGAAAGGAAAAGTCGGCAGTACCTTGAAACACACACCGGTGAGCAGCCCAATGAAGATAACTTCATCAAACGGGCAAGGTGAAGTACACGAAACACAGTTCTGAGAAGCACTAGAAAAAGGAAGCCTACGCAAACTGAAACAAGTGGTAAGGCTAGCCTATATTCAATAGATAATCATCGATGAAGGTCAAACACTGCTGCAGCTCAGTGGGAGGCAGCCATCTTGATTTGCACGCTCATGTGACTCCTTGTCGTGTCACCAACTCCCTAGGATCGGAACGATGCTCAAAAATGGTCAACCTCTCGATAGCTTCAAGTCTGCATGCTGTTATAGCACAGATCAGTGAAGCGATCAAGCGAGGGAAGGAAAGGGTGGGGGCAGCGAGGAAGGAGACCTGAAACGACAGGAACCCGAGAACCTATGAGTAAAGGACTGTATCCTTCGTAAATTACATTTATTATGGTTATGTAAACAATAACTACCTGTAAAGGAAAGAAAAGTTAGCGGTTCAGATGAACCCACAAGGAATATCGTGTTCCTGCTTAAACAGCACAGTATAGTAACCAAGAACCGTCTTGCATGAGCCCACTATGCTAACAATGTAGGAAACACAACAGAAAAATTACCACAATTTGTACAAGAAAACAATTCCATTGGGGCAGTAAGCATTACTCTATATAATTGTTTCTCCAATGGTCCGAACCTACCCGTGTGTAGAAAGTGCCTCACTTCACAGGGTTGTAAGAGTCTGCAGCGAAATGCTCATCCACAATCCCCTGTTATAATGTGAGGTCTGAGCATAGAAAAGAATACATATATATATATATAAATTGCGTAAGGATTCTGAATGTGAATTTACATGACTTACCCCTCACTTGCTTCTCAGTAAGGCATTCGTAACAAACACGATCAATATATGTCACCAGCATTACACACTTCATGCCTTGGCGAGGTATACCCCCCTTAGAAGTAGGATTGTTTCTCTGTGCGTTATTCGTCAGAATACGACATGGACAACACAAATGACAAACAAAACAAAAATGGTCTGATGACAGACGCGCACTCTAGGTATCTGAACCTGGTGATACCAAAGTACTGCGCTCGATCTGATGTTGGAAGTCTTTCATTGAAGGAAAATAGTAATAGCCCAACACTCCCCTCCGCATGAATCCACGCAAGGGAATAGGGAGCTAACGAGTTAAAGAGGTTTGCCCGGTTTGAACCTCCTCCTGGCCTGGGTAACTCGTACATACAACAAGTAGTCAGGGATAGTTAGATATATTATAAGGAAACGCCTGTATCCCTACCACCTGCACGAGACAACAAACGTGTGTCTCACCAACAGGGAGGGACACCGCGCTCTGGAAATAAGCGAGGAAAGTTGTATAGTAGGTACTATCCGAGCTATTTTGTCCCTGGGTGATTTCTATGAAAGGCAGCTATTAACCTGGAGGCATGTGTCTTTGTTGCAGGTTCCCATGATTGCTCTTCTGGCCCGTACCCTTTCCAGGCCACTAAATACCATCTTTGTCTCCCCCTCATCTTTGTATCAAGGATTATGGATACCTCATATTCTTTTTCCCCGTTCACCCATATGGGACTAGGTCTTTTCTTAACGAGTGTTACCAAGGGTTTAAGCAGTGAGACATCAAACACAGGGTGAATCTTTAAATTAGAGGGCAAGGCTAGTTTCACTGCCATGGGATTAACACATCTCACAATCTTGTAGGGACCTATATATTTGGGGTTGAAGGTGTTGTTTTTCTTAAACAGGATGTTCTTGGTTGATAGCCACACCACATCTCCTTTTTTATATACAGGGCTTGGTCTTCGATGTTTATTTGCCCCTTTTTTGTATTGTGCTTTCACTATTTGTAAGTGTCTCTGTGTCTCCTTCAGGGTTTCTTGAATATGCGCTACTCTGTTTTGTACTTCTGTAAGGCAAATGTTGGGCAGGATGAATAAAAGGGAGAAACCTCGGGTGGTAACCATACGTATTGTAGTAAGGGGTAGTATGTGTAGAACAGTGTTTTGAACTATTGTACGCTATTTCGGCTAACCACAAGCAATCTACCCATGCATCTGTGTTGGTGTCAACGTAACAACGTAGGAATTGTTTTAATGTTTGATTTAGCCTTTCTGTCTGACCATCAGTCTGTGGGTGAAAGCTCGTGGAGAGGGCCACTTGGATTTGTAACGCAGTGCAGCACACTTTCCAAAATCGGGCAGAAAATTGAGAACCTCTGTCAGACACAATTTTCTTCGGGAGTCCATGTAATCTGACAACGTGAAGCAGCAGTAATTTAGCTAATTGCCCTGCTGAGGGTACTTTTTTGCAAGCTATAAAGTGCCTCATCTTGGTGAGATAGTCTACTGACACTAGAACCGTGGTATATCCTTGATCTTGTGGAAGACCGACTATAAAATCGATAGAGATATTTTCCCAAGGAGTGTCCGGAGTAGGTAACGGTTGTAACAACCCTTGCGGTTTAGTATGGTCTGTTTTCATTTGCACACAGATTTCACATGCTTTAATCCAGGTGGAAATGTCTCTTCTCATGGCAGGCCACCAGAACTGTCTATAGACTTTTTCCAATGTTTTTTCCATTCCGGTATGACCAGCGCTAGGTATCTTGTGACATCACTGAAATACCTGTTTTTGTAGTTGTCTTGTGGGGACCAGTATTTGATTCCCTTTTATAGGGATGCCTTGCTTTATTCTCCACTCTGTGTGGCTTCTAAGCCATGTTTTCCACTTAAAGTTTGAACACCATGTGCCACTTTCTGTAAGAAATCGCTGATTTGCACTGCACAAATCACCTTTTTTGGCTGTATAATGGCGTGTTCCAGATGTTGTTCTTCTTCTTGGATGGAATCTTGCCTGGTCAAATCATCGGCCTTTCTATTCTCTTTTCCTGGTCTGAAAGTAACGACAAAATCGTACTCTTCAAAAAATAGCATCCAACGTAGTTGTCTAGGCGTGAGATGTCTCGCAGAGCGCATGAATTGGAGGTTTCGGTGGCCTGTATAAACGGTCACTGTTTCCTTGGCCCCCAATAGCAAATGATGCCATTCAGTAAAAGCTGTCTTCATTGCAAGGAGCTCGTACTCTGCTATGGTGTAGTTCTTCTCTGCCTCGTTGAGCTTTCGGGACATAAATGCAATAGGATGCATCTGCCCTGTGGAATCATGGCGCTGAGACAACACTGCACCAATAGCCATTTCCGAAGCATCCGCTTCAACAATGTAGGGTTTGTCCAGGTTAGGATGCGTGAGTACTGGTGCAGATGTGAAAGCGTGTTTTAATTCGTCGAATGCTGCTTGGGCTTCTTCTGACCACAAAATGTTTTCTTCCGAAGCAGCTTAGTGATGGGTGTCGTCATCTTGAGGAACTGGTTGATAAACCTCCAGTAGAAGTTAGCGAATCCCAAAAAACATTGCACGTCTTTAACGTTCTGGGGTTCTGGCCATTCCTTGACAGCTAACACCTTTCTCTCTGCCATCTCTTGACTTTTGGGCGTAAGCATCACCCCCAGGAATTCGACTGTGTCAACGTGGAATTCACACTTGCTTAGTTTGCAGTATAGCTTATTCTCTCTCAACGCTTGTAACACAGCACGGACGTGTTGTATATGTTGGTCTTCTGTTTTGTGATTTAGAGGGACGTATAAACCCCAAATCCAGATACTTATCCAGGTATAGTCTCAGGTGTTCATTCTCCTTTTCCGTCAATGCATAGACTTGCCCGCAAGGCACCACTGCCCCTGGTATGAGGTCTATTTGACAATCGTAAGGTCTCAGCTTGTGTTTCATTGAAAACATCCTCATAATCAAAGTATTGATCAGGCAAAACAGTATCTTTTTCCGTGGCGGTGGCGATCCACTGATGAGAGGATAAAGCCTGAGAAGGAGAGACTGAAGAACATATACAATTCTTCAGACAATTGCTGGAATCCAAAGCGAGTGTTCTGTTAACCCAGTCTATAGTAGGATTGTGTCTCTGTAGCCAGGGTAGGCCGAGGATGATGCCATATTGAGGGGCTTAGATTATCTGAAACATCATAGACTCCAAGTGACCTGGTTCATATAACACCTCGACTTGGTCTGATACAAAGTCCATGGGTCCAGAATACAAGATTCTTCCGTCAACAGCCATCACGATTTCCGGGTGTGGTTTCTTCATCAACCTTATTCCCATCTTCTTGGCTACGTCTTCATCCATAAAGATGTCTGTGGCTCCCGAGTCTATCAGGGCCTGGCTTTCTTCCCAGTGTTCCTGGAGTTTTAGTTTAGCAGAGATAAAAAAGAACCGTTTCAAAGATGCCCTAGTAGTATTGTTTAATGAGGGAATGATACTAATGCTCGAGGGTTCACCTCGTCTGTTTCTTGAGCTTTCTAGATTTCCAACCCTTTTTTGTGGATGGTATGTCACTTCTTCGAAATCCCCCTCGACTGTTTTGAGGTTTCAAGAGACATTCCTGAACAAAATGGCCCTTTTTACCGCAGTACAAGCAAAGGCCGTTCTTCCTGCGTATGTCTCTTTCCTCTGAAGTCAGAGCGGCTCTTACGGTGCCAATCTCCATAGGTTCCTGAGTGGTTTGTGAGGTTAGCTCCCCTGTTCAAGGACGATCATATTTAAGATTCGGCCTGTCTTTCCTTTTCATATCCCCTTTTCTATCGCTCAACCGGTGTTCTAATCTCAGCATAAGGTTTATTAAATCTGCACATGTCTTGGGTTGAGGATCTATCTGAGCGATGATATCTTTGAGCTCGTCTCGTAATCCTTGATAATAAATAGCAAACTGTTTTTCCTCGGGCCTGTTTGCTTCTGCCACCAATCTCCTAAAAGTGATCAAATACACAGGTAATTCCTTGTTTCCTTGCCGGAGTTCTAGTAATTCTCTATCTGCATTGAGCGTGTACGTTCTCCTATCAAATATGTTTTCAGATTCTGCCCTAAAGGCGTCCCAATCATAAAGCAGTGGGTCATCTTTCTGCACTAAGGTAACTGCCCATAAGGCTGCGTCCCCTGCGAGTTATGATATTAGGAAGGCTACCCGGGCTTGGTTAGTAGCGAACACCTTTACCTTACAATTAAAGTGTAACAATACCTAGGTGAGGAAGACCTGTATCCTATTGGCCTCTCCGTAATATCTTTCGGGGGTGCTAATGGTATAGGGGTTGGCATTTCTACCGTGATAGGATGTTGATAAAAAGGTGAAGTCCCTGCTACCTCCAAAGGGTTTCTCTGCATGCGGTCCACCTTGGCCTGCAAGGCCGCGGTTTCTACTCTAGACGCTGCAAGTTCTTGCTGAACCACTTGTAACGTGGCCAGCAAGTCTTCCAAAGTAGCCATGTTGGAGCAAGGAATCCGATCAGGAGGAGTTATATTCGTGGGTCGATTATTCTATCGTGTCACCAACTCCCCAGGATCAGAACGATGCTCAAAAATGGTCCACCTCTCGACAGCTTCAAGTCTGCATGCTGTTATAGCACAGATCAGTGAAGCGATCAAGCGAGGGAAGGAAAGAGTGGGGACAGCGGGGAAGGAGACCTAAAACGAGAGGAACCAGAGAACCTATGAGTAAAGGACTGTATCCTTCGTAAATTACATTTATTATGGTTATGTAAACAATAACTACCTGTAAAGGAAAGAAAGGTTAGCGGTTCAGATGAGCCCACAAGTAATAACGTGTTCCTGCTTAACCAGCACAGTATAGTAACCAGAAACAGTCTTGCATGAGCCCACAATGATAACAATGTAGGAATCACAACAGAAGAATTACCACAATTTGTACAAGAAAACAATTCCATTGGGGCAGTAAGCATTACTCTATATAATTGTTTCTCTAATGGTCCGAACCTACCCGTGTGTAAAAAGTGCCTCACTACACAGGGTTGTAAGAGGCTGCAGCAAAATGCTCATCCACAATCCCCTATTATAATGTGAGGCCTGAGCATAGAAAAGAAAACAAATATATATATAAATTGCGTAAGGATTCTGAATATGAAGTTACACAACTCACTCCTCACTTACTTCTCAGTGAGGCATTCGTAACAAAAACGATCAATATATGCCACCATCATTACACACTTCATGCCTTGGCGAGGTATACCCCCCCTTAGAAGTAGGATTGTTTCTCTGTGAGTTAGACCTCAGAATACGACAAGGACAACACAAATGACAAACAAAACAAAAAGGGTCTGATGATAGACGTGCAGTTGAGGTATCTGAACCTGGTGATACCAAAGTACTGCGCTCGGTCTGATGTTGGAAGTCTTTCTTTCAAGGAAAATAGTAATAGCCCAACACTCCCCTCCGCATGAATCCACGCAACGTGAATTCGCCAACGAAGGGAATAGGGAGCTAATGAGTTAAAGAGGTTTGTCCGGTTTGAACCTCCTCCTGGCCGGGTAACTCTTAGATACAATAAGTAGTCAAGGATAGTTAGATATATTATAAGGAAACGCCGGTATCCCTACCACCTGCACGAGACAACAAACGTGTGTCTCACCAACAGGGAGGGACACCGCGCTCTGGAAATAAGCGAGGAAAGTTGTATCGTAGGTAACATCCTCTTCGGCGGAGCCCACTGTACACTCCAGGTGACTGAGGTCAAATCAAGAATCCAAAGTAGGAAATGGTGCACCCTTACCAGACCCCCAAGTAGCAATGCCAAGCGTCTCCCGTAGTGTCCTTAATGCTTCCTGTATGCTCTCAGAATAATCGGCAGTGCTGCGGGGAAGCGGATGTGCTTTTGACCATTTCCGCTCCCCCCGACGGCAACGTGCCTTTTGCACAGGCTCACGGGCATTGTAGTTCGCCGCGTCTCGGCAAACGTTTCCTTCGAAGAAGGGGGGGGGGGAGAGAGATCGCCCTGAGCACGTGACAAGGTAAGACAGGGTTCATGAAAGCGGGGAATATGACACTCCTATGAAAAATATTTTTGTATTTCACTTTTTTGCCTTGTAGTACAGTGTATGCTCAATACAGCAAGACTGAGTTGGTTATGGTGTCAAGCCAATGATCAAGTCAGTAGTCCTGATCTGTTTATTAGGAAGAGTTTTGATAAAAGCAAAAGCTCTGATATATTTAATGTGTAAGCATAGTTAAAGCCCATTGGCATTTAAGGGTGGCTTGGTATTGTACTTGATTAATGTTTTCACACAGTCATTTTGTTTCATTAAAATTCACAGATTAACACAGTAGGCAACGTATTTGGTATTGATTAACTCCTCTGACAATTCCTGGGAGCAAAGGACTTTCCTTGTGTTAATCATCTTTAGAGCCTCTGAGGAGGGAGTGCATATTGTATTACAACTGTAATTTTGGACATATTTGCAATTTTAATACTGTATGCCTGATAGCTGTTTTTTGGAAAGGCTTATGATCAACACAGTTGCCCTGTACAGGTGAATGGTAACAAGCCAATGATAAAGGTGTTCAGTTTAATTGCTTTATTGTCAAATGTTATATCAGATGCCACAGGGCTAATCTGTTTATTGTGAAACGTTATGCCAAGGACCTTATTTAATGTGAAAACCATATCGGTACCACACTATGTTAAAGCCTGTATATGGCCATTTGTTACATAGAATCTCACAGACTACCAAATTAGGAAAGGGTTTTGCTGTAGGCTACTCCCTATAGCAGACTCTGGGGTAGAAGATTTTCCTTGTGAGAATCCATATTAGGCCCTCTTAGTTGGGGCTGTACATTGTTTTAATAATTATAATGTTCCACTTATTTGGAATTTTATGACTCATATCTGATGATTGTCTTTTGGGAAAGCTTATGCTCAATACAGTAGGCCTTTAATAGTGATTGTTCTTTTACTGTAATAGTCTGTAGATGGGTACAAATTTACATGAGATCTCACAGATTATTGTGCTAGGCAAGGGCTTTGGTGTTGGTCGCCCCAACTGACAAACCCTCAGGGTGGAAGATTTTCCCTTTGATAACTCTTGTTAACCAACTTAGAAAGAATCTTATGATGTTTACTAAATACATTTTTTATATATTTGTAACTTTATGACTTTAGGTTTGATGATTGCCTCGCAGGAAAGGTTACACAAAATACAGTAGGCTGAGTTGCTTATGGTGACAAGCCGATATTAGAATCTAAGGCCTAATTGGTGCATTGGAAGAAGTTATGTCGGATGCCATAGTCCTGATTTGTTTGTTATGAAAAATTATTATGAAAAGTTAAGACAAAGGCAATTTGCCTGACTTATTTATTGCACCAAGCAAATGTTAATACCAACATCCATTCAAGCATGGATTGTTATTACGCTGTATTAAAGCCTGTAGAAAGGTATTTTATCACATGGAAATCCATAAATGACTGTAGTAGGCAGGGATTTTGGTGTTGTTTAGCTCCTCTGGCAATCCATGGGGCAGAAGATTTGCACTGTGATAATCTTGGATAGGCCATTTTAGGAGTGGTTTGTATATTATTTTGTAAGTGATTACTTTGTACATATTGTACATATTTGGAATTTTTATGACTGTATGACTGAGTCCCTTGTGGAAATGCTTAAATGTAATAGAGTAGGACCTGAGATGGTTATTGTGACAAGCCAATTATAAAGGCTAGAGGCATTGGGAAGATTTTGTCAAATCCCACAGGTTTCAGCTGTTTATTGTGAAATCTTAAGACAAAGGCAGTAGGCTTGGACTTATGGTGACAAAAATCATGTGGGAACGATTATAGGCCTTTAAGGGTGGATTGTTGCAACACTGTGCTACAGCCAGTAGACAGGTATTTTATTACATGTAATTTCAACATTTATTATAGTAGGCAAGGGTTTTGGTCTTTGTTACCAGCTTTGACAAACCAGGAGGATAGATGGTTTGCTCTGTTTGAATGTTTGTTAGGCCCCAGTAAGAGGGGTTGTATATTTTGTTGCCATCTGAAATTTTGTGCATAACTCGATGACTGTATGCCTCATTGATACAGCCTTAGGGTGGTCCTTCCCCAAACATTTTTCCTTCTCCCCTCCGGTTTTGCTGAATTTGTTTGGTTGGCCTTAGGACTCTGTGCTCTTCACTACTGCTAACCGGTGCTAAACTGCTTGTGCTCACTCCCTAAAACATGTTAAAATTGGCTTACACCTGATTGGTATATTTAATTTACTTATGAGCCCTTAGTAAAGTGGTATATTATATACCCAGGGCTGGTAAAATAAAAGATACTAGTGGGCCTGCAGCACTTTTGTGCCACCCACTTATGTAACCCATTAAAATATGTCTCAGGCCTGCCATGGCAGCCTGTATATAGTCTTAAACTGCCAATCTGACTTGGCAAAATCAAACCCTGGCCAGGCTTAAAACTCCCTCTTTATTACATATGTCACGCCTAAGGTAGGCCCTAAGAAGCCCATAGGGAAGGGTGCATTGAATTTTAAAAGTATCACTTAGTTTTACATTTTACATTTTCCTGGTAGTGAAAAACACCTAAATATGTTTTTCACTACTTTGAAGCCTACCTATCTCATAGATTAACCTTGTGTTACTTTATCACATTTAATAAGTGGAAATGTCATGTTTGATGTCTAAGGAATTGTTATTTAAAATTCTCCTTAATGGTAAAGTCAGATTTTAAGTCACAATTCTGAAAATGCCACTTTTCACGTTTATACCTTGGTATCTTTTTTTCATAGCCATTTGGTACCTGCAGCTTGTTTCCAGTCGGCCTTTGTGTATTCCTTCCAGACAGCCACACAATAGAGGGACTGGCTGTTGGAAGGGTGGGCCATCCAAAGCAGGACGGATGGGTGGAGCTGTGCACAGCCGTCTTTGCACATCAAAACACTGCCTCAGCTCAAAACCTTACTATAGCCTTTTGTGACTGCAGACAGACTGGGACCAGGGCAAGGATGCAGGATATTCTAGATACTTCTATACGGGGAAAACTCCAGAAGTTTCTTCCACTTCAAAGCTGGCATCTGTTATAATAATATGACATGGAAGCTGTCCTGTGCCCTCAGAGGACTGCCCTGCTGCTTGAGGCCTGCTTTTCTGTTTGAACCTAGTACTTTCAGAGTGACTCCATGGGGTAGCTAGCTGGGGTCCTAATCAGAGCCTCAGGGACAGAAAAGGCTCCAACCATCTTGAATCTACATCTGGACCCAGCCTGAGTGAGTACTGACCCTCCAAGCAATGCCCCTCTAGTCCTAGACATTTGGAAGTGGTGCAAATGAATTCAGAGATAGCCAAAATCCAAATTTTGGGACTTAGAAACCTCTCTGCAAAAAGGTGCTCTGAGAACCGAGAGGAGACCTGTTTGCTGACCCACCCAAGGTGCATCACACGTTGGTCCAACTTTGGGGCAGCTCCTACTACGTTTATCTCCACAGCAGCAAAAAATATTCAATGGTTCTCGCAGAAGGGGTGTCTGGCCTTGTGGAGCCCTCATTAGCTACAGCCTGTAGCTTTGACCTGCTGGAGGTTTTCAACTTCCAAAAAAGACATTAAGTCTGAACATAGAAATATTCTCCGCAACTTTGTTTAGCGGCTCCTTGACAATGATTCTTACTCTTCAGACACCACTGGCTGCCTTGTCCCTCTGAATTTACCTTCACATACATTTTTCTAGAAAATGTCTTCTAATTCCAAAGGTAAGCAGAAACTTTAAACTTTAAAAATTCATAACTCCGGTTCTACTTATTTTGGTGTCAAATAATTTATTAAAATTGACTCTATTTTCCTATATTGATGTGGGATTTTCTTATGTAGGGTTTTCACTTTATTGTTGTTTAAGTACTGCATAAGTATTTTATACTTTGCCTCTAAGATAAGCTTTACATCCTAGTCGACAAGTTTAACATGACGAGTGAAGTTAATGCAGTGCGCACCTCCTGCTTCCACATCTTACGTGAAAGATCTTCAAATGGTTGCCTCAGAACACCAGATGTATAGTCACACAAGCACTCATCACCAACAGGCTGGTTTATGTCAACACTCTCTATGCCGAAATTTCCAAACAACTCGTTCACAGACTCCAGGCCATCCAGAACATTGCGTCAAGACTCATACTCGACCTCCCATACTGCATTCACATCACACTGCACCCCAGGAAGCTTTACTGGCTCCCCATTCACAAGTGCTGCCATTTCAAACTTCTCATGCATGCATACAAAGGCTTACATATTACAGGACCAGAATATATGAACAGTCACATACACTTTCACCAACCCACCAGATACCTACACTCTACCTCACTCTCACTTGCACACACTGTCTGCATCCGCAAATAGAAAATTCGAGGTTGCTCATTTTCCTACATCACACCCAAGTCATGGAATGACGTCCCTCAACACATCAGAGTCTCCTCCTTGACTCTTGAGTTCTGCAAGAAGCTGAAGACCTGGCTCTTCATATAAGCACCTTGGGGAAAACACACCTACTCACCTGTCAAAGAGCCTAGATACCCTCTCATGTGTTTAACGTGCTCTACAAATCAACTTAAAATAATATAACATACCATTTGTGCCAAGCTACCTGAGGCTCAAGCACATATTAATTTAGTGAGTGTTCATGGTTCACCCTGACAAACATTGCGGCTGTTGCTTGAGTAGGGCTTCACCTACCTCAACCAACAATCCGATTTCTCACACTCATGTGTTCCTTGTAGGAGAGCTTTTATACTCGGTATAGCAGGCCAGAGTTGGTTATTGTGTGACACCTATTTTTAAAAACTATCAGGCTGACTGGTTCATTGGAATCATTTATTTCAGATACTATAGGTATGATATATTTATTGTGAAAATGTACAAGAAAGGATGTAGGCCTAACCTTTTTATTATTAATACAAGCATGTTAAAGTCAATACGCTTTTAAGAGTAGGTTATTGTTGCACTGTGTCAAAACCTGTAAATAGGGAATTTTGTTAGATACATTTCACAGATTACAATAGTAGTCAAGAGTTTTCGTGTTGGTTACCACTTTTGAGAAACTCTTGGAGTAGAATATTTGCCCTGTCTTTATGTGTGCTACACCCTGTTAGGAGGGACTAACAGTTGTAGTTGTCTGCCAGGTCTTAAACACATATACATTTATAAAAACAAAAGACATGCATCGACATACATCGAGCTTCTTTAGATAAGCCCTATTCTGCTATTGGTCTGTTAGGGTGCCATTCACATTTTGCTTCTGCCTATGGCAGCAAACAACATAAGGTAATTGCTAAGCCCTCTTCAGTCATTGACTCCATTGCACTGTGATTGATGGCATTTTACCTAGTCACGTTCACATCCATTTGAAAATGAGTGTGCTTGAGTATGAGCATGGACAGGACATTCCCATTTCATTTCTTTCTTCAACCATTTTTATATTTTTAATTTTTAATTTTTCAACCTCCTTGAGCTCCCCAGAGAGTGTTATTGGACCACTTTTCACTTGCTGTTTTCATAATACAGAATATACTCCAAGGTAAACTTCTTTTAAATAGAACCCTGGGGGCATATTATTAAGACCGGCGATAAAATTATCGCCGTTTTAGCGGCAGGAAACTGCCGCTAAAACGACGATAATGGGCTTGCTAATATGCGTTATAGAATTCCAATAGAAGCCCAGGTTAGATGTGCAGGACATCTAACCTGGGCTTCTATTGGAATTCTATAACTAGAAGCCCAGGTTAGATGTGCAGGACATCTAACCTGGGCTTCTATTGGAATTCTATAACGCATATTAGCAAGCCCATTATCGCCGTTTTAGCGGCAGTTTCCTGCCGCTAAAACGGCGATAATTTTATCGCCGGTCTTGCTAATATGCCCCCTTGTGTTTCTAAATATTCTCCACTATGAATTAGTCAGGTGTTCGAAATAACTCAAGCATGGCAAACCCTATTTGGAGTAAGTCAAATTTTAATCAAATTAGGAAGGACGGATGACTAGTAAAAGGGACTGGTTAAAAGAGTGGACCGATGATAGCAGAGTTATGGAATAAATGGAAAGACATATGTAGAGGAATGTTGAATGAAAAATAAAAAAGGACTCTTAGAGCCTTTTTTACATTGAATTTAGGGTGCAACTACCTACATGTATGAAAATGTCCTCACATTTTTATCCACAAGTTGTGATTTACATTCTTAAATGCATTTAATCACCCATAAAATCACTTCAGTATTGTGTCATTTTAAGTGTAAGCAAATCTGCTTAGAGGAGCAAGTTGTGGGGGTTCCAGTGTTGGGATACCTCCTGCAGGTATTGATACAATTCTGCCCAGTACATGCCAACTTGGCTACAGTATGAGACTTACTCTCTTCAAGGACAGTTGTAAGTACGTTTTCATGATGGAAAGGGGGAACATCCCCAAAAGTAGCGGTGTTGCAGGGGAAGGGCTTCTTTATAGGGCAACCTAGTTTTCTCGAGATGAAACTAGTTAGCTAGTGCATCGCTGCTTGTATGGCACCTTTATGCATGTGCAAATGCACATGTGCTGCATTTACACATCAGAAATGCTTTTGCAGTAGAATAATCTAAGATTCAGAAACTATTTAGAACTACTGGAATCTGTGTCTGTTTAAAATTCCCAAGTGAAGTTTTGGAATTCATTTTAAATTCCATCATATTAGGAATTTACCCCACACGTAGGTATATGCCTACAGGCCTAAATGTACAACTCTGCTTTGCTTATCAAGCCCACATGGAAGTGAAATAAAAGAAATACCAGTAGCATGGTACCGAGCTGGGTAAGGGAAAGAAAATAGGAAGTGATCAGGAAAACCAAAGGTGGTGCTAGTGGTATCTCATGGAAAGAAGAAGGAGAAGATGAACCAGAGATGGAGGCAAAGGGTGAAAGTGCCTAAGAAGAAGGAAGGGAGGAGGCAAGAGTTAAAATGAAAGTATCATGGGTTTGTGCCCCATAGACCATGGGGAAAAACCAGAATACATTTTGTTCATTGAATTTTTATTGAATTTTTTTATTAACTGTACAATTAATTAAAATCATTACAGTAAAGAATACAAAACAGGCATCGTATAAAAAGATTAAAAAAAGTAAAAAGAAAATAATTGAAAAGTCGACACAAGATATGTAAAAAAGACTATAAACACTTCAGTTTGTTATTGATGAGGGTACCTCCCCTCCCCGGTGGCCTGCTTGATCAACCGGCACCCGAGTTTGTGGTCGTGGTCCAGTACTCCTACTCGCATTTGTGGAGCCCCCATAGCCCTGAAGATGGACTGCTTTGTAAGTCAATTAGCCCTTCTTCTTGGTGCTCCAAGTTGGAACCACGTGATGGAGCATGCGCCTCAGAGCTTGTTCTAGGCCCAGCTGCTTTCTTCCACTTGATTTGCAATACTCGTCGCCACGGATCAGTTGTGATCATTAGCCGCTTTTAAGGTGATCCTGATCTGATGTATAAATGTCCCCAGTCTTGCTAATAGCGTCGTGTTTGAGGTAGAAAAGCACAAGGCTGACGCTTCACTGCAGGACTTTATTACATTGGATATGCAAATTGGGCGCAGGAGTCGCCGACGTTCATTGTAAAGGTTGGGGCAGCAACATAAAAGGTGCAACCAGGATTCCCTCATGTAGAAGCACAGTCTACACTCTGTAGTTTCCCCTCTGCGGGCCCAGGCGGGGTTAAAATCAGCAATTCCTAACATGCTTAGTCTCATGTAAAGAATTTTACTTCGGGCTTGTGGAGAGGGAGCCTCGCTTAGGTAAGGTTGTGCTTTGCCTAAAATGTAAGAGTTATTCAACGGATCTAAATGGGGGCTTGAGCGGAGGGATTTAAGGTCGACTTCAAAAGAGATTTCCCGCACTTGTTTGTTTATTGCTTTTTTCCAAGCATTCAGTGGGATTTCCGGCAATTGTATGCTCTTTTCCTCGATCTTCAGTATGGTGATCGCGTTGGCTAGACTAATATGCCAGGCCGAGCATGTTTCCTCGAAGATGGCTCTCAGTTGATATTTTAGAGAATTAGCGGGAGCCCTTCGGATTCTTAGGTACTTTAGAATCTCCCCCTGACACAACAAATCTGGCCTCGCCAAACCCAGCTCCAGTCTTAGCCTTGCTTTCCTCGCAGACCTCGGGATAAGAAGCACTGATTTGTACGCCTTCGCTTGGGCTAAGTTTAAGGCGGCGTCCTGAGACCCCAGAAAGGCCAAATGGCCATAACTGATTGCTGGGAGAAGTTTCGCTTTTAAAACTGTCAATATTGGCACTGCGGATGGGCTGATCAGATGTAGACTTAGTTGCTTTAACAAATAAGTGACCTTGTTGGCCTTGGACGACTGCTGTTTCAGGTGGATATTCGCCTTGGCCTGTTCCGTGAGCCAGACCCCTAGGTAGTTATATGAGGCCACAGTATTAATTTGTAGGTTGCCCATTGACCACTGTGCTTTCTTTTTCCAATGATAGCTCCGGAAAATTATGACCTTGGTCTTTCCCTGGTTAACTGCCAGGTTATTGTCTTGATTCAAACGAATCAAGGCGTTTAGGGCTCTTTGTAGGCCCACCTTGGTGTGGTCCATTATAGCAGTGTCGTCGGCATATTGTAGCACCGGCAGCCTCACAGCTCCTAGTCTTGGTGCTACTAGACAGGCTCCTTTTAGGGCATCTCCCAAGTCCGACGTGTATAAGTTGAAGAGGATGGGGGTCAACACGCATCCTTGATTCAGCCCATTGTTCGTGGGTATTTTAGGGGACACACTGCATGCGCTTGTTTTGACCTGCACCCAAGTGTCTTCATAGAGCGATCTTATTGCTTTCAGGAGGGTTGATGGAATGCCCAGTTTTGTAGTTTCCACCATAGTCTTCTACGTACAACTTTATCGAAAGCTGTACTGTAGTCGACCAAACAGCAGAAAAGTGGGGGATGGTTCTTCCTTGTTGCCTGAGCTGATAGGTGCGCTAGCGCAAGCACATTGTCCATGGTCGATGACTGTGACCTAAAGCCTGTCTGATAGAAAGGAATGATGGTATTTTCTTCAGCCCATGTCTCCAGATCTTTCAATAGGAGACGTGTGTAGGCCTTGGCCTCGAGATCAAGCAAAGCGATGAGCCTGTAGTTTGATGGCTTTAGGCGATCCCCTTTTTTAAAATTGGGGACCAGTATAGAACCCCTCCTGGAGTTAGGGGTTATGGCTGTCAGGAAGGTGTAATTGTAGAGAGGAGTTAAAGTTACTGCCCAGAAATCAGGGGCTTTTTTGAAGACCGGTGCAGGAATCCCATTAGGCCCAGGAGCCCTGTCATTCTTCATGGTCTTAAGAATCTTGATGACCTGTTGGGGGTTAATCTGGGCTGGGAGTATGCAGTGTGCCTCAGAAAGGGCACTCTCGCCCGTGATGCAGTTTTCATGGCTGGACAGCATCTCTCCTGGCTTTGTGCTCGATTGCTGAGGTTGTTCCGCCCAGCGTCTGGTCTCTACGACTCTATCTTTTTTAGGCGAGGCAATTGAATATAACTGCTTCACGTGGATCAGCCAATCTTTTTCTGCTACTCCGTTTTCTCTTGGGACTCCTTGGGTACTCAGCTGATTAATGTGTCTCCACAATCTCGATAGGTTCTTCTGCTTGAGCAAGGAGAAAACTTTAAGCCATTCCCTCTCTATATTGGCTTGTTTATGTTCCCACAGTTTCTTCCTTAAGGCTGTCCTCAATGATGCGACCAGGGTGCCCCCCGTTTGATTACCTGCCCTGTTCTTCAGTGCAAGGGCCTTGCGCAAGAGCCGCTTGTATTCTATTATGTCTTTAGTGGGGCCGATTCTTCCTACACTAAATGGCCCTGTAGATCTGAGGCGTATGGACTGGGAGTGGCCCATCTTTGCTTGTAGGTCCTCAACCGTGTTATCCCAATCATTTATAGGTGAGAGCAACATTGATGAGCTCCCTGCCTGTTTCTGATCCAGCCAAGTTTGCAGCTTTTTGTCTATCTTATCAGACCATTTGATCCTCCTCAGGACGCTGTGATTTTTGTCCCCTCTTGACTCTCCAATAACTTGTAAAATAGTGGCTGATGGTACTTCCAGTTGAAACACCGCTCTTAATGGCCTATGGTCACTTTCTGACCTGTCCTTTACTACAAAGTCTTCCAGCCTGGCAGCCATCCCTTCACTGGCCATGATGTAATCAATTCTTGAGATGTCCCGGAAGGTAGGTCGAGGATGCCAGGCATTCGAGCGGGCTGTTTTCAGTGCATGGGTTGAGGTCAATTTATGGTTATTAAGGAGGTCATAGAGGGGAGCTGCCCTATCCAGTCTGTGGGGGCGGGGGGGAATCAGCTCTGTCAAGATCCTTCAAGTTAAAATCCCCGGCTAGAATGACCTTGTGAGATTTATATTTGTTTAACAGTTCGTCTAGTTTCCATGACAGGGCCTCCATCTGATCTTTTAAGATGGTCTGTGCTGTATTGATGTAACAATTTATGATTAAAAGGCGTATTTGATGTAAGTTAAATTTCAATCCGCCAATCAGCAGGGCTTGCAGTCTGGGTAAGTTCAGGTTCGTGTCTGTAACAGTGAGGGCACTTGTGTGTTTTATGAAGACCGACAGGCCGCCGGCCGGTTGGCCGGCCGAAAAGATTCCTTTTTATTGCTGGGACGAAATGTTCGTGGTACCCGGCCAGTGGGGTACTGGACAAGGCCCAGGTCTCTTGGAAGCAGAGTATGTCTCCAGTTTCCAGAAATTTATTTAGGTTTTCGTTTTCTCTTATTTTAGGAATCCCTGCTATATTCCATGAGATTATGGTTAGTTGCTTCTTAAAGGACGTTCCTCCCTTGGCCTTGCCCCTGGCGGACCTAGACGAATTGCTGTTAGGGATACTGCTGCCGTCTTCTTGGAGTTCCAGCTTGAACTGGTGGAAGGGGGATTGCACAAATAGCCCAATGTTGTTCTGGCATGAGATCCTAATGCCCGTGAGGCCCTTGGAGCCCATCCGGCTGCTGCCTAGGAATCCTGAACTATTTGTCCCTTGCAGGACCGACCATGGTCTCTTTCCCCCATTATCTGGAGCTAGGACGTAGGGATATTTTGGATGCGCCAGCATCTGCACGTCAATGCCCCATTCGGCAAGTTGTGGAGAGTTGTTCAAAACAGCTTGTAGTGTTTCTTTTTGCTTCAGGCCCACCACAGTTGAATCACCATGTGTGGCCCCCTTCATGCTCAGAAATCTCACCCATTCTATATCCCCTGTTTGTATCTGGTCCAGGGTAGCCAGATGTTAAAAGAGATGAAGAATATTTCCCCGATTTAAAATATCATGCTGACCCGTGCTGAGGAATCTCGGGGTGAGGACTACCTCATAAACAACTCTTGGTGAGCCCGGGGTTTGGGCCACTAACCCCCTTCCTGGGGCCAGTTCGGCCGTACTTGGTCCGGGGCTGGTATTTCCTTGAGTGGTTGTTGCGCATCCTGCTTGGGGCCACTTGCTATAGTCTTTCTTGCGCCTAGTGCCAGACTGGCACCTGTCTCTTGGCTGGAGAAGGTTTGGACTGTCTGGCTGCGACGAAATTGTGGCCATTGCTAAAATGGACGTTGTTTCCGCCAGTGCTGAGCTTATTCCAGTTGTTAATTCCTTTCCTGTGGGCTGGGATGGACTTACGTGTGCCTTTTGGCCATTTGCGATAGAGTTAATTGATGGAGTTAATTGGATATGCTGAGCTCCAGGAGGCAGAGCAGAGGGGTTGGCCTTCTTGACCCAATTGTTTGGGAAGAAAATTGGGTAGAGCTGTGTAGCTTTGGTATCCCCTTGTGGGGGTTGATGGTCAATCTTCCCTAACTGCAATTGTCTCCCTCTTAACTTGATCTTTTTCTGTTGTTTCTTCAGCTTCTTTTTCGCTCTCCTTGATATAGTAGGCTCATGAGTAACATTCTCGGTCGAGGTGTGTTCCTGCGGGCCAGTTGCAAGCGTGACACTGCCCCTACTTCCCCCGTCTGTTGGGCTTTGTATACCTTGAGCTGCTTTGGAGTTGAAGGCGGGATTCTTGGTCCTGTGTTCCACGCTTTGAGATGATACAACTGTTGTTATTGGACCAAATTCAGCCCCTTCTGTCTGGCCCACCACCTGGAGGGGAATATTAGCCTTTGCCCTGGCTGCTGTGTTAATTGGAGTCAACATCTCCCTTTGACCTTTGGCTATCTCTACAATGCCAGCCAGGACCTCCGGGAGAGATGCCCATTTTTCAATGAGGGTTGCGCAACGACAGGAGCAGTCCCCCGGGTTGGAGGCCAGGAGCTGAGTGAACCTGTTATCTAAGTCCTCCACCCTGGAGCTTATATTGACTACGCGGCCTGCGATTGCTTGTAAGAGGTCTATTTGAACTTCCATCTTAGATGATTGCCACAATAAAGCTTTATTGGTGGCGCTGTTCGTCTCGGGCGTAGGTAGTTTCTCCAGATCTACATCTGTGCTGTCGTTAAGTGTATTGTGGTCTGCTTTTGAGTTGGAGAGGAGTGGAGGGGCAGTTGGCCCCCATCCCAGCAAGTTTGGAGTTAATTCTAAAGTTCTTTCGATCTTTCGCCTAGGCATTGGAGAAACTATGCTGTAAGCTCCCCTGCCACGGGGGACTCTATACACACCACTACTGGTTGACACCTTGGGCTCATAGGTTTTGGTGGCTGCACAATGCTTTCTATGTCTTGATGTTCCGGACAAAAAGTTTTGGGCTGATGAATCTGCGCCGACGTCACTGCCTTGTAAACGACTTTAATCGGAGCTGTTTCAATGATAGCATTATGCCCCTTGTCTATGAGTCGGGGAGAGGTTTGCTCGCTAAATGAGCTGTTGGACTGTGCAGAGACAGGTTGCCCGCATGCTGTGCCCACCATTTCGTGTCCACTGCTGGGCCCCATTCCGAAAGGTGGGCCATCCTTAGATATGAGGGTGTGGTCATGAAAGCTTTCACTCGGCCTTTTGGGGCTACCGTTGTGAACTATGCTCAAGGCATGATTGCAAGATTAAACATCCCGGGCCGTGTGCACTTGCCAACCTTTGGTGGGGGCTTTGATGGAGCCCTTATTGATATTGGGAGTGTCGTTTTTCTTAAAAAAGTATTTAATTATCCCTCTTTGTTCAGCGTCTTGCCGCGTTTCATTTGGAATTACCGTTAACGATTTGCTTCTTGTAACTCTTGTGGAGGAAGAATGGCAGTTTGCAGTTTCCTCGGGAGTCGTGTGCAAACGGCCCTTTCTTTTCGGACCCATTAATTTACATAATACGTAAACGGTCCTCCTCCTCCAACTGCCCAACTATGCTGCTATATAGGTGGTTGCGCGCAATTCCCCCGGGTGAGAAATTGATCCCGGGCGGGTAGAGAATAGCAGGGAGTTAACCAAGCAGATAGGAGGCCGTAGAAGCGAGGGGCAGGGCTCAAGAGGCGGGCAGCTAGCAAAGTTGGACCGATGGGCAGATGGAGGGCAAAGCAGGGGGCAGGCAATTTGGGGCAAGCGGGGCTCACGGGGCAGGTCACAGGCTGCACCTGACCTAGTCAGGCCGCCTCCGTGACGCCGCTGAGGGCACACTCTCGCTGCGGCCGCTACCTAAAGGCGGCTGCGCTTGCCGTTGCTGGATGCTGGCTGCCTAATGCCTTGCCTGGGCTCACCTGTCTCATGCAGTGCCTTGCTCCCTCGCTGGTGTGGCAAAGAGTTGGAGCGATGCAGCTCACCGCCTCTGCCTCCCTGCACCTGCACCGCTGTGTGAGACGCCCAGCCGCACTCTGCCACCTGACTTGCCAGTTGGCCCCCCACGATGCTATGAGTCATGTAGAGGTGGCCGTGCAAGGTCGGCCGGGCAGTGGCGGGTTGAAATGATCCGGTGATTCAGTAGTTCTGCGTTTTCTGGGTTTTCAGCAGTTTTTGGCGGTTCGGCGGTTTCGGCAGCTTCCCTCACACGTCCACGCGTGTTACATTTCTCAATATTGTTTTTAACATGCTGATTATAAATTTCAATAAAATAGATTAATTTTTTTGATTTTGTCAGGGGGGCAGATTTGCGATGTTTGGATCACCAACCCCATAACTAGACTTAAAACATTTCGGGACCTATTCATAAAAGATAAATGTATATGTGTAAATTTTCTAACTTGTTAATTTAGTCTTACACCAAGGAGTACATTTACAATTTCTTGCTATTCACCATTTCCAAGTGTAAAGTTACTTCTAGGTGTATACTTAACTGTCTCCACCTCCTCAGTTCAGTGGGTGGAGTCTGCTACAGTATATGTATGACTGTAAAGTTACTAATAGCAACTTTGGGACCCTATTTTGCTTTCCGCATACTTGGCAATGACTGATAATCATCTACCTTATCACAAGTCCATTAGGATATAATGCATTTGTAATAAGACGTACAGGATATCCGTTACATTTGCGATGGCATGTCCATATCCCAAACTCTAAATCAGGCCCTTAGTGTCTTAACCAAAATATTCTCATACACTTTCTTTTTAAGGTCCTATGTTTCTGTTTCAACCACCACCTGTCAAAACATCTATGTCTGCTCATGCTGCCACAAAACTGCCAAAATGGCACCACAAATCACACAGATTGTAAAAACTGGTAATTATAATGTCTGTTCTTTTAGTTATAAGCCTAATCTATCTATTTAGTTTTAAGTGACATGGTGGATGAATGTTTAGGGCCATATTTATGATTTTAGTGGCGCAGTGCAGCAAGTCACCTTACTGCAATGCACCGCGTCACAGGAAATGCCTTTATCCATTATGGCTCAATGCTGTCCTTTTCCCTTGCACTGGCGCCATTTTGGCAGCCTAGCTCCAATACAGGCTTGCTTGCACCATGTTGCAAGGGTGCCTGTGTTGGAGGTAGGAATGTTTTTGTGCAGGAAGGGGCATCTCCTGCTCAAAAACAATCCTGAAAGGCTTTTTCCTCTTTCACTGTGTGCTGCAGAATGCAGCACATATAGAAAGAGGAGAAAACGAGGAGTAATAATGATATTTCTCCTCATTACACCTCTCCTTGGGAGGCGTATCTTTTTGATGCATTTCCAGGTTTACAAGGTCCCCGGGTTGAGAGAGTGAAACCAAGTTCCTGGAGAAAGTCTCCAGAAATCCAAGCAGAAACACGAGTATCATTACATGAGGCGACTATTAAGGAGATGTTTTATTGACATCACTGACTTGGACATTTTTCTGATGTGAATGACGCTCATGGTATAGGGATTTCTAGTCCTGTGAAATATGGAATCTCGTGTGGGTGGAATGAGTACGGCCAAAGCATATTGATGGACTGAAGATGGTAGAGTAATAATGACCCATTGACCACCTTAAACTGGTTTTTTTACCTGTTTTTCAGATCCCTAAAATAATCTCTTCTTTAGCTCCACCTTGCACACACTGATGGTACAGGAGGTGTTTTAGAAGCCCAATGATGAAGCTTGCCACTGAAGTGTGGGTGAGGTCATCTATAAAAACCAAAAGAGTGTTCTGATTAGAAGGTAGAAGTGTTGTGTAGTTTCCACTAATCAGTAGGAACTGTGCATTCCTGGACAACATAAACACTGGGATGGTGCCAGACTGATTCTATGCACCCCTGCAGGATATGTTGTACCATAGACCAACTAACTCACAGTGCCACCATAAGCCCTCCTAACCTAGGCAGAGAGTGAACAGTTCTGGCAACAACTGAACATGACAACTCTGTTCCCTCAGGAAACATGGTACCAGATCTAGAACCTTTCGCTCACATACTCCTGCTCTCTTTTGCCCAGAGAAATATTCAAAGAATACAGAGGGACGTTTTCAATGTTTATTGAACCAATGTGATTCTTGTATAGAATATCTGTGCTGCAATGATCAATAGACAGAAGCAGATGAAAGTTATAAGAAGTATCAGGACTGGGAACCTTAAAAAAAGTTCCACCATTGTGCTGAAACAACGGATATATGCAAGTATTTTACATTATATAACAATCTGGCGTGCCCCGACTATGCGAACCCTAACCTACATGTATAGGGTGTATGTGTATGTTCTGACTAGAACCCCCTTACTGGATGATCTTACTCCATTAACTGGTGGGTAAGAATGTAGGACCCTGTCTTGGTCACGAACTGGATACCCCTCATAGAGATGTTAGTCGGCTGCTGGGCAAAAGCATCAGCCTATATAGACCTCTCGATGTCAGCAGAAGTGTCTCCTCTGACTACACCTGGAAACAGATGCTTACTTATGGAAAAGGCATCCTTTCCTTGGGCTGCGATTGTGATCAGGCTGCCATTGTTTGTGTGCTACAGATAGCTGTGTTCCTGTAACCGAAAATAACAAACACATTTGCATAACATACGTGTAAGCCTTGTACATCGTGCAAAAGCAATACGATAGTGTTCTTGCAAAGTTGACCCTTGTAAGCAAGGTCGATGTTTCCAAGTACCTAACTCAAAGTGTCACTAATGCAAATGTGTGTCAAAAGTTGATGTGTCAAGTGAAGGCTCCTTTAGGCAAAGACCCATGTTCATGTAAAATGGCAACATTTCCTTCTAGGCCTAGTTGCGGCTCACAACACCCACTCCTAAGACATAAGTCGAATAAGAAGCTATCTAAAGCTAATAAAAAAATCCTACTCCTAATAATGCAGCAGCATATGTAATGCAAAGGCCTAAAAAATCAGATATTAAAATGTGGATAAAAGCACGTAAAACAAGCACTCATGCTACTTGGAGACTCAAAGCACACAGAAATCCAAAATTTAAAAAAATAAAAGCTACAAAAAGAGGTCAATTTGAAATCAATTTGGTATATTAAAATCAGGTTGAATAAAAAGTTCCCACTAAATGAAAAAGTCAGATGTTTATGTGTTCCGAGTGGTAGAAAATGATCCCAGAGGCAGGACTCGGAGCAAGTTGATGGAGCAAGTAAGTTCCCATCCACCCTCCACAACAGCCGGTTGGTGTTCCATTGAGCCAGAGCCAAGATCCAATGCACCAGGAATAGAGGCAACCCAGGGAGGCTCGTAGAATGCGGCCAGGAGCAAAGGAATCCACAAGGGACAGCTATACTAACTGGCCTTTTCTGGTTCAAAGGTTCAACCAATCACGACCTCAAACACAAGTCCAGGGCACACTCATAAGTGCACAGGAGACAGCAGAACAGGGGCTGCAAGAACTGAAGACATACAGGCTAAAATAACAGGAGCCAATGTTCATCCAGTTCCCGAAGCAAAGGTGCACCAAAGCAGTGCATCATGCGTTCACTGCACAACAGGACGTGAAGCAGTGCCAGCTCCATTTGATCTCGAAATGGGACATCCACTGCGGGGCAAAAATATTAAAAACAATATCTCTGCAAATAGGAGCGGGACCAGTGGCTGCTTCCGAAGACAGAGTGGATAAAAGATTCTAAACATCGTTTGGAAGGTGCTAACCAACCCAGAGCTTATACCTTTGAAAACCCTGCTATTCCAGTCCTACTAGACATGTTAAAGATACGATGCACCAGCTCTCCAAAATGTCGTGGGAAGTTAGTGCAGAGTAGAATCAGTTTTTCTAAAGAGGACCTTGCCACCTGAAGATCAAACGTCTCTTCAAAACGCACATTGCTAAGATTAATTGAAGACCACGGTATATCCTCCTTAACTGTAATGGCAGGTGGAAACAAGACTTGTGTGCAAGTAATAATGGAAGACACGGTCACAACATAGGCAACCCCTGGTTTCATCCTAAAGCATCCTTGACTGTACAACATCAGGTAACTCCCATTAGAGAGTAATCTGAAAGTCAGGCATATCATGGCCTCCGGGGAGCCTTTCAAGCAGCAAGATAAGTTTGCCACAGAGGCAT
Organism: Calotriton arnoldi; assembly: GCA_963921515.1. Taxonomy (NCBI): domain Eukaryota; kingdom Metazoa; phylum Chordata; class Amphibia; order Caudata; family Salamandridae; genus Calotriton; species Calotriton arnoldi. Next base: position 377,118 of record CAWUFW010005477.1, on the reverse strand, counting down.
TACATGCTCCATGTAACGAACCATCTTTGCATACTAGGGACCCATTGAAAGTATTCTCGCAGTCAGAACCGCTGAGAAAAACTTCAGTATCCTTATTCTGACACCGGAATGTAAAAGGAAGATCCCAATGCTCATGTATGAACCCTTCATAACATAATGTAACATGTATTTGTAAAGCGCACGTTCACTGCGACGGATATCTTGGCACTGAATAACAGATGTTTTTGGGTACCTAACTCAATGGTACTCATTTTATCAACCTCAGAAGGATGAAAGGCTGAGTTGATCCTTCACCTAGCGCTTCATATCTGCCCCCTTAATGGTGTTGTAGACAGTACTGAAAGTGGAAAGTTGAGATTGGTAGTGTAATGTACCCATGGATTATCCAATCATGAGGATGTAAAACGTAATTTCTCCAGTCTTATAATATGTAATATAGTGTATTTTGCATCCTTTTGTGCCATAAATATCTGCCGTTCTGAAAGCTGGTATGGTGAAAACAGGTTTGTAATGTTAATGTTTCGCCACTGCACGTGACCAGAACATAGTGTCTGTAACATTCAGGTCAACAATAGAATAGACCTTAGTTGGGACTGTACGTGTTGCAGACGCTTTGTTTTATGCCATCTATTGATGATACAATGTTACCCAAAGAGTATATTCAGGATGATAATGTAGTCATACCGTTGTCCACTACTGCAAGAGCCTGTTCTAAGTTGGCCCTGTCAATCTCTCGTAATCTTTCAGCACCCCCCTTTTGTAATATTTTCCTTACCTCATTATGAATGGCAAAAAGAAAGTGATTTTGACATGGGTTTCGAGGACCCAATAAAAAGACCCGTAGTTCCAGGTCATCAGATAAAAGTGACAAGTGCAGTTGTACCTGAGACAGTGTCGAGGTCTTTAGCCAATCACGGCACAACTTCCCAACACTGTAAGTTGTCATCATGCCCGAATGTTCAGTCCTAACATATCGAATGCTGTGAATATTAGCTGTAAATCCCTTGCTGTTATCCAGGAATCAAGCTTGTCGTTTGTTTGTGTCTAATGGTCCCACTAACCGTCCCTTCCAATTGGAGTCTGATGGAGTCTGATGGGTAATGCTTACTCTTACGCAGCATGGAATCTACAGTATCCTCACTGTATGATGTTAATTGCTATACAAAAGGGGATGATGGACGGAACGTTTGAGCCAATCAAACACTCACCCCCAGTCAACTGATCTGGGTTTAATCCACCACCCCAGTTCAGACATGGCCATATGCAAATCAGTCTGACCCTGTGCCTCATGGGAACAGTCCAGCCCGAACTGGCAAGCCATGTCTTCCCTGGACCGGAAACAAGCATCCTAGGACCGGTTTCTGGCATTTCAGCCGTCATCAGCCAGGCTTGCTTGAATCCAGTGGCAAAGTGAGCAAGGGACCCACGTCTGGGCATACCCCCGCCAACTTAGGGCGACCAAAGCGATACAAAAGGGGATGATGGACGGAACGTTTGAGCCAATCAAACACTCACCCCCAGTCAACTGATCTGGGTTTAATCCATCATCATTCTTTAGCTCACTCCACCACCCCAGTTCAGACATGGCCATATGCAAATCAGTCTGACCCTGTGCCTCATGGGAACAGTCCAGCCCGAACTGCCAAGCCATGTCTTCCCTGGACCGGAAACAAGCATCCTAGGACCGGTTTCTGGCATTTCAGCCGTCATCAGCCAGGCTTGCTTGAATCCAGTGGCAAAGTGAGAAAGGTACCCAGGTCTGGGCATACCCCCGCCAACTTAGGGCGACCAAAGCGATACAAAGGGGATGATGGACGGAACGTTTGAGCCAATCAAACACTCACCCCCAGTCAACTGATCTGGGTTTAATCCATCATCATTCTTTAGCTCACTCCACCACCCCAGTTCAGACATGGCCATATGCAAATCAGTCTGACCCTGTGCCTCATGGGAACAGTCCAGCCCGAACTGCCAAGCCATGTCTTCCCTGGACCGGAAACAAGCATCCTAGGACCGGTTTCTGGCATTTCAGCCGTCATCAGCCAGGCTTGCTTGAATCCAGTGGCAAAGTGAGCAAGGGACCCACGTCTGGGCATACCCCCGCCAACTTAGGGCGACCAAAGCGATACAAAAGGGGATGATGGACGGAACGTTTGAGCCAATCAAACACTCACCCCCAGTCAACTTCAGTATCCTTATTCTGACACCGGAATGTAAAAGGAAGATCCCAATGCTCATGTATGAACCCTTCATAACATAATGTAACATGTATTTGTAAAGCGCACGTTCACTGCGACGGATATCTTGGCACTGAATAACAGATGTTTTTGGGTACCTAACTCAATGGTACTCATTTTATCAACCTCAGAAGGATGAAAGGCTGAGTTGATCCTTCACCTAGCGCTTCATATCTGCCCCCTTAATGGTGTTGTAGACAGTACTGAAAGTGGAAAGTTGAGATTGGTAGTGTAATGTACCCATGGATTATCCAATCATGAGGATGTAAACGTAATTTCTCCAGTCTTATAATATGTAATATAGTGTATTTTGCATCCTTTTGTGCCATAAATATCTGCCGTTCTGAAAGCTGGTATGGTGAAAACAGGTTTGTAATGTTAATGTTTCGCCACTGCACGTGACCAGAACATAGTGTCTGTAACATTCAGGTCAACAATAGAATAGACCTTAGTTGGGACTGTACGTGTTGCAGACGCTTTGTTTTATGCCATCTATTGATGATACAATGTTACCCAAAGAGTATATTCAGGATGATAATGTAGTCATACCGTTGTCCACTACTGCAAGAGCCTGTTCTAAGTTGGCCCTGTCAATCTCTCGTAATCTTTCAGCACCCCCTTTTGTAATATTTTCCTTACCTCATTATGAATGGCAAAAAGAAAGTGATTTTGACATGGGTTTCGAGGACCCAATAAAAAGACCCGTAGTTCCAGGTCATCAGATAAAAGTGACAAGTGCAGAGTTACCTGAGACAGTGTCGAGGTCTTTAGCCAATCACGGCACAACTTCCCAACACTGTAAGTTGTCATCATGCCCGAATGTTCAGTCCTAACATATCGAATGCTGTGAATATTAGCTGTAAATCCCTTGCTGTTATCCAGAATCAAGCTTGTCGTTTGTTTGTGTCTAATGGTCCCACTAACCGTCCCTTCCAATTGGAGTCTGATGGAGTCTGATGGGTAATGCTTACTCTTACGCAGCATGGAATCTACAGTATCCTCACTGTATGATGTTAATTGCTATACAAAAGGGGATGATGGACGGAACGTTTGAGCCAATCAAACACTCACCCCCAGTCAACTGATCTGGGTTTAATCCACCACCCCAGTTCAGACATGGCCATATGCAAATCAGTCTGACCCTGTGCCTCATGGGAACAGTACAGCCCGAACTGGCAAGCCATGTCTTCCCTGGACCGGAAACAAGCATCCTAGGACCGGTTTCTGGCATTTCAGCCGTCATCAGCCAGGCTTGCTTGAATCCAGTGGCAAAGTGAGCAAGGGACCCACGTCTGGGCATACCCCCGCCAACTTAGGGCGACCAAAGCGATACAAAAGGGGATGATGGACGGAACGTTTGAGCCAATCAAACACTCACCCCCAGTCAACTGATCTGGGTTTAATCCATCATCATTCTTTAGCTCACTCCACCACCCCAGTTCAGACATGGCCATATGCAAATCAGTCTGACCCTGTGCCTCATGGGAACAGTCCAGCCCGAACTGCCAAGCCATGTCTTCCCTGGACCGGAAACAAGCATCCTAGGACCGGTTTCTGGCATTTCAGCCGTCATCAGCCAGGCTTGCTTGAATCCAGTGGCAAAGTGAGCAAGGGACCCACGTCTGGGCATACCCCGCCAACTTAGGGCGACCAAAGCGATACAAAAGGGGATGATGGACGGAACGTTTGAGCCAATCAAACACTCACCCCCAGTCAACTGATCTGGGTTTAATCCATCATCATTCTTTAGCTCACTCCACCACCCCAGTTCAGACATGGCCATATGCAAATCAGTCTGACCCTGTGCCTCATGGGAACAGTCCAGCCCGAACTGCCAAGCCATGTCTTCCCTGGAGCGGAAACAAGCATCCTAGGACCGGTTTCTGGCATTTCAGCCGTCATCAGCCAGGCTTGCTTGAATCCAGTGGCAAAGTGAGCAAGGGACCCACGTCTGGGCATACCCCCGCCAACTTAGGGCGACCAAAGCGATACAAAAGGGGATGATGGACGGAACGTTTGAGCCAATCAAACACTCACCCCCAGTCAACTGATCTGGGTTTAATCTATCATCATTCTTTAGCTCACTCCACCACCCCAGTTCAGACATGGCCATATGCAAATCAGTCTGACCCTGTGCCTCATGGGAACAGTCCAGCCCGAACTGCCAAGCCATGTCTTCCCTGGACTGGAAACAAGCATCCTAGGACCGGTTTCTGGCATTTCAGCCATCATCAGCCAGGCTTGCTTGAATCCAGTGGCAAAGTGAGCAAGAGACCCACGTCTGGGCATACCCCCGCCAACTTAGGGCGACCAAGCGATACAAAAAGGGATGATGGACGGAACGTTTGAGCCAATCAAACACTCACCCCCAGTCAACTGATCTGGGTTTAATCCATCATCATTCTTTAGCTCACTCCACCACCCCAGTTCAGACATGGCCATATGCAAATCAGTCTGACCCTGTGCCTCATGGGAACAGTCCAGCCGGAACTGCCAAGCCATGTCTTCCCTGGACCGGAAACAAGCATCCTAGGACCGGTTTCTGGCATTTCAGCCGTCATCAGCCAGGCTTGCTTGAATCCAGTGGCAAAGTGAGCAAGGGACCCACGTCTGGGCATACCCCCGCCAACTTAGGGCGACCAAAGCGATACAAAAGGGGATGATGGACGGAACGTTTGAGCCAATCAAACACTCACCCCCAGTCAACTGATCTGGGTTTAATCCATCATCATTCTTTAGCTCACTCCACCACCCCAGTTCAGACATGGCCATATGCAAATCAGTCTGACCCTGTGCCTCATGGGAACAGTCCAGCCCGAACTGCCAAGCCATGTCTTCCCTGGACCGGAAACAAGCATCCTAGGACTGGTTTCTGGCATTTCAGCCATCATCAGCCAGGCTTGCTTGAATCCAGTGGCAAAGTGAGCAAGGGACCCACGTCTGGGCATACCCCCGCCAACTTAGGGCGACCAAAGCGATACAAAAGGGGATGATGGACGGAACGTTTGAGCCAATCAAACACTCACCCCCAGTCAACTGATCTGGGTTTAATCCATCATCATTCTTTAGCTCACTCCACCACCCCAGTTCAGACATGGCCATATGCAAATCAGTCTGACCCTGTGCCTCATGGGAACAGTCCAGCCCGAACTGCCAAGCCATGTCTTCCCTGGACCGGAAACAAGCATTCTAGGACCGGTTTCTGGCATTTCAGCCGTCATAAGCCAGGCTTGCTTGAATCCAGTGGCAAAGTGAGCAAGGGACCCACGTCTGGGCATACACCCGCTAACTTAGGGCGACCAAAGCGATACAAAAGGGGATGATGGACGGAACGTTTGAGCCAATCAAACACTCACCCCCAGTCAACTGATCTGGGTTTAATCCATCATCATTCTTTAGCTCACTCCACCACCCCAGTTCAGACATGGCCATATGCAAATCAGTCTGACCCTGTGCCTCATGGGAACAGTCCAGCCCGAACTGCCAAGCCATGTCTTCCCTGGACCGGAAACAAGCATCCTAGGACCGGTTTCTGGCATTTCAGCCGTCATCAGCCAGGCTTGCTTGAATCCAGTGGCAAAGTGAGAAAGGTACCCAGGTCTGGGCATACCCCCGCCAACTTAGGGCGACCAAAGCGATACAAAAGGGGATGATGGACGGAACGTTTGAGCCAATCAAACACTCACCCCCAGTCAACTGATCTGGGTTTAATCCATCATCATTCTTTAGCTCACTCCACCACCCCAGTTCAGACATGGCCATATGCAAATCAGTCTGACCCTGTGCCTCATGGGAACAGTCCAGCCCGAACTGCCAAGCCATGTCTTCCCTGGACCGGAAACAAGCATCCTAGGACCGGTTTCTGGCATTTCAGCCGTCATCAGCCAGGCTTGCTTGAATCCAGTGGCAAAGTGAGCAAGGGACCCACGTCTGGGCATACCCCCGCCAACTTAGGGCGACCAAAGCGATACAAAAGGGGATGATGGACGGAACGTTTGAGCCAATCAAACACTCACCCCCAGTCAACTGATCTGGGTTTAATCCATCATCATTCTTTAGCTCACTCCACCACCCCAGTTCAGACATGGCCATATGCAAATCAGTCTGACCCTGTGCCTCATGGGAACAGTCCAGCCCGAACTGCCAAGCCATGTCTTCCCTGGACCGGAAACAAGCATCCTAGGACCGGTTTCTGGCATTTCAGCCGTCATCAGCCAGGCTTGCTTGAATCCAGTGGCAAAGTGAGCAAGGGACCCACGTCTGGGCATACCCCCGCCAACTTAGGGCGACCAAAGCGATACAAAAGGGGATGATGGACGGAACGCTTGAGCCAATCAAACACTCACCCCCAGTCAACTGATCTGGGTTTAATCCATCATCATTCTTTAGCTCACTCCACCACCCCAGTTCAGACATGGCCATATGCAAATCAGTCTGACCCTGTGCCTCATGGGAACAGTCCAGCCCGAACTGCCAAGCCATGTCTTCCCTGGACCGGAAACAAGCATCCTAGGACCGGTTTCTGGCATTTCAGCCGTCATCAGCCAGGCTTGCTTGAATCCAGTGGCAAAGTGAGCAAGGGACCCACGTCTGGGCATACCCCCGCCAACTTAGGGCGACCAAAGCGATACAAAGGGGATGATGGACGGAACGTTTGAGCCAATCAAACACTCACCCCCAGTCAACTGATCTGGGTTTAATCCATCATCATTCTTTAGCTCACTCCACCACCCCAGTTCAGACATGGCCATATGCAAATCAGTCTGACCCTGTGCCTCATGGGAACAGTCCAGCCCGAACTGCCAAGCCATGTCTTCCCTGGACCGGAAACAAGCATTCTAGGACCGGTTTCTGGCATTTCAGCCGTCATAAGCCAGGCTTGCTTGAATCCAGTGGCAAAGTGAGCAAGGGACCCACGTCTGGGCATACACCCGCCAACTTAGGGCGACCAAAGCGATACAAAAGGGGATGATGGACGGAACGTTTGAGCCAATCAAACACTCACCCCCAGTCAACTGATCTGGGTTTAATCCATCATCATTCTTTAGCTCACTCCACCACCCCAGTTCAGACATGGCCATATGCAAATCAGTCTGACCCTGTGCCTCATGGGAACAGTCCAGCCCGAACTGCCAAGCCATGTCTTCCCTGGACCGGAAAAAAGCATCCTAGGACCGGTTTCTGGCATTTCAGCCGTCATCAGCCAGGCTTGCTTGAATCCAGTGGCAAAGTGAGCAAGGGACCCACGTCTGGGCATACCCCCGCCAACTTAGGGCGACCAAAGCGATACAAAAGGGGATGATGGACGGAACGTTTGAGCCAATCAAACACTCACCCCCAGTCAACTGATCTGGGTTTAATCCATCATCATTCTTTAGCTCACTCCACCACCCCAGTTCAGACATGGCCATATGCAAATCAGTCTGACCCTGTGCCTCATGGGAACAGTCCAGCCCGAACTGCCAAGCCATGTCTTCCCTGGACCGGAAACAAGCATCCTAGGACCGGTTTCTGGCATTTCAGCCGTCATCAGCCAGGCTTGCTTGAATCCAGTGGCAAAGTGAGCAAGGGACCCACGTCTGGGCATACCCCCGCCAACTTAGGGCAACCAAAGCGATACAAAAGGGGATGATGGACGGAACGTTTGAGCCAATCAAACACTCACCCCCAGTCAACTGATCTGGGTTTAATCCATCATCATTCTTTAGCTCACTCCACCACCCCAGTTCAGACATGGCCATATGCAAATCAGTCTGACCCTGTGCCTCATGGGAACAGTCCAGCCCGAACTGCCAAGCCATGTCTTCCCTGGAGCGGAAACAAGCATCCTAGGACCGGTTTCTGGCATTTCAGCCGTCATCAGCCAGGCTTGCTTGAATCCAGTGGCAAAGTGAGCAAGGGACCCACGTCTGGGCATACCCCCGCCAACTTAGGGCGACCAAAGCGATACAAAAGGGGATGATGGACGGAACGTTTGAGCCAATCAAACACTCACCCCCAGTCAACTGATCTGGGTTTAATCTATCATCATTCTTTAGCTCACTCCACCACCCCAGTTCAGACATGGCCATATGCAAATCAGTCTGACCCTGTGCCTCATGGGAACAGTCCAGCCCGAACTGCCAAGCCATGTCTTCCCTGGACTGGAAACAAGCATCCTAGGACCGGTTTCTGGCATTTCAGCCATCATCAGCCAGGCTTGCTTGAATCCAGTGGCAAAGTGAGCAAGAGACCCACGTCTGGGCATACCCCCGCCAACTTAGGGCGACCAAAGCGATACAAAAAGGGATGATGGACGGAACGTTTGAGCCAATCAAACACTCACCCCCAGTCAACTGATCTGGGTTTAATCCATCATCATTCTTTAGCTCACTCCACCACCCCAGTTCAGACATGGCCATATGCAAATCAGTCTGACCCTGTGCCTCATGGGAACAGTCCAGCCGGAACTGCCAAGCCATGTCTTCCCTGGACCGGAAACAAGCATCCTAGGACCGGTTTCTGGCATTTCAGCCGTCATCAGCCAGGCTTGCTTGAATCCAGTGGCAAAGTGAGCAAGGGACCCACGTCTGGGCATACCCCCGCCAACTTAGGGCGACCAAAGCGATACAAAAGGGGATGATGGACGGAACGTTTGAGCCAATCAAACACTCACCCCCAGTCAACTGATCTGGGTTTAATCCATCATCATTCTTTAGCTCACTCCACCACCCCAGTTCAGACATGGCCATGTTAATTGCTGCCAATTCTTGATTCATGCAAGAGTGGGAACCCGTGGTGTGTTCAAATCTTTTATCTTGGCGAGGCCAAGACATGTTGTTTGTTGCACAGTTTTATTAAGGAAAATCATTTGTTGTGGTATTAAGCAGGCTCTAAATAAAGCCTCAGTTCCCTGAACCTGCCAATCCTTAGTCCCACATATAGACTACACATCTATTGTGTCCCTCTAAAAGTCGAAACCTTGTACAGAGAGCTGGGAAATGAAAGAAGCAGAGTAAATCAGTTTTGTGTCTGTTGACATATTTTTCTTTGCTGCAGGTGACAGTGCAAGCCTATAATAGAAAGAGGCCAGGTCAGTAATGGTATACCCAGAAAAATAATCAAACATCTGGGCAAATGCCTTTGAACTACCCATTGATGGTGCAGGACAATGTTGCCATAGTGTAAAGTTAAATATTTCATGGGGAATATTGGTTTTGTGTAAAAAATGATGCCCGAAATATTGAAAACAGATCATCCCATCATAGTTAGCTATACCATCATACAACTCATCAGAAGAAAGCATAGTTCAATGCTCTAGGTCTTCTAGCATTTCATGCACTGTATCAATGTCCCAATCATCAGAATCAGTACTAGGGGTGATTATATCATTTGAAGAAATTTTAAACAAATGTTGAATTTGTAAAAGTTCAGTGGGGCCATACACATCAAATGATACCTTATCCCATACAATTCCATCTGGAACTGGAACAGCTGAAATGTTCACCAGGGAAAGGTCCCTTTGCTCATGGCATGATGATGCGTGTGGTTTCAGAATCAACTTTACCATTTGTACTGCAGAGCGTTCGGGGCTGAAATGTCCATTCAGAAGTAGAAAGAACACTGTCACAAAACCAATCCAAAGGACCAGGAAAAGTAATGCAATTGTAATTCAAAGGTTTAACCATGGAGAGGTAAAGTATGTTATTTTCAGCCAAAGATAGAAAACACGCACCTTCAGTTCAAAAGGTAGGGGCGGTGGTGGCAGAAATTGCTCTGATATGCCAGAGGAGAAGTCATCAAAGTCGATGAAGTAGCCAGAAGTTGTCCGGTCTATCCTTTGCAGCTCAGCAGGTTGTGTTGAACTTGATGGAGACTCGATCTGTGGTATGTTGATGTAGACCCTGTTCTTTTCAGGATTTCGAATTCAAATTTGTGTTTCTGTACTTGTTGACTGTACAGTTGTCGTTTTTTTGCAACAGGTAGAAGACATACTTCGTTGTTGTTTAGTGTTGTCTCTCGTTGGAGAGAACAATCTTCATTCATAATTAAGGCTTCGATCTGACCCTCCTGAACAGTAGCGTGAGGAGATTGATAGTGTTGCTGCAATGATGACATTGCAGCAGCCACCCCTGCATGTGCAGAAGCCAGACCCTCATGTGCAGGTCGAATTAACCCCAGTCTACAATCACTGTCAGGTATAACTCTACCCCAACTCCTGGAATCTGAGCATAAGGTGTATTTTGTGCATCTAACTTGTAGGAGTACTTGAGTGGAAAACCTTTTGGCAAGTGTGTGTTATTGCGAGCTGCATTGACGGCCAATATGATGTTCGCGTACTGGAACGAGTGATTGCAGCAACCACGGCAGTGCGAACTGTCACTTTTGCGGCTTCATGAGCCATGGAATTTCCTGCAACGTGAAGTGAAGAATTTGTAAAGCGCGACATGACCCGGAGGTATCTAGGCGCTGGATACACCAGGAGACAGTTCTTTCCTGAATGATGTTACTGGTATAGCCAGGTCTTTAAGTGCTTCCTAAATTGGAGCAGGCTATGTTTGTTTTTCAGGCTAGTGGGCAGGGAGTTCCACAGTTTAGTGGTGGTGTAGGCGAAACGTGAACGCCAACATGTTGATGGTTCAGTGTGTGAATGACATGAGCCTGTGGTAAGCATTCTTTCAGCTTTGCCACCTGTTCCCAAAGCAGCTGGTGCTTCACTGTGCAGCCTTTTGAGTCTTTGAATCCATTCTGGCTCCAATAATGTAGATATTCATTATATGACTGCCCACAATAATACGGAGCACACACTATGGGGCCGATTCCGATCTCGGCCGGTAGTGCTCCGAATCGGATTCGGTTTTACCGGATCCGATCCGGAGCCCTATTTTCCGACCGAGTCGTACGCGCGTCCGGGCGAGCGAGTACGATGCGTATTCGCCGACCGACTCGTCCGGGCGACCCGATCGCTCCGACCGACTCGTTCCCGGATCGTACCGCTCCGACCGACTCGCTCGGACCCGATTCGCACCGCGCAATGGAGACGTTTTCCGGCCGGGTAAGTACGATGCGCACCTCGACCGCTCCGACCGACTCGCGCCGTCCGACTCGAACTCGCTGTCGGAGCCGTACTTTGGGGGTCCGTGTCGGACCCCCTGTACGCGTACCCGTGCGAGGCGCACACAGGGGGGACCCATGGGTCCCCCTACCTGTGCGTGTACGCCGCGAAGCGCTCGCGGCGTACTCGCTGTAGGGGGCGCCTTGTCCGCCTCGCACCCATTGGAGGCAATGGGAGCCCGCGTACGCGTTGTACGACCGGCTCCCATTGAGTTCAATGGGAGTCCGACCGACTCGTGTCCGGTGGCATACGAATGCATCGGACTCGTTCGGTCGGACTGCACGGGTCCGATTCGGTCGGAAATCTCTCCGAGGCCGGCTCGGTCGGAGAAATTACCGACACGAATCGGAATCGGCCCCTATATGTGTGGGGAATCCAGCATCCGCATTCTGTAGTGCCAGTACTAGAGCCTTCAATTCTGCCAGCTGTGCTCTGCAATAACCTACTGACTGTGTGTGGGTTTTCTCAGGGTGGAATTCTCCATTATGCATACACCCTTTCACTATGCGTATGCCGCTGAGCATTGGTGCTTTCTCCCTAAGGTAGGCTGAGCAGAACCATCAGTGTAAATGATGTCGTCTTAGTGATCTAGAGACATTATTTTATTAGTCAGATGATATTCTTGTTTGTACTGCAGAAAGGCTTGTATTTGTAGTGTAGAATCAAATCTGGAATCTACATCTGTTGCAGTGAGTGAGTTTTCCCATTGTATCCATCATGGATGTAGATCTTTAGTACTTGGAACGCTTGCTGTGGTGACCGCCTCTAGAGTTGGTACCTGGGGCATGACAATTATGGGTTTCCCTTGAACCAGGGCTCGCTCTCTCACTATAGCAGTCTGTACTGCTGTCAGTATTTTTTCAGTAGTTGCAAAACACATTTCAGCATTCGTATATAAATGTGATTTATATGCAATTAGTGCTGTGTCAACTTCATTGATACTGATGTACCCGCAATGTCATGGATCACCAGGTTTGTTGTGTTTTTGTGTTGTGTTTACACATGTGTGTAGGTGTTTGCAAGCTATCATGTCAGCTTGTACAGAATGTAGAATATCTGTATGTTCCAGTGTCCAGTGCATGCTTGAAAAGTCTGGACGTATCAAGTGGTAGATTGGTTTGACCTGCTCTGCGTAATCTAGAGTGTATTTTCTGCCAAAATGTAGAGATCCTAATATGGATTGTAATCTTTTTAAAGTCGATGGAGTTTGGAGCAACGCACATTTTTCTAAAAAATGGGTAGCCAGGCTTCTGCCTTCAGTTGACATCTCATATCCCAGAAATAGGACTTTGAGGTGGGCGATTTTCGATTTCTTGAAATAAAATTTATAGCCAATGTGAGTAAACCCCAGGATTTTGTGATCTACTCTGGTGAAGTGTTCCATAAGGTTACCATCCATCAAATATATGTCATCGACATAGGACAATGCCTCCTCATCAAACTTTTCAAGTAGTTCTGTAACTCTGACCAAGAAAAGCCCAGGGCTATTCTTATACCCTTGGGGGAAACAGCAGAATTGTTTCTGAGAACCAAGCACACTGAAGGCTGTCAAGTATCTGCTTCCAGGCACTATATTTTGGGAGAAAAATCAATTACAGATGTCTAGTGTTGTTTTGTATTTCTTCCTCACAATGCTATTCATGAGTGCGGCACTGCGGGCATTTTGACTGCAAACATGTGAGTAGCTGAGTTTAAATGTTTGTAATCCAATACTAGATGATATGAGTGATCTCGTTTTATGACCGGAAACAAAGGATTATTCATGGAAGAGGGCTGTTCTTGATGAGAATGTTTATCTTTGAATAGACGGTGTATTGAGCAGCCTGAGCAGGAGTGGCTGGGATGGCTCTATAATGCTGTACCTAACAATAAATTGCAGAGGAACTTAATTTATCGACTTACTGTCTTCGTTTGGTGAAATCAAACATCTCTATACTGATGACAAGGAAAAATAACAAAACATCTGCAAGTTTTTATAACCATCCTAACATCGAGGTGAGGAGCGGGGTAAAGAACTGCATGACACAGGTGTTGACAGCATAACATTTTAAGCAAGTGAAACAGGATTGTGTTTTAAGTGAGTGAAACAATGCATGTTATATCCCTCCTGACTTTAAAATGTAGACTTAAGGAAATCAAATCTTTGAGTAAATCAGCAAGTGCCAACCTCTCTCTATGACTGTTGATTCGGCTTGACTAGTGCTCCATTTACTGCCTATTGATATACACAGTGTCGGTGAGTGACCCCCTAGCTCTGTTGCTGTGAAATTTGTTCGACTCATGCACATCACTTTGAGCTGCTATTGATTCACACACTGGGGACGCAAGTGGAACAAGGTGAACTGGCTTCAAATAGAGACAATAGACTCACTACAATTCAAGTGGTACTCTCTATAGAAATAGATACTACGTGTGCAATTTCATTCCGGCCAGTTTGGGCAATTGGCAATGGCCAGCTTTGAAAACAGTATTTTGACTGCTTTTTAGGAGACAAATTCACTGTGCCTACAAGGAAAACCTCAGTGATAGGAACAACATTGAAGACTGTATTTTCAGGAGAAAGTTATAATTCTACAATGATAGGCAAACCTGGAAGAATTGTGCCTGTTGGTTTACACAGTTATAGACACACCTAAATTGTGAAAAGGTGACTGATATTTTGAAAAGGGGGTCTCTGTGATAGGCACACCTGGAAGGATTGTGCCTATAGTGACTTCAGGTGTATATCATGGAAAAGTGTACCTGTCGGAAAATATGCAAAGAATTTGAAAGCTTATATGTAGGACATTACAGCTCACCCCTTTTTCTTACTTTCTCTTGGGGAGGATAGTATAAAATGGGGTAGATGGAAAAAAGTGTTTGAGAGGTATGCAAGAGTGTGTGGGACCTCATTAAGTTCAGAGCATAAAACAGCATTATTATTATATTGTTTGGGGCCTGAAGGCCGAGGTCTTCTATCATCTACCTGAAGTCACTGGTAGTGATGCTTTGAACTTGAATGTGTACGAATTGTGTATTAAGAAACTGGATGACCATTATTTGCCCAAGGTCAGTACCATACTGGAGAGGTACCACGTTAGTAGAAGAGTTACAAGGAAAACTCTTTTTGAGTTGTTCAAAAGAAGATAGCCAAACAGTTTAATGTCTCCATCTTGGGTAAATGTAAAATGCCAAGGGAAGAAGGAAGGGAGAGGGAAGTGGAGAGAGAGAGGGAGGAAGATGATGGAGTAAAGGAAAATATGGTTGAATAGTAGAAAAAGAGTGAAAGCCACATAGGTGCAAGTCGGAGATTGGGTGAGAGTCAAAAAAACAGGTAATAGTCAGAAAGGAAAATTCTTCAATCCTATAAGGGTGGTGAAGCTGTTAAAAAATGCAGTCAAGAATACAGACTCAAGGATATGTAATTTGAACAGAGTGGTTGTGGTGAGAGTAATGGAAGGAAAGAATGCCTTGAGGGATTTGAGTGATAGAGTTGTTTAGGATGAGCTGAGAATTAAGGGTTAAAGAATAGTAAAGGCACCAACATATTTAGATTTTTTTTGTAGGAAATAGTTAAGGTACCCTACTGTTCCCTTTGTGCTGGTGGACTTACCTGGATTTTTTTTCTGTGTTGTTCCTTCTTTGTTTGGTGTACAATATATATAGTACTGTTTAGACTACATGTAGATTTATGTATATCTTTTGTTGTGCCTATGTGCATTAATAGTTTAGGTGGTTTTATTTGTATAAGACTGAGGTGTGTGGTATCTTTAATGATGGAATATGTATATGTCATGAAGATGTCACGCTCATTTAGAAGAAGACGAGCTAGTGCTGTTCATGATGAGAATGTTTATTTTTGAATGGACCATGTATCGAGCTGCCTGAGCAGGAGTGGCTATGATGGTTGTATAATGATGTACTTAACAAGAAAATGCTGAGAAACTTCATTCATCGAGTGACTGTCTTCGTTTGGTGAATCCAAACATTTCTACATATTGCCCTAACACACTCACTAAAATCTACATATTTTTATAATAAGGAGTATATTATTGGTGACAATACCTGTTTGTAAATCTTTGCTGTTATGGTTGTAAGGTTTGTTTAATGTATTTTCATACATTTTCTGTATACCTATACTTAGAATTTTAATGGCAGAAAGATAATTAAGTTGATTCTTCAATAAAATACATGAAATGTAATGATTTTGAACTTTTTGTTTTTTGTCTTAATTATTAAAATGTTAAAAATTGCAAAATTAGTCAAACAAAAATTTAATTGAGATTGGGCAAAAGGAACACAAAAAGAGGCCCAGATTCTCAAAAGAATCACGGAACGCAGCGCAGCAACCAAGAATGCTGCGCTACATTGCGTGACAGGGAGAGAGCAGGAAAGTGCCATATGTGCAGTGATATTGCTCTCTCCTCCCCACTTCCTAGTGCTGGCGCTGAATTCGGCTGCCGTGCGCCAGGCACTCACCTTAGCGCCATAGTGCTAGGGTGTGTGCCTGAGGCTACCATAGGTTTTGTACAGGAAGAATAGCCTTCCTATACAAAATACTATGGCTAGACAAGTATAAAACCTTTTCCTACTTTGTATGTGTGGTGTGCAGTGCAGCACACATGCAAAGTTGGAAAAACAAGGAGAAAATAAACCCATTTTTCCTTTTAATGCCTGCTTTTCGACTGCATTCATTTTTGGCACTATAGCCTGTCTACTTCTGTTAGTAGATAGGGCAGTGGCGGCTGGTGACATTTGAAAGTGGTGAGGCGTAAAATTATTGGCATACTGCACCAGGGCGAGCGAGTGCAGTGAGCGAGCCCGAACAACCAACAGGAGGTTCGGGGGGGGACCCCCCCGAGAAAAATTTGAAAAAAAGAGTGGATAATGGTGCATTTTCAAGCAAATTTGAGGAAGCAGGAAGGTTAATAGAGCAATAATAGCACTTAGAATATCTGCCCCCATCCATGACTTTCTGAACCATGACAGCTTGTTTCAAATCTGTCTGCACCCACCGCATGGCTGTGCCGCAAACTGTAGACAGGTTGTCAGATCACCTAACTCTCAGTGGACTGAACCTGCTCGGTCAGGCCGACATCTGACCTGCAAGATGGGAGGCCTTGACAACGACTGCGGCTAAGGTTATGTCCACCCCTATAACCTGAACAGAGACCTGTCTACTTGGTTAATAAAATGACCAAAATATGAATTTTGCCTAAATATGTTTGCTTCATTTATAGTTTTGCACACCTACTGCATTTCGATTCTATGCATGGTCTGAAGCACGCACAGCAGCATGCAACATGTTTTTCATTGCCCACTCACACAGAAGTCCGGACAGTCACAAAGTTTTTTTCTATCACAAAACATGAGTACGCCAGCATATATTGATAAAGTACACATGCCTGAATTGGACATGAGTTGAAATAGTAATTAGTCATGGAATCTGCGTGTGTTACTTGTGTGATATGTGTGCTGAACATGCACAAGAAATACATATTATGCACATATACATGCAAATATTGAGTATGCTCTGAGGAGCGACAGAGGCACACGGGAAGCAATGCAAATGCATTTATTCACCAGTAAATAATATTGCAGTTAAAAGGTGCATTTGTACAATAGTTCTGACTCTACTCATGATTGTGACTATTGCGTACATGTATGATTAATAGGCGTATAAATCACCATTGTATAGGAGCGTCATACATATATGTTGGTTTGTTATCGCATCCGTAGATTATGCGACATGCACACATGCTGTAAACCGCACCCATCCGCAGGCTTAATTTACGCTTGGCAAAAGGATTTCTTTTATTTCCATACCTTTCGAACCTGTCCCTGATGTTGCATTAATTGAGCGTGCCGACGTCAATTCACCAAATTCCCTGGGGTCGAGGAAGTAACATCATGCACCCTTTGACCCCTGATGACATCACTGGT
This sequence comes from Calotriton arnoldi, assembly GCA_963921515.1. Lineage (NCBI taxonomy): Eukaryota > Metazoa > Chordata > Amphibia > Caudata > Salamandridae > Calotriton > Calotriton arnoldi. The sequence continues at coordinate 359,865 of CAWUFW010005477.1, read as the reverse complement.
TTGTCAGCTTGTTCCATCAGTAGCCAGTCGTCTGCCCCCTGTGGGGTTAGGCAAAGGGCAAGGTATGGAAACAACAAAGTAAACATCTGAAAGCGCCCTGCTTGCTTTCTATGCCCGCCACTGACCTCTTGACACCCGAGACCAGGAGTAGCAAAGGGCAAGAGGGTGGTAGCAGCTGCGACCCCCTCTTGACGTCCATTGAAGTACCAACTGTGTCGGATTTATAAGTACGTGTCCTCGCGTGGGTTTTCAAACGTGTGATCGAAGCAACACAAATAAAACCGTACAATGAATGCACTGTTCACAGTACGTAAAGGGCACTTCTCCTGCCACTTCCCTTTCAGTGGAAGTTTCCCTTTCTTTACACCTTGTGTTTTTAATATTTTTCAGTCAAGCCGGACACTCTGATTTATTGTAGGAGGTAGTTAATATTTATAGTCCATTTATACTTTGCAGTAATTTCAGGACTATTAAAGAGAGAAAGCAAAATAGTCTGAAACCTGCGGTCTTGTAGTAAAACCTGCCTCCCTTCCACATGCGACGGGGACTCACAAAGCGCCCTTTTAATGTGTCTAACCACTTTTCTCTCACAACTTTGCGTGTGATGAGTAAATATACCTGTACTTAACCTCTGGCCCTGGGTATACCGCCCAGCTGCTTTCTCCTTGAACTTACAGTATGTGCGTTACGTGGAGCCTAGTGACAATGATCCCGTTGCAGGTTACGATTTCACAAACATTTTGTATGATGGTCCAGCGTTTCTGTTGCAACAACTCCTTTCTTTAAAATAAAAGAAAACCCTAATCATTCATCTTTTTCTAAATGAGTCAAATTAAAATGCAAAATCACTTCCGAAAAATATATGTAACGTTTTCACACACGCCCAATAACAATGCCGCGTCATCTTTCGAGGCTGCTTATTATGGCAAACAAAACATTTGTACAAGCAGAGAGAGCCGGAGGGGCTGAAAGAAGAGTCTCTGGTACGACGGACCCCTCTTGCAAGCGGATTGAACCTGTCAGAATTTACCTCATCGTGACCCCACAAAAAGCATCTGTTAGCTGGAGAGGAGTCCCCGCAGTAAGAGTGGACTTATTTAATTATATGTTCATTGATGATTAGTGTGAACCAATGCAAGGCCTGCACAATATTTCATCCTTCTGATGTCGATAAACTGAGGACTCGTAAATTGTGTAATAGCAAAAGCTGGTCTTTAGATCACATGTAAATTGTATAACTGCAGTATTAACTGCTGCAATAATTAACAGGCCCCGGAAGGCATCGAACTGCTCTATAGAGGTGCAGGGTCCAACCCAGAAGGCCCAACACAATACAACCATTATCTACCAGCAAGAGGATTTCGAATGTCACATGCATCGTTTCATATGACGACACGTGTGTATGGTTCCGTTATGCTATATTCACATGTGCAGTTTCTCAGAAAAAAGTTATGCAAGTCACATGCCGCCATGGAGTAAATTGAACCTTGTGGTTAAAATCGCCGACTTTGAAATTCAGAAACAGATGTTATTAATCTCGGCATCATTACTTGATCGCACATTGGTTGATTTTGGGCGACTCCCTTTGTGCCTCGAATGGGAAATGTGTGTGACTATATAGATCTGTTAAATGTTATATTAAATCAACTGCACGTCGTGCTGTCTAGCACTGTACCAACTGTTTCTCCACGCCACTTTCCCATCACACTCTGGTTTCAGCAATCTAGCCACAACCAAATCTCTACAAACACACACAACACTGGTCCACATACATGAATCCTGTTTGACACTTCCCTGCTCGTATACAAAAAAAAGTACTCCTCTATAAAGCGCCCCGCCGCTCCCACGAACACAAAATATAAATCAGTTTTTGATATTCCAGAAAGGCTTTTATGCCCATCTCCCAGAAGTAAAGTATTTGATGTCCTAACAAGTACCCCGCGGATCTGTCATCATTACTGCCGGTAATTTAGCTGCCTGCCGCACATGACTGCACCGGTTATTAAGGCCAGGCTTATACTCATAATTATCATTTAGCAAAATCAATAATAGACTCCGCGGCGGCCGGCATGCTCGAGGGAGAGGGGGGGGAAGAGGGTCGCGGGTGGGGAATAATTATTAAAACAATTAATTAAAATAAAACGTACCTGAGTGCCTCCGCTCCAGGCCGGCCACGCTGTACTGGTGGGTCCACGTGTTCCTGCTGCAGGAAGCAGGAAGCAGCCAGCAGGCAGCTTCCCTCCCCTACGCAACGCAAGCCAATCACAACGCTGATAGGCGCAGCAGGCGAGCGCCCCAGCCGGGACATTTTCTCTTCATAGAGAAAAAGGGAGAGTGGGTGGTCCTGCTCGAGGGCAGGGGGAGTGGCTACCTACTGTTGTGAGTACTGACTGTTTGGTCGGCTCCAGGGCCGACCAAACAGTCAGTACCCACAACAGTGGGCAAGCCACTCCCCCCTGCCCTCGAGCAGGACCGCCCACCCCCAACCAGGCACAGAGGCACTTCTGCTTTCATCGCACGAGAAGGCAGAAACATAAATGGTAGTTTTTACCGTTTATGTTTCTGCCTTCTCGCACCGCGAGAAAGTAGTGGGGCGACGCCCCCACGCCCCAATGGGGGAGCCGCCACTGAGATAGGGTTTAGTGTACCACCCATGTAACACTCCCTATGCAAAGTAATGCAAAGCAGCGTTTTGTGCTGCTTTGTGCTACTTTTCCAAACAAACCAATTCAAATACCAATTTGGTTTGGTTTGTTAATCCCCAAAAAGGTCTAGCGTTAGTTTAGCATTAAAAAAGTAACGCTAACCTGATGCTAAAACTTTGTGAATCTTAACTAGAGTAATTTTTTTAAAGGGAAATGGAAACCTAGAGAGTAGGTGATAAATTAAAAAGCAAAGTTGAAACAAACCTGAAACAATGAATTGTGATAGTTCTTATACGGGGGTTCTTTTCTAGATGTCCTACATCATGACTGTGCATGTGGTGAATTTCAATGTAATGTGTGTCTATTGTGTTGTAGTGAGTATTATGTGAGTATGTTTGAGATGCATTTAAAAAATGGTAGAATGCACTCCAACATTACATTTTCTTCAAGTTTCGCTCAAGGGCAGATTATAGTGTGCCACCCTGGAACACACTCCGTCCGTGTGTGTTGATATATCAGCCATGCTGCTGGAACCTCATCAAGTTATCCAACCCAGGACGCACAGCAAAAAGTATATGAAACCATCCAAAGACATTCAGACAGTGTTTTTTTCATTTTTTATCCATTTTTTATTCAAAAAGTAATCCCAAGTGATCCAAAATGTATACCTCCAATCTTCACTTAAGTTCAATGGGTGCCACTGTGGCTTTACTCCTAGACACATAGAGGTACACGTTTCCTCATAATTTAACATGGAGATGACATTCCCAATGCATTTCAGGCACTGAACTGTCCTTCCTCAGGGGAACTACAATAAATATGAATCAACAGGTAAGCATCACGTGTTGTCAGCGGCAACCAAAGTATATAAAATGTATCATCATAGAGTGACCACCTATGTGTCCCAAACAAGGACAATGTGCTCCATGCTCTACAAACCTGTTCTCCCCAGTGCCCTCACAAACTCAAATGTCATGACCACATTTCTGCGCACCATTCAAATAATGTGCTGCGCATTCACTCACCCCTAAATGTGACATAAACCCTAGAACAACAAAGACATGCTGAAAATCACCCGAACAGTGTAACCGAGAAACAATAAAATAACACTTAAATATGAAAAAGTTCTACATGCAACGTACCTCCACCAATGTAGTAAAGCAAGCATTGCTGCTCATGCGTGCGCGCTCCATTCTAACATCTGCAAGTGTGTCCGATATTAGTAAAATTAGACATGTGAATGTTCTCACGTGACCTTGTGCCCCGTGAAAGCAAGAACAAGAAGAAATACTCCAAAATGTCGTGCACCCGAGAATGATAATTGAAAGAACACCAATACACATAAAAATAACAGCTAAATATATATTCCTCAATCTCTTACCAAAGTTCTTTATGAACAAAACGATATGGTGTTTTGTGGAATTGTACATCCAAAAATAAATCTAGCTGATAACAGGTGTAGCTGAGAAGTTAATATACGACAAATAAAACTTCAAGTATTCAAATTTCATTAAATTATGACCCAAATATAGACCTCCAGTGTCACATGTCCATGTCTCAGAATTTTCGACCACGAAATGCTTAATGTACTCCAACTTCGTGGATGGGTGCAGATTCGACCTTTGACGGAAACACCTACAAATGCATTTAAAAAAAGGTAGAATGTAGACCCACATGAAATTTTCTTCAAGTTACGCTCAATGGCAGTTTATATCATGCCACCCCAGATGCACATGAAGACCCAGTATGAGATATGCATACTTACTAATGAGCCACAGGTCACCGAAATCCCCACCAACCACATGATGTGCAAGAGGTGACAAATGGAAGATATAGCTGTTGCTTGTGATTATGGAGAAGGCAGCACCCAAGTCAATGAAGCAGCCACTGGAATCGCAGATGGCTTGTACATGGAAAGAGGGCCAGCAGTGTCTGTAGAAGAGAAGGTGTCCTGTGTGGGGAGGTGGTTGAAGTACCCCATGGGGGCAATCAGTGCACCACACACAAGGAAAGTAGGCAAAATTATAAAATTATCCTGCCACCCTTTTCCTTTCCATCTGTGACTGCGGCATGGTGATAAACTGGTGCACTTTTATGCCAATGCATGCAGGTACAAGCATCGAGACTGGTTTGCCTGTGAGATGCCTATTGTGTCAGAACTGACTCTTTGCAAAGATGCAGTGACTATGAATTGGAGTACAATCAGTATTCTGAAATTTTGCCTGTAGGTGAACTAATCTCCAGCCCTAAGCCTGCAACCATGTCACAAACATTTTCATTTTTATTTAATATTTAATGCATTTGGGTAAACATTATGTATTTATTCTTTAAAATGTAAAAATAGTTTAAACATTTATTATTTTAACATTAGGTTTATTGTTAAAATAAAAAAAATAGATGAATGATAGATTAATCAATAATGAGATAATTGTTATCTCTCTCTCTCACGCAGACACACACAGACACACACACATATTATTTCTGGCCTGCACTGTTTTGTAAGACAGTATGTTACAGTATGAGTGGTTAGTCATATGTGGTGCTTTCATAACTTATTCCAAGGCTGGACTAGAGAACGTTTGAGCCTGCTTTGACAAATTTTGGGTTGTAGTAACTTTAAAAATACATTTTGTGAATTTCAATGGTTTTATTCTTTTGTGTGTTTTATAATAGCATGTCCCACCCAAATCCCTCCATAAATTTGCATGAATGCTCCCATTTTTTAGTAGTTATTCACCATTTTTCCATCACTCCCCCAGGTCCTTCCCACATTTACTACTGAATCATATATCTACATGTGCCAAAATCTCTGCCACCGTGGCAGAAAATATAGGAGAGGTGGATGTCTCTGGTTTTAGTATTGGAAATTGCATTTTGTAGCACATGAGTAATACTACTGTAGTACTGTTCTGGATACTACAGAATGTAGTTTGTGAACTGGATGCAACAATTTTCATTTGCAGGAGTACAAATCTAAATATGCACTAATAAAAACAAAAGTATTTCAACTTTCCAGTTCATTAGAGTGGCTTTGGGATATGAATTTGTAAATTTTAACACAATTGTCACACACTTGTGTACTTCTACTTGGTAGATCAGTGCAATTTATGTGATTTGTTTCTTTCTGCAGGGTCATCCTCTAACTTTTTGCCTTTACCCTCCTATTTTCTAAACCAGTTTTTCTTAGACTGCTAACCAGTGCTAAAGTGCTTGTGCTCTCTCCTTAAAACATGTTAGATTGGCTTATACCCATTTGGCATAATTAATTTAGTTGTAATGTGGCACTAACTGTGCCCAGGCCCTGTAAATTAAAGGCTACTATTGGGCCTCCAACACCGATTGTGCCACACACATAATTAGCACTTTAAACATGTTCCATGCCTGCCATTGCAGTGTCTGTGTGTGCAGTTTTAAACTGCCATTTTGACCTGGCAAAGTAAATTATTTGCAAGGCCCAAATCTTCCTTTTAATACATTTAAGCCACCCCTGTAGAGTAGGCCCTATAGAGCCCAGAGGGCAGGGTACAATATATTTAAAAAGTAGGACATGTACTTTTAAGTTTTACATATCCTGGTAGTGGAAAACTCTTAAATGGGAACAGATAACCAGTTCATGTTTGGTGTCTCTGGAAGTGAAATTTAAAATCCTAACTTATGGTAAAGTTGGATTTTAAATTACAATTTCACAAATACCACTTATAGAAAGTTGTCATTTTCTTGCCTTAGCCATTTGGTGCCTGCAGCCTGTCTCTGGGTCACGTGACTTGGTGTGGGTGACAGTTGGGCTTTGTGTTTTCCTCAGAGGCAGCCACACACAATGGGGAGCTTAGGTGTGACTGTGGCAGGATGGAAGGGAGGAGCTGGGCCCAGCTCCACTTACACATGAATAGGCTGTGTTCTGGCTCCACACAAAGGGCTGCACATCCGGTGTAGTTCATCTGGAGCCAAGAACCAGGAAAGCAGGGAATCTGTGCACTTCAAAGACATGCCTCTAGAAACTTCTCCTCACTTCAAAGGCAGAATTGTGTATAAAAGAAGGACCTTAGACACCAGCTCTTCAGTACACTTCTGGTCTTGTGGATACACTGCCAGGAAGAAGGACTGCTGTGCTGCTACAAAGACAGCGACTCTTCTGGACTGCTGCTCTGAAGGACCTGCTGCCCTGCTGCCTGACCTGCGGCCTGCTGCCCTGTTGCCTAGGTGAGAAGGACTTGACCTGCATCTCTTGAACCCAAAGTGACTCCAAGTGGTAGTTGGCTGGCCTCTAGTTCAGAAGCCTCAGGGACATAACATGCTTCCAACAACCTTACGCCTGCCTTCTGTGCATCTACCCTGCCAAGTGGTGCCACCCCAGTCCTGGACCCTTGGAAGTGGGTTTTAGGTGCTGTGCCAGACTCTGTGGATCCAGTGGAACTAACTAAAGCATCTCCTCTGCTGCGTGGTGCAAACTAGAGCAGAACCAACGCATCTCTGCTTCTGTGCAGATTGGACCTGTTGCAAAGACCTGCATCATATCGCAGCTCTTCAGAACCACTGTATCACCCCAACTGCATGGCACATCTTCAGTGCAGGCCCTTGCATCCCTCGTCAACGGCAGCCTTGACACCGGACTCTGCATCACAGCCTTTCAGCTCTTTGGAACTGACACACTGTCTCAGCTGCGTGCCGCATCCTCAATGCCAGACTTCACATTGCAAGCCCCGTTGATGACATCCTAAAGTCTTGGGGGATAACTATTGCCCCGTATTTTAAGCCAGGATATCCAGATTTGTTAATTCCAGAACCCCGGGGGTTTCTGAGATGGCGGCCGGCAGACCAACAACCTCAGTGCTGAGAGGAGCTATAGGGCACAGTAATAGCGATAATAAGCATCAACATGAGGAATTAAGAAGCTGCAACGATCATTTTTCACTGCAAACTCGGGAAGAGGATATGAGATGGATCGCGCGAACTATAAACAACACAAGAGATTGACAAGATGATTGCCCGTCAAGTACAGCAAACACAAAGGGGACAGTACGGATCTGTTCCTGGAATGTAAACGGGCTCGCCAACAAACTAGCCGATCTGGATTTCGTTACTTATATTAGGGCCTTTGACATCGTGGCACTACAAGAAACGTGGGTAATAGACCCACCTCACCTCCAAGGATTTTTGCGTTTCTTTGTAAATGCCACCAGGGAAGCAAAATACGGCCATCTGCAAGGAGGCTTGGTCACCTATGTCGCAAATACAGTCGTCTACTCTGCTTGCATCTTTGGTTCTACAACACAGTCAATATTAGCAGTCATTATCTCCTTCTCATCACCATCGGTAAATAAAAGGGATTCTGACATCATGCTGCTAAATGTGTATATTCAACCTAGATATAAAACCAAACTTGTCAAGGAAATGTGCAACTTTGTGGAAACCTGCATAAGCGAAGGATCCACAATCGATCTCGTCTTAACTGGGGACCTAAATTACAACTTAATGGGATCCTCTAGGGACGAAGAAGTGCTGTTGCAAAATGCAATCTGGAACATCCCGCAGCAAGGAAAATCTCAAGCGCGCAAACAAACTAAAATAGGACAAACGATCGTTGAGGACTTGGAACATCTCAATCTGAGGGCATTAAATGGTAGATCAGCGAAAGATAATCCCCCCGTGATGACATATAGCTCCACAAATACAAGTTCGATTCTGGACTACACTTTCGTTTCCCTAGGCCTCTTTCAACAAATTGCATCGTTCCAGTTGGGTGACAAAGGCGAAAGTGATCATCGGCCTCAAGAAATAGAATTGAGAGCAGTCACCCCAACATTTGAACGCTGCTGGGAGCCTCAAGGAGTAATTACCACCATTAATCTAAGAAGAATAAAATTCAAGATAGCCGCAGGAAGCGAGATGCTTGAAATTGCAAAAAAACACTTCACTGCGAGGGTAGGAGAGGGCGAAGTGGAGAAATGGAGAAACTTCCTATCAGCGATGGAGGCATATGCGACTAAAACCAAACCGCCAAACCTGCAAAGATTTAGCGGCACGAAGCCCATATCACATAGCGCCAAGCAAGAAATTAAGCTTGCAAAAAAGGATTCAACATCTACTGAGACACCTTCGACACAAGCCCAGCGATGAAATACAACTACAAATATTACGGAAACAAAGGGCAGTCCTCAAAAAACTAAAAAGGGACGTGAATAGAGCCATGGAGGAAGATCTATGGGTTAAACTATACGCTGACGTTAAACACAATAACAGCGCCAGATTTTGGAGTACCATAAACCAATTCATTCATCACAATCATGATGGCGTTTCCTCAAACATCACAGAGGAAGTCTGGGCAAAATACCTTAGGTCACATTTTCAACAAAGCACTGAATACAACGTGCAGTGTCAAGCATATTTAAATGAACCAGACCGTCAAACGACACCTAAGGCCTGGCCCGAAACTAATTCCGCCGCCTCTAGGAAATCAGGGACAGACCAACTGCAGAGTCATGCATGTCTAAATGAACCAGACTGTCAAACGACACCCAAGGCCTGGCCCGAAATTAGTTTTACTGTCTCAAGGAATCCAGGGACAGACCAAATAACTGAGGTCCAACAAACGGCCCAAATTAACGCCATCAAAAGGCAGATAGGAAAGGGGAGAAGAGAAGGCGCTCCTGGCCCAAACGGAATTCCACCAGTACTTTACAAACAGGAGGTAACTTTTTGGGCAGAAGCACTGGGTCCACTCTTCAGAGAAATTGGAATGTTGAACATCTTGCCTAGCTCATGGCGAGGCTCAATTATTTCCCCAATCCATAAATCTGGCGACAAGTCAGAACCACAAAATTACCGATTAGTGGCTCTATTAGATAACGAAGCAAAATTTTTTGCAGGCTTGTTATTGGAGGACCTCCAGGCATGGGTGAAAGAAAATCTGCAATTCCTCTTCAACAGACCGGCTTTACAAAATCAGTCGGGACAACAACTAATATATTAAGCAGGGCTATGCTTATGGACAAGGCCGAGGTTACACGGACGTCTCTATACCTTTGCTTTATCGACTACAAGGCCGCTTTTGATCATGTTAACCGTGTTAGACTTTGGTCCAAATTACATCGTTGGGGGCTCCCCAGCCCCTACTTAATCTGATCATAAATCTGCATACGGACACGTGGTTACAGGTGAAGCTGGGTAATGGAACCTTTTGTCAAGACATATTCCCACGGAAAAAGGCCTGAAACAGGGTTGTGTTTTAGCACCCACCCTCTTTAATCTGTATATAGCCGATCTAGTTCCGCTCTTAATCAGCTGCAATTCACATGCTCCGAAATTAGGTGACACGGCATTACCCTGCCTACTTTATGCAGACGACATAGTCCTGATCAGCAAAACAAAAATAGGGTTACAACATCTAATAAACACAACGCAGGACTTCTCCCAAGCAAATGATCTATCGATCAATTTGGATAAAACAAGAACAATGACAATTGGGAAAAAAGGCGACAAACTGCAGCCTGGTTTTGGGGAGAGACCAAAATAGAGGACACAACAGAATATAAATATCTTGGTGTGAAGATGGATACTAGCGGCCATTTCCTGGCACAGAAGAACAGTATAAGGCGAAAAGGTTTAATAATCGCAATCTCCCTAAAAAGATTAAACTCTAAATTATCTGGCCCATCGATCCGGCCACTGGCAGAGGTGGTTCGAGCTAAACTCTTACCAACAATCATCTATGGCAGCGAGGTACAGAAAGGTAGGGATGCGCAAATACTCGATGCCACAGTAACAATGGCATACAGGATCATTTTTGGGTTGCCGAAATACACTTCACCCGCGCAAATTAGACTTGAGTTTGGCGTCTTAAAACAATCAATTGCCAGACAAGGGGCCTTCATTACTGCTTGGGATAAAGTGCGAAAAACACCGCGGGGAACGTTGAATGAACAGCTGTGGAAAGAGCTACAATTGCACACTACATCACCAGCTGCGAAATATCTATATAGCAGTATACACAAATTAGGGCTAAACCAACTCTGGGAAACATCCACAACTACACTAATACTCAAAAAAACAGTGTGGAAGACAGTGAAACTACTCTCATGGCTGGAGGACAAGGCTGCACTTTCAAAGAGAGCCCATGGATGGATGATCTTGAATACATACACGAAGCCGGGTGCCCAAGCTTACTTCAATCTGGGATATAACAAAAATATAAAAACTGCATTTATGAAATATAGATTTGGCCTGCTCCCTTGCGCGCAGCATCTTCCACCATGGCTACGCAATAAAGCAGGTTCTGCGTGCCGTCTATGTGGTACAGCTCGGGAAGACCTGCTGCACTTACTATGCTCCTGTAAAGAACTCCTCAAAGAACGAAAGAAACTGTTGAAACAACTGTTTAATCAATGAGGGATTCGAACAAGGAGGCAAGCCCTGCTGGCATGCTTTGCACCTAGCGATCCACAATTGAACTGTAGAGCAGTAAAGTTTCTGAGACGGTGCGGAAGCAAAATGTCAGAAATGGAGATATTAAGAACCCAGCCAGAAACAACATAAGCTAACGCGTAAGTCAGCCTGAAGTCATTTTTTACATAATCAAGTACAAAATTGACAACTTATTATGCTGCTATAGCTGTTCAAAAGCAGCGGTTTTAAGACATGAGTGTTATGAAGGAATACGTTTTATGTATGTAAATGACAGTTTTTTTTTTTTTTTTTTTTTTTTAATTGAATATATTCTTCTTTTGTATTGCAACGGTTTTAATTAACTATGCAAATAAAAATGTACTTACTTACTTACTTACTCGTCAACGGCAGCCTTGACACCGGACTCTGCATCACAGCCTTTCAGCTCTTTGGAACTGACACACTGTCTCAGCTGCGTGCCGCATCCTCAATGCCAGACTTCACATTGCAAGCCCCGTTGATGGGATCCTCAATGACGATGGAGGCCCTCACATCGTATCCTCACCATGTCTCAGAACTAACGCATTCCTTTGGCTGCACAACACTTCTTTGACACGGACCATGCAATGCTCCGAACACCAGAATTTAAGGTACTTTGTTCAGCAGGCCTAACTCGATCCTTGATGCCGGCCCATGCTGCACTGCGGTCGGCCTGAACTTGTGACTTAGTCCCAGTCCAGCGCGACCAGATATGCTTTGGGCGGATCACTGACAGAATATCGACGACAGAAATATCGGACCCGAAATATCGATGTCCAGAATATTGAAGTCCTATCTACATAAAGGTAAGTACAAAAATATTGAGAAAAAAAATATGGTTGTTAAAAATATCGTTAAAAATATCGTTTTTTTAATGTTTAAAAAATAATGTAAAATAAATTAAATAATACATATATTTAAAACAAACATTGTTAGAATTATTAGAAAATGTTTAAAATTATAACTAATACATATAATGTAAAAATAAATTAAACCTACATATATATAAAATATAATATATATTTACTTAATAATATTAATAAATATAAGTTGTTACAAACACATTAAAATTAATAAATACATATATATATACACATACACCAATAACATAAAAATAAAAATAACATATATAATAAATTAAATTATTAAAATGTTTTTAATCTTTTTAAAATACATTTTACACTACATTAACTTAAACAGTAGATAAAATATTGGATAGCAGAGGGGATACAATTACTATTCCCACTCCAGAGAGTGCAACAGTAAGGAAAGTGTTGGCTAGCGTAGGAATAAAAATTACTATTCACACTCCAGAGAGTGCAACAGTAGAGAAAGTGTTGGCTAGCGTAGGAATAAAAACTACTATTCCCACTCCAGTAAGTGCAACAGTAGAGAAAGTGTTGGATAGCGTAGGAATAAAAATTACTATTCCCACTCCAGAGAGTGCAACAGTAGAGAAAGTGTTGGATAGTGTAGGAATAAAAATTACTATTCCCACTCCAGTAAGTGCAACAGTAGGGAAAGTGTTGGATAGCGGGGGGTAAAAATTACTATTCCCACTCCAGAGAGTGCAACAGTAGGGAAAGAGTTGGATAGCGTAGGGGTAAAAATTACTATTCACACTCCAGAGAGTGCAACAGTAGAGAAAGTGTTGGATAGCGTAGGAATAAAAATTACTATTCCCACTCCAGTAAGTGCAACAGTAGGGAAAGTGTTGGATAGCGGAGGGTTAAAAATTACTATTCCCACTCCAGTGAGTGCAACAGTAGGAAAAGTGGTGGATAACGTAGGTGTAAAAATTACTATTCCCATTCTAGTAAGTGCAACAGTAGGGAAAGTGTTGGATAGCGTATGGGTAAAAATTACTGGGGCATATTAGCAAGAACCTCGTTAAAATTATCGCAGTTTTAGCGGCAGGAAACTGCCGCTAAAGCGGCGATAATGGGCTTGCTAATATGCGTTATAGAATTCAATAGAAGCCCAGGTTAGATGTCCTGCACATCTAACCTGGGCTTCTATTGAATTCTATAACGCATATTAGCAAGTCCATTATCGCCGTTTTAGCGGCAGTTTCCTGCCGCTAAAACGGCGATAATTTTAACGAGGTTCTTGCTAATATGCCCCTACTATTCCCACTCCAGTAAGTGCAACAGTAGGGAAAGAATTGGATAGGGGAGGGGTATAAATTACTATTCCCACTCCAGTGGGAGCAACAGTAGGGAAAGTGTTGGATAGCAGAGGTTTAAAATTAATCTTTCCTAAAAATTAAATAAAAAATAAAAAAGACAAAATAGCAACTACAATACAAAAATTGTTAATTACAAAAAAACAATATAAAAATATTACAAAATTCCAAAACATACAAAAATTATTAATTATTTGAAATTACTAAAAATTAAATACAAAAATTATTTTATAAAAGTTTAAAAACAAAACTTTTCAAACAAATATCTAACTTGGAAATAAAATAATTAAAAAATATATATATTTATTAATATTTTTTAAATAAATTACTTCACACCGTATTCCCCTATAAATGCACAAACAACTCATACAAATTTTACAGAATTAACATATTTACCAATTAAATATTTATAATTTTCAAACAATTAATAATTAAATAATATTAAATAAATTAACCCAAAAACCTCTATAAAATAGAAATATAAAATAAATAGTAATAAATAAAAAAGATTAATTATTTTATTTTAATTAAATTACTTCCCACCCTATTCCCCTATAAACCTACAACACACTTCTTTACAAAATAACACTATTACCATAATTAACAATTTACTAATTATTAATAAATTAAAACCGATTAATAATTAATTAATAATACATTAATTAAAAATACTAATACATAAAATGTAACAATTACTTTACTATAATTAAATTACTTCCCACCCTATTCCCTATAAATCCACAACCCGCTAACAAAAAAATATTAATGTTATTATCAATTAATCAATTAATAAAAATTAAGAACCAATTAATAAATTATTATTAACAAATTAATTATAAATACTAATAAATGAAAATAAAAGATGTCTTTAGTATAATTAAATTAAATTACTTCCCACCCTATTCCCCTATAAACCCACAACCCGCACCTAAAATAAATAACTCAATTATTATAATTATCAATTAATAAATAAAAAAAAGTATTACCCAATTAATAATTAATTAATAATTAATTATTTATTTATAAATACTAATAAATAAAACTTAATAATTACTTTTTTATCATTAAATTACTTCCCACCCTATTCCCCTATAAACCCACAACCCGCTACCGAACTAACATACGCAAAAATTATTTAACATAAAATTAATTATTGCTAGAAATTTAACACATACATTAATAAAAATTGCTATACTTATACAAAAAAATTACATCACATACTTTTAACAAACATACTAAAATACAGAACACTAATGTAAATATCGATATTATTAACAACGATATTTTTACTAATGATATTACTGGCTTCGATATTTAAAAAAACGATATTTCTTACCTTCCTGTCGATATTCTGTACCACAATATTCTTGATGTCGATATTCTTGTCCCTCGATATTTAAAACTCGATATTATTGTACATCGGAAAAAAAACCTCGATATTCTGTCTGTTTACCGCTTTGGGCATTTTGGCGCTATTTTAACTGCAACCTTTAAACTTAAATATCTCCAGTTCTACTAATTGGATTTTTTTCGTTTTGGTCTTGCTTGATTTATTAAAGAAGTTCTATTTTAATAACATGGTATGGGATCCTATCTGTGTGGTGTTTTCACCTTATTCCTCTTTGAAGTGCTGCACAGCTATTTTGCCTCTAAAATAAGCCTGAGCTACCAGAAGGTTGAGCACAGGTTAATTTAGGGTTGGCTTGTGCTTTACCCTGACAAGAATTTTAATTGTTGCTTGACCAGGACTCTCACCCCAGTCAACCCATAATCCAAACTCTCTCAATAGAGATACCCACCTACAGTCATTTTTGAGGAAAGCAAAGTGAAAAACAACTATGTAGGCTCTGTTCTACATTTTTAATAATTATGCCTTGTCTTTTTTAAAGAATGTTTTTAATAATGATGTTTGATTTTATGGTTGTACTGTTCATCTAAACTGATAACCTTACTTCTCCCACAAACACAGTCTGAGAAGTGTAAGTGACCAGTAGCAGAATGAAAAGTCCTGTGCAATTGCAAATTTTCTCTTCTTCAGTAACCATAGATTGAAAACGGCATTCTTCTTTAGTGCGAACCACAGGCTGTCAAAACAATGCTAATCAGAAATAAAGTTTGTAATTGTCAGATGCGGTAAATATCTCAACCTTCATTAAAGTTCGGCAGGTCAAACCTGCAGAAATTTAAAATGGAAAAAGCATATGATATTTACAGTATCATGAGGATTTTAGTGCGTTAAACAATAAAATCTGCATGTTATTTCCCAGAAACTCGTAATAGGTGTCATTTATCGAACCCCATTATTTATCAGGTGTGATAACTTGCACTTATACTCGTAATCACGCCCAGGATGTTCTCCTCACTTCATTCTAGTTTAATGAACAGAATCAGAGGAAATAATTAAGAGATGCAGTTGGTCAATTTTATTCTATTGTCCGTAAGTATGGTAGGTGTTAGGCAAAAAATGTACAATTAAAACAACGTAGACAAATTATGAGGAATATCACCAACTGCATGACCCTGGTAGCAGAATGGATAAAAACCAACTGCTTGAAACTGAACTCTGACACTGCTGAAGTACTTGACTTTGGAAACAAGAAATCCCTGTGGGACACCACCTGGTGCCCAACAGAACTGGGACCAACACCCACTGACCACGCCAGAAATCTGTGGATCATCCTGGATGACACGCTCAACATGATGGCGTGAATCAACACAGTGAGCTCTGCTTGCTTCCACATCCTGAGCATAATATAAAAAATCCTTAAATGGCTTCAGCAGAAAACCAGATGAACAATCACGCGAGCACAAGTTGACTCCACTTTGGAAGCATACTGTATGCTGGAATTTTCAAGCAACTCCTGAACAGGTTTCACACCGTTCAGAACATCGCCTCAAGACTCATACTCAACCTTCCTTATCTCACCTCACCTCAGGGAGCTCATATGGCTCCCCATTCACAAACACAGCAAATTCAAACTCCTCATGCACTCCTACAAAGCCCTACATAACACAGAACCTGCATACCTCAACAGCAGCATACTCTTTCACAACCAATCAAGACATCTACACTCAGGCTCACTCTTACTCGCACACAAACCCCACATTCAGTAAATCTCAGTGATCATCCCCAAGGCACATAAAGTAAAATGGGGAGGAAAAAGCTTTGCCTACACTACCACTAAGCTCTGGAACTCCCTTCCTGTATCTCTAAAAAAGAACCCAATTTGCTTAAATTTAGGAAGGGGTTGAAAACCTGGCTATTTTAGGGGCCTTCACTGCAATATGTATCATCTGCAAGCTGATTAAGCGCCTAGACACCTCCGGGTATATGTAGCGCTATACACATTTTTCATTTCATTAAAGCTGAGCAAAACATCACTCATTCTCTTACATTGCACCCAAAACATGGAACAACCACCCACAACACATCATAGCCTCTCCTCGCTACTTGAGTTTTACAAGAAGCTGAAGGCCTGGCTCTTTGAATAAATCTGAGGGGACCACATGCCTACATACCTGCTTAAGTACCTGGAAACCATTGTGGGTGATTAGTGCGCTTTACAAATCGTCATAACGTACCACAGCATAACAAAACATAACATAACATAGCATAACATAATATGCTGAAATGTGTACATTACAACACAAAAAGGCATGAGGTGGCTCACATGTGTCTGAACGCGATAGTTTTACTTATTTCTTTGAGGCAGTCTCATTTAAACAAACCTTCTCTGTCACAGCTGATATCTGTAATAGCACAAAGATTCTATGCTAACACCCAATCTCTATGTAATGACCATGTATAAGGAGCTGCATATACCCAAAGCACACCATACAGATGTAACAGGCCCACTCACTTCCATTCCCCAAGGAATTTACTGTTATTTACACTGGGAGAATTCATTCCTGAATGTGAAATTGCTGCTGTCAGACACTTTTCAGGTAATGGTAAATGCACAGGAACTGATCCAAAAGGTAAATTTACACATGTAGATGTACTCATCTGTAAACTTACTACTGCACATAGTAGTAGCTTTACACATTTTTGCTATTCACCATTCAGTAATGTAAATGTACCACTATGTGCTGACTTGCATGTCTCCACCCCCCTGAAAGAAATGGACATAGAGACTGCTAGAACTGGATTGATGGGAGTAAAGTTAATACCAGTAACTTTTAATGCATAGGTGGGGGTCATCACCATCTCCACATAGTAAAGCATAGGGAAAAATATTAAAGTTTAATCATTAATTTATGTATTAATAAACACTATTTTAATGTAAACTAAATATGCAAATACATTACAATGATTAGTGTAAACACAGAACTAACACAATAAAATGTTACAACACATTACCTCATAAATTAAATGTTTTATGAATAATTAAATAAATAAAAGATAATAATTTGCTTTATACGTATTACTATTTAACATAATTTTAAAAATCCCACTTTCACTATCTTTATAATTAATCATTACTTATTAATGATATTTAATTAATTGTATTATTTTAACACAATTTAAGTCCCAATTTTTAATAAAGAAATCATTTTAAAATTATAACTTTTAACATTTCATTTAACATTATTTCCTATGGGTGTTGTTTTAAGTCCCTGCCTCCATTGTTTCCTGTAGGAGTGTGTTGCAGTACCTGTGAGTGGCCATGTGTGATGCTGGACTTACTCCAAGGCTGAGCAAGAGTACATTTACAACTGCTTTGAGTCCTTTTTGGCTGTAGTAACTTTAGAAGTGCAGTTTAAGGATAGAATTGGACTTACACTTTTGTGAGTGGATGTTTGCATTTGTATGTCCCTCTTTAAACTCCGCCTTGCCCCTCTCTGATCCCCTCCTTACCCTTCCTTAATCATTTAACATTTAAGGGTCGGTTCCGATCTCGCTCGGTATGCCCCCAAAGAGCCGCTCGTAGGCTTACCTTCCGAACGACACGTTCCGGCAGCCGATCCAACCGGGCGAGGAAGTACGATGGGCAAATGTGTTCAAAACCCGAACGAGCCGTACGCTCCTATTCCAGCCACAGTTCCTGTACGAGCTGGATTCATAAAGGCTGAAACGAGTCGCATGGAGTCAAAACAACAGTAGTTTCCGGGAGGGCAAGTATGATGCGTACTTCCTACGTGCCGAACGCGTCGCCACCTCCAGCACGTCTCGGCATCCGGAAGAACAGTATTTCAGGGCCGATTCGCGCCACAACACGATCCACGGCTACGAGACGGACCAACTCACAACACCGACGAGACGAACCAACGATCCCCGCCTACGAGACGAACCAACCATGAATCCGATCACGGAGGTCATCCCTGTACTGTACATCTATGACCGGATCAACAACAGGAACCGATGCGTACGTCACAGAAGGTAAGTCAGACACCCACCACACAGACAAACGTCACGAACCAGCGAAATGCAACACAAACATAGGGGTTGGATATCCCTCTCCACCAGCATTGCCCAACCCATAGGGGTTGGATGTCTATCACTACCAGCAGTCCCTACTCATAGGGGGTGGATAACTAAGGCTGGGCGTAGATCGCGAAGTAGTGCTTCGCGAAGCTACGCAAAGTGCAGTTCGCACTACGCGAGCTTCGCGTAGCACTACGCGAACTGCGTAGTGCACTGTTCGCAATGATTGCACAGTGCCGGATGCTTGTCCGGACTGTGCAATCATTGAAAACAGCAACTTGCACAGTGCGAGCTGCCTTTTACTGCCGCTCGAGTAGATTTTTACTCGAGCGGCAGCTTTCTCAACGCGGACTGGTAGTTTCTCATCGCGAGCATATGCGACCACTCGCAATGAGAAACCTGACCTCCCGCGTTGAGAATCTCGCCGGGAGGTTTATTTTCCACGCCGCGATCGGCAACTTGATGTTGCTGATCGCGAACGAGGAAAAAGTCTCGCCAGGATGTCATTTAGCTTGCTCGCGGTCACCAACTTGACGTTGAGGACCGCGAGCAAGCAAAAAATGACCGCGGCGCTACGCTACGCTACGCGTGTTTGCACTGTGCTACGTGCAATTCGCGTTGTGCGAAGTAGCGCACACTTTGCAAACTACGCGAGCGTAGCGTAGCACTTCGCCCAGGGTTATGGATAACCTACCACTACCAGCAGTCCCTACTCATAGGGGGTGGATACCTACCACTACCAGCAGTCCCTACACATAGGGGGGATGCCCATCACTACCAGTACTCCTTACTCATAGGGGTGGATACCTACCACTACCAGCAGTCTCTACTCATAGGTGGTGGATACCTACCACTACCAGCAGTCCCTACTCATAGGGGGGATGCCCATCACTACCAGTACTCCCTACTTATAGGGGGTGGATACCTACCACTACCAGCAGTCCCTACTCATAGGGGGGATGCCCATCACTACCAGTACTCCCTACTCATAGGGGGTGGATACCTACCACTACCAGCAGTCCCTACTCATAGGGGTGGATACCTACCACTACCAACAGTCCCTGCTCATAGGGGGTGGATAACTACCACTACCCGCAGTCCCTACACATAGGGGGGATGCCCATCACTACTAGTACTCCTTACTCATAGGGGTGGATACCTACCACTACCAGCAGTCTCTACTCATAGGGGGTGGATACCTACCACCACCAGCAGTCCCTACTCATAGGGGTGGATACCTACCACTACCAGCAGTCCCTACTCATAGGGGGGATGCCCATCACTACCAGTACTCCCTACTCATAGGTGGTGGATACCTACCACTAACAGCAGTCCCTACTCATAGGGGGGATGCCCATCACTACCAGTACTCCCTACTTATAGGGGGTGGATACCTACCACTACCAGCAGTCCCTACTCATAGGGGGGATGCCCATCATTACCAGTACTCCCTACTCATAGGGGTGGATACCTACCACTCCCAGCAGTCCCTACTCATAGGGAGTGGATACCTACAACTACCAGCAGTCCCTAATCATAGGGGGTGGATACCTACCACTACCAGCAGTCCCTACTCATAGGTGGTGGATACCTACCACTACCAGAAGTCCCCACTCATAGGGGGTGGATACCTACCACTACCAGCAGTCCCTACTCATAGGGGGTGGATACCTACCACTACCAGCAGTCCCTACTCATGGGGGGGGTGCCCATCACTACCAGTACTCCCTACTCATAGGGGGTGGATACCTACCACTACCAGCAGTTCCTACTCATAGGGTGTGGATACCTACAACTACCAGCAGTCCCTACTCATAGGGGGTGGATAGGCAGTCCAGGTCCAGTAATGTGGCGGTCAGTGGGAGCACTTTGGGGAATAAACCACAGCCTTATTTAACTTGGAATATCCCTCACGGGATTAGAAGGCTAATACTCCTACTGAGACTCAATCTGCTGCCTCTAAGAGATGTTACTGGCATCTGGGAGAAGACACCTAGAGAGAAAAGAATGTGTGAATTGTGCCAGTTGCAAATCCAAGATCTAAATCATGTCTTATTTGTATGTTCAAAGCTGCAAAGTGCCAGGCGAGTGTTCTTAAAACCAGTTTTTATCAGATTTAATATTCACTCGGCTCAGGACGCACGATCTTTGGTCTTGTCCCCTCCGAATGAAATGGTTTATTTTAAGATATATCAATTTTTTTAAACATTTTTGCCTATTTACTAGAAACTTTTCTAACAGTAGCTTTCTGGTTATGATTTAATACCAACTGGTTGGTTATTTGATTGTTTCATGTATTCATAGCATTATTTGCACATTTTATAGTATGTTTGATATAAGAATTTTTTATTGGTTGGTTATTTGATTGTCTTATGTATTTATAGCATTATCTGCACATTTCTTAGTATGTTTAATATAATTTTTATAGCAATGTATAAGGAAGAATTTTGTATTGTATGTAAAGTTTGCCCTTTTAATTGTTGGTGTGTTTTGTGGACCTCTGTAGGAGTTCCAAAACAAAATAAATAAATAATTGAATTGGGTGGATACCTACCACTACCAGCAGTCCCTACTCATAGCTGGTGGATACCTACCACTACCAGCAGCCCCTACTCATAGGTGGGATGCCCATCACTACCAGTACTCCCTACGCATAGGGGGGATGCCCATCACTACCAGTACTCCTCACTCATAGGTGTTGCAGGACAAACACACCACCCCAACCATCATGTCAAGATTGTATATTGTGTGTCAACTGCCTGCAACTGTGACACTGAAAGGGAACACATAATGTCCTCCCATCACCGTTGTGACCAAAAGGTGAATGTGAGGGTAAAACACACAGTTGTCACCGTAACAGTGTTGTAATGGGGTCTAAACCCCCCTCATTACAGTGACCAAATTGTCAATTTGGGGCTCAAAAATCAAGCATATCAGGAACATATTGGTAATGGGGTCTAACCCCCCACTCATCACAGTGAACCAAAGGTGATTAAGGGGTTAAAAACGCAAGCTTCATATGAATAAGGTGCTAATGGGGTCTACCCCCCCTCACTACAGTGAACAAACTATGAATTTGGGGCTCTAAAATCAAGCATATCAGGAACATATCGGTAATGGGGTGTAAACCCCCACTCACCACAGTGCACAAAAGGTGAGTATGGTGTTCAAAATCCCAGCATATCAGGAACATTGTGGTAATGGGGTCTAAACACCCCCTCACTACAGTGACCAAAAGGTGAGCAAGGTGTTAACAACTCCTGCATATCAGGAACATTGTGGCAATGGGGTCTAACCACCCCCTCACTACAGTGACCAAAAGGTGATTATGGTGTTCAATAATCAAGCACATCAGGAACATTATGGTAATGGGGTCTAAACACACCATCACTACAGTGTCCAAAAGGTGAGTGTGGTCACAAATTCTGCTGCCACTTCAATACACCAGGTATCATACCTGGCCCGTACACAACAAGCAATGTAGTGGCAAAGTAGTGGTTGTGTGCCAAACACACATAGATCTGTTGACGGAAAGATTGTTGTGTCTTACAAATATACACTCAGCCATGTGCAGACAACCATTGCCCATGGGGGCTGACAATGCTCCTGTGGGCAATCAGACTATGTAAGAAGTGAGCATCAGAATGCATACACATATATCTGCAGGGACAGACACACAAACTAAGGCATCCTGTGGAGACTGTAGATGTGAGGTGACACAGTCACATACCATGGCACCAATGGGACATACCAACCATGATGAATGTGCTGACTGATGATGTAGGAGACACAGGGATAGCAGTGGAGAACCTCAAAACAAGATCCAGCCTATGGCACACAAAAGCCATACCAATGCATTGGTGCAGATGCACAAACACAAACAGGCTGACTCACACTGCATCTCAAACACAACATGTATGTGTCAGTGTACCCAGGCTGGTATGCAACACATGATGGTGTGCTGCGCTCAAATTACACATATGTGTACACAGTGCCATACAAAAGTAAATCATGAATTGGCTAACCCTCTGTGGGCAAGAAGGCATCGTTAGATGAGTGGGATCCCAACAGACTCAGGTGACACAAGCTGGGTGGAACAGCAACCAACACTGCAAGAGACAGACCCACTCCATCTGTACCCTCAAGGACCCTTCATTGAGGTGACAGTAGCCTGCATGATAACCCCTCTGTGAAGACAAATTGGGATGTTGCCCCTACTGTGGACCCCAGTCACCTGTGCACACTGGGTCATGTGTCTTGACACATCAACTACATTCACATTTACACAAACACAAATCACTGGCCATGGCCTGTAATCCAAGGGCAAAATGTAGGTAGGGGCATAACCATGCCACAACTCACATAAGGACACTCCCAACACCACACACCATGAACGACACCAATGTGCATCTGCAAATCCCACATGGACTGGCGACATTGCACATGCACCATGACAATACCAGGGGTGGTAGGGGGGATCCAAGGTGCACCAACTCGTCACACATGGCCAGTTAAAAACCCCTGTGAATGTCTGCCACACTGCACAGTATGCGGTACATGTGCCTGACGTGAAATGTATCTGAATAATTGGGATCCCTGCCACAGTCCCAGAACAATGAGGAACACAAGGAGACCCACAAAGAACACATGTTGAAACCTTCAAACCGTGCAGCTTTGAATCTGAGCAGTGGGAGCAGTCACACACACATACAAGTGACCCAGTCACAGAAAGATACCACATAGGGAAATCAACTTGATGTTGGAAACACTAAACTGCCTTGGCAAATCCTAAATATGTCACATTTGCGTTTGCCCACCTCCCAGGCCCTAACAACAAACACACTGCGGGATGACACGCTAATGGCCAGTAGTTTCCCATGCACCTACAACCCAGAAAACACAGGGCAAAAATCTTGGATGAACACAGGCCAACTCATCAAGCATCACAGACAGGGACATCTGTAGGGAATACAGTCTGTGTAGAAAAATGGAAGGGAACACACAGAGACATGCTCACAGAACATGCCCCATGGGCTCAGGCAATTTCACGGAATGACACACTGCCATGAGGTGACTCTACTCCTGTGGAAGGTCAGGTGTGCAAAAAGTAGTCTGTGCAGGGCCCTGTCATGTCTGCATAAATTATGGTTAGTGAGCCAACAATTACAGCACACTGAAAGCTCAGGTCACATCAGACTGTGTACAGGAGGGTATTTAAGTCATCTGCACATACTCAATTAACATGTATGGCAAGTTGCACTGACGCCACAGATGACTTGGTCACCATTTTTGCTAAAACCTGCATGTCCAGTGTAGAAGTGCCCACTGTTCTAAGAAATGACTTTGTGCACAAGTGTAAGCACAACATAAGTGCAACAGTGCAAGCCACAGATGTGACACAGCAAAGGAATTGTGAGGCTCCCTGTGCCCAATTGTATGGATCATGACACACTCTAATTGCAGCAAAGGATGACATGGATACATACTGTAATAGGACTCAGATACCAGGGACCACATGGAGTCCATCACATTCGAAAAACAATCAATAGCTACATTACAAGTATTACAACTGCAACTTAGGATACACATTAACAACATCATGTACATCATATGCAAAACAACATTTAAAAAATGTTTTGCTTTATTCAGCTTTAAATTAGTGATGTGGTGAAACCAAGGAGAACATAAAGGCCCATGGCCAGTCCATTAATTTTGTCCATTAGGTGTGCAACAGAAATGAGTGCCCCACATTGCTTGGCTGCACTGCTACAGCCAGGGGACATCTCCCCTTGGAGGGGCATACATAGGGTCAGGCCAGGCACCGCAGGGACAGGATCAGGGGATAGCAGTATGGGGCAGGTGAGGGGTGGTGGGTGCAGGAGTGTCAGTGGCAACTGCAGTGGAGGTGTCTGACACAGTGGGCACTGTCACCACAGCAGTGCCCAAGTCAGACGGGTTGGAGGGGGTCTCCACTGCAGTGCCAATGTCAAAGGTAGTGTCTTGGGGCAAAGGTGAAGTGGGCAGGGCAGATGGGGGGACACGGACTCCACAGCAGTCGCAGGAACAGGCTGAGGGTGTGAAGTGGAGGGTGAAGTGCATGTGGTAGGGGGGGAGGGCCTAATCATTTTGGGGATGGTGTATCTGTGTTTGGGGGAACCTGGGGCAGGGTGTGGCAGGGGAACTGTCGGAGTGGTGGGCTTGGGGCTGGAGGACGGAGACTGTGTGGTGGTGGTGCGTGAATGGGGAGGGGTCTTGCTCCTCCTGTTCCTGGGGGATTTGCGGATGGGGGCCTCAGTGTCCCAGCGCCTGGGGGAGGGTGTCCGTGTGGCAGGGGAACTCCCCTCTGTGCGTGGTGACTGGCTCTTCCCCTTGTGAGTGGGATCAGATGGAGCGCTGGGGAAGAGGCCAAGGTCACAGAGGAAGAGTTGCTGGGAAGTGGGTGTTGCAGGTGAGGCAAGGGAAGGGGTTTTGGAGGGAGAGGTATCTTAGGACTGCGGAGTGGTTGTGGATGCCTGTCTGTGTGTCTGTGCCCTATCCCCTGTGTGTGTGCTGTCAGTCCCCAGAGTGTGTGTGCTTGTGCATCTAGACTTTGTCTTGCGTTGCTCTGTGCTGCTTGGGTCTGATGATGTGCTTGCCTGTGCCTGTGTGAGGGTGCGTTGGGTAGGTAGGGTAGTGGGCATTGTGGATGGGGCCGAGGTAGGAGGGGTGAGGGACTGTTGGAGGAGAGACACTGCTGCCGTCAGCAAGGAGGCCATGGACTGATTGGTCCGCTGTCAGGCAGACATGTTTGCTGAGATGCCCTCCATGAAGGACACCAATTGTGTCAACAGACCAGTGTGAGCATGGAGGACACTCAGCATCGATGTCTGCCCTACATGGATCTGCTTAAGCAGGTCCACAGACTCCACACTCAGGGCAGCAGGGGAGACGGAGGCAGGGGGTGCGGTGCCTGGACTGAAGGAGACATGCTCCCTAACACGGGAGCCTCCACGGACATCAGGGATGGGAGCAGCTGGGAGGGTGGAGATGGTGGTGGTGGCGGGGACAGACGTGCTAGCTGTTGTTTTGGGTCTGCTGACACCCGCCTCCACAAGGGAGTCATCACTAGAACTGGATGCGTCGACCGGCTGATGTGGTTGTAGCTGAGTGTTCCTCAGTGTGGCTCCCCTCACTCTCTGTGCCACTGGGTCCCTCCAGCTCCTCCGCGGAAGACACAGTCTGGCTCTGCCGCTCCTCTTGGTCCGTCGAGCTGTCTCCTCCTGTAGTCGTCGATGCTGCTGCAAACAATGAAGAAAAACAGATTCACATTCATCACCTGTAATGAGCTGACACATGACTGTAATTGCAGCACATCACAGAGCAGGTCCTGGCATCATCTGATAAGCATAGCAAAAATGACTGACACATATGTGAACCAGCCACTTATCATCCTGCCAGTCAACCATGCCCCAAGTACCCATCCTGGGGATGGACACATCCGTCTGGTACATGTATGATGTCACTAAGTATATGTGCAAACATGCCCCACAAAGGGCCAGGTGTCAGATCTGCAAGGATTGTGAGTGTAATGTGTCACTACACACATATCACATCTCTCTCCAGTGACTCTGTACATGTGTCCGGAAATGGGATGGCCAAAGTCACTGTTAACATGATGGATATGATTCCATTCCCAGACACCATGATGGCCTCATGTCATGATAGTCAATGCTACAACGGAGTGTATGCAGGACAACAGACAATACTGCAGTGTCCTGATTTGCATGTGGCACACCATGCCACAGGCCTGTCTGGCCAATGAGTCTGTACTGTCTCCTGTCACCGGGGCAGTGCATACAGAAACCAACTGTGTGCAGTGTGTCACACCAATGTATTAGCGGGCAATGCACACTCAATCAATCAATCAATCATTTGTATAGCGCGCTACTCACCCGGAGGGTCTCAAGGCGCTTGGGGGAGGGGGGTCCGCTACTGTTCGAACAGCCAGGTCTTGAGTTGCTTCCTGAAGGAGAGGTGGTCTTGGGTAAGGTGGAGGTGGATGGGTAGGGAGTTCCACGTCTTGGCAGCCAGGTAGGAGAAGGATCTTCCTCCCGTTGTGGCTCTTCGGATGCGGGGGACGGCGGCGAGGGTGTGGTTGGTCGATCGTAGCTGGCGGGTGGGAGTGTAGAAGGTCAGACGGTCGTTGAGGTATCTGGGGCCTTGGTTGTGGAGGGCTTTGTGTGCGTGGGTGAGGAGTCGGAACGTGATTCTCTTGCTGACGGGGAGCCAGTGCAGGTCTCTCAGGTGTCTGGCGATGTGGCTGTGTCGGGGATGTCCAGGATGAGTCGAGCTGCAGCGTTCTGGATGCGTTGGAGTCTTTTTGAAGTTTGGCTGTGGTTCCGGCGTAGAGGGAGTTGCCGTAGTCCAGTCGGCTGGTGACGAGGGCCTGGGTGACCGTCTTCCTGGTTTCGGTGGGGATCCACCGGAAGATCTTGCGCAGCATGCGTAGGATGTTGAAGCAAGACGAGGAGACGGCGTTGACTTGTCGGGTCATTGAGAGGGAGGAGTCCAGGATGAAGCCCAGGTTGCGTGCGTGGTCTGTTGGTTTGGGTGCGTTGCCCAGGGCAGGGGGCCACCAGGAGTCGTCCCAGGCGGAGGGTGATGATCCTAGGATGAGGACTTCCGTCTTATCTGAGTTCAGTTTCAGGCGGCTGTTCCTCATCCACTCGGCTACGTCCTTCATCCCTTCATGTAGGTTGGTTCTGGCGGTTGTGGGGTCGTTGGTGAGGGAGAGGATCAGCTGGGTGTCGTCGGCGTAGGAGATGATGTTGAGGTTGTGTTGGCGTGCAATGGCTGCGAGGGGGCTCATGTAGACGTTGAAGAGGGTGGGGCTGAGTGATGATCCTTGTGGTACGCCGCAGATGACTTCGGTGGCCTCGGAACTGAACGGGGGAGGCGGACTCTCTGGGTTCTTCCGGCGAGGAAGGAGATGATCCACTCCAGTGCCTTCTCTTGGATTCCGACGTTGTTCAGGCGTTGCACTAGGGTGCGGTGGCAGACTGTGTCGAACGCTGCGGAGAGGTCCAGGAGGATGAGGGCCGCTGTTTCCCGTTGTCGAGCAGGGCTCGGATGTCGTCGGTGGCTGCGATGAGGGCGGTCTCGGTGCTGTGGTTGGCCCGGAAGCCGGACTGCGAGTGGTCGAGGGATCCATTCGTCTCGAGGAAGGCGGCCAGTTGTTTGTTGACGGTCTTCTCGATGACTTTGGCAGGAAAAGGAAGGAGCGAGATGGGGCGGTAGTTTTTAGGTCGGTGGGGTCCGCTGACGGTTTCTTCAGTAGGGCGCTGAGTTCGGCGTGCTTCCAGCTCTCTGGGAAGGTGGCGGTGTCGAAGGAGGTGTTGATGATGTCCCGGAGGTGGGGTGCGATGACGGCGTCGGCCTTGTTGAAGACGTGGTGAGGGCAGGGGTCGGTAGGTGATCCGGAATGGATGGAGTTCATCGTGCGGATAGTGTCTTCGGTGTTGATCGGGGTCCAGGCTCGGAGGGTGGAGGTGGGGGACGTTGGAACGGTCGTAGGGTACGTCGGCTGTGTGCTGAAACTGTTGTGTATGTCTGCGATCTTGCTGTGGAAGAACGAGGCGAGCGAGTTGCAGAGGTCTTGCGAGGGAGTGATGTCGTTGTTTCCGGCGCTGGGGTTCGAGAGCTCTTTGACGATGATGAAGAGTTCCTTGCTGTTGTGGGCGTTGTTGTCCAGTCGTTCCTTGAATGCGGTTTTCTTGGTGGTGTGGATCAGCTGGTGGTGTTTTCGGGTGGTGTGCTTGAGGGTGGTCATGTTGTCTGCAGTCGGGTCTCTGCGCCATGCTTTCTCGAGGGCCCGGCAGTTCTTCTTGGATTTCTTGAGTTCGTCGGTGAACCAGGATGCTTTCTTGTTGCCGTGTCTGACTGGGGGGTCTTCAATGGGGCGAGGTCGTCTGCGCAGTTGGTGATCCATCTTGTGAGGTTGCTGGCGGCTTGGTTGGGGTTCGTTGAGCTGGCGGGAGGGTTCTGGCTCAGGGATGTGGTGAGTTGGTCGGTGGTGATCTTGTTCCAGCTTCTGCGCGGAAACTGTTGCGTGTGGTGGTCCTGCTGAAGCTGAAGTGGACGCAGCTGTGGTCTGTCCAGTGGAGTCCGGTGGTGTGGCTGAAGGAGATGTCCTTACTGGAGGAGAAGACGGGGTCAAGCGTGTGGCCGGCGTGGTGTGTGGGGGTGGTCACCAGTTGCTTGAGTCCGAGGTTGGCGAGGTTGTCCAGCAGGGTGGTGGTGTTGCGATCGTTGTTGTTCTCTAGGTGGAAGTTGAGGTCCCCAAGGAGGATGTAGTCAGCCGAGGGGAGGGCGTGCGGGCTGATGAGGTCGGCGATGTCTTCGCTGAATTGTGTGCGTGGTCCTGGGGGTCTGTAGATGAGGGTGCCTCTGAGGGTGGTCTTGGGGTCGGTGTGTATCTGGAAGTGCAGGTGTTCGCCGGCTGTGAAGGTGTCGTCGTAGTTGGTCGTGATGCGGATGGTGTTCTTGTGGACGATGGCGATGCCTCCTCCGGTCTGGTTGGCGCGGTCCCTTCGGGTGATCTTGTATCCGTCCGGAATGGCGATGGCGATGTCGGGCGCTGAGGAGGCGTTCATCCATGTTTCCGTGAGGAAAGCGACGTCTGGTGATGTGGAGTCGAGCAGGTTCCAGAGTTCCAAGGCGTGTCTGTGGATGGAGCGGGTGTTGAGCAGGATGCACTTCAGGTGGTTGCTGCTGGTGCTTGGCTTGGCGGGTGCGGTGCAGGTCCGGAGGCAGGAGAACTTGCAGGATTGGCAGGCGATGGGTCCGTGGGTGCGACCTGGGGTGGCACGGTGGCAGCCGGGGATACGGCCGGTGTTGAGTGCGTTGAGGGTGGCGGTGTCGTAAGTCCGGTGGGTGGGTTGGCTGCTGCGGGGGCCAGGGGGTTTGGCGCTGGGCGCGGTCCAGGCGCGGACGGGCGCAGACGGGCTTGCCTTAGGCGCGCTTTGGCGCGCGCGCGCAGCGGCCGCCATTTATGGGGAGGTGGGAGGGAGGAGCAGCTGGGAGGCGGGAGGCAGGGGCAGCGAATGGGCAGTCAGGGGGCGGGGCCGCAGGGACGCAGCGGCGGGAATGGCGAGAGGCAGCGGGGGCACAAAAGGAAAATGGGGAGAGAAAACAGACAAAAATACAGGCACAACGCAAATGGGGCAGCGAGGGGCACAGAAAGGAAAATGGGGGAGAAAACAGACAAAAATACAGGCACAACGCAAATGGGGCAGCGAGGGGCACAGAAAGGAAAATGGGGGAGAAAACAGACAAAAATACAGGCACAACGCAAATGGGGCAGCGAGGGGCACAGAAAGGAAAATGGGGGAGAAAACAGACAAAAATACAGGCACAACGCAAATGGGGCAGCGAGGGGCACAGAAAGGAAAATGGGGAGACAAGCAAAGAAATACGGGCACCGAGGCCACAGGCGGAAGGGCGATCTTACCAGCAGCAGCAGCGGGCGGACAACACAGGCGGAGCTGTGTGGTGGGGAGCGACCTACCTGGCAAGGTCAAGGGTCGCTCTCCTCACGCGCAGCGGCCGCCATTTATGGGGAGGTGGGAGGGAGGAGCAGCTGGGAGGCGGGAGGCAGGGGCAGCGAATGGGCAGTCAGGGGGCGGGGCCGCAGGGACGCAGCAGCGGGAATGGCGAGAGGCAGCGGGGGCACAAAAGGAAAATGGGGAGAGAAAACAGACAAAAATACAGGCACAACGCAAATGGGGCAGCGAGGGGCACAGAAAGGAAAATGGGGGAGAAAACAGACAAAAATACAGGCACAACGCAAATGGGGCAGCGAGGGGCACAGAAAGGAAAATGGGGGAGAAAACAGACAAAAATACAGGCACAACGCAAATGGGGCAGCGAGGGGCACAGAAAGGAAAATGGGGGAGAAAATAGACAAAAATACAGGTACAACGCAAATGGGGCAGCGAGGGGCACAGAAAGGAAAATGGGGAGAGAAAACAGACAAAAATACAGGCACAACGCAAATGGGGCAGCGAGGGGCACAGAAAGGAAAATGGGGGAGAAAACAGACAAAAATACAGGCACAACGCAAATGGGGCAGCGAGGGGCACAGAAAGGAAAATGGGGGAGAAAACAGACAAAAATACAGGCACAACGCAAATGGGGCAGCGAGGGGCACAGAAAGGAAAATGGGGAGAGAAAACAGACAAAAATACAGGCACAACGCAAATGGGGCAGCGAGGGGCACAGAAAGGAAAATGGGGGAGAAAACAGACAAAAATACAGGCACAACGCAAATGGGGCAGCGAGGGGCACAGAAAGGAAAATGGGGGAGAAAACAGACAAAAATACAGGCACAACGCAAATGGGGCAGCGAGGGGCACAGAAAGGAAAATGGGGGAGAAAACAGACAAAAATACAGGCACAACGCAAATGGGGCAGCGAGGGGCACAGAAAGGAAAATGGGGGAGAAAACAGACAAAAATACAGGCACAACGCAAATGGGGCAGCGAGGGGCACAGAAAGGAAAATGGGGGTAGAAAACAGACAAAAATACAGGCACAACGCAAATGGGGCAGCGAGGGGCACAGAAAGGAAAATGGGGGGAGAAAACAGCCAAAAATACAGGCACAACGCAAATGGGGCAGCGAGGGGCACAGAAAGGAAAATGGGGGAGAAAACAGACAAAAATACAGGCACAACGCAAATGGGGCAGCGAGGGGCACAGAAAGGAAAATGGGGGAGAAAACAGACAAAAATACAGGCACAACGCAAATGGGGCTGCGAGGGGCACAGAAAGGAAAATGGGGAGACAAGCAAAGAAATACGGGCACCGAGGCCACAGGCGGAAGGGCGATCTTACCAGCAGCAGCAGCGGGCGGACAACACAGGCGGAGCTGTGTGGTGGGGGAGCGACCTACCTGGCAAGGTCAAGGGTCGCTCTCCTCACCGCGCAGCGGCCGCCATTTATGGGGAGGTGGGAGGGAGGAGCAGCTGGGAGGCGGGAGGCAGGGGCAGCGAATGGGCAGTCAGGGGGCGGGGCCGCAGGGACGCAGCGGCGGGAATGGCGAGAGGCAGCGGGGGCACAAAAGGAAAATGGGGAGAGAAAACAGACAAAAATACAGGCACAACGCAAATGGGGCAGCGAGGGGCACAGAAAGGAAAATGGGGGAGAAAACAGACAAAAATACAGGCACAACGCAAATGGGGCAGCGAGGGGCACAGAAAGGAAAATGGGGGAGAAAACAGACAAAAATACAGGCACAACGCAAATGGGGCAGCGAGGGGCACAGAAAGGAAAATGGGGGAGAAAACAGACAAAAATACAGGCACAACGCAAATGGGGCAGCGAGGGGCACAGAAAGGAAAATGGGGAGAGAAAACAGACAAAAATACAGGCACAACGCAAATGGGGCAGCGAGGGCACAGAAAGGAAAATGGGGGAGAAAACAGACAAAAATACAGGCACAACGCAAATGGGGCAGCGAGGGGCACAGAAAGGAAAATGGGGGAGAAAACAGACAAAAATACAGGCACAACGCAAATGGGGCAGCGAGGGGCACAGAAAGGAAAATGGGGAGAGAAAACAGACAAAAATACAGGCACAACGCAAATGGGGCAGCGAGGGGCACAGAAAGGAAAATGGGGGAGAAAACAGACAAAAATACAGGCACAACGCAAATGGGGCAGCGAGGGGCACAGAAAGGAAAATGGGGGAGAAAACAGACAAAAATACAGGCACAACGCAAATGGGGCAGCGAGGGGCACAGAAAGGAAAATGGGGAGAAAACAGACAAAAATACAGGCACAACGCAAATGGGGCAGCGAGGGGCACAGAAAGGAAAATGGGGGAGAAAACAGACAAAACTACAGGCACAACGCAAATGGGGCAGCGAGGGGCACAGAAAGGAAAATGGGGAGACAAGCAAAGAAATACGGGCACCGAGGCCACAGGCGGAAGGGCGATCTTACCAGCAGCAGCAGCGGGCGGACAACACAGGCGGAGCTGTGTGGTGGGGGAGCGACCTACCTGGCACACTCTGTAGCTCTCAAGTACACATGTACAGCCCCTGCTACCCACATCACCAAGAATCAGATGATCACACGGTATCCAAATTAGACATTTGAGTTTGTGCTAACACAAATCAGTAAACATGGACACATCACAGCTTGTCGGGAACAAAGTGAAGCAGCTTGCACTTTAATTTTCAATCCACCATTAGGCACACCCAAGTAATTACACACCTATGTTTTGCCCCATGCTCTGATACAACAGCCACATATCATAAGGCTAGCCATTACGAACATTGTAACGCTCTTGAAGTAAAAGAAGCTATGCCAGTCCACAATGACACAGAGGCAGACACCCCATTGCACATGTCAGAATGCTCACATTGTTGGCTGACAGCCAGGATTGGGAGGTCCGAGTGTCTCATCTGTGCAGAGTTGGCATACCTGTCCTGGTCCATGTGTAACATGTGATGACCAGAAACAGTAGGCAGGTGGCTATGCATGTGTCACAACCGTGACATTCATTCACCAGAGGCACCAACATTTGTATCACATGATGCATGTGTGTCTGCTAAATACCTCCGACACTTATGGTGCCCCAGATCAGGAATTACAACACCTTTTATTGCACACACAGAGTACATGTCAGACATCTGTCTATGTGCAGACACATGTCAAGCAATTGCCACACTCATGAAGCACAGAACGAGGCACCTGTAGCAGATGCCGGCCCCATCATTATCTTTGGACAACAGCAAGGACACACAGCACTAGTGACACTACTCAGAGGCCAAAAGGCCCAAACCTGGTCAGCAGATGAGAATGGGGAATCACCAAATGTGTCCAGATTAGTGTTGTCTCAGTAGACACACGAACTGTGGGAGTGTTAGGAGGCTAAGGGAGTGCAAATAGCATGTTAGCCATCGTTCACCAAAGATGAATGAACTTACCCCCTCCTTGCTGCTGTCTGGCCTTCAACTGCCCATCCAGGTCAGGGAAGACCACTGTCAAAATCCTCAGCATGTGGGGGGTCAGTGTCCGTCCTCCGCCCCGTCGGCATGGAGGCGACAGCTTCAGCTGGACCCTGGCGATCCTCCTGGTCCAGCACGAAGGTCCTGCCACCTCTTCTGACAGTTGCGGGTGCGGCGCTTGTAGACACCCACTGATCGAACTGCCCGTACGATGGTCTTCCAGATTTCCTGTTTGTGATGGGCATCAACCTGTAAGGGTGACCATTACTACACATGCAACATGTTTGTACATCACACATTTGACCATACATGTTGTCATCACAAGGGAATATGATGTATACAGGTAGAGCAACTATGGTGATGAGCATTTGTCCTGTGTACAAGCCTGCATCAACAAACTGAAAACTGAGCATGAACAGTCAGACAAGAAATAAAATGTACACATTGGCATCACTGCACCTGTACAGTAGTTGTATCCACAAAGTTTGAGAGTTACAAATACTCAGTGAGCATGTTTGGCATTGCTGAACACAATGCTAGTAGTGCTAGTCAGACTCCATGCACAATTAGGAAGACAGTCGACTGCGCACTCACCTGCTCCCCTGGTTTCCCATACAGCTTGCTGTACTGTGGAAGGAGGCTGTCCAGCTGGGCCTGGTTCTCCTCCTCGGTGAAGGCTGGGGCTCTCTCCACAGTACGTGCCATTCTTGAAGCCAGAGGATGCAGAGACAGCAGCAGTGGTAGCGGAGATGTAATGCTGTAGCAGCTGGTGCAGGCAAGTGAAGTATCTGGGGAACAGACAGTCTTATATCTGTGCTGCAGAGCTGCATCTGTCCCAGCCGACCTATGTGATAGGTCCGACACGTTTGCATGTTATGAAAATGGGCAATCAATTGCATTGTACGCTTCGTACACGCCTCCTGCATCGTTCAAAAATTCGACTACATCACCCCATTGCTGTTGATACATTGTTGTAGGGAGCGAACTGAATTTTATTTGGACACTATTCGTACAACGATCAAATCCGCGTCCGTCTCCATTACATCCAATAGCCAATGCGTGCGCACAGCTCGGGCCGTGAGTGTGCGACGCGTCTTTTAAAAATTCACCCACGTCTGTCTCCATGATAGTCAATAGCCTATGCGTGCACACGTCTCGCTCAGTCAGTGTACGACACGTCTTCTGAAAACTCACACGCATCAGTCACCATTGCAGTAAATCTCCAAAGCGTGCGCATGGATCGGTCCCTAGGTGGACGCGGCGTCTTTAGAACACACACACGCATCGGACACCATTGCAGTAAATCTCAAAAGCGTGTGCACGGATCGGTCCCTAGGTGGATGCGGCGTCTTTGGAACACACACATGCATCGGACACCATTGCAGTAAATCTCCAAAGCGTGCGCACGGATCGGTCCCTAGATGGACGCGGCATCTTTAGAACACACACAAGCATCGGACACCATTGCAGTTAATAGCATAGGCGTGCGCACGAATTGGTCCCTAGGTGGACGCGGCGTCTTTACAACACACACATGCATCGGACACCATTGCAGTCAATAGCATAGGCGTGCGCACGGATCGGTCCCTAGGTGGACGACGCGTCTTTAGAAAACTCACACGCATCAGTCACCATTGCAGGCAATTGCTAAGTGATGCTACACACACAATACCTTACCATGGACTCAGTTGCTCTACAACATATAAACAGCCTGTCACACAGGGCCTGATTCACAGAACTAACTTACGTCAAAAACGTAAAGTTAGTACTTTTTTGTATTCACAGAATACACTTACTCATTTTGGTATTCACAGAATGCACTTACTCATTTGGTATTCACAGAATGCACTTACTCATTTTGGTATTCACAGAATGCACTTACTCATACTAACTTTATGTCCGCACTCGGGCCGGAGATTCCGGCCCGGTGGTGAGATTCCGGCCCGGAGGTGGAGATTCCGGCCCGGAGGTGGAGATTCCGGCCGGTTGTGGAGATTCCGGCCGGTGGCGGACATTCCACCACCGGCCGGAATCTCCACAACCGGCCGGAATCTCCACCATTGGGCCGGAATCTCCACCTCCGGGCCGGAATCTCCACCACCGGGCCGGAATCTCCGGCCCGAGTGCGGACATAAAGTTAGTATGAGTAAGTGCATTCTGTGAATACCAAAATGAGTAAGTGCATTCTGTGAATACCAAAATGAGTAAGTGCATTCTGTGAATACCAAAATGAGTAAGTGTATTCTGTGAATACCAAAAAGTACTAACTTTACGTTTTTGACGTTAGTTAGTTCTGTGAATCGGGCCCACAGTGTATGATGTGACATCTCAGGATGTATTACCTGTGTGAGTATGTGGGTCCACATGGGATATTGTGTGTTGCACTTAGTGGCACACACTCCCAGGCTTTGCAAGGTGTGATGGGGACAGACACCATTGTGTGTAATGCACATCACCACTGTCATTTGCAACTGTGCAGATCACACCCCGAGGCATGTACACAGTTCTAGGTGCCCATTGTGTGCTGACATGTTACATACACCCTGACTCATAGGTGAAAAGGACTGTGTGTCACTGGGTGTCCCACAGCTAACATTGTGGTGTTGATGCAGAGTATGTGCGTATTGTGCTACACACATGTCTCTGATTATTTGTGGTAGTTGGCAATCGTCATCACCATCCATGTGATTTTGACATGTGAGTCGCTGTTGTGCCTGTTTGTCACAGGCATCCATTTTTTGCCTGTGCAACAATCTGGTAGCACATCATGTGTGTTTTGTGGGTGTGTTGTTACATATACATCAGATGCTACAAGATAGTTGTGTGTGTGACAGACAAACACCTGTCATGTGGGGAACACATCTGTCCGTCCTTGTCACTGAGGTGTGTTTTGGGTACGTGACATGTGTGATGATGTACTGGGAGAGACCACATTGATTGTTCACAGCACAGCTTAGCACTTGTTGTGTAAACATGTAGAGCTGAGATGTTATGTGAGGGGCACATAGCTGACATTGTTGTCCATGCCCAACAGCACACACAACATGTTATTGTGTCTTGTTCTGAAGTTGCATGTGACATTGTGCATGGTCATTGCCACATATGTAGGGTCACTGACAAACTTTCTTTGCTCACCTATGTACTGCAGGAGACCAGCTGTCCATAGACCGTTCCCAGACCTTGCAACCATGTCTGAACGTGACTGCATCCGGCGGTACCACCTCACCAGGCCACTAATTGAGGATTTGGCGGAGCAGTTGGCACCACATTTGCAACCTGGCCGGACATATCCATCAGCGCTGACCCCCAAGGTGAAGGTGATGGCAGCCCTACACTTCTTTGCCACCGGTACCTTCCAGTACACTGTGGCTAGTGCTGGTGGGATGACACAGACCATGTTCAGTCATGTGGTTCGCGATGTATTGGAGGCAATGTTGTTATTCCTGAACCGGTACATCCAATTCCCAACCCCAGGACAATTCACTGCGATTAAGAGTGACTTTTATGCCTTGGGAAGAATGCCACATGTCATAGGCTCCATAGATGGCACACATGTTGCTTTGGTACCACCACAGGCACATGAGCAGACATACCGGAACAGAAAACATTTCCACTCTATTAATGCCCTGGTGGTATGTCTGCCGGACATGACCATCTCACATGTTTGTGCACGTTTCCCTGGTTCTGCACACGACGCTTACATCATGCGGATGAGTCGGATACCAAACATGATGACACAGCTGCAGAACCAGCGTGCCTGGCTTGTTGGTGTGTAATACCTGTTTCCCTTGTGTGTTTTGGCAACTTTAGAGATTAACCCACTTCTCCAACCCATTGAATGTTTGTTTGTTTGTATGTAGGTGACTCTGGATACCCAAACATGCCGCGGTTGCTGACCCCCCTCAGGAACCCTGTTACACCTGCGGAGATCCGTTATAATGAGGCACATGGACTGACCAGGAGAGTGATAGAGCGGACATTTGGCCTACTGAAAACCAGATTCCGCTGCCTGGACAAGACAGGAGGTGCCCTCCAATATGGCCCTGACAAGCTGTGCAAAATCGTTATTGTGTGCTGCATGCTACACAACCTGGCAGTGAGGAAGGAGTTGCCTCTCATCCTGGATGATGATGACCAACAGCCGCCTGCCGTGGAGGATCCTGCTCTGGGACATGTTGCCAGTGATGATGAGGGTGAGGGGGATGTACGAACACAGCTCATCAACAACTTCTTCACATGATAGTGAGTATACAGTGATATGTTGTCTATGTTTTGTAATTGGCTGATATGTGTAGGTGTTGCAATGTTGCTGCTTAAGTGTGTCCGTGTGCTCATTGACAGGCTGCTTGCAGTGATGTGTCCTACTATTGAGTATGTACTACCAAACAGTGCTGGGATTGTAACTGCGTTGTGTCCAGGTATCTTGAGCTTAGTGTCTGGCATGTGTATTGGAGATGTATGCTGTCATTCAGTGATTCTAATGGTGTTGTATGTCTGTGCTCCACAGTGTCCTATGGCTGTTGTTTGGTCACGTGTGACCACCCAAATTACAGATTCATGTTGCAGACTGCAGGCTGCATTTGTCCTAACCATGATGTGCCACACACCCCTGGACTTATATGGTTTACCAGTGGCTGACTTTGTGCTCACTGTCACGTGAGGTTACCTCCCATCTGTTGAGGACTTATGACTTTTGCTGGTGTAATAAACCTGTGCATCACTTTGGAATGTGCTTTGTCTGTGTCCACACATCCAACATTCATTTGCATGCTGTACCTGTGGGCAGCTTGCCACAGACTCAGGATGGGTGTTGTGTATATGCATCCCACTGCATTCTCTGTTCACATAAGTTAGGACGATGAGTTAGATGGGCATGGTAAGTATGTGTTGTGTTGACGTAGTGGGGTGTCTACCTCATATGTGTCACATCACCATGACTCACATGACTGTGTTTACATAGTTGTAGTAGTTTCCATGCACAGACATCTTTTCACAGGTCATCCTCTCAATGACACAAACCAAGTTTCAGTCACAACAGAGGCATGTATTGTGTTGTAGTGAATTTATTTACATGCATGTGTTTGAAAGTTATACGTAAGTGAAAGTGCTGTACAGTGCAATAGGAATCCAAAGCTCACAGTGCAGTTGGTAGTGTTGATTGATGAAATTTCTAGAGTAAAGTCCACAGTCCTTTGGAACATTGGTCCAACTTAGACCCTCCTTCACATGTGTGGGGGTTTAGCAACAGTCAACAAGGTGAACTCTTTGCACACATTGGATGATGTCTAGAACAGGTAGTCACATCCTGGTGGGTATGCATGGCCATCTGCCTCTTACTTGTCCTTCTTCGGATGACCCCTCTTCTTCTTCTCAGGGGGACCCTCATGTGCAGGCTGCTGCGGTGCAGAGGACTCTCCGCCAGAGTCCACCTCCCTCCCTGTGGCAGTTGCTGATGTAGTGGCAACTGATGTAGTGGGCACACAGAGAGGTGTGGTCATGTTGTTGGCTATCTGGCGGAGGCATGTCAGTATGTCCCTATGCACCACCGTAAGGTCATCTATTTTGTCCATTTTGGACTCCATCCGGGTCATGTGTTGTTCCACCCAGGACATGTGGGAGTCCATTCTGGCATGATGTGCAGCCTGCTGTTGTTGCATGTCCCTGAGGATCCCCACAACCTGGCCAAATCCTCCGGTGCTTTCCTGGTACGCATCTATGATGCGTCCCAACTGCGGATCTTCCTGCAGTCCAGCCCCATAAGCAGGCCGTGGCCTCGCCCTGACCACCCTCACACCACCCCTACCCACACGGGCAGGACCTGCCCTGGCAGGCACAGGTGACACTGGGCCCCTGTCTGTGTTGGCACTGGTGTTGTTGTCCATCAGCTCCTGGGTACCCTGTGTACCTGCGCCGTCGTTGTCCTGTCTGTGTTGGCAGGGGTGATTGAAGTGTTTGCAGATGGTCCAGGAGTGGTGGCAGGGTGTGCTGATGTTGCAGCTGCTGGGGCTGGAAGCGGAGCCACACCGGAGGTGCCAGGTCGTTCATCCTCGTCCGAAGAGGACATAGAGGCATCTACACCGGGGAGCTCAGGGTCATCCAGAGTCTGGGACTGGGATTCCTCTTCTGTTCTTGCTGTGTCCCCAGCATCCCCTGTGGGTGGAAGAGACACACAATGTATGTAATGTTTCTGCACACATCAACGGTTCACACACATTACAGTTGCCACTGCACATCATGATGAGTGTATGTACATTGCATTGTCCTACATTGTCAGAGACAGGTGTCTAT
The DNA here is from genome assembly GCA_963921515.1 of Calotriton arnoldi. NCBI lineage: Eukaryota > Metazoa > Chordata > Amphibia > Caudata > Salamandridae > Calotriton > Calotriton arnoldi. Next base: position 319,911 of record CAWUFW010005477.1, on the reverse strand, counting down.
TTTGGTTTAGCACAATGCCATTTGATGCTTGAGCATTTTTATGGGCACGTAGAGCTGTGTGCATGGACATCTCATTTCATGATTGTTTGACTGTACATGGGCATTGCTACTCATGTGCCCTCATGTGCCTGACACAGGTGTGTCCCTCCTCTCAACATTTGTACTTTAACAATGACATACATGCACTTCTACTTGCGATCTGTAGCACGTTTGGATGATGTGTGCTGGCATTTGTGCTTGTATTTGTGAGTAACATTGTTGTGTCCGAACAACATGGTCACAGTACGGTATGGCTGCATTCACTGTGGAGATACTATTTTGTTATGTGTGTCCCTAGTTCACATATCATTTCACACATTGGATGGTGTTATCCATAGCTAATGATGTTGGGGTAGAGTTCTGTGCGTGATGATGTCATTTATGTGATCAATGTCCTCCATGGTAAGGGGTATTGACCACGGCAGATCGCAGACTTTCCCATGCTCATGAGAGTGAGGGCCAGGGGTTTGTGTGTTTGACTTATGCTGCTGTGAGTTGTATGCCTACTCCTACCCAGGCCAGGTTACTCCTTGTGTTGCAAGTGTCAATGACAGTGAGGAGAGTGTTGTGTGAGGGATGCAATCAACGCTGCATGATGTAGGAGTGGAATGCAGATCACCACAGTGCCTTGTGTAAATGACACCATGCTACAGTGTCAGCTATGTTGCAGTGGCCATTCCATTCACTGTCATGTGTCACCTGTGAATGGTGTGTATGTGGTTTGGGGTGTGGGTTTTGGTATGTGCTATGTCTGCACCTCCCCAATTGTCATAGAGGGCACACACCTTCACAGCCAGGCCAGGGGGCACCCCTGCCACACTGCAGGCCCAGACAGTGAGAGGATACATACAGTTGCGATGGCTGTCAGTGTGAAGGGGTTTGAGGGGGCAAGTGCATAGGTGAGACTTGCAGCCAATTCATACATCTGGCCCATGTGTCAGGCATCTTGCCAGGGCATTTACTTTTTGTGTGAGTGGTCCCAAGGGGTTTATTTGTGCCTGCTGTAAAGGTGTGTGTATTAGCGGGATTGCTGGTATTTGGTGACTTGCAGGCCCACCTTCTCCCACAGAGGCCAGCTAATCCCCCCTGTAGGATGCTTCCATTGCAGGGATTCCAAGTTAAAGTTCTGGATGTCAGGCAGTGGTGTCCTGTTGTTTGTTGGAGCACAAGTCCCAGCAGGGCCTTGTGCTCCCCACAGCAGGGCCCAGTGTCAGCCATCTTGTCAGTACTTTTCCTCTCCATGTGAGGTGGGCATGGTTCAGGGTGGGCTTGATGGGCTATGTGGGAGGGGGACTTTTGACTATGCCTGCAAAGCCCATCATGCTTTTGGCTACACCTGCCTTCCCAGCATACCCGGCCTTCCTTCCTGTGACTCAGCTTCCCTGTGAAGTGGTGTAACAGTGCTGTCAAGATGGCTGACAGTGGTGTCCTGGTGTTTGTTGGAGCACAAGTCCCACCAGGGCCTTGTGGTCCCCATAGCAGGGCCCAGTGTCAGCCATATTGTCAGTACTTTTCCACTCCCTGTGAGGTGAACATGGTTCAGGGTGGGCTTGATGGGCTATGTGGGGGGGGGGACTTTTGGCTATGCCTGCAAATCCCATCATGCTTTTGGCTACACCCGCCTTCCCAGCATACCCGACCTTCCTTCCTGTGACTCAGCTTCCCTGTGAGGTGGTGTAACAGTGCTGGCAAGATGGCTGACAGTGGTGTCCTGGTGTTTGTTGGAGCACAAGTCCCACCAGGGCCTTGTGCTCTCCATAGCAGGGTCCAGTGTCAGCCATATTGTCAGTACTTTTCCACTCCCTGTGAGGTGAACATGGTTCAGGGTGGGCTTGATGGGCTATGTGGGGGGGGGACTTTTGGCTATGCCTGCAAATCCCATCATGCTTTTGGCTACACTCGCCTTCCCAGCATACCCGACCTTCCTTCCTGTGACTCAGCTTCCCTGTGAGGTGGTGTAACAGTGCTGGCAAGATGGCTGACAGTGGTGTCCTGGTGTTTGTTGGAGCACAACCCCCACCAGGCCCTTGTGCTCGCCATAGCAGGGCCCAGTGTCAGCCATATTGTCAGTACTTTTCCACTCCCTGTGAGGTGAACATGGTTCGGGGTGGGCTTGATGGACCATGTGGGAGGGGGTCTGGTGTCTGTGACTACAACTCCCACCAAGCTTTTGGCTACACCCACCCTTCCAGCATACCCACCTTCCTTCGAATCAGCTTCCCTGTAAGGTAGTGTGACAGGTTTGGCAAGATGGCTGACAGTGTTTGTTGGTGTTTAGTACCAATGCCTTGCTGTATTTGTTGTTAGGTTTTTACATGTTGTGACCTAGTTCTATATTACTCTGAGATAGCAGCTATTGCGTTTGTGTAACTGGCATACACATCACAGAATAACTTTTTTTGGGCGTAATTTGGCTTTACTAACGCTACTTGTTTTCAATGTCCCCTTGGCAGTGATGTGTGTGTGTTGCCACACAATATTGACTAGATTGGTTGCGTACTCACCGGGCTCTGGTATTCCTGTCAATCCATGGAAGCCCTCCGGTGGGAGTATGGCCTGCACTTTCTCCTCCCAGGACGTGAAGTATGTTGGTTTTACAGGAGGGCCACTGCCAGTACCCTGGCTCAAGGCATGCTCTCTGGCTATGAGCTTCTTGACCCTCCTTCGCACATCGTAGTACCTGTTCTGGATGTCATCCTTTGTGCGCAGGCAAGGTGCTTGTGCATTCACCTTGTCGACGATCCTCTCCAACATCTTTGTTTTCTGTGACATGGGGGTCTGTTGGACCAAGGTTCCAAATAAATGTGGCTCTACTCAGAGTATTTCATCAACCAAGACTACCAACTCACTATCTGTGAACTTTGGATTCTTCTTTGGGGGCATGGTGCTGGGTGGTTGTGGAGATTGATGTGTGTGTGAGGGTGTAAGTGAGGGTGAGTGGGTGTCAGTTTCTCTTGCTTGTTGTGAGTGTGTTTAGGAGGTGATAATGGTGTGGATGTTGTGTGGTGAGTGAGTTGTGGGTGTGGCTCAGTGTGCAGTGTAGTTGTCTTCTCTGCTGTCATGTGTTTGAAAATAGCAAAGGATCATGGTAGTGTATTTGGGCCTTAATGTAGGTGGAGTTGTGGGTGTGTCTTTGTTCATGATTTATTTTCTTATTTCTTTATTGATTTGGACATTGCTTGTCAGGATTTAAATGTAGGTTTTGTTGTGCATGATGGAGACGTTCAGTTGACTGGGAAGGACGCTGACAGGGGCAATTGAGAGGTACTCCGAGTCTGTCTCACTCACAATGTGCTCTGTTGCAGCGTTTGCATACGCGTCGGTCGCGACGGGCTGTTTTCAATGGTAGTCACTGTTTCCCGTACCTCTCGTTCTTCCGGATTGTGCTCCGTGCGAGTCGTTTTCCTTTTGCACGCATTGCATCGTACTCATACGGTCGTACGGAGCGTGTACGTGTCGTTCGGGTCCAGTCCGGGTTCGTGTCGGTCGATAAGTTTCGCGTTCCCTTTACAGGCGAGTCACTGTTTACCGTGCGGCTCGGGCGTGTGGATTGCGCTCCGTGAGACTCGTTTGGAAATCACACGCAAAGCATCGTACTCGTACGGTCGTACGGAACGTGTACGTGTGGGTCGGACTCCAGTCCCGGTCCATGTCGGTCGGTACGTTTTACAACCCGAATCGGAATCGTCCCATAAGTAGTAAGTAAATTATTTCCATTGTCCAATCACTTCTTCTCCTTACTACTAAAACATATGCCTACTTATGCAGAGACCTCCTCAACTTGGGTGGAAAGCTCCACAGACAAAAGATAGGCGAGGCAAAAGAAGAGGTCACTGCAAGTAGGTTTCTGAAAAGCATTTTGTAGTATGAACGCAGTATTATTGTAATGCTACTAAACATAATAGAAAGTGTGGTTTGGAAATATGCCTAACATTGTGCATAATGACATTCATGAACAACAGAAGGTTTTCTGCAAGCAGAAGCTTCACTACAGACCTATTCCCATTGCTTTAAATGAACCAGTATTTACTTGCTCTCCTTAATGGCATTTATCAAATTACTCACTTTAAATAAGATATCTCCTTGCCATAGACATTCTGGTATTCAGTGCATAAGTAAAGAGTATGTACAAATAGGCAGCTTTTACTTGTTTAACCTCTCTTTCCCTTGTTTAACCTGTGGCCTCAGTATTCACTTGGACAACTTAGTTACTGATGAAAGCATAAATCAGCAGCTCATGATTAAGCTGTGAAAAGAAAACTTTCAGACGTTAAAATTGTTTTGTACTGAGGAATATATGTTGTGAAACATCTGCCCTTCCTACACGGTCATCCAGGATGTTTTGCCTTTTTATTGAACCCAATTTTTGTTGGCTGCACTTTATCCCTGCTAAACAGAGGTAAAGTGTGTGTGCTCTACCTGTTAAACATGGTAAAATTGGTATATCCCTGATTGGCACATTTAATTTGTCTTTAAGTCCCTAACGTATGATATCATGTGTACCCAGGGCTTTCAAGTCAAATGCTACTAGTGGGTTGCAGTAGTCATTGTGCCAACCACTACAGTGACCCTGTAAAGCAAGTCTCCAGCCAAGCTGTGCAGTTTTAAACATCCCCTTTCTACCTGGAAAACTAGACCTTTCAGCAGGCCCAAACCTTTAAGGTAGGCCTTAAAGTCCATAGGGAAGGATTTGTGGTATTTTGAAAGTAGGGCATGTTCATTTAAAGTTTTACTCTTCCTGGCAGTAAAAACCCTCCAAAGTCATTTTTCACTGTAGCAAGGCTGCTCTCTCATAGGTAAACACTGGTTTACACTATTAAATTTAATAAGTGCTAAATTCAGTTAGGGAGCAGCTAGAAAAATATTTCAAGGATTCATTTAAATAGGACTATAAAATCCAACTTACTGTTCAAGTTGGATTTTATATTTCTATTTTGGAAACTACACTTTCAGAAAGTTGTCATTTTCCTGCCCAAAACCAAAAGGCTTCCCTGTCAGTGTTCAGCTGTCATCTGACCCCTGATGGCTCACCTGTGGTGGGATAAATATGGCTCACAGACAATAGACAAAGGGTTCTGGGTATGGGGTGGTGAGCTGCTTCCTTGGCAGAATGGCTAGGGGGCTATGACTGCCCCCTTCCTGAGCTTTAAAGGATGTCTACCTTCTCACTGCAAGATGAAGTTCACACATAGGCCTGCCTCCCTTTTATCTCTCGTGTCAGGCTGACACCAAATCCATTGGCAGCAGACGAATGGACCAAAACTGTTTTTGGGGGTGGATATAAGCTTGCCCTCCACCGACAGGCTGATACTAGGCAAAAAATTGGACCCCACAGACCACTCATCAGAATATCCCAGGACCTATGAAGAATCATAGGATGGACAGCCCTGCTGCCTGAAGAACCTGAAGTTAGACTGGGCCTGCTTGCCTTGAACCTCAAAAGTGACTTTAAAGGTCAGTTGGCTGACCTCCTGCTTGAGTTACAGAGACAAAAATGCTTCCAGAGGCCTCTCGCCATGTGACTGGCCAGCTGATCTTTTCCCACCAGACCTGCCCTGGACCCTGCTGCTTGCCTCTGCTGGAGTGAGCCCTATCCCCCAAGTGGTGCCCCCTGGTTGGTGTTAGAGTGAACTCCACCTTTCCTCAAACTACAAAAAGTAGGACTTAAAATGTTTTGTCAACTTTCAATCTAGAGAACCGAAGGAGACCTGGACCGATGTTGAGGCCACTGCCATCAATGTCGAATCACCAGTCGGACTCAGCATGCTGGTTTGGCCCACTACTGTAGATCAGATTTCCAGAAACATTTCTAGGTCCGAACATAGAGGGCTTCACCAGGACCAGCGCCAAGCAGCAGCCGATGGATGTTGAGGCATTCCTGGGCATGGACTTCACCCGCTTGGGGCTTTTCCATCTTTCTTGACAACCTTGCTTTTCGGCAACACACCATCGTCGAGCCCCACTTTGAATCCAGCTTCTAGTTTGACCCACCAATTACTTGTCGATGACCTCTTTTTCTCCATAAAAGTTTCTAAATCAGAAAGTAAACATTCCATTAGAACAAACCTGCCCCTGTATCCAACCAGCACTCCAATGTGATCGGCCTCAACTTTAGACTTTAACCCGGGCTAGTGTGAACAGATAACCCCGGTTGACCCTTTATGATTTTTTGCTCTAATTAAAATTTTAAAAATCATGCAAATAAGGACAAATTTACAGCTGTTTTTTACAAACAGAATTATCTCACTCATAATTTTGAATTCAGAAATCCTGCCAACCTTCAAAGCACATGGTGTCTGTAACCTGGATGCATTATTGCAGACTGAAAGCATATGCTGCACAATATTTCAAGTGGGAAAATAGTAAACCACAATCAAACATACAGACTCATGAAATAACAACAATATGAAGCATATAATAAGGACCAGCTCCCAAAGCTCTGCCTTCTTCATCTTGTGCGTTACTTGTGTACAGAGACTGACTGAGAAATTGCAGACAGTATCATGCAAGAGAAACACAAATTTCACTGAGGAAGATCCAGGCATTGTGGTAAACCATTTATTGGATCATTATGGAGAACTCCAAGGTATGCTTCCACACATGAGTGAATGTAATGGAGTTTGAGAAACACTGTGGAGAGATTAAAAGAAGTGTCAAGATAAGAAGAGGTGGGTGAAGAATAGGTTTACCTCATGGGTGGCCAGCTGAATTGTTGAAATCCAACACTATGGGAGGAAGGTATTTTTGCATAGCAAAAATCAGGCACATTGTCTTTCCAACATGAAGTGATCTTTGCAGTCTATATACACCCTATAGAGTGTTGAAGACCTGAACATGCTCCTGGGGAGATACTGAAGCTGCACAGGGAATATCGACAATTGGTGAGGCAGGAGAACATCAGAAGGCATAATGAAGTCCTGCATCTATTTTGGGCCTTGGCCCATAGGCTTCCACTTAGATCTACAGAACTCAGCCATGATACAAGGACATCTGCTACCTAAATCCAACAAGCTGCAGGTCCATCCCCACCAACACCCAGGTGATGTAAATTATCTAAATGGTACTTACTCCTAAGATAATGTAACTGGAGATATGGATTCCACCCCCATTCCCTTGATCGCATGCCACATATCACATTTATGAGAAATGGTCACACACATGCCCACACTCTTGTTTATGCACAGATCATACACATATCCAAACAATCAATTACCATCTCCTACAGAACGTAAGAATAAAACTTTGAGTACAACAGAAACTGCCTTAACTCATGTTTTTCGACCTAGTGTAACATCATGAAGTGTGAAGTATGTTTTGATGTGTGTGCAATGCTTGAGAATACCTCATAATGATTATATACTAGACATACATAATCACAATTGTTACTGTTATTAATTGTACACATAAAGATAATACATGTGTTAATTTCAAGAGGATGGCAAGATGTGGGAATTTTTCAGAGAAGGATATATTGTATTGTATTGTAATTGCATTTATATAGCGCTTACTACCCCTGACGAGGCGTCAAAGCGCTTTTTCGGCGAGTAGCACGCTACTCCGGGACCCATAGAAGATTAGTGTTGAATTAGTATAGTGAAACATGCAAGTAAATTTTAAGTGGTGGATAGGTTAGTCAGTTATTTGGATTCGGAAGGATAGCAGAAGGATAGAAGAGGAAAACAAGGTTTGTATTTATATAGCGCTTGTTACCCCTGATGGGGTGTTGAAACACGCTACTCCAGAAACCCATAAAGGATTAGTGCTGAATGAGTATAGTGAAGTATGAAGTAATTTGAGTGGTGGATATGTTATTCAGTTATTTGGATAGAGAAGGGTAGGTTGCGGGATAGAAGAGGGAAAGAGGTTTGTATTTATATAGCGCTTGCTACCCCTTGATGGGGTTTTGAAGCGCTTTGTTGGGGAGTAGCACGCTACTCTGGAACCCATAAGGATTACTGTTGAATTAGTATGGCGAAACATGAAAGTAATTTGAGTGGTGGATATGTTAGTCAGTTATTTGGATTGAGAAGTGTTGGGGAGGGGTAGAAAAAGGTTTGCATTTATATAGCGCTGGTAACCCTGATGGGGTGTTGAAATGCTTTATTGGCGAGTAGCACGCTACTCTGGAACCCATAAAGGATTAGTGGTGAATTAATATAGTGGAATATGGAATTTGAGAAGTGAACATGTTAGTCTGTTATTTTAATTGAAAAGGATAGTGGAGGGACAGAAGAGTGAGATTTTTTTTCTCTTTTTTTTTTAGGTCAGAGCAGTAGGAGGATGCTTTTGGATGAGTAAAAAGGGATTTTTGAGGGGAAGAGTCAGAGGGAAGAGTTTAGAAAGGTTTGTTTTGGGGGATCGGTATAGTAAAAAGAGGTATCAGATGATTCAAGTAGGGGTAGAGTAGGAGAGAGTCTAAAAAGGGTTATTTTGGGGATCATAGTAGTGGTATGGGGTTTGGGATAAATGAGAGAGAGAGTGGATGTAGAGGATATATTGATAGATGTATAGGGTGAGAGATAGGGTAGTGCATTGGAAAGAGTAGTAGAAAGAAGTTTGAGATGAGTCAGAAGGTTGGGCCAGAGGATATATTGAGAGAAGTATAGGCTGAGAAAATAGGGTAGTGCATTTGAAATGCTAAATTAGAAGAAAGTGATAAATATATAGATCCATAAGTACATTGAAAGTATATAGATGCATAAAGGAGGTAAGTATATATAGATTAAAGATATTGATAGAGGTACAGGATGAGAAATAGGGTAGTGCATTGGATATGCTTTTTCAGGAGAAAAGTAACAGACACACAGATCCAAGTACATGGAAGGTACATAGATGCACAATGGAAGTAAGTACATGTAGACCAAAGATGATTTTTATTTATTTATTTATTTATTTATTTACAACAACATAATTATTCTACATGTTTATACAAAGCAATACACAAAGATAGGTATATATCTATAGTGAAAATAAATGCTTATATACAGAGGAATATGCTATAAATTTCTGTTTGCATATGGTGCTTATGTGGGGAAGAGCCAATTCTTGAGTAGTTTTCTGAAGATAAGGTGGTTGTCAGTGGATCTTATGTTGGGGGGTAGAGAGTTCCATAGTTTGGCTGCTTGAACAGAGAAGGATGTGCCACCCATGGTTTTTTTCTTGTATCTTGGAATTTTGAGGCGAGATGCCCCTTTAGAGCATAGGTTCCTTTGTTGAATGTGTTTGGTGATTTTATTCCTGATGAAGAGCGGTCCCATTCCATGTATTGCTTTGTAGGTGATACAAAGTAGCTTGAACGTGGATCATCTGGCAACCGGTAACCAATGCAGGGCTTTCAAGGCAGGTGAGATGTGGTCTCGCGGTTTGATATGCAAGAGTAGTCTGGCCGCCGAGTTCTGAATCCGTTGTAGTCTTTTCATGGTCGTTAAAGGTGATCCGTGGTAGAGGCTATTGGCGTAATCGAGTTTGGACAGAACAAGGGAGATGGTAGCTTGGACCTTGTGTGGAAATCCCGAATGAGGGAAAATTCGTCGCAGCGTTTTTATAGTGACAAAGCTTGATCTTGCTAGTTTGTCCACTTGGGCATTCATCGACAGCTTGGAGTCCATGGTCATTCCGAGGTTTCTTACTTCCTTTGATACTTTAGGTGGTGATCCCAGTTCATCAGGCCAGGCGGCAAGCGGGTCGTAATGTTTCCAATCGCCACACGTGAGTATTTCTGTTTTTGAATCATTCAATTTGAGATGGCTCCAAGTCATCCACTGATCCACAGCCCTGAGACAACTGAAAATTGGGGATTTTTCAATGTCTTTGGGGCATTCCAGTTGAAGGAGTATTTGCGTGTCATCTGCATAGTTATAGCACGTGAGGTGAAATTGATTGATCAGTACCGGTAATGACTTCATGTAGATGTTGAAAAGCATGGGCGAGATGATAGAACCTTGAGGGACCCCTGCTTTTGTGGAGTATGGTTTGGACGAGAAAGGTGGGGTATGGATGACATTAGTTCTGTTTTGAAGGTAGGACGCGATCCAGTCTAGAGCAGTTCCCTCTATGCCGGCTTCATAGAGTCTTTGTTTCAGAGTGTCATGGTCAACCGTGTCAAAGGCAGCCGAGAGGTCCAAGAGGAGTAGCGCAGCAACCCCGCTGCGGTCAACTGTATTCTTCAGGTCATCCCAGATGGCAAGGAGGGCAGATTCAGTGCCTCTTCCCGGACGGAATCCTGCTTGGAAGTCTGAGAGTATGTCATTCTCTTCAATGAATTGTGACATCTGGGCGAACGCTGCTCTTTCTATCAGTTTGCCCAGGAAAGGTCCATTTGTAATGGGTCTGTAGTTGTCAGGGTTCAGCGGGTCCAAGTTTGTTTTCTTCAGTAAAGGGCGTATGTGTGATTTTTTTAGTTCTTCTGGAAATATTCTGGTAGTTAAGGAATCGTTGATGATTCTTCTTACTGGAGTGGCAGCAGAGGTTGTTAAAAGAATTGTCTTGAAAGTTTGTGGTGGACAGGGGTGAGAAGGGCTGCCGGCAGGCCTGCTTGCTTTGACCAGGTCCATAAATTCATTGTGTGAGATGTGTTGGAAGGAACGGATTGGCTCGGTTAGAGTATTCTTGGATTGTTGTTTTGTACAGGGGTTAGTGCTGCTGCTTTGTTTCTGTTTTAAGTACAAGTCCAATGTGTCTGCTTTGTCTGTGCAATGATTTGCCAGTTTGTCTGTGAAATCTTGAGTAGCAGGATGAGTTCCTTCTAGGCAATTTGGTTTGCGAAATTCATTGAGTATTTTATAGAATTCTTTATTTGCACATTTAGCATTTTGAATTCTGTCTGAATAGTACCTTTTCTTAGCTTTTTTGATAGCTAACTTGTATAATCTGTTAATTTTTTGTAGCTGAAGTTTGTCTTGTTTGGCGTTTGTTTTGAGCCAGGTAAGTTGCAGCTTTGTAATTTGTTGTTTTATGTCTTTTATTTCTACGTTTCTCCAAGGCGCTTTTTTTCTTTTGTGCTGTTGTGTGGTTTTGAGTGGTGTCAGGATGTCAAAAGCTTCCTGTAGCCTCTCATAAAGATTTTGAACAGAAGTTATTGTTTCCAGATTTGTACTTGATGTTAGTTGTGTTTCTAAGTGTTCCAAATTGAGTTTGTTCCACGGCCGATAGGTGTATGGATGTAAGCTAGTTTTAGGTGAGTCCCTTAGTGTTGTTTTATGTTGGAAAGCAAGCAAGTGGTGGTCTGACCATGTGACTGGAGTTATAGTTTGAAAGGTAACTAGTTCAGTATTAGCAAAAATGACATCTAGGATATGTCCAGCGATGTGTGTGGGTTTGTGGACAATCTGATGCAGGTTCAGTGCGTCTAGGCCAGTGATTATTGTTTTTGGATGGGTCATATTGGGTTTGTCAAACCAAATGTTCAGGTCACCCAGAATGCATAAGTTGGAGTGTATTGTTATCAGGTTTGAAACTGTGTCTAGAAGTACGTCTGGGAATGTCGCCTTGTTAGGTGGAGGTCTGTAAAGGAGCAGGAAGTTACAGGATGAAGACGGTGTAGTATTGCATCTTGTTAGAAGAGCCTCACAATTCTTTATGGAGAAGTCATCAACTTTAGTGATATGTAATGTTTGCCTGAACACAACAGCTAGACCACCTCCTTTTTTGCCTATACGATTTTGGGTGATCGTTTGATAGCCTAGAGGAACGGCTTCATGCAGGACTGGAGCCATATCATCTCCCAACCATGATTCAGTTATGAATAGTATGTCTGGTTTTGCATCTGTGAGAAGGTCGTAGATGTGATGTTTGTTTTTAGAGAGGGATCGAGCATTTATTAGTAGACAGTTTAGAGAATGGCCTTTGGTGATAGTGAGACTTTGTTTTGTAGAAGAGTGATCAGTATTGTGTGGGTATGTGGCAGGTGTGTTTTTAGTGCTGTCATTAGCTGTATTAGGATAGCAATTGTGTAGCTGTTCTGTATCATGTTCCTCATCCAGCATGCTAAGAAGGCATTTTGATGGGTCTGCGTGTGTATGTGGTGGAGATGGTGTTTGAGAGTGAGTTGGTGTGCTGTGTTGTTTTCGTGGTGTAACATTGTTGTGCAGTAGACATGGGGAAGCAAAGTTGTGAAGTGTGGCACGTCGCTTATATTGTTTGCGTATGTTTATGGCGGAAGGTGTATGAGTCAGGGGTGGTGGTGCAGCATGTGGGTCATGTAGTAAGGTTCTAAATTGTCCAATGGATGAGAGGCGGTTAGAAGAGAGTTGCTGTGCTGCTGTATCTGTGTTAGGTGTGGTGGAAGAGAGAAAGCTTGGCATTGGAGTTTGTTCCTTTGTGTGGTTTGAAAGGTGGGTGTATGTTTGTATTTTGTGATGGTAAGTATTTTGAGGTGTTGCTGGTGTGTGTGATATGTTTTGTTTTTGAGGAGTAGTGAAAAGTGGTGCTGGTGTATTTGTTTCATGCAATGCATTTGGTTGTATAGTATTGTTTGTGAGAGGAGGTTGTAAGGTAGAGGGGGTGGTGATGTGTTTATGAGTAGAGTGTATGTTGTGTGTAGGAGGGAATGAAGTAGAGGTAAGAGTGTTTGTCTTAGACTGGTTTGTTGCAAGAGTTAAAAAGTGTGGTGGTGTGCAGTGTGTGTGTTGTTTGTTAGTGTTAGTATGGTAGTAGGGAGAGGAGGGTGTTGGTTGGACAAATGATGGAAGGATGAATATATGTTTGTTAGTGATAAAAGGTGGTCTGTTAGGTGTAATTAGAGCTGGGAGCGTGTGTCTGGATGGGATGTAGTTATATATGGTGTTGAATGGGGTTGTGTTAGAGATGAGTGGCTTGGTTAGTGGTATAGGATAGAGTTGTGTACTGTTTGTAGGTGATGGTGGGTATGTGTGGTAGTTGGGATAGAAGGGTGTATAGATGTGGTTTGGTTGGGTTTGTACTGCATACTGGTACATTGGTCCGTGCATAGGGTTGTGTGTGGTGTACATTTGGTTTGAATGTGTTACTATGTTTGTGGATGGTGTGGGGTGGCTCTTACTGAATGTGAACTTGGGCAGCATTTCTGGCCCTAATCCCGACCAGTCTCGAACAGGCTCAAACAGGTAATTGCCCTTGTCCTCTCCGCCCTTAGCCTCAACGCCCGGGCTGAGACGCCCTAAGCCTCAGCCTTTTATAGCCCTAGTAATCAGGTGACCCCTTCAGCCAATGGGAACCCTAGCCCTAACCCTATCCAGTCACAACACTAGCCCTAAAATCTAGAACCAATAGGAGACCAGGACCTTACAGCCAATCTCAGCCCTAGTCCAAACACCCAATAACTTTCAAAAACCCTGATCTCTACGTCCAATAGAGGCCCTAGCCCTACCAGTAGTCCCAACCCAAGTCCAAGCTACCCATGGCACAGGAAGCCCTAGTCCCTACTTCCAATAGAAAGCCTAACCCTACTCTTAGTCCCACACCTAGTCCAGCAACCAATCACACCAGAAGCCCTAATCGCTACTTCCAATTAAAGGCCTAACCCTAGCCCTAGTCCCACCCTACTCCCAACAACCAATAACACAGGAAGCCCTAGTCCCTACTTCCAATAGAAATACTAACCCTAGCCCTAGTCCCAACCCTACATTGATTGAATCACAGACCCAGGAACCAATCAGAACTCTCAAATACCCAACCAATGAGGACACTAACCCTAATCCAATAGAAACATCAGATACAACCACCAATCAGTGTACACATGTACCAACCACTAGCAGACTATATAAGGTCCCAGCGACCTCAGACAAGGTTTGCTGGCCAGGGAGTTGGGAGCTGCTTCTCTTGTTCAGAATCTCCTAGGAGACAGACAGGCTCAATCCACACTTTGGACTTCTCCACACTTTGGTTAAAGGGACTTCCATGAGTAGGCCCACTAAATCCGCATTGCTGTTAGTACCCACGGAAGAAACAGACTTCTGGTTGGAATAGGGACAACATCTCTGAGAGACTAAAGGCCTCCTTGATACTGGGGCAAAGAAAGGACTAACATGGCCAAGAACAAATTGAGGTTTATAAAAAATAACCATTACACTCTTCCTCTCTATGTGATCCCAGCCAGGATCATAAGCCAGTAATCTGTGGGCCAGTCTCCCTCATTGTTCTTTGTGGGCTCATTGATCCAATCCACCCTGCATGTCATAATAATCCCTGGTGCTTCACGCAAAGAGAAACCTTTGCATTTACCCAACCAGTTCAGAACCTTATTGGTAAGTTGTTTACCGGTCTCAGATTGACCATGTAGGATTTATAGGACACCTAGAAGTGCTACCAGATAAGGACATGCTGCCAGGTTTATAGTAACAAACTTAGGGAAAGATGCAGAACCCCTGCCAAGAGACAATGTACTTCTAAGCCCTCCTGCCTGGTCTCTATCAACCTGACCATTGCAAGTTATAAATGAAGGTGCCATAGAACAAGTGATGTCGGTGCTAAAAGCCACCCTCTGGCTGACCCTTTCAACCCCCAAGGTCTGAGGCTGTGGGGGAAAGGCTCATTGGGGAGTCCTTTTTCCAACCATCCTGCATTAGATGAAAGAGCATCTGACTCAGAATTACGTCCCACCTCAGAAACTAGACTTGTTCCGAACTTGGTGAAACATTCCTGGAGATAACAGCGTTATTATGTGGAGGGAGGACCTTGATCTGGATTTCAATAACTTTTCAATCTGTCCAGAATTGGAGATAGTTCCGCTTGGAGAATCGTTGAAAATCTTTTACAACAATCGCCCAAAAGAGACTTTGGAATAGATTGTAAGAGGTTGATGTCCAAGTTGAGCCTCCCTTGGCTAGACTCCTCTACACCGAAGACATTGCCCCCATATCCTTTAGTTTGCTTAGCAACCGGGGATCAAGAGCTAGTGGTATTTACTACTGTCAAGGACGGGCTTGAGTCTGATAAAGCTATATAAGTGGCTGGAAGGGGTGCCGTAGCAGAGGAGCTACTACTAGCCAACTCATTAGTGGGTGTGAAGCAAAGGCTAATAGATAGCCTTCTTTTGGTAAGGGCTATTTCATTGTGGATGACGCCCACTGCACCTCCTAGCATATGGTCAACTGAGGTACTTTTGGCAGGTGCTGGTGCAACAACCACTACAAAAACACCCGCAGCCTTGCAGTTGACCATGGTGGAAATGTGAGGTGACACTGGGACAAAGGCCGCCCCACCGTAACTAGCAAAACACCATGTGGGTGCTTTGCAGGCAGTTAAATCACACATTCATTCCTAATGATGTCACCTACGAATGTCTCCGGTACGGCTTCCTCTCTGGCTTGTCCACACTTCTGGGTTTCCAACGTGGTCCCTAGGCACCATCAGGAAGGAATGGGTAAGCATCCAGGTGGTGTAACACTGCGGAATCCCATTTGCTTGCAGAAGCCACGCTGTGTCCCATATGGTGATCTGGACCATGAAGAAGGAAATGTCACAAAAAAAAAGGGCAAGATGCAACGTGAGCTCTTTCAGGATTACCACACTGAGAATTCCACCAGCTCAGATGTTGGATTGGTACAGATGCCTTTATTGAGGTGGCAGCCAACAGAAACTTCTCCAGAGATCGAATCTTACGCTCAGCCTAAGTAGAGTCCTTCGAACTTGGTAACAGGGGCTACCACTCCATGTCCGTAGGGGGTGTCCTAGATGGAAGTTACACGAGGCACTGGAACTGCAAGGCCTCACCTGACTTACACTGCAGTCAGCGGAACTTTTAATACTAAAGCTCCGCCTCCTAAGAACCAGTTTACCACCTGAGTGCAGCAAAATTAGCCGCCCAGGAGGTGTGTCCGCCTCTGTCAACCCCACCCCTCACGTGGGGGAGGAGAGGTGAAGCCTACTCTTCAGTGCCCGCCATCTTGCAGATGGCAGGCTCTCCCCAATCAGGATTAGGGAGTGTGCTCACTCCCCCACGTGGGGTGAGCACACCAAGGGTGTAGCCACCCTAAGGTCAGTAGCCCATTGGCTACTGACCTCAAGACCCCTAAAACCCCCCCTAAATACAGTATTTAGGGGGCAGCCCTGAACCAAGAAGTCAAACAAGCAACGACCAAGAAGAAAAGAAGAAGAAGGACCGAACAGCCGTGCCGAAGCTAAGAAGAGGAAGACACCCACTGACTTGGCCCCAACCCTACCGGCCTGTCCCCACCTCCAACCTGCAGAAGCGAAACTATGGGTTGAACAATAATCTAAAAGTTAGAAATGAAGAAAACTACTGCATGACTTTAGAGAGGGAGGAGGAACTGGGAGACTGGGTTTGAAAATAATGTCAAAAAACAAAAGTACACAACAATAAGTCCTGCATCATGAGAGAGGTAAAATAAGAAGGGTTCTCAAATATGACATGTGGGGAGATATGGGGTGCTCGAGACAAGCACATGAAGGTAAATCAGGATTATAGGAGACATGTAATTTGTGTGTTGGGCAGCCTAAAACATATGCAGGGCAGCCAATCCATTTTTTTCTACCAACTGGAATGCTGCACAATGATCCTCAGGAGTTCCTGTTACCCAGCTAGCATTGCCCTCTAAATATTTATGATTGGCTCAGAGAATGGCATTTCTTGGACAAGGTGTAGGTTGCAACATAGTTATCTGCTTCATCATCTGCTGTTCTTCAGCTGGGTGGATAGTTCTGAATAGAGGAAAAGTGACAAGAGTGATGGCAGCAGGATGAGGTAAAGTTGTGGTGTTACTGTTCAACAACATCAGATGTTGCTGACAGGAGAGCCTCTTATCTACTTTCCTCTTGTTTGTTCGTCCGTACTCAACATTTGGATCCCTGCAATGGAGGACGTGCATGGCTTCCATTGAGCACAATTTAATCCTCTGACTTTTCTTATTCCTTGTCCCTCTCCTCCGTTGGTGATGTGGTGCCTGCCTTTCCTGCGGCTGAGTTCCTCTGATGATAAACAGGAACTTGTAGATCTATTTCTTCTTGGTTCCTGCAAGGTGTATGACAGAATTGAAGAAAGAGATATCAGTTCCAATTTGAAGAGCAAAATGTGATGCAACAAAAAATTACAATTTATTACAACATATGTAATATAAGATACAAATATTCAATATGTGCCTTACAATGGTGGCTGAAACAGATCCTCATATCCTATGAGTCATGAAATCTTGTCTGAATTTTTTATGTAATAGTTTATATCTATATTGTTTTTCTTTTTTTGTTTTTAGTATTGTTGATGATTTTTTAATTAATCAAACAATAAATTATTTGATTGACTGAGTCATGAAAACTTTTAGGTCCTAATTTAGAGCTTGGTAGATATGTACTCTATCTAAAAGTGACGGATAGCCTGTCTGCCTTGATGCAAGTACTTTAGGATATAATGCACTTGTAATAATGTGGATGGGTCATCTGTCAAGCTATGATAGAATATTTTTCAGCCGCACTCTGAATCAGGCCCTTAGATAGCATGTGCCCCTCTAAATATATACTTTCCTTCTACATCAACACGTGGGACCAATGACATGTAAGCAGGAGATGCTGATGTCTCAAGTGTGATGGCTTTACTTACATAGGCCTTGTATTAAAACCACTTTGAAGAACGTGCATGCCCATATGGTAGTCTATCACTGTGGAGGCCATGTCAGCAAACAACTGTGGTAACCTACATATACTGAAGTTTGTTTGCACACAGCAAATACATATGTATCTCATTTAGCAAGAACATGTCTCCATCACTTGAACAACTATGATAATCTGTGGCTTGTTCCATCATTCTCAGTGTTGCATGACCCAGGGACATACAGATACAGACTATTCTGAGGTTTGTGCAGACATTTGATATTTTGTATACCGTAATATCACATTTGTGCAAATACTTGTTGAAATTTGTGCAAGGGCATGTTGTGTTTACAACACATGCCATCTTCACTGCAACAACGCTGGTAGAACATTATCTAGCTGCTCCCTACACATAAACTTTGAATTTTAATATTAATAATACAGGGTAAGAAACAACATATAAGGGCTTGTGCATAAAATCACACATCATACACTCAGCACAAGAAGGGAAAGGTACTCACTACAATACTGTTGTTCTTGATGCTGTAGTTAGATATGGAGCTCTGGCCATGTCTTTTTCAGGACCCCCTACGTCAGTGGTATTAGCTGGGACAAAGTGTTTTTCCTCCAGTTGATGATCCTCTCACATATGTCCAGGGACATAAGACTAGACATATGTGGAAGGATCATCAACCGGACAGTTAGACAGTTGAGCCTCCCAGAACTCTTGGTGGCATCACCCAATGCAGTGGGCATTCTAGCAATGTTTTGCCATATTGATAGGGATACTTATAGGCTCAGTGTGTGTTCAGACCCTGTGTAACTAAGGGAACTCTAGAGGACGCCATCCTCCACAATCTCCCTTCTACACAAAGTTCCTCTTGGATAATATTAGCTGCTTAGCAATCTTCCCCTCGGTCATGTCTGGGGGAAGTTATGAATCTCATCTGCAGAAATTAGGTAGATGTCTTCTCTGTGGGCTAAAAAGCTCAGGAATTGCTAATTTTGCATTCTGCATCAATGACTTTCTGATACAGGCATTGCAACAATAATACGTTGCACGATGTGTAAAGTTACACAGTGTTCACTGACATAATATAGATGCACACAATATCAAAACACAAAAATATCAGAAAATAAATATTGTTAACAAAAATATCGCCACAAATATCAAGAACACAAATATCATTGTTAAAAATGTTGATTTTTACTTATATCAAAAACACAAATATCAGAGACCAAAATATTCTCACCTTTAAATAAACGTATAGTATGTCAAAAATATCGATTCACAAAATATTGACTACAATAATATCACCAAAATACACAAGATATAGTGAGGCTCATTGTTTTAACCTGTTTTAAGGCTCTTTTAAAGAAACCTTCTTTGCACTTAACTGCCTATCTCTGCACTGTTTGTATCAAAATGTGTGTTTGCACATTTTTTTAAGCTGCTATTTACGGCTCATTTAGAATGAGAAAAGTGGGTGAGGGGCTTGTCAGGAGATTACTTACTGCCTTGTTAGTCAGTAGCTGACTTTGCATCTTCAAAAGCTGGTGCTCGGAGCATTTTGGAGCTAAGTCCTCCCTGGCTGTGTTCAGAGCCAGTTTCCTTTCTTTAGCAGAAGAGGGGACGTCATCTTGGTTGGCGGTACAGCACTTTTTTACCCCCGAAAGACTACTTATTGAGGCCCGGTGCGTGGAGGTAATCACACAAGATACAGTGAGGCTCATTGTTTTAAGCTGTTTTAAAGCTCTTTTAAAGAAACCTTTCCTGCACTTACCTTCTTTTTATCTACACTGTTTGTATCAAAACGCGAGTTTGCAAAAAAAAATTAAGCTGCTATTTACGGCTCATTTAGAACGAGAAGAGTGAGTGGGGGGCTTGTAAGGAGATTACTTACTGCTTTGCTAGTCAGAAGCTGACTTTGCATCTTCAAAAGCTGGTGCTAGGGGCATTTTGGAGCTAAGTCCTCCCTGGCCATGTTCAGAGCCAGTTGCCTTCCATTAGCACAAGAGTGTGTGTCATTTTGGTTGGTGGCCCAGCTCTTTTTACCCCCAAAACACTACTTAATGAGGCCCTGTGTGCAGCAGCGCAGCAGACGAGCACCCCGGGCATGCCAAATGCACACTAAAGGCAAGCCCATCAGCACCAGTGAATGGTCAGTGGCCAGTAACTCTGCCTCTTTTGGCCCAGATCGAGTACATTACACCTCTGAGGCCCTGAAATGCTTAAAATCATGCAGAGTATAGACTATGTTCACTCCCTGGACCCTGATGCAAATTGCACTTGTCTGTTTGACTTTTGCTGACTGACTGAGGTATTGATGAGTCCAAAGCTGTAGGGAAAGCATATACAACTTTAATACAGCCTGTTACTGGCTGGCAAATGTTCCTTCTAAACTGTAGGTCACTCCCTAAACATAGCCCTGAGCTGTACACTCTATTGGAAGACAACCGTCCTGAAGTTCTATTCTTAACAGAGACATGGCTGAATGAGGATAGCTGTCCAGATATTGTAGCAGCTCTTCCACCTGGCTATGCAAATATGAAAAATGACCAGTCAGGCAGGAAAGGAGGTGGTGTAATCATCATTTTTAAAGATAAACTTGAGCGCAAGTCATCCCCTCTCAACATTGCAGACTGTGAAAATTTGCTTTTTTTCAATAAAACTTTCACAGACATTTACCTTTTATGGATTATTCCTATATCACCCACCAGGGCCCGCTACAAGGTTTGTACAGACTATGCTAGAAATCGCAGTGACACATAGCCTTCAGACAGCCAACTTTACGCTGCTGGGGTATCTGAATATCCACATAGATGATAAGTCATGTACACAGGTTAGTAATCTTAGACAAGATTTATTAGCAATACAGCTGGCGGAATCGGTTTTGCTTCCTACTCATTCAAAGGGCCATATCTTGGATCTGGTCTTTACAAACATCCCAACTAATGGTGAACGCCCTTCTACAAGTCACCTGGTCAGCTCACCTGTTGGTTCCGTTCTCTATTCAGTTCGGAAATGCCCAAAGCTAATAGAGCTCAAGTCAAATCTACCAGACAGTGGGCTAAACTAGATATTATAAACTCTGGAAAAGTCTGCTCCTGGGATAGAAGGTGATGTTTTCGCCATTTATGAGACCTTAAATAAATGGATTAATTCAACGTTAGATAAGCTAGTTCCTAGCAATGCTTGCAAACTCTCCCGAGCTAGAACCAATGCAAAATGGTTCTCGTCTGAGAAAACATTTGCTGAAGAAAGAATGCAAACAATATGAAAGGCAATGGAGACGCCAATATAATGAGGTTAATAAAGAAATTTATAAGAAAGTTCAAAAGAAGTATCAGTACTCGATCTGCAAAGCCAGATTAAAAGACATTGCCGATAGGATTAGTCAGTCCCCACATTCCTCAAAAGAAATATATGCCATTGTAAATTCCTTTTTAAAACCTAATATTACTGTAATCCAAGACCGCGCCCCCCCTTCCTCCAAGGAACAATGGGGCATATTATCAAGGGCTCTATCGCCGCTTTAGCTGGACTTTTTCCCGCTAAAGCGGCGATAATTCAAACGCCCTATTAGCAAGCTGTCGCTAACTGCTGTTAGCGACAGCTTCTAGGCGATAGCGACCGGGTTGGGTGCCGCTTTGCATGCCAGCGATATTTATCGCTAATGGCATGCAAAGTAGGCGTTCCCAACCGAAAAGCGACTGGAAACAGTCGCTAAGGTCGCTATCGCCTATTAGCGAGGCAGGGGAGGTGATTAGCGAACCAGCGCTAAACACGTTTAGCCCTGGTTTGTTAACGCCTGGTCCAGACCTGACTTAGCCATGTAATCCAATGGGAGGTGGATTACATGGCTAAATCCCCCTCGCCCTATCGCCAAGCTAACACTGGTCACAGTGTGAATATCGCTTGTTTTCAAGCGATATTCACACTGTCCTCCAGGGTTTCTATCGCTTTGGAGATAAGCGTTGCTGATAGCACGCTATCTCCGTGATAGAAACCTGCGATAGCCGGCGATAATTATCCTAGCGCTAACTGCGCTTAGCGATAATTATCGCCGGTTATTGCTAATAGGCCCCACTGTGAGCAGCTGGCCAATCATTTTTTACAAAAATTCAGGCTTATCTATAACTCCATATCAAGACCATCAGACCTCCCTATTATAGCCAACAGCAGAAGTAAAGTTGAAAATCCAATGGTGGAACTCTCAACTTTCCCAAAACTGAATAAAAACGATGTTTTGAGGGCAGCAAATACAGTGAAGTCGGGCTCACCATGGACCCATCCCCCATAGACATTCTGTTAAATGGGTATGAGGCTTTCATATCAGTTCTTAAGGTCATTCACAATCTATCTTTAGAGAATGGAAATGTTCCTGATACTTGGAAACACGCGATAATTCGCCTTTTGCTAAAGAAGCCTTTTTCCTGGATCCGGACAAGGCAGATAATTATAGACCCATTTCGTTACTTCCAGGAGTTTGTAAAACCCTGGAAAAATTGTTAAATGGTGTCCTTTCTGACTTCCTGGATTCTAACAACTTAGTGCAACAGACACAGACTGGTTTTCGATCTGGCTGCAGTACAGGGACAACCTTTGTACTGGCCATAGAGGACATTGAAAAGAGGCTGGACCAGGGAGGGTCAGCTGTGCTCATCCTTTTGGATTTGAGTGTAAGAGGTTAGAAGAGACTGGAATTACTGGCGTGGCGTTAAAATGGTGAACCTCGTTTTTAGCAAAAAGGTGCTTTCAAGTCAGTGAACGGTCCTTTTCATCACAGACCGACACATCGGCTTGAATGTGGAGTGCTGCAGGGCTCCTCCTTGAGCCCAACACTTTTTAATGTGTATGTCCGCCCGCTACCAGACATCATTTGTTTTTCAGGCTTTATGATGGTGTCATACTCAGACGACACTCAGATTGTTGTCTCCCTATCACTCAACTAGGACACAACCTCCCCGTTGAATGTCGGAGGCGGTGGCGGCTGGTGACATTTGAAAGTGGTGAGGCGTAAAACAATTATTGTACTGCACTGCGGCGAGCGAGCGTAGCAAGCAAGCCCGAACCACCTAAGGGGGGTTCGTGGGGGTTCTCGCTCCGAGAAAATTTCGAACAAAGTGGGCAAGTGGTGCATTTTCAAGCAAATTTGAGAAAGCAGGAAGGTTAATAAAGCAATTGTGAATCTGTTCCAACAAAAACAATGACTGGCAAAACTGTCAGTCTAATCAGATGCATATTAGACGCCGGCCTACCACGTGCTCTATCCTTCTGTGGCACTGTGTGCTATTCTTTGACAAGTCTAATGTGCCCCCGTTACTAATTGACAGGAGAGGATCCCGGCGCTTCCCTCCGACACAAAAGAGTAAACTTTATGGCTAAGTTGTTTGTTTCTGCTGGGGGTAGCCCCAGATTCATGTCTCATGCCTCCCACCGACAAGGCTGTCCGTCGGCTGATAGCAAGATTGCATGCTGCCAAGCAGGCTTTAAACTCTGCTTCACATAATCTTTCACACTAGCTCTGATAAAGCACAGGGAGTAGGGCGCACACCATAACCACTCTTACTGCAGCAGGACTAAAGCCTGTCACAATGGGACTGCACTAAATGGACTAAATGCTTGTATGAGGGGGGAAACTAAAAAGAGCAGATTTACTAAGCAAAGCTAAACGTGCTGCGGGGGGGATACATTAAATCTGGTGGGCACAGTTACCATAGCAGGCAAGGCAGATATAAACAGGGGCGCATTTATTAAATAATGATACATGAACATAGTAAATGCACCAGGCAATACACACATTATCACAGTAAGATAAAAGACCCCCCAGCCCCAGTCGAGGCCCTCCCCTCGCATTGCCTGGGAGTGAAATATGAAAAGCACGGCCCTGTAAGATAAGTGCTGCCGAAATGCCATCTCTGAGAAGTGCCTGGGAAGGGCAGGGCCGGAATGGGATGGTACGAAAAGCAGGCCTGGCAAAAATGTTCAAAAAGCGGCCCTTATCGGGTCCCTTTCTCTCCCCTCTTCCAAACCATTAATTTGCTGTCTCTCTCCTCTCTTTCTTCTCCCTCACTCCCCCCTTTGCCCTCTCTCTCCTGAAGCCCCAGCTGAGTCTGGTGCAATTAACCTGGGGGCGAGATGGAGGAGGGGAAAGGGTGGCCCTGTGCCTAAAAATGAAAAAGTGTGAAAAGTAGTCTGGCTGTGCTGTAAAACGTTCTCATGCCCTTGAAATATGTGCAAAAAACTAACAAAAATTAACAACAGAGCCAACCGCAGCCCTAGAGCCTAGCTTTAAAAATCGGCCGTCGATGGCTCCAGCTCCGTACCCCAAGGGAAAGGCCCGGTGGACTAATGAGCTGTCTGGGTCTGTGCGTTGGGGTAGTTAATTAAATAGCAACGGAGTTCGATATTGTAAAGCGATGTCTGCTGTGACATAGAAAACTCTCGAGGTAGAAAGAAAAAAATACAACTTCTGATGAAAACAAACATTTTCCCAAGCATCCGGGTACACAGGTTTCCGGTTGTTCTTAAAAATACACACATTGCCCCCCCTCACGTTGGGTGGTAAAATCCAGTCATAATTAACCCTGGGCAAAGCACTACGCTACGCTCGCGTAGTTTGCGAAGTTTGCGCTACTTCGCACTACGCGAATTGCACGTAGCACAGTGCAAACACGCGTAGCATAGCGTAGCGTAGTGCAGCGGTCATTTTTGCTTGCTCGCGGTCCTCAACGTCAAGTTGGCGACCGCGAGCAAGCAAAATGACATCCCAGCGAGACTTTTTCCTCGTTCGCGATCAGCAACATCAAGTTGCCGATCGCGAGCGTGGAAAATAAACCTCCCGGCGAGATTCTTAACGCGGGAGGTCAGGTTTCTCATTGCGAGTGGTCGCGTATGCTCGGGACCACTCGCGATGAGAAACTACCAGTCCGCGTTGAGAAAGCTTGCGCTCGAGTAAAAATCTACTCAAGCGGCAGTAAAAGACAGATCGCACTGTTCAAGATGCCGTTTTCAATGATTGCACAGTGCGGACAAGCATCCGGCACTGTGCAATCATCGCGAACAGCGCACTACGCAGTTCGCGTAGTGCTACGCGTAGCTTGCGTAGTGCGAAGTGTACTTCGCGTAGCTTCGCGTAGCGCTACTTCGCGAACTACGCCCAGGGTTAGTCATAATTAGAGTGCAGAGGGCCCCTCAGGCTCCTCGGCCCCAGTGCCACCGCACCTGCTGCACCATTGAGAGCTATGCCCCTGGTTTCACGCACAATTCCACAGTATGCAGTAGGCAGTTGCTGCAGCTTCAGGTTGCAACTGGCTGCTAATGAATGAGCTGCCAGAGACGGGGGAGGGCAAGGGAAAGCCAGAAAGTGTACCTTTTAATAATTAATCTGGGCAGAGGTGCGGTCTTGAAGCCAGGGTACACAGGATCTGGAGTCTGAGCCGAGGGGGGAGTTCACCGGGCGTCTCTGAGCCTGGCAGCAATTATCGTGGGGTCAAAGGGCAGTGTCCTGTTTAAAGCAAACATTATAAACAGAACAGCAGAGAATGTGTGCTTCATTAAAAACGTGGAGAGGACTCAGGGAAGTTCAGGGAGGCATTTAAAGAGTGAAAAACCAGTATAAGAGAAACTAAGTGTAGTAATAGGGGTAGGATGACGAAAAAAAGCCTGCAGATGAGGTGATAACTGCCAACAGAGTGGGGTGTAACTGTAAATGGGTTGTGGGTGACACTCGGAGATGGAGGTCCCTTTATACTGCAGGACTTCTAAGTCTAAAGAAATGGTTTGATTTCAGAAAATCTCAGACTTTGTGCTGTGCAGCGATTGTGCATTGCGAAATTATCCTCTAGTGTGCAGCCATTACCTGTGTATGTGTGCAAGTATTACACAGACATGTGTGCAAATATAGCCATGGTCAGATATTACCCGTGTGTGTGTGTAAACGCTACCAATTCCAGAAATCATACCGTACAGCAAGCACACTTGCAAGTATGACCAAGTTACGCAGATGGGGTTGTGCAAAATATTACCAGAATCGAATATAATGTTATTAGCCACATATGTGTAAGTGAAGCATGTACAGAGAACTTTCTTCCCTCCATAACCGCTCTTTCCCCTGTTTGCTGTCTGTTTTCAAAGTTGCCCTACATACAAACTTCAGGGTCTCTCACCTGTGACGGCGACGATGGCTGAGAGGTGCCAAAGGCAGCAGAGAGCCAGCAGCAGGGGCCGAGGCGCGTGCATGGTAGTGCCGGGGAGGTAATGTCTCCACAATCCTTGAGCTCCGGATGCAATGTTTCCTCGGTGTCGCGGAAAGAGGCTGGGACAGGTGCAGTCGCGCAGGCAAGACGGGCGGGGGTGAGGGGAGGGGGATTGGTAGCGCGGGGCGGAAGCGGGACGATATTAAAATAAAAAACTTACCTTCCTCCGGATCACGCGCCACCGCCTCAGCTCCTGGCCATGTTTTGCCTAGGCAGCCTCCCTCCCCTAAGCCAAACACAACTCTGCAATGGCAGCATTGTGATTGGTGCGGTGCAGCGGACAGCGACCCAGCCGGGCGCCTGTACAGAGGCCATTTTCTCCATGTAGGCTGCATGTAGCCTACATAGAGAAAATGTAGAGTGCGCATGACTGGCCCTGGGGCCGAACAAACAGTCAAGGCAAGCCACTCCCCCCATGCCCTCGAGCAGGACCGCCCATCCGCCCGCCCCCAACCAGGCACTTCTGCTTTCTCGCAGTACGAGAAGCAGAAACATAAAATGGTAGTTTTGCCATTTTATGTTTCTGCTTCTCGCACTGCAAGAAAACAGTGTGGCGACGCCCCCACGCCCCAATGGAGGAGCCGCCACTGGTCGGAGGACAGTGGTCCAGGGTCTGGTACTTTCCCGCCTTGATTACAGCAATTCTCTCTATTTAGGTAGCCCCTCACATGTTATCAGGAAGTTACAAGCTATCCAGAATGCTGCGGCGAAAGCTCTTCTGGGGTTGCTTAGAATGCACTCAGAATGCCTGGCCCTTGTTCATCTTCATTGGCTGCCTATAAGCAAAAGAGTAGAATTCAAGGCCTTATGTAATGCCCACAAAATCAAACATTCGACTGGCCCTCATCCACTTCAGCATTTTGTTACTCCATACAATGCCCTTAGAGAACTTAGGTGCTGATTAGGATGGTGGATGGACTTTCGTCTGCCTGTCACCCTATCGGAAACTGGACCACCCAACAGGCTGTTCGGTGGTCCCAACATAGGCATTACAATGCGACCGCAATGCCTATACTTTGTATTGCAGGAGGTGCTGCTGGCTGCAGCACACGCCACAAGACAAAACGGGGTCACTGCACATATCCCTGCACTACGTATCCCTGCATATCCCTGCACTATGTGGTAGGCACCTTGTGGTGCCTGCCACATGGTGCAGGGATGTTTAGCGGCACCATAAGGTGCCTCCCAGGGCCCTTGTCCGAGGACCAGGGGGAAGGGGGCCCGGCTACGGCCCCAAAAGCCCCTTTCCGCCTGCCTTTTCATGGTGGGTTTTCCGCCATTAAAAGGCGGGCGGAAAGGGACATCATAATCCCTACAGCGGTGCCTGGTAGGCACCATCACCGTTGTAGGGATATGATTCCCCTCCGACGCACCGGCGGGCTCAAGGAGCACATCGGATGCGTGGCAGTCGTTCTTTTTGACCGCCAACAAACAGTCCACCATCCAAATGTGGAGGGTGGGAATCTTGCTTAGGATGGCGGTGAGACCGCTACCGACGGGTTTTCGGTGGCAGTCTCTCCGCCATCCTAATCAGGCCCTTAAAGCGCATAATCTGTTCTTCTTGCCGTCCCCAGAATCAAGAGAGCAAGACCAGGGGGTCGCTCATTTGCCTACCTGGTGTCTAAGCTCTGGAACTGTCTTCCTGTTCATCTCAGATCAAATAATAATCTGCTGAGCTTTAGGAAGCAATTGAAAACACACCTCTTCAGTTAAAGCAGCACATTCTTCACATCTCCTGTTTAGTGCCGGGAAGCCCGTGTGTATGTAGTTGTTTATCTATGAAAACACTATAACAATAACAAAATAATTATATAATAATTAATAAATACCCCAAAAAAACTTTGACATAAAACAATTATTTAAAATAAACATAAAACCTTGTATATACATGCTTGAATTAAAAATAAATATGTTACATCACCAAAATATTTATAATTGACCCCAATAAAATATGTAACTAAATTCATAACAATATATCTCAAAACAATATTTGTATTAACTACAACATTCATACAATAATCTAAATAATAATAAATAAATATATATAACAATTATATTAAAAACTATCAAACAATGTACCAAACTTTATAAATAAACCCTAAATTAGCGTTTATCATAAAAGAACACAACTGATAACAAAATTCTAACCAAAACTACACTAAGCAATAAAATTAAACCATTACCTTAACTAATAAATCAAATCCACAGTATATAAGATACACTAATTTTATCTAAACTAAATACATCAAAAGCGACAAATACTGCAAGACAAGGAGACTCTGCCAGGTTCTCAAACCAGACCCTTAAAGAACAATTATACACATCTTGACTAATACCTATCCAAGTTAGTAAAACATATATTTAAACTAAAACTAGCATGTAAATAAAATTAAAAATAGAAAATATTTAACAAAACACTTTACAACTTTTATCTCTTTATATGTACTTCCTAAAAGAAAACACTACAACTTTGAAAAGTGATAACCTACTGAAAACCAGCAAACAAATATAACAAAGTAAGTATGCATAAATTATTAAAAAATATAGACTCACCCCCAAAACGGGTAAAAATAAACCTAACTACCTCAACCCCTACAAACTACCAACAAATAAACATTCAAATTTAAACTAATGCTTTTCTTTCTTTCAACAGGAAAGAAAGCATCTGCTCCACATTGCAATACACTAAATGGAAAAACTGAAAAATAATGTGTAAGATCTAAAAAGAACATACATGTAAGTATAAATAATAGAAGTAGAGATGCATGATTTTATATGTGAACAACAAACATATTAACTTAACTTTTTTTTATTTTGACACTACTTTCAGGCACAATGGCAGAGCGAGTTAAATATATAGCATCGAAGAAAGGAAATCAGGTACTATGTCACATGGGCTACACCTACAACCAAGAAAGAAAATTGACAGAAAATGTCAATTGAAAATTTACCAAATATTATTCTAACTCATGCTATGGGTGAGCTACTACAAAAGATTATGTTGCAATTAATCTATGGGAACATAACCACCCTCAAATGTGACAGAAATAGAAGCAATGGAGGTAATGCAGGATATAAGCGGAAGCAGGCAAGCGCTAGCTCCCGGGAATCTACAACCAAATTCCTAAAAGATAAACTCCCTAAAATCCCCGAACACTATACAGGCTAACTACCACTTATACTCACTTTAAAATGTTTAATTGTAGGAACTAAAAAACCAACAGCAATACTCCTCCTGCCCCTAGAAGATACCAAGACATAGAAATACCTGAACATTTAAAAATGACACATAATGAGGAACCTTCCCTGTTATATAACAATCTAAACAATGATAAACAAATCCTAAACTTTTCTACAGCAGGCAACTTAGTAACACTAAGCCATTGTCAAGCTGGATGTCAAGCAAAATGTGCCGCAATGCATTCACTCAGATATACACCATACATGGAGAATATCAAAACAAAAATAGCCCTTTTATATATGCCCTACTTCCAAATAAACAAAGCAGCATGTACTACGAACTATAAACCACATCAGAGATAAAACAAATACCTACTACCCACAAAAAATAATCATATACTTTTAATAAGCCATAATTCAAAACATTTTATAAACTGTACCACCACACAAGGTTGTTGCTACTACTTTAATCAAAGCATATGGAGACACCTCCAACAATATGCACTAAGTGTAGAATATGCTACAAATAGCCAATTTGCTTTGAAATTTAAACAAGTTATAGCACTAGCCTATGTCCCTGTCACAGAGGTAGCTAACCACTAAAATGCTACTACGATCCCTCTAAGCAAAGTGTCTAGGAGCCATAAAGAACCCAAAAAAGTGTTTAAAAAAAGAAACGTTCCTTGAAATATGAAAAAGGGTATAAAAGTTACAAATATTAATTTAATATGAACCAAAAGTGATTTCTTTAAAAAAAAAGGTCACTCAAAATGCCTATAGGACATGTTTGTAGATATAAACCTGTAAAGGGAACAAGAAAACCCACCCACAAAACACATTATATTCCCAAAAATACATATACATCACACTTAATCATCATTAAAAAAACGCAATATAACATAACATACATTACCTCTACGTTCCTCGTCCTCGACCCAGTCATCATATATGAGGTATATTCCACTGACAGGAAACAAAACAGGAAATCCTTGATGGCTCCACCTACCCTCCTAGAAGGGGCTATAACATTATAGCTAGCACAAAGCACTTCCTGTTTCGTTTCCTGTCGGTGGACATGACAGGGCCACTGAGGTAATTGCCGGGCTCTTACCTTCTTTATGTTGTCTCCTGGTTTCTCCTTTTGCTGGGTTCTGGGAGTGCCTTGAGACCGTCATGGGAGTGGCTGGAGTCGGGACGTGGTTGGTGGCCTCCTGGACTCGGTGAGTTGCTGCCGGGTGCCTCTCTTGCTGAGCTTGGTCGGGGCCTGGTCGCATTCACTTTCTCCTTTTAGCTGCTTTCTGGTAATTGGAACGCATTGCTGGAGTGTCCTACTTCATTTCAGTGGCCGCACCCTGTGGTGAGCGGTTTGCTTGTTCTGCCGGCACCTCCTGCAGTGGTTTCTTTGGTCTGTGGGGGTGCCGACGTGTTCGTGAGTAGCTCGCAGGGCCGGACCGGCTTCGATAGCTGGTTGCTGAACCCGTGCATTTATGCTACAGCCTCCTGGTGGAAGTGGAGGCTGTTCTGCTGTTTCTGTCTGGGCTCGCCTCTGTGTTTTGTGTGTCTGGAGCCCCTCCCCGTGTGGTATGGCCCACATCGGCCTGATTGTCAGACTCTTTCCTTGTTTGGCCGCGGCATGGCATTAGGTGGCCATGCCTCTGTATTCCTTTCATGCTGCGTGGCGGCTGACAGTGAGTTTTTGTTTCTCCCTGGCACTGTGCTGGGGCTGGTTAAAAGCGGTACTTTCTGCTTGTTGGGGGAAAATGTATTTAAGGAGTTTACTTTCTTGTTTGTTCTGTCATTTACCTCTGGTTCCATATGGGGAAGCACAGCCAGAAATGCAGACATTGATCTCCTGATTCTTCACCCACTTCCTCATGGGGAAGTGGGGATTCAGCGCCTTCTTTGAAGAAATGTAAAGGGGGTGATGATGCACGGCTGAAGAAACTGATTTTGGAGATTTTGTCTACTATGAAGTCTTCTAAAAAGGTGGCTGGTGTTCGCTCTGGAGGAGGGCATGACCTTTACTCAGATATTTCCAGCTGGGAGTCTTTAGATGGTTCTTCCTTGGGTTCTGTGGACCTGAAGGGGAAATATATTTATAAGGCTATGTTACCTGACATTCTTTCCCATGTGAGTGATAACATGGGTTTCCCTGATTAGGAGGTTGCTAGCACATCCAGGGGCATGGTTTTGCCCCAGTTTCAGAAGCAGTCTACTAAGGCCTTGCCCATCCTTTCGTGATGGACGTTCTTTTGAAGTGGAAGGATCCCGAGCACATTATGAGGCCTTGCTTCATGTCTAAACTGTACCCCTTGAGTGACATAGAGGGTACTATTCTAGAGTCAGTTCATGTTGATTCTATTGTGGCTAGTCTGGTGGGGCGTCCATCCATGGTAGATAATGTACTGAGGGATGGTGCGGATAAAAAGATTGACTCAACTTTGAAGAAGGCTTATGTAGGGTCCCATCTCGCCATCTGTTCTGGGGTGTATGGTGCATATGTGGCACAGTCGTTGTTATCTGACTTCAAGTCCTTGTTCTCCACTACGCAGGATGGTGGACATTGCCCTGAATTGTTGGAATCCATGGAAAGTCAGGCTGAGTTCCTTTCGTACATTGCGTTTGACTCTGTTCGTGCTTCTGCTCTGTCCTGTGGTGTGCCCATTGCTGCCTGACGTAATTTACTGCTGAAGGGTTGGAACACGGATGCTGCTCAGTGGTCCATGGCTTTACGATTGCCGTTTACTGGTCCTCATCTTTTTGGTAAAGACCTTGAGAAGTTGCACAGGGTGTTCAAGGAACGGAAGCATTCCTCTTCTTTTTGTTGTCAGCAGCGGCATAAGGAGGCATTCTTTTCCTCGGCTAAGTCTTTTTGACAGCATTCTCATCAGCAGAGGAGTTCCTTCAGGAACCAGAAGGGCCCTGGGAGGGGTTTCCAGGGGAGGTTTCAGAAGAAGCCTCCTCCTGATGCAGGTCCTGGGAATCAGCATTCCTGACTATGCCGCATTCCAAAGCGGTCTTGCCGAAGTTCTACAAGAGGTTGGTGGGAGGCTACATCATTTCCTGGCATCGTGGCATCTCAAGACGATTGAACAGAGGGTACTGGATGTCCTGGACCGGGGTTACCAGATCGAGTTTCTGCACCTCCCTGCGTCAGGTAGGGCGCAGACTCCGATTCGGAAGGAGGTGTCACGGCAGTGGGCCCTGTTGGACGGGGTTCAGCCGCTGTTTTGGAAGTTTCCTGTTCCTTGGTCGGAGTGGGGTCAGGGCACTTATTCGGTCGTCTTTCTGGTGCCGAAGGTCACAGGAGGCTTCCGGATTGTGATCAATCTCCGGCCCCTAAACAGGTTTGTCCGGAAGATACCCTTCAAGATGCAGACCCTGCAGTGTGTGATACTGTTGATTCAGGCCGGCTGGGTGATGTCTACCTTGGATCTCCAGGATTCATATCTGCATGTGCCTGTGGCTTTGGGGTTCCAGAGGTTTCTGAGGTTTTACCTGGAGGGTAGTCATTGGCAGTTTTGTGTCCTCCATTTTGGCCTGCGTTCCTTACCTCCTCTTTACCAAGGTGGTGGCTCCCCTTGTGACTCACCTTCATCTCCTGGGGGTGTCTGTGTTTCCCTACCAGGACAACTGGCTTCTGCAGGCCCCTTCTGCCCTGGTGCTGTCTCAGCATCTGGATTTGACCATTTGTACGCTAGAGGGCCACAGCTTTCTCCTGAATTTTCCAAAATGCCATCTTCGTCCTCCCACCATGTTCCATTGACCTGCCACCCTCCTATCTACTCTGAGTGTTCTGTTGAACTGCCACTGCCCATCCCACCTGCCTAGCATGGTCAGATGGCTGCCGCCTGTCCCTGCCACCTCCACCCTGCCTATCCAAGTTCCATGCCCCTATCCCCTCCCACCTGGCTCCATGGTCCATTTTACTGCCACTCCCTCTGCCCTCCATGCTCTGTTGTGCTGAAACTGCTCCTCCTGTCTACCCTGCATGGTCTGTTGTGAAGTCCCTTCCCCTGCCCTCTTTTGTCTGTGTCCAGCCCGTACCCCTCCCTTCTTTCCTCCATGGTCGTTTGTGCATGTCCATGCCCCCTCCCTCTTGCCCACCATGGCCGTTGTGCTGCCATTAACCTTCCTGCTTACCATGCATGGTCTTATGTGCTGCCACACATCCTCCCACCCACCCTGCATGGTCAGCTTGCTACCCCTGACCTCCTCCTACCTTCCCTATGCTATTATAGTCTCACTGCTGCCCTCAAGGGTGTGCTGTGCTTCCAGTGCCCATCCCACCTGCCCTCCATGGTCAGCTTGCTGCTCTTGTCCTGCCCCCTTGCTCCCTGCCCTCTGTTTTCCCCTATCTGCTCCCTCCAGCCTTGTTTGGTCAGCTGTCGTTTCCCTGCCCCCTCCCTCCTGCCCTTTATGGTCTGTTATACTGCAACTGTCCCTCCTCTCTGCCCGCTTTGGTCAGCTTGCTGTCCTTGCCTCTTTTCCCTCTGCTCTATGTTGTCCATGGCCCTGTTCCCTCCCTATTGCTTTCCATGGTCCGTTTGCTGCACTGCCTTCCCGCTTGCCCTGTGTGTATTATGCTGCTGCAACCCCTGACGCTTGCCCTGTAGGGTCATTTTGGTGCCCCTGCCCATCTCCCTCCTGCCCTCTCTTATCCGGGTCTGTGTCCCTACCCCATTTCTCCTGCCCTCCATGATGCAATGCTTGCCAACATTTTAAACTTGGTAAGAGGGAAATTTTGAAAACAAAACTGGGGAATTGATTTTCCCCATTGGCTTACATTTAAAAAGAGGAGCTTTTAGGCAGGAGACAAATAAAATAAAAGCCTTTTCGGCTTAAAAACATCGGAAGCTTCCTGCCTGAATCGGGTCTGTTGGCATGTATGGGTGTACTGCCACTGCCTCTTTCTTCCGCTCTCAATGGTCTTTTATATTGCCACAGCCTCTCTTGCCTGTACTGCATGGTTGGTTTGTTGCCCCTGCCCCCCTATTCCCTGCTCTACATGGTCCGTTGCGCTGCCACTGCCCCACCCACCTGCACAGCGTGATCAACTTGTTGCCTCTGCACACTCCTCCATGAGAGGGTCTTATTCCCAAAGAAATTACGGTTAGTGCTCTAAACAACTAAAATGAGGACATATTTTCTGAGCTCTCAAATAGCAACAAAGCACTTTTAAATATTTTGCTATCTTTATGTTTCTTTTATCCAGTTGATCACTTGATTATATGTTACACTTAAGGGAAAGGATGTGGCGTTACAGCCAGAGCTGCAGACTTTGCAACTGGGGAACCAGGTTCAAGTTTTGGTGTCAGCTCGACATCCTGTGATTCTGGGCAAATCACTTACTCTCCCCATGCCTAAAACCAAAATGAATGTGTCCTTGCGTAATGCAACTGATACTCATGTAAAGCACTCTATAACTTTGGGTCCAGTCTGTGCTATATAAAACTACAAAAAAGCAAAATAATTAAGTGTTTTGCACACTTGTATCATTGGGCCACTCGTGGGCTACATTTGGGTGATATTTGTGTTACATTTGGACTCTTTTTTCTCCGGTAGCCATTGTGGGAGACTTATTTGTTATGAAGCTCCATAATTTCATCATTTACTGCAGTATCCTTAGTAGAAAATGCTTTCAGTTTTCTACTTTGATTCCATCAAGATGGCGTTCATATGTGCCACACCTTTGGCATAAATTCTGAATGTTAGCACTCTAGATCCTCATTAGACCACTGTAGTAAAACTGCTGATCAACAGGGAGTTAACTGGCAGTCTGCTGCTGGTGTTGAAAGTGCATGTTGCAGTCTGCATGTGTTTATAGTGCATGTTTCAGTCTGTGTGTTTCAGCCTGCATGCCAGAATGTTTTAATGAAATAGGAGAGGAAGATATTTGAGAACTCACTTAAAATGTGTCCTAATTTTTCTTTCTAACGGCACTAACTATAATTTCTATGACAAACTTAACCCCCTCATTAGGTTCCTTTCTAAATTAAATGTTTTAGCTTTTACCAGTTTGATTCAATCAACTTGGCTTCAGGTGTGCCATACTTTTGTTATAAGTAAAACCATTAGCGCTCTAGTTGTTCTTTAGAACACTCTGGGAGGGTGCAGTAGAACAAAAGGGAATCAA
Source organism: Calotriton arnoldi (assembly GCA_963921515.1). Taxonomy (NCBI): domain Eukaryota; kingdom Metazoa; phylum Chordata; class Amphibia; order Caudata; family Salamandridae; genus Calotriton; species Calotriton arnoldi. The sequence continues at coordinate 284,774 of CAWUFW010005477.1, read as the reverse complement.
CTGTCAGACTTCATTCTAATATGGCTGAGAAAGATAGTGTGAATTTACAGAAAATATGCTCTCATTTTAGCTTCTGGAACACCTTTCATGACCTCTATGGGGAAATCATGAGAAACAGTTTTCTTTCAAACATGATTCTTGAAATCCCAGCAAAAGGCTTTTCCGCAGGGTAAAATCATCTTAGAACATGGTACAATTCCTAAAATGAGTATGGTACCATCAACAAATGAATTATATTGTAACAAAAATGTTTGTGACCCTCAAAGCCTGCCATTCACTACAATGCATTTCAATAGGGTGCTATCATGTAAAGTGGTCCCAAAATGGCTGTCAACATTTCCTGGTTGAAGTGTTGGCAGCCAATCAAATTTCAGTAGGATTTTCGACTCCCAGATATCTATATTTTTAAACCTAAATATCTCTGAACCTACTGAACGGATTTACACCAAATCACAAAAGCACGCTTTCTGAAACAACCTCTAGCTTTCTGTCAAATTTGGTGTAATTCCGTTCAGCAGTTTGAGCTGTAGTCATGTTCAGAAAATGAAAAATCATCATAGACATAAAATGGGGAAAACACGTTTTGGGACCCCCCTTTTTTCTTGGTCCCCACTTGACAAATCACCCCAAAACGTTCAACACAGCAGCTGAGCTGAACCAAAAAAGGGAAGTTTGGTGAAAATTTCATGAAGATTCATCAAGCGACAAATCAAAACACACTTTCCTATGGAAACTTTGGTCCTAACTATAACCAGTAAGTAATATATATACACGAAACGCGTCATGGTGGCACAGCGCAAAAGAAATTCAAAATAAATAATTGCACAAAAGAGGAGGAGTCTGTTCCTTTTTTCCGATTCGTAAAGCAGTGAATCGTCAAGGAAAAGGGTTACCTGCAATATATATATATATATTTGCAGGGGCACAAGAGGGTACTCCAGCACATTAGGGCGATCAAAAACAGAGACCAATCGTACCCTGTGGCTCACCATTTCAGTGAAGTACTCGATGGCGATCCCAAAGATCTAAAGTACTTCCTGATAGATTCCATCCCACCCAACAAAAGAGGCTGCGACAGGGAAAAAGCCCTTAGACAACTGGAAATGCGTTACATTTTAAATCTTGACACTAAGCATCCTGAAGGTCTCAACGCAACGGAGGAATTATAAACATGTCTGTAGGGCTGTATAGAAAAGAATCTGAGCAATCGAAGACATTAAATCTAAATTAATTGTATATCATCATGAATCAGAATATTAGAAAACATAGGTGTTTTAATCAAAGCCGCCATTAAATTCCCACTTTTTCAAAATATACACGGGTAGGAGAGGTTTTAACACATTTTTTATGTATTTATATAGATAGCACCAAACACTTTACATTTGCATTTTGCACTGGCACAGGTCACTTTCAGTCGTAAGATTTACTAGTTCGATATTTACATCATAAGTACTGTCTAAGCTTGAACTAACAATTTCGTTTATTGCTACAAATCATGGTTAATGATATCATGATCAACTGGAGGTATTCAAACCCGGACGTTGTCAACTGATAGCGATAAAGTGTAATGTCTATTTTTATTGTTATAAATTAGATTTTACCTGCTGTTTTATCTTATTCAGTACTGTATCGATTTTATGGTTTCACATTACTCCAGCTAGCGGTTTTAAACTTTTAAAACATTGGGTATTTATACCGATATTGTTTTAAGTACACTTATTCAAAAACCTACAGCTAAATGTTAGAGTAACCATAAAGACTGTTATTTATTTCTATGTTAAGCTTTACCACTTGAATGCACTTGTCACTTTAAAAATACAAAAAACGTTTTAAAAAAATGGTTTAAAAGGTACTTCCCTTCCGTGATGCGCGTCATGTGATCAAGACCCTTGTAGGGTCGAAACGCGTCATGGCTGCCGGGGTTTTTATGAGCTGAAATAAAATCTGAGATCTGCAACGATTTTGTGGTCCGTGCTCCATTTACTGGGTGAAACCGGCGAGGCACAGGTGGAGTGCAATCAATATATATAGGCAGGGATCTGCCGAAACGCGTCATGGCTGAACAACTCTGGTGTAGTAAATAAAATATTTGCACCGAATTTGGGTCCGCTCTCGTTTCTAGTACCTTGAGGAGTCGTGGAGAACGAGGTATCAGCATATATATATACATGATGCATTATGGGACGGGTAGTTCTGTTGAGGTTCAAGCACGCGCTGGGAAGCTGACTTATCAAGTAATGTTCACACACTGTGTGTTTAGTTGCATTCCCGGGGAAGCGGCTGCCTCATTCCCTATCCAGATGCCTTTCATTCAAACCTGTTATTTTCGGAGATCTCAGAGACTGGGTTGACAGTGAACTTCGCTCTCAAAATGCAGGTCAGAGGCTAATTGCTGACGGAGCGGTTTCCAGCGTTCACACATGGTTCACATCAGAGGTTTTACCAAGTGACTTTGGAGGGGACATTTATCGGCACGATTCTTTTAAATGTATGCATATTTTGCAGTTCATGTTTTAAGGTATCATGAAATGAGGGTTTTGGCGGCGCAACGCATATACTATTAATTCACTACCATGGCAGAGGGCTTGTTTAATTTATTTTGTGTAACAGATAGGCAATTCAAACAGTGATTATTGTGCACTATGCTATGAATTATGGAATGCTTCTAGGTGTCACACGGTTGACACTATGCACAGGAATTTAGCATATGTTTTACATGGTTTTTTCACTGTGACTTTGTGCCTCTGATAGTATGCTCTTTATGTTTATGCCTTGGGTGGGATGGGCTATTTGGGCTATATAGATTGCTGTTGCAATGGCGCCAATTAGATTGATAAGGTTTCGAGCAAGCCGAAACGCGTCTCTCTTTTAATTTTTCGGGATTGAGGCTGATCTGATTAAATAAAACAGATGCTGTATCTTACCTGCCTGGAGTCCGTGTCTCCTTCCATGGTTCACTCTGTGGGAGTTGGTTATTTGTGCTCATATATATATATATATATACATATAGATATAGATATATATATATATATATATAAGAAATATTTTGGTTAAAAAAAGTATACTGAATTTTAGAAAAGATATTCTCAGCAACAGAACTTATTCAAATATTAATAATATACAAATCTGATTGATTTTTTGTAAACAGATTTTTAATCACTGAACCAATAACATAAATTTACAACAAAATGCAAATGTATACATCAGAATTAATACATATTTATATTATTTTCATATTATAACTAAACAACATTTTGAAACCATTTACAAAAAATGTGAATATAAAAATAGAAAGCGTCCTAAAATGTTTTGACATTTTCATTATAATTTTCACCATAACAACATGTTACATATTTTAATTTTGATAACATTTTGTATTTTGTTAAAAATCGTAAATTGAAAATGTTATTTTTCAAACAAATTCCATTTATTTCACATATTTAAATGTATATTTGATATATTTTTATTTTTCATAAATGTGTTATGATTGTATTATATATTTTGAAATTTACATTTAAATAGTATTTTTTAATTTGATATAATTGATATGTATTCAAAATGAATGTAAATAATTCCAATTAAAGATTTTAATATAGTAATTTGCATCTGATTAAAATGAAGATTACATTTAAATTAAATTATCAATCTCTCCACACTTATCCCCTAATATCCCAATATTCCACTGATACAAAAGAATTAAAAACCCATTATTTGTAGACATTAAACCAACTAAAAAGTCTAGTTTAATCAATTTCATAATGAATAAATGATCTTCCTAAAAACACAAATTAAAACATTATTAAACATATATTATCAAGCACACTACAAGAAATTACATACAAAATAGCACTTGCAAACAATATTTGATACAACAATATTTTCAAAATCGATGTTTTTATAACAATGTTAAAAATAACACTGAACATGGTATTCTTACCTACGATATTCCTCTCGATGATATTTTTGACATCCCGATATTCTTGACACTATATTTTTGTATCACAATATTTTTTAACCGATATTTAGTCTAAACACCATTATGTGGGATAAGATCTGGAAATGAGGGAAAGGTACGCTGCACACATTCATCGATCCACAAATCACTGTCAGGTGCTGATTTTCTCAAATTGAATTTGAATGCTCTTCTTCGCACTCCAAGAAAGGGCCTGTTGCACCTAGAAAATTGCCCAGAATCCAAGGTGATATACAACTAGACTCAGTACAGTCCAGGAAGAGCAAAATGCATCTCTCAGAGGAAAGAATTTGGGTACACAAGTAAAAAAACCTCTGAAGGCAGGCAATGAACAAGCAGGGAAAAAAGGAAGGATAACTGATAAAAATAACAGCTCAGACTGATCTAGTGAGCAAAAAACAAATACTGCTGTGATACAATTAAATTCCGATTGAGTCTGCTTATATAGATAGCTATGCCCTTTGGCTGTGAAGTTCCTTGAGACAATGTTGGATTGGGAGGTTAATTGAAAAAAAATACGGTAGCAAAACCAAAACCCAAACTAAAATATGCACTAGAACAACAACCCAAATATAGTAGGGATCTTGATTTCATGCCACCAATCGAACCCCAGTAGAGGCTTCCAAAATGGTGAAGTCAGGAATGCCACAGCAGTAGCCACGATGCCGGTTACATGAATTGCTCTCAATTCTCACTGGGAAAAATAATGAAAAGAGGTCTCATTCAATGCCGGTGGCATTAAGAGGTAAGTGAAAAGCGACAAAAAAGTGACAATGGCACAACAATGCTGTGATTCCTTCATAACACGCTACAAGGCAAAGTATTTTCAATCTCAAAAATAATAACTTAACAGTCACTTCAGGTGATCTTTTCACTGGAGCAGATAATGGTGTCCCAGTAGGGTACGCATGGACTGCGATATGTTTAACATTTCAATATTATCTTAAAGGTAACCTATTCCAAAACAGCATCAACAGCTTTGATGACATGTGAGACCAGACGGTGCTTGTGAACATGCAGATATTGACCAAAAGGACACTGGCATTGTTTGTGAAGCTGAATTTAGGCCCAGATCTCTGTACTGGGTTGAATGTATGACATTGTTCTGCATTCTGTCCATCAATTGTGCTTTTTGCATTTGTCACCCCGAGTGGGACGGGTATGCCCAGACGTGGGTCCCGTGCTCTCCATACCACTGGAGTCAAGCTATCCTGGCTGATGAGGGGTGAAACCCCGAAGCTGGTCCTAGGATGCTTGTTTCCAGTCCAGGGAGGACCTGGCAGTTCGGGCTGGACTGTTCCCATTGGGCGCAGGGTCAAGACTGGTTTGCATATGGTTGAGTTCAAACTGGAATGGCATGGGGAGCAAAAAAACTATGGATTTAGACCCAGATCTCTGTACTGGGGTGAATGTATGACATTGTTCTGCATTCTGTCCATCAATTGTGCTTTTTGCATTTGTAACCCTAGTGGGACAGGTATGCCCAGACGTGGGTCCCGTGCTCTCCATGCCACTGGAGTCAAGCTATCCTGGCTGATGAGGGGTAAAACCCCAAAACCCGTCCTAGGATGCTTGTTTCCAGTCCAGAGAGGACCTGGCAGTTTGGGCTGGACTGTTCCCATTGGGTGCAGGGTCAAGACTGATTTGCATATGACTGGGTTCAAACTGGAATGGCATGGGGAGCAAAAAAACGATGGATATAGGTCCAGATCTCTGTACTGGGGTGAATGTATGACATTGTTCTGCATTCTGTCTATCAATTGTGCTTTTTGCATTTTGCCACCCCGAGTGGGACGGGTATGCCCAGACGTGGGTCCTAGGATGGTTGTTTCCAGTCCAAGGAGGACCTGTCCTGGCAGTTCGGGCTGGACTGTTCCCATTGGGCGCAGGGTCAAGACTGATTTGCATTTGGCTGGGTTCAAACTGGAATGGTATGGGGAGCACAAAAAATGATGGATTTAGGCCCAGATCTCTGTACTGGGGTGAATGTATGACATTGTTCTGCATTCTGTCCATCAATTGTGCTTTTTGCATTTTTCACCCTTAGTGGGACGGGAATGCCCAGACTAAGGGTCCCGTGCTCTCCATGCCACTGGAGTCAACCTATCCTGGCTGATTAGGGGTGAAACACTGAAACCGGTCGTAGGATGCTTGTTTCCAGTCCAGGGAGGACCTGGCTTGGCAGTTCGGGCTGGACTGTTACCATTGGGCGCAGGGTCGAGACTGATTTGCATATGGCTGGGTTCAAACTGGAATGGCATGGGGAGCAAAAAAACGATGGATTTAGGCTTAGATCTCTGTACTGTGGTGAATGTATGACATTGTTCTGCATTCTGTCCATCAATTGTGCTTTTTGGATTTGGCTTTAGCACATGGTGAAGGTCCATGTATATGTCACATTTCATGGCAATATTGTACAACATGCAAGAGACAAGGAAAATGTTGAACACTTTAGGGGAGTACCACAGCATCCTCTGCCTTGTGATCAAGGCATCTGAATGCAACTAGAGTAAATCGAAGGTGTGCTCCATAATGCCTCAGGTCTTTGTGCATGCTGTGTTTTACCTAAGTTGATTCACAATGGTATAAAGTCAGATGAGAGTGAGGAATTGGAGATACACAGAATATACAGAATCACCTATGAAGGTGAATTACATTTGATTAAGTGAATGTTTAATTCACGTTCATAAACAGTAAGCTGTTGCACACATTGTCAAGATTAGCTATAAAGAGGAGTGTTGTGATTTCTGCCAGTCACAGTGATGGTTTCCACTAAGTCAAAGTCCTTGTCTTGTTTGTGTTCACAAGACTAACTAAGCAGCACCATACCTCTACAGTCACAGTTACCCAACCGAACTGCAATCTCTAAATGACAATAGAGGTAATTGCCAAATTATCCATGAAGAAAACTGACATGCCCATATTTGAATATGCACCTGGCATCATAGACAGATTCACACGAATTGCTTACCAGTCATGATGACTTCTAAAAAGATGAGCGGTATTCTAGAGTGGCTGTGAGCCATTTGAGCCAAATTGTCAATAACATAGAACTGCTGTGCCACCCATTGGCTGTCCTGGCATGACTGAAATATAGTGATGGACTACTAAACTTGATTGTTGAGGCATCCTAATGACCAGTGCAAGCTCTGTGCATGAGCTTTGGCCAGAGGGTCAAGAATTTCTAAAAACCGGGTAGTATTTTGCTAGGTGCATATAACGTATCACAGTGGCAGGGATAGTAGACAAGCATTCTTATTGTGAAGTTAGCTCCTTTACCACTTCTATGAAAGGAGGTGGTGTCTCCCAACATCTTCTACCAAGGCATACCAAAGAGGGTGACACATTGTCAATATTTCCTTCCTTTCTATCCAGTGCTTAGCTTGTAAAATAATAAGTGGCAGAGACCTTGACAGGAAGCCACTGATGCCTGAATCACCCATTTCCCCTACCCATGTTACCAACGACAGTACCTACATAACCACTAATCATCACACTCCGATAAGTGTGACATTTCAGACTATTTCAGGCCTCCAAAGTTATAAGAATTGCTTGGGTGGCAGGTATCAGTAGTTTTAATGTATATTGAATCAATAAACAGTGCCCCCATATGGCAGACTGTCATAAGTGCTGGAGTTGACAAGTGCGATGCCGAGCACCAGAAACCACAGGCTCAAATTAAGCACTGTCTCTATGTCTCTAATAGTTGTACCACAGGATTAGAAGCAGTGCAATTAACACTGATACCATCATTGCATAAGGATTGTTTACTCTAGTGATTGGGTTACTTATGTTGATGACCTGTGTGTGATCAGCCATTTGTCAGATTATTACTCAATTCTAGCCGAGGCATTTTGTGGCACAGTTGTGCTCACTGAGAACCCCATCGTTTGTTAGATTCATAATTGAGGGCTCGCATGTACATGTCATATTAGATGTACATTTTGGAAAGGATCTTGCATTCTGATTTTGCAATATGCTGTGATTTCATGTTTTTGAACATTACTATGCCTGTCTTTGGGTAGTCAGATGTGCTTTTAGTCTTTCATACTATATTTTTAATAAATAATTATAAAAAGTATTTTTCGGTTTGATTCACAGTTAATATATTTTTTAAACAGAGTTTGCTTTTGTGTGAATGTGTTGATGTTGTAGGGCCACTTGTTGCTTTGCTTCTGATATTTCGTGTCCATTTGTATAGTTTCCATTGCACACTGGGTGGCTGCAAGTTTAAACGTGCATGACTTATAATATTTATTGAGTAGATGTTACGCATAGAGGAGCATGGATTTATTCTAACTAGAGCCCTTTTAACCTAGTTATTTTTAATAAGTGTAGCAGGTGCACGCATATACTATAATAATTAAAGGACAAAAGTTGTCAAGATATACATCTTTATTAAAATTGAAGACAAACTCATTGACAAGCAGGCAATGTGTATGCTTGTGGGCATAAATGCAAATGATATAGTGATTTAGTTCTCTTTTGCAATAAATTCAATTTGACCTTTTTAAGAAATTGTAATATTTTGACAAGCTTGGTTTTTATGAGTCCTACAGCCAACAGGTTGGTTCTCCCCTTTGGGTGCGTCGGCCTGTGACTTTTTCCAGGCTGCTGAAAAAAACTAAAGGAAAACGTTTGCAGAAAAAAGCTAAATTGAAACCACTTGCTCTATCATTTAGAAATGTATGTGTAGGCACACTGTGGAACACAGCACACGTGTTTTTAAATACCATTTGACCAAATTACAAGTGATACAAACATGAAGGAGAGGAAGTGAAGCACACTTATTTGAAGCAGAGGCTGATTGCATGCTGGACTTGCTTCAATAGTCAATTAATGTATGTCACTAGAACAGGGGCACAGGGCGTTTTTACCAATTCAAAGAAAGTGAGGCAATTATCCATTTAAAACTATTTAATGCAAAGAATTTCATTATCACCTCAGAATCAAAAAACCTCAAACGCACAATAAACCAAACATTAAGGCGGCTTCTCAAAACCCCGCAAAACCCGGATCTGCAAAGTGACCTGCGGAAACTGAAGGCACTAATAAAAAGGAATAAATGGGCTAAAAAAAGATTAATGAATGACGAACTATGGGCCAAGTTACTTCATGACGCCAAACAAAAGAACAGCGCCAAGTTCTGGCAAACGATCAACAGAATCCAACGACCAAACCACCCAGGAATAATATCTTTTTAGCCACTTCAACAACAAAGTGCAAAAGGAAGACGAAGCAGACAAAGAACTGGGGATCGCAAGAAAGGACAGAGGCAACATCCATAGGGAAGAAATGGCGCAAAACTCCACGCAAGCAAGGCAGAACGATTCAGCCCGGAGTATACAACAACATCAGGGAGTTGAAATCGCAGCAGGCTCTGACCCTTCATCGTCCAACAACGAAGAGCGCTATGGTCTAACTGCGATGCAGATAAAGAGACAAATAGCAAGGGGTAGACTCGCAGATGCCCAGGCCCCAATGGAATTCCTCCAATGCTGTATAAACACGATGCGGAATACTGGAGAAAAGCATTAGTACCAATTTTCAAGGACATAAAACGTGCAGTAACGATCCCGGAGTCCTGAAAAAGATCAATTATCAGCCCCATCTTCAAACAAGGCGACAGGAAAGCTCCAAACAACTATTGACTAATTGCTCTCTTATCGACATTGAGGCAAAGTATTACGCAGGAATAATCTTGGAAGAACTAACATCTTGGGCATCAGAAAACTCCATTATCCCAATAAACCAAACTGGGTTTTGCCGTGGACAAGGAACCATCACTAACATCAGGGCATTAGCCTTGTTGATGGACGCGGCTAAAGAGGCAAAGTATCCCCTATTTCTCTGTTTTATCGCCTACCCTGCAGCTTTCGAACACGTAGACCGTGCCAAACTATGGGAAAAACTGGAAAGCTGGGGGTTGCCAAAACCCCTTTTAGACCAGCTGATGCTACTACATACTGACACCTGTATCAGGAATAAACTAGGTGCAGGGGCGCACTTCTCAAAGCGAATTGCCACCTCTAAAGGGTTAAAGCAAGGGTGCGTTCTAGCGCCTTTACTCTTTAACCTTTTCTTAGTTGATCTCCCAGGAGAATTGGACAAGAGCACATCACATGCCCTGAAATTGGGAAAAACTTCATTGTCAATCCTGTTATACGCAGATGACCTAGTGTTGATAAGTCAGACCCCCATCGGCCTACAACATCTTTTGAACACCACCAACAGCTTCTCACAATGCAATGCCTTAAAAATAAATCTTAAGAAATCAAAAATCAGTAAACTACCACAAAAAGAAAAAAATCAACTGGTACTTAGACAGGAAATGCCTGGACCAGACAACCAGCTACAAATATCTAGGAATTCTCCTGGATCATAAAAGCTCATTCAAATCCCATCTGGAGTCCCTGCGGAGAAAGGGAGCCACAACCTACCCAGCGATGAAGCCCCTGAAGAAAATGCTGCCCGACCTAACATTCGACCCTTTGCTACAGGTGATACGTGCAAAATTACAACCAGTGCTAACGTACGGGAAAATTGCTAAAAGGAAGAGTAACTCCAGCCTTGGACAAAGTAATAGCTAATTCCTAAAGAGCAATTTTCCATCTTCCAAATTATGTCTCACCGGCCCAAATCCGTTTAGAATTTGGGCTTCAAAAACAATCAGTGGAAAGGAGGGGCGCGTATCTAAAAAGTTGGCACAAGATCCGAAGTGCTGAGGCAGGATCCCTAAAGTTGCATCTTTGGATCGAGCTGTTTTGCCACAAAAAATCACCTGACAGAGAGTACCTGCTCGACTCCCTAAAGTTATTGGGATTGAAGGACATTTGGGGAACCTCTACAGACCACCAGACCTTCAAAGAGACTTTAAAGGTAACAAAAATGGTATCCGTTCTAGAAGACAAAGGAACACTGACTAAAAGGGCTCATGGCTGGACAGTGCTTAGCGATTACACAGCACTCAAACTGCAACCTTACCTGAAAATGGGAGTCAAAACGAGGATTAAAGAAAAATTCCTAAAGTTGCGGCTGGGCGTCGTTCCGATCAGCCCACACCTTCCACCATGGGAAAGGAGACCAGGACCGCAATCCTGTCGCCTATGCGGAAGAGGAAACGAGGATCTTGTCCACGTCATCTGCATTTGCCCCAACTTAAAGGATAAAAGAAGCGCTTTACTACGACCATTACTCAAGCAGAACGGCACCAGGACTTGTAGGCAGTCAGTAAAGCTGTGCTTAAATCCAGCTGAGGCACAGCTAAACTGCCGGCTCACAACATTTTTCGACACAGTAACCAAGAGACTCAAACACGCATCGCAAGTGGACACTGGTTAAACAAAAATAGCCGAGCCGGGATGGACTCTAAGTCCGACTCAGCAAGCCTAGCAATAGCACCTTACTGACGCACAAGCACTTTAGATCCAATAAAAGTTGTATGCGCAAAAACATGAACTTTAATAGGATGAATAACGACGGCTGTTTAGCTCGGAAAGCGCCAACCAGCTCAGTTTTCCCTGACGAACAAGCACCTTAGACCCATTGAAAAGCATAATGCCGAAATGCGAAATTTTAATATAATGTATAATGATGGCTTTTAGTATTGTTTTATCTATTGAATTATGTACAAGTAACTTTTATTGTTATGAGTATGCAAAGGTTTTAATTAATCATGCATAATAAAATTACTTACTTATCAGCTCCTGAAGAAATCAAATTATGATATCTCTTTTGCACTGTAGAATTCCTATTTATATGTGAAAAGGCCGAATCGAGGTCTTTCAAGGGTAGATTTATGGATTTTTTTTTATTTAATCTGAAATTTGAGACAACGCGGATCATGGCTATATGCATAATGAGTGGCTGTAATCCTCTAAAGATAGATATGAAGAGCTCAAAGAAATGATACTCAAAGAGATAAGTTACAATATGTCTCCTGAAAGTCTAAAAAACGAAACGAACTGCAAGGGTAGTAGACTAAGGGAGAAAAGCATGCATATGTGGTTAAAAATGTCCCAGTTGGATCGATAGGTTACAATGAGTCAAGTAAAATTAGTTACATTAGCTGTAAGAAAAAAAAAAGAATCTTCATCGTAAGGAGACAAAATGTAAAGCTCCAGGTCTAGCCTCCCAAAAGAAACAGGGGTTTTATTGGAACAAGGCAAACCGGAACAATAATGGCAGAGAAAATTGTAGAGCATTAATGACCAACAGGTCCCCTCCTCATGTGCCTAATGGTGTGGCACAAATTGCATTGATGCGGGCAAGGAATATGGTTCTGCCTTAAGCCATTTATGGGATACGTCAGTTATTCAGAAAGATGTGTTGAGTGTACATATACATGTCGCTCCCATGCATATACATATATATACTGATAGCAGTGCTTTGTTTTCAGTGGAAAAAAATTAACAGCAGTAAGCCGCTCTGTAATGGGCCATCACTAACATCTTTTGTCATTTATATTCTGGATGGGAGAAGGTGACAAAAGGGAAGGGACTCCAAATATTCTTCAAAACCCCCCTGCACCATTTCTAATAATCACATTGAGGTTACTTTTACACTTTAGTAAGGCGCACTGCATCGCATTTGGCGATGCAGCGCTCACAACGAAATTTGTTTTATTTATTTAAATGTTTACTTACCTGTATTCGGCCGTAATCCGTGGTTTACTACCCCCCCACCCTGACCCCCCCCACCCCACGTCACCGCCCGGCCGGCACTCCTACCACGGACCGCTACTGATTGACTCTGATTCCGCCTTCAACTGCCCCTTACAGCTTAAATGCAGGCTCCTTAGTACATTCTCCAGAGACATAGTCTATGTTTCCTAAACCTTGTTTGCCCAACTAGCTTGTTGCCAGGTGTTGAGGGCACGACCATCATTTCAATGGTAATGGTTTATCCCGAAGCAATAGAAACTGTTTAAAGGTGGTACCTTTTATTTATTATTCAAATAGAGAATGACCGCAGTTCTATTTTTGATTTGCCATTTATTTTATGTCTCTAAGGTTATGATCAGAGCAATGCTTTGATGTATTTAATCTCAGTACACCTTTTAACCATTCACTGTATATCGATATCCATATTCAACCTTCATTCAACAAAGTAGTGCTTGTTCAACTGAAAACCGTGATACTCAAGCAGACATCAGTGCTGGATGTACCCAGATGTTTTAAACCACATAAGAAAAATAACATTGGATATTTGCTGCTAGGGCATCTCTACACCAGAATTGAAGCCTAACTTTCTATAATTATCTTACTTCAAAAACCCAGCCTGACATAATACTAATTGTCATATTTGTAAAGCATATTTCTAGGACCATGACAGTTCTGAAACAAGCCATTAAAAAGTATGCAAAAAAGTTCTCAGAATTTATTGGTAACTTACCAGCTGTCCTCAACTATTTTAGAGGAAAATATTTAATAAAATTGGATGTTTGTTATTCATACTAAAATCTCCAATGCATCCCCCTAGTGTGTTTGTTATGGTTTTTTTTCGTTATTGGGTGGTGCTAATCTTGAAAAGTATCCACTTTAATGGTGACTGTTTTAGTGAAAATGTATTTCGTAATCATTTATGTATAAATCAGTCAGATTGGGAACGAAATAGGCCCAGGCACCTCAAAAAGTAAAATGTGATCCGCATTTGCTGATCACAACTTTTTATGAAGCATTGCTTGGTTAGTATCACAAGGCTCATTTTGGGAGAACTTTGTAGTAAATGACGCCTTTTATATTCTTAGGGCCAGTAGTGTTGGACCGAATGGAATTCTCACCCAATGACCCCATATTACCCCTTGGTGTATTGATGCTCATCTTCAGGAGCCTTAATTTCCCTTTGCTCACCTTCATATCACTGAGCCCTCTCCCTGCTCTTAGGCCTTAAAGCTCCTGCTGTTTCTTGGGCATCCTCACTGCTAACTGACCTACAGGTTCCCAAAGGATCATGTTCACCCTTACGTCTGACTATGATTCCCTTTGAAGTGCCTGAGTGCCCTGCTCTCCCTACAACTCACATCCCCGAGGCTCCTGCTCACACAAAGAACACAAGAGGCACCTGCTGACTTTTAGGTGGCATTTCAATCTTGCTCAACCACAGATGTCTTGGAATACTGCTCACCCACATGCTCACTTAGATCCCTGTTCACCCATAGCCCAGTATCTCTTACTTACTCTTACAGGAAGCTCCTGCTCACCCTCAGGTTAGTGAAGACCATGCTCACCATGGATTTTCCTAAGGCTCCTGTTTACTCTCAGCTCTTCTGGTGCTCAGCATACACTATGGCCCTGGGATTTCCACTCACCGCTAGATTTAGGTCCTGAAGCCTCCAGCTTACACTCTTATCTCCAAGTCTCTGGCCTCAATACTAGTTCCCAGAGGCTCCTGTTAACCCTAAGTTCCAAGAGGTTCTTGCTCATCCTACTTAACTTTAAGTCCCTTAAGACCCTTCACTTTAGGTATTTTTAAGCCTCTATCAACCTTTAGCCCCTGAGGATCCTACTCAAATTCTGGTTATTAAAATTAATTTTCTATTTCCTATCCTGAAGTGCCATTCACTTTGTTGATCACTGAACTCCTGGTTACTCACATGCCTCAAAATTCCCTGTTGACCCCGTTTACTCGAAGACTCTACATGGTCTCCAGGTTTACCTTTATTCCTTCCCAGGTCTTGACTGGAGGGTCACCCATTGAATGAGAATACTGTCTGCTTTTCCCCAAATGCGGCAGTGCTGCGGGCTCTCACACTTCATGTCCTCTTTGAAGGGGCTATGAGATCAGCTAGATTCTGTCACATGCTCCTTCTACTTGGCTGACTGTAATGGAAAGCTTCCCAAGATTCCTAATCAATTGAATGGAGCCTCTGACAATGGCCAAGAATGAGACTTGCCATCTTTCCTTTTGAAGATCTAAAGAAAACTGCACAAAACCCCACTATATAAATAGATATTAGAAAGTGAGACTCTCACCTATGAGTAAACCTGGGACAGATGGATTACATTATTGAACAAACTTGCAAAATCACTGGACAATTTAAGTGTCTGTTGCAGATATTTCTGTGCAGACATCAGGTCACAGTTTGGACTCTAATAGGGCCAACTCATTCTTTCCTGATTGTTAGAATTGTTATAAATCTGTTGGTTAATAAAAGTAACCAAGTCATTATGCAGTTGGCATGGATAATTCATTCAGTCCTGGGGTGTAGTTTGCATTCTGAAACTTATAGTTTGTTTTGCTACTGATAAATACAGAAGTGGTAACATACATAGGAGAAAAGAGCTACTCACACCTGACATCTGGAAACCAGAGATCTCTGTGACCTTCTGCATTGAAAATCAATCATTGTGCCATTTTGCCCAGTCTCATGATATAGCTGTTTGTGTATCATGTAATGCAAGATGCCAACTTTGGGCTCTGCGGATGGCTTTGGGGTAAGCATGTATACACATTTACAATATGGCACTAATGGAATTTAAAAAAATTCTGGAAAGTTAATGTGAACCTGTAGTTCATCAATAGGTGTGAGATAGGTGGTGAGATCATGACTTTACCTAAACAGCTGCTTGTAAGTTGCCAATTGGACCTTTGTCACAAATGACACCATCAACCAATCTTTGGTTTATAATCTACAACATTATATATGAATGCTACTCATTGTAAAACTAAAACTACAAGTTCTAAAATGCAAAGTGCTGTTGCCTACAGACTACCAGGCCACACCCCAGCTTCTGCAACATCATCCTGTACCTCATTGCCCCATTTGCAATCAACTCTGAGCACTACATCTACCTAGGGGGCCTTAACTTCCACCTCAACACCTTCAGTGATACCACCACCACCGACCTCCTGAGGAGCATGAGCAATATCTGCTGCAAGCAGCTTGTCACTGACCCTACTCACATTGCAGGACACACGCTCGACCCCTCCTCACCTCCAGCGACAGAGTCAGGTATAACCACACCACACAACTCACCTGGTTGACCACTACAGTGTTCACTTCACCATCTCAGGACCCACCTACTCCGGCACCGTACCCCCAAGATCCATGCACAGAGACTGGAATAAGGTATCAGAAGACTAGTGAAACAACAATCTCTGCCCCCACCTCTCAAACTCTACACACAATCTAGAGCAAGCAGCAAAACACTTCTCCCAGTGGATCACAGATTGCACTGAAACCATCACCCCGCCAAGACAGTTAAGATTAAAGGACCAATGAAAAGAGCCAGCTGCTTCACAGAGGAACTGCACTCCTCCAAATGCAACTGCCAGAAATTAGAAAGGAAGTGGTGCATCAGTAAAAAGACGGGAGACAGCCCTGCTTTCAGGACTGCTCTCAACCAGTACCAATGCCTCCTGAAAGAAACTAAGAAGAACACCCTAGCTGACTGCATTGAAGCCAGAACAAAGCACAGAAAGGAACTCTTTGCCATTGTGAAGGAGTTTACCTACCTCGCAGTCACCAAGAACGCCATTATGCCCTCTCAGGAACTGTGCAACAATCTTGCTGACAACTTCCACGACAAGATTTCAGCCATCAACGAAAACTTCGAACACCAACTCTCCTACATGACACCCCTAGCTGACACCATCAGATTGTACGGACAAAAACAGCATCTCCTACGCCAATGACACGCAGCTCATCCTCTCACGGTCCAAAGACCCCCTCCACCATCAAAGCCAACTTCCACAGATGCATGATGAACATCACGGACTGGATGAAGGACAACTGTCTCAAACACACCATGGACAAGATAGACGTCCTCATTTTTGGGAACAACACTTCTCATGGAACAAATGCATGGTGGCCCAGAGAACTCAGCCCATCCCCTGCACCAACAGACCTAGCCCGCAACATAGGCATCATCCTGGATAGCAAGCTATCCATGAAGAAACAAGTCAATGCAGTCTCATCTGCCTGCTTCCACACCCTCCCAGTCAACCCCAGAAGAACCGTCACACAGGCCATCAGCACCAGCAGACTGAACTACGGAAACACACTCTATGTAGGAATCACTGCAAGCCTCCTTCAGAGACTCCAGACAATACAAAACTCAGTGACAAGGCTCATACTCAACCTCCCGAGAAGGACCCACATCATACCCCATCTCAACAAACTACATTGGCTCCTAATTCAGTAGAAATGCCATTTTAAGATGCTCACCCACACTTACAAGGCCTTGTACAATGAAGGACCAGCATACATCAACAAACACCTGACATTTCACTAATCGACCAGACACCTTTGATAGGTCTATTTCTCCCTCGTAGACACCCCACGGATCCACGAACCACCGTAGAGGACACTTGTTCTCGCACCTGGCAGCCAAGGCATGGAACAACCTCCACCCGCACCTCAGGACCGCACTGTCACTCCAGCAATTTAGGAAAAAAACTAAAGATCTGGGTGTTCGAATGATCAAACCACCATGTGGCAGCCAACATCTTCAGTGCCTCGAGACCCTCATGGGTGATTTGCCATACTTTAGAAATGTTTGATTGATTGATTAAAATGCCAGAAATGTCTGATAGTTCATAAATAGGATGGGATCCTTTAGCAGCTTGGGATGCCAATAAATAATCACAAATCTGATTTTAATTTTTATTGTGGGGAGGATGGATTTGTTCTGCTTATTAAAAAAGCCATGCAGCCTTAACAAGACTTTTGGATCCTACAGACGTGCTTGCAGAGAATGCTACCAATAGAAATATGCAGTAATTAAGGAAGATCTTTGCTAAGCAGCTCAGGTAATGCGAGAGATCTCCAGGTGTACCTGAAAGTTAAACTACATTAAATTATATGTTCCAGAACACAAAGCTCTAGTGCGTAACAGACACTGATGGTCCCTCCTGCAGAATGGGTGAGAGGCCCCTCAGTCTCTTATATCTAACAGAGATATTCATAGATCTTGGGGTGCATAGGGGCCCCCTAAAAGGGTGGGGCTACCCCTGCACTGCAGGGGCTGCAGGGCCTGCCTTGCACCCCTTCAATGCTCAGTTGGTTTTTAAAAAAGATTGGCAGACTGTGACCAGCAAGGCATGGGGGCTCCTAGCATCTATGGAAGAGATAGAAACCTGGTGTGGTCTCTTGTCACCCCTTTTGCTGCTTCTCAATTATCCTAACCAATCAGTGTCTATGGTAAGATTGTTCTTAATTATCAATGCAAGTCATCTCAGGCATGAGGCAGAAAAGCCTTGTCTTGCAAGCTTAAAGAAGCTGTTCTCTCACACACTGTTTTGGCACTGGTGTCGGGGCATACATTTTACCCAGTACAATCACTGTTGCTGAAGAAAAGGTTATTTTTCAAAGAATGACTGAAAAATCCATCCATAAGCTTCAGCATGGAAAATGAGTCTGGCAGATTATAGTGTGGCACTGCAACGTTTTTGGATTAGTGTAAACCTGTTATGTTATCATAGGTAGTTCTAATTGTGGTCTTCCCTCTTCATCTACTAGAAATATTGAAATAAAGCCTGCAGAGAAACAAAGATTCCAATAAAATATAATCCCTAAGTTTATATGGTTTACTTTCCTACCAGTCAGTAACACAATCAGATCCTGCACTGCTGACACTATTGTTTCCCCTTATACTATTCATTTAGAAGGGCAATATCATGGGTGTATACAGTGCAGAGACTAGAGAAGTATGAATAGCCATTGTGGGGGTTGGGGAGAGTTTCATTCCCTGTACCATTCTGCATTCCATCGCACTGATAGCTACATGGTTGGACAAAAGCAGAATTCCTTCAACGCCCCCACCCGTTCCCCTTACAAGGTGAGTGTAAACTCTTTTGTGCAAAATAAGAGTCTCCCGAGATGAGGACTCAATGTCTTGCCCTAATGCCATGGCACGGGGAATATACCCCGTACTATGCCTGCTCTGGTTGGCTCAGTGTCATGTTGTATGTGACAATGGGCTGGCTGGCAGTCTGTGCTAGGCTGGGGTGAGCTGCTGCAGCATCTCAAGATCAAAGGAGCAGCACAAGCCAGCCAATTATTGATCAAAGTTGGAGGAAAAAAACATCCCATATCTGGCGTTGAGCATTGGGCCTCAGGCACCAGTCGAATTCCCACCTTCTCAATCCTTCTCAATCCAACCCTGTATAACCTGGTGTCAACCAAGGTATAAAACAGAAGTGGACCTTAAAAATTGTGTTCTAATAAATGAACAATTAAACCAATGAACAGAAGGAAGAATGAATTCGATAAAATTACATAAATAAAAGATGTTTAGTTTCAATTGATGGCAGTGCAGATCTCACCCATCAATTTGAATTACGTTGTGAATATATGTATTTTTCGTCCAAGATCATTTTTGACACCAGCTTAGCTTCTTTTCCTACAAATAGCTGATTTTATCTAGATGAAAGGTCCTATTAAATAGTTCAATGAGCCAAAATGTGCATTGCCTTTGCACACAAGCTGTTTAAATCTTCAGAGCTTTAATCAATATTCACAACAATATCTATATAATACTGTTCATGGACTAGAAGCCACCCTTCAACTATTTATCGTGCATTTTAAATAACGATACCACAGGGTACGTTATTTATCAGGTGCGATAAATAGCAAATATTATGTGTTTCTGGGGAATCAGTGCTTAATTTGAGCCAGTGGTTTCCGGTGCTTGGCACCAGCACTTAATTATCAACACCAGCACCTATGATCGCTACATGGTGGCGCTTTTTGTCATATTTAGAGATGAACACACAACAGTTGTTTATTAATTCAATATACACTAAAAATGAGTAATACCTGCTGCCCAAGCCATTCTTGTACCTTTGGGGGCCTGGAATAGTCTGAATTGTCACACTTGTAGGAGTGTGATGGTTAGTAGTTGTGTTCATATTGTCATTGACACTGCTGGCAGGAGCAATGGGTGATGCAAACTAAAGTAGCCTCTGTCAGGCAATAAATACAAGCCTTACCTTGTCACTTTGTAATTGGCATCGCTGAGACAATATGGACCCACCTGTGCTGTGCCCTACCTTTCCTCCACTAAAAACAAGTGCGCTACCAGAAAAGCGGTCAAGCTTAGGGAGGAGGGCCTGGTCAGCTGTATCTCCAGTTGGTTGACGTGGAGTTGTCTACTGCCACTCTGTTGTCTAACCTTCTGTGGAGAAGTGATAATTTTAGTAAATGGGTCCAGCCCTAAAGTTCTTAGTTGCCCCAGACTTCCCCTTGTGTGTTTGATCTCAAATATTAATAAATTTAGTACCTGTGAGGGAACAGGAGCTGCAGTGTCTGTGGGAAATCAGATGGTTGCTCTGTCTCTTATCCAGTAGTACTCAACGAGATGTTAGAAACCTGTCAGGCCCCTGAGAAACAAAGAAATAACATCAGAGCAAGGACATCTCTTATTCAACATCATCAGACATACCTTACTTTAGTCAGGGCTAGTGATGGGTTGACATTGAGCAGCATAATATTAGTTTCTACCATGTGTAGTGATGCACTTTCACAATGTGCGATGTCCAACAAGTCCAAAAATGTGCAGCAATGCATTTTGGTACTCACGCGAGTGTTTCATAAACGGGGTGGTCCTTCACACTTCCTTTCCTGTATTTTTTAATGCAACAGGTGTCAACTTACAAGGTAAAAGTTCCTGTTAAAAAGTTCAATTAAAAGTGTCATGTGACTTTTAATTTCTTTATAGGATATCAATAATGCTCTCTAAACCTTGTGCTGTGAAACGGTAAGAATTTACTTTACTTTCTTCCTTTTTCTTCTTTTTCAGATGTGGGAGATATTATGTGAGAGATGCGGCCAGCGATGTGCTAATTGTAATAGTGCAGGGCCCTAGGCCCTCATGCATGCATAATAACTACACGGACACCATTAGTTACAGAGTAGAACTGGCCCAGGGCACGTGCGCCCGGCCCCTTTTATTAACAGGGTCACATGTCCAGTGACGCCTATGGTGGATGGGTGTGGGGTGGGGTGTAAGCCAGCCCTCGGGGAGTGGCTGGTGTTAAAACAACTAGAACAGTGACCAGCAGGTCACTACATCCCTCCCAAACTTTATTCAAACTGGAAACAATAAAGTCCAACCTGTGGGAAATAAAACAAAATAACATAAACTTCCGCTGAGTCTCTTTGGATGCCTGCAAAGCAAGACAATGGTACAACTGCAGCTAGGACCACCAGTTCTATTTGGCACAGTTCAGTGGTGAACACAAGGAGATTATGGACAGAGCACTGAAACTTTTCAGACACTCACAGATCTGGGTTGAATCCATCATCATTCTTTAGCTCACTTTGCCACCTCAGTTCAGACCCAGCTATATGCAAATCAGTCTTGACCCTGTGCCTCATGGGAACAGTCCAGCCCGAACTGCCAAGCCAGGTCTTCCCTGAACCGGAAACAAGCATCCTGGGACCGGTTTCTGGGTAACACCCTTCATCAGCAAGGCTAGCTTGAATCCAGTGGAAAAGTGAGCAAGGAACCCACGTCTTGGCATACCCTGCCAACTTAGGGCGAACAAAGCAAACACAAGGAGATGATGGACGGAGCACTGAAACTTTTCAGACACTCACCCCAAGTCACAGATCTGGGTTGAATCCATCATCATTCTTTAGCTCACTTTGCCACCTCAGTTCAGACCCAGCTATATGCAAATCAGTCTTGACCCTGTGCCTCATGGGAACAGTCCAGCCCGAACTGCCAAGCCAGGTCTTCCATGAACCGGAAACAAGCATCCTGGTACCGGTTTCTGGGTAACACTTTCATCAGCCAGGCTAGCTTGAATCCAGTGGCAAAGTGAGCAAGGGACCCACACCTGGGCATACCCTGCCAACATTTGGCTTTGTTTGTTTGCTTTGTTCACCCTATGTTGGCAGGGTATGCCCAGACGTGGGTCCCTTGCCTCTTCTTATCTTTACCAGGGGACGCTGGCCGCACACTGTCCCTTTCACTGCACCCCTCCGCAGCAGCCTCTCACCTCGCGGGCTGCATGGGGGCAGCAGCTGCCGACAGATACTCTGGTGCCCTGCCTCTTCTTCTTTCAGTCCTTACGAAGTTTGCGGTAGCTTGCACTTCTCCCTCCTGCACAGCTCTCATGCGGCACAGCCGATCGCTGCCCGCTGGCATCACGATTGCTCCCTCTCTTCCTCCACAGCCATTCTCACAGCATGGGCTGCCGGAGGGCTGGAGGTGTTGTCTGAAGACCTCCGGTGCCTGGCTTCAGGACGCCCATGGCCAAGGTGGCAGTCGGAACTGCGGATGGGTGTTTCCGCGCTATGAGGTCACTCCGGGAGTCGGTTACTGCGGCTTGGGCGGCCCTTCCTCGCATTCGACTGCACTCACAGGCTCACCTCATGCCCACAACTTGGTGGGCTCTTCTGATGTGGGGTGGGCTCCTGATCAGCTCCTTCACCCCGGGGCTCTTCACAAGCCCCGCGGGCGATCAGGCTGCTGGCAGGGCGTTGCCCTCGACACGGGCAGTACTCTCCCCCTTCAACCACCAAACAAGGCGGTTGCACACATGGGCTCGGCCCGCTCATCGCCAATGTAATAGTGCAGGGCCCTAGGCCCTCATGGATGCATAATGACTACACGTACACCATTAGTTACAGAGCACATGACCCTCGGCCCCTTTTATTAACAGGGTCACATGTCCAGTGATGTCTGTGGTGTATGGGTGAAGGGTGGGGTGTATGCCAGCCCTCAGGGAGTGGCTGGTGTTAAAACAACTAGAACAGTGACCGGCAGGTCACTACACTAATGATGCCAGAAATGCTGCTGATGGTGTGGTGAGACGAGTTATGGGCAGATGCGC
This sequence comes from Calotriton arnoldi, assembly GCA_963921515.1. Classification (NCBI taxonomy): domain Eukaryota; kingdom Metazoa; phylum Chordata; class Amphibia; order Caudata; family Salamandridae; genus Calotriton; species Calotriton arnoldi. Next base: position 262,018 of record CAWUFW010005477.1, on the reverse strand, counting down.
TGATGCGAGACTTGGGGAGATAAGCTGAGACATGACTCCCACAACAGGAGGATTGCAGGTAAGTGTTCCTGGAATGCAGAGCGGGAGAGAGAGAGTGATCCGCACACTCCGAATGACTCGAGCCAAAGTACCTAGTCAGACTTGGGCATGGCTCAAATACAAAGCTGCGCCCAAGATGGCTGCCACGATTAACTGAACTCCTGCAAGAGTTTGTCTTCCCTAGTGGGACAAAAGCATGCATGTGCAATACTTTAAATATAAATTTCCATTAAGGGCGTGTCAATGCAATCAAGTTTTCAAACATGAATATTCATAAAAAATACCAGAGAGTTCCCTGGCAGTGCCGGGGGGCTGAGAATGTGCTGGGGAGTCGAGATCTTTTACTATAAACAAGGAATGTGGCATACTCGTGCCAGGGAACACATATAGTTACTGGTGTGTCTCCAGGTGTGAGGGTACCCATTGGTGGTATCAAGGGTCAATGAGCCAGCAAATCACACTGAGTATAGTATTTCTGACAGCCTCCTGATAATGGCCCTGGCAATTAGTTTTTTACAAATTAAGCACTGTGGGAAATAACATGCGGATTTTGGTGTTTTAACACTTCAAAATCCGCATGATATGGTAAATAATGTTTGCTTCCCCCCTTTAAATTTCTGCAGATTTGACTTGTGGAAATGTAACAAAGTTTGAGGTATTTAACTTGTGCTATAATTATCAGATACGTGAAATACATTTGAACTCGTAATTCCAACCCGTGCGTAAACAGGGGTTTACGCACTGGTTGGAAAACACCTAACAACTCGTAATCAGGCCATAAGCCTGCAAATAAGTTTGCAACAATCAAGAAATTACACAGAGAACAATAAGCATGCCAAAAGTATTAAAGTTACACAAAAGTATAAGAGCAAACTTACATGTGTAATTTATTCACATGTAAGTTTACCTTTGTGAATAGCCCTCTATCACTTTTCAGTAACGTTACTTCTTTTGGCTGTTCACCATTTATGAGTGTAAAGTTACACAAATGTTTAAGCTTACATGTCTTCACCCCCTGAATTCAGGGCATGTAGCATAATTTAGGAGTGTAAAACTGCTACTTGTAACTTTTGACATGTAGACAGAGGTCTCTGTCATTGGGGAAGAGATCTCCCTGTGGCAAAGTACAAGAAAAAGGTAAAAAAATGTATAATACTTAAAAAAGTAAACATATTTAATGTTAAATGCATTTAAAATATTAATTTTAATTGCACAATAGCAGAAAAATGCTGCACTATTATTAACTTGATTTTTCATTAATTTTTTAATTATTTATGATGAATTCAATTAAATTAAAATAATTTTTCCTATGATTTAATTGTTAAATAACCCAACTAAAATATTACAAGTAAATGTATTTGTTATGTGGTAACCATTATTTAAAGTTGTCAACATTTGTTATAATAGAGTCATAATTATGTTTTAATCATGTGTGATTTATAAGGGGGGGCGTGGCCAGGATGAGCACCATGACGGCCGCTTGACCATGAAGCTCCGGAGCTGCTAGCAACTACATGCAGCCTTCCGTCGCTATACTGGTGTCCTAGCAGCAATAGCGGAGCATATCTGTGCTTCAGGAGCAGCGGGCGGCTGGAACCTCATAGTAGCCCCTTGGGACCGGCGCGGAGGGTGCTGCGGCCCATGCTGCTCGCGGCCTGATGCAGCCCTTGGAGGCCCCGTGATGACAGGGGTCGCGGGCGAGCCTGAGGGCGGGACCACGTGTGTGCCGGGCGGCAGTGCCGGCTGCACGAGGGCCAGAGCTGCCAAATTGATGGAGGGCCTCGGGTACCTTGAGGGCTCCTGAGTGGGTGTGAATACTGGGCCAGTGACAGCGCTGCTCAGATCGCGATCAGAGAGGGTTGCCGTGAGTTCCTTCCTTTTTTTATATATATACTCCTGCAATGTTTCTTGGCTTTTTTGAGCTGCGGCCGGATCTCGGCAATGCTTTGGGATATGATTCAAATATTACAGCTGTGCGGAAGGGAGCCCAGCGCATGACTGAGCTGAGGGGGCTCCTGTTTCCATCTCTCCCATAGGAGGGGCCCATCAGAACCTGAGAGCGGTGAGACTGTGTGGGGCCTGACACCTGTGGTGTGAATTGCTGTCCTTGGACGCAAGGCATTCACCGTCTGCACCCTACTGTGTGCTTCCCTGGTTGTTGCTGCTGATGGTGGGGCCTGGTGGCTGTCCACAGCTACACCAGATCAGTGTCACTTCCCCTCTAATGCAGACTTCGACTATGGAGAGTGCTTAATAACGTGGCTTACTCATATCGTGACCACTTGGGCTGACTCCCACCAAATAGTGTCACAGAGCATCGAGATGGGACGCATCGATCGCAAACAGCGTCAACTAACGTTTGATGCAACCAGGACCCCTCCTCGCGAGGAAAATGATTAATTGTCCGGGGCGGGGGCCCTCCCATTGGAGGGGATGGCAACAATAATGGCGGAATTGCGGGCTGGTTTTAAATCAATCGATGGGTGCCTAGATACCATGGCTGCCCGATTGGAGGACGTGCATACTCGCATTGAGCAACAAGGGACTAGCATTGACGCTGCAGAGGAAAGAATATCAAGCATAGAGGACGCACAACCCAACACCATTAAGAGGCTTGAGAGAGCTGAGCATCTTCTCAAGGCGGTGGCCTCTAAAGCGGAGGATTTGGAGACATGGTCACGCCGGAATAATATCCGAATTGCAGTTGTGGCGGAAATGACCAACAAGGGTCCCATGAATGTCTATGTGGAGCTGCTCCTCACAGAGATATTTGGGGTGGAGGCTTTCTCCTCGACCTTTGCTGTGGAGAGGGCGCATAGATCACTGGCCCCTAGACCGGCGCTTGGCACACCTCCGTGATTGATAATCTCCCGCTTGCTTAATTACCATGACCGTGATGCTGACCTCCGTTTGGCCTGTGACAAAGGAACCATCACATGCCAAGGGATGGCGCTGTCCTTCTTCCCAGACTTCACGTCGGTGGTACAGGAGGTGGAAGTTTACGGATATCAAACGCGTGCTTCAAAAGGAAAATGTGCGCTGTGCCATGCTGTATCCGGCGCGGCTTCGCATTTGCACTGAATGGCAAATCACATGTTTTTGACACACCAGCGGAGGCCTCCGACTTCTGGAAGCGGAATAGATCGGAGCGTATATCCGGTGCGGAGAGTGGCGAAGCGGCTTCCTCTCCGTCGAAAATGTTGGCTCTCTCACTTCTTTTCATATAGGTGCTCCAGACACTAAGAACCCTGACCCCTGGAATTGTCCTGGACTGACAAGTTCTCGGCTGTTGCTCGCTGGGCTTTGGGGATGCACCTCCATTCAACGAACTTTTATTGGCTGCACTATAATTAGACAAAACACAAACTCTGCATTGCTGGCGCTCCCACGTGAGCGTTGCCTACCCCCTAGGAGCTCTCCTACAGTTTTCATTAGTAGTTATCTGTTCGGGGTTGATGGAGGGATTCACCAGATATTTGTTGTTTTTTATCCGATGTTAACCTGGGGGGGTTTATGTTTCAAGTTGTTTTTCTTAGTACTCCACCTGTGCAGGGGATTCTGTGCACTTCTGAACATACTTGCATGTATCCTTCATGTTATCGAATATCCATATTTCTTTTACGGTTTAAATGACCTTGTTTACGGGCAGTACTGGCATGCTTCTGCTGAAATGTATCACGTGGAAGGTAAGGGGGCTTTCTAATCCCCGAAAAGGGCGACAGGTACTAGCTTACTTTGTCCGACATTCTGTTCAAGTAGCCTACTTGCAGAAGACTCATTATGCACCACACACTCTTGATCGCTTGGCAGCACAACGGGGAGATAACTGCTTTTTTGCCAGCTACAGTACCTTTTCTAGGGGGGTATGTATCCTCATCCACAGATTGGTTCCTTTTAAAATGCGTAAGGTGGTTGCCGACCCTGTTGGTCGGTATCTCTTGGTGGCTGGAGATCTGGGGTCTGAACCCCTTATATTGGTCACTGTCTACGCTCCAAATATTGACTCAACTGATTTCTTTCCCAACGTTATGGCACCCATCACTCAGCTATCAGCAGACACAATACTAATGGGGGGTGACTTTAATCTTAGGCTTGACCCTCAGTTAGACACGACGGGCATGGGCCAGATTATCAAACCACACTCAATGCGTGCACTTACTTGCCTTATGCAAACTTTTCTTTGGGCAGATGTCTGGCGTGCCAGTAACCCTGCCAATAGGGAATATTCCTTTTATTCTGCACCACACAGCACCTGGTCGCAGATAGATCATTGGATTTTATCTCCTGCACTCATGTTAGCTGTCAAAACAGTCGACCACTTCATGCGCACCTTATCCGATCACTCTCCAGTTCTCTTAACCCTCCATATTCTCAGCGCTGCGCGCCGTCGCGCAGACTGGCGGTTCCCCAATGAGGCAATACATGGTGAGGTTTTTCACTGCGAAGTTAAAGAAGCTATCACTGAATATTTCCAATCAAACACGGGCAGAGTGTAGAGACTGGCTACCCTCTAGGAAGCTTTCAAAGTTTATGTCAGAGGGATTTGTATCTCCAAGCAGGCCGGGGTGCTGCGTTCTATCCATCAGGAGCTTAAACCTATTGAAGACACAGTCCAGAAAATAGACGTGCAAACTCATGCTGGTGACTCCCCCCATACGATGCATCAGCGTGCGATGCTCCTCTCGGAATTTCGTGATATAGCAGCGCATTAGGTGAACTACCTAGGCAAATACGGCCGAGCTTGAGTTTATGGAGAGGACAAAAGGCCTGGTCGGACACTAGCTAGGCTGCTTCAACCCCAATAACAATCCTCCTTTATCACACATTTAGACCTAGATAATGGTACGACGCTCATGCGTAGAGAGTATATTACATCCGCCTTCTTTGCCTATTATACCCGTTTATATGCCTCGCGATAGCCCCCTGCGGACTGTGCACTTGCTGAATACCTCACTGAGGTGGCTATGGTATGGCTAGATGATGGGCACATCATTTCCTTGCCTCATCCATTACAGCGGAAGAGGTTTCACAAGCCATTGATGATCTTGAGGGCACTCATGCCCCCTGGCATGGGTGGATTGACAGGCACGTTCTATAAAACGTACAAAGCCTTGCTGGTTCCCCATCTGCTGGAGGTATTTGGGGAGTGGTTGGAGGTGGGGTCCCTCCCCCCCACAATGCGAGATGCGGTGATAACGCTTATGTTATAACCCAATAAGCCCCCCCATCGGTGTGCTCCCTACAGACCGCTGTCCCTGCTAAACCAGGACTATAAAATTTTAGCCAAGATTCTTGCCACGCATCTCTCGCTGCTGGTAGATACGATAATCTGCCCATTTCAAACTGGCTTTGTCCCAAACAGATCCACCTCGGTGAATCTTCACGTGGTGTTTGCGTAACTCAATCAAATCAGCCCGCAACTTCCCACTGCTGCGGTGCTGTTGGATGCAGAGAAAGCGCTCGACTCTCTAGAGTGGACCTTTCTACATGCCACGTTGTGAAAATTGGGAATTCCTGCAAGCTTTTCGGAGCTTGTTCGACTTCTATATACAGGCCCATTGGCCCGACTGAGGGTAAACAACAGCTTGACTGAACAATTTACATTGTCCGAGGGCACCAGGCAGGGATGTCCCCTATCGCCCCTATTATTCATAATTGCCATGGATCCACTTGCGCAGCATCTCCAGGAGGGACATCTGCAACGTGGGTTGAGAGTCCATCGCAGCCCATTATTGGCCTCATTTTATGCTGATGACAGATTGATGTTCGTGCAGGACCCTTCTATTAACCTCTCTCCTCTGCTTTGGGAGATTTTGCGTTTTGGAGTCTATTCTGGGCTCACTATAAATTGGAACAAATCAGAGATCTTTCCATTAACAGAGGCCACGACCCCATTTATTACAGAGTTCCCATTGCCTTGGTGTACGGACCCCCAACCACCCCCCGATATCTGGGCATTCTTTTACATCGCAGTGCTTCAGAGGTAATTCGTCTTTCAATTGCTGGCAGAATCACCATTATCACAATGGTGGTACTACCTCGGTTTCTCTATCTGTTTCTAAACATTCCCATTGCCCTTACAACTAAGTTCTTTGACACGCTCCAAGGCATGCTAATAAGACTGGTTTGGGCTGACAGACAACCGCGTATCGGCTGGTGGACGTTAACTATTCCATATCAACAAGGGGGTTTTGGTGTCCCCAATTTTTACCTATACTATTTAGTTGCACAAATACACTACACGCATTTTTGGTATCACCCTGAGGCCAGGTTGCAATATCTGAAACCAGAATGGTCACAGGCCTACTGGAAATGAAGCAAGTTACAACACTACTTGAAAGCTGACTCTCTTTATCCTCCCCATATATCACTGTGCGATAACCCATGGCTACCCCCTAATACCGAAACACTTACTAAACGTACCCTAACAAAATTTAACTTATGTACATTGGGAGATCTTTTCCGCCACGGCCAGCTATGAACTGAGGCGGATATATTGACGGGGCAAGACGTGCCTTTTATGGACAGATTTGTTTTACATAGATTGATTAAGTCAACACGCGTGATGCTCCCAACCCCCATAAAGGAACCTGCAGACTTCACCCCTCTTACACCGACTATTACGTTGGCTAGCGGGTCGCACCGTGTCTCCCGCCTCTATCATTTATCACTCTCGCTTCGGCCGTCGGTCGGAATGGGAGCCCGGGCGGCATGGGAAAAAGATTTGGGCTATCCCTTGCCAGATCAGACATGGTATTACTGCTGCAAACAAACACGTTATATATCAGGTAAACATTGCCATAAATTAATACATTTTAAATATCTTCACAGAGCCTATTTCACTCCATGCCTACTGGTGAAGATAGACCCCAGCAGGTCACCTGGATGCTCTAGATGCGTAACAGATAATGCTGATTTTTCACACCTGGCATGGAGCTGCGCACATATATGGCATATTGGGAGGAGATCTTTCGCTATCTATTCCAGATGATTGAAACAGAATTGCACCCAACCCTACTGCTGGTCCTGCTGGGCTATGTTAAACCATTGCCCGCGGGGATGAGGAGGTTCGCTGCAATTGAACTGCTCCTCGCTAAAAGACAGATCTCGTTACACTTGGGGTATCTACTAGCCCAACAGTCAAAGCATGGTCCCGTGATTTAATGTATTGTGACACGTATGCCAAGTTACAACCACACACTGCCAGACCAAACAATATATGGCAACCACTGCGAGCCTATTTATTGACACATCCAGATGGAGCTGGCTGATCAGACTCCTCCTTAGTAGTAGCCTACTGAGATACATTGATGTATGCACTATTAAGAAAGCGAGACGCGCTGCCTATTTTCTTGGAGGGCAGAGAGTAGACCGACTGATCTTCTCTTTACGTTGCATATACGCAACCCCAGTGGTCTCCATATAGATGACAGATGAATGTGGCCCGGCTCCCCTCCCGGTCGTTTTTGAATGATGGTCCAGCAATCAATAGGCTTCCCTCTGACCTGTGTTTTCGATTGCAATATGGATATGTCTTGTTAGTCAATCTTGAATGTATTAGTCATTAATGTGGTACATGCTGATATTATTATGACGGTATTATTATTTACCCCTGTATGTTTGTTTTATTGTTTCCCCTTTCCTTACCTTATTTGCAACTCTACTGTATTTGGCCAATGTTTCTTTCTAATGTGACTAAAATCCAATTCAAAAAAGTTTATATATGTTTGTTTTTATAAAAATGAAATGAAATTTACGCTTTTATTTTAAGTCCCTACTTCCATTACTTTCTATGGGTGGGTTTTTCAGTACCAGTGGTTGGCCGTGTGTGGTGCTAGACTTACTACAGATCTTTGCTGGAGTACATTTGCTATGCTTTATGTTCTTTATAGCTGTATTAGCTATAGATGGGAACTTTGTGAATAGCAATGGGCTTACTCTTTTGTAGGTGGGTGCATGTCCCTCCCTAAACCTCTCCCTAGCCCTCCTGTATTTTCCCCATTTCCCAGCCACTACCCCGTCCCGCTCACATTTACTACTAAAGTATACTTAGGTGTGTAGAGATCTCTGCACTTAAAAAATAGGAGAGGTGGAGGCACTGATCTCTGCATGTATGTTATTGAACAGCATTTTGTGATACATTAGTAGTTCCATTGTAATACTATTAAACACAATACAAAATGCAGTTTGTGAATGTGCCCCTTTGTTTTAATTAATTATAATTAAAGAAGTCCTCATATAAGTGTTATTATAAGTTCTGGTCACCTGTCAAGGGCCAAACCTAGAATGATTACATATGGCACAGCACAATGGCAAAGCAGAGTAGTTCACTGTAGAACGGGTGCTTTACAAATATATAAGCATAAACCTACACACTCAACAATACATTTCTGGATTATGGAACAAAGAACACAACATGTGCTTTAAAATCACATGTTCTGTAGGTTTATGAGAATTGAAGGCACCCTACTGTCTTTGGAATACAAATGATTTTCAGCTGCACAATAATATTTAACTGCAACGTGGCCTTAGCATCTGACTACCATGTGAAATTATTAAACTTTATTTTAAGGTAAAGTGGCTGCACATCAGTTTCTAAAGAAAAGAAAAATAGGTAACGAGACCTTTCAGACCTTCAGCACATGTCCAATTCCAGAGAATTGAAAATCAAATGTTTTGTGGAAAAGGAAATATGTTTAGATTTCACCACATCAAAGGCTAACTTAAGGTTAATCAGCAAGCAGCACAAGCTTAGCTCTTAGTTCCAGGGCCCGCATTATGCAAATGGTGCATTTTCATTGTTTGAACCGCGCGCCCCTTTTAAAAGGTGCGCACGACGCAAACAATGAAAATGCGCTGCATTATGGTGAATGCACTGCCCCCAGGGCAGCCGCAAACTTGCGCTACCCTGGGGGCAGCGCATTCCTGTGAAAAACGGAGCGGCTGCTTTGAAGCCACTCCGTGTTTTCACAGTGCAGGCGGCAACCTGCCTGCACTTTGAAGGGAGAATGGAGATCCCCTTGCAGGAAGGTGCAGTGAGTGACTGACAGTGCGCCATCTTTTAGGTGGTGCACCTCCTGAGAGCTTCTCTGCCTCTGTGCCTGTGTCTGTAATACGGTGCGGGTGCAGAGGCAAAGGGATTCCCTCATTTGCATGGGGCCACGTCTCCATGCAAATGAGGGAATGCCCTCTGAAGATTGTGCTGACGCTTTATGTGCACCAGCGCTATTTGTATTACAAAAGGGGATGAACAAGCATCTGCGGCCCCTTCTGTAATACCAAAGTGCCCCGGGGCACATAAAGCAGGTGCAAACGGCCGCTGAGTCCCCGGGGCACTTGTATAATATGGACTCAGGGTCCGTATTATGCAAACAGAACATTTTCATTGTGTGCGCTGGGTGCACCTTTCAAAAGCTGCACCCATTGCAAACAATGAAAATTCTCCACATTATGGTGAATGCGCTGTCCTTAGGGCAGCCACGAACTCACACTTTCCCCAGGGCAGCGCATTCCTGTAAAAAACAGAGCAGCTTTGAAGCTGCTGCATGTTTTCACAGTGCATGCGGCAACCCGCCTGCACTTTCAGGAGGGGAAAGAGATCCCCTTGCAGGTGGGTGCAGCGAGTGATGCCACCCGCCTGCAAGGGGATGTCTGGGGAGTCCATGGGACCCGCTTTCCCCCTACAGAGGACTGCAGTCAGGAGGCTCACTGACCGTGCGTGACCTTTTAGGTGGCGCACTGTCAGTGCACCCTTGACAGCTTCTTTGACTCTGCGCAACCTAGGCATCATCCTGGATATCAAGCTATCCATGAAGAAACATGAATCCATGAAGAAACAAGTCAACGCACTCTCAGTTGCCTGCTTCCACACCCTTTGCATGCTATGCAAGATCTTCAGGTGGCTCAAGAAGAACCATCATACAGGCCCTCATCACCAGCAGACTGGAGTACAGAAACACACTCTATGTAGGAATCACTGCATGCCTCCTTATGAGACTCCAAACAATACAAAACTCAGCAACAAGACTCGTACTCGACCTCCCAAGAAGGACCCACATCACATCCAATCTCAAGAAGCTACACTGGCAACCAATTCAGAAGAGATGGCAGCTCAAGATGCTGACCCACACTTACAAGGCCTTGCACAACGAAAGACCAGCATACACCACCAATCACCTGACGTTCCACCAATCTGCCAGACACCTTCGATCCGCTTCTCTCTCCCTCATAGACACTTCACGGATCCACCGAACCACCAGCGGAGGACACTCCTTCTCGCACCTGCTAGCCAAGGCATGGAACAACCTCCACCTGCACCTCAGGACCACACTGTTGCTCCAGCAATTTCGGAAAGAACTAAAGACCTGGATGTTCGAATGCCACCACGCAGCAGCCAACATCTCCAGTGCCTCGAGACCCTCATGGGTGATTTGCCGTACTTTAGAAATGTTTGATTGGTTGATTAAAATGCCAGAAACTTCTGATAGTTCATATATAAGAAGGGATCCTATAGAAGATTGGGATGACAATAAATAACCACAAATCTGATTTTAATTTTTATTGTGGGGAGGATGGATTTGTTCTGCTTATTAAAAAAGCCATGCAGCCTTAACAAGACTTTTGGTTCCTACAGACGTGCTTGCAGAGAATGCTGCCAATAGAAATATGCACTAATTAAGGAAGGCCTTTGCTAAGCAGCTCAAGTCATGCGTGAGATCTCCAAGTGTACCTGAAAGTGAAACTACATTAAATTATATGTTCAAGAACACAAAGCTCCAGTGGCATAACAGAAAAAGGTGGTCCCCCTGCAGAATGGGCGAGGGACCCCTCAGTGTCTCATATTTAACAGATATTCATAGATCTTGGGGTGAATAGGGGCCCACTGAATTGTGGGGCTACGGCTGCACTGCAGGGGTTGCAGCCCTTCAATGTTCTGTTGGTTTAAAAAAAGATTGGCAGACTTTGACCAGCATGGCATGGGGGCTCCTAGCATCTATAGAAGAGAGAGAAACCTGCTGTGGTCTCTTGTCATCCCTTTTGCTGCATCTCAATTATCCTAACCAATCAGTGTCTATGGTAAGATTGTTCTCAATTATCAATACAAGTCATCTCAGGCATGAGGCAGAGAAGCCTGAACTTGCAAGCTCAAAGAAACTATTGTCTCACACACTGTTTTGGCAGTGGTGTCCGGGCATACATTTTGCCCAGTATAATTAATCACTGTTTCTTAAGCAAAGGTTACTTTTCAAAGAATGAGAAAAAAATCCATCCAAAGCTTCAGCATGGAAAATGAGTCTGGTAGGTTATATTGTGGCACTGCAACGTGTTTGGGTTAGTGCAAACCTGTTATGTTATCATAGGTAGTTCTAATTGTGCTCTTCCTTCTTCATCTTCTAGAAATATTGAAATGAAGGCTGCAGAGAAACACAGATTACAATAAAATATAATCCCGCAGTTTATAGGCTATACTTTCCTACCAGTCGGTAACACAATCAGCTCCGGCACTTTTGCCACTGTTTTTTCTCCTTAAACTATTCATTTTGAAGGGCAATATCAAAGGGGTGTACACAGTGTAGTAGCTAGACAAGTATGAATAGCCATTGCAGGGGAGGGCGAGAGTTTCATTCCGTGTACCATTCTACACTCCATGGCAGTGATAGCTACATGCCTAGGCAAAAGCAGAACTCCCTCAATGCCCCACACCGTTTCCCTTTGCAAGGTGAGTGTAAACTCATTTGTGCAGCTGAAGGGTCTCCTGAGATAAGGACTAAGGGGCACATGCATCAATGTAGGCTTTTGCGATTCCTTAATTGCGATTATTAAGGAATCGCAATTAAGGAATTACAAAAGCCTATGCATGTAGGAATCGCTATAAAATTGGCGATTCCCAAACATTCCTTAATTGCGACTCGCAAATTGCGAGTCGCAATTAAGGAATGCTTTCCCATTCATTCCTATGGGCCTACAGGCCCATAGGAATGAATGGGAAATTGCGCATGCAATTTCAAGGGTGCAAGGGTGTCAAAAGGACACCCTGTTGCACACCTGAAATTGATCTGTGCACACATGTTGCGCACACACATGCCATATGTGTTACCTACAACTTTGAAAAATGCACTTTAGTGCATTTTTCAAAGTTTTGCAAATTACCATCAAGTTCAAATTGATGGTAATTTGCGGCTCCTATTACCGAAATCGCTATTTGCGATTTCATCATGCATTGCATTTAAGGAATCGCAATTTGCGATTCCTTAAATGCAATCATAATTTGGGAAATCGCAAAAAATAGCAATTACCGAAATTGCGCATCCCAAAGACTTTCATGCATTGCAAAAGGCCATTTTGCGATTGCAAACGGCCGATTTTTGCGAATCGCACCATTTGCGATCGCAAAATCCCTTGATGCATGTGCCCTTTAATGTCATGCCCTAATGCCGTAGCACGAGGAAGGTATCCCATAAGATGCCTGCTTGGGCTGGCTCAGTGCCATGTTGTATATGACAATGGGCTGGCTGGCAGTCTGTGCTAGCTTGGGGAGGAGCTGCTGCAACTCCTGCAATTCAGAGGAGCAGCTCCAGCGAGGCAATTATTGATCAAAGAGGTGAAAAAATCCCATATCTGGCGTTGGGCTTTTTGCCTCAGGCACCAGTCGAATTCCCACCTTCTCAAACCTTCTCATTCCAACCCTGTATAACCTGGTGTCAACCAAGGTATAAAACAGGAGTGGACCTTAAGAACTGTGTTATAATAAATGAACAAATAAACCAATGAACAGAAGGAAGAACGAAGTTGTTCAAATTACATAAATAAAAAAAGGTTTCAATTCTTATATTTACCTAGGCTGGACGTATTCACAACACTTTTGTCTTGCTTGGCTCAGGTTTATAAATCCTTGATACCTTGTTTTTTTATTTTGCTACCAATTTTTTAGTTCATTTTTACCATCTTTTTCAAAACATCCAACTTATTAGATCACATATTTGTCAGAGTTTGCATGCCCATATCATTAGTGATTTTCCAAAGATTAAATTAACGTAAACTATACAACAAATATAGACATCACATTTTTACACAAAACATTTATAAAGTGAACGAAAGAAAAATGTTCTAAATAATTTTAAATAAACCTGCCTTGATTCTTTTTTTATACTAGAGTCCATGATTCAATTTGTTATTTAGATAAGAATCATAATTGACCGCAATGTAAATGGGGTTAAATGTCCTGCTCAATTTAGACAGTGAGAACTTAACACAGGTTCTTGTTGCCTCAAACTGCAGGTTTTTCTTTGCTTGATTATAACTCCCTGAGGGCGGTTACAAGTCCACGTGTTTCCTCCTCTTTGATTCGACGTCTCTTCAGGACCAAGGCCGCTTCTGACTACAAATTAAAATAGACGAAATCGATGAGATTTTACTTTTAAAGCTTTTTTTCTCTATTCAAGACGCTCCTACCTTTTTTGGGTGATTACTTCTCTCTGTTTATTCACGAGCTGTGCTCGAGCTGAGCCAATGCGTGTTTACTGAAGGAAAACGGAAATAGAGTACTATTAAACATACTACAAAAATGCAGTTTGTGAATATTGCCCTTTGTTCTTATTAATTATAATTAAAAATAATGAAATAAGTCCCCATAAAAGAGTTATTATAGGTTCTGGCCACCTGTCAAGGGCCATGTTAGAACAGGCTCAGCACAATGGCAAAGTAGAGTAGTTCACAGTAGAATGGGTACTTTACAAAGACATAGGCATAAACGTACACATTCAACGCGATATATCTGGATTATGGAACATGCAACGCAACATTTGTTTTAAAATCACATGTTCTGTAGGTTTATGAGACTTAGGCACCCTACTGTCTTTAGGATAAAAATAATTTTCAGCTGCACGATAATATTTAACTGCAACGTGGCTTTAGCATCTGACTACCATGTGAAATTATGAAACTGTGGGGCATATTAGCAAGACCCACGTTAAAATTATCGCCGTTTTAGCGGCAGGAAACTGCCGCTAAAACGGCGATAATGGGCTTGCTAATATGCGTTATAGAATTCCAATAGAAGCCCAGGTTAGATGTGCAGGACATCTAACCTGGGCTTCTATTGGAATTCTATAACGCATATTAGCAAGCCCATTATCGCCGTTTTAGCGGCAGTTTCCTGCCGCTAAAACGGCGATAATTTTAACGAGGTTCTTGCTAATATGCCCCTTTATTTTAAGGTAAAGTGGCTGCACATCAGGTTCTAAAGAAACAAATGAAGAGGTAGGGAGGCCCAGAAAATATTTTGAAACCTTCAGCACATGTCAAATTCCAGAGAATTGAAAATCAAATGTTTTGTGGAAATGGAAATATGCTTAGATGTTACCACATCAAAGACTAACTTAAGGTTAATCAGGGAGCAGGGCAAGCTTAGCTCTGAGTTCCAGATGTCTTCAAAGGTGCAAGACTAAGGAGCCACTGTTAACGTGGTAAGACCAGGAGTTTTATTCACTAGTGGCCCCAGGTATGCCTACAACCCTAGGAGATTAGCCTAATATGTTGGGTTGAAAACTGATTGATTTTAGCTTTCCTAGGCGACTCCAATGCCGAGTTGGTTTGTGGATTCTTAAGTGTCCAGCTGGCTGGTTATGTTATTAATTGATCTCTGCCAGCCCATCAGATGCATTAACCAGACACAATTAATGGGGTATGGGGAAACAATAAACTGCTATATTCATGGAAGTGCGCCCCTACGCTCCAAACTGTTCATTCAGAGTTTCTGTAATGAAGAATATATTGTTGGGTACCTTGTAATCTAAATCATCATAATTAAGGAAAGTTCTGCTTGTCTTGATTCTTAAAAGCTAGGATAGATGGTGTCTAACTCTTTACCAAGTCTGTAATGTAACACACATATCACTTATTACTAAACAGGCTACAAAGTGGAATACATTGTCTCCTTCACTGCACCTACTTCTCAAAATAACTAAATCGGTCATAAATTATGGCACTGCTGAATTACAGACACTATAAAAGATTGCACCTCTGTCCTTTATACATGGTCCATAATACAACACTAAAACCTTTGGACACTAAAAATATATTTATATCTGCCTTTCCATGAAGACTCTTTTCTTATTGCAAGGTATACATGTACAGTACATAGCTCTGCATCTTTGAACAACCCTCCTGCCCCCCAAGACTGGCTTTTCCTGTAAGTGGAAGTGTTAATTCATCGATTATGAAGTTTGTGTGGGATTGTCTGGATAGCCGATTGGATGAATGTGAGAAAGATTCAGAAGAAGGGTGAAGAAGTAAATCGATGTGCGATTGAGCAAATGGATTGATGAATCACTCTTGCACTCACTCAACAAGTCATCAATCCTTGCACACACCTTGCCCATCAGTGCACTTACACATCTATGCTGACATCTAGCCATGCACAAACTGCCATGTATTCATCCACGCCCTCACTTGCTCATTCACCCATGCACTCGCACTTTATCCACTCTTCCAACCAATAATTTAGTCTTCCACTCACCTATTCACGCAAGTACATGAACAAACTGGGCAATGCATTAAGAAGTACTTTCATTTGTATAAAAAAGTAGACCAATTTTCTTAATGAACGCTAGGTTACCAAACCAGTGAAGCAAAATTAGAATATGTTATCATGCCACAATGCAGGGAAAATGTCTAGACATGCTTAAAACCTATAGAAATCATTGCAAATGAGATGCTTGTGGAGCCAAGCTCCTCAAGGTGAAGTATGGCACACTAGAGACTAATTTAAAGCCTAATATTCATAAACGAAACAACCCACTTGGGCAGGAAACAGCCCTACAGATGATTCCAAGAGGAAGTGAAAGAGATCAAGGTAATTAAAATGTCCGAATGTCTTCTACAGCTGCTAGGGGCATAGACTCACATGCCCAGAATCCACTTCTGACTGTCAGCCCCTCAGGAGGAGGAGAAGGTGGGTGAGGATGACATTGTGCATATAGCGCTGCTCTGTGTCCCGCAGCATGGGACTCTTCTACAACTGCTCAACCCACAGGGAGGAGAAGAAGGGAGGCAAGACTGACATTGACCATAGGGTGCTCCTCAGCATCCTGCAGTGCAGGAATCTTCACCAGCTGCTAGGGGCCTGGACTCACTAGCCCATAATCCACCTCAGCCTGCCAGAAAGGCAGAGAAGGTGGGGTGTGGCAGACATTGCGCATGTAGAGCTTCTCAGCATCCTGCAATGCGGGATGCACCTGGGCATTGTCCTAGCAAAGACCAGAACAAGAGCAGGCCCATCTGTACCAATCGGAGCCTGAAGGTGGCTGGGCTGGGCCACCCCTCTTGCCTGACAGAAATGGAAAAAATCAATTGGGAATCAAAAGCCTCAACAGTTGCCGCAAGTCTACACCTATAAATGAGTTAGAGAAAATGACTGAATGAAAAATGACTTGTATAGCTCACTGTTACTCTGAGGAGTGTCCTGGCACTCTGCACAAAGGCCCCAAATACAGAGTGCAAATAAGCCATCTATTCTTGTTTAAAGAGACATGTTTTCGATTTTTTCCTGAACAATGAAATGTATCAATTGACCGCAACTCTAATGGGAGCTTGTTCCAAGCTAATGGCCCTAGAAAAGAGAAGGACCTTCCCTTAGCTTTGGTACAGCGAATCTTGGGGATTCTGGCCAGGAGGGTATTGGCTGATTGCAAGTTTCTCAGGGGGACGTAGAAGCTAATACGTGCCCTGAGATAGCCTGTATCTGTGTGGTGAAGTGCCCTGTGAATCAACACAAGTGTTTTAAATAAAATTCTCTTCTTTATTGGGAGCCAGTGAAGAGCCCACACATGCGCTTTCGGAGGAAAGCCCAGAAAAGTGTGGGCCATTGACTTCTGGACCATCTGTAATCTATTAATAAGGTGCTCAGGAAGTCCCAAATAAAGGGCATTTCCGTAATCCAGCCTCGAAGTTGTAAGTGCCTGGATGACCTGCTTACTTGTTAAGAATGACTGGCAATGTAAAAACTTCCTTAGAATACATAGTAGCCCAAAGCATGTGCCCACCACCATTTTAATCTGAGATTGGAAACAGAGACAGTTGTCAAATTTAACGCATAGGTTCTTCGCTGTACCTCCCTAAGGGCCCGGGGGGAGCCTCAACTGGGCAGAAAGTCTGCCATGTCTCCGGGGCTATGAGACCAAAGAATGATAATTCGGTCTTGTCTGCGTTGCATTTAAGCGGATGGTAGGTGCACCAGTGAAAGACTGCTCTTAGTTAGGCAAGATCTGATGGATTTGCCTGGGATCTCTGCTTCTCTGCCCAGGAGAAACAACAGCTGAGTGTCATCAGCGTAATAGATCACTTTTGCTCCCAAGGCTTCTACCAGTTGAGCTAATGCAGTGAGATATACATTGAATAATGTAGGGCTCAGGGTCAAACCCTGTGGCACTCCCACTGACAGTTCACAGGACTCTGAAGAGAAGGGAGGGATCCAAAGCTCTTGTCCTCTACCCTCCAAACAGGAGGTCAACCAATCCAGGGCTTGGCCAACTATTCTGATGGATTGGAGATGTGCTAGGAGTTTGGCATGGGGGACCGTATCACAGGCAACTGACAGATCGAACAGCATCAGCACTACCTTCCCACCAGCATTTAAGGTGCCTCTGATGTGATCAGCAGCTTCCACTAGCACTGTCTCCTATTGAAGTTGGGTCTAAAGCCTGACTGGCTCGGGTGTAGCAGGCTATTTGTTTCCAAGTATTGGCAGAGCTGCTGATTTACATGCTTTTCCAGCACTTTAGACAGGGCTGGGAGTAATGATATGGGTTTGTATTTGAATTGCTCTCCTGGGCCTGTACCAGGTTTCTTAAGCAGGGGCAGGATTTTAGCCAGCTTCCAGGAGCGGGGTGCTGTTGCTGTAGATAGCGATTTGTTCAGCAGCTTTTTAGCCAAAGGGTTAATGATGCTTGCTACTAGTGCTAATAGGTTAGGAAGGCAGGGATCAGCAGGAGATCCAGATTTAATGCTGCATATTACTGCTAATGACCCTTTAAGGGGATGTGTTCGAACCTAGAGAGAGTCGCTACGGAAGTGGCAGCTATGTTAGGTTGCGTTACATCCATCAAAACCACTTCAGAATGGGTACCAAGAGAACAGGAGGAAAGGCTAGCTTGAATAACCAAAATCTTCTTATAAAATAGAACGCCAGGTATTCGCACCACTCAGCTGAGGGCTGATGAAGCCTCGAGCAAAGCCTCAGGGGACATAAAGTTTTAAACAACTTTAAAGATTTCTCTGGATTTATATCCTGCTCTCTTAATCCTATCTTCCAAATACGCCTTCATGGATATTTTGACTTCAGTATAGTACTTCTTGAAAGCATACTTGTATTTAGCCTTGGCATTAGGGTTAAAATGTTTCCTCTATTGTCTCTCAAAGGTTTTGCATCATTTCTTTCCTTCTCTGAGACTATCTGTGTACCAGGGGCTGGACGGCTTAGTACTGCACAGTGTATGATGAACTACTGGTGCAAGCTTATAGGTACTATCATGAATCCAGTAGTCCAGAAGACAAACATCCTCTTCCACGACGCCTGAGAAGGAGAGAGCACTCTCTTCAAGGGACCTAGTAAACACAGACTGTACTCTAGGAAATGATCTGGCAGCACCAGGGGTTTTAACTGTCAAAGGTTGTGCTTTTGCAAAGTCCAGCTAGTCAAACTTAATCAAGTGGTGGTCTGTCCAGGCTTGCTGTGTAGGGTCATCGATTTCCAAAGTAACGTTGGAGAAGATTTGATCCAGCACATGACCTGCTAGATGTGTTGTTGCTGAACGCAAATTGAGAAAGTTCAAGGGAGGACATAATTTCAAGTAATGTAACCACCTCACTATCTTCAATTTTATCCATGTGTAGGTTAAAATCCCAGCATTATGAAATGAGCATATCTTAGTGTCAGATGTGCCACAGTATTGCCCGGGGAGTTAAGGAAGGGACCTGCAGGACCCAGAGGTCTGTGTATGAGTACCCCAGCCAGCGATTGGTTGTGAGATAGGGTGAGGCAGAAACAAAGTGCCTCAGCATCTTCCAGATCAATAATGGAGAATGTTAGGCAGTCGTAATTTTCTCTATAAACAACAGCTACCCCCTCTCCCCTTCCACTCAAATAGTCTTTATTAAGTATTTTGGTGCCCTTTGGAATGGCTGAGGCAATTGTGGGGTTAGATGTCTCAGATAACCATGTTTCAGTCTAGAGCAGCATGTCTGGAATTTCCTCACACAGAAAATCAGAAATATTTACTGCATATTACTGCAGTGACTTGACAGTGATCAAAGCTGTAGAGAACCGTGTATTCTTACTAATCCCCATCTTTAGAATGAGAGTGAGTACCTTATACTGCAGTGGAGGTTTAATTTGGAACCCACACTGCAGACAGGGGTGGCCGTCCTGTAGTGAAAGTGATGGAGGTTGTAAAGTACATTTTCATGCAGGGGACAGACTAAGCAGTTGTTCCTGGGTATAGCATGAGATGCTGAGGGTCGCAGATGGGCTTGCTGTTGGTGCACCTTTGGCACAACAGCATCCTGTCTGCACAGCGTCCCCCGTTAAGTACATATGGGCTTGAAAAAGCTAGGGCACACACTGCCCAAAAATGGCGTCTTTAGCTGTCCCTGAAGTAGAAAAATGGCAGAAGGTGAAAATAAAGTAATTTTAGCTGCTCCCAACCTCCCTTGCAACAGCCCTGAAATGTGCAAAATAGCATAATGTGCAGCACTTCAATTCAACAGGTAAAAACAGATGAAGTACCACTAAGCAATTCTAAAAAGCTGTTACACAAGCTGTTACACAGAGAGATGGGAAAGTTAACTGGGGTGCAGTAACAGCCTCAACAACTATCTGACTATGATCATAGGGGTGATTAACAATAACATTGACCTGGTAGAAGAAGGGTTAGATGTGGTGCAATAGGAGACATCACAACATTCGAAGGTACCAAGGGAAGATGCTTAAGCCAACAAATAGTGGCAGTTGAAGTAGCGCAGGCTGCAGTCGAGCCCCCTCTAGGGATTAGTGAGAATCACAGAAATATAAGGTGCCACCAACCCTTGCATTGTGAATGACTCTATGAACGATGCTATGGGTATGAACCTGGTACTTGTGTGAAGGAGGCTTCACTCTCAATTACTAGACCAATAACTTAATGCCCCAATAAAAATAGAATTTTAATTGATGCTGCTAATCCTTGCAAAAAATGGATTTGCCAACATGATAAAAGTAAAATTCTAAGTAATCAGAAGGATCAGGCTTTGCAAAATAAAGTGGCCGAGATTTGTTTGGCAACATTTACTAAATTGGAGGAATCAATTAAGGGCTTCAGTACAGTAATACAGTAATTGCTTGAACAACAGACAGGTGCTTCTGTCTCTCATAATATTCAGGTACCAGGTGGCCCTAAATGTTCAAGTCCTCCCAAACCTGCCCATTCCGAGTGTAATAATGCTACAACCAGAATGAATCAAGATAGGATTTACCCTAAAAAAGATTATGGCCAAGTGTATCAGGAAAACACCCAAGCAACAGCTAAACCAATGGGAAGTAAAGATTATTTTGAAGTATCACAGAATTTTACTCCATATGTTGTAGTGTTGTATAATGTGCAAAAAAGGGACCTCCCCAAAGAGAGAGGAATGGTATGACCTAAAAAATAAGGTGGTGCACTGGTTAATTAAATACTCTGGGTGGTCACATCATCTGTTTGTAGAGATCGTAACTAAAAGAAGGGGTGGGTGGCTTGGGAATGGAGTAAAGGCAAATGGTTGTGTTGCTTTTAATGTATATGGGGTCTTTCAATAGGGTACTTCTATAGACCACATAAGTTAGTACACCAACTGTCAAAACCTATGATCAACAGTACAGATGAAACAGCTCACCCACCTTACACCTATGAACTGAGAAACAATGCTCTGTATTAGAGCCAATAGATCAACTTGATTGACTCTCAACTATTGAAATCCCATAAAGAGAGTCAGCTTGGAATCAGGTGAATGGAGAAGCGCAGAATCAAGAACCCTTTGTAGTTTCGAAGTTGGATGATGGTGACATGAAGTACCACAAGTTCCCTACTGATCTTTCAATCGTACCACTGGCCAATGAAGCTATGAATAGTGAAAATGAAAGCTTTCTTTCTTGGAACATTGCAGATGTACACCTTAAATTGTTTACTACTGACTGGTTAGCCTTTATAAAAGAATTTGATATTGCTAGACATGTCAGCCTTAGGGTGGTCTTCCTCCATAAACACTTTCCCTTCTCCTCTCCCGTTTTGCTAAATTTGTTTTTGTTGGCCTTAGGAATCTGTGCATTTTACCACTGCTAACAAGTGCTAAAGTGCTTGTGCTCCATCTCTAAAACCTTACAAAATTTGCTTACAGCTGATTGGCATTTTTAATTTACTGATAGGTCCTAGTAAAGTCGTATTCCATATACCCAGGGCTGATACATTATATGCTACTAGTGGGTCTGCAGCACCTATTGTGCCACCCACTTAAGCAGACCCTTAAAATGTATCCCACGCTTCCCATTGAAGTCTGCGTGCAGTTTTAAACTTCCAATTTTACTTGGCAAAATAAACCTTTGGCCAAGCCTAAAACTCCCTTTTTAATGCATCTCAGTTACCCCTAGTGAAGACCCTACACCGCCCACAGGGCAGGGTGCACTGTATTTAAAAAAGTGGGACATGCACGTTTAAGTTTTACATGTCCTGGTATTAAAAAACTCAGTTTTGTGTTTCACTACTGGGAGGCCTCCCTCTCCCATAGGATAACATTGGGTTACCTCATTACATTTATTAAGTGATAACCTGTCTAGGAACAGGTAGAAATATCATGTTTGGTGTCTAAGGGATTCCAATTTAAAATCCCCTTGAATAGAAAAGTCCGATTTCATGTCATAATATTGGCATTTTAGCATTTTCTTGCCCTAACCATTTGATGCCTGTAGCCTGTATCCTGGGTCACATGACTAGGTGTAGTTGGTAGTTGACCTTTGCGTATTCCTCCCAGACAGTAACACAAAGACTAGGTGTTGGCAGGATGGGCTATCCCGGCAAGATGGGAGGGGCGGAGCTGTGCACAGCCCCACTTACATCTCAAAGGAGCTGCCTCAGGACACATACAAAGACCTTCACACTTGCATTTTCTGACCCTACACCAAGTGGAGCCTGGGCATTGAGGCAGGAAATTCAAGGAACATCTGTGGGAGAACACTCTAGATGTTTCTTTCACTTCAAAGCTGGTGTCAAATATAAAAATAAGACCCTCAGACCCACTCTTTTGGTCACTTCTGGACCTGTGGAATACTCAGAAGGACTGCTCTGCTCCCTACTGCTGGAAGGACTGCCCTTTTGCCCTGTTGCCAGGGTAAGGAAGACTGGGCCTGCTCCTTGAACCCAGAACCACTAAAGTGACTCCAAGGGCTAGCTGACTGGTCTTCTGTTCTGAGCTACAGTGACATGACAAGCTCTAGAGACCTGTCCTGAATCTGCCTAGCTGCCCAAACTCAACTGGACCTGCCTGTGCCCTGCTGCTTGCCTCTGCTGGAATAAGTTCTGACACCCGAGTGGTGCTCCCAAGGTTCTAGTGGAGAGGTGTGGTGCAGCGGCCAGGGCAGTTGACTTCGGAGCACAGGGCTCATGGTTTGATCTCCGGCGGCAGCCTCAGCACCATGTGACTCTGGGCAATAGCTCACTTAATTTCCACGACAGCCCCCATCGCCTTGAGACCCGTAAGGGTGAGTAGTTCGTGCTTTACAAATACAGATTTACATTTTTAGACCCTTGGCCAGCATCAGAGTGTGCTCCTCCTGGCCTAACTCTGGGTTCCCTCAGAACCCACGCAGCACAGCGCAACTCAACGCAGCACAACCCATCTCAATGCATGACCTTGCATTGTAGCACCTTGTAGCTTCTGATCGATGGCCTCACTGGAACTGGTGTAGCACGACAGATCTCAATGCAGGACCTCACAGCTCCTGATAGGCGGCTTCATCATAACCAACACAGTGCAATGCATACTGATGAAGCACCTTGCAGCTCCTGATCGTTGGCTCCATTAGAACCAATGCACTCGATGCAGTGCAACGTAGGACCCCGCACCACAGTATAAGTATAAACATATATATTGCCCATCGGACTAAAGTCATCCTGTGCTCCATCATCGACAGCTTGAACTTTTGACTTTGTCCCGGACCAGCACAACCAGACAACCACATTTGACTCTTTACGCTTTTTGGTGCTACTTTTACCTAAAAGTTTGAAATTGCACATCTCCAGTTCCACTGATTGGATTTTTGTCATTCTAATATCATTTTATTTACTGAAGATTACTCTATTTTTCTATATTGGTGGGGGATTTTTCTTCTGTGGTGTTTACACTTTCTTTCTGTTTGAGTGCTGCATAGAACGTTACACATTGCCTCTACGTTATGACTAACCGCTTTTGTGCCAAGCTACCAAAGGGTCAAGCACAGGTTAATTTAGTGACTTTTCGTGGTTCACCCTGACGAGGATTGCAGTTGGTGCTTGAGAAGGCTTTCAGCCCCCTCAACCAATAACTCTTAAAACACCATTTGGGGATACTCCCTTCAACTTCCCATCTCCCACCATGGCAAAGGGAACAATTCTCAAACTGCTGTTGATTATGTGGCTTAGTCACTGAAGCCCTCCCGCATCTGCTCTGCATCTGCACCGAACTGAAGAAAAAACGGATTTGACTGCTCAAATCTCAGTTCAATTCAAGTGGGATCTGCATGTGGAGACGGGCAGTGCTGGCCTGCTTCAATGCAGAGGATCCGCAGCTCAACTGCAGGCTGGTAAAATTCCTCACGCTTGTAGAAAAGAAAATGCCAAGAACCAACAAACACACCTCCACGAGAAGCATTTGTAGCTGCTACGGAAGCAAGCAACTTCCAAGTTGCAATCTACAACTGTGTTCAAAACCACAGCACTTTACACTGGTGACCCCATCTCTAAATCTAAATCCCTCCACGGACAGGACAGCAGGAAACTCATAACTTGTTCTCATGAATGCACCGCAATTTTGCACCTTCTATTATGCAATGAAGAGTTGGATCATTGACAAATCGGCTCCTTTCTATGTTACTGCTGCTCAATATGTTTTATATTATGTGTGGTTTTATGTATTTTATGCCTTTTATCCTACTTTTTAAACTTGGCTGTATTGCACTGGTTTTATTTAAATAGGCAAAAATAAATTAATTACTTACTTACTCACCCAATAACTCAATTTTTCATAAATATATGTTGCAAAGACTCTTAGACAGTGGACCAATTCTTTGTATAGATGGTTATTTTTTAATGTAATCCTGCTATTCCCTCAACAGTGGGTAGGGCATTATAGGGCTAGCAATATTGGTTTCGGTCTGGTTGCTTAATGTTAAATTTGAATTTATTAGTAATGGCCTCTATTATCAATTAGTACTAATTTCATTAAGGGAAGCAATATTTTATTTCGAATAATTTTTATTATATTAATTGTAACCATAGAACGACCAAAGTGATTGGTGAACTGGATACACCTATTGATAAGTTATTAGGGAAACGTAAGTGGCAATCAATTCTATTGTGGTTAGGTGATTTTGATATATCTGTGTGTGAAGTCTGTCATACCCCAGTCTGTATATGTTAGATTAGCGAGGGGAAGATTTAACTCATTTTACACATGTTCTCCATGGTGAATCACTAAACAATTTTATAATAAAAAATAATGTTTTTGTGGAAATGATTTAGGCCAGCCTACTGATTACCGGCTTCTTACTTTCAAAGGTACCAGTAAAGGTAGAATATTTTCTCATATTCTTGTGTCCGCAGACTTGGCGCCACAAGTTTTAAAATCTAGAGTAATCACAAATTGCAGTAGTGACCGTAATCCTCTTACTCTGAGAATGCTCGAGGAGGGCCAAAGAGGACCAGTCAGCAGAATGTTGAAAACATAAAGGGCTTAGAGTAAAACTATGTAGACTCAATCCCATAGCTTTTACAACAGAATTAGTAAACTCGAACAAAGAAATATTGGTTGTATGTCTAACTTATGAGATGGCTCCCAGTCTGATTGTTGATTCTTTTTCCTCATAATATTTGTAAATATTTACTCTGCTGTTAATTCAGAAACCATTAAATTGCAAGCATGACCCTCACTGTTTTAACACAGCTTGAACAGCTTCTTATAAAAAGTTAAATGCAAAAACAACATTGTGATGGATAAAATGCTTGAATTAATCTCAACCACTGGAAATCGCTCATGGTGCCTCCCAATCCATCATTTTTCCCCCACCATGCTACCTCAGTTTGGACCCAGGCATAGGCAAATCAATCTTGACCCTGCTCCTCATGGGAACAATCCAGCCAGAATTACCAATCCAGGTCCTCTCTGAACCGAAACATGAGCAACCCAGGAAAGGTGTCACTCTTGTTATGGGCTCTTCAGCCAGGTGTAGCTTGTCTCCAGTGGCACAGTGAGCCCAGTACCCACATCTGGACATACCTTGCACACTTAGGGGGTTCAAATGCAAAAACAACAAGGTGATGGATGGAACCCTTGATTTAATCTCAACCACTAGCAAACGCTCGGGCCGCATCTCAATCCATTATTTTTCACCCACCATGCTACTTCACAAAAAGCTAAAAGCAACCATTAGAAGATCTTCACAGTGCCCTGTAGAAATAAAAACTGTGAGGCAGACTTTTAATGCCATATTAGCAGGAAGGAAGTAAGAAAAAGATCTAAGGGCTGGGACGATTTGAAAATAGCTGGGAAAGCAAAGGATGGTATGGCTTTTTAGAAAGTGGTAAATCTCCCTTTCTTTTCTGATAGTGAAACCCCTATGGTTGAAAATGTAATTCTCACAGACACAGGGAAAGTTTTCAACGTGGACTATAGCTCAATAGATTTGCAGTTAAATGTTGAAGGCCCTTGGGATAAATGTGTGGCTCTTGCCTTTAGTGAAAAAGTGGATATAAAAGTTCTTGAAGCAATAAAAAATAGTCCACTGGCGAAAGCACCTGAGTCGGACAGAGTTTTGATGGGTCTTTTTAAAGATAATGTCACAATCTGCTTACATACTTAGAGCCGCTTTAGTGGGTTCACTTGTATCCACATAGAAAGATGCAATAACACTACCTATCCCTATCTTCGAAAAGGGTGACAGGAACTCAAATGAATTGTTACTGTCCAATTTCTTTATGGGACTCTAGCACCAAAATCCTAGGAAGAGTTCTTCTTTCCAGACTGGAAACAGTTGTATGACATTACCACACGCCTTTACCATACATGCCTTTACAACACAGCCTTTACGATACACTTCCTACCTTAACCGGGGCCTCAACAAATTATTTGATGTAATCTCTTCCTGCTTCTTTCCCCCATATTGTTTTATGACAAAATAATGGGAAAAAAATATTGTGGTACACAAGTATCAATAAAAAAATATTGGAAACTCAAATATTGGGTTTGCATAATTTGTACGTAAACTACAAAAATATAGAGGCAAAACATTGTGTACCAGAATATTAGAAAAAAACAGGTAAGTAAATCAATTTTACTACATATAGCAATATATTTAATTAAATGTTGATATTAACGTTTAAAAAATTCATAGAATTACAAGTAAATAATATATTTATTAATATATACACGAAAACATTAATTATAGAACTAATATATATATATATATATATATGTATATATAGATATGTGTATATGTATATATAGATAGGTAGATAGATTGATAGATAGATAGATAGATAGATAGATAAACAGATAGATTGATAGATAGATAGATAGATAGATAGATAGATAGATACATAGATAGATATACTTGCATGTGATAATTTTAGGATAACAGATGGCATAGAGGTTGTGTTGATTTTAAACACTTTATGTACGTTTATGAAGAGGAGGAAGGGGCTCTGGTCGCTGGAGGTGGGAGAAGAAGTAGTCGGCTGGTCTGCATCCCCTACCCTTTTCTTCATTTACTGTAAGACATGAACTGATGTACTCCATTAAGGGCTTGATATTGATAAACATGACTGAGCTTTGAATACTATGTACATGATCTTCTTTAAGCCGGGTCTGGTGGCTGGGTCTGGTGGCTCAGTGGACTAATGCATCCACTGCAGGGGCCTGTGTTCGACCTCATGGTCACAGGTTTGAATCCTGGCGGGTCCACTCAGCCTTTCATCCATTTGAGGTCGATAAAATGAGTACCATTGAGTTGGGTAACAATAAACATCTGTTATTCAGCGCCAAGATGCCCCGTTGCTGGGGTGAACGTGTGCTTTACAAATACACATGTTATGTTATGTTAAATGAGGAATTAATAGGTGCCCATTTTGGGGATTATACTGATGAGCATTACTGAAGCACACTATGCACATGATCTTTCGATGCATTGCAATTTCTGTGGCATTAATGAATGGAATTTGATGATATGTCAAGAGGAAAATGTAAAGCACTCAACAAACAATAATAGGATGAACGTAGCACATTAGGCCTTTTTGACACATAATTTAAAAACATATCTGAACTGAAGGTTATAAAACGTTCAGGGACCAGATAAAGTCAAGCTATCACAATGACCCCTCATAAAAAGGAATTATATTGGGCCTCCTGGGTAGAATTTGTTTTTGATTTGCTTTTCTATTGTAGTTTCAGGATTTCTTTTTATTTAGAATGCTATGTAACATTTGGGATATACCATTGAAATATAGTGCCATTAAGGAAGTGCCTTTTTGTTAGTCCTTCATTTATATTCTGTTCACTTTATATACATGTCACCTTTGTGTAACGCCATGATCGTAAGCAAGACTGGCCTACTTGTGGAAACGCATTGAGAACAGCCTGAGAGCATATGTTTGTTTTGTTTCTCCATATCTATATCCACGTGCCCCTTTTTTTGGAAAGGGGACTGCGTGATCCACTCCCTTAAATATATATGTGTTGGCCCCGGGTATGGGGTACCAGGGGCCACTATTGGCTTGGAGAGGAGGGATGTGCATCCCCACCCCCTTACATACATGGGTTGACCCCCAAGGGATGAGATCCCCTGGGCCATTATTTACTTAGGGAGGGGGGGCTGTGTGCCCCCCCTTTAAAGGAAATGGGGGATGGGGGATGGGGTCCCAGGGCACCTTCTGGCTCGCCATGTGCTGCTTTCACTTTACAAATATTGTTTGGTCCAGGCAAATGTGGTCCCCAGGGCCCGAAGGGCCTCAGGGAGGGAGGGCACATGTCCCCTTCCCATTTCAAAAGAAATACCCCCAGGAATGAGGTTCCTGCTGCCCTGTGGCCAACTTTATGCCATGCACGCCGAAGTCCGTGCAGGTTTGGATTTACATATGGTAACAAAATATTACTTTGAGGTTGAAAAAAACATAGAAATTCACTGAGAAAAACAAAGGTTAAAGTAACGTTATAGTTAGGTGAGAAGTTCAATGACAATGTAACGTTTTAATTGTACAAAACCCCTGAAATTCACCAGTTATAGTTGGCTCTGGTAACTATAACTCATGCGATAGTTAACCACAACTCGCGCCCTCACCATGCACTGCTAAGTACCGCACATATTACATCACTCATGACATATTCAATGACGTCATTAATAATATCGCTGTAACATTTGCAATGAAATTACTGATGGAAAAACTGCATGGTGAGGACGTTATTTTTTTTTTTTTTAGTTTTATATAGCGTGAACTAGATCCGAAGGTATCAGAGCGATTTACATGAGCACCAGTTGAGTTACAGACGAAACACATTCATTTTTGTTAGGCACGGGGAGATTAAGTGAGTTATCCCTGAATTTGGGACCTAACTATAACGTTACTTTAAACTTTAGTTTTTTTAGTGAATATTCACCTAACTATAACCTCACTTTACCCTTTGTTTTTTGCAGCGAATTTCTGGGGTTATTTTAATGTAAAAATAAGATGTTATTACCAGACCTAACTATAATGTCACTGTAACCTTTGTTTTTTTCAGTGGAATTCTGAGGTTTTTAAAATGTAAAGTAACAATATAAATATATGTACTGAGTTTGTCAAAGAGTCAAAACACCAAAATATAAAAAGCTGACTTATTGGCTTTAGCAAGGGGTCAGCAGAACCTAAATAAAGCAAACCTATTGGCTTTATCAAAAAGTCTCCACAATAATTTAACAATAGCCATATTCCAAAGTAATCCTATAAATACACACATGGCAATGCATAATAATTGCTTGGTCAAAAATATTTAAAATAAAGCATTTTTATTTCAAACAACTTTGAATGTATGTACGACTATTCCTTTAACACTTTTCAGGCCATAAAATGCAACTATAGAACCATCCCCTATGGGTTCTCATTCTCCAGCTGAAGAACATACAGATCTGGGGGTCGTGAATTTAATGACCCAGGAGACTTACAGGTTTTTTGTTTTGTTTTTTGTTTTAAATCCTGGGAGGCTGCTGTGCTCCCTTCAACTACTCAAAACACATTTGTAACATGGTGGTGTCCCTGGCCAAATTCGGGCACCACAAAACAGGAAAAAATGTGTACATGACCCCTTGAAGGGCATTATGTTGTGTTCTGGGCCACAAGCATTGAATAATAGTTGAGCGTCTCCTGCCACTCAATCATTATTATTTTATAACACTTTTGGGGTGTCTCAGTCCTACTCGGGAGATCCACAGTTTATGTATAGTTGGAGGCTGTTGGAAGGTGGTTTATTAGTAGGTGGAGGGGGTACCTACCACTACCACTAGTAATAAGGCCACTACCACAATTAAGGTCCAGTCAAGGTCTCAATAAATTATTCCCTTGCTCAACGTAGCTGGCTGCGAGCAGGCTTAATTTAGGACGCGATACAAAAGGGGATGATGGACGGAACGTTTGAGCCAATCAAACACTCACCCCCAGTCAACTGATCTGGGTTTAATCCATCATCATTCTTTAGCTCACTCCACCACCCCAGTTCAGACATGGCCATATGCAAATCAGTCTGACCCTGTGCCTCATGGGAACAGTCCAGCCCGAACTGCCAAGCCATGTCTTCCCTGGACCGGAAACAAGCATCCTAGGACCGGTTTCTGGCATTCCAGCCGTCCTCAGCCAGGCTTGCTTGAATCCAGTGGCAAAGTGAGCAAGGGACCCACGTCTGGGCATACCCCCGCCAACTTAGGGCGAACAAAGCGATACAAAAGGGGATGATGGACGGAACGTTTGAGCCAATCAAACACTCACCCCCAGTCAACTGATCTGGGTTTAATCCATCATCATTCTTTAGCTCACTCCACCACCCCAGTTCAGACATGGCCATATGCAAATCAGTCTGACCCTGTGCCTCATGGGAACAGTCCAGCCCGAACTGCCAAGCCATGTCTTCCCTGGACCGGAAACAAGCATCCTAGGACCGGTTTCTGGCATTCCAGCCGTCCTCAGCCAGGCTTGCTTGAATCCAGTGGCAAAGTGAGCAAGGGACCCACGTCTGGGCATACCCCGCCAACTTAGGGCGAACAAAGCGATACAAAAGGGGATGATGGACGGAACGTTTGAGCCAATCAAACACTCACCCCCAGTCAACTGATCTGGGTTTAATCCATCATCATTCTTTAGCTCACTCCACCACCCCAGTTCAGACATGGCCATATGCAAATCAGTCTGACCCTGTGCCTCATGGGAACAGTCCAGCCCGAACTGCCAAGCCATGTCTTCCCTGGACCGGAAACAAGCATCCTAGGACCGGTTTCTGGCATTCCAGCCGTCCTCAGCCAGGCTTGCTTGAATCCAGTGGCAAAGTGAGCAAGGGACCCACGTCTGGGCATACCCCCGCCAACTTAGGGCGAACAAAGCGATACAAAAGGGGATGATGGACGGAAAGTTTGAGCCAATCAAACACTCACCCCCAGTCAACTGATCTGGGTTTAATCCATCATCATTCTTTAGCTCACTCCACCACCCCAGTTCAGACATGGCCATATGCAAATCAGTCTGACCCTGTGCCTCATGGGAACAGTCCAGCCCGAACTGCCAAGCCATGTCTTCCCTGGACCGGAAACAAGCATCCTAGGACCGGTTTCTGGCATTCCAGCCGTCCTCAGCCAGGCTTGCTTGAATCCAGTGGCAAAGTGAGCAAGGGACCCACGTCTGGGCATACCCCCGCCAACTTAGGGCGAACAAAGCGATACAAAAGGGATGATGGACGGAACGTTTGAGCCAATCAAACACTCACCCCCAGTCAACTGATCTGGGTTTAATCCATCATCATTCTTTAGCTCACTCCACCACCCCAGTTCAGACATGGCCATATGCAAATCAGTCTGACCCTGTGCCTCATGGGAACAGTCCAGCCCGAACTGCCAAGCCATGTCTTCCCTGGACCGGAAACAAGCATCCTAGGACCGGTTTCTGGCATTCCAGCCGTCCTCAGCCAGGCTTGCTTGAATCCAGTGGCAAAGTGAGCAAGGGACCCACGTCTGGGCATACCCCCGCCAACTTAGGGGCGAACAAAGCGATACAAAAGGGGATGATGGACGGAACGTTTGAGCCAATCAAACACTCACCCCCAGTCAACTGATCTGGGTTTAATCCATCATCATTCTTTAGCTCACTCCACCACCCCAGTTCAGACATGGCCATATGCAAATCAGTCTGACCCTGTGCCTCATGGGAACAGTCCAGCCCGAACTGCCAAGCCATGTCTTCCCTGGACCGGAAACAAGCATCCTAGGACCGGTTTCTGGCATTCCAGCCGTCCTCAGCCAGGCTTGCTTGAATCCAGTGGCAAAGTGAGCAAGGGACCCACGTCTGGGCATACCCCCGCCAACTTAGGGCGAACAAAGCGATACAAAAGGGGATGATGGACGGAACGTTTGAGCCAATCAAACACTCACCCCCAGTCAACTGATCTGGGTTTAATCCATCATCATTCTTTAGCTCACTCCACCACCCCAGTTCAGACATGGCCATATGCAAATCAGTCTGACCCTGTGCCTCATGGGAACAGTCCAGCCCGAACTGCCAAGCCATGTCTTCCCTGGACCGGAAACAAGCATCCTAGGACCGGTTTCTGGCATTCCAGCCGTCCTCAGCCAGGCTTGCTTGAATCCAGTGGCAAAGTGAGCAAGGGACCCACGTCTGGGCATACCCCCGCCAACTTAGGGCGAACAAAGCGATACAAAAGGGGATGATGGACGGAACGTTTGAGCCAATCAAACACTCACCCCAGTCAACTGATCTGGGTTTAATCCATCATCATTCTTTAGCTCACTCCACCACCCCAGTTCAGACATGGCCATATGCAAATCAGTCTGACCCTGTGCCTCATGGGAACAGTCCAGCCCGAACTGCCAAGCCATGTCTTCCCTGGACCGGAAACAAGCATCCTAGGACCGGTTTCTGGCATTCCAGCCGTCCTCAGCCAGGCTTGCTTGAATCCAGTGGCAAAGTGAGCAAGGGACCCACGTCTGGGCATACCCCCGCCAACTTAGGGCGAACAAAGCGATACAAAAGGGGATGATGGACGGAACGTTTGAGCCAATCAAACACTCACCCCCAGTCAACTGATCTGGGTTTAATCCATCATCATTCTTTAGCTCACTCCACCACCCCAGTTCAGACATGGCCATATGCAAATCAGTCTGACCCTGTGCCTCATGGGAACAGTCCAGCCCGAACTGCCAAGCCATGTCTTCCCTGGACCGGAAACAAGCATCCTAGGACCGGTTTCTGGCATTCCAGCCGTCCTCAGCCAGGCTTGCTTGAATCCAGTGGCAAAGTGAGCAAGGGACCCACGTCTGGGCATACCCCGCCAACTTAGGGCGAACAAAGCGATACAAAAGGGGATGATGGACGGAACGTTTGAGCCAATCAAACACTCACCCCCAGTCAACTGATCTGGGTTTAATCCATCATCATTCTTTAGCTCACTCCACCACCCCAGTTCAGACATGGCCATATGCAAATCAGTCTGACCCTGTGCCTCATGGGAACAGTCCAGCCCGAACTGCCAAGCCATGTCTTCCCTGGACCGGAAACAAGCATCCTAGGACCGGTTTCTGGCATTCCAGCCGTCCTCAGCCAGGCTTGCTTGAATCCAGTGGCAAAGTGAGCAAGGGACCCACGTCTGGGCATACCCCCGCCAACTTAGGGCGAACAAAGCGATACAAAAGGGGATGATGGACGGAACGTTTGAGCCAATCAAACACTCACCCCCAGTCAACTGATCTGGGTTTAATCCATCATCATTCTTTAGCTCACTCCACCACCCCAGTTCAGACATGGCCATATGCAAATCAGTCTGACCCTGTGCCTCATGGGAACAGTCCAGCCCGAACTGCCAAGCCATGTCTTCCCTGGACCGGAAACAAGCATCCTAGGACCGGTTTCTGGCATTCCAGCCGTCCTCAGCCAGGCTTGCTTGAATCCAGTGGCAAAGTGAGCAAGGGACCCACGTCTGGGCATACCCCCGCCAACTTAGGGCGAACAAAGCGATACAAAAGGGGATGA
This sequence comes from Calotriton arnoldi, assembly GCA_963921515.1. NCBI lineage: Eukaryota > Metazoa > Chordata > Amphibia > Caudata > Salamandridae > Calotriton > Calotriton arnoldi. Next base: position 228,446 of record CAWUFW010005477.1, on the reverse strand, counting down.
TGGACGGAACGTTTGAGCCAATCAAACACTCACCCCCAGTCAACTGATCTGGGTTTAATCCATCATCATTCTTTAGCTCACTCCACCACCCCAGTTCAGACATGGCCATATGCAAATCAGTCTGACCCTGTGCCTCATGGGAACAGTCCAGCCCGAACTGCCAAGCCATGTCTTCCCTGGACCGGAAACAAGCATCCTAGGACCGGTTTCTGGCATTCCAGCCGTCCTCAGCCAGGCTTGCTTGAATCCAGTGGCAAAGTGAGCAAGGGACCCACGTCTGGGCATACCCCCGCCAACTTAGGGCGAACAAAGCGATACAAAAGGGGATGATGGACGGAACGTTTGAGCCAATCAAACACTCACCCCCAGTCAACTGATCTGGGTTTAATCCATCATCATTCTTTAGCTCACTCCACCACCCCAGTTCAGACATGGCCATATGCAAATCAGTCTGACCCTGTGCCTCATGGGAACAGTCCAGCCCGAACTGCCAAGCCATGTCTTCCCTGGACCGGAAACAAGCATCCTAGGACCGGTTTCTGGCATTCCAGCCGTCCTCAGCCAGGCTTGCTTGAATCCAGTGGCAAAGTGAGCAAGGGACCCACGTCTGGGCATACCCCCGCCAACTTAGGGGCGAACAAAGCGATACAAAAGGGGATGATGGACGGAACGTTTGAGCCAATCAAACACTCACCCCCAGTCAACTGATCTGGGTTTAATCCATCATCATTCTTTAGCTCACTCCACCACCCCAGTTCAGACATGGCCATATGCAAATCAGTCTGACCCTGTGCCTCATGGGAACAGTCCAGCCCGAACTGCCAAGCCATGTCTTCCCTGGACCGGAAACAAGCATCCTAGGACCGGTTTCTGGCATTCCAGCCGTCCTCAGCCAGGCTTGCTTGAATCCAGTGGCAAAGTGAGCAAGGGACCCACGTCTGGGCATACCCCCGCCAACTTAGGGCGAACAAAGCGATACAAAGGGGATGATGGACGGAACGTTTGAGCCAATCAAACACTCACCCCCAGTCAACTGATCTGGGTTTAATCCATCATCATTCTTTAGCTCACTCCACCACCCCAGTTCAGACATGGCCATATGCAAATCAGTCTGACCCTGTGCCTCATGGGAACAGTCCAGCCCGAACTGCCAAGCCATGTCTTCCCTGGACCGGAAACAAGCATCCTAGGACCGGTTTCTGGCATTCCAGCCGTCCTCAGCCAGGCTTGCTTGAATCCAGTGGCAAAGTGAGCAAGGGACCCACGTCTGGGCATACCCCGCCAACTTAGGGCGAACAAAGCGATACAAAAGGGGATGATGGACGGAACGTTTGAGCCAATCAAACACTCACCCCCAGTCAACTGATCTGGGTTTAATCCATCATCATTCTTTAGCTCACTCCACCACCCCAGTTCAGACATGGCCATATGCAAATCAGTCTGACCCTGTGCCTCATGGGAACAGTCCAGCCCGAACTGCCAAGCCATGTCTTCCCTGGACCGGAAACAAGCATCCTAGGACCGGTTTCTGGCATTCCAGCCGTCCTCAGCCAGGCTTGCTTGAATCCAGTGGCAAAGTGAGCAAGGGACCCACGTCTGGGCATACCCCCGCCAACTTAGGGCGAACAAAGCGATACAAAAGGGGATGATGGACGGAACGTTTGAGCCAATCAAACACTCACCCCCAGTCAACTGATCTGGGTTTAATCCATCATCATTCTTTAGCTCACTCCACCACCCCAGTTCAGACATGGCCATATGCAAATCAGTCTGACCCTGTGCCTCATGGGAACAGTCCAGCCCGAACTGCCAAGCCATGTCTTCCCTGGACCGGAAACAAGCATCCTAGGACCGGTTTCTGGCATTCCAGCCGTCCTCAGCCAGGCTTGCTTGAATCCAGTGGCAAAGTGAGCAAGGGACCCACGTCTGGGCATACCCCCGCCAACTTAGGGCGAACAAAGCGATACAAAAGGGGATGATGGACGGAACGTTTGAGCCAATCAAACACTCACCCCCAGTCAACTGATCTGGGTTTAATCCATCATCATTCTTTAGCTCACTCCACCACCCCAGTTCAGACATGGCCATATGCAAATCAGTCTGACCCTGTGCCTCATGGGAACAGTCCAGCCCGAACTGCCAAGCCATGTCTTCCCTGGACCGGAAACAAGCATCCTAGGACCGGTTTCTGGCATTCCAGCCGTCCTCAGCCAGGCTTGCTTGAATCCAGTGGCAAAGTGAGCAAGGGACCCACGTCTGGGCATACCCCCGCCAACTTAGGGCGAACAAAGCGATACAAAAGGGGATGATGGACAGAACGTTTGAGCCAATCAAACACTCACCCCAGTCAACTGATCTGGGTTTAATCCATCATCATTCTTTAGCTCACTCCACCACCCCAGTTCAGACATGGCCATATGCAAATCAGTCTGACCCTGTGCCTCATGGGAACAGTCCAGCCCGAACTGCCAAGCCATGTCTTCCCTGGACCGGAAACAAGCATCCTAGGACCGGTTTCTGGCATTCCAGCCGTCCTCAGCCAGGCTTGCTTGAATCCAGTGGCAAAGTGAGCAAGGGACCCACGTCTGGGCATACCCCCGCCAACTTAGGGCGAACAAGCGATACAAAGGGGATGATGGACGGAGCGTTTGAGCCAATCAAACACTCACCCCAGTCAACTGATCTGGGTTTAATCCATCATCATTCTTTAGCTCACTCCACCACCCCAGTTCAGACATGGCCATATGCAAATCAGTCTGACCCTGTGCCTCATGGGAACAGTCCAGCCCGAACTGCCAAGCCATGTCTTCCCTGGACCGGAAACAAGCATCCTAGGACCGGTTTCTGGCATTCCAGCCGTCCTCAGCCAGGCTTGCTTGAATCCAGTGGCAAAGTGAGCAAGGGACCCACGTCTGGGCATACCCCCGCCAACTTAGGGCGAACAAAGCGATACAAAGGGGATGATGGACGGAGCGTTTGAGCCAATCAAACACTCACCCCCAGTCAACTGATCTGGGTTTAATCCATCATCATTCTTTAGCTCACTCCACCACCCCAGTTCAGACATGGCCATATGCAAATCAGTCTGACCCTGTGCCTCATGGGAACAGTCCAGCCCGAACTGCCAAGCCATGTCTTCCCTGGACCGGAAACAAGCATCCTAGGACCGGTTTCTGGCATTCCAGCCGTCCTCAGCCAGGCTTGCTTGAATCCAGTGGCAAAGTGAGCAAGGGACCCACGTCTGGGCATACCCCCGCCAACTTAGGGCGAACAAAGCGATACAAAAGGGGATGATGGACGGACGAATGATGATGGATTAAACCCAGATCAGTTGACTGGGGGTGAGTGTTTGATTGGCTCAAACGTTCCGTCCATCATCCCCTTTGTATCGCTTTGTTACAGCCCTAAGTTGGCGGGGTATGCCCAGACGTGGGTCCCTGCTCACTTTGCCACTGGATTCAAGCAAGCCTGGCTGATGACGGCTGGAATGCCAGAAACCGGTCCTAGGATGCTTGTTTCCGGTCCTGGGAAGACATGGCTTGGCAGTTCGGGCTGGACTGTTCCCATGAGGCACAGGGTCAGACTGATTTGCATATGGCCATGTCTGAACTGGGGTGGTGGAGTGAGCTAAAGAATGATGATGGATTAAACCCAGATCAGTTGACTGGGGGTGAGTGTTTGATTGGCTCAAGCGTTCCGTCCATCATCCCCTTTAGTATCACTTGTTCGCCCTAAGTTGGCGGGGTATGCCCAGACGTGGGTCCCTTGCTCACTTTGCCACTGGATTCAAGCAAGCCTGGCTGATGACGGCTGGAATGCCAGAAACCGGTCCTAGGATGCTTGTTTCCGGTCCAGGAAGACATGGCTTGGCAGTTCGGCTGACTATTCCCATGAGGCACAGAGTCAGACTGATTTGCATATGGCCATGTCTGAACTGGGGTGGTGGAGTGAGCTAAAGAATGATGATGGATTAAACCCAGATCAGTTGACTGGGAGTGAGTGTTTGATTGGCTCAAACGTTCCGTCCATCATCCCTTTTGTATCGCTTGTTCGCCCTAAGCTGGCGGGTATGCCCAGACGTGGGTCCCTGCTCACTTTGCCACTGGATTCAAGCAAGCCTGGCTGATGACGGCTGGAATGCCAGAAACCGGTCCTAGGATGCTTGTTTCGGTCCAGGGAAGACATGGCTTGGCAGTTCGGGCTGGACTGTTCCCATGAGGCACAGGGTCAGACTGATTTGCATATGGCCATGTCTGAACTGGGGTGGTGGAGTGAGCTAAAGAATGATGATGGATTAAACCCAGATCAGTTGACTGGGGGTGAGTGCTTGATTGGCTCAAGCGTTCCGTCCATCATCCCCTTTGTATCGCTTTGTTCGCCCTAAGTTGGCGGGGTATGCCCAGACGTGGGTCCCTTGCTCACTTTGCCACTGGATTCAAGCAAGCCTGGCTGATGACGGCTGGAATGCCAGAAACCGGTCCTAGGATGCTTGTTTCCGGTCCAGGGAAGACATGGCTTGGCAGTTCGGGCTGGACTGTTCCCATGAGGCACAGGGTCAGACTGATTTGCATATGGCCATGTCTGAACTGGGGTGGTGGAGTGAGCTAAAGAATGATGATGGATTAAACCCAGATCAGTTGACTGGGGGTGAGTGTTTGATTGGCTCAAACGTTCCGTCCATCATCCCCTTTTGTATGGCTTAATTTAGGAGACAGGTGTGTAAAGCATTTAAAAACACTAATACATTAAATAAGTAAGTCACAGCACACAATAAAAATCTAACACAAATTTATAAACATAGGACATATTTTATGATTAAAATGACACCAAAACAACAAACATCCAATGTAGGGAACCGGAGATATGAATTTTCAAAGAATAAACACTTTCTAGTTCTTAAAGCCAAAAGCGTCAGCTTGGGACATCTGGTCACGCTTGGCTGGGACAAAGTCAAAGTTTCAGGCCGACCGCGAAGGAGCATGGGTCGGATACAACGAGCGGTAGGGCCTGGTCAAGTTTTTACCATCTGACTTAGGGCCTGATTTAGATCTTGGCAGATGGGTTACTTCGTCACAACAGTTACGAATATCCCATCCGCCAAAATATAAATCCCATAGAATATAATGGGATTTATATTTCAGCAGACCAGATATCCGTCACCAGCTGTAAACCACCTGTAACCCATCCCCCAAAATCTAATTCAGGCTCTTAGTTACTTTTTGGAGCTTATTCTCTCAACGTCGAGCATGTCTCCCTAGCAGGCCTGGTTTGGGTTAGATGATGGTGGCTTGTTCAGCGGGATGCCTCGGTCGATTCCTTGAAGTCTCATCGACGATGAAGAGCTCCAGGGCTTCAGTGGGGCAAACCTGAATTTCAGGCCGGGTCACGGTTCGACTTCGCCGGCTTGACTCTCAACGACAGGTTGGTCAACTTATGGAGCTTTTTCATCAAAATGCTCAAATGATTTCAAACTTCTGGAGATGTCTCTAGAAGGTCCTTTTGGGTTCTTGATGGATCCACAACACAATCCAAGGTTCCCGAAGCTCTGATTTCTCCTACTTCTTGGAGAGTCAGGTCTACAGTTCCCACAATGCACCTGGCCAAATCCTTTAAAGTTTAGCTGAAGGTGGTCAGCTGGTTTCTTCTTGGTGGAGATGATGCAGGTGGAGCTCTTTTAACCTGTTGCTTTCAGGGAGTCCACTCCTTAAAGTTTTAGTTCAAGGCAAAGTACTTCTTTTGCTGTAATTCCAAACTGTGCTGCAGGTGCAGTCATTCAGAATGCAGTCCTCTTGGTGCAGGCCAGGAGTTCCAGCAGGCCAGTCCTTCTTCTTCTGCTTTCTTCAGGCAGGGACCTGAATCGCTGGGCAGCTCTCCTATATTTATCCAGGCTTCTGGGTTGGCAATCAGGGGGGCACCCTTGACCTTTGGGGTGCAGGGTGCCACCGTCAGTGATGACCACTTCCCCTGAAGTGTGGCAAATTCTTGTCCCAGAAAGCACTGTCCTTTAAAAACCAAAATGGAGAAATTCTTTCATGGAGCTTAAGGTCTGGCTAACCCAACCTACAGGTGTGGCTAACTTTCCTTAACATTAACCTTTCAGCCCATCTGATAATTCAATTGCAAGGGCTCTCATCTAACTTGGGGTGCAGGAAGTGGGGGTGGGCCTGTGTCCTGTCCTCAGTGTGTTTCCCCTTTTGAAGATCAGTTTGGCTACCCAACCCCCTTCCTGCCTTTTGTTCTGCAGCTTGCAGATATCCTCTCACCAGATGTCTCTTTGTTTCTTTCCAGGCCACGTCACACCTCATCAAAGCAGCCTGGCTCAGCCTGTCAAAGCCTGGAAAATCAGGAGAGGCTACACTGGAGCTGGATTTAGGCACATCGTAAAAGCAAGTTCTATAACTTCTTTTCTGTCATAGTTATAATAAATCCAACTCTGGAAAGTTGTTGGTTTTAGTCTAACTATTATTAAGACTCTTTGAAGTAATATTTTAGCTCACTCCTGTCAATAGTTAGGCTTTATTAAAGTTTAATAAAGCCTTCCTATGTTAGTCTATTGAGCTAATGTACTACAATGGAGAAAAATGAAATTGGAATGTTTTCCCTTACCAGAGCATATAAAACATCTTTTATAATGTCCCTTCTTATAGTTACAAGGCACTCTACCCCTCGGGCACCTAGGGGAGACCTTAGGGTTAGAATATATGTAAAAATAAGGTAGTTTAAGACTTTGGAATACCTTTAATTCCAAAGTCGAATTTGCATGCAATTTTAATTTGAAAGCAGCCTGCAAAGCAGGGCTGACTTATGAAATGACAGCATGCCATACAGCAGTGTATACCTAAGTGCATAAAATCTGCTGGGCCTCTAAACCTACATGCCCTACCATATACTATGGGCTTACAGGTAGGTTGTCATAGCAAATGTAATTACACCTAATTACCATATACCTTTTAAACAGAGCACAGGGCTTGGGTCTAGTGAGCAGAGCCCAGGGCACAGAGTCAGCAACCACCAGTATCAGTCAAAAATGGGGGTGATCAGGGCAATAAGGATGACTCTCACAGATGCTCTGGGGTGAACACCAAGGCCCCCATGGTCCATGAAGGCTCCCCAGCCAGTACCCATCTTTGTTGCCAACAGGAGCCAGCCATTTCTATTTTTGTAGATGTGTACCCTAGTCCCATCCTGGGGAACCCACAACTTTTTAAAATGTTGCGGGTCATGGTGGGAGCCCAAAGGTCCCCATGGCCCCTGACGACTCCCCAGCCAGCGCCCATCTTGGGTACTGGCATGAGCCAGCTCTATTGCTATGCTCCCACCAGGCGAGAGCAAAGCTATGTTACCTACTGGGACCCCGCAGGCAGGGAATTAGTTTTATATTCCCTGTCCACACTCTCCTGGGCAGGGTTCATGACAGTCCCACGTAAGCTCTTTCTTAATCACGGCTCTAAAAGTGAGGGTTGCTGATTTTACAGCACAGGAGTAATTTGCCCATATTTTGGAAGATCAAAGAACATTCCGTGGGACAGTTTCTGGATGGCAATTATGAGGAAGGATTGAGACATGACTGTGTACACAGATTAATTTGTGGTAAGCAGGGGCGTAACACAGGCCCCCGCAGCCCCCGCGGTGCAGGAGGGCCCCCAAGCTCCAGTGGGCCCCCTCAGCACAGTACTCCGGCTGGAGAGCTCCTGATTGAGGTCGGAGGGGGCCCCTCCACGTACCTTGCAGGGTGGCCCCCTCAAGTTTTGTTACGCCACTGGTTGTAAGCAGGAACTCGTATCTTCCTTACAGTAAAGTGAAAATCTTATGATGCATCTAGTGGAAAAATATAACTGAGAAACTTGCTCATGCCCTGAATAAGTCTCAATGTTTGGGGATGAAACGCGTTGGCTGTGTCCATATCCATGTTGCACTGTTCAAGAAAGAAATGAAGAATGAATATTTTAACATACTTGTCCGTGACACCGTGATCTATTAAGGTGAATGTGATGGTTTCCCCTCCTAGCTGATAGGGATCCCCGAACGTAGAGCCTTTACTGAGGGTAGAAGACTATACTACACGTGGTCTTGGGAGGTTACAGTGTAATGCTTTATTACAAAACCAACAGTCCGACAGTCTGTGTTAACCACAATCAACATCAACAAAACGAGGGTTAACGAGGTCCTGAAACTCAGTCGTCCCGTGGAAGGCCTTCTTCCTCAGGCCAGTAGTCCTCCAGTATTCCCAATCAGGACCGGCGTCCCCAAAAGGCAAACAGAAACAACAACACCGTCACTGTTCTGACTGTATTTTATAACTGGCTAAGGTGCTCCCCATCACCAACATTCCTGGGTCACCGAGAGGTAGTGAGAGGGAGGGAAAAAGTAAGGAGTAAGGAAAGTGGTATCCTGTGAGGGGTTGCAACTCAGGAATTACAGGTGCATTACTTGTGCCAGAGACCCTTTAAGCCCTTCCCCGCCAACCGCCTCCAACTTTCCATGAAAGACACTTACCTGGGGCTACGGTCCTCCAGGACCGTAGCGTTGGGTATCACGGCGTCCTGTTTCCTCTGTGGACGGCCGGATACGTGTGCAGTGTTTGTCGGGGAATCCTCCCTCTTCGGTGCTGGTCCGTCGTCCTCAGGTCTCCCGCAGGTTCCCTCTGTCCTCCGGTCTCCTTCCCCGAATCCGCCAGCTCCTGCTGTGTTTCTTCCCTCGTGCCGTTCCTCCTCATGCTCCTCATGGTCAACTGCGTCTGCAGTCCCTCTCTGCCAGCCGTCTTTTCTTTTGGCGTCTTCTCTCCGTGACGTCATCCCTCCTGCGCCAGGCGTTTCTGCACCACTCACCTCCCTGTTGATTGGTATCCACCCGGGTGCCATCTTGCACTTCTCGGCTGCTCCGGTCTCGCCACAGTCCATATCACATTGAACTTCTGTGCATTTTTTAAACACCAAAGTGGTGGATGACACAAGATTATTCAGTTGCTTGTTCTTTTGATTCCAATCAGACTCATTCATTTGCTTGGTTTCTTTTTGATAATGATGTAAAATTTTCTCTTTTTGACTTGAAGGTCTTTATGAAATTGCTCTGATATGATATCATAAGAAATTTGTATTTCAGACTGCTATTATTAGTGTGCTCCTCCCTTATATTGTTATATAGAGATTATGACAGTGTGCAGGGGGATGAGGTCCCTAGGATACTGCTCTTCATCGGGCCCATGGGCATGCAGGACATGACAAAGGGAGGGAGGCCTCATGCCCCCTTCCCAAAAAATGATATCGGCCCTGGGGGATATTGTCCCCAGGGCCTGCAAATGGCTCAGTGAGGAGGGCCTCATGTCCCTCTCCCCATAAAGATTACTTTGGCCCAGCGCATGGGTTCTACAAGGCCTTGATATGGCTCAGGGTGGGGGGCCGCATGTCTAACTAGTGGGGTTCTCAGTGATGAAAGTGCCTGCTGAGCGGACAGCCATCGTTTTTTGGTCCATTAGTTATTTTGTTTTACTTTTCAGAAACAATCCCTAAAGTGGGGGGGTTGTTTCTGAAGAGTAAAATAACAATGTCCTGTGTGCAATATGTTTGTTCCTCTGTGCAACTGGCCATTGTTTGTTTTTCCTGTCCTAGTTTGAAGAATTACATATGGGACTGGCAAGTGGAGATCTGCATTTTATATTACAAGATTTCACTTCAGACTCTCCATTAGTCATATGTGCTTTCCAAACAGTGACTGAATAAAATATGAAACATTTGATTCCCCAACCTATATTGCCAATTAAAAAACGAAATAGCTTTTTCACAAATAGGAGTAATATTCCGAAATTCCAATAAAAAATCTTTTGGCTAATATTAAGCTAGAATTTAAAGTTAAAATTAATTTAGCAAACTGTAGACATGAGGAAGCATCCAAGATTTCCGCTGTGGGAAAATAACACGTAGGAATTATTGGGAAAAATGTTACACTGTGTCCCACTGAATTACAGCACAGATGCGTATATAACTGAAACCTCAGCATCATCCTGGACAGGAAACTGTCAATGAAATGTCAGGTAAACAGTGTCTCCTCATCCTGCTTCCACACTCTCCGAATGCTCTACAAAGTCTTCAAGTGGCTCCCCATCAGCACCAGGAAAACTGTGATGCAGCTGATTGGACTACGGCAACAAACTCTGTGCAGGCATCACCACTATACTCATGAGGAGACTCCAGACGATCCAGAATGCAGCAGCCAGACCGATCCTCAACCTGACAAAGAGGATCCACATCACCCAGCACCTGAAAGACCTCCACTGGCTTCCCATCCAGAAAATATGCCAATTCAAGCTTCTGACTCACGCCTACAAAGCCCTCCACAACCAAGGACCCATCTACATGAACCATTGCCTTGAATTCCACCTATCTCCCAATAACCTACGGTCATCTCACACAGGTACCATGCATCTACTCACCATGCTACAATCGCGGCACCGGCGCTTTACTTTTAACATTAAAAGTAAAGCGCGGGTGCCGCGATTATAGCAATAGTAAAGAAATAGATTATTTTTCTATTTCTTTACTTTTGCTATAATCGCGGCACCAGCGCTTTACTTTAACATTAAAGATAAAGCGCGGTGTCATGACTATAGCAAAAGTAAAGAAATAGAAAAATAATCTATTCTTTACTTTTGCTATACTCGCGGCACCCGCGCTTTACTTTAATGTTAAAGCGCTTTACTTTTAATGTTAAAAGTAAAGCGCGGAGTGCCGCTCATTATAATGGTGTAGCCAATATGTCTCGCTTTTGGGACCTTATATGTATTTAGTTATGCAACTGTTGCATGGCTAAACACTTATAAGGTCCCAAAGGCGAGACCTATTGGCTATGCCAATGCTTGTGTTTCATGTCATTTAATGCTGTTATTGCTGTAGAACTCTGAAGTAACAGGTGATATGTAGTGCTTTATAAAACTTACAATAAATAATTAAGACAGAGGAAAACAGCCAAAATAGCTGTACTATAGAAAGAAGTGACTGTCAATTTTATTCAATCTACTGAATTTTCTGTAAGGGAAAGAAGTAAGCTAATTGCTAATGACAGCCAAAATACAACCGTTTCTGGCATGGAAATGCAAGGGCCTCTTTCAAATAATCACGTAAGCACAATCACAAGTAAATTGATGTCCATGATCTGATACTTATATAGAAGTGAAAACGATAAGAAAAAACTTTAAAAATGAAAAAATGACAGAATACTTTTAGAATGGTTCTCAATAAAGCAGAAAGATCATAAACCTGGCAGTCACCGTGATGCTTAAAACCCCCACCTTCACGCTTCCTTATCGCCGGCAATCACACATGTGGCAGGAGTCGTCTGTGCGAGGCCCAGAGTAAGTTTCAATAGGAAAGTTGTTCCACTCATAAATCATGTCCAGCCAGCACTCCCTTGAAGCACTGATGCTACCGTCCTTCAGCCAAGAATGCCATCTCGGTGAAACCAGATATTGGAATCACTTTGAATAATACTTACAGGCTCCTACCGGTCTAATGTGGCTGCAGGACACATCACACACTCGAAAAGTGCCAACATCTGACGTGGGTCTCCCATACATCATTCAGAATGGGATAAAAAGGACAACCTCCATGAATATGAGAGTGGAAAATTAAAAAAGAGTATATTTCCTGAACAAAGCCTGCAAAAATAAGCACATCTGGAGTAAAGAGAGCATTCCATGACGATATATTTCTTCAGCGTGAGGTAAGTCAAAGAGAAAGGAGAACTATAAGGCGCAATGAATGTTATTTATTTCAATAAGTTCTATCGTATATTTTAGTACTTGGAAACATCTACTCTGAAAGACTAATATCGATAGACTCACGTTCGACTCCCACCTAAGATTCATCACCGAGCTTAATGAGGTTAAGACTTGTGTCTTTCAGCATCCATGCTCTCTTTAACAAGTCTTTCTTATGCTGTATTTTCTCACTATGGTGCACCGGTCATTGTGGAAGCTACATCTAGACTAGACTACTGCAACGTCATGTGTGATGGGCAACCAGCCAAAACCTATCAAGGGCCCCTGGAAACGCCAATTACGTAATCCTCAGATGTTCTGGATTTTTTCATAGCACCCAGAGCTGAAGGCACTGGCCCTACAATTGCGATTGGTAAGGGAGTAAACGGTTTAAAAACAATGTGCATCTTCAAAAATGCCTTGCATTTGAGACCTGGGGTACATTTAGCAAAAGTCTCTCAGAAAAGTTGGCCAACAAGAGGCCTAATTCTTGTTCTTACGGAATCTACTAGCCATTCGATATGGCTAAATACAAGGAGGCAGATCTACTAATATTTGGCACAATGCAGCAATACAACTTGCTGCTCTGCATCAACTGGAGTGGACAGGAGTGCGCCATTTCTACGAAGTTATGGTGCATTCCTGCTCTCTGCTGGCTCACTTGTAGCTGTAAAGCACCAACACAGGCACCCTTGCACCATAGTGGAACAGCAAGGATTTTTTTTGTGCAGGAAGGGGCACCTTTCTGCACAAAAACAATTCTATGAGGCGTTTTCCTCTTTAAGGCCTTGCGTTGCCCTTGCGTCACCTTGTGTGATGCAAGAACAAGGCAAGCCCTTGATAAATCTGGCCCAAGATGTTTGTTTGAAGATTCACCCTCTAGAGCTCCCTTTTCATTCTCCTTAGACTCGAAAAAGATATCGTAAGATTAATTTGATCTCTGAAGAATCCCCTGTCCGGTACTGGTAGAGCCTACAGTTAACTTTAGAAAGACCAGGCCAAGTGCAGCGAACTCAGATGTGTATCCTGGCTGCCACTCCTCTTTGGTAAATGCCTTAAAATGAAGGATAAACAATATGGCATCTTTCTAAAATCATCAAATAAAATGCAAGCGAATCAAAATGCCAACTCATTTTTCGCACATTGCCATATTCAATATTTTGTATAAAATATAGGTATCTCTTTCAAGTTCTGGGCTAGGTTTATGAAAGAAAAGCAAATCTGCACTCATAGATTTCCGTGTGTGTGGGTACAGAATGACTAAGGGGCCGATTCCGATCTCGGCCGGTAGGGCTCCGAATCGGATTCGGCTTAACCGGATCCGATTCGGAGCCCTATTTCCCGACCGATTCGTACGCGCGTCCGGGCGAGCGAGTACGATGCGAAATCGCCGACCGACTCGTCCGGGCGTCCCGACCGCTCCGACCGACTCGTTCCCGGGTCTAACCGCACCGACCGACTCGCTCGGACTCGACTCGCACCGCGCAATGGAGACGTTCCCCGGCCGGGTAAGTACGATGCGCGCCGCGAGCAGTCCGACCGAGCCGCGCACTCCGGCTCGAAAGAGCAGTCGGAGCCGTACTTTGGGGGTCCGTGTCAGACCCCCATGTACGCGTAGCCGCGTGAGTCGCACACAGGGGGGACCCATGGGTCCCCCTACCTGTGCGTGTACGGCGCGAGTCGCTTCGCCGCGTACACGCTGTAGGGGCGCCCTTGTCCGCCTCGCACCCATTGAGTCAATGGGAGCCCGCGTACGCGTTGTACGACAGGCTTCCATTGACTTCAATGGGAGTCCGACCGACTCGAGTCCGATGGCATACGTGCGCATCGTACTCGTTCGGTCGGGCTGCACGGGTCCGATTCGGTCGGAAATCTCTCCGGGTCCGGCTCGGTCGGAGAGATTTCCGGCCCGAATCTGAATCGGCCCCTAAATTGTGGATATCACAAATATTCCCAGGACTACGGGTGGAAAGCTGTCCCTGGGCGAGTTTACTGTCACTATTGTGGGAATGTCATATGAGTATTCTCACGAAGAAATCCACACAGGGAGAATAGAGCCCCCATACAAAAGAAGATTTCAATAGTGTACATGGACCTTCATCTACTCAGTGTTTAATTATAAATAGCAATTGCAAGCATCTATTATAATTAGCAACTATATATAGCAATGATATATAGCAGGCAACAAGAGCAGCAAGTTCAGATGAAATCAGCTTACATCATGTTAAGTTTTTAAAGAAATCAAATTTTACCTCACTGGACCTCCAAATTCTTCAGCCTTTTTCAAAGCTTCTGTTTCTGGAAGAAAATAATGAAAAGCTGTATCTTCACAACTCCTAGCTTCTATATCACACTTGATAACTGGTAATCCTATTTGTACCTGACTTCCTCCTGAGATACAGCACGCAAACAGCAGCACTTTGTTTCCTGGGTGATACACTAGGAGTTCTAGATGGCAGCACTCATCACATCTTCGAACTTGACTTACCAGCTGTTTTTAAAGCAAGTCATTATTTGCCAGTACTTGCTATTCACTCCTGACAGGCAGAATAGAAAGGACCAACAGAATGGCTTTCCTTCTTCCTCTCATCCCAATAATATTTTTTTAAAGTTAGACTCTTTCAGGCCTCCAGGTCTACCTTTGTCTTGTGTGAGGCCTTGTCTCTCTTTCTCTTTTCCATCTCCACATGGAGCCACTGGATTTGATGATGGGAGGTAATATAGTAACCTCAACCTGAGCATATTTAATCCATCAGACATAATGACCCAAAAAAACAATCAGAAAAGCTAGTGAATTGGATGAAGTTCTCATTGAACCTAAATACTGTCAAAACCAAATTGTGAATCCTTTACTCAAAAGGCTGCTAACCCCTAGTCCAAAAGTGAATTTTGGGATGCAAAATTTGCCGGCATGGTGAACGATGTGCAAACCTACCTCAGTGTCCCAGCTGCATGAATATCAGGATTCATGGTACTGATTTTTGGTCAAGAGCAAACACGGATCATACGTGTAAGCTATGACCTAGGCCTTTCTCATAGTAATGTGGTCTTGTTGGACCCCGAGAGGCTCAGCAACCGCTACCCTCATAGTGGAAGAGGTCTGCTGCCCTTGCCAGTAGTTAAGTGACACGAACACAGTGGTGATAGCATGCCCATTTTCTGTTTAGGAAGAATTAGTAGAGTGAACAGGCCTTTTTCCTAGTGTCATTGGAGCAGTGCCTACTAGCTCACTCCTTTAAAGTTCAGTTATTGTGTACTTAATTCACCCTTGGCCTACATGGTGACTTGCGTAGCTCCAGGCAGCACATGATACTTGTGTGTGCGTGCTGGGATGTATTTGTGCCTGTACATGATACAAAACATGAAGAACTGCGCCCAGGCCCTGGGAAGGCTAGTGGAGGCAAGGACTGCAACTCCCAGACAGGAGATGTGGATTGCTGACATTCCTGTGCGGGATGTATAATGAAAGAAAGAATTCCTTTACCACGCATGCCTTTACAATGCAGTATTTACCACTCATCAACCACTACCACACAAGTCTTTAACAAACATGTCATTACCACGAACATACATAAAGGTACATTATAAGTACCATTACCATGCATACACTTACCACACATACCACTACCACGCTAACATTTACCAAGCACTTTTATTCTCTGTAGTTAAATGTGAATAAATACATTTAAAATAAATAGTACTGAATGAAAATTAATATAAATAGTAAAATGCGTGACGCAAATGCATTAACCATAACAAATTATGACGCAATGTGCCGCAAAATCATGCAATACATCGCAGCACCACACAAAAATGTCCTACCTTTTTGTGTTATGCAACTTCAGAGCAACACAACACTGCGCAAATCACAAAAACATAGTTACATTGCGACTCAACATAACGCAAACACTATGAAATTGTTCTCCACATTTTCTACATCAAAACATAAAACATTAAAAACACATCTCAACATAATATAAACAGTGTATGCAACAAATTAACAAGTTCAACATATACACATTTGTCTTTCTTTCATTACAACCAATGCAATCTCTCTTGTACCCAACCAAGATAGCTGTGCCATACTGCGAAGGTCAAAAATTATTTTTTTTCAACAAGCAAAAGAATTATACATTTTGCGAAGGTTTAATTCACGAAAAATACACTTTTCAACACATATTTTATTGTAAAATATTGTTTACCCTCTAAAAACATTTAACAGCAGCCATCCACCTTTTTTTCGCCAGTGGTACACTGCCTTCTGACAGGTGTTGAGTCCTGTACAATGATACGCCAAACACAGGACCCTGAAATAGCCACCATCTGCCACAGCCTTAACTATATTAGTGCCATTGTCTTTGGCAATACATCCAATGTTGAGCCCTCTTGGTTGCAGCCATTCAAAGACCTTGCTGTTAAAGTCTTCCAAGATGTTTGCAGTAATATGGAATTTCTCCATGGCGAACATGGCTACTGTTGCATGCTTCCGAGCACCATTAAAAATCTCAGCAGTGTCAACCCCTGCAGATATACTTTCTCTAACCCCACAAAAGACTTCTGCACGTAATGTTGCACATGTAATCAGTGGCTTGACAACTGGTCCACATGTCTGTCGCCAAGTAGATAGTGTGAACAGCACTCTGCTGCAAAGTTTGATCAGGCAATTCCAGCACATCGTGATGTAGTGCTGGAACACTAACTCTGGCAAAATAGGAATGGCTGGGAACCTTCCATTTCAGGCAGATGGCTGCCTCATATTCTAGAAAACCCGCTCCTTCCACAAAAGAAAAAAGGAGGAGGTCCAGCACTAACATTTTAGCCAGCTTTGCGTTGTACAAACATGCCGTTGTATCGTTGCGTTCGTACTGCCCCTCCTGGTTAAGCATGCCAGGAATAGTAAACAAAACATCAAGATCCACCACAAGGGTGATTATTCAATGAATCAAAAAAGGACCGAACGTGTGGGGGGGAGTGTGTTCCTACATTTTGGTAGGACATACACAGGAGTTGTTTAAATACCCCTCACACACCAAAAAGGGCCCTTGGTGTCATGCTTCATCATTTTGGTCTTCCCATCCCACTGTGGGATGGGGCGTGCTGCGACCTGCGACTACACGGGAGCACTATGCTAAAAAGTACTATGTGTGGTGTGAGGGTAGTGAGAGGAAGGGTCAGGAGTGAATGTAAGGAGTGAGGTTAAAAAGGACCTGGCCTCGTAGACTTAAGACAATTTAATAGGTCATTGAGGCTGGACCTGTTAAAATGGTGGTTCGGAAATATCTCGCATATAATGTGCAGATATTCCTAAAAAGTCAACATGTTTCGATGCTCAAGGCTTCTTCATCAGGACTGAAAAGATCCCTTCAGTGCTCACTATGTTGTATAAAAATTGTGGAGGTATACTATATACAAAAGTGAAAAGTGCAAAGTGCAAAGAATCATGCACTTCATACAGTACCTAATTGTACTTCTAAAGTGTTAATCTGAAAAAAAGAAAAATACAGTTTAAAATACTGGCTGCGCCACCCACGGCGTTTTCATGCGAAACCTGTAAAGACAGAATACGCCGCAAGGTGACTGTTGTATACATAGTACTTGCATGGTGCAATGAAGAAAGGAGACAAACAAGACAGACCTACACATAACAGAAATCACACACTCTATTTTTGTGGCTAGAGTAATTGTATCATAGTATAGTGTGTTGGAAGATACATAAACACAATTAAATACATACTATGTATGGATGGGAATATTGCCCCATGAGCCTCTGGAATGAGTGAGGGAGAGAGTCGCCACTAAATACTGTAGAGAAAAACGGGATGGAAAGGGAATAGTCAGATGATTAAGTCCCCATATCGAGCAATCCGAAAGATGTCGGACCATGACGGCTATGCCGTACTTACGTGCTGCTAGACATTGCCTCGCTATGAACAGCTCACCCGCGGCTCCGAAGTATGACTGAGGAGCCCGGGGAGCTTCTATTTAAGTGTAAGCATGTAGGTAGGAAGTGGATCCACCTGCGGTGCTGATGCGGGGTGAACCGGAAGCAGAGTCTGCTATGTGTCATCCCGTGCGCACTAGAGCGCTCTGTGTAACATAGGCGGTAGTGGGTAATTTGTGCGTGTCTGTGCGCTGACAGTAATGGTTCAGTGCAATGCGCCTAATCATTCCCCAGCGCCAAGTGGCGAAAAAGAAGGAGAGAGAGAGAGCGATAATGGCGAGGTTAAAATACGTGCCTTAAGAATAAAACGTGTGCAAGAGATTGTCTATGGATATGAGACACAGGGTACTGCCAAATGTGGTTGCTTAAGATGCTGGGTATATGCACAGGCCGGGAAAGGAGCAAGTGTTGTTCAATCACGCTCCTAGTAGAATGGTATTTCCACATTGCCCAATGGGACATAAAACGTTCTGCCTTGTATATGACATTGCCTAAGTGGGGAATAGTGTACAAGTTGATGGACCACTATAAGGTATAATAGAGATGCAATGTTGCATATTCTACCATTTACATGTCATTAAATATGGAGGATGGTGATAGTTTAGATGGAAAATTATGAACTATGAAAACTATGAGGTATAATAGAGATGCAATGTTGCATATTATCCCGTTTAAACGTCATTGAATACGGAGGGTGATGATAGTTTAGATGTAAAACTATGAAGGTTCATGATGGTGGTGTATCACATGCTGGATCAGTTCGTCATGATAATTGTGCCCAAGGTATTTCATCATTCAGGCCCATGGTGTTCGTCCCCAAACGGAACACCCACCTTTGCTCTTTTTCCAGGAGGTCCTTTTCATTGTGGATTTGCTCAATTACAGTCCATTTCCGATCATCAACATTGTGATTGGCAGATAGATAGTGGCTCGCCATCTTAGTGGTGCTTTTTTTGCATCTCACATTGCTCTTATGTTCACCAATCCGGATTCTGACTGGTCTAGATGTCATCCCAATGTATTCCAATTTGCATGGACAGGTGATCATATATACCACATTCTTGCTGTTGCAATTTGTAAAGCGTCTTTGTTCCCATACAGACCCGTTAGTGAATGTGATTTTCTTACTCTTCTTAGTTAGGGTGCAGGTACTACAATTGCCGCATGGGTAGTGACCCTGAATGGGTTGGAGATTAAAAGGGGCAGTGTCTCTTTCTAATGTAGTACGTGGTCTGATGTGTACGAGAATGTCTCTGAGATTCCTGCCTCTTTTGTGGGGGAACATTGGTCTGGGAAAATTGAGTTTCCCACTGTTAAGTATTTTCCAATGCTTATTTATTATCTTAGATACTTCATTCGAGTGGGTGTTGAAAGTAGTTACACAGATCGGTCTGGTCTCTTGTTCTTTAGGGGGATGATTCTCCAAAAGTGCATCTCTGTTGTTGTTCCTGGTTTTTTTAAGACCTTGCTTGATGATTCTCGCTGGGTAATTGCGTGCCACTAATTTCTTCTCCAAATCGGTGGCTTGTCTCTTGAAGTCAGTAATTTCAGAACAATTTCTCCGTAGGCGCAGGAACTGCCCATATGGCAGATTGTCCCGTAAATGTCGAGGATGGAAACTGCTGTATAATAAGAGGCAATTCTTTGCAGTTGGTTTAAAGTGGGTGGTTGTTTTAAGCCTACCATTCTCTGGATAGAAGTTGAGATCGAGAAAAACCAGATTGGTGTTGGATGATGTGTGTGTGAATTTTAGAAAATTGTTTTGCTGATTCAGCTACATCATGAAGGTTTCAACAGAGTCGGTGTCACCTTTCCATATCACTAGGACATCATCGATGTACCTTTTCCAGACAATTATGTGATCACGGAAGGGATTGTCTTGATGTAATATTTTGGTGGTCTCTAGATGGTGTACGTAGAGACCAGCCAGACTGGGAGCAAAAGTGCTCCCCATGCTGGTCCCATGTTTTTGTAAGTAGTGTGAACCCTCATATAGAAAGAAATTCTTCTTAAGGGCTAGAGAGATGCACTCCATGACCATGTTCCGTGGTGTATGGTATTCCCATGTGGTTGCATAAAGTACTTCCTCAATAATGTCAAGAGTTTCGTCATGAGGAAGACTTGTGTAAAGACTCTCGACATCGAGTCCCAGTAAGAGATGGTGGTTTGTATGAAAATCCAGTTCATTTAGTAGTTGTAGTACTGCTTTGGTGTCTTTCAGGTAGGTGTCTGTTTTTTGGACCAAGGGCCGAAGGAAAGCGTCAGAGAACTTAGAGAGTGGCTCTAATATAGAGCTGATGCCTGATACGATGGGGCGTCCGGGTGGGTGTTCCAGATTTTTATGAATTTTCGGGATGGTGTAGAAGTAGGGCATTCTGGGTGATTTTTTAATCAAAAAATCCGACTCCTTTTTAGATATCCAGTTATGGCAGACTGCTTCCTCTACCATTACTCCTATCCGTACCTGTATCTCTTCAGTAGGGTCTTCTTGAATTATCTCATAGTTTCTTGAGTCATCTAGTAGTCTCCTGCATTCAGTGTCGTAGTTATGTGTAGTCTGAAGTACAATAGCTCCACCTTTATCTGCTGGCTTGATTGTCAGATCGATATTGTTGGCCAATGCGCGTACTGCCTCCTTTTCTTCACGTGTCGTATTGTGAAAAGTTCTTTTATCTTCATTGGACATACTAGTTATCTTCTCCATCACGGCCTTCTCACAAGTGAGCAGCTCGACAGGAAGTGTTGAGTCTAGAGGAGTAAAAGTAGATTTAGGTCGTAATCCTGTGTCAGACACCTGTTCCTCTGTGGTCTCAGTGGTTTCCCTGGTGTCAAAGAAAGCTCGTAGTTTCAATTTTCTCAGGAATTCTTTCACCTCTAAGCATAGCTCAAATTTATCCATTTTGTTAGTGGGCACAAAACCGAGGCCTTTACCTAAGGCTCTCTTTTGTGGTTCCGTGAGAACTAATGATGTAAGATTGACCACTAGTTGTCCTTCCTGCTGGTTGTTGGTTGGTTCGTGGACCCGGTCATACTCCTTGTCGACACTCTGGCCAGATCCGCTCGTTCGTTCCTCCAGTGGACCTGATTGCCCCGTCGTTCCTTCCTCTTGGTGGTCCTGTGCGGGCGCCTAAAAAAGGAGGCGGTCCATAGTAGTTGTACTCCTGTGGTGTTGGGGTCCAGTGTTGAAACGGCCCTCCAAATGGCGGTGGGCCGTAGGGGTAATTGGCATAGAGGTTGGCTTTGGTAGTGGTCCCATCTCCCTCTGGGTCGAAACGGTCTTTGGTTCTGTGTTCCTCCTCTTTTATTTCTAGGGTCGCTCCCCCGGCTGGAATATGAGTCATTGGAGCCGGTATCTGATAAATCGCTATCTGATCCCTGATCGCTGTTAGATCTTCTTGCTACATAGTCCTCTCGTATGTAGGGGTACACACGTTCGTGGCTGAAGGCTGCTGTGTCTTTTCTCAATTTCTTAAATTTGCTTTGTTTCAAGGTGATCTCGTACTCGTTCATCTGTTGGTTGAGTTCATCCAGCCTTTTCTTCAACACGGTGTGGGATTGGTAGCTCTTGAGTTGTACCTCTAACTTCTGTATGTCAATTTTTAGTTCCTGTGCCAAACGGGTGGCTGTCTTGATGATAAGGACTAGCCAATCCCTGGTGCAGTGCCAAGATATGAGCGACCAATCCTTTTTAAAGGATTTGTCGTGCTGAAATATGAAAGGTTCATTACGGACAATCAGGCCTTGTGGGGCAGCATTGGCCCTTAGATATTCCGTCATTAATAAACCATGTAATGCTGTTTTTATCTGGGTTCTTCTTAGGTTAGCCAGTTCATCCCAGTCCGAACTGCTCGGCCCCGGATCCAAGTTGCTTAGCCCCTCGAAGGGGTTGAGGGCTGCTAGAATCCTATCAATCTCTTCATCATTGAACGTAAGGCCTGCTGCCTCAGCCATGTTGTAAATGTGTGTATAGGTGTGTGTAAGATATGTACGTAGTGAATGTCAAAGATAAATGCTAAAAGGCGAAAAATTGGTGCACTGATCGATGTCGCCTTAGCACCAGGAATACTGGGTAACTCCCACAGCTGCACGCTGTCGAAAAAGCTACAAAAAACAAAGTAGGGGAGTGAAGAGGTAGCGTCCAAAGGAACACTAACGGTGGATACGTCCTCCTCTTACAAACAGTTAACAAAACATCAAGATCCACCACAAGGGTGATTATTCAATTAATTAAAAAAGGACCGAACGTGTGTGGGGAGTGTGTTCCTACCAATGTTCTCCCACAAAAGAGGCAGGAATCTCAGAGACAGTCTCGTACACACCAGACCGCGTACCACATTAGAAAGAGACACTGCCCCTTTTAATCTCCAACCCATTCAGGGTCACTACCCATGTGGCAATTGTAGTACCTGCACCCTAACTAAGAAGAGTAAGAAAATCACATTCACTAACGGGTCTGTATGGGAACAAAGACGCTTTACCAATTGCAACAGCAAGAATGTGGTATATATGATCACCTGTCCATGCAAATTGGAATACATTGGGATGACATCTAGACCAGTCAGAATCTGGATTGGTGAACATAAGAGCAATGTGAGATGCAAAAAAAGCACCACTAAGATGGTGAGCCACTATCTATCTGCTAATCCCAATGTTGATGATCTGAAATGGACTGTGATTGAGCAAATCCACAATGAAAAGGACCTCCTGGAAAAAGAGCAAAGGTGGGTGTTCCGTTTGGGGACGAACACCATGGGCCTGAATGATGAAATACCTTGGGCACAACTATCATGACAAACTGATCCAGCATGTGATACACCACCATCATGAACCTTCATAGTTTTCCATCTAAACTATCATCACCCTCCGTATTCAATGACGTTTAAACGGGATAATATGCAACATTGCATCTCTATTATACCTCATAGTTTTCATAGTTCATAATTTTCCATCTAAACTATCACCATCCTCCATATTTAATGACATGTAAACGGTAGAATATGCAACATTGCATCTCTATTATACCTTATAGTGGTCCATCAACTTGTACACTATTCCTCACTTAGGCAATGTCATATACAGGGCAGAACGTTTTATGTCCCATTGGGCAATGTGGAAATACCATTCTACTAGGAGCGTGATTGAACAACACTTGCTCCTTTCCCGGCCTGTGCATATACCCAGCATCTTAAGCAACCACATTTGGCCGTACCCTGTGTCTCATATCCATAGACAATCTCTTGCACACGTTTTATTCTTAAGGCACGTATTTTAACCTCGCCATTATCGCTCTCTCTCTCTCCTTCTTTTTCGCCACTTGGCGCTGGGGGATGATTAGGCGCATTGCACTCAACCATTACTGTCAGCGCACAGACACGCACGAATTATCCACTTCCGCCCATGTTACACAGTGTGCTCTAGTGCGCACGCGGTGACACATAGCAGACTCTGCTTCCGGTTCACCCCGCGTCAGCACCGCAGGTGGATCCACTTCCTACCTACAAGCTTACACTTAAATAGAAGCTCCCCAGGCTCCTCAGTCATACTTCGGAGCCGCGGGTGAGCTGTTCGTAGCGAGGCAATGTCTAGCAGCACGTAAGTACGGCATAGCCGTCACGGTCCGACATCTTTCGGATTGCTCGATATGGGGACTTAACCATCTGACTATTCCCTTTCCATCCCGTTTTTCTCTACAGTATTTAGTGGCGACTCTCTCCCTCACTCATTCCAGAGGCTCATGGGGCAATATTCCCATCCATACATAGTATGTATTTAATTGTGTGTATGTATCTTCCAACACACTATACTATGATACAATTACTCTAGCCACTAAAATAGAGTGTGTGATTTCTGTTATGTGTAGGTCTGTCTTGTTTGTCTCCTTTCTTCATTGCACCATGCAAGTACTATGTATACAACAGTCACCTTGCGGCGTATTCTGTCTTTACAGGTTTTGCATGAAAACGCCGTGGGTGGCGCAGCCAGTATTTTAAACTGTATTTTTCTTTCTTTCAGATTAACACTTTAGAAGTACAATTAGGTACTGTATGAAGTGCATGATTCTTTGTACTTTTCACTTTTGTATATAGTATACCTCCACAATTCTTATACAACATAGTGAGCACTGAAGGGATCTTTTCAGTCCTGATGAAGAAGCCTTGAGCTTCGAAACATGTTGACTTTTTAGGAATATCTGCACATTATATGCGAGATATTTCCGAACCACCATTTTAACAGGTCCAGCCTCAATGACCTATTAAATTGTCTTAAGTCTACGAGGCCAGGTCCTTTTTAACCTCACTCCTTACATTCACTCCTGACCCTACCTCTCACTACCCTCACACCACACATAGTACTTTTTAGCAAAGTGCTCCCGCGTAGTCGCAGGTCGCAGCACGCCCCATCCCACAGTGGGATGGGAAGACCCCAATGATGAAGCATGACACCAAGGGCCCTTTTTGGTGTGTGAGGGGTATTTAAACAACTCCTGTGTATGTCCTACCAAAAAGTAGGAACACACTCCCCCACACACGTTCGGTCCTTTTTTCATTCATTGAGTAATCACCCTTGTGGTGGATCTTGATGTTTTGTTAACTGTTTGTAAGAGGAGGACGTATCAACCGTTAGTGTTCCTTTGGACGCTACCTCTTCACTCCCCTACTTTGTTTTTTGTGCCAGGAATAGTAGCCTGGATTATTTTATTTTCTGGTGCCACTGATGCAAGTCACTTCTTGAAAGCAGATGGTGGTGAGCTCAATGTGCGTCACAGCGGGGAAGCCACTGTAAGCTCTTGCCTTGGTGTCTCGACCAGAGTCTTGTGCCATTGCAAAGTTGCTGATGTGGGCGATACTACTGCACTGCGAGGGACAGGGCTGATTTGCGTAATGAAAATGTCTTGCTCTTCTTCTTCTTCCACCAAGATTGTATTGGATTCCCTGCTCAGCCTTTCACCCCCTTCATCAACACCACTTGCAGTTTTTTGGCCACTAAGGTGCTCTTCCCACTGGATTGTGTGGTGTTTTCTCAAATGGGTCGTTTGGCCTCCGGTAGATTAACACTTGCTCTGCAAATGGAATATATGGCAATTTTTGGCTCCTTCTTGCTAACCGTAAAGAAGTCATAAACTGGGGAGGTCCACTTTCTGACCCTCTGACACATTACTGCTCACTGATGTTCTGTGGCTACTGCCATTGACAGATTAATGAGGGAATGCCAAAGTGGGAAATCATTAGCTACATGTTGCAGTACATTGTTCCCACTATGTGCACATGACACAAAGGCCCAGATATCTGGGAAAGTGCCTCTGTGCAGTGCAGAAAATCACCTATCCGCACTGCGTCACTGAGAAAGGGTAGTAGTGCACAGTATTTTGACCATACAGCACATTCCTGTCATTTCACCCTGCACTGGCACACAATGGGCTGCCTAGCACAAACACAGGACCACATGCACCATGGTGCAAGGGTACCTGCATTGCATGTTGGATTGTATTTGTGCAGGAGGGAACACCTTCCTGCACATGATGAACCCTTAGATGCATAGTAGGCTATGCATGTGTGCCACGGTATGCAGCACACATAGGAAGCAGGAGTGACTTGGACGACTTAAGTTATTTTTCCTGGTTCACTGACAGAATATATAGAAGTAAAAGATATATCGATGAAAAAATATAGAACGCAAAAATCTCGACTCCCTATACTTAAACAGATAAGTACAAAAATATCGCGAAAAAAATATCAATGTTAAAAATATAGTTGTACAAAATATCGATTTTTATATATATATATATAGAATAAAATAATAAATATTAAATATACTAAATAATAAAATTAATTTAAAAAAATAAAGTGGATTTAATATACATTTTAACAAATATTACAAATACACGTAATTAAAAAAAATTAAACACACATACATAATAATCAATATATATATATATGTATACATATTTACTTAAAAACAATTAATATACTATTAATTTTAATTTACTTTACCATTCTAAAATTTTATAAAACTATACATATATATATATATAAATTATGTGTGTATATATATATTTTTATATAAATATATATATATATATATATATATATATTACAAAAAAGAGGTTGTCCCACCTTGAAGACGCACTCAAGAAGACAGCCGAATCCCACTCCTTTTCAGTAGCATTCTTTATTTCCAAAAACCGGCAAGCAGCAACCTTGACAATTAAAGCCCTACGCGTTTCGGAATCACTTATTGCTTGATCACGGGAAAAGTTGCATGTTAAGAGGCAGAATGAGCAACGTCTGAGTCCAAAGAATTCACCAATTTTAAACATCCTCTAGTGGCAAGTTATATATATATATATATATACCAATAAAATAAAATCCGGTAAAAAATCATTCTATTATAAATTAAAACGTTAAACTATTTAAAAATCTTTAAACTTAAATTTACCACTCCAGTCAGTGCAACAGTAAGGAAAGTGTTGGATAGCGGAGGGATACAAATTACTATTCCCACTCCAGTGAGTGCAACAGTAGGGAAAGTGTTGGATATCGGAGGGGTAAAACTTACTATTCCCACTCCAGTCAGTCCAACAGTAGGAAAAGTGTTGGATTGCGTAGGGGTAAAAATTACTATTCCCACTCCAATTAGTGCAAAAGCAGGGAAAGTGTTGGATAGCGGAGGGGTAAAACTTACTATTCCCACTCCAGTGAGTGCAACAGTAGAGAAAGTGTTGGATAGTGGCAGGATAAAATTTACTATTCCCACTCCAATCAGTGCAACAGTAGGGAAAATGTTGGATTGCAAAGGGGTAACAATTAGTAGTCTCACTACAGTCAGTTCAAAAGTAAAAACAAACAAAATATTGACAACAAATATATTTAAAAAACAAAAAAAATAAAAACATATATAAATAAATAAAACATTTAAATACAAATATATTTAATATTACAAATGTTTAAAAAACTTATTATAATGTTAAATGCATATGACCAATACCTACAAATATTATATTAAATAAAATAAAAAATAATGTTCAAACAAATAAATATTTTTAATTAGAAATTATTTAGAATCAAAAACATTAATTGACATAAATTTACTTTTTTATTTCCTACCCTATCGTACTGAAACAATTCACAACCCACATCTAAAGTTTATTAAAAAAAATTACTTACATAATTAACATAATTAATTACCAATTAAAGAATTATTATTAATTAAAAAACAAATTAAAACTCATAAAAATTAATAAACATCCCACATTTTAACCCTATAATCCCCACAAACCACTGGTAAAATTAAACTGTAAAAAAATGAATTATACAATTAAAACTTATTTTCAATTAAAAAACTAATAGTATATAAAAACTAATTATAAAGTAAGTAAAATTAATTTACTCCCCACCCTTTACCCTTAAAAAAGTAAAACCCATGCACAAAAAATATAAACAACTTCGCGAATTAAATATCAATTTCTTAATTAACATTAATGATCAACCAATTATTTACTTAAACATAAATTACTTCCCGCACTTTACCCTATAAACCCCATAACCCACACCTAAAATTAATTACACAAATTCCATATTTAATTTTCAATTAACTAATCAATAATAATTAAGAACTAATTAATAATTAATTAAAAATAAATTACTCCCTGCCCTTTACCCCATAAACCCCACAACCCACACCTAAAAAAGTCACACAATTACCATAATTAATTAGCAATTAATTAGTTAATATGAATTAACAACTTTTTTAATTAATTAAACATAAATTACTTCCCACCCTTTACCCCTATAACCGCCACAACCTGCACCTAAAATTAATTACACAATTTCCATAATTAATTTTCAATCAATTAATTAATATTAATTAAGAACTAAATATTACTTAATTAAAAATCAATTACTTCCCACCCTTTATCCCATAAACCCCACAACCCGCACCTAAACAAATTACACAATTACCATGATTAATTATAAATTAATTAATTAATATTAATTAACAACCAATTAATAATGTGTTACAAAAAAATTACTTCCCACAATTAACACTATAAAATTTAAATTGAATAAATAAAAAATAATCATTAATTTATTAGAATTAAATTACTTCCCACCCTATTCCATTATAAACCCACAACCCGCTACGAAACTAAAAAACGCAAAATTGAATTAAAAAAAATTGATAACTACTCAAAATTTAACACATATATTAAAAAACATAAACAATACTGATACAAAAAAACATACATCACATACATTTAAAATATAAACTAAAATACACACCACTAATTAAAAAATCGATATTTTAAACTATATTTTTGCAAACAATATTCATGACTTCTATATTTGTTAAAACGATTTTTCTTACCTTAAATTCCATATTCTTGACCACAATATTCTTGCTGTCTATATTTCTGAATCACGATATTTCCAACTCGATATTTGTGTAAGTCGACATTTCCAACTCGATATTCTGTCTCAACAACATTTATCCTTGTTACACAAAACCTGGGGAGACCTATTAATTTGATGCATTTTCAAGTTTGCCTGGTGTGGTATACATGGCTTGCGTCATGTACCATGAGAGTTGCATGGATACACCCGCACAATGCCATGGAACCCCTCCTTGCACACAGTGAAGCAACACTGCATTTTACGCAGCTTTGCATTGCTCCAAATTTTACACAATTCAAAGGCACACAGAGTAGCTTTGTGTGTCTTAACATGTCTGACTTAGGGGTTTGTATTACAAATGTGCCATGATGCATGGTGCCAGTATGAGGCACAACCTTCATACATATGGCCCTAGCTCCGTCGACAGACATGGAGATGACCATTATGTCATACATTTCTTAATGTTAGTAGGTCAGTTATGCACTTCAGATCTGGTTGCCAACAAGTAGGCCATTCCCATATCACCCATTCTGGAAGCACTCATTGATGATGCTGTGCCTGAAGATGTAGGCATCATGCGCGCTTCCCAAGTATTTTGCTAGTACATTGGTAAACATCCTCAGATGGTCCATTACAGCCTAGATGTTGATGGAGTCAGTGTACTTCCGGTTCCTGTACAGGTGTGATGTTTCTGCAGGGGTAATCAGTTGCACATGTGTATAATTCATGGCACCTAGCACATGGGAAATCCCACAATGGCATAGAAACCTTGCTCGTTCTTCAGCTGCTGTTGTTGGGTGTTGGGGTGTGCGCGAATGATGGCATCCAGGACAGAGGGTCGGAAGGCAGAAAATAATGTGATATTCCTGCCACTCTGGCTGTTGTGATCTGGAAGGAACCAGATGCCAGCATGTAGAGGACTGCCATCAGCTTGACCTGCGGAGGTATGTTAGTGGACCTGGCAGTTGGTGGCTGGAGCTTTGACACTATCTTTTTCAGCAATTCTATAACGGAGTCTGTAATATCTGATGACTGCACCCTCCCTAAGG
Source organism: Calotriton arnoldi (assembly GCA_963921515.1). Taxonomy (NCBI): domain Eukaryota; kingdom Metazoa; phylum Chordata; class Amphibia; order Caudata; family Salamandridae; genus Calotriton; species Calotriton arnoldi. The sequence continues at coordinate 199,313 of CAWUFW010005477.1, read as the reverse complement.
TCAATGAGGGAAATCTGCTGACAAAAAACACACACTCTCTTCTGCGCTGCCAACATGGTGTGGTGGTGGTGGTCTCCTTACAACTCCCAGCTGCAGAATGACCACCTTCATGGCTTAGTTGTGCTTGTCAAATTGTTTTGTGTGGCTTGTTTTTCTGTACCACAGTCACTGTGTCATTTCCTACGCCTATGTTGCCGATGCTTAGGAATTTTGATGCATTACAGGCTTAGCGCCCTGCTTGCAAACGATGTATCACACATTTGCAAAACCATAAATATCATTGTGTTAGTTTCACGAAATTTACGGGGGAACGCCTACCTTGCATATATTACTTTTAGCACAGGTAATTTTCAACTCAGGCCTTTGAAAACTGATGCTTTTGACCACATGCGTCAGCCTGTAGATATGGAGTACTGCCTGCGCTGCCAATATGTCAAAATTAATGATGCATCGGCGGGGCAAGCCTCTCATAAATATGCACCGTTGTTTTTATATTCTTGTGAGACGGAGGATAGAACTCTAAGGGGTAGATTTTCAAACATTTTGTACTGGGTTAGCATCACAAAAGAGGCACTAACCAGTACAAAATGTTATTGTGGGAATTTACTTTACAGCACAAAACTTGTTTTGTGCTGGCAAGTACCCAAACAGTAGCGCAAAGCAGCACAGAGCACTGCTTTGCATTACTCGGCCCCAAGGGGGCGTTACATGGGTGCTACATGGGCATTCCCATGCAACCACCCATGCCTTTTGATGCAAAACCCCATCTTCAAAGAATTGTATACAGGGTTTTTAGCCAAAAGTTAACACCACTTCAAAATAGGTGCTAACAGGAGAAATGTTTTTATTTCTCCATTCTTTTCCGACTTTGCATGTGTGCTGCACAGTGCAGCATACATACAAAATGGGAAAATCTTCTAAACATGTCTAGGCATGGTATTTTGTACAGGAAGGCTACCCTTCCTGTACAAAACCTATGCAAGACTCACACACACACACACCCTAGCGCTACGGCGCTAAGGTGTGTTCATGGTGCTCGGCAGCTGAAATCAGCGCCGGCACTAGGGAGAGGGGGGAGAGAGCCCTATCTCTGTAGATATGATGCTCTCCTGCTCCCTCCCGGTCACTCAACGCAGCACAGCTTCTTTTGGGGCTGAGCTGCATTGCGTGCATTTCTTAAAAATCTGGCCCTAAAATCTGTGTCACGTTCTGAATCGAGAAGTCCAAGTGGAGATCTAGTCTGGGGATGGACGAGTTAAAACTATTTCTGCAAAGCTGTTTTTTTCCAACTGTTGCTGGAAAGAGCATTTCATTAATTTGATGCAGCTGCAGTCGTAGAAGTGGGAATAGCAAAGTGGTGCACTTATAATTCAACCCAGCATTATTTTACTGTGGCCCTTCCAAAACTTGTTATTAAAAAAGTTCTTATTTGCTAAGTACTCAAAGTGCTTTGTTCATGGACGTATGCATGAAAGAAGATGACAATCCGCGAACATACACTGGAGATTACAAAACTGCAGACAGCTCGAAGCTTAAATAATCAACACAATATTAATATTTACCTCATGCTCAAACAAAAAAGACAAAGACAAAAGCAATGCATCCCATCATTAATGGCATGGCAGGGCATTGGCAGAAAACAACGTTGGCTGGGCTCTCAAAGATTAGGATAATAAAATAGACATTTCCAGGCTTTAATGTCCTAATACGGACTCCCATCAAAATCTAGCATGTCTGCTAAGTGAAGAAATGAAGGACAAGATCAAATCTGGAATAAATTAGCCTGGGCACTGTAAATGAAGGTGTGGAATTGAGAAAGAGACTCATTGCTTCACACTTGGAAGGGACAATTTTTATTGACAGCATGAACATAATACCTTTTCTCAAGCACGTTAGGATATTGTCATTTCATACTGAGACCACATAATGTATACAGTGTGGTTACCTCCATACATAAACTGAGCCCCTAACAGCTGAACCAGTGCATGCTTTGCTAGTGAGCACCAGCAGCCGTAATACACTTAGGGCCTCATTTATGAGAGGTTTGCGTCATGTTTGCACTGCACAACGTGATACATGCGTGCCGTAAACCTATACGTCAGATTTTTAAAACCATACAAATCCACTTTGCGTGGCTCTGAGAGGCTTCAACAATCTGGAGTAATGCAAAACAGCGTAAATCACTGCGTTGCTTTACTCTGCCCTGGGTAGGCATTCCACGGGTGTCGCATGGGTGTTCCCATGCAACTCCCATGGATTTTGACACATCACCAGATTTACAAGAACTTGTTAACCTCAGCATGTGCCAAAAGCATACACCTTCCCAGGAGAGGCGTAACAAAGAGAAATATCTCTATTTCTCCTCGTTTCATCCTCTTTGCATGTGTGCTGCATTCTGCAGCACACATGCAAAGAGGAATATGCCTCCCAGGATTGAGTTGTGCAGGAAGGTGCCCCTTCCAGCACAAAAACAATCATGCATGCAATACAGGCACCCTTGCACCACTGTGCAAGGGTGCTTGCGTTGGTGCTGGGCTGCCAATAATGCAACAGCACAAGGGCGAAGGACAGGAAAGTGCTGTATTGCCTTTAATGTGGCACATTCCTGCCCTTTCCCTGTCGTGCAGTGCAGCGCAGCAAGGTGACTTACTTTCTCATAAATGAGACCCTAAGGGGTCGATTCCGATTCGGGCCGGAAAAAGCACCGACCGACTCGGAGCCGGAATTAATTCCGACCGACACGTACCTGTGGCGCCCGACACGCCCAGTACGATGCAAGGCGTGCAAAATCCGACCAACACGTACTGAACCCAAGCCGAACGACCAAGCCGCACGGAAAACAGCAATCCGGCCGGAAAAACACGCGAATCGAACCGACCGACACGCACCTGGAACAAATCCAACCGAAACGTACATGCAAACTCCAAACCGCAAAGTACGATGCAAGGCGCGAAAACCACGACCGAGTCGTACGGAGGACAAGCCGTACGACCGACACGCATACAAAACCGAGCCCGAAGTAACACAAAACACCGCGACCGACGCGTACGCAGCATAGAAAACTGCACAAACACAGCGTGAACGAAACAGAGAAGACCGTACGAGACAACTGCAGGGTCCGACTCGGTCACAAGAACGTTTCCAACATGCACAGAAAGTACTAAGGAAAAATACACAAAAAAAGGCCAAACAAGCAATTACAAAGCCAATAAATACTGGGGGGGTGGGGACAGAGAACAAAGACACACCCACAACTCCACCCATATAAAGGACACAAATCCCAACCATGATCCTTTGCAAATGCTATTCTACTGCCAGCACTCAACAGACAGCAACCACACACCCACAGCTCATCCCTCACACAAGCCACACACCATCAGCACACCAACAAATAGCTACCTCACATACACCCAGCAAAACACACACTCACACACCCTCACCTGCACACCAACACACACATCACTCACCATCACCACCCATCACCATGCCCCCCAAGAAGAATCACAAGTTCCTAGATTGTGAATTGGAAGTCCTGGTAGACGAGATCCTCAGGGTAGAGCCACAGCTGTTTGGCACACTGGTCCAACAGACACCCATCTCCCAGAAAACCAAGATGTGGGAGAGGATCATCAACAGGGTGAACGCACAATCACCATGTCTGCGCACAAAGACTGACATCCAGAACAGGTGGTATGACGTGCGCAGGAGGGTACGGAAGCTGCTCAAGAAGGACTACCTCCTGAGCCAATACACCGGCAGTGGCCCTCCTGCCAAGCCAGTATACCTCAGGCCCTGGGAGGAGAAGGTGCGGGCCATCCTTCCGCCAGTGAGCGTCTATGGACTAGAGAACATCCCAGAGCCTGGTGAGTACACAACAAATGTACACAATAATCTGCCACAATACACACACACATCACTGTCAAGGGGAGAGTCAAACCATGCACTCATAGCAATTACACAGCAACCAGAACAGAATCATCCCAAAATGTGTATGTCAGTCAGATAAACACAACACATGCCATCTCAAAGTTACATTTAACCGTGTCATCACATGTACAAACACAACTACAACTACAGCTAGGCAGTGGCACAAATATAACTAACAAACACATCCAGACATGTAGCCACCACTACAACACCAACACACAGTGAAGACCACTGAAAGAAAGGAATTCTGTGTATGCTGGGCAAGTCAGTGTAGCCAATAGCATCATGGGAGTCGTAGTCACAGATATTGCTCACCCCCACAACTGTCCCATCAACACCACCATGAACCATGCGCACATCACAGGGAGTGGAAAAGGACTCACAAGATGGCTGACACTGGCTACTGCTGTGGGGAGCACAAGGCCCTGCTGGCAACTGTGCAACAACCAACAGCAGGACACCACTGACTGACATCCTGAGAGACAACTTCCACTCCCTGCAATGGAAGCACGTTCCATGGTGGGATATCTGGCTGGGTGGGAAGGAGGACTCGCAGCACTGACCATAGTCACAAGCACCTCCCCTCACACACACCCTCAACACAAACTCCACAGAACCCACCTGGGAGAATGCAATGCCTCACATCCTAACTCAAGATCCCACAAAGAACCTCCACCCTGGGTTATGTCGTGTGAAGCACAGGGACACTCTTTGGACTTTTAGCCAAACAACTGCCAGGACAACACTCCCAGCCATCCTGTCAGCACAGGCAGCCCACCCCACAGGGAAGCAGAGTCAAAAGGAAGGAAGCATGGGCATGCTGGGAAGGGGGTGGAGGCAATAGCATGATGGGAGTAGTAGGCACAGATATTGCTCAGCCTCACAACTGGCCCATCAACACCACCCTGAACCATGCTCACATCACAGGGAGTGGATAAGGACTGACAAGATGGCTGACACTGGCTACTGCTGTGGGGAGCACAAGGCCATGCTGGGAACTGTGCACCAACAAACAGCACAACACCACTGCCTGACATCCTGAAAGCCAACTTGCACTCTCTGCAATGCAAGCACGTTCCATGGTGGGATATCTGGCTGGGTGGGAAGGAGGACTTGCAGCACTGACCATAGTCACAAGCACCTCCCCTCACACACACCCTGAACACATACTCCACATAACCCACCTGGGAGAATGCAATGCCTCACATCCTAACTCAAGATCCCACAAAGAACCACCACCCTGGGTGATGTTGTGTGAAGCACAGGGACACTCTTGGGACTTTTAGCCAAACAACTGCCAGGACAACACTCCCAGCCATCCTGTCAGCACAGGCAGCCCACCGCACAGGGAAGCAGAGTCAAAAGGAAGGAACCATGGGCATGCTGGGAAGGGGGGTGGAGGCAATAGCATGATGGGAGTAGTAGGCACAGATATTGCTCAGCCTCACAACTGGCCCATCAACACCACCCTGAACCATGCTCACATCACAGGGAGTGGATAAGGACTGACAAGATGGCTGACACTGGCTACTGCTGTGGGGAGCACAAGGCCATGCTGGGAACTGTGCACCAACAAACAGCACAACACCACTGCCTGACATCCTGAAAGCCAACTTGCACTCTCTGCAATGCAAGCATGTTCCATGGTGGGATATCTGGCTGGGTGGGAAGGAGGACTTGCAGCACTGACCATAGTCACAAGCACCTCCCCTCACACACCCCCACAACACATACTCCACATAACCCACCTGGGAGAATGCAATGCCTCACATCCTAACTCAAGATCCCACAAAGAACCACCACCCTGGGTTATGTTGTGTGAAGCACAGGGACACTCTTGGGACTTTTAGCCAAACAACTGCCAGGACAACACTCCCAGCCATCCTGTCAGCACAGGCAGCCCACCCCACAGGGAAGCAGAGTCAAAAGGAAGGAAGCATGGGCATGCTGGGAAGGGGGGTGGAGGCAATAGCATGATGGGAGTAGTAGGCACAGATATTGCTCAGCCTCACAACTGGCCCATCAACACCACCCTGAACCATGCTCACATCACAGGGAGTGGATAAGGACTGACAAGATGGCTGACACTGGCTACTGCTGTGGGGAGCACAAGGCCCTGCTTGGAACTGGGCACCAACAAACAGCACAACACCACTGCCTGACATCCTGAAAGCCAACTTGCACTCTCTGCAATGCAAGCACGTTCCATGGTGGGATATCTGGCTGGGTGGGAAGGAGGACTTGCAGCACTGACCATAGTCACAAGCACCTCCCCTCACACTCCCCCTCAACACATACTCCACATAACCCACCTGGCAGAATGCAATGCCTCACATCCTAACTCAAGATCCCACAAAGAACCTCCACCCTGGGTTATGTTGTGTGAAGCACAGGGACACTCTTTGGACTTTTAGCCAAACAACTGCCAGGACAACACTCCCAGCCATCCTGTCAGCACAGGCAGCCCACCCCACAGGGAAGCAGAGTCAAAAGGAAGGAAGCATGGGCATGCTGGGAAGGGGGTGGAGGCAATAGCATGATGGGAGTCGTAGGCACAGCTCTACATCCCCCACCACATGGCCCAGCAAGCTCACACTCACGCATGCACATCTCACAGAGAGTGGAAAGGCCCATCAAAGATGTCTGACACTGTTGCTGTGTCGTGGGGAGCACAAGGGCATGCTGGGAACTGCACACCAACCAACAGCAGGACACCACTGTCAGCCATCTTGCCATTGCTCTCACACCCACACACACTGAACTCCCCACAAAAGCAAGTAAGTATGGGAATGCTGGGAAGTGGGGTGGAGGCAATAGCATGATGGGAGTCATAGTCACAGACATAGCTCACCCCCACAACTGTCCCATCAACACCACCCTGAACCATGCTCACATCACAGGGAGTGGATAAGGACTGACAAGATGGCTGACACTGGCTACTGCTGTGGGGAGCACAAGGCCCTGCTGGGAACTGTGCACCAACAAACAGCACAACACCACTGCCTGACATCCTGAAAGCCAACTTGCACTCTCTGCAATGCAAGCACGTTCCATGGTGGGATATCTGGCTGGGTGGGAAGGAGGACTTGCAGCACTGACCATAGTCACAAGCACCTCCCCTCACACACACCCTCAACACATACTCCACATAACCCACCTGGGAGAATGCAATGCCTCACATCCTAACTCAAGATCCCACAAAGAACCTCCACCCTGGGTTATGTTGTGTGAAGCACAGGGACACTCTTTGGACTTTTAGCCAAACAACTGCCAAGACAACACTCCCAGCCATCCTGTCAGCACAGGCAGCCCACCCCACAGGGAAGCAGAGTCAAAAGGAAGGAAGCATGGGCATGCTGGGAAGGGGGTGGAGGCAATAGCATGATGGGAGTCGTAGGCACAGCTCTACATCCCCCACCACATGGCCCAGCAAGCTCACACTCACCCATGCACATCCCACAGAGAGTGGAAAGGCCCATCAAAGATGTCTGACACTGTTGCTGTGTCGTGGGGAGCACAAGGGCATGCTGGGAACTGCACACCAACCAACAGCAGGACACCACTGTCAGCCATCTTGCCATTGCTCTCACACCCACACACACTGAACTCCCCACAAAAGCAAGTAAGTATTGGAATGCTGGGAAGTGGGGTGGAGGCAATAGCATGATGGGAGTCATAGTCACAGACATAGCTCCCCCCACAACTGTCCCATCAACACCACCCTGAACCATGCTCACATCACAGGGAGTGGAAAACAACTGACAAGATGGCTGACACTGGCTACTGCTGTGGGGAGCACAAGGCCCTGCTGGCAACTGTGCAACAACCAACAGCAGGACACCACTGACTGACATCCTGAAAGACAACTTTCACTCCCTGCAATGCAAGCACAGTCCATGGTGGGATAACTGACTGGCTGGGTGGGAAGGAGGGCCGGCTGTCAACCAAATACAACCAATGCAGACCATGTTCACACCCCACCAAATACATAGAAATGCCCAAATAATGCAGGACAATGTGCTACACCAATATCAACCCCTGACTGTGACAACTTAGGACAATGCAATGTACAGGACCGCACCCAGAGGCACAGTCACAACTGTCAGGTGTGTCAACCATTGATGCCTGCAGAAACATTACATACATTGTGTGTGTCTCCCAAAAACAGGTGATGATGGGGACACAGCAGCAGACGCTGAGGAGTCCCAGTCCCAAGCACAAGAGGATACGGAGCTCACTGGTGTCGTACAGCCTCTGCCCTCCTCGGACGAAGAAGACCAACCTGGCACCTCATGTGCAAGTCAACATGCAGCACCAGCAGGACCACCAGCTGCAGCACCAGCAGGACCACCAGCTGCACCCCCTGCACCCACCCCTCCAACGACTGTCACCACAAATACCATCCCAGCCGACATGGACAGAACAAGGAGCACCACCAGCACAGGGACCCTGGACCAACGTGGGGCCATGGACACCACCACCACCACCAACCCCCAAGGGGGACCAGGGTCATCTGTGCGTGCCACTGCACGCACTGCACATGTCGGCAGGGGTGGTGGGAAGGGTGGGAGACAGAGGTCGCTGCTTGCAGAGGTTGCTGGTGTGCATGATGACCCACAACTGGTACGCATAGCCGATGCGTACCAGTCCAGCACCGGAGATCTCAGCCAGGTAGTGGGGCTCCTCAGAGACATGAAACAGCAGCAGGCTGCCCATCATGCCCGCTTGGACTCACACATGTCCCGCGTGGAGTCCAAGTGGGACGCACTGCAAGAGATGACGGCGGTGCACAGGGACATATTACAATGCCTCCGCCAGATGAACAGCAACCAGTCCACACCTCCCTGTGTGCCAACAACATCTGGTGCTGAACAAACTGCAACTGCCACAGGGAGGGAGGATGACTCTGGCGGAGAGTCCCCTGCACCGCAGCAGCCTGTACTTGAGGGGCCCCCCCAAAGAAGAGGGGTCGTCCGAGGAGGGGCAAGTGAGAGGCCGATGGCCAAGTGCAACCCCCAGGAAGCCTGAACCTGTTCTGGATGTTCACCTTTGTGCACAAACTGTTCACCCTGTTGACGGCAACACAACTCCCACACATGACATGGGGAGTACAAGTTGGACCAATGTCTCAGACAACTGTGGCCCCGATACTGGGGATTTTGTCTACCAGGACTTTCAATTCACCTAGGAACTTCTGATTGCAATATATATGTACAGCACTAACCATCCTATGCACTATTCACACAAATGTATCACAATAAACACACTAATACACCATACTTGCCTTTGTTGTGATTCCAACGTGGGTGCTGTCATGGGGATGATGAACTGCAAAATTACACTGTGTATGCGAACTGCAACAGCAAGTACAACACAGGCATGTGAGTAAAGGCAACGTGACACATATGAGGGAGACACACCACCAGGGCTACACAACACATACACACCTAGGCCATCTGACTCATTGCCTACACTGATGTTGCCAGGGAAGACGGTGCAATGCACAGACACCACACCTATTCCCAGTTGTAGTCAAGTAGCCCACAGGTGCAGTAAGCAAATGGCAGTCAAATGTGTGACCACAGACAACGCACATCACAAAGTGAAGCACAGGTTTATTACACAGTTGCAACATGTCGTAACCACTACAGATGCAAGGTAATCCCACCTGGCAGCGGGCACACAGTCAACAACTGTAGAAGGAAGGAAGTCCATGGGTGTGGCGCACATCACCTGTAGGGACACAACAGCTACCACCCTGGAAGTACAATCACGTCGTCGGTGGACACAGTTGACCAAACGAATCTGAAAGTACCCTGTGAAGGACAGAAATGACACACAGTCAAAAGCAATGGAGAACAGGACAGAACAGCAAAACTCATGCACAATACATGTTACAAGATACCCACCCAGAACCAAGTTAGCATGTCAACACTGTTGGGGAGTACAGACCACCTGTAAGCACACATCGCTACACACATCCAGTCAAGTAGCCCATGGACACACTCCAACAGCACCAGAGCACCACCTACACATATCATGCCAACTCACAAAATTGACATGACACCTCAGGATACTCACATTCAGCTAAAGAAGTTGGTGATGAGCTGTGTGCGGACATCACCCTCATCATCATCATCATCACTGGCATCGTGGTCCAGGCCAGGATCCTCCACAGGTGGCGGATGTTGGTCATTGTCATCCTGGATGAGAGGCAACTCCTTCCGCACTGCCAGGTTGTGGAGCATGCAGCAGACGATGATAATCTTGCACACCTTCGCTGGGGCATATGGGAGGGACCCTCCTGTCTTATCGAGGCAGCGGAAGCGGCTCTTCAGGAGACCAAATGTCCGCTCAATCACTCTCCTGGTCCGACCATGTGCCTCATTGTAGCGCATCTGGGCTGGTGTCACAGGGTTCCTGATGGGTGTCAGCAACCACGGCATGTTGGGGTATCCCGAGTCACCTACGGACAGACAAGTGCACATTAGCTGACTTGGAAAAGTGGGCGGAATACTACAGATCAGATCACACACAATGGCACAAAGTCAGTACACACCGACAAGCCAGGCACGCTGGTTCTGCATCTGTGCCATCATCCTGGGGATGCGACTACTCCTCATCACAAAGGCATCGTGTGCTGAACCAGGGAAACGGGCACACACGTGTGTGATGGTCATATCTGCAAGACACACCACCAGTGCATTGACCGGATGGTAGTGCTTGCGGTTACGGTAGGCCTGCTCCTTTGCCTGTGGTGGTACCAAAGCCACATGTGTCCCATCAATGGAGCCAATGACATGCGGCATCCTCCCCAGGGCATAGAAGTCACTCTTCACGTCAGTGAGTCGTTGCAGTCTAGGGAAATAGATGTACCGGTTCAGGTATAGCAACATTGCCTCCAAAACATCGCGGAGCACACGGCTCAACATGGTCTGTGACATCCCACCAGCAGTCGCCACAGTATGTTGGAAGGTACCGGTGGCAAAGAAGTGTAGGGCTGCCATCACCTTCACCTTGGGGGTCAGCGCTGTAGGATACGGCCGGCCAGGCTGCAAATGTGGGGCCAACTGCACTGCCAAATCCTCAATCAGCTGCCTGGTGAAGCGGTACCGTCGGATGCTGTCCCGTTCCACCATCGTTGCCAGGTCTGGGAATGGTCTATGGACAGCAGTGCAGAGGAGAAGAAAGCAAGATTGTCAGTCACCCCACATATGCGGCATTGAACACACTCAATATCACATCATACATCATTATGAGGCACAACTACATGAAGTGTGCAGTTCCGTAAGGACATGTATGGTACATACATGGCCAACATCTGTCATCACGGTTCAACAAGTGGCATCAATAAGTCCCAGGTTGGCCCATTGGATATCATGAGGCCGTGTCACAGTTCCCATCTCCTGCTGCCATGTCACAATCACCCCCACAGTGACATGTGAGGACAGATGTGCCCCAGGCATCACAGCTCAACGACAGGTACATTCCCAGGGACCCTGTATTGCCACATGGACACTGGCATTACATGGAGTATCATGTATACACCACAGCAAAACAACCATGACCCCCACAGGTAGTGGTCCCACTTGCCACTGCAGGACAGACATGGACGTCTGTGACACACACATGCACAACATCAAAGTCCATGCACACACAACGTGGATGTGGAGACTGTCTCCCATTGTGCACATGAAATCAGAGACATTGTAAACACTACATGCACACAGACTGTGGAGGACCATCACTATTGTGCCACTGGGACACCCGGGCTCAAACATACCGTCCCACATGGGACTCACGGGGTATGTGACATGACATACACATACACCACCGTGAAATGTGACCATGGCACATGCACAGATATGAACAGTTGCACATCACAGTGGTCATGTACACGTAACACCCAGGATCCTGTCCCCATGAACACGTGCACAGCCTGGGGGTGGCTGCCCCCAGGTGACACCCACAGGACAACATGTACACCAACATACACACAATAGGAAATGCAGCCTTACATGCCTTATGATACAGTTTGGACAGGCTGTCGTGTTGTAGGTGTGCCCTTCACTCCCTGGGAGCTATCTGTGGCTGGCATATGTTCATCTGAGACAGGCATGGTGACATATGCCAGTCACTTGTACAGGGATGCGTTGAACAGCAATGGACCGATCGGTGCACCCGGCCGGCCCATTGCATTCAATGTGTGCGGGTACCCGTTGTACCCCTGTACGCGTTGAACAGCAATGGACCGATCGGTGCACCCGGCCGGCCCATTGCATTCAATGTGTGCGGGTACGCGTTGTACCCCTGTACGCGTTGTACCGCAATGGACCGATCGGTGCACCCGGCCGGCCCATTGCATTCAATGTGTGCGGGTACGCGTTGTACCCCTGTACGCGTTGAACAGCAATGGACCGATCGGTGCGCCCGGCCGGCCCATTGCATTCAATGTGTGCGGGTACGCATTGTACCCCTGTACGCGTTGAACAGCAATGGACCGATCGGTGCACCCGGCCGGCCCATTGCATTCAATGTGTGCGGGTACGCGTTGTACCCCTGTACGCGTTGTACTGCAATGGACCGATCGGTGCACCCGGCCGGCCCATTGCATTCAATGTGTGCGGGTACGCGTTGTACCCCTGTACGCGTTGAACAGCAATGGACCGATCGGTGCGCCCGGCCGGCCCATTGCATTCAATGTGTGCGGGTACGCGTTGTACCCCTGTTCGCGTTGAACAGCAATGGACCGATCGGTGCACCCGGCCGGCCCATTGCATTCAATGTGTGCGGGTACGCGTTGTACCCCTGTACGCGTTGAACAGCAATGGACCGATCGGTGCGCACCCATTGACAATGGCCTAGCCTGGCAACGGACGCGTTTTCGAAATTCGAACGAGTCGGTTGCTGGAAATTCAGTTGGTTACCCACAACAATGTTGCAAAATCATGTATGTCATGAAGTTGAAGATTTGAAGGATGCTGTGGGCGTGTATTGGTGCTGCTATTCCATGGATTGGCCAGATTCAGAAGATGCAAATCACTTGGACCTATCACTTTGGACACATGGGACAGTATCTGCCTCTGCAGCACATATATATTGCTGGCTGTTCCCCTGAGAGCTCACTTGCCTGCACTACATGCTCCAGGACGACATCTGCCACTGCACTGCTGCTGTCTCTGCCCCCTCTGGACCCTGCAATGGCACGTACTGTGGAGAGAGCCCCAGCCTTCAGCCTTGAGGAGAACCAGGCCCTGCTGGACAGCCTACTTCCACAGTACAGCAAGCTGTATGGGACACCAGGGGAGCAGGTGAGTGTTCTGTGCACTGCCTTTCTGAATGTGCATTTTGTCTGACTAGCAAGGCTGAAAGTCTGCACGCCACTGGCTAGCAGGCTCACTGAGTAGTTGTCACCCCCCATAGTGTGTAGTGACATGCACTGGACAGGTATGGTGCAGTGACAGTGCATTTGAACAAGGTTTTACTTCCCATGCAATGATACCATGTAGTGACTTCTGGCAAACTGTCCATGGGCAGCGTTGCACTGCCTGTGTACATCATGTGCCCCTGTGATTGAGACATGTATATACAACTGTGTCATGCACGGATATGTTGCATGTGTAGTAATGGCCTTTTCACTTTGTCATCCTCACAGGTTAATGCCCATCGGAAGCAGGAGATCTGGAAGGACATCGTCCGGGCTGTCCGGTCCGTGGGGGTCTACAAGCGCCGGATCCGCAACTGCCAGAAGAGGTGGCAGGACCTTCGGGGCTGGCCCCGGAGGATTGCACGGGTCCAGCTGAAGCTGTCGCCTCCTTGCAGGAGGGGCGGAACACGGACCCTGACCCCCCACATGCTCCAGATCCTGGCGGTGGTGTTTCCAGACCTGGATGGGCAGCTGAAGGCCAGACAGCAGCAAGGAGGGGGTGAGTCAAAGACTGCACTGTGAACTCTGTATTACATGCTATGTGCCCTCCTCTGGCCTGGTTAAACTGCCACAGTACAGCAGTCATGTTGTCCAGGAGCCATGTCCCTCTATTGTGCACTGCCCACTCCTCATCTGATACCCAGGTGTGGCCCTTACATTCAGGGAATTGTGTCACTTGGGACTGTGTCCTTGCAGTTTGCTTCACTCAAGGTGGGGGACAGCATCTGTTTCCCTAACTCTGTTGTGGGCATCATGGGTGGGTCCATTGTTCACACAATGCCTGTGTTTGGACATGTAATCTGCGTGTTGCTTTCATATGCGGTCCACTTGCTGAGCTGAGCCACCACATGTGCCTGGGGTATCTGGCACACACCCATGCAGCGGGTGGGAACAATGTTTGGGCCCCAGGAGTGTACAGATTACGTGTGTCACACATGCATAGCCAGCTATCCACTGTTAAGGGCTCATCCCTCATTCATGTGGGGCAGGACAGTCATGCCTACTCCAGCCCATCCAATACACCTGTACTCCCACTCCCGGGTATCAGCTGACACGTTGTGCGCAGTGATTTGACCCCTCAGGTGTCTGCCTCTGTGTCAGTGTGCTGTGGATTTGTTGCCAGGACTGCTGGGGTGTTTCTCGGTAGGGGCTCAGCATGCCACTGGAGATGTGACCATAGGAGACGATACTTGTGTGTCACATAGGTGTTTGATCAGCTGCCCGTGCAGACTGGGGTATGTGAATGTGAAGTTCAGGCAGCTGTTGCCCATTCACAGCAGATTGTGAGGGGCTCAGGTTCAGAGGGTAGTGTCACAGGTCTCCCATATGTCCAATCGGTATGACCTGGACAGATGAGGGTTAAGATGATGTGTTGTGTGGGGGATGTACATGTGCACTTGTGCAGCTCCAGGACTTGCATTCCCCATGACCTACTATTGTGACACAGTGCAGAGTGTTGTTGTCTGGCTGCCAAGTCATACATCACTGAGACAGTGATGTATGACTTAGCAGTCATGCCTCCGCCATGGCATGTGTCTACTTATTGGTGATCCTGCAGGGGAGTGACATGTGCTACATGCAAACCATTGTGGCGATGGCTATCAGGACATGGGTGCATCATGGTGTCTGTCGCTGGTATGCATCACATGCATTTCCTATTTGACTCTGGGCATCCCTGTCATCCGGAAACCTGTACTGACTCAGTGGCAAGAGTTGTGATGTGTGCATGTCCACATGCTACACCATGTCCTCTGCACTGTCCAACTACTGTGTAGTTGGTGCATGTGTCCACACTGGGGTGTTGCTATCCAACAGACACCAGACAGATGGGTGCAAGGCCATGTGGGATGTGAGTGCCATGGTTGGCATCAGACTGACAATTGGCTTCTCCTGTTCAGTTAGGGCACTTTTAGCAATGTTCAACTAATGATGCCAGGGCTTGCTCTGCAATGTGCTGTGCTCACAGTGGTGTGTGCGTTTGGTGCAGGTGACTGATGTCTGTCTGTTTCCCCATTGTTTGCAGATACATCCACGGCCACGGAAGGGGACAGCTCCACGGACCAGGAGGAGCCGGAGAGCCAGACTGGGTCAACAGCCGAGGAGTGGTCGGAGGGACCCAGTGGCACGGAGGGCGAGGGGAGCCACACCGAGGAGTCCTCAGCAGCATCCACCTCAGCTGAGGACCACAGCGGCTCGGAGGATGACTCCCTTATGGAGACGGGTGTCAGCAGACACCACACCCCAGCTAGTGTTGCTGTCCCCGCCACCACCAGCACCACCACCGCCCTCCCATCGGCTCCCATTCCCCAGGTCCGTGGAGGCTCCCATGTTCGGGAGCGTGTCTCCTTTGGGCCAGGCACCGCACCCCCTGCCCCTGTGTCCCCTGCTGCCCTGAGTGAGGAGTCTGTGTACCTCCTTCGCCAGCTCCATGTAGGGCAGACAGCCATGCTGAGTGTCCTCCATGCGCACACCGCTCTGTTGACTCAGCTGGTGTCGTTCATGGAGGGCATCTCATCGGGCATGTCTGACCTACAGAGGGGCAATAGGTCCATGGACTCCTCCCTGACGGCAGCAGTGTCCCTCCTCAGACAGTCCCTCACCCCTCCTGCCTCTGCTCCATCCACACTCCCCAGCACCTTACCCGTCCCAAGCACACACACACCGGCACAGGCACACACCAGCACACACACATCCAGCACACAGACACACACGCCACAAACAAAACGCACACGCACGCACAGTCAGGGGACTGAAACCAGACTCACAGGGGATGGGGCCCTGGAACACACACACGCATCCACGAGCACTGCGCAGTCCTCAGTTGCCTCTCCCTCCAAAGCACCCTCCCTTGCCTCACCTGCAACCCCAAAGACCCAGCGGCTCTTCCTCAGTGACCTCGGCCTCTTCCCCTCCGATCCAGCTGATACAGCATTCAGGGGGAAGAGGAAGCCCACCCACATGGAGCAGAGTGCCCCTCGCCCCCGGACACCCTCCCCCAGGTGCAGACAGACTGAGGCCCCCACCCGCAAGTCCCCCGGAGTCGTAAGAGCAAGACCCCGCCGCCGCCCTGCAGCTCAGGCACCAGGTCTCCTTCCTCCATCCCTCAGGCCCCCACTCCACAGGTGCCCCCACCACACCCTGCCCCAGGTTCCCCCACCCACAGATATACCATCCCCAAGAGGATCCAGCCTTCTCCCCCTGCCACATGCTCTCCCGGCACCACACCCCCCGCTGCGCTTGTCTGTGCCACTGATGTGGTGAGGGTGTCCTCCCCCTCTGTCCAGCCCACCTTGCCTGTTCCCCATTCTCCTCCCCTGGTGGTAGGCACTGCAGTGGAGTCCACTACCACCCTGTCTGACTTGGGCACTGCAGTGGCGGACCTGTCCACTCCATCTGCAGGGTCCACTGCAGTCGTGCCGGCATCCACAACATCTGAGTCATGCCCCCCAGTTGTACCGGCACACACCATGTCAGACACCTCCACTGCAGTTGTCAGTGGCTCGCCAGCACCCACCACCCCTTCCCTGCTTCCTCCTGGTGAGCCCTGATCCTGTCCCTGCGGTGCCAGGCCTGCCCCCCCAGTTGCCCCTCCTAGTGGATTGTCCCTGGTTTTGTGCAGTGCAGGCATGCGTAGGGTGACATCTGCCACTGTCACCCTGTTTGGACTTTGACAATGGACTGGCCATTGGCCTTTGTGTTTATTCTGGACTTTAACTTTTAAACACACATATGCTGAATAAAGCAACTTTCTGTTCTCTAGTGCTTATGCTTCTGATGTACATGTTGTTGATGATGCTAACCATGCCCTTGCTGCAGTGATGGTGATATTTGGTCTCATGATAATGAAGTGTTACTGTGCAGGAACACATGTGGTCCAGGGGGAATGTGTCCTATCCTGTGGTGTATCCATGTCATCCATAGCAGCATCTGAGGGTGTCATGTGTTCAGTATTTGGCAATGGGATTTCCTACTTACATTAGCAATTTCACATCTGTGGCTTCCACCCCTGCACATCTGTTGTGCCTGCCATTGTTCAATTCGTCTACTTCCCTGACCGTGTGGCCATCTCCACTGGACATGCAGGTTTGGGCATCAATGGGGAAGGAATCATCTGTGTTGTCAGTGCAACATTGCTATACAAGTGTGTTGGATCTGTGCTGATGATTTCGTGGGCACTTCCATGACCAGGCTGATGTGACAGGAGCCTTCATTTGGTGCTAATTGTTGATTGTGTGACCAAGTGCTCAGCTGACATGATGGGGCCCTACTGAGGCAACATATGGCACAGCTTTCCTCACACAGGAGTGGAGTCCCCTCATGGCAGTGTGTACTCCTGTGACATTGCCTGCGCCCAAGGTGTGTGTTGTATGAGCATGTCTGTGTGTTCACTTCCGTTTTGCTGTGCATGCTGTGATCCCTAGTGTTGTACCTGTTTGTGATGCTTGCTGAGTTGACCTATGTTCCCCCAAAGTCTTCTCCCTGGGTTCTCTGTGATGTGGGTGCATGGCACATTACTGGTCATCAGGGTGTCACCCATAGGTGTGTTTGCTGTCAGGGCTGAGTTTGTGTGCAGACGCAGATGGGTCACAGTCAGGTTTCCCCTTGGCACTTGTTGTTTGCACCTGTCATGTGATTTCCAGTTTGTGTTATCTTTCAGTGTTTGTGACACGTTGTGTGTGTGACTGCTGGCACTCCTCAGGGTCCGGGCTGCAATGTTGGTTGTTGTCTATGTGTGTTCTTTGTGGGTGACCTTGGCTTCTTCATTGGTGTGTGACTGTGGCTGGGATCCCATTGGTTGGTGTGGTATTGCCGTCATGTCCATGTACAGCGTAGTGTGCAGTGTGTCAGACATTCAGGAGTCTTGTTGAGTGGCCATGTGTGATGTGTTTCTGCACCTTGGTTCCCACCCACCACCTGGAATTGTCATGGGTGCATGTGCAATGTCACCAGTGCATGTGTGCTTCACTGCTGCACATTGTTGGAGGTCGAGGTGTGTGGTGTTGAGTGTGTGCAGATGAGAGTTGTTGCCCGGCTAGACCCCTGCCTCCATGTTGGCCTTGGCTTACTGGCCGTGCTGATTGATTTGTGCTTGTGTACGTGTGATGGTAGTTTGTTGCTCAGGACACATGACTGTGGTTCACAGTGTGAACGACATTTAGCTTTGTCATCACAGTGGGATTGTAATGCAGCCCAGGGTCACCACATTGTGGGGGCCCTGGGGGTAGTGCTGTGGTGTGTCTGTGTCTTGCTGTGTCAGTTGCTGTTCCTACGTGCCTGTGTGACATGTGTGATTTGTGCTCCCTCTCATCTGACAATGCCTGATTGCCCACATAGGGGATTTGGATCCATGAGTTACCTTTGTGTGGCACTGTATGCACATCTGTATGATTGGTATTCAGGCCTCCTCATGTGTTGTGTGGTTGCCTGGGGACACTGGCACCCCCCCCCACCTGTTGTGTTTGATGTGCAGTGTGGGTCTGCCTGTTTGTGTTTGTGCATCTGCACCACTGCATTGGCATATCTTAGGTGTGCCATTGGCTGTATGTAGTTTGGTGGGTTTCCCCTGCTGTCCCTGGGACTCCTAGGTCATCAGTCAGCACAATGATCATGGTTTGTGTGTCCCATTGCTGCCATGGTATGGTATCTGTTCACCTCACATCTACAGTCTCCACAGGGTATCTGCATTTGTGTGCCCATTGGTGCAAATATGTGGGTCTGCATTCTGATGGTCACTTCTGTCATTGTGTCATTGATGAATGTTGACTGTGTCAGCCCCCATGGGTGTTGTTTGTCTGCACATGGCCAAAGGTATGTCTTATTTGCACTGCAGTATTTGCCTCCCCCAATCTATGTTGCAATGGGACACATGCACTACTTTGCCACTGATGTGTTTTATGTTCTGTGACCAGGAATCATCCATGCAGTTTGGCAGTTGCCGCTTTTTCTTTGTCAACACTTACATTTTGGTCACTGTGATGATGGGGGTTTGGACTCCATTGCCACAATGTTCAAAATGTGCTTCAGCTATGGACCCCACACTTACCTTTTGGTCAATGTGATGATGGGGGTTTGGACCCCATTGCCACAATGTTCAAAATGTGCTTCAGATATGGACCCCACACTTACCTTTTGGTCACTGTGATGATGGGGGTTTGGACCCCATTGCCACAATGTTCGAAATGTGATTCAGCTATGGACCCCACACTTACCTTTTGGTCACTGTGATGATGGGGGTTTGGACCCCATTGCCACAATGTTCAAAATGTGCTTCAGCTATGGACCCCACACTTACATTTTGGTCACTGTGATGATGGGGGTTTGGACCCCATTGCCACAATGTTCAAAATGTGCTTCAGCTATGGACCCCACACTTACCTTTTGGTCACTGTGATGATGGGGGTTTGGACCCCATTGCCACATTGGTCATGGCCTGCTTGCAGTGTGGGGGCCACACACATATATGTGTGGCACATGTGATAGGGGGTCACATTGTATGTTCAAAGTCATGTTCAGTGTTGTAGGCATTTGACACAGTCTACACACGCTTGTCATGGTGTTGGGGGATGTCTTTTTCTTGCATTCCCTAGGTTGTGGTGTGCTGGTTGTGTCATGCATTGTCCATCCTATGAGTGGGGGTGGTGTTGGTGGTAGGCATCCAGACCCCCATGGGTAGAGGTGATAGTAGTGGTAGGCATCCAGCCCCCGTGGGTAAGGGTGGTAGTGGTGGTGGGCATCTGGCACCCCCATGGCTAAGGGTGGTAGTAGTGGTAGGCATCCAGCCCCCTGGGTAAGGGTGGTAGTAGTGGTGGGCATCTGGCACCCCCTGGCTTAGGGTGATAGTAGTGGTAGGCATCCAGCCCCCTGGGTAAGGGTGGTAGTAGTGGTGGGCATCCAGCCCCCTGGCTAAGGGTGGTAGTAGTGGTAGGCATCCAGCCCCCTGGCTTAGGGTGATAGTAGTGGTAGGCATCCAGCCCCCTGGGTAAGGGTGGTAGTAGTGGTAGGCATCCAGCCCCCCTGGGTAAGGGTGGTAGTGGTGGTGGGCATCTGGCACCCCCTGGGTAAGGGTGGTAGTAGTGGTAGGCATCCAGCCCCCTGGCTTAGGGTGATAGTAGTGGTAGGCATCCAGCCTCCCCTGGGTAAGGGTGGTAGTGGTGGTGGGCATCTGGCACCCCCTGGCTAAGGGTGGTAGTAGTGGTAGGCATCCAGCCCCCCTGGGTAAGGGTGGTAGTTGTGGCAGGCATCCAGCCCCCTGGGTAAGGGTGGTAGTAGTGGTGGGCATCCGGCACCCCCTGGCTAAGGGTGGTAGTAGTGGTAGGCATCCAGCCCCCTGGCTTAGGGTGATAGTAGTGGTAGGCATCCAGCCCCCCTGGGTAAGGGTGGTTGTGGTGGTGGGCATCTGGCACCCCCTGGGTAAGGGTGGTAGTAGTGGTAGGCATCCAGCCCCCTGGCTTAGGGTGATAGTAGTGGTAGGCATCCAGCCCCCTGGGTAAGGGTGGTAGTGGTGGTGGGCATCTGGCACCCCCATGGCTAAGGGTGGTAGTAGTGGTAGGCATCCAGCCCCCTGGGTAAGGGTGGTAGTAGTGGTGGGCATCTGGCACCCCCTGGCTTAGGGTGATAGTAGTGGTAGGCATCCAGCCCCCCTGGGTAAGGGTGGTAGTAGTGGTGGGCATCCAGCCCCCTGGCTAAGGGTGGTAGTAGTGGTAGGCATCCAGCCCCCTGGCTTAGGGTGATAGTAGTGGTAGGCATCCAGCCCCCCTGGGTAAGGGTGGTAGTAGTGGTAGGCATCCAGCCCCCTGGGTAAGGGTGGTAGTGGTGGTGGGCATCTGGCACCCCCTGGGTAAGGGTGGTAGTAGTGGTAGGCATCCAGCCCCCTGGCTTAGGGTGATAGTAGTGGTAGGCATCCAGCCTCCCTGGGTAAGGGTGGTAGTGGTGGTGGGCATCTGGCACCCCCTGGCTAAGGGTGGTAGTAGTGGTAGGCATCCAGCCCCCCTGGGTAAGGGTGGTAGTTGTGGCAGGCATCCAGCCCCCTGGGTAAGGGTGGTAGTAGTGGTGGGCATCCGGCACCCCCTGGCTAAGGGTGGTAGTAGTGGTAGGCATCCAGCCCCCTGGCTTAGGGTGATAGTAGTGGTAGGCATCCAGCCCCCCTGGGTAAGGGTGGTTGTGGTGGTGGGCATCTGGCACCCCCTGGGTAAGGGTGGTAGTAGTGGTAGGCATCCAGCCCCCTGGCTTAGGGTGATAGTAGTGGTAGGCATCCAGCCCCCCTGGGTAAGGGTGGTAGTGGTGGTGGGCATCTGGCACCCCCTGGCTAAGGGTGGTAGTGGTGGTAGGCATCCAGCCCCCCTGGGTAAGGGTGGTAGTAGTGGTGGGCATCTGGCACCCCCTGGCTAAGGGTGGTAGTAGTGGTAGGCATCCAGCCCCCTGGCTTAGGGTGATAGTAGTGGTAGGCATCCAGCCCCCTGGGTAAGGGTGGTAGTGGTGGTGGGCATCTGGCACACCCCTGGCTAAGGGTGGTAGTAGTGGTAGGCATCCAGCCCCCCCTGGGTAAGGGTGGTAGTTGTGGTAGGCATCCAGCCCCCCCTGGGTAAGGGTGATAGTGGTGGTGGGCATCTGGCACCCCCCTGGCTAAGGGTGGTAGTAGTGGTAGGCATCTGGCACCCCCCTGGCTTAGGGTGATAGTAGTGGTAGGCATCCAGCCCCCCTGGGTAAGGGTGGTAGTAGTGGTAGTTATCCAGCCCCCTGGGTAAGGGTGGTAGTAGTGGTGGGCATCCGGCACCCCCTGGCTAAGGGTGGTAGTAGTGGTAGTTATCCAGCCCCCTGGGTAAGGGTGGTGGTAGTGGTGGGCATCTGGCACCCCCTGGCTAAGGGTGGTAGTAGTGGTAGGCATCTGGCACCCCCTGGCTTAGGGTGATAGTAGTGGTAGGCATCCAGCCCCCTGGGTAAGGGTGGTAGTAGTGGTAGGCATCCAGCCCCCTGGGTAAGGGTGGTAGTGGTGGTGGGCATCTGGCACCCCCTGGCTAAGGGTGATAGTAGTGGTAGGCATCCAGCCCCCCTGGGTAAGGGTGGTAGTAGTGGTGGGCATCTGGCACCCCCTGGCTAAGGGTGGTAGTAGTGGTAGGCATCCAGCCCCCTGGCTTAGGGTGATAGTAGTGGTAGGCATCCAGCCCCCCTGGGTAAGGGTGGTAGTGGTGGTGGGCATCTGGCACCCCCTGGCTAAGGGTGGTAGTAGTGGTAGGCATCCAGCCCCCTGGGTAAGGGTGGTAGTTGTGGTAGGCATCCAGCCCCCTGGGTAAGGAGGGTAGTAGTGGTGGGCATCTGGCACCCCCTGGCTAAGGGTGGTAGTAGTGGTAGTTATCCAGCCCCCCTGGGTAAGGGTGGTAGTAGTGGTGGGCATCTGGCACCCCCCTGGCTAAGGGTGGTAGTAGTGGTAGGCATCTGGCACCCCCCTGGCTAAGGGTGGTAGTAGTGGTAGGCAGCCAGCCCCCCTAGCTTAGGGTGATAGTAGTGGTAGGCATCCAGCCCCCCCTGGGTAAGGGTGGTAGTGGTGGTGGGCATCTGGCACCCCCCTGGCTAAGGGTGGTAGTAGTGGTAGGCATCCAGCCCCCCCCTGGGTAAGGGTGGTAGTTGTGGTAGGCATCCAGCCCTCCCTGGGTAAGGGTGGTAGTGGTGGTGGGCATCTGGCACCCCCCTGGCTAAGGGTGGTAGTAGTGGTAGGCATCTGGCACCCCCCTGGCTTAGGGGGATAGTAGTGGTAGGCATCCAGCCCCCCCTGGGTAAGGGTGGTAGTAGTGGTAGTTATCCAGCCCCCCCTGGGTAAGGGTGGTAGTAGTGGTGGGCATCCGGCACCCCCCTGGCTAAGGGTGGTAGTAGTGGTAGTTATCCAGCCCCCCCTGGGTAAGGGTGGTAGTAGTGGTGGGCATCTGGCACCCTCCTGGCTAAGGGTGGTAGTAGTGGTAGGCATCTGGCACCCCCTGGCTTAGGGTGATAGTAGTGGTAGGCATCCAGCCCCCCTGGGTAAGGGTGGTAGTAGTGGTAGGCATCCAGTCCCCCTGGGTAAGGGTGGTAGTGGTGGTGGGCATCTGGCACCCCCTGGCTAAGGGTGGTAGTAGTGGTAGGCATCCAGCCCCCTGGGTAAGGGTGGTAGTAGTGGTGGGCATCTGGCACCCCCTGGCTAAGGGTGGTAGTAGTGGTAGGCATCCAGCCCCCTGGCTTAGGGTGATAGTAGTGGTAGGCATCCAGCCCCCTGGGTAAGGGTGGTAGTTGTGGTGGGCATCTGGCACCCCCTGGCTAAGGGTGGTAGTAGTGGTAGGCATCCAGCCCCCTGGGTAAGGGTGGTAGTTGTGGTAGGCATCCAGCCCCCTGGGTAAGGGTGGTAGTAGTGGTGGGCATCCGGCACCCCCTGGCTAAGGGTGGTAGTAGTGGTAGTTATCCAGCCCCCTGGGTAAGGGTGGTAGTAGTGGTGGGCATCTGGCACCCCCTGGCTAAGGGTGGTAGTGGTAGGCATCTGGCACCCCCTGGCTTAGGGTGATAGTAGTGGTAGGCATCCAGCCCCCCTGGGTAAGGGTGGTAGTAGTGGTGGGCATCTGGCACCCCCTGGCTAAGGGTGGTAGTAGTGGTAGGCATCTGGCACCCCCTGGCTTAGGGTGATAGTAGTGGTAGGCATCCAGCCCCCTGGGTAAGGGTGGTAGTAGTGGTAGGCATCCAGCCCCCCTGGGTAAGGGTGGTAGTGGTGGTGGGCATCTGGCACCCCCTGGCTAAGGGTGGTAGTAGTGGTAGGCATCCAGCCCCCCTGGGTAGGGGTGGTAGTGGTGGTGCGCATCCAGGCCCCTGTGTGCATATGTGGCATTGGTGATGGGCATCCCGCCCTTATGGTGCTGCTGTTGCTGGTGTAAGTAAATTCTGCATCCCTCTGTGTGTGTGTGATGTGTCGTGTACGTGTTGTATGTGTTTTGTGGTTGGTGTCTGACTTACCTTCTGCGCCGTACGCGTCCGTGCCTGTTCCGGTGGTAAATGTAGAATATTGGTAGGATCGGGACGAAGGGATTCATGGTTGGTTCGTGTCGTTCGTCTTTCTCGTTGCTTCGCGTCGTCCTCATCGCTGGCGTGTTCGCCTCGTAGCCGTGGATCGTGATGTGGCGCGAATCGGAGCTTATGTGCGCCTCTCCCGGAAGCTTTGACGTGCCGGACGTAGCGACGGGTTCGGCGCGTACGGAAAGCGCATCGTACTTGTTCGGCCAGACGGGGCTGCATTTTCCCTTCCGTGCGACTCGATTCTGCGTTTCCGGATTCGCCTCGGTCGGAGAACAGGACCTGGATTGGGTGAGTACGACTCGGCCGGATTCTGTGCTGTTGTGCGCATCGTACTTACTCGTTCGGTATGATGTACGGTTCGGTCGGGAAACAGGCATTCGCATGGCTTTTTTCCCGACCGAATGGTATTGGGTGCGCCTCCGACCGAGATCGGAATCGGCCTCTAAGTGTCCTGAGGGTTTCACAGGCATGAGTACCCCTTCTGTAGTACAGATTGTGCTGCCGTTACGTGTGTGCCAGTGCGATCTCAAGGGGGTATTCCCTCATTTGCATGGGGGAATGGGCCTATGAAAATGGCGAAACACCTGCACCCACATAACTTTACAGATGAGTGCACAGAAGCAAAGGAACTGTCAAGAGATGCACTGACTGCACACCACAAAGAGGTGGCATGCAGTTAGTGTACCCCAAGGGCGATATTAGAAAGGGGTAAAACAAGGTTACTCACTGCACCTGCCTGCAAGGGATCTCTGTCCCCTTTTCAAAAGCTGGCTGGGTCACTGCCTGCCCAGTGAAAGGCAGACCGACAGCTTCAAATAGCTGGTCTGCCTTTCACAAATACGCTTCAATAAGGGCAGGCACAAGCTTGTGACAACACTGAGGGCAGAAAGCAACAACAGGAGAAAACAAATATACCCAGTTGAGACCTGGGTGAGTGTAATAGCATTCGACAATGTCTCAACAGGTATTACTCTAGCAATAGTTTGTACAAAGTAAATTAATTACATGGAAAAAGAAGAGGAAAACACCAAGGGTTGACAATCGCGGTCTGTATTCATTGATGCAGAAAACAGAATGGTCCTGTTTAATTATCAACAAAGAGAACCCAAAAGTATTGGGTCTACTATCAGACAAATTGATTCTTATGTTAGAGAGATAGATATATGTATTCATATATACCAGACACAACACTACTCTATGGGGAAAAAAACACATTTTATATTTTCTTTCTTTGAAATAAATCAATAATGCAGATGAATACAACCAACAATCAATTCGACAGTTGCTCAGAAAGGGTTCATAGAGAAGTGCTCATGTGCAGAGTAAAAAATAGAAAGAAGAATCAAGATAATAGGGAGGGAGCAATTTTTTATAATCCTTTACACGAACACTGGCTAGTATAACTTAGGAGAAAAAACCAGTGTAGATAGGCCTCTTCGGGAGCCAATCTTTATTTATTCAAAGTCCATACTGGAGGATAGTGATCTAAGCAACCGTCGAAATAATCGTTGTTTATATTCAAATGCATTATTGATTTATTTCAAAGAAAGAAAATATCAAATGTGGATATATATATATATATCTCGCATAGGAATCACTTTGTTTGATAGTAGACCCAATACTTTTGAGTTCACTTTGATGATAATTAAGCAGGGCCATTTGGACCAGTCTGTTTTCTGTATCACTTTTACCCAAGTCCTTTGGCGTATCATGGGTTACCCTATTATTTTATAATGTATTCATTGACAAGAATAAGAATAAGTTTGGACAGCAATAATAGAATTACTTTATGCATGTGTAATCGATATAAAGTGCACACATAGTGCTCATGAAAAAAGTGAACGGTGCATGCGAGGCATGCGACAAAGTGAAAGTAAACAGTGAGAGGGTGTTACTCAAAATGATACAAAACATGAATGCCGGAGGGAACCATTTTACAGAAGCATGTTAAGTGCCATAGCACATAAATCCGCTGGATTATGTCGACGGCGTTTCAACCTGAATTACGTCAGGTCATCATTAGGATAGAGATTACACAAATCACTTTTTACTGCTGTTCGAAAAGGAAAAGGGGAGAAGAAAAGAAATGGAGAATGGGGCCCAAAGTGAATTTTAAAACCAGAGAGAGAAATCAAAGGACTAGCGAATAGCGACCTGGGCACAGTCTGTAAGCCTGTATAGGGCAAAAACATAAAACAAGGCTTATGTTAATGACTCATTTGAAAGAGGCTTAGAGTGGTAATGGAGCAAAATTATGTAAAGGGAGAGGACACTACTGTAGTGTGGCCCCTGTGACGCAACAGGTGCGACACGGGACGAACCACTGACGAGGCTGGTTAGGGGGAACTTCATGCTAACCCCCCTCGACCTGGTTTGCAATGATGTGATTGGGAGTCACGTGTGAGTGGGAATAAAGAGGAGCCTGGGTGGATGTGACGTCAGGGACGCACATAGGCCGGAGCTCCGTAAGCACACACTTTCTGTCCGTGTCCAATTATTGCTGCGCCACGGACACTGTTACTCCCGCGCAGCGCACCATAGTTCCTGGAGTGTCGGACGCTGGGTCCGCATCCCAGACACTACATTGGCGACGAGGGTGTGGGTGGAACATCACCACACCTGCTCTATGGCAGCCGCGAGTGCAGAGCGAACGCACGCGGTGCTCGTGCCACGGAGCGTGTATGAGAGCGGGGGGGCCTGCAGCTCCAGACCAGCCCTGCAAAATGCTCCAGTGAGGCCCAGTAGTGCTACACAATGCGTGGCCATGGAGTTGCCCAGACACAAGGGTCACATCGTCGACACCTTCATGTGGGAAAGCCAATACACGTGGCAGAGCAGCAGTAAGTGACAGCCCCATATGTGCAAACCCCACTGGGGCAAGAAGCCTTGTTCACGCATCAGCCCCACCTTCGGCTCAGGGTCCACTGCCATTAGCCCACAGCAGGGGCTGCCAATAGCATCCCAGGGGGAGTATCATCGCCACAATACCGCCCATCGAGCCATTTCTGGTAGAGGGGCCGCCCTCTGCCCAGGCACCCAGATGGAAGGAATGGGTGGAGCAAATTCTTCTATTCTTTGAGGCCACTAAGGTGGATGATGACCAGAAGAGGGCCATGCTCCTGCATCTTGGGGGGAAAGACATTTACAGGATTGCCAAGTCGATCAACGAAGCGGCCCCCAAGACACATCTCACCCTAATTGCCGCCCTTTCAGCGCACTTCGTGCCCATGGTATGGACAAGATGGCCGACGGGTAAGAGCTCCGGCTGGGAGCTCCCGGCCAGGGATCGCCTTTTGGTGTAAATCCCCTGAAATCTTCCCTCCATCGATCCTTTCTACATACCTGGGGTCTTGTCTTTGTTCAGCGGTTCTCGCCTCTCTGGTCTCCCTCATTTGAACTGAGGCCTCCCATGGAACTGTGACCGATGTTACTGGCGGTGGATCCTGACCAACATGGCCGATGTCCGGTGGAGCTGCTCCGCCAGCTATAGAGGAGATCGGCTCCGGTTCACTACCTCGGCTGTCACCTACCCAGCCGGACATCGGGCACAGTGCTCGTCCTCTCTCCGCTGGTTCTCCTTTCTTCCTTCGCCTCCCGGTGAGCTCCTGTGGGTCTGCCAGTTGCTTGTTCACTGCATCGTTGACCATGGCCCTGCCGATTGACTCTTCCTTTCTGGACCTTGGCTTTGCTGCGATTCACGGATTGCCTGCGGCGCCTCACTGGGACTGCTTCTGGGACGCGTGGCCGCCCGCCTTCCTTTTGGGAACCAAGACGCGGTTGCCTCCCATCCCGCAGCTCAGCAGCAAAGAATTAGGCAAGAATGCGACGAGGAGATCTGGCTTTCGCCTGCGGGCCGGTCCGTTGCTGTTGCTGCCTGGCATCCCGCTGGCACCTAGTCCGGGGCTTCAACAGAGTTGTGTGGTTTGTGTCTTCCCCCGTCAGAGCCACCCCGAGAGTGCCGCGACACGGCTGTCTGGATCTCCGAGTTGGTTTCCCTCGGCCGCATTGAAGCGCCCACCTGACCCCCATGGCCGCCTTTCCCCTTACGAGGCTGCTGGCCTGAGCTCCCTCGTCTTCCCTATTATCACTAGACTGCCGATGTGTCGTGGGTGTTCAACGGCCTTCTGACTTCCTTCACTATAGATCTGGGAGCTGCCCCCACTCAACCCTACTCGTGGGGTAGTTTTATTTTCCTTTTTGGATTTTTTTTTTTTAACCCGATTTGTGTTTACCTGCAATTGCCGCCATTTTTGTTTGTGAGGTACCTGGGGTCTTTGGAGCTGAAACCGACATCTTACGGTCTCGTCATTCCCCCTGACCGACTCATGCATCTGATCAGCGCCTTGTTTCACCTTACTGACTATTGTCTGTGATCGGATCTTCCTTCTACCCCTCTCTCTCTTCACCATGTACGCTCTCATATTCTCGTTTTTCTATTCCTTGTAACGTCCTAGTAACTGATGTAAATTGTTTCTGATGTAACCTTGTAACAATATGTAACTCTCATGTAAAGCGCTCTGATACCTCCGGGTCTAGCCAGCGCTATATAAAACTCATCAAATAAAAAACAAAATCAAATAAAAAATGGTGAACCAAAACTATGAGCGTTTTGTTTTACGCCAAGCGCGCCAACAAGCGGACGAGTCCATTGATGCGTTCCATGCTCGCCTTAAGGACTTAGCAAGCACGTGCGGATTTCTCGATGAAGGGGATGAGATAAGGGGACAAATAATACAAGGATGCGCCTCCACCAAATTTCGAGAAAGAATACTAGAAGAGTCGGGGAAGCCACTGGCCGACATCCTAACCCTATGGCGGACCAAGGAGCTATCACGGGCCAAGGCAGCCAACATGGAGGCAGCCCTACAAACCCCAGTAAAGATGGAGCCGGTCAATGCGGTTGTGACTCGCCCAGTGACCAAGCCAAGCAGGAAGGACAACGCGAATACTCGGAGATGTGGGTACTGTGGAGGAAGCCCTCATATGCCGGCAGAATGTCCAGCGCGCGGAAAGAGGTGCACGGGATGCGGGAAAACGAATCATTTCGAGCGAGTGTGTCGATCCCGAAAGAGTCATGGACCCAGGCCCACCGTCAACATGATCCCTGAAGCACAGAGCGGGAACAGTGATATTGATGATGATGAAGGAGAAGGGCACACTGTTCACTCAGCATATATGATAGGCGCAGCCACCCAGGCATCACGCCGACCCCCACAATGTCAGGTCCGAGTCGGAGACCAAGACACCATGGCTGTCGTGGACACAGGAGCAACTATCAATATCATGTCCGCGGAAGTGTACGAGATGCTGAAGCAAGCTCCATCTCTGAATTCCGCCACCATTAATTTCTTTGATTATGGACAAGATCAGCCGCTGGTGATGCGGGGAAAGTTCAAAACAACCCTCTCGTACAGCTCCAACTCCATAAGGTCACAAATATACATTGCTGAGGATGGGCATGGCATGCTGCTAGGATGCCGGGCAGCATAAGACCTGGGAATTCTAACGTTAGCTTTCAGAATTCACCAGGAAACGGTTCAGCACATTCTAGCCGAATTCCCGGCAGTCTTCGAGGGGATCGGGCGACTGAAAGGGAAAGTAGTACATCTACACATAGACCCCACGGTACAGCCAGTAGCCCTACGCCATACATGCATTGCCTTCCACCTGAGGCCATTGGTCGAAAAAGAACTGGCTAAACTGGAGAAGGTGACAGGACCTACACCATGAGTGTCCCTCATCGTCGTCACCCGCAAGCCGAAGCAGCCTGGGGAGGTGCGGATCTGTGTCGATATGAGACTGCCTAATGCTGCCATAACAAGGGAAAGACACCTCACTCCCACGATAGACGATCTCATTGGGGAGCTGAGTGGAGCGTGCTGGTTCTCGAAACTCGATCTCCGATCCGGAAACCATCAACTAGTGCTGGACGAAGAGTCGCGATACATCACCACCTTTTCCACCCATGTGGGCCTGAAGAGGTACACCCGCCTGAGTTTTGGGGTGTCAAGCACGGCGGAGGTGTTTCAAAACATAATCCAAGAATTGTTGATGGACCTTCCCGGAGTAGTGAACGTCAGTAATGACATTCTCATCTAAGCTAAAACCATTGCGGAGCATAACACAATGTTGACCAAAGTACTTCAGAGAATTCAAGAGACCGGCCTCACTCTTCGCTGCAACAAATGTGAGTTCCTCAAACGACAACTCCAATTCTTTGGATACGTCTTCTCGGCCTCGGGTGTTAACCCGGACCCTGACAAGGAATGAGACATAAAAATGGCACCTGCTCCCACCACTGTCACCGAAGTGAGGAGCTTCCTCGGCATGGTCAACTACTGTGGCCGATTTATCTGAGACCTCACTACCCTCACTCAGCCTCTCAGGGAGCTCACCAATCAATCAATCAATCAGGAGTTTATAAAGTGCGCTACTCACCCGTGAGGGTCTCAAGGCGCTGGGAGGGGGGAGGTGCAGCTCCTGGTCAGTCGAAGAGCCAGGTCTTGAGGTTCTTCCTGAAGGTGTGCAGAGTGGTGGAGCATCTGATGTTCACTGGGAGCTCGTTTCAGGTCTTTGCTGCGACGTAGGAGAAGGCTATTCCGCCTGCTCTGGTTCTGCAGATGCATGGGGTTTCTGCCAGGGCGAGGTCGACGGAGCGGAGGCTCCTTTTGGGTACGTGGAAGGACCAAGGGTTCTGTCCCCTGGACCTGGGGTCCAGAACATGAAACAGCATTTCAGGCGATCAAAGATGCTCTGTCCTCCAACACCACCTTGGCGTATTTCGACCCACGAAAGTTTACCATGGTTGCTGTCGATGTGTGCCCTCAGGGGCTAGGAGCTGTTCTGTTGCAGAGAAGCCGGGTGGAGGAAGATTGGGCTCCCGTGGCTTTTGCCAGTCGCTCCTTGACAGACACGGAGCAGAGGTATTCACAAATTGAGAAGGAAGCAATAGCTATTCATTGGGGGTGTTGCCACTTCCATTTGTATGTGTATGGACATCCTTTTGTCGTGGTGACCAACCACAAGCCTCTTCTCCCACTGTTCGCAGGCACTGCTTCCAAACCACCTC
This sequence comes from Calotriton arnoldi, assembly GCA_963921515.1. Lineage (NCBI taxonomy): Eukaryota > Metazoa > Chordata > Amphibia > Caudata > Salamandridae > Calotriton > Calotriton arnoldi. Next base: position 167,862 of record CAWUFW010005477.1, on the reverse strand, counting down.
CTCGAATTGAAAAATGGATGCTTCAGTTGCAGGAATACAACTGTTGCGTGGAATACCATCCTGGGGCACTGAATCCGGCAGACTACCTATCGTGTCACCCACGGGAGGCCACCCCGGAGGAAGAGACTGACGCAGAGGACACGGAGGAATTCATTCGATGCATAACCGCCAGGTCATGCTCAATTCCCTTGTCTATGGAGGTGCTGGGGGACGAAACCCGTTGAGATGAGTGTCTCCAATGAGCAATACAACTACTGAAGCACGGTCGGTGGCAGAACGCCAAGAAGGAATGGAATGTGCTCACCATGGAGGCAAGACGGATCATGGAGAGTTTGTATCACGTCCGACAGGAGCAGAATGAAGATTCCACGGGGTGCCTTCTCCGAGGCCATCGCCTAGTCATCCCTACTGCCCTGACAACTCGAGTCATCCAACTTGCACACGCCGGGCATCAAGGGATGGTAAAAACCAAAAATCGACTGAGAACCAAAGTGTGGTTCCCTCTGATGGATGAAAAGGTAGAGGAGGCGGTGAGATCCTGTCAGTGGTGCCAGGCCACCGGGGAAGTCAGTCAGCCGGCTCCTGTGATCACGGAACCCCGACCGGGCCGTCCTTGGTCATGCGTCAGCCTGGACTTCGGGAGTCTCCCAGATGGGAGGTATACCTTTGTACTAATTGACGATCACTCGAAATATCCTGAGGTAGAAATAATCTTGTCATTGAGTGCAGGTGATGTCATTCCCAAGCTGGAGAAAGTGAGGACCATTCATGGACTGATCCAGGAGCTAAGAACTGACAATGGTCCACCTTTCCATGGACAAGAGATAGCGAACTATCTCACCTCTCTTACACACAAGAAAGTCACGCCAAGGTGGCCTCAAGCTAATGGCGAGGCCGAGAGGTTCATGCGTACTTTAAACAAAGTCATCCACATTGCCCATGAAGGCCACCAATCCCTGGAATTGGCGATCTTTTCATTTCTTCGAGTCTACCGTCAAACGCCACACTCTATGACTGGGAGAGCTCTGGGACATCTGTCCATGGGACGAGTGGTCACAGATTCCATCCCGCATAGCCTTCTGTGGCAGCGGGAGGCACTGAATGAGAACAAGATTCAAGCCTGCCATCAACTTCAAAATGATCTGGCCAGTCGACGACGGGGAGCCCGGCCATCTGATCTTAAAGTGGGCGACCATGTACTCCTGCAGAATCGCAACATGGGTAGTAAATTTAGACTGCCGCATGACAGAGAACCCTGGGTCATCACTCACCAGAGAGGCACGAGGATCACCGCGCACTGAGGTTGTGAGACTGTCACAAGGAATGTGTCATTTTTCTAGAGATTTCACCCTTCCAAGGAAGTGCCTATAGACTTGGCGATGGCTGGACCCGCCATAGAGGACATCCAAGACCCGGAGGAGTGGGGAGTTTCGGAACCGGACTCACCTGTGACTGTTGCTCCTGTTCCTGAATCACCTTTGACCAGTCCAGGTTCCACAGAAAGTTCCAATGTGGCGCCTCCCATCAGCGTGCCAGGGCGTCTTGACTGCACCCGGTACAGCCTGAGAAGGAACCCCGAGCCATCCTGTAGACTGAGGGATCATTTCATGTAAGACCGTTCCATTTATTTTCAGAATGATTGTGTCACTCGCCGGTTCGAGTTTGATTTGTAGCATTGCAATTTTCGTGTATGCATATGTTGGGCAGTCGGGTGGTTTTATTCACTGTTTGTTATTAGTTTCAGCAATTCTTGCATTTGTGAAATCTGTTTGGGGAGGAATGTAGTGTCGCCCTTGTGACGCAACAGGTGCGACACGGGACGAACCACTGACAAGGCTGGTTAGGGGGAACTTCATGCTAACCCCCCCTGACCTGGTTTGCAATGATGTGATCGGGAGTCACGTGTGAGTAGGAACAAAGAGGAGCCTGGGCGGATGTGATGTCAGGGACACACATAGGCCGGAGCTCCGTAAGTACACACTTTGTGTCCGTGTCCAATTATTGCTGCGCCACTGACACTGTTACTCCTGCGCAGCGCGCCATAGTTCCTGGAGTGTCGGACGCTGGGTCCACGTCCCAGACACTACAACTACCTTACATGCGTGTATGCTGGGTGCCACAGTAAGGAGTCCGGGGAGCGAAAAAAGACCTCATTATGAGGCAGGGGGTCCATCCTGTTACTGGGTTCCAGGGATAGAATGATGTAAAGTGTACGAGGTGTTTACACTGCAGAGCACAACCTGTAATGTAAATGAGAATTCAGGCACTATGATCAGGGAAGCTGTGTGCCATAATGTGAGTGAGGCTAAGGAACTTAGTAAATTATGTGCATTTAATGAAATCCAGCATTTAATTTCAATTTAACCACGCAAAGTAAAGGTAGCGGTAATTATAAAGCAACCTGGTTAGGCAAGTGATGAGAGTTCGGAGGGTTGCTGGAAGTTAATAGAAGGAACAAATGAAGCCGCTGTGACTTTCCCCATACAGGGAAAGTGCTCGGCGGCATCGTTTGGCGATCTTAAAGGGAAAGTGTCTTTACCGGCAAAGGATTCTGACGTCGGTCACGGAAGCCTGTGCAGACGAGAGTACTCCAGTTCAGCTGGAGGGAGGGCCCATTCAATCAAACTAAATATGTGCGTCAGCTGGAGAGACTAGACCGCATATGGTAAAAGTAAAGCTGGTGCTGGGGAGTAGCTCTGGGGGCACCAAAGGGGGGGGGAGAAAACCAAATTAATACGTAAAAACCCCAGAAATGGGTGCTTACCAGCCTGGAAAAGTGAGAAAATAAATGCGAGTACCCAGGATGGGCAAAGGTTACAGAATACAATATAAGCATATATATATACACAATAATTTCATAAACATGTGTATACATACAATAATTCAATTTTATCTGCCCATTCGAATGAATTCTAAACAGTGAGCAATTAAATGCCAAAAATTAACACATTTATACAACACCATAATGGGTTATGTATTCAATGCATAACTTATGGATATGTGCAATGCATAGGCATGGTGGAAATGTGCACATAGGTACCCAATGAGGGCAGAGGAGCATTAACTGTTATGTGTGCACTGTACCACTCTTCATTAGGCACACCCATTTAAAACTGAAACACAGTGCAAACAGGGAGAGCGCTGCATATATATATATAGTGTGAGCGTAGGTCAGCAGACCACCTAACTAAACCTCACAGAGTGGTGGTTTCAATGACACACTTTTAGAATGGGCTATTACCCTGCCTCTTCGCCCCCCCTCAATGACCTAATGAAAGGTGCAAGATGTGATCTTGAGACCCTTCGGCCATCAGTGGTTTCTGAGCAGTATCCATTGTGGATGCTTTTGTTTTCCGCGGATAACTCACTGCCACCAGCACTGAATTGGATATCCAAGTTGATCCCTTTGGACTGACTCTTGGCACTAGGGGTTATAAACTGACATATAGCATAACATTGTAAAGAACAAACAATCTTTGCCATCACATTATCAATTTTCTTTATTTTTTTATTTTGCGGAGTTTTATATAGCGCAAACTTGACCCGAAGGTATCGGGTATCAGAGCGCTTTACATAGCACCAGTTGCGTTACATGAGGACACATTCATTTTTGTTAGGCACGGGGAGATTAAGTGATTTGCCCAGAATCACAGGATGTTCAGCGTCATTGCCGAGACTCCCAGTTCCCCAGATTCGAGGTCGACCGCCCTAGCCATTAGGCCAACTCCTCTAATTGAGAATCATTTTTTAATAGCAGCATGTGTCCAATAAAGCAACATGTGCTGTTGTTAAAAAGAAATAATTCCCATTTGGTAAGATATCGAGGAGGCAATTTATGGTCCCCAGGACCACTGCCTGTATCCCTCTAGACCGCCCAACACAATTCCCAAAGGGGAAGCTGCCAAAATGCGACACATTCCCCTTTGTAAATGAGTTGCCAACTCCTTGAGGTGTTGGCAGCGAATGAATGATGTTTCTACGCATACATTCACATCGCATGGTTTTACAACGCAGTCATTACAACGACCGCGTTGTTACCACGCTTGCCATTACATCACAAGTCATATCAACGACTTGCTGTAGGGGGCGCGCAGGACTTAGGAATAATATTAGTTACTATTCCTACTCCAGTTTGTGCAACAAAAGGGAAGGTGTTGGATTTAAACTCCAACACATTCCCTGGTGTTACACGCCCCCTACAGCAAGTCGTTGATACGACTTGTGATGTAATGCCACGCATGGTAACAATGCGGTCGTTGCAACGAACGTGTTGTAAAGCCATGCGTTGTGGAAACAGCGTTGTAAACGCTGTTTCCCTTTGGCAGCTTTTCAATGCTTTGCAATTCCAATTGTGTGAAAAAGATGGACGTATCTCATTGAAAATTGTAAACAGGAGATGACGCCCCATTTATGGCCTCTCCTAATTGTGACTCAGAATGAGTCACCAAAAATATTTTTTGATTCAGGAAGGCTTTTCTAAATCATAAATGAGTTTTACTATAGTCTAAAAAAGAACTTTGTGGCTGCAAACTGTATGATTTTGTGAATTGCAGGGTTTGGACCACAAAATGGTTCACTGCCAAAATATCAATGTCAAAAATATAGATGTCAATAATATAGAAGAAAAAATATAGAATGCAATTTTTTTACTCCCTATATTTAAACAGGTAAGTACAAAAATCTTGAATTAAAAATATCGAAGTAAAAATATAGATATAAAAAATATTGATTAAAAAATATATAAAATAAAATATATATTAAATATATTAAATATTAATATTATTTTAACAAAATAAATTACATTTAATATACATTTTAACTAAATATAACAAATAAACTTAATTTTAAAAAACTATAAACACACAAACATAATAATTTATACATATACATATATTTACTTAAAAATAATTAATTAACTATTATCTTTATTTAATTTTTAAACTTTAAAATGATATAAAAACTAACATATATATATATATATTATCTACTGGCGGTCGCCAGTAGATAGTTATAGTTAGGACCTATTTTCCATAGGAAATCCGCGACATTCTATTTGAAATAACTCTTGCGTCGGTTGACGAATCTTCGCGAAATTTTCAAACTTTATGGCCCGCTCCGGTCCGCTCCTACCCTGAAAGTCTCAGGGTGATTCGTCAAGCGGGGGCCGAGAAAAAGGGGGTCCCAAAACATGTTTTCCCCATTCATTTTCCCATAGGAAACTTTAGACACGGCTACAGCCCGAACTGCTGAACGGAATTACACCAAATTTGGCAAAGAGGTAGTTCTTGGTTCAGAAAGAACCCTTTTTGTTAAATGGTGTAAATCCGTTCAGTAGTTGCGGAGAAAATAAAAAAATAAGAGTCAAAAAATCAATTTCCCATAGGAAACTTTAGACACGGCTACAGCCCGAACTGCTGAACGGAATTACACCAAATTTGGCAAAGAGGTAGTTCTTGGTTCAGAAAGAACCCTTTTTGTTAAATGGTGTAAATCCGTTCAGTAGTTGCTGAGAAAATCAAAAGTAAAAGTACATATATATCTATGGCCGCGTCGGATTCGCGCACCCTCCCGATCACGAGCTGTCTGCTAATTGGCTGTCAACACTCCAAACCAGGAAGTGTTGGCAGCCATCTTATTCCTCGGTAGAACCGAGGAACAAGAAAGCAGTAAAAAGTGCGCAAAACGCACAAAGGGGGCAGGGTAGAAACACCCTGACCCCCTAGGTCTGCTCAGGGGTCCCACAAGGACCCCCTGGGCAAAAAAAGCATTTTTTTTTTTAAAAAAATCGGCAGGATGCGCTCAGGGTGCGCGGATCCTGCCAAAAAAAAAAACATCGAAGCGCGGTCTCCCGCGCTTCGATGTTAATTTGCCCCGGGTGGGCCAAGTCCCGGGGGCATGCTGGGGGGGTGTTTATTTTATGTATGGGGGGCCTCTAAGGGCCCCCCAAGCCCCGGGGACCACCACCCCCCAGGGCTTTATCATAAATGGTGCGGGAGGGCTCTGAGCCCTCCCGCAGCCCCGGGGACCGCCACCTCCCCGGGGCTTTTTTTTTTTTTTTTTAAACCTGTGTGGGGGGGCTCCAGCCCCCCCACATGCCCCGGGGACCACCACCTCCCCGGGGCACTAAGAAAATTGAAAATGGGGGTCCGTTTTGGACCCCCAAGCCCCGGGGACCACCACCTCCCCGGGGCTTTCAAAATGTAGGGAGGGGGCCGCGCAGCCCCCTCCTGGAGCCCTTGATGGCCCTGGGGACCGCCACCCCCAGGGCCGGCTCCTGCAGTGTCCCGGGGTGCCTACCCCCGGGACACTGCTGTTTGCTATGACAGGACGGGAGCCTCGCGGCTCCCGCCCTGTCATAGCAAACTTGGTTTGCATTTTGAAAGAGAGAGCAGGAAACCTGCTCTCTCTTTCAAAATGCAAACCAATTGCTTTTCCACATGGGGAGCAGCATCTTAGCTGCTCCCCAAGTGGAAAGGCAATGCCGGCTCCCATAGGACGCGGGGAGCCGGCGGGACTGTGGGGGGATTGGGGACCCCCCCACAGTCCCCAACCAGAGGCCAGGCCCCGGAGGATGGGGTCCCCGGGGCCATAAGTGGCCCGGGAGGGGGGCCACGCAGCCCCCCTCCCCAAATAAAAAAAAAATAAATTAATTAAAAAAATAAGGGCAAGGCCGGACCCGGGGGATGGGGTCCCCGGGGCCTTAAATGGCCTGAGGAGGGGGGCCACGCAGCCCCCTCCATATTTTTTATTTAAAAAACAGGGCATGCCCCGGGGGATGGGGTCCCCGGGGCCAATAGAGGCCCAGGGAAGGGGGGCCACGCGGCCCCCTTCCCGTTTTTTTTTTTTTTTTTTTTTTAATAAAACAAAAAAAAATGCTCAGGCCCCGGGGGATGGGGTCCCCGGGGCCAAAAGTGGCTGAGGGAAGGGGGGCCACGCAGCCCCCCTCCCATAAAAAAAAACAAAAAAAAAACGGCATCGTGCCGGAGGCCCCGCCCCTCCCTGCAGTACTCTGCAAACGCGCCCCCTGGCGCGTTTTAAGAAGGGAAGTAATTCCCCTTGAATACTGGGGGTCCCTGGGGGCCAACTAGCCCACCAGGAACCTCCAGTATGCGCCAGGGGTTGCCTTGCAGAGAGGTGTACAGAGGCCACGCCCCTTTTACACCTCTCTGCAACGCAGCTCTGTGGCGCTTAATGGAGGTAGCTGGTGGGCTAGTTGCACCCCAGGGACCCTCAGGATTCAAGGGGAGTTAATCCCCCGACTTAAAACGCGCCACGGGGCGCGTTTGCACAGTGGTGAAGGGAGGGGTGGGGCCTGAGGTGACATGTGTGCAAACAGGCCCCGTGGCGCGTTTTAAGATGGGGAATTAAATCCCCTTCAATCCTGAGGGTCCCTGGGGGCCAACTAGCCCAACAGGTACATCCAGAAAGCACCACAGAGCTGCGTTGCAGAGAGGTGTAAAAGGGGTGTGGCCTCTCTACACGTCTCTGCAACGCAGCCCCTGGCGCATACTGGAGGTTCCTGGTGGGCTAGTTGGCCCCTAGGGACCCTCATGATTCAAGGGGACTTAATCCCCCAACTTAAAACGCGCCACGGGGCGCGTTTGCACAGATGTCACCTCAGGCCCCGCCCCTCCTTTCACCATTGTGCAAATATTCCTCTAAAATCTGCCGAACTACGAATTCTGATTTACTCACCTGTTATCAGGAGAGACCTCAGTGCTGCATCTTTCAGCCCAGTACTAATCCTGAAAAGTAATTTTAACCGTACTTACCAGTAACTTGAATTTCCTTCCATAGGATATCATTGCCTGCTTTTTGCTGAAAAAGTTTCTAAGTGTTGATTTTTGAAAAATACAAATATTCCTCTAAAATCAGCCGAAATACGAATTCCGATTTACTCACCTGTTATCAGGAGAGACCTCAGTGCTGTATCTTTCAGCCCAGTACTGGTCCTGAAAAGTAATTTTAACCGTACTTACCAGTAACTTGAATTTCCTTCATTAGGCTAACATTGACTGGTTTCACTTGGAAATTCTTCTAAGTGTGGAGTTTTGGAACTTTAAAATATTCCTCTAAAATCAGCCGAAATACGAATTCCGATTTACTCACCTGTTATCAGGAGAGACCTCAGTGCTGCATCTTTTAGCCCAGCACTGACCCTGAAAAGTAATTTTAACCGTACTTACCAGTAACTTATATTTTCTTCCATAGGAATCCATTGTCTGGTTTTCAGCAGAAAAGTTTCAAAGTGTCGATTTTCACAAACTACAAATATTCCTTAAAAATCGCCTGTATGACTTAAACGCATTCTTTCAACTGTTTACAGGAGATGCACCAGTACTGGATCCAGGATCCAACACTGAGTAAGAAAAAGTAACGATAACAGTTTTTACCTGCTAAGTGAATTTCCTTCCGTAGGATAACATTGGTGATTCTATGAGAAAAAGTTTCAAAGTGTCAACTTTTAAAATACAATAATATTCCTTAAAAATCACTACTGTAACCAAAACGCTTTTACTCAACTGTTTACAGGAGATGTCCCAGGACTGAATCTAGGATCCAGTCCTGTGGTTAGAAAAGTAATCCATAAAGTAACTAATTGCATTTAACTAGAAATTCACATTGAGCTGAATGTTGCATTGTGTTTGAAAATGTGTTGCCCATTGCAACAACTGTAACTACTGTACTTAAAAGTCTATTGCCTATGTGCAAAGTATTTAAACTAAAGTAATTCATTCTGAGAAAGTATTTTTTGTAATGTATAATGTAATTACAATGTAATTTGAAAAATAAAATATGTAAAAAAAAATTGTTTCTAAAAATGTAGTAAATCAGTATGAAAAAATAAATATAACAATTAATACATTTAAAAATTGTCATTTACAAAACCTTTGAAATTCACTGAAAAAACCGTAGGTTTCAGACATGTTATAGTTAGGAATTAGCATTTAAAAAATCTTTGAAATTCACTGAAAAAACCATAGGTTTCAGACACGTTATAGTTAGAAATTAGCATTTAAAAAACCTTTGAAATTCACTGAAAAAACCATAGGTTTCAGGCACGTTATAGTTAGAAATTTGCATTTAAAAAACCTTAGAAATTCACTGAAAAAACCATAAGGTTTTAGGGACAGTTATAGTTAGTTGGACATTGCACTCGTACAAAACCCGTGAAATTCCCCCGTTATAGTTAGTTCAGGTAACTATAACTCGCGCCCCGCAATGCACTGCTGATGACGTCACATATTACATCACTCATGACATGGTCAGTGACATCACTGATGACATCACTGATGACATCTCAAATGACATCACTGATGACATCACTGATGACATCATCCATGTGAGAATTTAATGCATCTTCTCACACCCTAATATAAGTTTTGAAACACCCACTCTAAATTACAGACTGCCATTCTCAAAACCATACACACTCCAATACCAATAAGTACATACCCACTCACTGATTCTTAGGTCTACACACACACATCTACTCACTCACCCGTACAGTCACTCATACTTACAGTCACTCAGTACAGGACTATCATATGCACTCATACACCTATATAAACACTCACACAACGCAACTCATCCATAGAGGTACTCACACACCTAGTCAGTCATGCAAATAATTAATCACACTCCAATTTACTCACCTATACAGTTATACACACCAGCTCACTTACTCATAAAAATACTAGCACATTCTTACGCTCCTATGCAATCACTGATGCAAGCACACACTCATCCATATAGCCACTCTCACAATCACACACTCTCACTTATAGCCATTTATATACTCCAACACACATATATACTGCCTTTCACATATGTAGTTACTCACACATGTACCACTGAGATATACATTCAATCACTAACACACCCATACACACACTCACCCACCCATACAGTCCATCACAGACGCACTCTTGAAACCATGCACCCAGTGAATCACCCACTCACACATCTATGCACAGAGTCACACTCACCCCACCCACACAAACACTGAGGCACCCATACAGATACTCAGAGAACCAATCCATAACCCATATAGACACTCATTTAGCTAGTCAGAAACCCATGCAGCTGCTTACACAACAACAGACAGACGGATACAGACATTCACACAGTTTAGTCACTCACCCATGCATCCAGTAAGATACGTTTAATCACTCACTTATAGACTCAGTCACGCACCTACTAAATCATCCATTCAGACACTTATACACCCACTCATTCTTCAATACGCCTTTCCCTATATATATTAAACATATTTAAACTTTACACAAACACACAGTCACTGGATGATGTCATCAGTGATGTCATCAGTGATGTCATTTGAGATGTCATCAGTGATGTCATCAGTGATGTCACTGACCATGTCATGAGTGATGTAATATGTGACGTCATCAGCAGTGCATTGCGGGGCGCGAGTTATAGTTACCTGAACTAACTATAACGGGGGAATTTCACGGGTTTTGTACGAGTGCAATGTCCAACTAACTATAACTGTCCCTAAAACCTTATGGTTTTTTCAGTGAATTTCTAAGGTTTTTAAATGCAAATTTCTAACTATAACGTGCCTGAAACCTATGGTTTTTTTCAGTGAATATATATATATATATATATATATATATATATATATATATATATATATATATATGGGTTTGGCGTATTCGATTTTTATCCATCGGTCCCCCTCAACTTCGAACTTGTGCCTGGTTTGAATCTATTTTTTAATGCTGCATGTCACTCAGGACATTGAGACTCTGTTTTTTCCCCCCTAATGACTATTTTTATAAACTTTGGTTTTAACCTCGGCACCTTGTCTAGATTGCACGTTTTTCATAACATGGACTTCGTTGCTGGACTCCTGCCTGTGTTACCGCGCTTTATAATGGTCAGCAAGTTGCATTATGGGACAGGTAGTCCCATTGGGATGAAAGCTCGCTCTGGGAAGCCAATACAACTATTAAGCAGTTACACTTTGTGCTCAGTTGGGCCCCAGGGAAGCGGCTGTTAAGTATCCTGCCCCTTTACTCCTTGTGGAAAGCGTTCGGATCAAGTTTTTCACAAAGTGGGCAAGAGGGAACACTGTTTCCGCAACAGGGGTCAAAGGCCAAATGCTGGCTAATCTGTCATCAGTGTTGACGAAAATGTTGGGTCAGAGGTTGACATAATGCGATAATTAAGGGGAAACTGGAAGCATGGTTCTTTTATTAGATGCAATACATTTTGCTTCTTTTTATTTACAGGCAATGCGCAATGAGATTTTGGCGACATAAAGCATATGTAATTATTTGTTCCCAACTAAGGGGTCGATTCCGATCCCGGCAGGAAGCGCACCTAACACCATTTGTCCGGAAAAAATACAATTCGAACGCGTGTTTCCAGACCGATTCGAACAGTCGTCCGAACGAGCAAGTACGATGCGCATTACTGCTCAGATTCCGACCGAGCCGTACGTACCCATTCCAGCTCCTGTTCCCCGCCCGAGCCGGATCCGTAAACGCTGATTTGAGTCACACGGAAGTAAATATACAGCACCTTCCGGCCGGACTAGTACAATGCGCACTCTGTACGCGCCGAACTGGTCGCTACGTCCGGCACGTCAGAGCATCCGGGAGAGCTGCTCATAAGCTCCGATTCGCGCCACAAGACGATCCACAGCTACGAGACGAACAAGCCAGCGACGAGTACGAGTCGAAGCCACGAGAAACCCGAACGAGACGACCCAACCATGAATCCCATCGCGCAGGTCCTACCAATACTCTACATCTATTACCGGAACCGGTACGGACGCGTACGGCGCAGACGGTAAGTTAGACAACCACTACCACCACCCCTACTCATGTGGGCCTGGATGGCTGTCACTACTACCATCCCCACTCATAGGGGGATGGATGCCAACCACTACCACTACCCCTACTCATGTGGGCCTGGATGCCTGTCACTACTACCATCCCCACTCATAGGGGGATGGATGCCTACCACTACCACTACTCCCTACTCATGGGGGGCTGGATGCCTGTCACTACTACCTTCCCCACTCATAGGGGGATGGATGCCTACCACTACCACTACCCCTACTTATGGGGGCCTGGATGCCTGTCACCACTACCATCCCTACTCATGGGGGGCTGGATGCCTACCACTACCACCATCCCTACTCATGGGGGCTGGATGCCTACCACTACCACCACCCCTACTCATGGGGGCCTGGATGCCTACCACTACCACCACCCCTACTCATGTGGGCCTGGATGCCTGTCACTACTACCATCCCCACTAATAGGGGGATGGATGCCTACCACTACCACCACCCCTACTCATGGGGGCCTGGATGCCTACCACTACCACCACCCCTACTCATGTGGGCCTGGATGCCTGTCACTACTACCATCCCCACTCATAGGGGGATGGATGCCTACCACTACCACCACCCCTACTCATGGGGGCCTGGATGCCAACCACTACCACCACCCCTACTCATGTGGGCCTGTATGCCTGTCACTACTACCATCCCCACTCATAAGGGGATGGATGCCTACCACTACCCCTACTCATGGGGGGCTGGATGCCTACCACTACCACCACCCCTACTCATGGGGGCCTGGATGCCTACCACTACCACCACCCCTACTCATGTGGGCCTGGATGCCTGTCACTACTACCATCCCCACTCATAGGACGGGTAATGCATGACACAACCAGCATACTCCAACATAATGAATGTCAGCAAAAGACATCCCCCCAACATCATGACAAGAGTGTGTAGTCTGTGTCAAATGCCTACAACACTGAACATGACATTGAACATACAATGTGACCCCCTATCACATGTGTCACACATAAATGAGTGTGGCCACCACAATGCAAGCAGACCATGACCACTGTGGGAATGGGGTCTAAACCCCCATCATCACAGTGACCAAAAGGTAAGTGTGGGGTCCATAGCTGAAGCACAGTTTTGACCATTGTGGCAATGGGATCTAAACCCCCATCATCACAGTGACCAAAAGGTAAGTGTGGGGTCCATAGCTGAAGCACAGTTTTGAACATTGTGGCAATGGGGTCTAAACCCCCATCATCACAGTGACCAAAAGGGAAGTGTGGGGTCCATAGCTGAAGCACATTTTGAACATTGTGGCAATGGGGTCTAAACCCCCATCATCACAGTGACCAAAAGGTAAGTGTTGTCATGGAAAAAGCTGCAACTGCCAAACAGCATGGATGATTCCTGGTCACACAACAACAAACACATCAGTGGCAAAGTAGTGGTTGTGTCCCATAGCAACATCGATTGGGTGAGGCAAACAGTGCAGTGCAAATAAAACATACCTTTGGCCATGTGCAGACAAACATCACCCATGGGGGATGACATTGTCTCCATTTATCAATTACACAATGCCAGAAGTGACCATCATAATGCAGACCCACATATCTGCACTAATGGACACACAAATGTAGATATCCTGTGGAGACTGTAGATGTGAGGTGAACAAATACCATACCATGGCAGCAATGGGACATACAAACCATGATTATTGTGCTGACTGATGACCTAGGAGTCCTAGGGACAGCAGGGGAAATCCTCCAAACAACATACAGGCAATGGCACACTAAAGATATGCCAATGCAGTGGTGCAGATGCACAAACACAAACAGGCAGCCTCACACTGCATATTAAACACAACAGGTGATGGGGGTGTGTGCCAGTGTCCCCAGGCAACCACACAACACATGAGGAGGCCTGGATTCAAATTACACAGATGTGTATACAGTGCCATACAAAAGTAATTCATGGATCGGATTCCCCTATGTGGGCAATCAGGCATTGTTAGATGAGAGGGAGCCCAAATTACACATGTCACACAAGCTTGTAGGAACAGCAACTAACACAGCAAGAGATAGACCCACCACAGCACTACCCCCAGGGACCCCACATTGTGGTGACACTAGCCTGCATGATAATCCCACTGTGATGACAAAGGTAGATGTCGTTCACACTGTGAATCACAGCCATGTGTCCTGAGCAACAAACTACCATCACACCTACACAAGCACAAATCAATCAGCACGGCCTGTCAGCCAAGGCCAATATGGAGGTAGGAGTCTAGCCGTGCAACAACTCACATTTGCACACACTCAACACCACACACCTTGATCTCCACCAATGTGCAGCAGTGAAGCTCACATGGACTGGTGACATTGCACATGCACCCATGACAATCCCAGGGGTGGTGCTGGGAACTAAGGTGCAGAAACCCATCACACATGGCCAGTCAACAAGACTCGTGAATGTCTGACACACTGCACAGTACGCGGTACATAGACATGACGTGAAATCTACCCCAATCAATGGGATCCCGGCCACAGTCACACACCAATGAAGAAGCCAAAGTGACCCACAAAGAACACATGTAGACAACTTCCAACATTGCAGCTCTGACCCTGAGGAGTGGCAGCAGTCACACACACAACGTGTCACAATCACTGAAAGCTACCACAAACAGTAAATTACATGACTTATGTAACCAACAAGTGCCAAGGGGAATCCTGACTGTGTCCCATCTGCGTTTGCCCACATCCCCAGCCCTGACAACAAAAACAACTAGGGATGACAACCTGATGAACATTAGTTTGCCATGCACCCACATCCCGGAGAAACCAGGTCCAAGATGCTGGATGAACACAGGACAACTCAGCAAGCATCACAAACAGGAACATCCGTAGGGACACAGCCTGTGTAGGAAAAGGGAAGGGAACACACACAGACATGCTTACACAACACACAACACAGGCCCAGGCAATGTCACGGGATTACACACTGCCATGAGGGCACTCCACTCCTGTGGAAGGTCCGCTGTGCCAAACCTTGTCTGTGCACGACTCAAACATGTCAGCAGAACACTCGGTCAGTGAGTCAACAACCACAACACACTGAAGACTCTGCTCACATCAGCCTGGGTACGGGAGTGTCACTTCAGTCATCTGCATATACCCAAAACACGTGTCAAGCAAGTTGCACTGTATACACAGATGAATCCTTCAACATTGATGTGGTAAACTGCATGTCCAGTGGAGATGGGCACACAGTCAGGGAAATAGAAACATTGAACAGTGGTAAGCCCACCAGATGTGCATCAGTGTAAGCCACAGATGTTAATTTACAAATGTAAAACGTACATCCCTGTGTCAAATGCTGAACATTACACCCTGAGACTGCAGCAAAGGATGCTATAGATCCAGACTAGATTAGGACACATATCCCATGGACCACATGGAGTCCATCACAGCAACACTTCATTTTCCTGATCTGAACACTATTACAACTGCAAATGCATGATGATACTCATCTACATCATGTACATCAAAAGAAAAACCACAAGTAAACAAAAAGAGGCTTTATTCAGCAAATGTGAAACTAAAATTTGAAGTCCAAAAGAAACTAAGGCCAACGGCCAGTCCACATACACAGTCCGAACAGGGTGATATGTGACAACTTGTCACCCATTGCTTGCCTGCACTGGTACGGACAGGGGACATCCCCCTCGGAGGGGCATACAAGGGGCAGGCCAGGCACCGCAGGGACAGAATCAGGGGATGCCAGAAGGAGGCAGTGAAGGGGTGGTGGGTGCAGTAGTGTCACCAGCAACTGCAGTGGAGGTGTCTGACTCAGTGGGGGCCGGCACCACTGTAGGGCACAAGTCAGATGGTGTGGGTCCTGCAACCACCGCAGTGGGCCGGTCAGATGGAGTGGACTGGTTCCCCACTGCAGTGCCCAAGTCAGACGGGGTGGTTGTGGACTCCACTGCAGTGCATAACTCCAAGGGAGTGGAAGGGGGGGCAGATGAGGTGGGCAGGACAGAGGGGGGGACCCAGTCTCCACACCAGTGGCACAAACAGGCAGAGCGTCTGGGTTGGGGGTGGAAGAGTGATGCAGCGCGTACAATAAAACTATTCTCCTCCTAGGTCACTTATCGGTCATCCAGGGGCAAACTATATTTTCTTACATCCACATGACGATGGGGCCCATAAACATCGCCTATCACACACGCACACACCTGGATTTCCTTTACACCTTTACGAAATTCTGTACTCCTAGGAGAAGCATGAGAACTAAATGGAAAACACCATTGATGTTCCGCTGGAAGGAGCCGGGATATCTTATTACCTAAACCTATCGTTTTCCTTTCAGTTATTAATTAAGATATTCCTGCTCATTGTTTTGTCGATGAATCATTCATGTAAGAAATTAGTTCATAGTGATTAAGACCAGCTAAATCACAATAACCAATTACTGGTGTCACAATCATTTAGTAAAATAACCACTGAGTCGTTTGATTTAAAGAATCTTAAATTTTATATAATTTTTAAAAGCATGAGAAAGAATTTAAACTTTTTATTCAATTATTCATTCATTATTAATTCAAATATTTATTAAGCATAATCAATTTTATTGCAGAAAGGAAATTTTTGTCATGAAGCAAAACCCTAATTACCTGCCTACCTTCCTAATTTAGTCTAATGATTTCTAACCTAAGTTTAAGAATTAAAAATAACCTGATTCTCATACTCAACTGGAAAATTAAGACAGCAACAGAAACTTCAGCTCGTCAGCATCAGCTACCTGCAACCCTTCTCATCTAACAGTCTTTCAGCATCTCCCGCTCAGTAATGGATCGATCAGGACCACCAAGCACTGGAAGCCACCAACACCAACACCGACTCTGACTGCGACTCTCCAACTCCGATCGTGACTGTGACTCTCCAACTCCGATCGTGACTGTGACCCCCTCCCACTAAGAGTAGGCCCTCTTATACCCTAATTCTAACTTTGCTAACTAATTGTTGCAACATTAATAACACGCTTTTCTTTCATTGGTCCATTCATTTCATCTATTCATTCTTTAATCAAGTTCTCTCGGATCCAACTGGTCCTTGGATCATTTCCTTTCTCACAGTTCAAGACATGTTTCCATCCGCTTCGATCAGTACATTTGTAACTTCTTTCGATACATTCGAGAACTCTGCAGGCATTGTCCTTTCTCTTAAAATGGTTTCCCACGGTTCCTTGCTGATCACCACGGCACACTATCAGTTCAATTAGGTCACATCAGCCTTGACCATTCTCGCATCCTAGCCTCTCAGCAACATCACGAGGTTAGCTTTTCTCCAACTTTTCTCCCTTGTCACGTGTTTCCCGCACTTGCGCACTTCATTAACTGGCAGCTATTTTATATCGCCACTCGTTTATACTTAGAAGCACTATTTTGAAATAAACAAAACATAATTAAAATAGAGAAACATAGCCTTTTCGTTTCCCTCCCGTCGTCTACGTACCCCAATTAGTTATTACCTAGCAGAAAGCAACATTTAAGCTGTTCCTTACTTACCATCACTATTGTTTTTGCAACGACACGTTTATATTCTATGAAGCACAAATCATGCATTTATTATAAATTAGTACGCAATTATTTTTATGTTATAATTAGACACACAGACATTCGTTAATAGATTATTCAGCACATATACTTGCGTATTACCCTTCCCCCACGTACAGTGTTGATTAATACATTTAAACGAACATTTTATTAATTATTTATAAAAATTTGTTAGGGGTTAAAAATTTTTATTTTCTCTGCTCCATCAACTCCCCCCTTTGGTGATTTTTAAATCACCACATAAAACCCAAGTTATACTTCTTTTCAGGCAGCATATGTCTTTCATCCTTTTGCTTTTTGTTAGTTACACATCTGTTTCCCTTTCATCTTGTCTTCTTGTCTCCTTATACATGCTTTCTTTCATTTTCTCTAACTCAATTTCACCCATTTCTCTCTCTCTCTCTTTCATTATTCTGTTATTTCTTTTTATCTTATTTTGTCTTATTTTTCTTTTTATACATGTTATTACAATTTTCAACACCATGGCTAACAATATTACTATAGTTGCTATTATTATAACTTTCCCTATCATTAGTCTACTCATTCTGGTCAACCAATTTGCTATGGAAGAAAACCCTCTACCAAGTTTTCCCAAGACACTTTCAACCTCCAGTGGAACTAGTTCTTTGTGCAAATTTGTAATATTTGTAATATACCTCTGTATATTTTCACTTTTATCAGGAATGTAAGTGCAACAATGTTGGACTTTCAGCATTACACAGACTCCACCCTCTTTTGCCAAAAGAATATCAAGGGCAAGCCGATTTTGCATCACCATAGCTCTCATGGCAACCATTTCGGTATTTACCATCAAGAACCCTCCCGCAGTATCTGTAGACAAACGATCTACTACTGTGGATAACTTCCGAATTTTAAATGCATTCAAAGATATTCCCACTGCTGGTAGTAATTGTCAGGACTCACGGGAGGTTTCCTCCTTCTAACTGTATGCTGGCTACCATTTTCCCCCTACAAACTTACCAAAAGTCAGATAATCCCTCAAGCTGGAGTGCTTGTTGGCACCGATGGAACTCCAAGATGGCTGCCAACATGCACATACTGCGACAGCACACCACTGTTAGCAGTCTAGTCTTTTAGGCTTCATGACATCAGGTGAAGTGTGCTTCAACATTCCACTGTGCACTTCACTGAAGAAATAATTTGAAGAGCACCTGTTTTCCCAGCGTCGTGGAAGTCAGTTAGGGTAGTTGCGATAAAATCGGGGTTAGCTTCGTCGGAACTACATTCCCTCACTAATCAGGTTAGTGTTAAACTTGTAGCTAATATAAAACATTCTGTGAGAAAAGGTTATCGTGTCAGAGGTAAATTTCTATTTAAAGAGAAAAAAGGAAACAAGTCAGAATATATTTTCCTTCGTTTGAAAACTGGAAATACTTTTTTCAGTAATTGCGTTCCTTAGCTGAGAAGATTAAATAAAAGCTTTTTGAATCAGCTGTCTTTTTCAGCTGTTCCAGAATCTGTCAGACGCAGGCGTGACCTTTCAACACGCAGTGTCTTCTTAGACTGAAACTTGTTCACTCTTCTGAGAATTAATTAAAAGGTGAAGTCAGGGTCAAAGGCCCGGCATGTTTCTTTCTCATGCCATGTGTTAAAGAACTCCAGTAATGTTCTCCTCACGTATGGCAGAATAAATTGTGCTTCCAGCAAACATTAAAACCAAAGGCCTGAATAAAAGGAACGCTTCCTTTTAACATTTAACCTAAGTTCTGAAGCATTGTTTAAAAAACTAATTAAAGACAGAAAACCAGTCATCCTACTACAGAAACCCCAGTTCAAGGCCCACTCCAGTCTCTTAACAGTGAGTTAATAGAAAGAAAGAGAAACCCAAATAATACATAAATTAGGAATACAGAAATAAATACTTACCTTATCTTTCTTACATTAAGGAATAGCAGGATCAAGTGCAGATTGTACCTGAGAACGAAAAGAAAGAGATCTGAGTGAAGACTTCTCATACAACCTAGCAAACAATACATGAGAAGTAGAAGAGAAGTAAGCTTCAGTAAACATTCTGGTAAGATAAGTTATTTATACACCATAGAAAAAAACAGTAAGTTAAAAGGCACAGTAAATAAAGGTTTTTACATGTTAATGTTGCAGTCCAGTAAGAAGAAGAAGACGTAGCTGAACAGGCAGAATATTGGAGCAGTCTCTTCTCTGTCCCCAACCCCTTTTCCCCCTTAGAACTTACCTGCAATGGAATACTAAAAGACCTAGCAGGGTTGGTTCTGAGAAGGGTATTGGGACCTAGCGTCATTCTGCTCCTGTGTGGTTCAGACAGCAAAAGGGATTTAGACCCTGACAGAGTGAAGTGCCCACGTTGGTACAAGCACCTGAGCAGAATGGCAGAAGGACTTGATTTAAAAAATTTGGGCGAGATTTTGAGTAATATACAAAGGGACTTGGAGGCAGTCAGAGAGGAAAATAAAATACTAAGACAGGAGATAATAACCTTTAAAACGGGAACACCAGCTTTGGGATCTAGGCCAAGCACCGCATCCTTTGAAACCCAGAGTCCTAACATCAGCACTTCATCCTTTGCCCCCACACAAGTAATCCACTCATTATCCCCAGTAATTCCTCTTGCCCCTCCAGAGCGATTTAATGGAGACCCGCAGAAAGCGCAATTTTTTTGACCCAATGCTCTCTGCATTTTATGTGCCGTCCAACGATCTTCCCCGATGCTCAATCCCGAGTGGCGTTTATCTTGTCCTACCTTAGTGGGGACGCCGCCTCATGGTCCATGCCACTAGTAACCAAGGATGACCCAATTTTGTACAGTTTAGATGACTTCAAGAAGGAATTTCTCCGAATTTTTGATAGAAGAACAGCATCTCAAGCTTCAGACAACGAACTGTTGGAATTAAAGCAAGGAAACCGAGAACTTGTGTCTTACCTAGCCCAATTTAATAAACTAGTGGTCGAGACCAACTGGCCCGAGGATAAAAGAGCAGCAGTATTCTATAGAGGATTGCGAGAGGAATTGAAGGACGCTCTATCTCAAATCCCTAATCGACCCACCGATATCTCTGCCTTAGTGGATTTAACCTTAGAGATCGATTATCGGCAAAGTGAGCGGAAAGGAGAACGGCGGAAGGAGCTTAGACCAAGTGTTCCTCGTTTTGACCGTGTCAAAACAGAATCCACACGGACAGTAGAGAGTTCTTCGGGAATTGAACCCATGCAAATCGGTGTAGTCAGAGGTCCACTCTCTAAAGAAGAAAAAGAAAAGAGAAGGCTGAACAAACTGTGCCTATATTGTGGAAGAAGTGGACATTTTGTCAAGAATTGCTTAAAAAGACCAAAGTTGCCTGCTAAGGAGAAGGAAAACTAGAGGCACCACAGGTAAGGGGAGTTGGACCTGTGGATGCGAATGGAAAACGACTCCAACAAATCACCAATTGGCAAACACACTACAAGTCTCCTCTCCCCATTTGGTTATGACTGTGACCTTAAGGTTTAGAGATGTGGTTTTGACAGGAATCATCGTCATGGTAGATTCTGGGGCAACAGGTAATTTCTCCGACCACAAATTCGCTAGCCTGATCGGTTTACAAGCTATCAAGAAGGAGAAAAGTGAGAAGGTCAGAGCGGTGGATGGTACGGATTTAACTTCAGGGCCCATAACCAGTCATACTGAATTGGTACACATGACTACTGTCGAAGGACACCAAGAGACCTTGCAATTTAATTTAATAGACGCCCCCAATTTCAACTGATTCTAGGTCTACCATGGCTAACGGAACACAACCCGTTAATTGATTGGGGAGCCCGAACTATTCAATTAAATTCAGACTACTGCACCAAAAATTGTTTCGACGACCAGACACATTCTTCTGTAATCTGCGCTGCCACCCAATTGTGTGAAGGTGGAGGTTCGGTATGTGCGATCCAAACTACCATGATACCAGATGAATACCAAGACTTTGCAGACGTCTTTGATGAGAAAAGGCAGAGACGTTACCCTCCACAGGCCCTATGACTGCAAAATTGATCTAGAACCAGGGGCTAATCTACCATGCAGCAGAGTTTACGCATTAACGGAGAAGGAAAACATCCATTTGAAGGAATACCTAGCTAAGAATCTGGAGAACGGATTTATCCGACCGTCGCAGTCCCCTGTCTCTTCCCCACTTTTTTTCGTGCCGAAAAAGGGGGAGATCTCAGGACTTGTATTGACTTTAGAGCGATTAACAGGATAACTGTGAAGAATCGTTATCCATTGCCTCTCATTTCGGTACTAATTGATCAAGTGAAGGAAGCAAAGATATACACTCGCCTAGACCTACGAGGAGCGTACCACTTGATTAGACTCCGGGAAGGCGACGAGTGGAAGACTGCGTTCAGGACCAAATTTGGCCTTTATGAGTATCTTGTGATGCCATATGGTCTCTGTAACGCACCAGCGGCCTTCCAGTACTTTATCAATGATGTTTTAAGTGAATTCATTGACCGATGCGCTATAGTATACATAGATGACATCCTGATTTATTCCAACACGGTTGAAGAACATCACAACCAGGTCAGAGCAGTTTTACAACGTCTACGAGAGAACTCTCTATACGTTAAATTGGAGAAATGCCTCTTCAACACAGATACAGTAGAATTCCTAGGTTTTGTGTTATCACCTGCAGGAGTTCGAATGGATGAGCAAAAAGTGAAGGCGATAACAGACTGGAAATCTCCTACCAGTATCAAAGAGGTTCAAAGCTTTATCGGATTCTCTAATTTTTACAGACGATTCATTAATGGATTCTCCAATAAGATACTTCCGCTGACTCGTCTTCTGAAGAAAGGAGTTCCGTTCCAATGGTCAGAAGAAGCAGAAGAAGCTTTTCAGTTGATGAAGGACAGTTTCACCACAGCACCGGTGCTGCTTCATGCAGATCCCTCTGAGCCTTTTTATTTGGAGACAGACGCATCGGACCTAGCCATCGGGGGAATACTTTCTCAGAGGCACAAGGACACGGGACAGTTACACCCGGTGGCATATCGGTCCCGCAAACTCAACCCTGCGGAATGCAACTATACGATTACAGAAAAAGAACTCTTGGCAATCAAAGATGCCTTCAAAGATTGGAGGCATTACTTAATGGGGGCAAAACACACTGTAACGGTGTTTACGGACCACCGCAACCTAAAATTTTTGCGATCTGCTCGAACTCTCACACCACGTCAGCTGCGTTGGTCTCTTTACTTCGCGGACTTTGATTTTGTTATCACTTTTCATCCCGGATCCAAGAATGGAAAGGCTGATGTCCTCTCTAGACTCGACACAGAAAATCAAACTTCAGTCATTGAAAACCAGCAAATCATACCTGATGGAAAATTCATTGGAACTATCTCCTTAGAACCTTTTGAACATCACGTTCGAAATTTGATGACCGACCTTGAAATGGAGAACTGGGCCACAGAAGATCCACAACGTTTCATTCGCAATGGCCTCCCCTATTTAGGTACCACCCTGTATTTACCCACCAAGGAGCTTCAGCTGAAGGCAATGCAGGAATGTCACGACAACCCTCTGGCTGGCCACAAAGGTGTTGTGAAAACCGAAGAATTACTCAAACGTCGTTTCTGGTGGCCATACATGTCCCGAGACGTCCGTCAATATGTGTTAGGCTGTGAAATTTGTGCACGGGGAAAATCGGACAGACAAGCTCCTAAAGGTCTCCTACAACCCATGCCAACCCCCCATATCCTTGGCACACAGTCTCCTTAGATTTGATTGTTGATCTACCTTCTTCCCATGGGTATGATACCATTCTTGTAGTTGTCGACACTTTTAGTAAGATGGCACATTATATACCCTTCAAAGGTACACCCACTGCTAAACAATTGTCCCAACTTTTCAATCAACATGTTATTCGCCTTCATGGGATTCCTAGGGTCCTCGTTTCAGACAGGGGCTCTCAGTTCCTATCACGATTTTGGAAGGCTTACATCCAAGGCCTTAATATTGACCATCGTTATTCCACCAGTTTTCACCCAGAAACTGATGGTCAGACTGAACGCATTAACCAAGACCTAGAACAACACCTCAGACTTTATTTGTTAGATGAGGAGGGTGACTGGCCTGACCACTTATGGACTGCGGAGTATGCTCACAATAATGCTCTAAATGTATCCACTGGCCACTCCCCTTTCTTTATAAACTCAGGCAGACATCCCAATTCTCATGCTAATTTTGATGATATTAATGTTCCTGCTGTTCAAGATATTGCCCGACAGTTAACTAAAATTCATCACTCAGTAACCCAGAATTTGTCGATCGCGAAGGATCGTTACAAACACTTTGCTGACCGAAAACGTAAAAAGAACCTGAGCTTCATGTAGGAGACTTAGTCTGGTTGAGTACAAAAATCTAAGACTCAAAGGTCCCCGTAAATTTCAGCCTCGTTTTATGGGTCCTTATCCAATTGAGAAGGTCATAAATCCAGTCACTTATCAACTATCTCTTCCTGGTTCTACCAAAATTCATCCAGTATTTCATGTTTCTCTCCTTAAACCAATGGTTAATGGTGAGGCGGAGTACGAAGTTAAACGAATTTTGGATTCAAAACTCATCCACAATGAAATTTTCTACCTCATTGATTGGCAAGGTTATGGACCTGATGAACGTTCCTGGGAAAAGAGTACTAATGTCCATGCCCCCCGTTTAATTAGAGCCTTTCATGCCAAATTCCCTGCCAAACCACGACCGGAGAAAACCCCGTTGGGAGGGGGTACTGTCAGGACTCACGGGAGGTTTCCTCCTTCTAACTGTATGCTGGCTACCATTTTCCCCCTACAAACTTACCAAAAGTCAGATAATCCCTCAAGCTGGAGTGCTTGTTGGCACCGATGGAACTCCAAGATGGCTGCCAACATGCACATACTGCGACAGCACACCACTGTTAGCAGTCTAGTCTTTTAGGCTTCATGACATCAGGTGAAGTGTGCTTCAACATTCCACTGTGCACTTCACTGAAGAAATAATTTGAAGAGCACCTGTTTTCCCAGCGTCGTGGAAGTCAGTTAGGGTAGTTGCGATAAAATCGGGGTTAGCTTCGTCGGAACTATATTCCCTCACTAATCAGGTTAGTGTTAAACTTGTAGCTAATATAAAACATTCTGTGAGAAAAGGTTATCGTGTCAGAGGTAAATTTTTATTTAAAGAGAAAAAGGAAACAAGTCAGAATATATTTTCCTTCGTTTGAAAACTGGAAATACTTTTTTCAGTAATTGCTTTCCTTAGCTGAGAAGATTAAATAAAAGCTTTTTGAATCAGCTGTCTTTTTCAGCTGTTCCAGAATCTGTCAGACGCAGGCGTGACCTTTCAACACGCAGTGTCTTCTTAGACTGAAACTTGTTCACTCTTCTGAGAATTAATTAAAAGGTGAAGTCAGGGTCAAAGGCCCGGCATGTTTCTTTCTCATGCCATGTGTTAAAGAACTCCAGTAATGTTCTCCTCACGTATGGCAGAATAAATTTTGCTTCCAGCAAACATTAAAACCAAAGGCCTGAATAAAAGGAACGCTTCCTTTTAACATTTAACCTAAGTTCTGAAGCATTGTTTAAAAAACTAATTAAAGACAGAAAACCAGTCATCCTACTACAGAAACCCCAGTTCAAGGCCCACTCCAGTCTCTTAACAGTGAGTTAATAGAAAGAAAGAGAAACCCAAATAATACATAAATTAGGAATACAGAAATAAATACTTACCTTATCTTTCTTACATTAAGGAATAGCAGGATCAAGTGCAGATTGTACCTGAGAACGAAAAGGAAAGAGATCTGAGTGAAGACTTCTCATACAACCTAGCAAACAATACATGAGAAGTAGAAGAGAAGTAAGCTTCAGTAAACATTCTGGTAAGATAAGTTATTTATACACCATAGAAAAAAACAGTAAGTTAAAAGGCACAGTAAATAAAGGTTTTTACATGTTAATGTTAATGTTAATGTTAATGTTGAAGAAGAAGACGTAGCTGAACAGGCAGAATATTGGAGCAGTCTCTTCTCTGTCCCCAACCCCTTTTCCCCCCTTAGAACTTACCTGCAATGGAATACTAAAAGACCTAGCAGGGTTGGTTCTGAGAAGGGTATTGGGACCTAGCGTCATTCTGCTCCTGTGTGGTTCAGACAGCAAAAGGGATTTAGACCCTGACAGTAATGCTCCAAAAATATCACCTACAATTTCTGAAAAACTTTCCCTCTTTCTACGTGTAAAGCTATTAATCATCTTGTATGTTCCTTTTTCTTCTCTGTCCATATGATTTTTTTTTTAAAAGACCAGGCCTACATAGCAAGTTCCATACCAATGGTTCGGTAACCTGTAATAAGCTCTATTCCCACAAATATAATAGATACCTGGAAATATTGGATCTTTTCCACCTTTGAATCCCCAACCTCCCAAAATTTGATAATTGTCATGGCAGATACTGGAACCTACAAAGTAATTGTCATAGACTGTCTTATTTCTCCTAATACACAACTTTCCTGTTTGCGGACAATCTAATGTCATTGCTGCATTTATCTTTTTTCCTTCATGATTTCCTTCCTCAAACGTCCATAGATGTGTTCCTTCCTCTTTTATTGCTTCTTTTTGAAATTTCATTCTTCTTTCTTCAACCATTTCTAAAAATACCTTTTCTTCTTTCTTTAATTCACAGGTAAGGTTGTTATTAACTATTTCTTCTAAGGTTAATTTTCTATGTTCTAAAAAGAATTCTCCTAAAACTTTTGCTTGTTTTACTTTGTTAAGTTCTGGTACTACCGGAACGTTTGCAAAAATCTTATCTATATCAGTATAATAAGACTCTAATCTACCTGTTTTATAAAATAAACTTGCTATTACACTACAGGTTATTCCATAAGTTAGAGGTAGGTGATGATAAGTCACACCTTCTGACACTGATGCAGGCAACTGCATACAAACATAACAATCTCTCACATCCATTGTCTCTACATATTCGTACAACAATTTTGTAAAAACATTTTTTGAAAAGTCTGTTACTGACTTATCCTTATGTAATTCTGCACTACTTCTTAAAATAACTGGTTCTTTAAAATTAGTTTCTTTTTCTTGTTTAGTATCATTCTTCGCTTCTATTACAGCTAAACTAATAGGAATTGTGATTGCTAAAACTATCCATACGGTCATTAATAAACCTGTACAAAAGCAGCACATTTTACACCATCTTTTTACAAACTCACATTTATCTCTTCTATCCCTAGTATTTTCCATTTTGCTTTTATCTTTTGTTAAGTTTCAGAAAATTGTGTCACTACACCTCAGAAATGACTTAGATGCCACTCTGCTTTCAAAAAGTCTTTGCTTGGTACTTTCTTTTCATTCTCTCCAGAATTCTTTCGTTGTCACATCCGGTGATTTGTCATATCCAGTAAAATTGTCATGTCCGGCAGAAGCACTATAAGTCTTCACTTCAGGTTTGTTGCATCTCACCTTTACCCATTCGATTTCTTAGTCTCGGGTTCTCGTGAGTGTTTCCTTCTTCTTTGTAATCCGTCAGTGCGATATATAGCCACTCAGGTGACTTGTACTTTGCATTCACTTTCTTCGTTCTTTTAGACTTTTGCAGTCGTTTTCCACTAGGCTTTTCTTGTCCCTTTTGACTTGTTATTTCATTCACTTGTTCAGCACTTTTTTCTCCTGTTCTTATTATTCTATATCTCAATTTTCTTATATAGTTGCTGGGCCAATTATCTCCTTTTCTTGGCCTTTTGGCTTCACCTTCTTTTTCTTCTCTTTCTGATTTCCAATTTCTTTTTCTTGATTCAGTTTTTGTTTTCTCCTCTTCTCCACTCTCTTCAGATTCGGTTTCAACTTTTTCACTATTGTCTCTTATTTTGAAGCTTATGATCTCGTCGTCTCTTACTGGTGGATCTGTCTTCTCCTTCTTGTGTTCCCTTATTACTGTCCCTCCTCGGTGTTCTTCCGATTTGGTGTTTTCCTCACTCTCTACTTCTAAATTTCCCTGTTCTTTTGTTTCTCTATCTGTCCCTATTGCTCCTCGGGGTTCTTCTCGATTCTCTAACTTTTTGTGTACTTCTTTCCCTACTTCGTCTATTAATATTATTTCTGAAGGATTTCCACCATAACTTGTACTTGGTTGCTCATCTAGCCATTTTCTTGTTCATTTTCTTCTCTAATTGGTTTATAACCCCAAGTTCTCCTTCGAAATTCTTCACAGTTTGCAACTGAATCATCAGATCCTGAACTTGTATCAGATATTTCCAGATGTCGACTTACAGGTCGATCTTCAGGTTCTGGAATTTCTGAATTTCTTCCTTCTTCTTCTTCCTCCTCTTCTTCTCTAGAGGTGCTCGCAGTTGGGGTTTCCAGATGTCGACTTTCAGGTCGATCTTCAAGTTCTGGCACCCTTTCTCTTATTCCTGTTGTCCCAGTCGTTATCCCACACTTCCAGACGTCGACTCACATGTCGATCAGTAGGTTCTTGAACTCTGATTGTGTGGCTGGCATGGACCCAGTTCTTTATTCCTGCACACTTGACTGCAGTCGTTGTCACTAGGATTACCTGTCATGGCTCGTCCCAGCGAGGAACTAGACAGTTTCTTCTCCAGTGGATTTTTGTGCGGACCCAGTCTCCTGGATTCAAGTCGTGGGCTGGTTTTCTTTCAAGAGTGGTCGCATCCGGTCCAACCTGATGAAACACAGAACGCACCACATCAGCCAGTCCCTTGCAATAATCCAGTACTAGATCATCAGTTATAGTCAATAACTTGTTGACAGGTACTTGTGCTTGTTTCATTGCTCGTCCCATGATCATCTCATGAGGACTAAGTCCAGTTTTCTTTTCAGGGATGCTTCTGATGGTCATCAGAACAAGGGGCAGTGCATCTGGCCATTTGAGTCCTGTAGCTTGACACATTTTTCCTAATCTGTTCTTAATTGTTCCATTAATTTGCTCTACTACCCCAGAAGCCTCTGGTCTGTATGCACAATGCAGTTTTTGTTTAATACTCAATGCTTCACAAATCAATTGGATCAACTCATTTTGAAAATGTGTTCCTCTATCTGTTTCAACCGTGACTGGAAAACCATACCTTGGAATGAACTCTCGCAGCATAAGTTTTGCTACCGTTGTTCCATCATTCCTTCTAGTGGGGTATGCCTCCACCCAACGAGAAAACAAACAGACGACCACTAGAACATATTTTAGTCTGTTACAAGGGGGCATTTTGATAAAGTCCAATTGCATTCTAGTGAACGGACCTCCTTCTCGTCCTATTGTTCCTAGACTCACTACCGTCTTTCTTCCTGGATTAAACTGCTGACAAATAAGACACCTTTGACAAAGGCTTTCAGCTATCGCTCTGAATTTTGGGTTATACCAGGTTTGTCTGAAAAGTCTGATCATTGCATCTCTCCCAATATGAGCTTGTCCATGGTACATCCGTGCCATGTCTGCAATCATGCTATCAGGCATAACTGGTCTTTCATCTCTGTACACCCACACACCATTATTTTCCTGTCTTCTACATCCTGCTTTTATCCAGTAATCTTTTTCCTCATCATTTGCAGCTTCCTGTAACTGTCTCACTTCATCCCATGTCTCGACAGTGTTAGTAAAAAGCAAAGGAGAAGAGATATGCTCCCTTTCTCTATTCTTATTTAGGGACACCATGTTCTCTGCACAATTTTTGGCAATCTCATCAGCATAGTTGTTTCCAACAGCTATGTAATCTTCGTTTTTCTTATGTGCCTTGCACTTCACTACAGCTATTTGTTTAGGCAGCTGTATCGCCTCAAGCAGCTTTTTAACAAAATCTCCATTTCTGATAGGTGTACCTGCAGACGTCAAGAAACCTCTTTGTGACCAAATCTGACCGAAGTCATGTACAATACCGAAACCATATTGGCTATCGGTCACAATCGTAACTCGCACATTTCTTCCCAATTTACATGCTTGAATCAAAGCAATCAGTTCCGCAACTTGTGCAGACCTTATTCCTTTCAGACAAGACGCTTCCATCACAGTTGCCACTGTGCACACTGCGTAAGCTGCGCTTAAAACTCCTTCTTTCGTTCTCAAACATGAGCCATCCACAAACATGACATAATCTGATTCCTTTAACGGTTCATCCTTTATGTCAGCTCTTGGTTTTGTGCAATATTCCAGCACATTCAGACAATCATGATCTACTTCGTCTTGTTCAATTATACTCTCTTCATCTGGCAATGATGTTGAAGGATTCACATTCATGCATCTATCTATGGTCACATTTTCAGCACTCAAGATTACTTTTTCGTACTTAGTCAGCCGACTATGTGTCATGTACTGTGTTTTTGTTCTTGTCAAAAGAATTTCTACTGAATGGGGAACATATACTCTCAGTGGATACCCCATCACTATACCTTCACTTTGTTCCAGACTTACACAAGTAGCAGCAACTGCTTTCAGACATCCGGGCAACGCTTTTGCTATAGGATCTAAAACAGCTGAAAAATAAGCAATTGGTCTCTTCATTGTTCCATGTTTTTGTACCAGTACTGAAAACGCACATCCATCTCTTTCAGTGCAGTACAATTCAAAATCCTTCTCATAATCAGGCATGCCTAAAGCAGGGGCCTCACACAATTTCTTTTTCAATTTTTTGAAAGATTTCATTTCTTCGTTATTTAACTCAAAAGGGTCTCTTACATCTTTCTTGGTCAATTTTTGTAATGGTTTTGCAATCAAAGAGAAACCACTTATCCATTGTCGGCAATATCCAACCATTCCCAGAAACATTCTTACCTCTCTTTGCGTCATTGGTGCTCTCATTCCTTGAATCATTCTTACTCTTTCTGTCGCTATCTTTCGCACTCCTTTCTCAATTTTATGCCCTAAATATTGAACTTCTTTTTGGCAAAATTGCAATTTTGAAGGGGACACTTTATGTCCTCTTTTCTCTAGATGGTTCAGTAAAGCAATTGTATCACTTACACATGCTTCTTTTGTTTTCGATGCCACCAACAGGTCATCGATATACTGCACCATCACTGACTTTTCTGGCATTTTCAAATCTTCCAGAGATTTCTTTAGAATCTGATTAAAGATTGAGGGGCTTTCTGTATACCCCTGAGGAATTCGGCACCATGCCAAAAGACGCTCTCCGAACCGGAACGCAAATAATGGCTGGCTATCTGGATGCAAAGGAATAGAGAAAAATGCGTGACACAAATCTATCACTGTGTACCACTCAGCTTCGTGTGGAATTTGATATAGAATTACTGCAGGGTTTGGCACTATTGGACAACAGGGCACAACTATTTTGTTGATCTTTCTCAAATCCTGTACTATTCTATATGTTCCGTTTGGCTTTTTCAGTCCCATAATAGGTGAATTACATGGACTGCTCATTATTTCTTTTAGAATTCCCTGTTCAATCATTTTATTTATTACAGGAGTTATTCCTTCAATTATTTCTGGAGTTAATTTGTACTGTGGCGTATTCGGGTAAGTTGTTCCTTCTTTTACTGTTACTTTTACTGGATCAACTTCTTTCATTAATCCAATATCTTCTCCTGTAAAATCCCACACATTTTCTTTCACTGCAATTTTTAGTTCTTCTGGAAGTTTTTCTGCATCAAATGCAGGAAACAAACCATTCATTTCAGGTTCCTGATTCATCAAAGTTACTTTATACAATACATCTTCATCTGAGGTCTGAAATCCAATTCCATCTGGTGTACAATAAATTGTGCAATTCATCTTGCACAAGAGGTCACGACCTAAAAGATTTACAGGACTACAATCACACACTACAAATCTATGCATTTTGCTAAAAGAACCAATTTTTACTTCCACTAATTCAGTAAGTGGTGTTTTAATCTGCTGATTTGCTACTCCTACCACTTGGATGTATTCACCTGAGAGAGGAAGGTTTGGAATTTCCACTGATCTAACAGTAGAACGGGTAGCTCCAGTATCGACAAGGAATGTTACATTTGCACCATTCACTTCTCCATCCACAAAGGGACCAGACTAATCTACCTCTAGAGTTGCGCCAAGTATGCACTCTTTTCCCTCTCCTAGGCACCGTCATGTACTTTCATCCCACGTCTCATCCTCACTCTGTCGCAACCAATACTGAGAAATGTTGGCTGCTCGCGGCAACTGTGTTACCTGCTCTCCTCCGTAGAATCCTGTTTCTGTACTGTATCTTTGCTGGTTAACAGAGTTGGGAAGTGGTGGTTGTGGCACCTGACTTTGTTGAACAACTACCTCATTCTGCACCTGTGGAGTTAATGATTGATTTTCCGGATTAGGTTTAGGTGGGAACTTACACTCGTTTCTCCAATGCCCTAATTTTCCGCAATTATGACAGGGCCATTTCTTCTTTGCCTCCTCTAGACTCACTTGACCTTTCCCTTTACCTATGTTAGGTCGCGTTTTATTCTGTCCTGTTTCATTCCCACTATTATTATCCAATTGAGATTCTTGTTTTTCTGCCACTTTCACCTGTGCCCACATTGCCTTCTCTTTCAATTTACGCTGTCTACTCTCAATATCATCACTGCAATACTTAGCATACCTCAGCACCTCGTCTACTGTGCCATTCTGCCAATTAATCATATGCTGTTTAATCATTTCACTAATCTCTGGTTTCAATCCAAACACAAATCTGTACACAAAATGACTCATATCCTTTTCACTTAATTCCTCATATCCACTATACTGCTTGAAAACCAACAAAAACCTCTCATAATAGGCGTGTACAGACTCCTTACTTTCCTGTGTAGTTCTATCAATTTTTACCCAATCTGTCTCTTTAGGAGGAATCTTATTCTTCAAAAAGGTAATCACCTTATCATACTTCTTCATCACCTCAGGACCTGGAGCTCCTGTCTTAGGATCTCTTGGGTATTCTGTAGTTGGCCAGTCAACTGTAATCTTACAGTCTGACCACAAATCAGTTGGTACCACTATGTCAAATAATCCATCTAAATCTATCCACAACACCTTTGAAACCTTTACAAACCTCTCTACTTGTCGGTACCATTCAACTGGTTTCTCTCTTAGCTTCGGAAAGTCATTTGTGAATGACAGTATATCCTGCCTAGTCCAGGGAACATGCACATAACTACCACCTGGAGTTTCTCTCATAGGGTATTCTCTGGCAACAGGTTCTTTTTCAGTTATCATAAAAGCCAAAGAAGCTTTGTCTGTAGTTTTCTCATTCTTTTTTGTCCATCTAACCTTCCATCTGTCCACATCACCCCATTTTCTCAATAACACAATTAACTCTTTTATCTGTGTCAGCCTTCCTGCCGTGTTCAAATTTTCAATATCTTTTTCACAAAAGTCTACTCTATATGGTTTCTGCAATGTTTTCACTTTCGCAAAGTCTATTCCAATTTCACTGGCTACTTCTTCTAGTTTGTCATGTAAATTCTTTGCTCTCCATGTAATACTTTTGCACAGAAACATTATTTCATCATCCTGGTAATTTTTTATCTTTTCTGTACCAATCGTTCCTAGAATTAATTCTTCCATGTCAATTTTTAACCTAATTACATCTAATGGTTTTTCTTCTGGTTCTTTTAATTTAAATGCCTTCATCCACTCATTTAACTCATCAGGAGTCGGACCTATGGGTGTATTATTTAGTTCTATCCAATTACCACTCTTTTCAGGAGTCTCTGTTGCAGATTCTGTTACCATATGCATTTTCCTACCATTGCACTCATTCACAGTCAAATTTGTAGGCGGACTTGGTCTGTAAGTACTAGCCAAATTACTTGTACTTGCACTTTGTTCCATCCTTTCTTTTTCTCTCTGAAATTGTGAACTCATGGGAATCACTAAAGATCGTTCATCAATTTTCTGATTCTCAAAAACTGGTATTACTGGACCTATTGTTACAGGCACAGTCACAGCTTCCATATTTTTCGTTAATTCTCTAATCTTCTCAGTTAGTTCTTTTGTTGTCCTTGCTAATTCGCTTGCATTGTCGCTTTCTATTCCTTCATTTTGTGAAGTTCTCATTTTATCTTGTGACCTATTTATTTCAATTCTTTTTTCCGGATTTTTATTTCGCATAGTCTCTATTAGCGGCGCATTTGGTGTCACCACTGTAGAACTCTGCTGATACGGAGGTGGATTTCTATTTAAAATATCTTCCAGCAATTCATCATCTGTTTCGCTCTCATGCATATATTTTTCCCTCTCCATATGTTTCTTTTTCTCAGTACGTTTTCTCTTAGTCTCTTCCTCAACTGTAAAAGCCAGAAACAACCCTCCTGTCATGTTAGCACATCTCCAACGTTTTATTCTATCCTCATGATTTATTCCCCACATTCTTCTAAGGCATAAACTCATGATCTCTTAAACCTCTGAATCTCTCTCGCTCATACATCTCATCCTCCCATTCTGTCAACGCTTCAAACTGTGTCGGTCTAGGTCTAGGTTCTAGATTTGTCATCTTTTCTCGTAAATTTCGCAAAACCGCCACACTAAATGAACCATTCTCAGGGAAAGCTAATGCACCATCATTCTTCGTATACTTTGCCCAATTTTCCAACCATATGCATGTATGATATCCATATTTCAGCATCATATGTGAAGCTGCTGATTTCGGCGGAGGAATTACTTGTCCCTCTCTAGTCACCACCTTTTTGTCTTTCTTAAAGAAATTCTTTATTTTTGTCGTCCATGACGTTCTCTCCCTTTCATACTCGTAATACGGCATGTTTTCGATTAGTTTTTCTCTTTAAACCAGCACTGTTCCGTGTACGGAACTTCAACCAATTACAGCACGACTCACACTAACGCACCAATCAGAACAATTCCCTTCGTCCGCGAACCAACCAATCCTAGCGCGGCACTTTTCTACGTCACTCCTGACTCTGTGTTCACGTGACTAGCGCACTATCCAATCCTAGCGCGGCACTTTTCTACGTCACTCCTGCTCTTTTACCCCTCCTTTACAAAATTTATCGGCAATTTTCTTTTCACTTAAGGCCAAAGTTTCACAAGAAAACGTGATTTGCTATCTCAGTTATACACCTTTCGTACAGAAAATCCCTAACATAACACAACCTGTGTTATTACCAAAATGAATTCAGACCATGTACCAAATTCCATGTGACTTCTCTTGCCACACGTGTTCCACTTCCTACATCCCAGAAGCGTGAAAACTCACATATAACATAACGCGACTCAACATATAGTGTTAGTCATCAAAAATAATCAATAATCAATAAACAATAATCACTAAACTAATCTATAGAAAACCATAACTCTGCTACCAAGAAATCTGATGCAGCGCGTACAATAAAACTATTCTCCTCCTAGGTCACTTATCGGTCATCCAGGGGCAAACTATATTTTCTTACATCCACATGACGATGGGGCCCATAAACATCGCCTATCACACACGCACACACCTGGATTTCCTTTACACCTTTACGAAATTCTGTACTCCTAGGAGAAGCATGAGAACTAAATGGAAAACACCATTTATGTACCGCTGGAAGGAGCCGGGATATCTTATTACCTAAACCTATCGTTTTCCTTTCAGTTATTAATTAAGATATTCCTGCTCATTGTTTTGTCGATGAATCATTCATGTAAGAAATTAGTTCATAGTGATTAAGACCAGCTAAATCACAATAACCAATTACTGGTGTCACAATCATTTAGTAAAATAACCACTGAGTCGTTTGATTTAAAGAATCTTAAATTTTATATAATTTTTAAAAGCATGAGAAAGAATTTAAACTTTTTATTCAATTATTCATTCATTATTAATTCAAATATTTATTAAGCATAATCAATTTTATTGCAGAAAGGAAATTTTTGTCATGAAGCAAAACCCTAATTACCTGCCTACCTTCCTAATTTAGTCTAATGATTTCTAACCTAAGTTTAAGAATTAAAAATAACCTGATTCTCATACTCAACTGGAAAATTAAGACAGCAACAGAAACTTCAGCTCGTCAGCATCCGCTACCTGCAACCTGTCTCATCTAACAGTCTTTCAGCATCTCCCGCTCAGTAATGGATCGAACAGGACCACCAAGCACTGGAAGCCACCAACACCGACTCTGACTGCGACTCTCCAACTCCGATCGTGACTGTGACTCTCCAACTCCGATCGTGACTGTGACCCCCTCCCACTAAGAGTAGGCCCTCTTATACCCTAATTCTAACTTTGCTAACTAATTGTTGCAACATTAATAACACGCTTTTCTTTCATTGGTCCATTCATTTCATCTATTCATTCTTTAATCAAGTTCTCTCGGATCCAACTGGTCCTTGGATCATTTCCTTTCTCACAGTTCAAGACATGTTTCCATCCACTTCGATCAGTACATTTGTAACTTCTTTCGATACATTCGAGAACTCTGCAGGCATTGTCCTTTCTCTTAAAATGGTTTCCCACGGTTCCTTGCTGATCACCACGGCACACTATCAGTTCAATTAGGTCACATCAGCCTTGACCATTCTCGCATCCTAGCCTCTCAGCAACATCACGAGGTTAGCTTTTCTCCAACTTTTCTCCCTTGTCACGTGTTTCCCCGCACTTGCGCACTTCATTAACTGGCAGCCATTTTATGAAGCCTTGCTGGATACTACGACACGAGAAGTGCCTGATCCACCCATGACCTGTGTCACCACTTACAATGATGCCTCCAATAAAGTGTCCAGCATCATTCAAAAGAACTGGCGCATTCTAAACTCAGGCAATAGAAACTGGGAATTACCACTTTTTGCCTACAAACGATCTAGCAACCTTAAGGACCGTTTAGTATCTACACGGCCCAGATTGCCCCATAGAACAACTGTAAATACCATACTTAACACATGGGGTCTTCCCAAGATCATGGGACACTACCCATGTAATAATTGTAGCGTATGTCATCTCACACGCCCATCCAAAACACTTGATTTGGAACCAGGTACTACCTGGAAACAACTACACCACACCAATTGTAACTCATCAAACCTGATATACTTAATTGAGTGCCCCTGTGGTCTACGCTACGTAGGGATGACGACACGTAAAATCAGGACAAGGATAGTTGAACACCAGAGTACTATACGGTGTAGAAAAAACATCAGTCGCCTGACAGATCATTATTTACAACTAGGACATACCACGAATGATATGTCCTGGACAGTGATCGAACACTTTGATCACAATAAAACTGACAATGATAAATTTCTACTTTCCAAGGAACAACGGTGGATTTATCGTTTATCCACCCAGCTCCAGGGGTTAAACGATTCTATCCCCTGGCATAGCCTTACTTATTAACTAACTCATGAGTCCCTCCTTACTCTATTTGCCCAGTTATTTGTTATGTATTATGATTCACTAGTCCATTACGAAATACTTCATTCAGACATAATACTAGGCATAGAGTGACTCACACGCGTGGTGCTCTACCTCTTCTTGCGTTCTCTGTCAGCCTTGTTGTCCCAATTTACTAGGGGACTGTGTCATGATCCCAATTCACCCCCCCGCTCTCACCATCTAGTGATTACTCGTAAGACGCTAAGCGTCACTCAATCTGCGGCCACGACCATTCCCCAGACGCGTTGTCAGTAACCTTGCCTACCAGGCGCATACGCTCCGCGTCATCATCAAGGGCCGTAGTTAGAATAGAGGACCTCCCCGAGTCTGTTCTCTATGTTGTTACCCTCCCTCTTCTCCTTCACAGGCTAAACGGGAACACACCTGCTTCATCCGCTAATTACGGGTGATATTTAAGCGCCGGCCAGATCCGGGCCTCATATCTTCGGAGATCCGAGACAGCCAAGTAGGTCTTCACACGGGTCCAGAGCTGTAATGCAGTAAGTGGGGTCAAGGGAAGCGGCTCGTTCACTTCTTCTCACGGTAAGCAATCCTCTTGTGCTTTACCACGGCGATTTCGCCGTCCTTCGTTTTTTCTCCTAGGTTCAGCTAGAACCCCTGCCGGACTCTCATGGGGCACTTCCGCTAATTGCAAGTGTAAGAAAGGCCTCCTTTCTATAGCAAGTTTACATTTACTTTTATTTCATTTTACATGTATACATCTTCACTTTAGCGCATATATCGGTATTTGACACACATTGCCGCCAGATCGGCATTTCACCGCCGCCTGTTTTATCGCGCCATTTGATGGTCACCAGTATAATTATGCACGTGACTAAAAGAAACTCTGCCTAATCTCGCAGTATCATTGTATGTTTGTTTGTATGTTCCGTTTTATGTATTTGTCATATAGGAATGCCTTAAGAGGGTAATCCCCCCTCTCATACATAGTGCACCTTAGAGCGTGCAACACATTTGGTCTGAACACAAACTAAGTTTTAGATCTCACTACGCACATAATTTTATGGTCCTGAGGAAAGCCAGTACATATCTGAGGCCTGGCTGAAACATGTAGACCGTTTTTGGATGTAAGAGCCATTATTACTCTATGCGCATCCATTGCCTTGTTTTTATAACTGCCAGAGGCCCAATCATTAAAAATAAACCCTGTGGGTAATGGGACCACTGTACAGTTTTTAAATTCACCTTCACGTCACAGCACTGCACACTCAGTCAAGATACCTGCTCCGCTGTAAATCAGGCGTTGAAGCACACCAGGGACACAATCGGTGTTACCAGGTGGGCCCAATGATGAAGCATGCCACCAACTAGGTTGGTGGGTGAGGGCTTTCAAAAAAAGAAAAAAGCTTTTCTTTTTACAAAAACCATACAATGTTGCATTTGTATACAACCTTAGCCTAGTCCTATTTGATGATATACATTAAACTTTGGGGATAAGGACTAGTTCTCTAATCCTCTCTCTCCTTTTGATATTTAAATACTTATTGGCAGCGCAGAGCTGTGAGAGCAAACGCTTTCATTCTAGCCATGGCAGAAAACCCAGGCTTAACCTTTAATGAAAATGACATCAGTGAAATACTTGCAGACCCTTCTTTCCTGGCAGATTTTAACATTTCAAACACAATAGCCCAAACTACTGATTGGGACACGCTGACAGAGAAGAAACGTAACCGTATTAGAACAATTCTTCATGGACTCATCCTAACGGAGTACTTGCGTACTAACACCGCGCCACGCGGACTCCTTGTAACCAACGCTCCCAGGATCTTCCTAGAAGATGCCACCTTTAGGAAGGACTGGGCACAAATAGCCTGGCATTGCACCAGGGACTGGCTGGTGTTGATCATTAAGACCGCCAAACGCTTGTCAGAGGCAATGATTATTGAGATCCAAGCTACAGAAACTCACTTCAAAACAACCATTACATCGTTTAAGAAAAAACTGGATGAACAAAACAAAGAAATGGCTGAATATAAAGAATACTTAACCCAAGCCAAAATAATCAAATTTCAAAAGGATCTCAAGAAATGTTCTTATGTCAAATCATATCCCTACACAGATGATAACTATGTAATCCCTAACAAACAAGACAGATCCAGTGAGACGTCTGGTGACAATAGTTCAGTCTCAAGTGACTCTAGTACAGGCTCATCCAAATCACGCAACAGAGGGCGCCAACCACGTTGGCAGCAACCATGGAATGGACATCCACAAGGCAACCAGTTTGGACCCCCACCCTTTATCCATCCACCACACAACCCATACTACGGCTGGCCGCCGATGTATCAATTCGGTTCACCTGCCCATTTCCATAATAGTCAGAGACCACCTTTTTAGGACAAGGCCGCAGATCTCGCGGCCGGAGAAGGAACAACCAACAGGTTCATTGGGCAGAACAAGAGGAGCCAGTGAGTGCCAACACACGGAACAAGACAAGGGAGCAACAACCAGGACCGAGTGGACTCCAATGAGAAACGAGGATGCAGACCCATCCACATTGGTATTCAACTTGTCCAGCACTCCATTATCCCCCAAAGAAAATAAAGTACTTAACAAAGGACTTTCCTTTGTCCCCACCACCAAACTGGACAAATTTAAACTTCATGTAGAATTAGCTGAGTTCTTTGGAAAACTCAAGCTGAAGGCATTTTTTGAGAAACAACAAAATAATGAATTAACAACTGTTAAAACCAATGAAACGGGCCTAAGAGTAAAATCTACCTTTATGCCTCCACCAACAAGCATCCCTGTAGAAGTTGCTACATTTGAACAGGCTGTCTATCACGACATAGAAAGAATGGATGCAACAAAAACTTTCAATAACTTCTCGAAAGAAGACAGAGATACCATCCGGAAAATTCAGGACAATCCCACACTCATCATTAAACCCGCGGACAAGGGTGGTGGCATTGTCCTACAAGACAAAGTGGATTATGACAATGAATGCCGAAGGCTATTGACTGACTCACGGAATTACAAACTCCTGAAGACGGATCCAACAAAGACCCTGCAAACTACCATTAAAACTTTAGTAGAACAAGCAGAAGAAGCCCAACACATTTCCAAACAGGAAGCGGATTATTTGTGCACTAGGAATGTGAGAGTACCATATTTCTACACAGTACCAAAGATTCATAAAGAAACGAGACCTCCCCCGGGACGCCCGATCGTCTCGGGAATTGGCTCCCTTTTGGAACCCCTATCCAGGTACTGTGATTTTTTCCTGAACCCGCTAGTACAAAAGACAACAACCTACATAAAAGACACTAAGCATCTCCTGAACATCATCAAGGATTTGATGTTTGATCCTTCCACACAACTTTTAGTAGGTTTGGATATTGAAAGCTTTTATACGAGCCTCCCACAGGACGCCACTTTACAAGTCCTCCATGATATACTCATGGACACTCCGTGGGAATACCATACTCCCAGAGAATTTATCCTCAACTGTGCCACTCTGGCTTTAAAGGAAAATTACTTTGAATATGAAGGGCAATTCTACCTCCAGACCAATGGCACCTCCATGGGGAGTGTTTTTTCCCCAAGTGTGGCAGGTCTCTATGTCCACCATTTTGAACGGAGACATATATCCCCCACCAACAACCCATACACCGCCAACATCAAAGTATGGCGTCGCTATATTGACGACATTTTCTTGATCTGGACAGGTACTCAAGAATCCCTGACATCCTTCCTCTCTTGGCTAAATGAAAGGGACCCTTACCTAAAATTCACATGCACATCCAGCCCCACCACTCTGGCTTTTCTTGATCTTAAAATAACAGCGGAGGATGGTATCCTAAAACCACCACCCATTACAAACCGACAGCTAGGAATTCCCTCCTTCGGTTCGATAGCTTTCACCCTCGACCCCTTAGGGAAAATCTTCCCTTCGGCCAGTTCCTTAGAATACGCAGGAACTGTAGCCAAATATCTGATTACCACAAACAATCAGCAGCACTGGTATCTAAACTACATGACCGAGGATATCCACGCAAAATCGTGCAGAAGACAAGAAAACGAGCTCGTAACCAGAATCGTGAAGCCTTGCTGGATACTACGACACGAGAAGTGCCTGATCCACCCATGACCTGTGTCACCACTTACAATGATGCCTCCAATAAAGTGTCCAGCATCATTCAAAAGAACTGGCGCATTCTAAACTCAGGCAATAGAAACTGGGAATTACCACTTTTTGCCTACAAACGATCTAGCAACCTTAAGGACCGTTTAGTATCTACACGGCCCAGATTGCCCCATAGAACAACTGTAAATACCATACTTAACACATGGGGTCTTCCCAAGATCATGGGACACTACCCATGTAATAATTGTAGCGTATGTCATCTCACACGCCCATCCAAAACACTTGATTTGGAACCAGGTACTACCTGGAAACAACTACACCACACCAATTGTAACTCATCAAACCTGATATACTTAATTGAGTGCCCCTGTGGTCTACGCTACGTAGGGATGACGACACGTAAAATCAGGACAAGGATAGTTGAACACCGGAGTACTATACGGTGTAGAAAAAACATCAGTCGCCTGACAGATCATTATTTACAACTAGGACATACCACGAATGATATGTCCTGGACAGTGATCGAACACTTTGATCACAATAAAACTGACAATGATAAATTTCTACTTTCCAAGGAACAACGGTGGATTTATCGTTTATCCACCCAGCTCCAGGAGTTAAACGATTCTATCCCCTGGCATAGCCTTACTTATTAACTAACTCATGAGTCCCTCCTTACTCTATTTGCCCAGTTATTTGTTATGTATTATGATTCACTAGTCCATTACGAAATACTTCATTCAGACATAATACTAGGCATAGAGTGACTCACACGCGTGGTGCTCTACCTCTTCTTGCGTTCTCTGTCAGCCTTGTTGTCCCAATTTACTAGGGGACTTTGTCATGATCCCAATTCACCCCCCGCTCTCACCATCTAGTGATTACTCGTAAGACGCTAAGCGTCACTCAATCTGCGGCCACGCCCATTCCCCAGACGTGTTGTCAGTAACCTTGCCTACCGGGCGCATACGCTCCGCGTCATCATCAAGGGCCGTAGTTAGAATAGAGGACCTCCCCGAGTCTGTTCTCTATGTTGTTACCCTCCCTCTTCTCCTTCACAGGCTAAACGGGAACACACCTGCTTCATCCGCTAATTACGGGTGATATTTAAGCGCCAGCCAGATCCGGGCCTCATATCTTCGGAGATCCGAGACAGCCAAGTAGGTCTTCACACGGGTCCAGAGCTGTAATGCAGTAAGTGGGGTCAAGGGAAGCGGCTCGTTCACTTCTTCTCACGGTAAGCAATCCTCTTGTGCTTTACCACGGCGATTTCGCCGTCCTTCGTTTTTCTCCTAGGTTCAGCTAGAACCCCTGCCGGACTCTCATGGGGCACTTCCGCTAATTGCAAGTGTAAGAAAGGCCTCCTTTCTATAGCAAGTTTACATTTACTTGTATTTCATTTTACATGTATACATCTTCACTTTAGCGCATATATCGGTATTTGACACACATTGCCGCCAGATCGGCATTTCACCGCCGCCTGTTTTATCGCGCCATTTGATGGTCACCAGTATAATTATGCACGTGACTAAAAGAAACTCTGCCTAATCTCGCAGTATCATTGTATGTTTGTTTGTATGTTCCGTTTTATGTATTTGTCATATAGGAATGCCTTAAGAGGGTAATCCCCCCTCTCATACATAGTGCACCTTAGAGCGTGCAACACATTTGGTCTGAACACAAACTAAGTTTTAGATCTCACTACGCACATAATTTTATGGTCCTGAGGAAAGCCAGTACATATCTGAGGCCTGGCTGAAACATGTAGACCGTTTTTGGATGTAAGAGCCATTATTAGTATATGAGCATCCATTGCCTTGTTTTTATAACTGCCAGAGGCCCAATCATTAAAAATAAACCCTGTGGGTAATGGGACCACTGTACAGTTTTTAAATTCACCTTCACGTCACAGCACTGCACACTCAGTCAAGATACCTGCTCCGCTGTAAATCAGGCGTTGAAGCACACCAGGGACACAATCGGTGTTACCAGGTGGGCCCAATGATGAAGCATGCCACCAACTAGGTTGGTGGGTGAGGGCTTTCAAAAAAAGAAAAAAGCTTTTCTTTTTACAAAACCCATACAATGTTGCATTTGTATACAACCTTAGCCTAGTCCTATTTGATGATATACATTAAACTTTGGGGATAAGGACTAGTTCTCTAATCCTCTCTCTCTCTCCTTTTGATATTTAAATAGCCATTTTATATCGCCACTCGTTTATACTTAGAAGCACTATTTTGAAATAAACAAAACATAATTAAAATAGAGAAACATAGCCTTTTCGTTTCCCTCCCGTCGTCTACGTACCCCAATTAGTTATTACCTAGCAGAAAGCAACATTTAAGCTGTTCCTTACTTAGCATCACTATTGTTTTTGCAACGACACGTTTATATTCTATGAAGCACAAATCATGCATTTATTATAAATTAGTACGCAATTATTTTTATGTTATAATTAGACACACAGACATTCGTTAATAGATTATTCAGCACATATACTTGCGTATTACCCTTCCCCCACGTACAGTGTTGATTAATACATTTAAACGAACATTTTATTAATTATTTATAAAATTTGTTAGGGGTTAAAAATTTTTATTTTCTCTGCTCCATCAGGAGCAAGTGGTAGGGGGAAGGGCCTAAGCAGTTTGGGGATGCGGTATTGGTGTGTGGGGGAACCTGGGGCAGGGTGTGGCGGGGGATCCTGTGGAGTGGTGGCCTGGGGGACGGAGGAGAGAGACTGTGTGGTGGAGCTGCGTGGGTGTGGGGTCTTGCCCTTCCTGGTCCGGGGGGACTTTCTAATGGGGTCCTCAGTCTGCCTGTGCCTGGGGGAGGGTGTCCGGGTATGAGGGGCACTCCCCTCTGTGTGTGGTAGTCGCCTCTTCCACCTGGACGTTGTGTCAGATGGATCTGTGGGGAAGAGGCCAAGCTCACAGAGGAAGAGCTTCTGGGAGGGGGGGGTTGCAGGTGAGGCAAGGGAAGGGGTTTTGGAGGGAGAGGTATCTGAGGACTGCGGAGTGCTCGTGGATGCGTGTGTGTGTGTCTGGGCCCCATCCCCTGTGAGTGAGGTATCAGTCCCCTGACTGTGCGTGTGTGTGCGTCTGGATTTTGGCTTGTGTGTCTGTGTGCTGCTTGTGTCGGTGCTGGTGTGTGCTTGGGACAGGTAGGGTGCTGGGGATTGTGGATGGGGCAGAGGTAGGAGGGGTGAGGGACTGTTGCAGGAGGGACACTGCTGCCGCCAGTGAGGAGGCTATGGACTGATTGGTCCGATGTAGGGCAGACATGCCAGATGACATGCCCTCCTTGAATGACACCAGTTGTGTCAATAGACCTGTGTGTGCATGGAGGACACTCAGCATTGATGTCTGCCCTACATAGATCTGTTTCAGCAAGTCCACAGACTCCACACTCAGGGCAGCAGGGGGGACAGAGGCAGGGGGTGCGGTGCCTGGCATGAAGGAGACACGCTCCCCTACACAGGAGCCTCCACGGACATGTGGGATGGGAGCAGATGGGAGGGTGGAGATGGTGGTGGTGGCGGGGACAGACTTGCTCGATTTTGCCTCTGGTCTGCTCACACCCGCCTCCACAAGGGAGTCCTCACTGGAAGTGCTATGTTCCTCAGCCGAGGTGGTCATAGCTGAGGTCTCCTCAGTGTGGCTCCCCTCACCCTCCGTGACACTGGGTCCCTCGGTCTCCTCCGCAGTGGACCCAGTCTGGCTCTGCCGCTCCTCTTGGTCCGTGGAGCTGTCTCCTCCTGTGGCCGTGGATGTATCTGCAAACAATCAGGATAAACAGAGCAACATTAGTCACCTGTACTGTCTTGTGGCTCATGGCCTCCTGGCCTGCCTGGATATGTTGGCACAGGCCTGGCTGCCATGATGACTTTTGCGCACGTTACTCTTGGCCGTTGTTTTGTC
The DNA here is from genome assembly GCA_963921515.1 of Calotriton arnoldi. Lineage (NCBI taxonomy): Eukaryota > Metazoa > Chordata > Amphibia > Caudata > Salamandridae > Calotriton > Calotriton arnoldi. The sequence goes on along the minus strand of CAWUFW010005477.1, from coordinate 123,053 downwards.
GCCCTCTGCTACTGCCAAGTTATTTTACCACTGTCTGCATTTTCTGTTTCTCACCTTTTCTCCTGTTCCCTTTGGGCTCAGTCTGAACAACAGTTACAAGGTCGAATAACACGTCCCTGGTTCTTACTGATTTGGCCCGTCCCTCGCACTTAGACATAACACCATGTACAGCTGCCATGGAGAAATTAGTGTGCTTTTAATAATGCGGTCGCCCGCTCTAGACACACTTGGAGACGACCTTTCCAGAGAGAAGAGCTGCGATTGTCTGCTGATGTAATTTTGCATCTAGAGACTGAGGTATGGGGGTTCGCTAGTCAAAACCCAGAGGTCTTCTATTTTCATAATAAACTGGCTTCCAGCACGGGGAGGGTGGTAATGTTAGTTAGACATATATCCACTGCTTTATGAGAGGCTTTCCCCGTTCGTATTCTATGGAGTAGTAACTATGCTGATTATATTATTCATATGTATTATGCTATTAGTACTGACACGTGTACTGTATCTTAGAGCACGTAAGTTGAAATAAACATTTTAACCTATACAGTGTCTCTTCTTACGCATGTTGTGGACAGGTACGAGTGAGTGACGAAAGAGTGTTCTTGCCTCTGCGAGTCCTGAGAGAGAGAGATACCGTGTTCTGGGTTGTCTAATCATTGGTACATTAGTGCTAATGGGACGCTAAGGCTAGTTGGGTTGGGGTTTTGGGTGCTAAGGTCTAAGGTTGGCTCACCACTATATTCCGAGGTCCTATTATCCTGTGCATAGCTCTGTATGTGCAGAAACCCTATAACATGGCGCGACCAACGAGTGGGGCAGCTTACTTGCGAGATGCTTGAGTAGTACTTGTGCTTGTCCACAAACCCCTCACGTACGCTTCCGGAAGCGTGTGTGATGGCGATACCTCCTATATTGTAGATTTTGTAGGTTCTTTCAAGCTTGATGTTATTAAAAAAGGTTTTTAAATATAACCCTTTTTGTGCTGCCTCGTGTAAGATTGTTGAATAGACCCGTTAGTAATGGCGGGTATAGACATAGCGGCGCATAGCCGCACAGCACTCCGGGATCACTTACTGGTGTATGGAGTGCCAGACGCGGGAGTTGAACTAGTCTTTGTGGTTCAAGCCGATCCGGCTTTCCACTTTGAAGTGTTCTACTCTTGGATCACTTTTCCAGCGGTGGACGCGAACGATAATCTGTTCCATGAATATGAACCCACCGTTGTTCCTGCTGTCTATAGACCTTATACTAATCTTGAAGTACCGCTCACGGCTTGGCAACACCGTGTTTGGTTTAATGGCGCCCTCCCACAACCGACTACCACGGTTCGTTTAGGCCCCTTATCAATTGAGGGGGCCACTTGGCCTGTTTTGGCCAGGTACACCCCACATCCGCGTTATATGACAATACCAGTCGCGGAACTGCGCACTATGTATGCGGCCTTGGTGCAGGTGCATCGAGCTTTAGTGCGATATGTTACAGGCAGCATCCATGGAGCCGCTCCTGGAGTTGCCGGCCAACCAGCTGCTGCAGGCGGAGTGACCATAAGTCCTGTCATGGTGAATTTGGTGATGGGCAAACGTCCACAAAATAAGGATGATTTTCCTTATTGGCTTGCAGAAAAATTTGACCAGTTGGAGGCAGTTTTTCCACATACAACCCCAGTGGATAAACATCGTATTTTAACGATTAGTTTGCCAAAAGACTTAATTCCCGAGTTGACAGCATGTGACAACTGGGGTAAGGTATTCGCAGCAGTATATTCTAAATGTTTTGGTACTCCTTCCATGACGGTTCTCCCCTCTGTAATTAAAAAAGTACAGGACGAACATGGCCCTGAAGCGGCTGTGGAATTAGGGATGAGACTGGTGGGAGTGTTTGAAGTAGTAGCTGAGCTGATCCTTGCGAATGTCAAGGGCGATGCAGTGAACTTTCAAGTAGCTAACGCTTTGGCTCTGGTTCCAAAATTGGACAAGCCTCGCGAATTACCGAAAATTTTTACCCAGGCTTACAAAACTATTGGTAGAAATAGCCTGGGTAATAAGCCTTTTGCAAAACAGCAAACACAATCGCAAACACAACAACAACAAACCAAATCTCAGTCTGAGAAAGATGAGAAACCAGTCTTCACTAAAAAGAGCTGGAGGCTGAAAAAACAGGGTAAGCAACAAAAAAAGCCGGGGTCGAGAGGCGCATCCCCGGTTTCAGTTTCTTCTGAACGCACTTATGATTTACGCGATAGAGGGAGAATTAAGTCACCGGATAGGTTTCAGATCCCTGATACGCGTTCTCCTCATTCTTCACAGGCACAGACTTCGTCACAGGCCGGTGGAGGAGACCGCCAGGATAGAGGAAGGGACCGTGAGGCCCCACAGGGACGAGACCAGCCTCGACAACAAGTCAGAGGAAAAGCGGAAGACGCTCAACGTTTTCGACCACAATTTCAGAAGAAGAAAGTTGCCGCTGTAACAGCGAAATATGCCACAGACGGTGAGAACGAGGCTCCTGAATTGGACGTGGGCAGTAACCCTCCTAGACAGCGCCGCGGAAGTTACCATAGTGCGGGAGGCGCTACGTCCTCATATGGAGGCGACAGCAACTGAAACATTCATTACTGTTGAAACAGCAGACACCAGAGTGGCACCCCCTGACAGACTATTTAATATTGTCATTCAAATTGAAGGTGATATACAGCGTGTAATTAAAGGGATTTTTTGGGAAAATCTGACATCTTCATATGACATTTTGTTAGCAGAGGCAGATTGGCCACCCCCATTCGTTCTTGCTGCGCGTAAAGGGGAGGAGGTAATCCTTCCGAGCTTTTCTCGACATGTCCCAAAGGACAAAGCGGAGGGTCTTGCAGCAGAGTGGGCTGTGTCCCTGGCTCCAGCGTTATTCCGCAATCACGTGGGTTGGGACGAAGATTCTCCCCCCCATGAAATACCTTTGCGGTCATTACCGCAGCCACAACCCCAATATCCCATAAAACGTGAAGCCAAAGGCCCCGTTTCCGAAATTCTGACTCAGTTGGAATATCAGGGAGTAATTGAACCCTGTGTATCACCTATGAACAATCCCCTTTTCGCGGTTTCTAAACCCGATGGATCGTACCGCTTAGTATTGGATTACCGGCATTTGAACTCGCATTGTTGGACCTTTGCGGTGCAAAACACACATAGTTCTGCGCTTGTAGATAGTCTTGTTCGTTAAAAATACAAAACGACCCTTGACCTTTCAAATGGATTCTACACGCACAACTTAGCCTCGGAGAGTGGCCAATGGTGCGCTTTTACATCCGGTGGTAAAATGTTCAAATTCAGGCGTCTTCCTATGGGCTACAAAAATAGTCCAGGCGTGTTCGCCGCTCGTGTTGTCTCTTTGTTAGACGGCATTGATCCAGACGCCTGTTCGTACGTGGATGACATTTATCTGACAGACGACGAATTGTTTCCGCATCTAACTCGAGTAGACCGCATTATTCTTGAATTCGCGGTTCAAGGTTACAAAATTAACTTTGCCAAATCTCATATTGCTGAATTTACCGTTTTGTTCTTGGGCTATGAGCTCAACAATGAAGGTAAGGGTTTAGCCCCCATTTTCTGGAGAAATGTGCACTTCTGTGCCCTCCTACTAATCTGAAGAAACTTCAGTCTTTGCTGGGCTTTCTGAACTTCGGACGTACATATATTCCCGAATACGCCCAGCGTATCAAGCCACTGTATGCCTTGATACAACCTACTTTTTCGAAGTCTTGCTGGCTTCCGGAGCATACCTCCATTCTGCAGTCTTTGCAGACAGACCTTCTTGAGTCCAAATACCTTTTGACGCGTGATAACCACACAAACTTGGTGATTAGAATCATTCCAGGGGCAGTGGGTTTCACGTACTTAACCTTTAATGAAGGTGATACAGTACCCATCGCATACAAGTCACATCTGTACACCTCCGCAGAAATGCGGTTTTCCTCTGTGGAGAAAGTTCTGACAGCAGTGCAAATGGCGATCCTGAAGGAGCGCGCACTGGCACAGGGAAAACGCATTTTGGTGGTAACACCATATCCTGCTCTAGAGGCAGTGACCAAAGCAAGTGTACCAAACTCTAAAGCTTTGCACCCCCGTTGGATTCAATGGGCAACATCTTTGACGTCTCCGGATGTCACTTTCATTTTGACTCTTCTCTTCAGACTCAGGAGTTTTTACAGTATGAATTTATTCATCCTCCTCCTTTGTCTTTATTGCCGCTTGAGGATTACGACTGTGTGATCTACACCGATGGTTCGGCACAACCGGCCACGGGGTCCAAGCATGCTTATTCAGCCGCATGTGCTATTGTTGCAGGTACGTTTGTGAACGGAAAGTTCAAATCCACTGTGGTGCATACACAGACACTCGGGGACAGTACCGCACAATTGGCCGAGTTGCGTGCATTGGTGCTTGCGCTTGAGTTTGTAAATCCTGATGTGACCACTTTAATAGTGTGCGATTCTTACTACTGTGTTCAATCATACAATGACAATCTGTTCTTTTGGTCGCAAAATGACTATAGAGACGCTAAAGGCAACACAATCAAGCATAAAATGCTTTGGGTTCGAGTGGCAGAATTACAACGGCGTCTGCCACTCACGCAGGTGGTTCACACCCTAGGCCATCAGCGGGTGGGTGCACACGCTGTTGGTAACAGTCTGGCAGATGAAGCTGCCAGATCAGCAGTACTCACGTGTTCAGTAGCAGCAGTTACTAGATCCATGTCTAAAATAGACACTGATATCTTGGCAGCTATTGCTGCAACAAAAGAAGGAATGAATTACCCTAGAGGTTTCCCTTCCAAATATTCTTACCAGATAGGTCCCGATCAGGCTCCTTATGTAACAATACCTGACGTTGGTGATCGGCTGATCCCCAACGCGGACCGCAGACTTTCCTTGATGGCAGCGGCACACGAAGGCATGGCTTCGGCACATGCTGGTGTGTCTGCGACAATTTCCATTTTGCAGCAGCGTTACTGGTGGCGTGGTTTATATAAAGATACACGTACTTATGTGCTTTCCTGTGACGTTTGTCAACAGATCAAGCCTTCCACAGTCACACGACCACCTCAGACCTCGCTTGGAATTTCAAACAGACCCTTTGGGTGTGTTTACTTGGATCACTGCGGTCCATTTTCTTCAGACACTGCCTATAAATATATCTTAGTGGCAGTGGACTCGTGCACACGGTTCATCTGGGTCTGGCCACAACGGAGTGCTGACGCTCGAAATGTCATCAGGGATTTGCGTGTCTTTGTGGGAATTTTTGCATGCGGCACCTTCCATTCTGACCAAGGTCCGGCGTTTGCCTCTAAGGCTTACAAGGACGCAATGGGCTCCTTGGGGGTGCGGGTGAAATTTTCGTCTCCGTATAGGCCTGAGGGCAACTCTATCGTTGAACGAATGAACCGTGACTTAAAGCAATCCTTGACAGCTAGAGTTATAGGTACTGGCAGGAACTGGCTGGCCCACTTGTATACCGTTCAGCGTGCACTTAATAATCTCCCTAGAAGGCCTCTGGGTGGGCGGACCCCTTACGAAATGCTCTTTGGCATATGAATGTTTGTGCCTGACCTTGATGGTCTAGACATGGCGGCGCAATCCGCCAAGTTTGATGTAGATAATCATTCTACTATGTTACAGGACTTACAAGGAGCCCGAGACAAACTTGCAATTGCACATTTGCCTTCAGCCACAGACCCTGCTCTGCAGATTCCGGTTGCCGGCTGGCTTCCGAAGATTGGTGACCTGGTACGAGAGAAGGTGGAGAACAAAAAGAATTCGGCCCTTCTTTTCGTGCACCGGTTCCAGTCCTGGGCTTGAAGGGAACACGTACAGTCATCTTACCACCGCTTCCCGGTCGCAAGGAAAACAGATACATCTCAGTGGAAAATGTCAAGCTACAACATCTGGCCGATCCTGAATAGTGTCACACCAGCGGTCTCTTGTCCTGCCATTTATCGGACATGTGTGCGAGGCACACCTGCACGAACGGTCACTGATGTTACCATGGAGATGGTTGATTTGCCTGAAAATATATTTGAACCCCCTGCATCCCCCTGCATCGACGAGGACGAATATACCTATCCCGCCACAGAGTCGGTGGCACACCAACCAACAACGCCACTGAGCCCGACACGTTATTCCTTTGACTCGGATTCCAACTCATCAACGGTCCCGTCCAAGTTTAGTCTTTTTGTATCCTGGTTTAGAGACAATTTTTTGATTCCACCTTGGACATATATCTGGATGGTGCTTTTCTTGATTTTTTTGTTCATGTCCATTGGCTTTGTCACAGTGTTTTTTCTACTCATCAATGGTCACTATTTACCTGAACGCTCTGCTGTGAACAGTGTTGCTGGAACTTTGGCTCCACATTCCTCTTCACACATCATGAAGCGTGACCACACATTTGTGAACATTTCAGCGTTTCCAGTTGCTGATGGCATCGTATGGGATGCGGTAAACTTTCAAATCCATGGCCCGACGGAAATTATTAATGTACCAAATGTCCTTCGAGTCTCGATGGGTGATGTAGTAAAAAGTAATATTCATTCTGATGATTGGGATGTGCATGCCGTTGAAGCATTGTTTGCTGATTTAAAATATTATGCTTCCTTTATTGCTGAGGACTTGTATATGAATTCTGCGAATTATGCTGATTTGTATTGCTACCAGCATTGGGGCAATCATTTTCTCCACAAACCGAGTGCACTACGCAGCCCTGTTACTTACACCCAATGGGAACACTGCCCAAACCCCATACCAGGTAGCTCCCAGACTCTTCGAAATAAATTCACCTATTTTACTGATTTCAATCGATCGAACCCTGGGTCCTATTATTTTAAATTGAAAACCCCATTGACTCAAAAAATAATGTTGACCCACACCAAATTGCTTTATTCGGGTTCCTTTTTGAGCGCCTTGGCGGTGGGTGGTTATGAGTATTGGAAAGACACAATGGATTTAGGGTCAATCTGGGGTTCAAAGCCATGGCAGGTGCAAGGCACCGAGGCCTTGCACCGCGCTTGCCTCATCCCAGCCCAAATTATGTTTTTAAATGCTTCCATTTATCAGACCACGTGTTGGGGGTTGGCTACCATTAAACAACTAAATGCGCCAGCCATCCCATCCTTGTCGAGTTCTCCAAATGATAGTTTGCGTTTTAATATGTCCCTTTTGAGGTTACAGGCTCAGTTCCAAGACAGTTCCTTTAACGTTTCTGCACTGATACAGTCACCCTGGTTGGCATGGCCCATATCATCGAATGCATGCCAACTGCGTTTTCATGGCACAGTTCCTGGCTACATACAGGACAAGCCTGATCGAAGGTTTACTGAAACTCGTACTGTTACCACGTATTCAGTTGGTAAATTATGTAAACAATGGCTACAACATTCGTCTTTAGACTCTGTTAAGAAACATTTGTCCTTCCTATCAGGCACTATTGATTTGTCTGACTTTATCTTGGGACCTCGTGGTCCCCGACCGAAGAGATTCATTTATGAAGCGTATAATGAACTCTGGAAGCTGTCACAAATGGAAGCTGCTTCCCGTCTTAGGGAAATAGACCAAGCAAATTTGGAAAAGGTGCTTGCTGTTGTTGACAATAGTATAAATACCCTGTCTTCCCGCATTTACACATTAGAGAATATTGTATCCTCTGTTGTTGATATTGTACAAGATGATGTCTCTATGTTGTATCATGGTCAGAATCAATTGCGTTCAGTGATGCAGTTTGCCTGGACTTTGCAAACCCTTAAGTTAGGTAAAGTTCCTTGGAATTTGTTAAACACCACTGCCCTTTTTCTGCCTTTTAATTTGACTGACAAACAGCAATTTATGTCCATGAAAGATGCATCTTACACTTTGTTACATATCGAGAAAGTGGATCCTTTACCATTCTCTGTAGCGGAACTAGATTCTGCGGTGTGGCTAGTTCATGGGGTTATAGCTTTACCTTTTTCCCTGTTTGAATTTAGCTCGTGCATGAAACATTATCCTGTGGGCCGTTTCCAGCCTTTGGGTAGTGCTTTCCTGCATGAACTTTGGTCCTTGCCTTTCATGTATAAATGCCTTAGACACGGCAAGGAAGTGTTTCTCACTGGGGAGTCTTGTGATTCAACTGTGGGTCATTCGCTTATTTGTAAACATATTAAATTGCACGGGGCTTGTAGCGTTTCAGTTCCGAATCTTGCATGTGTGCTAAAGGGTATTCCTGCTCCTGCTATTTCTCCTACTTTTACTTTGCTTACTAACGGTAGCTATTTGCTTTTAAATAACGAAGACTGTTGTGGCCTACAGGCGGGCATTCCGTATATTGTTACGGTCTCACACAGAGTTGTCTGCTGCAAGAATGTGCTTTTTCCTCCCCCTCACGACATCGTTGATAACTCTCTTTGGCCTTCCATTCCTACCATGGAGGCAGATTTCAATAAGCTAAGCAGAATAAAGGCCCTATTATTGAATGAGGAGGTTATGCTTACATCCGCCCGGGAGACATTCATTCTCCAGGTGGCGAGTACCCATAGTGAAATACAGGCCCTTTTGAACACTGACCTCCCCCAACATTTTGGGGAGTTGATTCATCGTATTTTTAACGCATCAAACACTGAGGGTCTGGTGCACTTTTTTAAGATTGTGGGGTCTGGCATGGTGTCCACCTTCCAAACTATTTTCGGTGTGATACCGGTGTTCAGACATTCTATTTTTTCTAGCGTCTTTGGTGGTTTCCCATTAATCCTCGCCTTGGCGGCTGGTGTCTTGCTGTTGGTCTGTTTTCTGCGCAATGGCTGCACACCACTGGGCCCTTCTCGATCCCGAACGCCTCCAGCTGCTCCGTGAGCGACTTCTGGTTGGCTTCGATGTTCTGCCCTTGGCAACTATCAGTGTGTCCTACACCCTGTCTTTTCGCTTTGCGTATTTCACTTGCGTGCAACCTGTGATGTCTTGCATCCGCTGTCCGTTCACATGGACCATGGATTATTGCCTCTCCATTTCGTCATTGTCTGTTCCGGATTTTGCTCAGTTGGTGGGTCCCTTAGAGGCCCATGAACGGGACTGTTCCGTTGCTGGCTTTATGATGCGTGCGGCTGCACTGGGGATTTTGGCACACTGGGATATCTGGGCGGCTGCTCAGAATCTCCTACAACAAAGTTATATTGAATATCACGCAAGCTGTCCCGCATTGCTTTTGGATGCTCCATCCTCTGAGGAACATTCCTGCAGCTTTGACCTGTTGGACTGGGTGGCGTCTACGTTTTTTGACGATTCCAATGATGTCCTCTTGGACGGTATAGCATTTTTCTGCTCTTCCACGTTTTTGGATTGATTTATTTGCCGTTCACTGTCGGTGGACTGCCTCGGTTCTGCTCAGGTGTTTGGAACTCTGTCTTCGTTTTTGTCTTGGCCGATGGACTGTCCAGGGGAGGGTGTCTTGTGGCTCATGGCCTCCTGGCCTGCCTGGATACAGAGAGAAGAGCTGCGATTGTCTGCTGATGTAATTTTGCATCTAGAGACTGAGGTATGGGGGTTCGCTAGTCAAAACCCAGAGGTCTTCTATTTTCATAATAAACTGGCTTCCAGCACGGGGAGGGTGGTAATGTTAGTTAGACATATATCCACTGCTTTATGAGATGCTTTCCCCGTTCGTATTCTATGGAGTAGTAACTATGCTGATTATATTATTCATATGTATTATGCTATTAGTACTGACACGTGTACTGTATCTTAGAGCACGTAAGTTGAAATAAACATTTTAACCTATACAGTGTCTCTTCTTACGCATGTTGTGGACAGGTACGAGTGAGTGACGAAAGAGTGTTCTTGCCTCTGCGAGTCCTGAGAGAGAGAGATACCGTGTTCTGGGTTGTCTAATCATTGGTACATTAGTGCTAATGGGACGCTAAGGCTAGTTGGGTTGGGGTTTTGGGTGCTAAGGTCTAAGGTTGGCTCACCACTATATTCCGAGGTCCTATTATCCTGTGCATAGCTCTGTATGTGCAGAAACCCTATAACAGTACTGACCACACACACCACAGTAAGTACAGCACATCACAGAGTAAGCCCTGCCATCATTTGCTAGACATTGCAATAAGTGCTGACACTGATTTGAATAAGCCCATTGTCTGCCTGTCAGTCATTCATGCCACTCATATCCTACCTGTCCATGCACCCATCTGTCTGGTGCCTGTTGGATGCCACTAATCATATGTGCACACATGCACCACATACACAGTTGTTGGACATCAAAGAGAACATATGGAAATGTGTCACTCCAAACACATGCCATCTCCTGCCACTGACTCAGTACATGTGTCAGGAAAAGTGATGGGCAGAGTCTCTGTCGATATGCGGGTTTTGCTTCCATCACCAGACACAATGATGTCCTCATGTCCTGATAGACAATGCGACAATGGTGTGCATGCAGGACATATCACACTACTGATGGATCACCCTTTGCAAGTTGAATGTCATGGCACAGGCCTGTCTGGCAAGTCAGTCATAACTGTCTCCTGTCACAGGGGCAGTGCATACACACAACACCAGTCTGCACTGTGTCACAATCATGGAAGTTTTGGGAATGCAAGCCCTGTAGCTGACAGGTGCACATGTGCACCCCTGGCCACCCACATCATGAGGACTAAGATGATCCCACGTCATTCAAATGAGACATTTGAGTGACTGCAAACACAAATCCATACACATGAGCACTTCACCGTCTGATGAGAATGAACCAAAGCTGCCTGCACCTCAATGTTTCATACACCATTGTGCACAGTCAAGGGATCAGAGACCTATGCATTAACCAATGTGCAGATCCTATAGTCACAACTCAGATGGCTGGCCACCCCAAACTGTTAAACACTCCAGGAGTCCAAAAAGCAAGGCCACACCACGGTGACACAGAGGCAGACACCTGAGTGCACTCTTCACAATGCCCAAGATGTATGCTGACACACGGGAATGGGAGAACAGAGTGCCTTCGATGTCTGGAGTGGCATTACAGTCCTGGTCCATGTGCAACATGGTATTACCCTGAATACTAGGCAGGTGGCTAAGCATGTGTCACACACATGATGTACATACTTCTGAGGCTCCTACCTTGGTCCCAGCTGCAGCATGGGTGTGTGGAACATACCCCAGACATGTGGTGAGTCACAGCAGCAATTGGAACACATATTAAAGCCATACCCAGAGTACATGTCAGATCACAGGCATTGTGTGAGCAATTGTACCACCCATGCAGCCCACAACAAAGTTCCTGTAACTGATGCTGTCCCCAACTTGAACCACAGGTAACTGCAAGTACACAGTACCCAAGTGACCTAAGTCACAGACTGTAAGGGCCACACCTGTGTATCAGATGAGGAGGGGGCATGACACAAGTGAGGGACATGAGTCCAGGACGACAAGACAGTCGTACTGTGGAAGTGTAACCAGGCTAAAGGAGTGCATAGAGCATGTTAGTCATAGTACACAGAAAAGGCTAGCACTTCCCCCCTCCTTGCTGCTGTCTGGCCTTCAGCTGCCCATCCAGGTCAGGGAAGACCACCGCCACAATCCGGAGCATGTGGGGGGTCAGGGTCCGGTGTCCGCCCCTCCTGCGAGGAGGCGACAGCTTCAGCTGGACCCTTGCGATCCTCCGGGTCCAGCCACGAAGGTCCTGCCACCTCTTCTGGCAGTTGCAGATCCTGCACCTGTAGACCCCCACAGATCGTACTGCCCGGACGATGGTCAGCCAGATCTCCTGCTTCTGGTGGGCATCAACCTGTGAGGATGACAAAGTGAAAAGGCCATTACTACACATGCAACATATCCGTGCATCACACAGTTGGATATACATGTCTCAATCACAGGGGCATATGATGAACACAGGTAGTGCAACTATGGCTATGAACAGTTGTCCAGCAGTTACTAAATGGTATCATTGCCTGGGAAGTCAAACCTTGTTGGAATGCACTGTTACTGCACTATACCTGTTCAGTGCATGTAACTACACACTTTGGGGGTGACAACTACTCAGTGAGCATGCTAGCCACTGGTGTACACACTGTAAGTCTTGCTAGTCAGACAACATGCACAATTAGTAAGGCAGTGGACAGCACACTCACCTGCTCCCCTGGTTTCCCATACAGCTTGCTGTACTGTGGAATGAGGCTGTCCAGCAGGGCCTGGTTCTCCTCAGTGCTGAAGTCTGGGGCTCTATCCACAGTACGTGCCATTGCAGTAGCCAGAGGATGCAGAGACAGCAGCAGTGGTGGTGGCAGATGTCGTCCTGGAGCATGTAGTGCAGGCAAGTGAGCTCTCAGGGGAACAGCCAGCATTATATGTGCGCTGCAGAGGCAGATACTGTCCCATGTGTCCAAAGTGATAGGTCCAAGTCGTTTGCATCTTCTGAATCTGGCCAATCCATGGAATTGGACCACTTATACACGCCCACAGCATCCTTCAAAAGTTCAACTTCATGACACCCATGAATTTGCAACATTGTTGTGGGTGGCCAACTGAATTCACTGCATCCGACTCATAAAAGCTTCGAAAATGCGTCCGTTACCATGTCAGTCCATAGCCAATGCGTGCGCACCGATCGGACCATTGCTGTACGACGCGTATTACGTCACACAACACGCATCCGTCAACATCATATGCAATGGCCAATGCGTGCGCACCGATCGGACCATTGCTGTACGACGCGTATTACGTCACACAACACGCATCCGTCAACATCATATGCAATGGCCAATGCGTGCGCACCGATCGGTCCATTGCTGTACGACGCGTATTTCGGAGCACAACACGCATTCGTCCACATCATATGCAATGGCCAATGCGTGCGCACCGATCGGTCCATTGCTGTACGACGCGTATTTCGGAGCACAACACGCATCCGTCCACATCATATGCAATGGCCAATGCGTGCGCACCGATTGGTCCATTGCTGTACGACGCGTATTTCGGAGCACAATACGCATCCGTCCACATCATATGCAATGGCCAATGCGTGCGCACCGATCGGTCCATTGCTGTATGACGCGTATTTCGGAGCACAACACGCATCCATCCACATCATATGCAATGGCCAATGCATGCGCACCGATCGGTCCATTGCTGTACGATGCGTATTTCGGAGCACAACACGCATCCGTCAACATCATATGCAATGGCCAATGCGTGCGCACCGATCGGTCCATTGCTGTACGACGCGTATTTCGGAGCACAACACGCATCCGTCCACATCATATGCAATGGCCAATGCGTGCGCACCGATCGGTCCATTGCTGTACGACGCGTATTTCGGGGCACAACACGCATCCGTCCACATCATATGCAATGGCCAATGCGTGCACACGGATCGGTCCATTGCTGTACGACGCGTATTTCGGAGCACAACACGCATCCGTCCACATCATATGCAATGGCCAATGCGTGCACACGGATCGGTCCATTGCTGTACGACGCGTCCCTGTACAAGTCACTCGCATATGTCACCATGGTTGTCACTGGTGAACGTATGCCAGCCACAATTACTTGCCAGGGACTCAGGGGCACACCTACAACACCACAGCCTGTCCACACTATATCCTAAGGCATATAAGGCTGCATTACCTGTGTGTGTATGGGGGCCAACATGTGGTTTGTTGGGTGGCACTTGGGGGCAGCCACTCCCAGGCTGTGCACGTGTTCATGGGGACAGAATCCTTTGTGTGTTGTGCACATGACCACTGTGATGTGCAAGTGTTCAGTTCAGAGCATGTGGCATGGTCACATTTCCAGGTTGTGTATGTGTATGTTATGTCACATACACCCTGAGTCCCATGTGGGATGGTATGTACGTCACAGGGTGACCCATTGCCACAATTGTGATGGCCCTCCACAGTCTGTGTGCATGTTGTGTTTCAGATGTCTCTGATTCCATGTGCACAATGGGAGACAGTCTCCACATCCACGTTGTTTGTGCATCGACTTTGATGTTGTGTGTGTGTGTCACAGACGTCCATGTCTGTCCTGCAGAGGCAACAGGGGCCACTACCTGTGGGAGTCATGGTTGTTTTGCTGACGTGTACATGATACGCCATGTCATGCCAGTGTCCATGTGGCAATACAGGGTCCCTGGGAATCTACCTGTCAAAGAGCTGTGATGCCTGGGGCACATCTGTCCTCACTTGTCACTGTGGTGTGTGTTTGGAACGTGACAGCAGTACATGGGTACTGTGACACAGCCTAATGATTTCGCATAGCACAACCTGGAACTTGTTGTCAACACATGTTGAACTGAGATGTTAGATGTTGGCCATGTAGGTGCCATATATGTCCATACAGAACGGCACACACATCAAGTACTTGTGTCTCGTAATGATGTATCATGTGATATTGAGTATGGTCAATGCCACATATGTGGGGTGACTGACAATCTTTCTTTGTTCACCTATGCACTGCAGGGCACCAGCTGTCCATAGACCATTCCCTGACCTTGCAACCATGGTTGAACGTGACTGCATCCGACGGTACCGCTTCAACAGGCCGCTGATTGAGGAATTGGCGGTGCGGTTAGCCCCACATTTGCAACCTGGCCGGCCATACCCTACAGCGCTGACCCCCAAGGTGAAGGTGATGGCAGCCCTACACTTCTTTGCCACCGGTACCTTTCAACACACTGTGGCGTCTGCTGGTGGGATGTCACAGACCATGTTCAGCCGTGTGCTATGCGATGTTTTGGAGGCGATGTTGAGATACCTGAACCAGTACATCTATTTCCCTAAACGTCAACAACTCACTGACGTCAAGAGTGACTTCTATGCCCTGGGGAGGATGCCACATGTCATCGGCTCCATTGATGGGACACATGTGGCTTTGGTACCACCACAGGCACATGAGCAGGCATACAGGAACAGGAAACATTACCATTCTATCAATGCTCTGGTGGTATGTCTTGCAGATATGAGCATCTCACATGTGTGTGCACGTTTCCCCGGTTCTGCACACGATGCCTACGTAATGAGGAGTAGTCGCATCCCGAGGATGATGTCACAGATGCAGAACCAGCGAGCCTGGCTTGTCGGTGTGTACTGACTTTGTACCATTGTGTGTGTTCTGCAATGTTGTATTCCACCCTCTTTTCCAACTCAGCTAATGTGCAATTGTCTGTATGTAGGTGACTCCGGATACCCCAACATGCCGTGGTTGCTGACACCCCTCAGGAACCCTGTGACACCAGCCCAGATGCGCTACAATGAGGCACATGGTCAGACCAGGAGAGTGATCAAGCGGACATTTGGTCTCCTGAAGAGCCGCTTTTGCTGCCTGGACAAGACAGGAGGGGCCCTCCCATATGCCCCTGCAAAGGTGTGCAAGATTGTCATCGTCTGCTGCATGCTACACAACCTGGCAGTGCGGAAGGAGTTGCCTCTCATCCTGGATGATGATGACCAACATCCGGCACCTGTGGAGGATCCTGGCCTGGGCCACGATGCCAGTGATGATGATGATGATGAGGGTGATGACCGCACACAGCTCATCACCAACTTCTTCAGCTGAATGTGAGTATACAGAGATGTTATGTCAATGATTTGAGTTTGCATGATATGTGTTGGTGGTGCTCTGTTGCTGTTTGAGTGTGGCCATGTGCTACTTGACTGGATGAGTGCAGCGATGTGTCCTTACAGGTAGTCTGTACTCCCCAACAGTGTTGACATGCTAACTTGGTTTTGTGTAGGTATCTTGTGACATGTATTGGGCATGAGTATTGCAGTTCTGTCCTGTTCTTCAGTGCTTTTGACTGTGTGTCATGTCTGTCCTTCACAGGGTACTTTCAGAGTTGTTTGGTCAACTCGGATCCCCCGACACCATGATTCAACTTCCAGGGTGGGAGCAGTCGTTTCCCTACAGGTGATGTGCCACACACCCCTGGACTTTATTTCTTCTACACTTGGTGACTGTGTGGGCACTGCCACGTGGGATTACCTTGCATCTGTAGTGGAAACAACATGTTGCAAATGTGTAATAAACCTGTGCTTCACTTTGGGATGTGCGTTGTCTGTGGTCACACATCTGACTGACATTTGCTCACTGCACCTGTGGGCTAGTTAACACAGACTCTGAATAGGTGTGGTGTCTGTGCATTCCACTGTATTTCCTGGCAACATCAGTGTAGGCGATGAGTCAGATGGCCCTGGTGTGTATGTGTTGTGTAGCCCTAGTGGTGTGTCTCCCTCATATGTGTCACATCGCCATGACTCACATGACGGTGTTGAACTTGCTGTAGCAGTTAGCATGCACAGTGTCATTTAGCAGATCATCATCTCCATGACAAAAACAACGTTGGAATCACAACAGAGGCAAGTATGGTGTATTAGTGAGTTTATTTACATACATGTGTAAGGATAGTGCACAGGATGGTGGGTGCTGTACATTGGGATTGGAATCCAAAGTTCACAGATGAGTTGGAAGTGTTGGTAGCAGAAATGTCCTGAGTAAAGTCCACAGTCATCTGATACATTAGTCCAACTTAAACTCCCCATGTCATGTGGGAGAGTTGGGTTGCGTTCGACAGGGTGAACAGTTTGCACACAAAGGAGAATTTCCAGAACAGGTGTTGGGTTCCTGGGGGATGTACATGGCCATCGGCCTCTCAGTTGTCCTTCCTCGGACGACCCCTCTTCTTTCTGGGGGACCCTCACGTGCAGGCCGCTGCGGTGCAGAGGACTCTCCACCAGAGTCATCCTCCCTCCCTGTGGCAGTTGCAGTTGTTGCGGCTCCAGATGTTGTGGGCACACAGGGAGGTGTGGACATGTTGGTGCTAATCTGGCGGAGGCATGTCAATATGTCCCTCTGCACCGCTGTCAGTTCTTCCAATGTGTCCCACTTGGACTCCATGCCAGACATGTGTGTCTCCACACGGGACATGTGGGAGTCCAAGCGGGCATGATGGGCAGCCTGCTGCTGTTGAATGTCATTGAGGATCCCCACTACCTGGCTGACCTCTCCGGTGCTATTCTGGTACGCATCAGCAATGCGTACCAGTTGTGGGTCATCATGCAGTCCAGACCCCTCTGCAAACAGCGACCTCTGCCTACCACCCCTCCCACCACCCCTGGCCACACTTGCGGGACCTGCGGTGGCACGCACAGGTGACCCTAGGCCCCCTTGGGGGTTGGTACTGGGGTTGTTGTCCGTTGCTTCACGGTGGGCTGGGGTCCCTGTGCTGTTGTCATTCAGTGTCCTTGGTCTGTCCGTGTCGGCGGGGGTGGTCTGTGTGTTGATGTTGGAGGAGTGGGTGCAGGGGGTGCAGATGGTGGTCCTGCTGGTGCTGCATGATGACTCACACCGGAGGTGCCAGGTAGGTCTTCGCCATCCGAGGAGGGCAGAGGCTGTTCCACACCAGAGAGCTCAGGGGCCACCGGAGCCTGGGACAGGGACTCCTCATCATCTGCTGCTGTGTCCCCATCATCACCTGTTTTTGGAAGAGACACACAATGTATGTTATGTTTCTACAGGCATCAATGGTTCAAACACCTGACAGTTGTGACTGTACTTCTGGATGCGGGCCTGTACATTGCATTGTCCTAAGTTGTCACAGTCAGAGGTTGATATTGGTGTGGCTCATTGTCCTGCCAACCTGAAGCATTTCAATGTGAATGTTGAGGTGGGTGCATGACCAGCATTGGTGGTATTTGGTTGACATCCCAACCTCCTTCTCCCCCCAGCCCAGTTATCCCACCATGAAGCATGCCACCCTTGCAGTGGGTGCAGGTTAACTCTCAGGATGTCAGTCAGTGGTGTCCTGCTGTTGGTTGCTGCCCAGTTCCCAGCAGGGCCTGGTACTCCCCACAACAGAGCACCATTGTCAGACATCTTAGAAGTGACTTTTCACTCCCTGTGAGGTGTGCATGCTTCAGTGTGAGCTTGCTGGGCCATGTGTGTGGGGGATGTTGAGCTGTGACTACCACTCCCATCATGCTATTGCCTACACCCCCCTTCCCAGCATGCCCATACTTCCTTCCTTTTGACTCTGCTTCCCTGTGGGGCCTGTGCTGACAGGATGGCTGACAGTGTTGTCCTGGCGTTTGTTTGGCTACAAGTCACAAAAGTGTCCCTGTGCTTCACACAGCATAACCCAGTGTGGTTGTTCTTTGTGGGATATTTAATTAGAGTGTGAGGCATTGCATTCTCCCAGGTGAGTTGTGTGGAGTTTGTGTTAAGGGGGTGTGTGAGAAAAGCTGCTGGTAACTATGGTCAGAGCTGTCAGTCCTCCTTCCCACCCAGCCAGATATTCAACCATGGTACGTGCTTCCATTGCAGGGAGTGCAAGTTGGCTTAGAGGATGTTAGGCAGTGGTGTCCTGCTGTTGGTTGGTGCCCAGTTCCCAGCAGGGCCTGGTACTCCCCACAACAGAGCACCATTGTCAGACATCTTAGAAGTGGCTTTTCACTCCCTGTGAGGTGTGCATGCTTCAGTGTGAGCTTGCTGGGCCATGTGGGTGGGGGATGTTGAGCTGTGACTACCACTCCCATCATGCTATTGCCTACACCCCCCTTCCCAGCATGCCCATACTTCCTTCCTTTTTAGTCGACTTCACTATGTGTGAGTGTGACAGCAATGGCAAGATGGCTGATAGTGTGGTCCTGTTGTTTGTTAGTGCACAGTTCACAGCAGGGTCTTGTGCTCCCCACAGCTGAGGCCAGTGTCAGACATCTTTGAAGTGGCTTTTCACTCCCTGTGAGGTGTGCATGCTTCAGTGTGAGCTTGCTGGGCCATGTGGGTGGGAGATGTTGAGCTGTGACTACCACTCCCATCATGCTATTGCCTACACCCCCTTCCCAGCATGCCCATACTTCCTTCCTTTTGAGTCGACTTCACTGTGTGTGAGTGTGACAGCAATGGCAAGATGGCTGACAGTGTGGTCCTGTTGTTTGTTGGTGCACAGTTCACAGCAGGGCCTTGTGCTCCCCACAGCTGAGGCCAGTGTCAGACATCTTTGAAGTGGCTTTTCACTCCCTGTGAGGTGTGCATGCTTCAGTGTGAGCTTGCTGGGCCATGTGGGTGGGGGATGTTGAGCTGTGACTACCACTCCCATCATGCTATTGCCTACACCCCCCTTCCCAGCATGCCCATACTTCCTTCCTTTTGACCCTGCTTCCCTGTGGGGTAGTGGGCCTGTGCTGACAGGATGGCTGACAGTGTTGTCCTGGCGTTTGTTTGTCTACAAGTCACAAAAGTGTCCCTGTGCTTCACACAGCATAACCCAGTGTGGTGGTTCTTTGTGGGATATTTAATTAGAGTGTGAGGCAATGCATTCTCCCAGGTGAGTTGTGTGGAGTTTGTGTTAAGGGGGTGTGTGAGAAAAGCTGCTCGTAACTATGGTCAGAGCTGACAGTCCTCCTTCCCACCCAGCCAGATATCCTACCATGGAACGAGCTTCCATTGCAGGGAGTGCAAGTTGGCTTTCAGGATGTCAGTCAGTGGTGTCCTGCTGTTGGTTGGTGCACAGTTCCCAGCAGGGCCTTGTGCTCCCCACAGCAGTACCCAGTGTCAGCCATCTTGTCAGTTCTTTTCCACTCCCTGTGATGTGAGCATGGTTCTGAGTGGTGTTGATGGGCCAATTGTGAGGGTGACCAATATCTGTGACTACAACTACCATCATGCTATTGGCTACACTCACTTCACCAGCATACACACAATTCCTTCCTTTCAGTGAGCTTCCCTGTGAGGTGGTGTTCTAGTGGTGGCAAAATGTCTGACAGTGTTTGTTGGTTAGATTTGTGCCACTGCCTTGCTCTATTTGTTGTTAGGTTTGTACATGTCATGACACAGTTACATATCACTATGAGATGGCAGGTATTGTGTTTGTCTAACTAACATACACATCTTGGGATGATTATCTTTTGGTTACTGTGGCTTTGCTAACGGTGCATGGTTTCACTATCCCCTTGATAGTGATGTGTGTGTATTGTCACACAATATTGGGTATATTGGTTGTGTACTCACCAGGCTCTGGGATGTTTGATAGTCCATGTACGCTCTCTGGTGGTAGGATGGCCCACACCTTCTCCTCCCAGGGCCTGAGGTATACTGGTTTGGCAAGAGGGCCACTGCTGGTGCGATGACTCAAGGTGTAATCCTTCTTGAGTAGGTCCTTGACCCTCCTGCGCACATCATACCACCTGTTCTGGATGTCTTCCTTTGTGCGCAAACATGGTGATTGTGTGTTCACCCTGTCGACGATCCTCTCCCAAATCTTGGTTTTCTGCGACATGGGGGTCTGTTGGACCAATGTACCAAACAACTGTGGCTCTACCCTGAGGATTTCATCTACCAGGACTTCCAATTCACTGTCTAGGAACTTTGGATTCTTCTTTGGGGGCATGGTGATGGGTGGTGGTGGGGATTGATGTGTGTGTGAGTGTGCAAGTGAGGGTGGGTGAGTGTCAGTTTTGCTGGGTGTATGTGATGGTGCTATTAGGGAAGTGCTAATGGTGTGTGGCTTGTGTGATGGATGAGTTGTTAGTGTGTCTGTGGTTGCTGTCTGATGGTGTTCTGTGCTGGCAGGTCAGTTGAATTTGCAAAGGATCATGGTAGGGATTTGTGGCCTTTATATGGGTGGAGTTGTGGGTGTGTCTTTGTTCCATGTTTTTTCCCCCTGTATTTATTGACTTTGTCATTGCTTGTTTGGCCCTTTTTTAAAAAAAAAATCCTTTGTAGTTTTTAGGCATGTAGGAGACGTTCTTCTGACCGAGTAGGACGCTGCAGTTGGCTCGTGTGAGCTTCTCCGAGTCTTTCAAGCTGTGTTTCTGCTGGGTTTCATGTGCGGCGTACGCGTCGGTCGCGGAGTATTGGGTTGCTTTGGCTCCCTGTTTTGTATGCGTGTTGGTCGTACGGCTTGAGCTCCGTGTGACTCGGTCTGGTTTTACACGCATTGCATCGTACTGCACGGGTCGGAGTTCGCGGATACGTTTCTGTCGGGTTCATTCCTGGTGCGTGTCGGTCGGTTCGATTTGCGTAGTTTTCCGGCCGGATAGCTGGTTTCCGTGCGGTTCGGTCATTCGGCTTGTGTTCCGTACGAGTCGGTCGTAATTCACATGCATTGCATCGTACTACGCGGATCGGGCAGCGCCGGTACGTGTTGATCGGACTACATTCCCGTACCGAGTCGGTCGGTATGTTTTCCGGCCAGAATTGGAATCGGCCCCTAAGGCGGTTGGCATGTACACCACAAATTAATTTCATGCACTCAACAAAGATAACGATATATTTTGGTAATTAATTATTTACACCATGTAATTCAAACATTACTGAATGTTTTTACCTGTTATTCATGCACAGTAATCTTGGATATCCATCGCAGGGTTATACTGTGGTTTCATGCTTCTTAGTATGTTGTCCATGTCTATCAATGCTTTGAGTGGGAGGGGCTATATAAACTATAGATGCAACTGCGCCAACCAGATTGATAAAGGCTTCCAGTAAGCCGAAACGCGTCTCTCTGTTATCTCTGAGATTGAGGGTGACCTGATCTAATAAAACAGATGCCGTATCCTGACTGCCTCGAGTCCGTGCCTTCTTCCATGGATGTTTCTGTGGGAGTTGGTTGCTGTTGTTCATATATATATATATATATATATATATATATATATATATATATATATGTATCAACAAACACAGTCCTTTTCGGGGGGAGCACCCTCCAGCTGGTGCTCGTGGCGAGACAGGGCCACCTCTCGCTGATTATTTTTCAACAAAAACAGCTTAACACTGCACTCTCCTTGGTACAGGTATATTTCTTTTTATTAAGACCTCCTTCTCCTCCACCAAAAGGAGAAGGAGGTCTTAATAAAAAGAAATATACCTGTACCAAGGAGAGTGCCGTGATAAGCTGTTTTTGTTGAAAAAAATATATATATATATATACATAAAACAATAATAAAAAAAACATTCTATAATAAAGTAAAACGTTAAACTATTAAAAAAGTAAACTTACATTTCCCAATACAATAAGGGCAACAGTAGGGAAAGTGTTGGAAAGCGGAATAATTAAATTTACTATTCCAACTCCAGTGAGTGCAACAGTAGGGAAAGTGTTGGATAGCGGAGGGGTAAAAATTACTATTCCCACTCCAGTGAGTGCAACAGTAGGGAAAGTGCTGGATAGTGGAGGGGTAAAAATTACTATTTCCACTCCAGTGAATGCAACAGTAGGGAAAGTGCTGGATAGCGGAGAGGTAAAAAATACTATTCCCACTCCAGTGAATGCAACATTAGAGAAAGTGTTGGATAGCAGAGAAATAAAAATTACTAATAACACTTCAACAATTGGAAAAAAAAATATTACAAAATTTAAAAAAATTATAAAAATAAATAAACAATATTTTAAAAATATAAAATTAAATATATTAAACATATAACAAGAACACATATTATAATATTATTTACATATAACAAAAACCTGCAAATAATATATAAAATAAAATAATGAATACATTTATAAACAATAATTACTTAAAAGTAGCAAATATTAACAAACAAAAAAATTATTCAAAACATAAATGTATTTACTTTATTTCCTACCCTATAACACCACACCAATAACAAAACACTTCAACATTTTAAATTACATTTATTTCCATAATTAACATAATTAATAATCAATTAAACAATTCTTATTAATTAAAAAAAATAATAAACATTCATTGAGTACACATGCTTTAACACTATAATATCCACAACACACACCTAAATTAAACTATAAAATAATAAAACACAATTAAATATTATTTTTAAAATAAAAACTATTACTATTAACAACTAATAATTAAAGAATTTAAATGTATTTGATACCCACGTTTTACCCCTTTAAAAGTAAAAACAACACACAAAAAAATAAACAATTACACAAAATGAAAATCAAATAATTAACATTAATTAACAACTATATAATAATTAATTAAACACAAATTACTTACCTCCCTTTGCTACTATAAACACCACAACACACCTAAAATTAATAACACAATTACCATAATTAATCACTAATTAAAATTAATTAACAACCAATTATTAATTAATAATAAATTACTTTACACATTTAACACTATAACATCTCAATTAAACAAATATTAATAAATAAAAAATATTCAATACATTTAATATAATTAAATTACTTCTGACCCTATTCCCCTATAAACCCACAACTCGCTACGGAACTAAAAACGTAAAATTCAAATAAAAAGATATTAATAACTGGTATACCGGAGGACCTCTTTCTATATGACATCTCTAGCTGGTCTTGTTACATTTTATTACTTATCTCGAGTTAGAACATTGTCCAGTTGGTATTTGGTTGCATTTGATGACATCAACTCAAGTGCTGATTCAAGTTATGTTAAAGAGTACAATCAATTGAGAAGTGTTTATACTCCTCACTAGGACAGTATCCCGTTCATGAAAAATGCATCATCTGTCCAAAGTAAAAGCTTCCAAAGTAGTGTAGTGATGTCGTTGAAAAGATAGTAATGAGAGAGAAATAATAAGTTGTTAAAAAATGACAATGAAGGAGATATTATTAATTACCAGGTGTCAAACCCCTCTTGTGTCAACTGCTATGCAAATGTTGCTCTAAGCGTACTCTTTCAATTACCTTATCTTGTATATGCAATTGAACAGAAAACACAAAAGAGATTGTGTTCGGCACTGTGTGCTTTGTTGCAATGTTTATGTACTGATAGGACTATAACACATTGTGCTTCACATATTCGTGAGCTTGTAGATATATGTAGTGGATCTGTACAGTTTACTTCAAACACTCAATGGATGCACAGGATGCACAGTAGTGTATAATGGTGGTCTTTGGAGTATTAGAAGAAGAAATATGTATTGATAAGTTATTTAGACTTACTTACTCATGAAACCATGAGTGCGAAGATTGCTCATTCACAATAATTACAGAAATAGATTTGGAGCAATTTCTTTATTTAACACTACCAGATTGCAAAACTGTGTCTTTTGACAGATTGTTCAAATAATCTACACAAAACAATACCTGTCCAAATTGTCAATCAGATCTTATGTCAACATTGTGTGGACAAAGAATTTTGAAATATCCTTTTTTAATACTATAACAAAGATAGAGCAGATGGAATTAAAATGGAAACAGCAATTGCAAATTTCAAGCAGGACAAATATCTATTTCTGGAAGAACATATAGTACTATGGCTATCATATTTCATGAAGGAGTTACTGTTACGTCTGTTCACTACACACAACCTCAAATTCAAGCAAGGACTGCCTTTTAAGCTACTAAATTCTTATATTTTGATATTGGAACCGAAGTTCTAAGGGGGATTACAGTTGTGAAACTACTATATTGTATTTGTTCTAGAACTATTATCGTATTTATGAGGTCATTTGGCCTACCAAGGGTGATGTCTTTATAAGGTTTACCATATGCTGGTGTGCCTTATTTATCTATTAGTAGTTCTGATAATGAGGGTCTCATTTTCAGCATAAGGATATTTCTCAATTTAGTAGTGCAAGTATAGGTAAAACAATTGTAATGAATGCAATGCACACTGTTGCTTGACTACAGGGACACAGTGTGTTATTTTTTTTCTACAATCTTTGCGATCGTTTTTTCCCCGCTGTTCAATGATGATTCTTTCAACAGCACATCATCATTTATGGTGCAAGAGTATAGAAACTGAAAACAGCAAAAAAGGGGAAAAGGAAATTCTTGTTTATATTGTAAAATATATTTACAGCATGGCAAATGTCTACTGATTTCTTTGAATTATGACATCATACATTGTTGAAATTATAAGTTTATTTTCTAATAAAAAAACAAAATTGCAATATTAATTCATATTTCACTTATTTTTCTTTTTACACAGAAAAATGGCACCATGTATTGGAGTAATGTACTTTACTAATTAGTTCTTTCAGTGTTGTTCCATAACATTACATTGCCAGGGTGTTCCACTCATAGAGCCACTCACTCACACACCCAGTCACTGACCTATACAGTAGTGAATATATATATATGGTTTGCGTATTTTGATCGCTCCCACTTACCAGAATCCCCACCCCAAACTGCTCGAGGAATGGTCTACTCTATTGGCAGCAACTTGCAAAAATATGTTAGGACTTTTGTCCAAATATTCAGCCGTGGAATTGGAGCAAGCAGGACAGGATCTGAAAAAGCTGAAGGAAGCCTTGGATATACATTCCTCTCAAGAGGAAATTAAATCCTTTATGAAGGAGATTTAAAAAAAATTATGAAATTAAAGCCAGTTCCTTAGGGACAAAATAGATTATGTAACAGGCAGAGTCCTTACTTTTGGAAGTAAAGTTGATACTGCAAGGAAGGAATTTATAAATATGGGCACTTTGAAACAACAGGAATAAGTGACCTCTGAATCCAGCTCCGATAATTTCTCAGAAGTAGAAGAAAATTCAACCAATGTTTTACCTTTTTCTACTTTGGAAGAATACCATTTTTTACAACAAAATCAAGTGCCATGAAGGAAACTACCAAAAGGAAGAGGAGGAGGCAACGAAAGAGGAGGAAAACCAGAAAGGTAGGAATCAGCACCAAAAAACAACTTGCCGCATGGAAGGAATACACAGCACAAAAGAAGACCAAATGATGGGTGAGTAAAACTTAACAGTTATTAACCTTTCACCCAGGAGCTCACTAATGATGAACGTTCTCTATTAGAATTAGATTTGTCTTTTTGCCCTATTGCCAACTTTGGCTATGCAAAAGCACGGGTTGACCTATTTTTATTCGTTAGAAAATTGAAATTACTAAAGGTCTTTTCTTTACACAACAAAAAGATAAGGGCATCATCAAACCCAGGGTTGCGGAAGGGAGATCAAAGATTCCACCTATGACTATTTGAACATTGTAGATATTCCAGAATTGGCAGTTTTGCATGAATTTGAGAGAGGTGGAAAAAATCCGGACACAGAAAGGGATTTGCTGAGGAATCTGAGGTTAGAAACGGACAGAACAAGCCGGAATTATTTCCGACCAAAGTCCAGAGACAACCCAATTACACCGCATGACAACATTGATACTTTCAATGAGATGGTAAGGCATGGCCTGCTGAAAATCTGGGAGGGAAGCAAAAATGAGTTTGCTAGAAATCTAACACCTGGTCAAAGGGCTGCTCTTACTTTTTTGAGAGGGGAGACCTTGTTTGTCATTAAACCCTTGGATAAGAGGGGTAATGTTGTGTTCTGGGATATAAACTGAAACAAGGAAGCTAGAAGACAGCTTACATTGTCAAGTTGTTATGAGAATTCTTCAATTTTAGTATACAGACAAACTATTTAGAATTATCACACCCTGTTATCCGATTGGCATGGCAAGGGTTTATTGACCCCTGATAAGTTCAATTACTGATGGTGAAATTTCCCATCGCACCATGGGCCCCTTAGAGTATGGTGAAGTGAAAGATTAAGTGTTGACTGTATTGTTGGCACTACAGTGAACACTGAGGGGAGCACAAATTGTGGACTGAATGTACCATGATGCAAAAGAGCAAACATTTCTGTGATGTGATGTAGTGTCCGGCCACACCCTTTTCCCTGCCCGAACTGATTTTAATGACTTCCTCTACCATTTATCACACGTTCCTTACGTTCCTTCTTGTAAAATTTGCATTCTAGCCCATTGATTACACTTCATCTGGCCCGAGCTGTAGAGTAAAGATACGACTTGTAAATGACCTCTGTGAATACCAAAAGTCATAAAGTTAGACTTTTGTCTCAGATTGCCTTTGTGAATCGGGCCCCATGTTTTTACATACTGCCAAAAGTACATAAACATAAAACAGAACTCCCAGGCAGACCCATCATATCAGCGAACAATAGCCTATTAGAAAACACTTTCCTCTATTTGGACTTTTTTCTGTGTCCATATGTCCTTAGCCTACAGCCTACTGCAGGGACAGTACAGATTTTCTGAACAAAATACGAGATATTCCTTGAAAAGAAAGTTGTATTCTGGTCACTATAGACGTGTATTGACCATGAATTAGGCATAGAGGCATGCAGATATTTTGTCAGAGATAAACCCATTGCAATGTATGATCATTCTATGATGCTCCTTAATGTGCTAAGATTTTGTCTGACGAACAATATTTTTCTTTTTGGGGAGAAATGGCAAAGACCGCTAACCGGGAATGCTATGGAGAGATGCTTTGTCCCAAATTTGGCAGGAATCTTCATGAGTTGATGGGAGGCACAACACATTTGGACACAGACTAACACTAGATGGACGCAGCATTTGGCATTTTGGACACAGTATATTGACAACCTATTTGTAATATGGGATGAGCCACAGAAATCACTTGATTCATTCCTTGACTGGATTAACACTAATCATTTGAGCTTGAGGTTCACATGGAAGACACACAAGTCTGTCATGGAGTTTCTTGACATCCTTGTGATGGTGAAGGATGGTTTTATACAAATCAGTCTTTTTAGGAAGGACACTGCTGGGGATAGCATCCTTCATGCCCGTAGCCATCACCCACCCAGTCTGAAGTGGAGCATCCCCTACAGGTAAATGCTCAGGGCAAAAAGGAACAATAGCACCTCTGAGACCTTCAGGGAGGAACAGGGTCAGATGATTACTAGATTTAAATCACTGGGCTACCCAGTAGAGGTAATTAAAAAAGCCTGTATGAAGGCAGCAGATAGAGAAAGAGACAGCTTACTCCAGCCTAAGCCCAAGAGGCAAGGGGAAAACACAGTCAGGTTGATTACCACTTTCAACTGTGAATTAGACTCAGTAAGACGGATGGTTAACAAGCACTAGGGTTTCATTAGATCCGATCAGGTGATTGGACATCTTGTGAACCTGCGCCCACAAATAACGTACAGGAATAGCAGGTCACTTAAAGATATGCTAGTACACAGTCACCTCTTTGAGCAAAGGAAATACTGGCTCCTAGCTTAGGGAACAACAGGGGTTCTACAAGTGTGGGAACTGCAGAGCAGCATGCACACACAGTAGAAACATAAGGACGTAGACACTACCTACAAGTAGGGAGTTGAAAATCAGGAAATTTCTCAACTGCAATAGTGATCATGTCATCTATGTCCTGGTATGCCACTGTGGTTTGCAGTATGTGGGTAGTACCATCTTCCAAGTAAAGAAAAGATTCCTTGATCATCTTAGATCTATCAGAAATAAGGATCCCAGTTACACATTTGCACATCACTGGCACAAACAACATTCCTCAGCGAGTGATGCGATTTCTTTCTTTGAAATTGACCGGGTGACATTGAGCAAACGAGGTAGGGATAAGGAACGCATCCTGCGAAGACTTGAGTCGGAGACCATCATCTTGCTGAACAGTCATTACCCTGGCGGTCTGAACCAGGATGAAGAGATGCATGTACATCTTGGAAGAAGGGAACTTAACTTTTATGAATTGTTAAGAAATTTTGATCATCTCTGAACTGAAACTATAGCAAGAACAAAAATGTGGTAACTGTGTCATTTTTTGCGATCTTTTTGCTTTCCTTTGACACAGATATATTTTAATTAGGCCTGGGCGGTAAATTCCATTCCGCTTGCGGAATTTGGGTAATTTCGCGTTCCGCGGAGAACGCAAAATTGCCAAAAACTCCGCGATCCGCAGCTTCGCGGAGTTTTTTGCTTGTTCGCGCTTTCAAAATGCGTGTTCGAGAGATATTTCTCCCCGAGCACGCAAACAGCGTTCGCGAACAGGAAAAAAGCATCGCGAATGGGCGGAACAAGCAATTCCGCGTGTTCGCGGAACTTTTGCGTGCTCGCTGAGTTTTTTTACCGTTTCGCGGAGCTTTGCGAAGCGCGACTACGCAAATTCCGCCCACCCCTAATTTTAATATATGTGTAGGAAAGTAGGATCTGCTTTTATGGTTGCCCCCACTTTTTGCCTGGTGCTATGCTGTTTCTGACTAGTCTGACTGGGATCCTGCTAATCAGGACTCTAGTCTCTCTGCTATTCTCCCCTAAATTGTTATGGTAAGTACTTAGGAAACATCCCAGATTGGATACTGGAGTACCCTTATAAGCCTCTACTATATGGTACTAAGGTACCCAGGGCATAGGTACCCCAGAGGTCCCCCATAGGCTGGAGCATGTATTATGCCACCTATGGGAGACCATTCAAACTGTCACTACAGGCCTGCCATTGCAGCCTGTGTAAGCTGGTGCTAACACCAGTTTGACAGATATAGGTTCCCTATATCTAGGGTCACTGCACTTAAAACCTTTCAGTCACCCCTACAGCAGGCTTTTCCAATCCTGAAGGCAGGGTGCTCAGTTCTAAGTGTGAGGGTGCCCTTGCATGAGCAGGACACCCCTACAGTTTTCGGAGTCCATTCTCCCGGGTTGTAAGTGGGACAGCCATGTAACATAGAGAGGGGCACGGTGTCATTACGCGATGACCATCTCAAAACTGGCTGTAACGAACCCTGTCATGTTTGGTATCAAACATGTTGGAATCATACCACCACACCGTAATGATTCCAAGCACTGTAAAGGCCCTCCGTTAGGTCCTCAGTGCTCCTGGTACCAGTCTTCTAGACCCAGACAGCACAACATGGCTGCTGAAGACCGGAGACACGATTCTGCCCTCCTGCTGTTGAGCCAAGCTCGAGCAGGGGAAGGCAGAACAATAGGCATCCTGTCACAGGGATGTGTGACCACCTCCCAGACAGGATTTAGTGTATTGGGGTCGGGTGTGAGTGCTTGCCAGCGCCACATAGTCTGCGTGCAGGGCACATTTGGTGCTCTCCATGCATAGTCCAATTCAAACCAGTTCAGGGAGCTGTTGGCTCCCACTCTGGCGCAAAGCTGGACAAAGGACAGGGGAGTATCCCCCCTTGTCCAGCCCCCCTTAGGGAGGGACCCCTGAATTGTCCCAATCCTTTCCTTAGGGTATTTAAGGGCTTACCTGAGGGTGCATCCCTAGATTCGTCGTGGGACATGACTCAATTCAGACACCTCTTCAACTTCGACCGTCTGGGCACTCTGGACTCTGGGAAGACTCCTGCTGCTCCTGATCTCTTCGCCCTGCTCATCTCCTGCAATGTCCGTGCCTGTGCTCCATACAAGAAACCTTCCAAGGACTGTGGGCATCCTAGACACCTGAAGGAATCTCCCTTGAAGAGAAGGAGTCACTTCCCTGCATCTGCAGACACCGCAACCAAGCTGACTGGTCTGCTGATACTGGGCTACGATGGACTCCAAAAGGCTCAGAAACACAGGTGGTGGTTCTCCACATCCCTCAAGGCCTGCCCTGACCTTTCACCAAGTCTGAAGCCAGTATCCATTGTCGGAGTTGCAGGAACCAAACCCCTGTGCACCGCATTGACTTGCCGTTGCAAAGGCTTGTTGGCTTCCTTCCATCAAGATCTTCAAGCTCCAAGTAGCCCCAGCCTCCTGCATCTCCAGTGACCAGAATCTTTGACCACACCGCATTGCTTGCACTGTGGGCCTGCTTCTTTGGTAAGCTACTCAAGGTCCTCTTGCGACTCCTGTGCCTCCGGCCTGTGGGTCCTGCTGAGGGTTACCTCTGAATTCTTTGGGCTCTCCTGATTTCTCGGGACCTGCCCTGACTCCCCTGTTTGTGGTGAGTCTCCAGGACCTTGCTGGTCCCGACATTGCACCTTTTTCAACTTCCACATTGGTTGCAGTTGCCAAGGCTTGTTGGTGCTCCCGCCAGATACTGACCCCTCAACTCTTGACCTCAGATATGGGACAGCTTGCGTACGGCTCCTGGTCTTCCACAGCATAGCCTGGTCCACACAGCTGCAGTTTCAAGGTCACTGTCAGCTATTCTGCAACACCTGACATCGGTGGGCATTCGTCTTCCGTGCCTCCTGGTCACTCCTGAGTGGTATAGACTCTGTCCCCTCTCCTTGCAGGTTCTTCACATCTTGAATCCACCTTTGGGTTCCACCGGACACTTTCACCTTCTCCAGCTGCGGCATCTTTCTGGAGTCTCCCATTGAGTTTGACGGCGGTTTCTGACGCCACTTCACAGGTATCCTGGTTCCTAAGGTATCCATGGGTGGGGTGGCTCTCCAACCTCTTGTCTTCCACGGGGTTTCTTCAGGGTCCACTGGGAAGGGTCCTCTTTCTTTAAAAGTGCAACCACGACTTACACGTTAATTTGTATGGAGAACGCGGTTGTGTTCCTACACTGCACACGACCTCCGTGGGGCTTCTAGATACTCACCTGGGGTGGTTCCTTGGGTCCCCGGCACCACTATTTTAGTATATGGTTTGGTCTCCCCCTGGGGACCACTGTGTATTCTGTGCTACTTACCTGTTTCTATTGCAACGTATTGTGTGCATTGTGTATATCTCAGGCTAGGAGATATCTGTATATGTTAGTGAGTGTTTTATAATAAATACATATTTTTATAAATACACTGTGTGGTTCTTTTTCACTTAACCTATACCTATAAGACTATGATCTGGTAAAACAAGCTGCTTTACACTCCTTCTGGACTAAGCCTGAAGGCTGTTTTCCACACGTACTACTTAGAGAGCTTTCTAACGTTGTCTAAGACCACTACAAACACCATAAGGGTTGACTGGATCAGTGCAAGGTGTCCACTTACATAAGTGTACATCATAAACTGAGCCAGCCTCTCACAATATGTGTCCTCTTTTATATATTCCAATATACTCTCATGTCTTCTTCTTTCTCTCTGATCTAACTCTTTCTATTTACTTGTTGGTTATCAATCAACAGGAATTATGTATGGTATTTTTTCTTTGTTTGGAAATGATTAGTGGTACGGTAGCTGCCATTTGAACACAGAAGAAAACCCCTCCTCCATCCAAATCTCCCCTCGCCCCCCCTTTTTTACCCATTGTTTTACTTAATGTTTTTTCATCAAAGAGCTGTCCACATTAGTTTTGTTATATATCTTGCGAAGTCCAGGATCAAGGAATTAATAAGTTGTTGTTGGTGAGTTGTTGAGTGAAGCCAGATGCCAAACAGTTAACACAGGTATTTTTTTAATTATTTTTCAAGGTGTAGTAGGTGGAGCACAGTTTTTTTGAGAGTAATGAATTTCACTTTACATTTATTCAGAGAGAGGGATGATTGATACTTTTGAACTAATGACCTATTGATGAATTTGAATGGTTAGAGCAATGTAAACCCACTTGGAATTTTATTTAGTGATCTTTTTGATTGTTTTCTAGCGAGTATATGGGCACTTGACATCAATCATATTAATGGCAAGATTTATTGAGCAGATGAAAATGAATTACATGATGAATGATTTAGCCTCTAGGCTATGATTATGTATTATGTATTGAAGCTTTTTTTTAAATAGTTTTTTTGAGAATTGATTTGTGATATTCAATTTCATTCATGCAAGTTGAGAAAATGATTTACAAATATGTAATAATCTTCCTCTTTTTAGAAATAACAATAAGCATGTATAATAGATTGTATAACAATCATAATTATGTAGGAAAATGAATTACCCAGTCTTTTCACTATGTTTTCTGAGGAAGTTGTTTGTCACAGTTTTTTAAAGGTAATGGGCACAATTCACCAATGTGGCTTTGACAAAGACTGAAAGGTTGAAACGCATCCACCAGTGGAATAAATCCTTCGCTGAAGAAATTCCTGGAGTGCCGGCTCTTTTTGGGTTGATTAACTTTGAGAATTTGTATGTAATTGGAATGCGGGTCCTGCTCCTGCCGCAGAGCACCAGCCCCAATAAGTGGATGCATCAGTGATGTCACTGACCATGTCGTGAGTGATGTAATATATGAGGTCATAAGCAGTGCATTTCAGGAGCGTGAGTTATAGTTAATTCAGCTAACTAAAACGGCTGAATTTCTCTGGTTTTGTACAAGTTTTTTTTAAATTCTATTTGCTAACTATAATGTCCCTGTAACCTTTGGTTTTTTCAGTGAATTTCTAAGGTTTTTAAATGCTAATTCCTAACTATGAAGTCCCTGTAACATTTGTTTTTTTCATTGAATTTTTATGTTTTTTTAACTAGTAGTCATGGTTGCAGAGTGGTAGAGAAATGGGGTGAGGCCTACAATTAGCTCTCAAGAATTGCACTATGTAGGACTTAAAGGTGGCAGTAAGATGACTTCTTGCAATATTTTTTACATTTTTGGAGATACAGTTCCATTTTTAAGAGTGCACTGTTTTTCAAACACCCAAAAAACAGTTAAAAAACTCAAAGAAATCTTCAAAACATAGACTTGCCTATTCTGGTTAAAGATAGACGAAGTGTTGAATGTGTTGTATGGTTAAGGTAGTGATGAATGTATAAGTAGTATTTGAGTGATTTTAAGAGTGTATAAGTAGTGCCTAGGTGATTACATAAGTGTATGAGTTGTGTATGAGTGGGTTGATGAGTGTATGAGTACTGCCTGGATTTTTGGATGAGAGCATGGGCAGTGCCTAAGTATTTGGATGAGTGCATGGGTAATGCCTGGGTGATTGTATCAGTGCATGGGTAGTGCTTGGGAGATGGCATGACTGCATACGTACTGCCTGGGTGATTGAATGAGTGCTGAGTAGTGTTTGGGTGATTGAATGAGTGTATGGATAATACCTGGGTGATTGAATGAGTGCAAGAGTAGTGTATGAGTGAATCCACGAGTGCATGAGGAGTACCTGGATGACTGCATGAGTGCATGGTTAGTCCCTCGGTGATGGTATGCGTGCATGAGTAGTTCCTGGGTAATTGAATGAGTGCATGGGGAGTGCATGGGTGATTTAATGAGTGTATGGTTAGTGCCTGGGTGATTCCATGAGTACATGAGTAGTGCATGAGTGATTGGATGAGTGCATCAGTAGTGCCTGTGTGATTGTATGAGTGCAAGTGTAGTGCCTGGAAGATTGGCTGAGTGCAAGTGCAGTGTCTGGATTATTATCTGAGTGCAACTGCCATGCCTGGGTGAATGGCTAACTGCAAGTGTAGTACCTGGGTAAATGGATGAGTGAAGGTGCAGTGCCTGGATGAATGAATGAGTGTAAGTATAGTGCATAGACAATTGCATGAGTGCATGGGTAGTGCCTGGATGATTAGATGAGTTAGGGTCATCAGCTGCACTACACATCTTAGACTACATGTACAAGTACAGACATGGCTGAAATATGGAAGAAGTCAGACATTGAAAGTTGTCAGAATACGTTTTCAGTTTCAAGCACAGACATCACTATCTCCAGCCTACTTGCAGTGAACCTTTGCAGAGAGTTATATGTACTTGGATAGTGAATAATAACCTTTGGAACATATTTTAAACCTAACATGATTTTTTTACCAGTTTCATTAGAAAAATAGAGCACACAGTGCTAGGCGTAACCCAAAATGAAAGTCTGACTCCTGCCATGCTACTCTTATTAATGTCAGTGTCTTTCTAGAGACCTCAATGAGTTGTGTCAGTGCCTTTTAGAAGTGAGATGACACATGTAAAGTAGCCTCTAGGCACTAGACTAACTTTGTTTGAGACTGTATGCTCTGAAAATGTGTGTAGAAGAAGCTGTGGGGGTCCTTTTCTGGTTATCATACTTAAAGATGATGTAGCTCTGTTAATATATGCCACAGGGTTATGATAGAATGTATAGTTTTCAAGCTAGGATCATCAACTGCACCACGCACCACGCACCTTAAACGACATGTACAAGTACAGACATGACTAAACATGGAAAAGTTCAGACATTGAAAGTTAGCAGAATTCGTTTTCAATTTCAACCACACACATCATTACAGTGTACATTTGCCGAGACTTATATATACTAGGTTAGTGATTAATACACTTGGGATATGTTTTCAACCTCATATTTCTCTACCAGTTTGATTAGAGAGACAGAGCTGACAGTACAGGCCAAACCAATACTGAAAGGCCGACTCCTGTCATACCACTCTTATTAGTGTCAGCGTCTTTCTAGAAATATCAATGACTGTGTCAGTACCTTTTAGATGTGACATGACACATCTAAACTAGTTTCTAGGTAGTAGACTACCTCTGTTTGATACCGTATGCTCTGTAAATGAATGTGCAGAAACTGCAGGGATCACTTTCTGGCTATCACACAGGGCAGCGGGGTATGACGCTGTGGGTTCAAGTGCTTCCATGGGGCCTGCTTAGAAAATAGATGTGTGGTTCTGGGACTGAAAGGTGAAGTAGCTCAATCAATATTGGCCAAGGGTTATGCTAGACCGTATAGTTCTCAAATGAGAATAATCCGCTGCACCACACGTGTAAGCTACATGCACTAAAACAGACATAGCTGAACATGGAATTGTTATATGGCCATTAGGGTCATTGTCGACATTGCTAAGTTAGCATGAGCTCTGCTGCCATGATGCTGCTTTTGCGCACGTTACTACATGACTTTGTTTTGCAAGACTCTGTTTGTGCCTTTCATATGAGAACTGTCTGCTTTCTGCGTTCTCTGCCTGTTCCTGGAGTTTAGTCTGAACACGATGTGAAAGGTCGATAAACAATGCCCCTTGTTATTCTGTTCTAGTCAGTCCCTAGCATCAAGACAAAACATGCTAACACAGCTACGCTACTGTAAACTCATGCTTTGATATTACAGGGATGCATGTTGTTCTGACAGAGACTTGGAGAGGGTCCTTTCCAGGGAGAAGAGCTATGGAGTTCCTATAATGTAAAGCTTAGATTTAGGCACTAAGGTATGGAGCCTGCTGACAAAATGCCCTGAGATCTTCTTTTATATAATAAACACCTTACCAAGGGGAGGGTGGTTAGGCCTTATAGTCCTTTTTCCACTGTCTGTATATGATGACATCCCCCTTTATATTCTATGGAATTGTAACAATGCTAATTGTTATAAGTTTATGCATTTTGCTGCTGGTAGTGGCTCGTATACTGCATTATAGAGCACGATAGTTAAAATAAACATTTTGAACTATAACAGTGACTCTGATCATTCTTATTGTGGACAAGTACGAGTGAGCGAGCGAAAGGGTATGTCTTGATACCGCGATTCCTGAGAGTGTCGGGAGTATTGTGTTCTGGGTTGTCTAATCATTTGTAGCTTCAGGATTTTGGAGGAGAACGAATGAGACACTATAGCTAGTTGGTTTTGGGATTTTGGGTACTAAGGTGGTAGGTTGGTACACCCCTATACACCAAGGTCCTGTTTTCCTGCACATAGTTCTGTGTATGTGCAGAATCCCCGCAACAGAATAGGTCAGAAATTGAAATTTGCCAGAATACGTTTTCAGTTTCTAGAACAGACATCAGTATCTACGGCCTACTTGCAGTGTACCTTTGCAAAGACTTAAATGTTCTAGGATACTGGTTAATACACTAGAGAACATGTTTTCAACCTCACATTTCTCTACCAGTTTGATTAGTGGCACAGAGCTCACAGTGCCAGTCCTAACCTAAAAGGAAAGGCAGACACCTGTCATGCCACTCTTATTAGTGTCAGCATCTCCAGCATACATTTGCAGAGAGTTATATGGACTAGGATAGACGTAAACACTCTTGGCAATGTGTTTTTAAACTCACATTTCTATACCAGTTTCATTAAACAGACAGACTTTACAGTAGGACATCTAACACAAAATAAAAGGTTGAGTACTGTCATGCCAATTTTATTTGTGTGAGCATCTTTCTAGAAATCTCAATGAGTGTGATAGTCCTTTTTAGGGGTGGGATGACACATGTAAAGTAGCCTATAGGTACTAGATTATATCTGTTTCACATCGATAAGATATTCGTACATGTTAAAGGGTTGCCTTGTAGATGAGTAACATATTTCTATTAAATATAGAGTTCATCATCAACATTAGGTTCTATATTCTTACATTTCAAGTAATTTAGATAGATCATCTACTAAATGTATTTTTGGAGTAGTATTGTTCTAAACAGTACTAAAGGTGTTTTCAATGTTGAAGAGTAACTGCTATTTACCTTAAAGAAACATTAATATTACATTTGTATTAAAAAATGACATTGTATTATAATTATATATTAGTATCAGTTTCCCTTTTGTACTGTTCTCAGATTGCATATAACTTCACCAGACACTGTGATTTAAACGTCGTATCATCATTGAACAGTGGGGAAAAAACAATTGAATGGATTGTATAAAATAAAAAAACAGCATAGTACATCATTATGAGTATGTGCAACTGTGCTTTGTACTAACTACATTTTCTTAATCACTTCTTTCATCTATATTAACTCTACTACTTAACATAAATAGATTTTAAAAGATTTACTATACTATTACACCTGGTACAGTATTGAAAACAAATATACATACTACTTGCTTTTTAAAGTCATTTTTCAAAATGTTATGTTCATTAGGCAAAATAATCATCAAAACACTAATTATAAATACTGATAGAATCCAATGTTTTCTGTTTTATAATGACATCACCCCCAATAGGCCAAATGATATTCTTAGAACTTTGGCTTCAGAAATAACATATAAGAATTTGCTAGTTGAGAAGGCAATCTAGCTTTGAAGTCCAGGTCGACATCATTGCAATCTGTCCATCCACTTTTATACCTTAAATACACAGTATAGTGTCCAGATGTTGTAATAGCTCCTTTATGAAAAATAATAGCCACTATTGTATAAATTCTTCCTGAAATAGATATTTGACTTGCTTTAAAGTTTGTATTTTCGTTTCCAATTTTGCTCCATCTGCTCAGCAACGTTGTAGCATTAAAATTAGATATTTTCCAAATCTTTGTATGTGCAATGTAGACATCATATCTGATCTACAGTTTGAGCAGGTCATATTTTGATTTGCTGTTTTAATCAATTAGTTTAAAGACACTGTTTTGAAGCCTGGTATCGTTAAGTATAGGAATCGTTCTGCATGTATTTCAGTTGTAGAATTTAATAAACAATCTTCACAGTTATGGTCTTATTTGTAACTTAGTCTAAATAAATTATAGATTATTCTTCCTGCGCATTCTAATACTCCAAGCATGACCATTATAAATTCTTGTGCATCTTGTTGTATGTTGATAGTAAATGTCACTGATCTGCTACATATATCTAAAAGATGTTGAATGCCAGAAGCGATATGTATTTTACTTCTGTCAGTAAGCAACTGTAGAAATAAATTAAATGGTGCAGAATCTTTTTTTACGGTTTTTCATGATTTGATTAAGAAGACGTGGTAAATGAAAGATTACTTTCAGAACCACATTAGCATAACAGCT
The DNA here is from genome assembly GCA_963921515.1 of Calotriton arnoldi. NCBI lineage: Eukaryota > Metazoa > Chordata > Amphibia > Caudata > Salamandridae > Calotriton > Calotriton arnoldi. Next base: position 84,828 of record CAWUFW010005477.1, on the reverse strand, counting down.
AAAACCTGAACTGTTTCCTAACTGGTATCCTATAATATCACCATCAGTTTCCAATATTTTTTCTTTACGCCTTCAACTTTCTCTTCAATGCTTTTCTTATCTTGAACTTCAGTTGAATATTTCATATATTTCCATTTTGGACATAGTATACCTTTCTCATATATTGGGTATTCACCTAAATGAGGAGCATAAAGCCTTCTTAAGCGATTGTGCTCTCTTACACAACTTGCACCTGTGCTAACCTTTTTCCCATCAAATTCTATCAAATACAAACCGGACAATGTTCTTACTCTAGACAATGCAACGTATGCCATTCCCTCTTTAAACTCAGTACTTCTGATATTTACAAAAGCTCTGTCTATACTTAAACCTTGGGATTTGTGAATAGTCCCTGCATATGCTAGAGATATAGGCTACTGTTGTCTTCGAACATACAATACCTTTACAAGCAAAAAAATGTACAACACAATGCCCAATCTGTTTTACTTCATTAATCTGGTCAAATTTCACAATCAAAAATTCAATTCCATCTCTATTTTCTAAATTGACATAATCAACAACTTTTCCCATAGCTCCATTTACTAATCCTTCCACTACATTCAACTTACGGCGCAAAATTACTGGACAGTTTTCACATTCATGCAAACCACTTTCCTAAACCTTCTGTTTTAGAAACAGACTTTTCCAAAGAATCCAGTTTAGCTTGTAGTTTTAGTAGAATAGTTACTCCCTGGTGTTCAATTTTGCTAGTAGTTGTTCATAAACTTAGAACACTCTTGTAGTGTAGGCATTAAACAAACTATGGATTTGTTTTCTACAATCATAATATACATAAGTTCTACTGGTGCTTTTCAGATGTAAACAAATTTCTTATTAGCCGGCTTTCTAAAGCTTGTTTACCATGTTTTGTCAACACGCCAATTATTATGTCTTTAAGAATATTTCCATAATCTTCATCATTTGCTTGTCTCATGTTTTTAACAAGTTCCTTATATTCAAAGTTTAACCAAATATGTATATTTCCGATGCTTCCCAATGATTTCCCTGTCTCATCATGGAGAAGTGTTTTAAAAACAAGTTGTCCTTTAACAGGAGTAAGTTGTAGTAGGTCTGCAAATACAATTAAGGGGCCGATTACGATGTTGGGTGGAAAGCCTCCGACCAACAGTTGGATTCCCCAAGACCGTGTCGGAACCCATCTTCCCGACTCGGTCAAAATGCAATCTGCCCAACCAATTACGATGTTCGCCGTCGGAAGGGAAACCGTTCAGACATTCCAAATCGGTTCCGACCGGCTCCCGGAGAATCCGTGTCGGTCAGAGCCGAATCGTACAACTCTATGGACAGCGTTTCTGCCCGACCGATTACGATGTCAGATTCCAACAACCTTGCCGACTCGGTCTATCCGACATGAAAAGGCTGTCGGAAACTGACTTTGAGGGCTCCTAGCAGGCCCTCCTTCTTCCTGAGACCTCCAGTTGGGGGCTGTAGGGGTACCCAAGCAATCCCCTTTTAAAACAATGCACTGTGTGGCAGGCACCATGGGGTGCCCAAGACAGGGTGTAAGGTTTTCTGCAGACACCCATTTCCCCCATAGGAGACAGTGTTGTCGGTTGGAACACGGGCTCCCAAAGGAGTCAATGGGGGTCTGACTGAACGGTGTTCGAAAACATCGTAATCAGTAGCGCGGAACCGCCGACCGCTAGTCGGCCAGATCCCGAATCCGAAATGGTATCAGGCGGAAAAGTTACACCCAACATCGTAATGAGGGCCTAAATGTTTTCCTCTAAACAGCACATCATACTCTGTTTTTAAAATCTGTTGCATTCTCAAGTGTAAAAAGGCAAGCATGTTTGAGACCACGCTCACCTCATCAATGATTAAAAGTTTTAGTTTCTTCAGTACTCTTGAGACTTCATAACAAGCTTCTCCAGATAACTTCTGAAATTCTAGTCTATTATCATGTTCAACAGGTAGTGTAAGTAATCGATGTAAAGTAATACCTTTAATGCTGTGTGCTGCTAATCCAGTAGGTGCTGTTATGACACAAAATAAATGTGATTCTGTAATCCTGTGTGGATAACTTGTCAGAACTTTAATTAAGAAACTTTTTCCTGTCCCAGCTTGACCACTAATGTATAATATAATAGGTTGAAATGATGAACATTGACATTCTTTTTTTTTCATGGAGAAATTCATGCTCTACTTGTTGTTTCACTTGCAGATATATTTCTTTTTGTTCAATATTCAGTTGTTCTTCTAACTGTTCAAACTCAAAAATATACTGTTGAGATTGCTGCACTGCAGTTTCTACCTCATTCATGGCTATTGCTGCTTCATTTTCAATAATTGGTTGTCCAAGTGGATCTTGAGTTAATGGACCAGAACTTTGACTGCGTTGTGAACTTTCTCTAGCTATTTCAGCTGCAATAGTTCCTTCATGTTCAATCTTATCATTTATCATTTTAAGTGAGTCGGAAATACCGTACACTGAATTGTATCTTTTATTGCATGAAAAGAATCTTCGTAGCAGTCAAAATCTCCAAGTCATTCTGTTTCACTGCGCCAGGGCTTAAACAGTTGCAGAAGTGCTAAATAGAAAACGTCTCTCTTATCTGGAGTTTGCCAACTGAGTTTTCTGTGGTTAATAAGATTTCCTTTGGCATGTTTCACTAAACAGCCATCACATCCAATTACTGCATATTTTTGTTCTCTTAAATTTCCTGTAACATTCCTTTTAAATCTGTAGTGTTGAAGTATTTCATAGAGATATAGGTTTTCAAGATGCAGACTCCTTTTTGGATAGTATGTATCCAACATATTAGTTTTGACAATATCAGTGCTTTCTGGCTCATACTCTGCTAAGTATTGGATTTCTGAAAAATATTTCAATACTCTGTTCCGCGTGGAAGCTAGTTCTAGGCTCACCCAAACGATTCGTCTTGACTTTGAATACAAACTGGCTGAGCTCAACCGATTCGAACACTCATAAGATCCTATTTCTGTATGGGAAAGCATCTTCAAGCTAAAGCTGTACAAATTCTTGCTGAGACTCTTTTCTGCAGAGATTTCTTCCCACATTTCTTTCATCTCTAACTTCACAGATTTTGTAATATACATGTGACATAATGAGCAACAACAATTGAGTTGTCTGCAACAAACTGAATATCCATGATTGCATTCCATAGTTTCAAAATGACTGAATTATAGTCATTAATATACTTTGAAGCTTCCGTTCTTTTAAGTTGTAAGTATTCTTGGTAGATTTCTGAGGTATTGTATGTCTTATCACTAACAAAAAGCTGTTTACTCTTCCTTTAGAAATTATAGGTCGTGGGAACCCAAAACAACATTTTGTGTAACATTTTCCTTTACATTTGTAATTCTGTCTGCAGTATTTTCCACATCTATGACTTTGAAACCGTAAAACTTGTTCTCTCAAGCTGTTTTCTCCTCCTTCTCTTGGAATGGTACACATAATATACTATTTGATAAAAAACAGAAAAGCCTCATCACTATCTGTTACAAATTTGGTGCATCCTTTATCCATAACAGCATGTGTATACGAGGAGCACCTCATGCTTGGTACTCTTTCGCCAAAAGAAATTTGTTACCTCTCCAAGAGGTGGAATGCTCTTATTGCAGAAAAATGACATCACAGCTTGAAACCTATGGTTAAAATATCTGCAGGCATTTGCAGGATCCAAGGAACAGAGTTCTCTAGCTGTCTTCACTACAATGTTTTTTATATTTGTATTTTCTTCTCGTAAGAATTAAAGTAAATCATCCCATGCATATTCAGCACAACTAAGGGGCCGATTACGATGGCCGGTGAGACCGCCACCGACAGCCCATTTGTGGCGGTCTCACCGCCATCGTAGACGGGTTTCCCGCCCGCCATGTTACAATGGAGGGCAGTGTGATACACTGACCGCCATGCATCCAATGGGCTCCTTGAGCCCGCTGGTGTGGCAGAGGGCTTCGCAATCCCTACAATGGTGGTGGTGTCGGGATCACAATGTCACTCCCCACCAGCCGTTTCATGACGGTTCACCTGCTGCGGAAGGGGACATTGGGGGCCCGTAATGTGCTCCCCTTTACCCCTGGCCCTTGATTTTGGTTTTAGGGGGCAGTGCCCCCCTACATATCGCTGCACCATCCTGTACTGCGGAATGTGCTGCAGCACGCAGCACTAGCCGCAATACAAGAGACAAACACTGCGACCACCTTGGAGGTGGTCTCATTGTAATAATGTTGACGGGACAGCAGACAGCAAGTCGGGCAGTCCCATTGTCCGATAGGGTGGCAGGTGGACATAAATCCACCCACCATCCTAATCACCCCCTAAGTGTAACAAACCAAGTAGGTGTGCCTAGCTTTCTCAACATGAATTTTAGTTAACCATGGCAATGATACCAATATTCGTTGGTACCACATTGACAAGCCATTAAATTTAGTAAGTGACATTCCAAACTTTCATACCTTTGTTCAACTTTCTCCATCAGTTGTGTTGCAGAAGGATTTTGTAGCTGAATTCCTTTTTTTAGTATATGGTTCACTGCATATGAAAGTCCAAACAAATCACTCTCAAAGAGAAGACGAAATAGATAGGGAATGCTTTGCCGAAATCTTGGATCTTCACAGTATAATCTTAATGACCGATATTCAGATGCTGGAATCTATACAGGCTGATCATCAAATCGTATACCATCTCCACTAGGGAACAGCTGTGGAAAACAATGAGCTTCTAAACTTTTTTCCCATATACTCATGGGAGTTCCTTTTGCTTCTTTCATTTGAAATAATTCAATAGTGTTTCCTATGATTTCTTTTGAATGGGGAGGATGTATGGTATAATGTTCATAAATCTCTTCACTTCTGGATTGATCCATTTTTTCAATTTGGCCAGTTGACACTACTGTTTCATCTTGAAGGCATCTTGCTTCATCAACAGCATTTACATTCTTATAATATATATTATTCTATACCAGGTATAATGTTGCATTTCGAAGTTTAGTAATATCTACAAACCCTTGCCAGATGTTTTTACTCTTTGTTGGTACACCGGTTACTAGAATAACTACTGGCTCATTTTTCTCTTTGTCTACAGTTTTAATATTTTTCTTAAAATCTAAAGGTAAGTGCACAACTCTTCCTTTGAGACCTTTTTGTAAATCTGTTGCTGGCAGCTTACCTGTCCTAGGCTCCATACAAACCATGGCCCGGAATGGGTATACAGATTTGATAAGAATAGACTCATATACATTTAAATCTGCCAGTTCCTGAGGAATAGGTACCAACTCTAAGTTGTTATGTACTACTTTAGCTGGCATTTTGTTGTCTTCTAATTTGTTGTAACAGTACTTGCATATAACTTGATCAGTGGACAAGTCAAATCGTTCTTCTACAATAAAGAGCAAATTGTTACCACTTATTATTGCTTTCTTTTTCATTTTTTAAATATAAATCAACATTCCTAGTTTGACTTTTATAGTGAGTGTGCCAACAACAAATACAAACATAGAGGGTCATTACGATGGCGGGCGGAAAAGTCCGCCCGCCACTGCAACGGCAAACGGGACCTCCCGCAAGAGGTGCGGCGGTCCCGCCATGGTATTAGGATGCCACCGCCACGGTGGCAGTGGCATCCCGTATTGTTCACATTGCGGCGGGCGGTGCTGTCAGCAGCACCCGCCGCAATGTGAAAAACGCATGTTGTGCATTTGAATGCACAACGTGACAGGCACCGCGCGGTGCCTGCCACCTTGTGCATTCGAATGTAGGGGGGTACCATAGGTACCTCCCATGTGTACCCCCTACCCCACCATAACCCTTGGGGCCCGCAACGGGCCCCCAGAGGCAAAGACCACATGACTTTCCATGGCGGCAACACCGCCATGGAAAGGCTGCTTTCCGCCACCATCTTAATATGGATGGCGGTGTCTTGCAGACACAGCCACCATGTTAGAGCCCTTTTCCGCCCGGTCGACGAGACGACCGGTGGAAAAGCGGCGGACGGTCTTTCCGTCCGCCTGGGTCCCCACCGCCATCGTAATATGGCGGGGGAAATGTTAGGCGGGCGGGCGGACGAAAATGGCGGGCGGATCGCTATCATAATGACCCCCATAGTTTGGTTTTTCAGGGGAAACAGTGTGAAACTTTGTAATTTCTTCCGCAAAATCATCAATACAAATCTCTCTGTCCTGTTCTACTACACCTGCAGATATCAAGTCCTCACTTTCCCTACTACATGCAAAAGAGCTGTATTCATTTCACTTAAACATATGCAGGAGTTTTTACATAGTAAAGTCTAATTACTAACTTCTGCATTTCAGAGTGGTGGACAGCTAACATTCTTGAATGATGAAAAGTGCTTTGGCATACTTTCCTTTGAAAGACAGGCCAGAGAATGTCCCTGTAACTTGGTATATTTAATTATTTTACATGGATCTATTCCTTGCAATATATTAAATTTCTGTTTAACACTTTTTACCATATATTTATAAAACATTTCATAATATATCAATCGACTCCTGTCGAATTCTGCAAATACTGCTACAATTCCAGAGCCTGTGTACACCTTCCTTGAACTTCTTCAGCTATTACTTCTTCTACATTCCTAGGAACCATTTTCTCCTTTGGAATGGGAGAACCTCATAACATCAACCACTAGTATCAACTGCATGAATTAATGTGTTCTCTTGAAAATAGCTTTCCTCATTAAAGAAAGGCTCAGTGCTGGAAGCGTGTTTCCATTTACCAGTAAACGTTTTACAAAAGTTAGATCTATTAACCAGTCTTGTTCTCTTGCTTTTGTCCTCCATAAACACCACTGTATTATCCAGTGTTCTCAATCTGTTCAATATTAAGATAAATAATTTAAATTTCAACTTAAAAGCTTTATCTACTACACTTTCAATCTGTTCTTTTGCTTATAAGCTGCTGATCTTCTCTTATACTCTTTTAAATTATTTAATACTTTTTTAATTACTCTACTTCTAAACATTCTTCTTCTTATATCTTTATACTGTTTTTGTCTTCTTATCAGATGAATTGTTTTTTACAATTTGTTCTGTCAACATGAGTAATACTTTTTTGTTTCTGACTTGTTATATTTTCTTTTGAACATTTTCCACAGTTTTCAATCTTTGTAATACTGTTTTAAGAACCTGTTTAGTTCTCTTACCAAAAGATATTTGTTGCTATATAATATTGTGTGCGTCATTCAATTTCTTCTTTTCACTCTTCTTTAAGTAGTACTATGTTTTTGTGCTCTTCTCTTTTCATGTTTTCTTGCCATCTTTAAGTCTTTTACATTAAGTAAAGTAAATATCTAAAAAGTAAAGAGCAGTTTTAATAGTATGTTACATAAATGAATAATTTTTAATTATTCAGATAGTATTATGCATGACAATCACTAACCAGTTTGCTTAAATTAGACTGTCATTGTCTCCATTAACAATAGTTATGTAGGATTTCTAACTATGCATGTTAGAAAAGCTGTAAATGGTTAAAAGTCTGCCTGAAAAGTTGTATAAGTTGGTATGCCTTTTCATTTTGTACATGGATCACTTTCTACTTATTATACAGCATAACCAGGTATGAACCTGTGTGTTTAAATGGTTCCATGAGTCCGGTCTAGCAAACAGATCTGTCCTTCTGGCACTGAAAGGTGAAATAGCTCTGATAATATTTCCCCAGGGGTATGATAGACCGTATGGTGTTTAAGTTAAGGTCATTAGCTGTACCACACAAGTCAGACCACATGTACAAGTAGAGACATGCATGAGACATAGTAGCAGCTAGATATTGAAACTTGACAGAATATGCTTTCAGTTTCAAGCAAAAACATCACTATCTATGGCCTACTTACAGTGTACCTTTGCGTAAAGTTATATGCACTAGGATAGAAGATAATACACTTGGCAACATGTTTTAAATCTCACATTTGTCTACCAGTTTCATTACAGAGACAGACCTCACAGTGCCAGGCCTGACCCAAAACGAAAGGCTGTCTCCTCTTACACCACTTTTATTAGTGTCAGCATCTTTCAAAGACCTCAATGACTATGTCAGTGCCTTATAGGAGTAAGATAACACATGTAAAGAAGGCTATAGGGAGTAGTATACCTCTGTTTCAGACTACATGCTCTGTAAATGTGTGTAGAAGAAGCTGCATTGATCACTTTCTACTTATTATACAGAGCAGCCAGGGATGAAGCTGTCTGTTCAAATACTTCCATAAAACGTACCTAGCAAACAGAGCTGTGCTTCTGGGACTGAACGGTGAAGTAGTTCTCACAATATTTTTCTATGGGTATGATAGACTGTATAGTTTTTAAGTTAGCACCATCAGCTGCACCACACGTGTTAAACTACATGTAAAAGTACAAACATACCTCAGACATGGCAGCAGTTAGAGATTCAAACTTTACAGAATATGCTTTCAGTTTCAAGCAGACACATCACTATCTATGGGCTATCTCCAGTGTACCTTTGTGGAGATATATGTAGACTAGGATAGAGATTAATACATTTGGCAACATCTTTTAAACCTCAGATTTCTCTACCGCTTTCCTTAGAGAGATGGAGCTCACAGAGCCAGGCATAATCCAAAATGAAATACAGTCTCCTCTCATGCCACTTTTATTAGTGTCAACATCTTCCTAGACACCTCAATGAGTGTCTCAGTGCCTTTTAGGGGGTAGATGACAAATGTGAAGTAGATTATAGGTAGTAGTCTAACTCTGTTTCACACCACATGGTCTGTAAATGTGTGTAGAAGAAGTTGTAATGATCACTTTCTGTTTATTATACAGGGCAGTCGGGGATCAAGCTGTGTGTCAAGTGCTTCCAAGTGGCCTGCCTACCAAACAGATCTGTGCTTCTGGGACTGAAAGTTAAAGCAGGTCTGACAAAATTTGTCTAGGGGCATGATAGAACGTAATAGTTTTTAAGTTAGAGTTAAGTTAGAGTCATCACACGCGTCAGACTATATGTAAAAGTACAGACATATCTCAGAGATGACTGTAGTCAGACATTCAAACTTGACAGAATACGCTTTCAGTTTCAAACAGACACATCACTATCTACAGCCTACTTGCACTGTACCTTTGTGCAAAGTTATATGCACTAGGATAGATGTTATTGCGGGTTACTCCGTTGAACAGCAGGATATCTCCAAAGACGGACACGGACCCATGTTTGGTGCAAAGTTGTTTTATTCCTCTTCAGTCGCCATTACGCGTTTCGGCTCGTCCGAGCCTTGATCACATGACGGTGGCAAGTTCAGAATGTGCAATATTTCAAGTCATAGTGCCTAATCCAATTTGTATCACGCGATTTTGTCGTCATGAACATGGAAAAAATATATTTGTAAAATCATGCATTTTGACAATTTCTGCTTGATCTAATATTTCTCACATTATATTTTTTTGAATTGATTTATAAAATTGTCGCAGATCTCACAGATTAAAATCATATACACAGTGCAATATTTTACGTTACCTAATAGTGTTGCTCTCAGTTTACACATCCGTTAAATATCGGTATAATACCATGTATTGTCTGTTCTTCGAGCAACTCACCAATATAACAAAACATATCGGGATCAATCCTCAATGTTTTACCCTTAAATTTCCTGTTCATGTAAATCGACCTTTTAATGTTAATATGTGATACTAAAACCCAAAGTGCTCAGTGCTATATAAGTGCATAAGTGTTAAGTGTTAAAAAACCAAGAAAGATTTATATATTATTTTGGACACCATTAATGGCAGTTTGAAGTGTCTAGGTCTTATTTTTTACTTTTTGCTTTTTATAGTTTTTGTAGCGATCTCCCAGAGTTAATTCGAGTTTTAGTTAGAGCTTGCATTAAATACCATATAATAAGAGTTATTTGTGTTCTCCCTACTTACAACTGTTTAGAGAATCCCATAATATGGTAATTTAGTAACTCACTTGAAGGGATAGGAATAATGTGTAATATTATGCTTATATGTGTAAATACATAAATATCTCAAAAGAGATAAAAAAGCTATTAAAACCATTAAATATCTGTTAATCAATGTATAAATAATTATATAAATATATACAAATTCCTATTTTCATAATCCTGATACAAAAGTCATCTAAAATTGCCATAGTATAAATAGATTCATAAAACTGTGTATCAAAAGTTAAAACCTAAAAAATTACTGTATAGTATACCCCTGTATTCCATAGGTCTGTACCAAACTTTCTCATGTTAAACAAGTGTGCAAATCCTCTGTGGCATTCAGCCCCCAGGTTGTTTGGAATCTAGCTGTAATATGTATCTGGTTTACAGATTTCTTAATTCATTTTCTCGATCACCTCCTCTTCTACTGGGGGGGACTGCGTCTATTACATAATACTTCAGGTTTAAGTTGTTAGATTCATGTTTTTCCCTGAAGTGACGCGCCACAAGATAAGTGTTGTCCTGATTTGTAATAGCTCTTAGATGTTGCAACACTCGCTTATGCACCGGTAATTTTGTGCTGCCTACGTACTGTAGGCCACATGGACACAACAGCACATAGATCGCAAATTCTGTCTTACATGTTAACAGTTTGGAGATCTTACAGACTTTTTCACTAAACGGTGTATTGTATGTGCTTTTGTTGATGCCGTGGGAACATGCTTTGCATGTTTTGCATCTATAGAACCCTTTATTCGATTGTAACCAGCTACTGTTGTCTATGACCTCTGGGCTTGTTTTTACCAAAATGTCCCTCATGGATGGTGCTTTACTGTAAGTGATGGACACCCTCTGCGGTAGCAGGGGTCCAATCACTGGGTCATTCCACACCAGAGGCCAGTTTTGCTGGATAATTTTGTTCAGTGACTTCTGTTGTTTACTATATTTCATAATCAATTTGAAATCATCACTGCCATGATCATTTGCATTGCCATTGCTAGTAGCATAGGAATTTGAGTCCTTCGTTTTCTCTTGCAATGCTTCCTCTCTTGTCAACAGCATCAATTTGGTAATGGCCTTCTCGATTACTTTAACCGAGTATCCTCTCTGTTCAAATCGTGCTCTACTCTCTAGTTGCGCTGCCCTTAGATCTTTACTGTTACTACATATGCGTCGTAGACGCAGCATTTCCCCGTAGGGAATGCTATTGATGAGGTGTTTAGGGTGCGAGCTACTCGCATGGAAAGTAGAGTTACCCGCTGTTTTCTTTCTAAATAGACGGGTTTCGATTTTGCTGTTGTTGATGTATATCTGAGTGTCTAAAAACTCGACACTAGTTTGACTGATCGACGCAGTGAAATGCAGGTTAATTTTGTTGGAATTAATGCTTTCTACAAATTTGTTGGCTTCTTCCAATGTTCCCTGCCACACTACAAATAGGTCGTCAATGTAGCCTAACCACATTTTAACATTGTTTTTCATACATTGACTGTGTTTTTCCATGAGGACCAGTTCCTCCCACATGCCCATGTGTAGGCAGGCATAACTGGTTGAAAAACTGGCCCCCATGGCAACCCCTCTGGTTTGCCTATACAGTTGACTGTTAAACATAAAAATGTTGTTAAATAAACTGAATCTAATCATTTCAATCAACATATTACTATGCTCCTTGTATTGCGCAGGCCTGCGAGCCAGATAGTATTCAATTGCTGCAATACCGTCAGTGTGTTCAATACTCGTGTACAAAGTGGCTACATCTAAGGCAATTAAAAGAAAATCATCCTGCCAAACAAACTCGGAAATCTTCCTTAAAAAGTCACTGGTGTCTTTGACATATGATGTTAAGTCCTGTACAAAACCTTGCAAAAAATAATCAATATATTTTGTGGTATGTTCCAATAATCCCTCCCTGGCAGAGATGATAGGTCGCCCTGGAGGGTTCATGGCATTTTTATGGACTTTTGGGATAAAATACATAGTAGGTGTTGTAGGATTGTCGTTTTTCAGATATTTGTATTCATCAATGCTTATTAACTTTGCACTTTTCCATCCAGAGAGTTTGGTGTAGAACTCTTTGTACGTGGCTTTCAGATTAACTGTATTGGTGCGGTTATAGCAGGTTCGATCATTCAACTGGTTGAAGGCTTCTTTGTTGTAGTTTGTTAGTGGCCAAATCACTATATTACCACCTTTGTCGCTGTTGTGGATGACGATGGTTTTGTCTTTCTGCAATTTGGTAACCATGTTTCTGTACTGTTGATTTATTTTGTTGAAGTTTTTTCTTTCAATTGTACAGTTTTATTCAATGTTTTGATTTACGAGATTACTGTCTCGTGAAAGATATCGATAGAGTCCCGTACAGCGATAGGATTGAATGAGGACCTGGGTTTGAATGGAGTTGGTTGTCTTAAGGTGTTCCCATCATCGGACACACTGTTCTTAAATGCCCTGTTGTTTTGACTAGACTGTCCCTCATTTTCATCATACAGATCATGCATCACTTGTAACAGAGGTACATCTGATTTAGGTCTAACTGAGCAGCCCACATAGATGTTGCTGTTTGACTTCGAATTTGTTCTGTTGGTGCCTTATTGATCAAAAAATGTTTTTTCAATTTTAATTTGCGCACTCCTTTATACACATCCAATCTGGTGGCTGCATAGTCAAAATCCGTATCTGGGGCATACGATAATCCAAGGCTTAAAATGTTTTCCTCCTGTTTTGTCAATTTTATATTAGCTATGTTGACAATCGTGTTATTTGTTTTGTCTTCACTATTAGTTTTTCCAATAGCCCCGCCCTCTTTTTCTGTTCTGATTTGGCTCGCCTGGCATTTGCCTTATGCCTCTGCCGCCGCTTGTAGTTTGTGCTTCTGAATTCCTTGGGGGCCTTGGGCATAATGTTAGATGTTAATACACTTGGCAACATGTTTTAAATCCCACATTTGTCTACTTGTTTTATTACAGAAACTGACCTCACAGTGCCAGGCTTGACCCAAAACTAAAGGCTGTCTGCTCGCACACCACTCTTATTAATGTCAGCATTTTTCAAGAGACCTCAATGAGTGTGGCAGTGCCATTTAGAGATGAGATAACACATGTAATGTATACTATACGCAGTAGTCTACCTCTGTTTAACACTATATGCGCTGTAATGTGTGTAAATGAAGCTGCGTGGATCAATTTCTATTTATTATTCACAGCAGGTGGGGTTAAGCTGTGTGTTCAAGTACTTTCACAGGGCCTGCCTAGCTAAGTGATCTGTGCTTCTGGGACTGAATGCTGCAGTAGCTCTAACAATATTTGTCCAGGGGTATAACAGACTGTATAGTTTTGAAGTTAGGGTCATCAACTACACCACACATGTCAGACTACACATAGAAATACAAACATACCTGATACATGGTAGCACACAGACATTCAAACTTGAGAGAATACACCTTCAGTTTAAAGCACACACCTCACTATCTATGGCCTATTTGCAATGTACCTTCACAAAGAGTTATATGGACTAGGATAGAGATTAATACATTTGGCAACATCTTTTAAACCTCACGTTCTCTACCTGTTTCATTAGAGAGGCAGAGCTCACAGTGCCAGGCCTGACCCAAAATGAAAGGTTGTCCCCTCTCATGCCACTTTTATTAATGTTAGCATCGTTCTAGAAACCTCAATGAGCGTGTCAGTACCTTTTAGGGGTGAGAAGACACAAGTCAAGTAGTCTGTAGGTACTAGACTACCTCTGTTACACACTGTATGTCCTTTAAATGTGTAGAAGAAGCTGCATGGATCACGTTTTCCTTATTATACAGGGCAGTTAAGTATGAAGCTGTATGTTCGAGTGCTTCCATGATGACTGCCTAGCTAACAGATTATGCTTCTGGGACTGAAAGGTGAAGTAGCTCTGACAATATTTGTCCTGGGGTATGATAGACCGTATAATTTGTAAGTTAGGGTCATCAGTTACACCACACGTGTCAGACTTCATGTAGAAATACAGACATACCTGAGACATGGTAGTAGTCAGACATTCAAACTTGATAAAATACACTTTCATTTTCAAGCACACACATCACTATCTATGGCCTACTTGCAGTGTACCTTTGCGTAGTATTACATGGACTAGGATAGAGGTCAATACACTTGGCAACATATTTTAAGCCTCACATTTCTCTACCAGTTTCCTTAGAGAGGCAGCGCTTACAATGCCAGGCTTAACCCAAAATGAAAGGCCATCTCCTCTCATGCCACTCTTATTAGTGTCAGCATCTTTCTGGAAACCTCAATTAGTGTGTCAGTGCCTTTTAGGGGTGATATGACACAAGTAAAGTATCCTATAGGTACTAGAGTACTTTGTTTCAGACTGAATTGTCTGTAAATGTGTGTAGATGAAGCAGCATAGATCACTTTCTGGTTAACATAGAAGACAGTGGAGTACGAACGTGTTTATTCAAGTGCTTCAACAAGGCCTGCTTAGAAAAGAAATGTGCGGTAGTGAGATTGAACAATGAATTAGCTCTGTTAGTATATGCCAAGGGTTATGATAGACTTTATAGTTTTCAAGTTAGGATCATCCATTGCACCTCATGCCTTAGACTACATGTATAAGTACAGAAATGACTGAAACATGGAAGAGGTCAGACATTGAAAGTTGGTAGAATGCCTTCAGTTTCAAGTAGACTCATCGTTATCTACAGCCTACTTGCAGTGCACCTTTGCAGAGACATATATAAACTAGGATAGTGGTTAATACACTTGAGAACATGTTTCAACCTCACATTTCTCTACCAGTTTGATTAGAGACATAGTGCCAGGCCTCACCCAAAATTAAAAGCCGACTCCTCTCATGTCACTCTTATTACACATGACACATGTAAAGAAGACTATAAGTACTAGACTACCTCTGTTTCACAGAGGGCAGCCAGGTATGAAGCTCTGTGTTCAAGTGCTTTCCTGACCACTGCGTAGCTAAGAGAACTTTGCTCTGGGACTGAATGCTCACGTAGCTCAGACAAGATTTGTGTAGAGGTTTGATAGACTGTATAGTTTTTATGTTAAGGTCATCAGCTGCAGCACACATGTTAGAATAGACATAAAAGTAGAGAGATACCTAAAACATGGTAGCAGTCAGACACTCAAAATTACTCTAGACATATCAAACAACATACCTATAGCATTATTTACACTAACACAAGACACAGTTACTAAAATATATATTTTTTCTGTCAAAATTAATTACAATCACTTAAGGACTCCTACGCCATTCATCACACTCCTTACAAATTTGTAACTTACCTGTGAAATTCTGCTGCAGTTTCTGAAATTATCACAAATTGTTAGATATTTTTCTTTTCCACACAAACGTGATGCACCATTCTCAATATGAAAGAACCAGTAATGGCAGATTTTCCCTCTCATTTTCCACAGAAATGAATGTTAGTACCAAATCAAAATATTCCTTTCTTTGTTTCAAAATGTAAAAGCACTCTCTTTTAGGTAGTTATATTAACTCTTTATTAGTCTGTTCTGAAGAAGCCCAATATGGTTGTGTTACTTGCTGGAGTCGCGACTCCACTGCGGCGCCCAGCGCGAACCTCCCCAGTGTAACGTTGCGATGGAGTCGTGAACCCTTACAAGGGTTCAAAAACCCATTTCCAACAATACTACTAATATTTTTTAACAACATACCACTTTTAAATATTATACTGGATTGGAAAAATTCACTTTTCTAACATATAGCATATATATAATATTTCCATAGCAACAGTTTCTGAAACATCCAACTGACCAGTAAGTTAAACGTTCACCATATTTTTAAGTGCAGCACACTAGCTTCCAATTCTACAGCAGCAGGTGTGGTTGACTACAGCAAAAGATCAGCTTATCCAGTGTATTGTACCTTTCAATATTTTCTACACAACCAATCAGAAAAATACTTATTTTACATAGCAAGATGCAACCTATTTTTAGGTAGGCAATGTCTATGAACAGCCAATGACTAATCTCCTTTTCTTAAACCACATTCTGTCCACCATTTTAGATTCTTTTCATTATGCTGACTTTCATATTCAGCTACAGATGTCTTCTGATTCCTAGCACTCCTGCCTTTAACCCCTTCCCTGCGCCGCGAATTCCACCGCGGCGCGGGAGGGGCTAGGGGGTGGGCATGGCGCTTTGGTGCTCATGACGGCTCCACGCCGTCATGAGTCACGGGCGGCGTGTGCTCATGACAGCGTGGTGCTGTCATGACCCCGCCCACTCATTAATTTGCCCACACAGACGGGGAATTAGTCCCACGTGGGCGGAGCGGTAGAGGCATGATGGCTCCACGCCGTCATGGGCACACGCCTACCGTGACTCATGACGGCATGGAGCCGTCATGAGCATCCAAGGGGTTAAAATGCTTACAGTATGGATTGTAGGTCACAACTATGTTTTCTGGGGCAGAAAGTATGCTAGAGACAGAGGTATTGACAAAGACTTGGGTTTGCATAATGTGGATATTAAATGGTTTGCACAGAGAGGATTAAAGTGGCACCAACTGCTACCTATGGTTAAAAGCATTTTGAAATCCCAACCCCCTGACCTCATGATTGTGCACTGTGGTGGCAATGACCTAGGCACACTCACTGGTTTAGGATTGCAAATCCTAATGAAGGATACCTTTGCACAACTGATATCACGTTTCCCTCACACTGTCTTTGTGTACTCTAGTATATACCAAAGACAGAAATGGAAGGGGTCAAATCAATTCTGTCCACAGATTGACAAAGCTAGGATGCATGTTAATAAAGCTGTTTCTACTTAACTCAGAGACCATAACATGGGCTCTATCTATAACAAAAATCGTTTTGACATGGATCATATCTATAGAAGTGATAGAGTTCACTTTGTCATGTAGTTCCTATAAACCTAAATAGGATCTGCCCGTTTTGACAACATATACTGTGGGATTGGTGTTCAAACTGATTCCGGACACCCACACCGAATATGTTCGCCTGTATACCAGCTAGCTCACAGTGCCACTAGAAACCCCTCTTACCAAGGAGAGAATAGTTCTTGACAACTATCAAACATGATAACTCTGTCCTATCACAAATTGTGGAAATGGTGCGATACTTTTCGCTCAGTCACTCGTGCTCACTTTGTCTCAGAGGAATACACAGAATAAACGGTGGGGACGTTTTCAATGAGCATTTATTGAACCAGCGTCATTCTAGTGTAAAATAGGTGCGCTGAAACAACCATTAGACAGAAACAGATATAAATGATTATAAGCACCATCAGAGTAAAAGGATGGCAGATTTCTACCATAGTGTTAAAACATTGAATACAGGCAGGTATAAAAATACATTACAATAAAATGTGTACTCCTACGAAGCGTCCCTAATTAGATGTACCTAGCATGTTTGTAGGTGTAAAACCAAGAATCCCTCTAGGATAAAGTCAACCCCCTTACCTGTAGTGAGAGACTGTGGGACCCCGTCTTCGTCTCGAGAAGGACACCCCGCGAGGGATGTCAGACCACTGCGAGCTGGAGTGTCTGCGTGCAGGAACCTCAGCGTCTCGTGTCTGTGTGTCAGCATGGAAGTCCTTTTCTCCTCTCCTTGCCTCAGCAAAGATATGGTGTATATATACCCAAAGTGGTACCCTCAGGGGTTCTACCTTGCTGTGTCTTGTCGGACTTAGGATGACGGAAGGAATGACCCTTATACATAGTTATTATGCAGGAGATGGTAGTCATGCTGAGTTTCCAAGAATCCTCATACATAATGAATGAAGCTAGTTTTCAGGGAAAATCCCACGTCCTGTAAGCAGAACCGTAACTAGGTAAAAGGTCAGTCCCAAGAACTGTTATGTAGTGTAATGGTAGGGGTGAATATAGGTGAAAGGTTAGGTGGTTCCTTGAGCCTATATTGGGGTACCTATATGAAACATAACACCCACTCCTCATCCGACTGGATAACATACTATAATTTTAATGTACTTCTAGGTATTTGTACGCAAACAACTAATTAGTCCAAAACATTAGTGCGTTAAAAAATAACTTAAAAAATGCTTAAAAATGCTAAAATCGTAATTTAAGGGGTAGAAGTCTCACTGAAATATGTTCGTATATAAAGTTGGAACAACTATGAGTGCCTGAAAGCCATGCAGTTCAGCAAGAAAAAGTGTCTGTTGTTTAAAAATTCCAAATTTAGTTGTTTTGAAAAAGGCCGAGTTTTTCCCAGCACACGATGAGCCAAATATTTGTGTCCTGGCTGGGAGACGCAACATCACTGTTACTTGCCAACGCAGATGACGATCCCTTCAACACCTCACAGATTAGGTCAATCGAGCACAGATGATCTTCTGCACTATCCACAGCTGATGCTGGGGAAGCCTGTGTGACATCCATGGCCTGAGTATTTGTTGAGGAGCTGGTATCCGTTACAAGAGGAGCTGAAGCATCCTGTGGTGGCTCTAAGAATGCAGACATCAACATTGGAATACGCTGAGGACACAGCAGAACATGGGCCGTTATCGAGTCCAGTAATGCAATTAACGTCCGGTGGCGTAACCGATGGAAGTGTTAGACAGAGATCCAACACGCATTCTTGTCCGGAGAACAGGCATCGGAGGACAGGCAGAACACAGTCAGACTAGACGGGTCTAAATGACAGGAACCAAGACTCGCTCAGTTCGCGAAGGAGAGGTGTGCCCAGATGGAGTACCATGCGATCACGGTATCGGTGCTCCAAGAGCGTTTTTTTCATCTCCTTGGTGCCTGGGATGTCCATTGTGTAGCAGAAAAATGACAATCAGGATACATGCTATTAGGAACAGGATCAGCGGAAGCCCTCCAAAAATGCTTCTAAACATAGAGTGTATGAAGTTGGGAATAACTCCGAAGATTGTCTGAAAGATGCTTAACAGTCCAGAACCTATGGTCTTAAATAGGTGTACTACACCCATCGTTTCAGACATGTTCAAGATACATTGTACCATTTCAGTGAAATGGAAAGGGCAATTTGTTCATACTAGTGTCAGTGTCTCAGCTGAGGACCTTGCGACCTGAAGATCATAAGTCTCTTGGCTGGAGGTTAAGGGCACGGTTTTCTGTAAAAGCATGACTTTCATTCGACTCAGAGTATCAAACCGTATGAAGGAAACATTCAATGAAGGCCATAACGGCGCCTCCCTGACTGTATGGATCGGTGGAAACAATACTTGCATACAGCAAGTACCCCTGGAGCTTACAGTGACAAGATATGCGATGCCCGGGAGCATCCCACAACAACCTTGATCATTCAGCATCAAGTAACTCCCATTTGAAAGTAACTTGAACACCGGATTTATCACGGCAGCTGGGGACTCTTTCAAGTGACAGGATAAGTTAGCAACTGAACCATTACAGGCCCCATGAAGCATGATATCCTGGCATATGAGAGATCCACTTAAAGTGTTCTCGCAGTTTGTACCGCTTAGAAACACTTCCATGTCCCCACTCCTGCATCGAAATCGGTATGGCAATTCCCAAGATTCCTTGATGAATTCCCTACCCATTGCTTCATATCTGCCCGCCTGTTGTTGTTCCAGACAATACTGAAACTAGAAAGTTGTGACCAGTAATGTTATATGGCCATGGATTAACCATTCTGTGGATGATGACTCTGCCACAGTGAAAGGTAATTGGTCCAGTTTTTCAATCGCAGCATTGTATATTTTGCGCCCCTTTGTGCCATTGTCGTCTGTTTTTTTGTTAGATTGTATGCAGAGAACAAGGACGTACTGTTGATAAATCGCCAAGGCACATAACCAGCGTGCAATGATTGCAGCATCCAGCTTAATAACATAATAGAACGTAGCTGAGATTGTCTGTGTTACAGTATGGACAAGTCTTGTTCTAGTACATCTATAGCAGAGGATACAATGTTGCCCAGATAATAAATCCTGGATGTTAATGTAGTCATACCATTGTCAACTACAGCTAACGCCTTTTCTAGGTTAATTCTATCAATTTCACGGAGTCTCTCCACGGCATCTTGTTGAGAGATTTTCCAGATTTCATTATAGACAGCGTATAAGAAACGTTTCTGACGTGGCTTTCGGTGACTAATAAAAAATCCCTTAGATCCACCTCATCTGAGAGTAAGGATAAGTGCTGTTTCACCAGGGACTTTGTTGAGGTTTTTAGCCAATCGAGGCATAACTTCCCAACCCTGTATGATGTCACCACCCCCAGATGTTCTCTTTGTACATAGCGTTGGTCCGGCCTATAGATACTAAACCCTTCGGTGGTACCCCTGAATCTTGATTGACATCTGTTTGTGTCTGTGGGCCAAACTAACCATCCCTTCCAATTGGGGTCTGATGAATTGTACTGTATGATGTCATCTATTGTATCCCCTCCACGTGATGTAAAGTTTTGCCACCCATCAAAGTGTGATGGTGTGGGAATCCGAGGTGTGTTCAAATCCTTATTCTTGGTTAGTCCAAGACAGGAAGTCTGTTGCACAGTGTCATTCAGAGATATTATCTGCTGTGGAATGAGGTACGCTCGGAATAGTGCTTCTGTTCCCTGAACTTGCCATTCCTTTGAACCCCAGACTGATTTTATGTCTACAGTGTCCTTCCATAAGTCGAAACCCAGTTCAGACAGTTGGGAAATAATGGATGCAGAATAAATCTGTTTGGTGCTTGTTAGCACATTTTTCTGTGCTGTTGTAGGTGCAACCTTATAATAATATGAGGTCGGTCAGAAATGTTAAACCCTGAAAAATAAGGAAATTTCTGTGCAAACATTTTCAAACTACTTTTTGGTGGTGTTGGGCAATGTTCCTATTGGTGGTAAGTGAAAATATTACGTGGGATACTGGATTTGTGTAAAA
Organism: Calotriton arnoldi; assembly: GCA_963921515.1. Taxonomy (NCBI): domain Eukaryota; kingdom Metazoa; phylum Chordata; class Amphibia; order Caudata; family Salamandridae; genus Calotriton; species Calotriton arnoldi. Next base: position 64,021 of record CAWUFW010005477.1, on the reverse strand, counting down.
AGTGATGACCATAATGATGTAAAGGTACATAGTGTTATAGTCTGATGTGTCTTCTAACATGTCAATGCTTGAAAATGCAGTGGATTGTTCTAAATCAGACAACATATTATTTACAGTTTCAAAATCCCAATCGTCAGAAAATGTACTGGATGTAATGATATCATTTAGAGAAATTTTAAATACATGTTGTATTTTCAAAAGTTCAGTGGGACCAAATACATCATAATCAACCTTGTCCCAAACTATACCGTCAGGAATTGGAACAGCTGTACTGTTCACGAAGGACAGGTCTCTTTGTTCACAATGAGATGACGTATGAGGTTTCAGGACCAAGTTCATGTTTGAAACTGCAGAGCATTCTGGGAGATAGTTTCCATTCATTAGTAAGCAAAAGACAGTCACTAGGCCGATCCAGAACACAAAAAACAGTATTCCAGTTATTATCCAGAGCTGGAGCCAAGGTGATACTAGGTAAGTTTTTTTCAGAAAAGTGTAGAAATCACGAATTTGTTGCTTACGGGAAACTGGAGCTGGCGTTGTCTCAGGTTCACTGGGATCAAGAGAGAAGGTATCAAAATCGAGGAAGTAGCCAGATGCAGTTCGATCTATTTTTGGCAGCTCAGCAGGTTCTGTTAATGTTAATGTTAATGTTAAAAATAATTTATAAAGCGCACGTACACCAGGAGGCTTCATGGCGCTATAAAAAGGCTCCAAGTGCTATCCGATAGAACATCAGTCATAGGCCTGTTCAAAAAGCCATGTTTTGAGGGACTTCCTAAACTGCAGGAGGTTTGTGCAGGACCGTATTTCCAGCGGAAAAGAATTCCACAATTTGGGGGCAAGAATCGCAAATCTGCGGCCTCCTTGACGCACCCGCTTGAATGTCGGAGTGATAAGGAGTGAGAGGTGGGCAGAACTCAGGTTACGTAAGGGGGTATGCTTAGAAATCAGGCTGTTTATAAAGACAGGACTATTGCCATGCAAGGATTTAAAAATAAGGCAGCCTGTTTTAAAGGCACAGCGCTGGGCGATAGGGAGCCAGTGCAGTTTCTTCAGCAAGGGAGTCGCTGATTGCCATTTAGGTTGTCGGGAAATCAGTCGGGCTGCATGGTTTTGGACCATCTGAAGCCGTTTAAGCAGATAGAGGGGCATGCCCAAATACACAGAATTGGCGTAGGTAAGATGTGACAGGACAGTGGCTATTATGACCAGAATCAGGGCTTCCTGAGTGAGAAGGCGGTGTATCTTCCTGATCTTGCGCATTTGAAAAAAACACTTAGAAATAACCGCACCGACCTGGGTTTTTAATGAAAGGTCATTGTTGAGGGAGACTCCAAGTGTTTTGGCCGAGGGGGACGGGGAAGGAGGAGGTCCTAGCTCTGGAGGCCAGTAATGGGGACCCCAATACTTATGACTGTCCCCAGTAAGAACAAGCTCTGTCTTACCCGGGTTCAGTTTAAGATGGTTGAGGTCCATCCATTGTTGAATGTGCCGCATTGTAGCCTGAAAGTCCATGACCGAGTTATGTGAGTTATCGATCTTGAAGAGTAATTGGAGGTCATCTGCATAATTAAAAACAGTCACCTTCATATCTTTAAGGGACTGAATCAAGGGGGCAATATAAAGATTAAATAAATGGGGAGAAAGAGCCGAGCCCTGTGGAACGCCACAAGTGATTTTACGTGGGGGAGCTGAAAAGTGACCTTGGCAAACAGCCTGGGAGCGATCTTCCAAAAAGGAAGTAAGCCAGAGAGCCACCGTACCTTGAATACCAGCATGTTTGACACGGTCGAGCAGAATAGTGTGGTCGACCGTGTCAAAGGCGGCAGAGAGGTCCAGTAATACCAGTGCCTGAGGGGAACATCTGTCTGCATTGTCCCGGAGAGTATCCAGGACAGCGAGGATTACAGTTTCAGTAGAATGGGCCGGCTGAAACCCTGCCTGATGAGGGTCCAGGTATTTAGATTCCTCCAAAAAGTTAGATAGACATTTAGCTACATGGGCTTCCAAGATCTTTGCCAAAAATGGAAGCAAAGAGATCGGGCGGTAATTAGACAGAAGCGCGGGATCCGCTCCAGGTTTTTTTAGGAGGGGTACCACTGTAGCTTTCTTGAAAGCCAAAGGAACTTGGCCAGATAAAAGTGACTCGTTCAGAAGAGCGAGTGCAGGGCCCGGATAGACTGCAAGGCAGTCCTTTAGTATATGTGGTGGGCAGCAGTCAGAGGGGGCACCTGATTTAACTGTTGAACTGGCAGACGTCTCTTGTACAGGCATATTGATGTAGACATCGGTGTTAGGCTGAATTGATATTTGTCTTTCATTTGTGTTTTGAAGTTCTGTTTCCAGAGGAACGAGTTCCATTTCATTGTTGGAAATTCCATTACTTGGTATTGGTGACTCTTCAAATGTTATAAGTCTTTCTGTCTGAACTTCCTGTATAGTAGCGAGAGGAGAGTGTCGGCTACCCAGGAGCCCACGAGGCCTACTATTCAGTATCGGCCACATAGTGTGGTTTGATCAGATCAATGGAGAAGAATCTCTTTTCTTTTTTGCCGGCAAGAGGCGGAAGAAGTACTGTTCTTGTTCCTTCAACAGCCAAGACAGGGACTGGCTTTCTGTATGATGGCCCAAATTCTTTCTTGTCCTCTATCTTTTCTCTGACCACATCCCGACTTTTGGGATCCAGGCAGGTCTTGCCGTGAATGATTTGACTTCCCCAGTGGCGGTGCGTTTTACTTGCCCGTTGCTTGTAGTGCCTGAAATGCATTGAGATCCTGTAAAACAGCCAAACGTTTATTGATGTGAAATGGTTTTTCATCCGCCACTGTGCTTTCACAATCGAGATCAGGTACCCACATTCTCGTCCCAAATAGGACCTCGTAAGGAGTGACACCTCCTAGGGACCTTCTTGGCATATTGTTAAGGGCTCTTTGGAACCCGTATAAGTGATTGACCCAACTACCACCCGAACCTAATACTCTTGCTGTTAAGGATTGCTTTAAGTCTTGGTTTTTCCTCTCCATAACCAAATTTCCCTGGAGATGGTATGGAGAGGAGTACTGAAATGCAACACCCAAACTTCCCATGGCTTCCTTGTAAGCCCTAGAGCTAAGCACGGGGCCATGCTCAGAATGTAATGTGCCAACTGCGTATGTCCCTATGAAGACTCGCAAATCTTTTATAACAGTTCGAGCATCAGCGAGCGCTGAGGCCAAACCTACAGGAATCTGGAGCATGAATCCACTGCCACCAAGATGTATTTGTAAGCCCCATCTGATTGTAGGGGGCCGCAGTGGTCCAAATAGACACAAGCGAGTGGTCTGTCTGATATAAGTAATGGTGTCTGCGCTGGACGTGCTACGGTGGAACCCTTCATCTGCTGACAGATGTCGCAATTTAGAACAAAATTCTTTGTCTGTTTAGTTAATCCTGGCAACCGTTGCTTCAGTAGAGAAACTGTCGCAGTAATCCCTGGGTGTGCAGGACCTAGACCCTCGTGTGCAGCTAGAATTTAGCCTAATCTGCGATCCATGTTTGGTATTACTCTATCCCCCACTTTTGGAATTTGAGCATATGGAATGTTACTTGAGTAGAAAACCTTTCGGTAAGGCTGTGCTGTTTTTTCGTGAAGCAATGACGGCTACCATTATCTGTCTGTCTATTCTCGTTTTTGAATGAGTGATTGCAGCTACAGCAGCAGTATGTACTGCCCCTTTTACGGCTTCATCAGCCAATGAATTCCCTTCAACGTGAACGCCATAACATTGATGACTCAGCGTGTGTATCACGTGAGCTCTTGGTAGTTCGTTTTTCAACTCAGCTACCTGTTCCCAAAGAATTGTATGCTTAATTGTGCCACCTTTTGAGTCTTTAAACCCATTTTGACCCCAGTAGTGAAGATACTCATTGTATGACTGGACACAATAAAAAGAATCATACACAATCAGTGTGGGTAATTCTTGATCCGTATTTATTAGTGCCAGTAACAGGGCTTTTAATACTGCCAGCTGTGCCGTGCAGTCTCCTAGAGACTGTGTCTTCGTACTGCTAGGATGGAACTTGCCTTCCTGCATACGACCCTTCACAATGGCATATGCAGTGCTGTATTGCTGTTTACTTCCTTCGGCCGGCTGAGTAGATCTGTCAGTGTAAATAATGTATTCATACTGATCTAGAGGCATTATTTCATTCGTGAGAGGATATTCTTGTTCATATTGCAGAAATGCTTGTGTTTTAAGTGTAGTCATATCTGTATTCCACATCTGTTGCAGTGAGAATTAGCCCATTGTATCCATCTTGGATGTAAGGCTTTAGCATTAGGAATGCTAGCCTTTGTAACAGCCTCTAAGGCTGGTACTGGAGTTATGACAATTATTCGTTTCCCCTGAGCCAGTGCTCTTTCTCTCGCTACAGCGGTCTGTACTGCTGTCAGAATTTTTTCAGTTGAAGCAAAACTCATTTCAGCGTTTGTGTACAAGTGTGATTTGTATGCAATTGGGACTGTCTCACCTTCATTGAAAGTGATGTAGGTATATCCTGATAACCCAAGGACGACCCGGATCACCAGGTTGCGGACATTCAAGCATGTCTGCAAGTGTTTTGATGCTATCATGTCAGCTTGTAGGGAACAAAGGATATATGTGTGTTCCTGTGTCCAATGCCTAACTGAGCAATCCGGTCTTATTAGGTCGTAGAAAGGTTTTACTTTTTCTGCGTAAACTAAAATGTATGTTCTGCCAAAATCTAAACATCCAATTATGGATTGTAAGTTCTGCAAAGATTTAGGAGGTTGGAGCAGCGGGCACTTATCCAAAACGTTAGCTGCCAGGCTGTTCCCTTCACTTGAAAGCTCGTATCCCAAAAATAGGACATTGAGGTGGGCTATTTTTAATTTTTCAAAGTTGAAATTGTAGCCCTCAGAGGTGAACCCCAAAATTATGTTGCTCACCCTGGTCAAGGGATCCTTTAAATCATCATCCGTCAGATAAATATCATCTACATATGACAAATCCAAATCCAAATTCTGAAGTCATTCTGTTACCCTAGTGGAGAACAACCCAGGGCTATTCTTATACCCTTTGGGGAGTCCACAAAATTGACGCTGAGAACCGAGCGCTAAGAATGCTGTCAAATATCTGCTCTCAGGTGCTATATTTTGGCAGAAAATCCATTTGAGATATCTAATGTTGTTTTGTATTTCTACCGCACAATGTCATTCATTAATGCGGCACTGTGTGCATTCTGTACTGCAAATATTTTAGTGCATGTGTTCAGATGTCTGTATTCTAAAACTAAACAGTATGAATTATCAGGTTTCATTACGGGAAACAAACGATTATTCATTGAAGAGGTGCAACTTTCAATTACACCTTGATAATCAAGTTGATCTAAGATCTCCCTGACCTGTTTTTTCGCTTCTTGTTTTATTGGGTACTGTCTCTGTGCAGTTGGAGTAGTTTTTACTGGAATTGTATGGTGAGGTGACTCAGCATCCCACCCAACATGGTTGCGATATAATGCTGGAGCAAGTGCTACCGCCCACTCCTGCGCGTATGTATGTTTTAAGTATATTGGAACGAGGTCGAAAAAGGCCGGTAAAATTACTGTTTCTCCCTTTGGACAATCCATAACAATTTCAGTCGGCCAATCTTTTTCAGCTAAAAGTATGTCATAGCCATAAGTCAGGTTCTCCCAAAAGAGACCTTTAAGTTTCCTGGGTTTGTCCCCCTCCATTTGGAGTGTTATTTCATGTAACCTATGTGGGACACTTACCCTTGTATCAGGTGTTTCCACCGTGATATGCTCATTCAACTCCGCTGTCACCAGAAATTCCATCAGGTTCTGCGAGCTATTGTTACTTCTGCTGCACTGTCTAGCATCGTCAGAGCCCAGTCCCCGTTCAGCAGTTGAGTCCTCAGAATTCTGGGCATGCCTAACTTTAAGACCTGCTACTTTCTTCTTTTTAAATTGAGGTTTTGATTTTGGCTTCTCTTCTTTTTTGGAAGTATACTCTGAAGCACGCTGCGTGTCTCTGGACTTTGTACGCTCTTCTTGACTGTGTTCTGACTGTCCTTCCCTCTCGGAGTTTTTTGATGAACCCTGAAAGGAACGAGAGGAACGTGTATCAGTATCCTGATACCTGTCAGGTGTTTTAATGTTATCATGATTACTAAGGTTGTACCTCCTTTCGGAGGGCTCCTTGTTGAGGAGACCCACCCCTAGATTGTGATCTATTCTTTTGTTTTTTATTGTTATCCCATTTCTTCTTGCAAGAATCGTTTGCTTGCTTGGTGTTATCCTTTTCAGGACCACCCATGAGTTGAGGTTTTGTTGCTCTAGCTCCCAAACTATCTCTACCTAATTCAGCATAGGTCTCTTCAATAATTTTAGGTAATTCACGTTCCTGTTGTAAAGGAGTGAAATCCCTCAGGCGTTGGCGTATTGCCACTGCTGCTGCCTCCCCTTTTATGTTTGCTAATATAATAGCTGATACCTGGGCAAAATTTCCTAGCAATTTCATCCCTAAGTTCAGAACAGGCTCTGCTCCATACTCATTCTGTATTTGTCTTAATACATCTAGTATTACTGCTAATGAAGGGGTACCATGTATTCTGGTATATATGGCAGCGAAAACTGTACCCTAAGAGGTACAATCCTCCATCTGGGGAGCTATCCCCATAGGCAAGCAGATTGTTAGCATTCTGTGTTTTTCTTGAGGGCTTGTGTTTGGAAATACTGCCTCTAGCTGTGTTATTTTTTGAGCTATCCAGAATGGCAATTGCTCACGTGTAGTAGGCATTTAACCCATAATGGCGTGTAGCGTTTGTGGTGTTATTTTAGTTGTAGATCCCTGAATTTGTCCTGCTTGTGTAGCCTTTGCTGGCTGAAGTGTGAGTGTTCTCATCACGAACTGTGTCAGGTTTCTGTAAAGTTTTATTATTTCTTTATGAAGTAGACGAAAGTCTGCTACTGGCATTGTGTCAATGTCTGGATGTGGTGTGTAGGCCGATAGGACTGGCCAAGCCGCTCCATCTCGTCCGAGCTGACCGAGTCTCACTTTTTCTTTTGTGTGTGGGAGGGCGCCTTTAAACCAGTTTATGTGCTTGTGGTAGGTGAGCGGAACTTCAATGTCCTCATACGGACAGTATTCATTTGGTGTTTCATCTTCACTGTAAGAATGAAATGCATTTGATTGTGCATCTGCTTGCGGGAATTTAACCCATGAATAGAATACATCTGTTCTATATGATTAGTGTGCCTCAATCACAAATGTGACTGTCCCACCCCTAGCTGTGACTCCATAGTCCACCAGTTTTAAAGTAAGGGCAGTTCTAACATTTTCTGAAATGTTGATTTCCCCTTCTTGTTCTTCCTCCCTAGCTGCAGCACATTGTGCTGGCGCATTGGCGTCTTCGTCAGCCATTATTTTGAAGAAGGAAAAAGTTTCTAGGAAACTGAGATAATGTTTTATGCACAATAGGAACTGTTTGTCCTTCAAGCTTGATAAACCCACAGCCAATACATAGGATATGCCCACTCCAGACGTCTCTGGGGAAATGTGAGTAGGGGTCGCTAAGAAAAGCACGACTGAACTACTCAGATTTGACCGTTAAATAAGTACCAAACCAACGCTGGCGGCGCCATGTCTTGTAGTTCCTATAAACCTATATAGGATCGGCGCGTTTAGATAACATATACTGTGGGATTGGTGTTCAGACTGATTCTAGACACCCCCACCAAATATGTTCGCCTGTATATCAGCTAGCTCACAGTGCCACTATGAACCCCTCTTACCAAGGAGAGAATAGTTCTTGGCAACTATCGAACATGACAACTTAGTCCCATCAGGGATCGTGGAAACAGTGCAGTACTTTTCGCTCAGTCACTCGTGCTCCCTTTGTCTCAGAGGAATACACAGAATAAACGGTGGGGACGTTTTCAATGAGCATTTATTGAACCAGCGTCATTCTAGTGTAAAATAGCTGTGCTGAAACAACCATTAGACAGAAACAGATATAAATGATCATAAGCACCAACCGAGTTAAAGGATGGTAGATTTCTACCATAGTGCTAAAACGATATAGGCAGGTATAAAAATACATGACAATAAAATGTGTACATCCTACTAGATGTACCTGAGTGTACCTAGCATGTGTAAAGCCAAGAATCCCTTTAGGATAAAGTCAACCCCATTACCTGAAGTGAGATACTGTGGGACCCCGTCTTGTCCCGAGATGGACACCCTGCGAGGGATGTCAGACTACTGCGAGCTGGAGTGTCTGCATGCAGGAACCTCAGCATCTCACGTCAGTGTGTCAGCATGGAAGTCCTTTTCTCTTCTCCCTGCCTCAGCAAAGATATGGTGTATATATACCCAAAGTAGTACCCCCAGTGGTTCCACCTTGCTGTGTCATGTCGGACTTAGGATGACGGAAGGAATGACCCTTATACATAGCTATTATGCAGGAGATGGTAGTCCTGCTGAGTTTCCAAGTATCCTCATACATAATGGATGAAGATAGTTTTCAGGGAAAACCCCACGTCCTGTAAGCAGTACCGTAACTAGGTAAAAGGTCAGTCCCAAGAACAATTATGTAGTGTAATGGTAGGGGAGAATATGGGTGAAAGGTTAGGTGGTTCCTTGAGCATATTGGGGTATCCTATATGAAAAATAACAACTTCACAGATGAAGGAAACAGGGTGTTTCTCAGCAACCTAAAACTGTGCATGCGCACTTACTTATAGCTGTAATAAAGTCATAACAAACACGAAGGCTCTTCTCAGAGCCACGCTATAACTAACCGTGGGCGGTGAACTCTGCTCCGCCGGTGGAGTTAGCAGATTTTTTGGAACTTTGCACTCCGCTTGAAATGCGGAGTTCAACAAAAACTCTGCATTCCACTGCGTAGCGGAGTTTTACCAGAGCCCGGGAGGTTTAGGAGGTTTCATTTCTGTCATGATGATCACAGAATCGATGAGAGACAGCACTATTCATGAACTGACCAGTAGATGGCAGCGTGACTCAAAATCGGCTGCTCTAAGCTAGTATCATGGCCCGTGTCAGTCTTGCCTAAAAGAGCAGCCTCACCGTCTCTATGGTGCACAGTGCACATTCTCAGACCGAATATCCGGCCTGAGTAGTTTCATTTTGGCAATCATGAAGCTGGCCTGTTTTTATGGAGAGACGCTGCTTAGTTTCTGGGCCAAAGACATCGGGGTCCTGGCAGTACATCATGGCTGAGGTGGAGTGGCTCCTCCGGGGGCCCTGGGATTAACGGATCCCCACTGGGTCCCTGCGCTGGCCTGCGCTGGCCTGGTGCAGCTGCAGGAAAGCCAGAGCCTGGATGGCATTAGACGGGCCTTCATCGCCGGCAAGAGCCACCATCTGCAGCGCCCTGGAGCACCTTGAGCCACGAGGGGGACCTCACCTGACCTGATTTGACCCACTTCACGGCCAACAACAACAACCTGCAGCTGCGAATCCCGTCGTTGAGCAGCACGCTGCATGGGCTGGACCTGGACGGTGAGTGAGGGTGAGGGAGAGGGAGGCGGGAGCAGAATTGTGAGAGAGGAGAGTTGCAGGGGTGGTCGGTGTGTGCTTGTGCGTGTAAGTGTGCATGTGCTTGTGCATGAGTCTGTGTGTGTGCCAGTGAACGTGTGTGTGTGTGTGTATGCATGTGTGCATGTGTGTGTGACAAAAAAGTAATTATTTGTTAACAGTATTTTTAAAATGGTGAAACTAGTAACTACCCACCTGTTCTACTCCGGAGGTGTTGATCCCAGGTGGCGTGTTCAGCAGTTCCTCAGTACCACCAGTTGTTCTGTTCTTGAGGTATCGATCCCGGCTGGTGCCTCACTGTTTCTGGGTGCCATCTGTTGCTCTGAGCATCTGCACATATCCCCCATTAATCCGCACCATCATCCCACTTCCATTGTTTATTTCGGCATGCGCTGGCATAATTAATGAGCTGCATTCCGGAGCTGTGCACTCCTCCTTTCATCTTCCGTAATCTCCACTCTGAGCAGATGAGTCCGCATTTCCGTCAAGGGGGAGGAGGGGTCCTGAGGGGGTGGGAGTCGTGTGGGACACCAAATTAATGGGTAGGACTAGGAAGCTCTTTATGAAGCTGCAGCTCACTGGTCAGCAGTGCATGTGAACTCCGGAGCAGTCTGTCAGAAACAGCACACACACATGTTGTTGTGACTACCCAGGGCACCTATATGTTAATGAAGGCTTAATATACCCGTGTAACTAGGTGGAGCGGAACTTTGCGGAATTCCACTGAGTTTTTATGCAACTCCGCGGAATTCCGTGTAGTGCAACTCCGCGAGCTCCGCCCACCCTTAGCTATAACCCAACACTGGAAAGTATATATATATTTTTTTAAACTATATTACTGAAAAAATATTTTTCAGATCTGCGAACCCATCGCGGATTCGCAAACCAAAAGCACAAACTCAATGCACAACAACACATTTTAAATTTATTACTATATTTTTAACTTTATACATATTAAACTGTTTTTATAACTACTTTTACAACTGTATACATGTCAATTTAACTATGTACTTAACTCTGAGTAGTTTTATGATAGCCTTCACAAGTGTCTGAGTGGGAATGTGAGTGGGCGCATCAGTGTATAAGTAGCTCTGTGACTAAGCCAACCCTTAAGTTAATGGGTTTCTGAGTGGGTAAGTCAGTGTCTTACTGACTCTTTCACTAGGTACGTCACTGTCTGGCTAAATCTCTAAGTGGGTGCATCACTGTATAGGTCAGACAGTGGGGGGGTGCATCAATATCTGAGTGAGTTTTCCAAAGAGTGCACCCGTCTCTGAGTGGGTCTGTAAATGGGTGGAAAAGTCTCTGAGAGGGCTTGACAATGGATGTGTCAGTGTCTGAGAAGGTCTGTGAATGCCTGGGTCAGTACCTGAGTATGTCTCTCAGTGGATATTTTAATCTCTCAGTGGATCTGTCAATAGTTACATCAGTGTCTGAATAGATATGTCAGTGCCTTAGGGGGTGTGTCAGTGGGTGTGTGAATGCATGCATTAGCGTCTCAGTAGGTGTCGCACTAACTTCACCAATAACTGAGTGGATCTGTGTAAGGGTGCATCAGTGTGAGTGGGTCTCTGACTCAGTGCATCAATATCTGACTGGGTTTGTCAGTGGGTATATAATAGTCGAAGTAGATATATCAGTGTCTAAGCATCTGTGTGAATGGGTGCGCTTGTATCTGAGTGGGTCTCGGGCTAGCTACATCAAAAACTCAGTAGTTCTGTGAAAGGATGAGTCAGTGTCTGTATAGATCTCTGAGTGGATGCATCAGTGTCTGAGTTGGTTTGTCAGTGGGTGTTTTAGTGTGTGAGTGGATTGATGAGTGGGCACATCAGTGTCTGTGTGGATTAGTGAGTGGATGTGTCAGTGACTCAGTAAGTCTCTAAGTGGGTACATCAGTGCCTGGAAGTGGCTGCATCACTGTTTGATTAGATCTGTAAGTGGGTGCATCAGTGTCTCATTAGCTCTGCGAATGGGTACATACATCCATGAAATAGTCTGTGACTACATGTGTGACTATTTCTAAAAGTGTATGAGTCAATACACTATTGAGCAAATTAATATTTGAATATTTGTATTTACTTATTTTAGATAGATCCGTGACTCCACTGCAAAGTTACACAGGGGGCTGCGCTGAGTGCCGCGATAGAGTCGCAAATCCGACCACATGGGGAAAAATATATATATTATTATTAATGGCGGAGGCGGACCACATATCCCCCGTCTCTGGGCTGATTTTGGCCCCGGGGAACCCATTCCCCTGGTCCTGCCCTTTTCTACATAAAAAAAACAAATGGAAGGAGGGCCGCGCAGCCCCTCTTCTGAGCCAATGTTCGCCTCAGGGACCCCATCCCCCGGGGACCGGCCTATAGTGTGGTTGCCCAGGGCACCCACATTTTCCACGTTGGGGACCGTGGGGGTAGCCTGAAGGCCCACGTGGTCCCGACCGGCTCCCCACCTCCTGTGGGAGCCGGCATTGCTTTTTACACACAGGGAGCTGCTGACATGCAGCTCCCTGTGTGTAAAAAGCAAAGTGCTCCGCGTTGAGCAAGAGAGACCAAAATGCTCTTGCTTGCTGAAAGCGGAGTACTTGTTTGCTATGGCATGGTGGGAGCAGTGCTCCCGTCATGCCATGGCAAACAGCAATCTCCTGGGGGTGGGCAAACCGGGACGTTGCTTAAAGATTAATGCAGAGAAAACAGAGGTCTTATTCTTCAGTAAGGTGGCACAACCACCCTCTAGTCTGTGGTGGCTCTCAGAGCTGAACCCACCCCCTAACCCGGTGGATTCATGACATGGTGCACCTGAGTCTTAAAAGAGAGGTAGTTGTCAAATTTAAACCCCAAATAAAAGAATACTACAATTTCTCACGTGTACTTCCACCTTTGTGGTATATGTCTTAGAATGCCCCTGCAATCTCAGGTATATAGGTAGTACCACACTCATGGAGAGGAAAAGGGTGTTAGAGCATATGAGAACGATTACCAACAGAGACCATCATTACCCCATAGCATGTCATTTTGAGATACACCATTTCAACGATTGTTCTAAACTAAGTTACTATGTAATTGAACAAGTATTTGCAGATTCCAGGGGTGGTAACAGGACCTTAAAACTCAGGAAAAGGGAGTGAAGATACATAATTGACTTAGGAACAAGATACCCAGGGGACACAACATTGATGAGGAATTGGGCATACACCTGCATGATGAGTAGGCCATTACCCCCATTGTGGTGTACCACTCTATGGTCACTTACTTTCAGCATTTTCTAATTGCTTTTTACATCACTTGGACTTGATCGTATTGGTGGTACATTATGCTTTTGTTTCACATGCTGTGCGACAATTTAACCCATTTGCTCATGCGTTGGTATATAATTGTTGCGGTGAAACCTCTACATGGTTTGAATTCACTGTATGTTCTTGTTTTAACAGGAGGAAAGGAAGGGGCCCATCTGACTCCTTTGCTGTTTTCTTCCCCCCCTTTGGGGTTCCCTACCCTTTTCTTCATGATGGTGCAACGTTGCTCTCAGCATATCACAGATAAGAGACAGTATCCTTCACTTTGTCACTTTTTTATTATTTTCAATTCTCTTTTTATGTTGAATTTGACATATGTGGTCATGTTTCAGGTGCAAGTGTTGCACCTTTCCTATGCATTTGGGGGAGCAACATCAATCCACTCTATGGTTTATACGGGGTGCAGCACTTTTCCTGTGCATTGGTGGAGCAGTGCCAACCCACTTGGGTAATACAGTTTCCCTGTGTAGCAACAGAAGTCAATACAGTTTCCATGTGTAGCAACAGGAGGTTAGACACATGATAATTAATTTTGTCTCATACATTTGTCTCAGATTTTACATCATACAGCTTCATCCTGACACTTGTCGAACAGAATGTATTGTACGTGGTGCATCATTGTCATAGACACATTGGCTAGAAAGCAGTATTTACGTTTTTAAGCATGTAGTTATGTGTTAATTCTGCTCTATCATACCATAAAGCATAATTATGTAATTGCGTGGCTCACCTACTCCCACAGAGCCGTTGAGGTTTCTGGTTCTTATTGACACTTTCTGATTTCATATATTGTATGTATTTTACATGACACAGATGTATTATGCTCTGTCGTACCTTGACTCAAAACAGTGTACTTTGCGGGGATTACTCTGACAGGGCCGCAACAGTTCTCTGGTCCTTATTTATGCATGTTGAATTTATGTATTATACGTGGTGTAGCAATAAGAACTCTGATGCATTATGCATGGTGTTGCTACATCTACACGGTTGGTTTCATGAAATACTAAGGTACAAAAGCACATTTATCACCCACTCCAATATGGCAGCTGTTATTTTTCCTGTTTTTGAACTGTGCACTTGCTAGTCCTATTACCATGTTCATGACAGACAGTCCTACCACTATGTCTCATTACACTATGTATTGGTGTCTCACACTCTCCCTTATTGTGTGATCAAGGCCACTGGACAGCTGAAACGCATAACGATAAGATTTATGATGTAATAAATCTACTTCGCATTTCCATCTCGCCTGAGAGCATGTGCTTACTTTACATTTATTTTGATTTGGATTACCGGCTTGCTCCGCCGGTGGCCGCGCCACTTCCCATGGGTCGGAGTTTCTCCAGTAGGAGCTACGTGTGTTGCTATATATATATATATAAAAAAAATTTATGACATCTCTTACGGCATCGCAAATTACATCATTGATGACATCACTGATTACATCACTCAATAAATGTGTTTGTTTGTTTTATAGTTTACATAGTGGCGGGTAACTACCACATTATTTCTCTACCTAATTTTGTACAGCCTGTGTGCATCTAATGGGTGTGTTTACAAAACACATATGCTTGGAATGCACCATAGCTGTGTAAAGGTATTGAACACGTTATAAAGTTTTGCATTCAAGAGTAACTCTGTGTGCAGGTGACAGTTGACTTGTATTCATTATGCTACACACAACGTTTTCATTCTGCTGAACAAGTTTCCAACAGGAGAAAGATTCTCCCTAGTAGATACTTACTTTTGTAAGCAGCCTTGAGTTATTAGAGAGAATCGTGTCAGCATGATAATTAATACTTAACATAGAGGAATGTGTGCAACAGGTACTAACCTATGTACGCATGCTTATTTTGCTTCAGAAGATGGGCTATCTGTGAAAGCTTTCACCACAGTATGAACGGTGCAGATAGTATGATCCTCGGTCTAAGTCCACTCTCTCCCCGAACCTCCGATGTGCCGTCTCTTGCCTCCAGACCCCGACCTCCTCCTTGGGAGGTTCAAGGCTGCTGCCCGCTCCTGTGCCTGCTGCCCGCTCCAACGGGGACCAGACTGCCTGCAACCACCGTAACCTTCTCAGCCGTTTTTTTCTTAATTTTTCCCGGTTGTGCCACTGTTATTGTGCCCATCTGTGTCTTGCTCTAATTCCACAACGGTTTTTATTTTCTCGTGCCTGCCTGTTCCTTTCACCTTTTGCCTTTCGCCGCTGCTGCCCCTGTGGTCCCTCCCCCCTGGAATTCCCCCCCGGAATTCCCCTCCGGAATTTTCCTGCTCCCGCCTCCCAGCCTCTCCTCCCTCCCACCTCCCCTACTTAATGGCGGCCGCTGCGTGGTCGCGCAGCGGAGGTGCGCAGCGGGCGCGCCACCGGTACGCCAAAGGCACGGCAAAGGCAAGCCCGTCTGTGCCCATCCGCGACCCGACCGTGGCCAGCGCCAGGAACCCTGGACCTCCCACTACCCATCGCTACGACAGCACCACCCTCCTCGCACTCAACGATGGAAGAATTAGAGAATGCCAACAGGCCTCGCCGAACACGACCCACGGCCAATTCTCCTGCCTCCACTGCCGCCAGACCCTCACCGCCACCCTGCCCTTCAACACCGCCGACGCCAGCACCGGGGACACCCTAAAATGCATCCTCCTCAACGTACGCTCCGTACACAAACACGCCATGGAAATCTGGAACCTACTCGACTCTCTCTCGCCCCACATCGCCTTCTTCACAGAGACCTGGACCAATGCATCCTCCGCCCCTGACATCAGCACCGCCATCCCAGACGGATACAAGATCCAGAGGAAAGACCGCCCCAACCACCCAGGAGGGGGCCTCGCCATCGCCCACAAGAGCACCCTCCGCCTCACCACCTCCAGCAAAACCTTCCCCTCCGCCGAACACCTGCACTTCCAGATCCAGACCACCCCCAAAGCCACACTCCGAGGAACCCTCATCTACAGACCCCCCGGCCCCCAAACACCCTTCGCCACCACCATCACCGACTTCATCGCACCCCACGCCATCGCCTCAGCAAACTACATACTCATTGGAGACCTGAACTTCCACCTCGACAACCCCAGCGACCCCAACTCCACTATCCTTCGTGACAACCTCGCCAGCATCGGACTTAAACAACTCGTCAACACACCGACCCACAGAGCAGGACACACCCTCGACCCCATCTTCGCGGCAGGAAACAGCGTCCAATTCAGCCACACAACGCAGCCGTCATGGACCGACCACCACTGCGTACACTTCACCATCAACAAACCCAAGGCACCCAAACCAGCCCCACGCCCACCTCGAAGGAACTGGAGCAAGGTTACCGATGAGCAACTTAACTCCACCCTCACCCGAGACAACCACACCTGGGCACCCGATGCAAACGACGCAAACGACGCAGCCAGATAACTCCACACCTGGATCTTCAACTGCACAGATGAGCTCGCCCGCTATGCAACCCCGACAGACAACGCCCCAGGAAAGCTGCCTGGTTCATCACCGCTCTCCAAGAAGCCAGACGTACCTGCAGACGCCTGGAGAAGAACTGGAGAAACACCAAGACAACCAAAAACCACACCACCTACAAGGACGCCATGGTGGACTACCAGAACCAGATCAGAGCCACCAAGAGGAACTTCATCCACAACAAAATCCTGGCCAACTCCACCAACTCCAAGGAACTTTTCAGTGTCATTCAGGAATTCACCAACCCACACAGCAAAGACACAGACATCACCCCATCCCAAGACCTCTGCAACAAGCTTGGAACCTATTTCCACCTCAAGATCAAAAACCTCTACGACAACTTCATCGACCATCCACCAGGCGCCACAGACGGCCCCCCGCCCCCCAGAAACACCAGCCAGCCCACCATCTCCAACTGGACACCGATCACGGCCGAAGACACCGCCTGGACCATGAAAAGCATCCACTCGGGGGCCCCCACCGACCCCTGCCCCCTTCACATCTACCACAGAGCCGCGGCCGCCATCGCACCCGAACTACAACTCACCATCAACACCACCTTCAAAACAGGCACCTTCCCAGATGACTGGAAGCGCACAGAAGTTAGACCCCTGCTCAAGAAGCCCACAGCTGACCCCACTGACCTCAAGAACTATCGGCCCATCTCGCTCCTCCCCTTCGCAGCCAAAGTTGCAGAGAAAACAGTCAACAGGAAACTGACACGATTCATTGAAGAGAACGCCATCCTCGACCCGTCCCAATCCGGATTCAGAAGCAACCACAGCACAGAGACCGCCCTACTCACCGCCACAGACGACATCCACATCCTCCTGGACCAAGACCACTCCACAGCCCTCATCCTACTCGACCTATCAGCGGCCTTCGACACCGTCTCCCACCGCACACTAGTCGCCAGACTACACGACGCAGGCATACAAGGAACAGCCCTGGACTGGATCCGATCATTCCTCACCGGAAGAAGCCAAAGGATCAGACTCCCACCCTTCCTCTCCGACCCCACGAAAATCACCTGCGGAGTCCCACAGGGTTCATCACTGAGCCCCACCCTCTTCAACATCTACATGGCCCCCCTCGCAGCCATCGTCCGACAACACAGCCTCAACATCGTATCCTACGCCGACGACACCCAGCTCATCCTCTCCCTCTCCAAAGACCCCACCACTGCCAAACTCAACTTCCAGAAAGGAATGCAAGACGTCGCAGCCTGGATGACCAGCAACTGCCTGAAGCTCAACGCCGAGAAGAGAGAAGTCCTCATCCTCGGTACCACCCCTTCTGCATGGGACAACACCTGGTGGCCGACCGCCCTCTGAAGCCCACCTACCCCTTCAGACCACGCCAAGAACCTCGGCATCGTACTCGACTCATCACTCACCATGAACCGACAGGTCAACGCCGTCACCTCCAGCTGCTTCAACACCCTCCGCATCCTCCGCAAGACCTTCAAGTGGATCCCCCCTGAGTCAAGGAAGACAGTTACCCACGCACTCATCACCAGCAGACTGGACTATGGAAACGCACTCTACGCCGGGATCAACAAGTCCCTACTCCGCAAACTCCAGACAATACAGAACACCGCCGCCAGACTCGTCCTCGGCATCCCCCGACACGAACACATCAGCCAACACCTACGAAGTCTCCACTGGTTCCCTGTGGAGAAAAGAGTCACTTTCAAAATCCTCACTCACGCCTACAAATGCCTACACAACAACGGACCCAAATACCTCAACAACAGAATCAACTTCCACGTACCCAAAAGAAACCTCCGATCTTCCAACCTTGCACTGGCTGAAACCCCGCGCATCCCCAGAGCCAGAGCAGGTGGAAGATCCTTCTCTCACATTGCAGCCAAGACCTGGAACAAGCTACCGGCAGACATCAGACGCGCCCCCTCCCTGAACACCTTCAGGAAGACCCTCAAGACCTGGCTCTTCGGCTAAACAGATCTGCGGACCCGCCCCCCCCTCAGCGCCTTGAGACCCTCACGGGTGAGTAGCGCGCTTACAATTCCCTGATTGATTGAGCATCTTCTGACCTTTTTTTTTTAGCATATAGTATCTTTTTTGACAACTATTGCATAGAATGTACACTGTTCCTAGTTGATTCTTGTGAATACTCCATGGTGTATTTCTCATGAGAGTTTCAGTATTTGCAAACAGTGCGTCAGGGGTTTCATACAGAAAAAAAGCTGCCCATAGTTGGGTATTTATTTTGGAACTGGCATTCGCTTACTGTGAACAGTTATCTGCAGATTGAACAGGGTACTCAATGAGGGTTTCCCACATATCTGTAGCTAATTATTAATGTGAACTTTGCTACCTGTAAAGTGTATGATATTGAGTCAATGTTGAACATAATGCTTGTTTTCAACACCTAAGAGAGTTTTTTCTTTGTTGGGAGTAATGATGCCTGATCTTCTCCTGAGCAATCTATTCTGCTTACTGTCAGACCTCTAATGCCACTGTAATTTATACAGCAACATGCAGGAAAACAAAGCTTGAATGATGTCATCAGTGATGGCACCCCTCCCCAAGCCTTGTTACGCCCTGGGGACCACATTCCCCAGGGCCACTCTTTTAAATAAAGGGTAGAGATGGAGCATGGCCCCCATCCCCCGGATGATTTTAGCCCTGGGGACCCCATCCCCTAGGGCCTGACGTAATTCTTATGAGGAGGGGGACACGTGGCCCTCCTCCTGAGCCAATTTTGTCCCAAGTGACCCCATCCCTTGGAGTCCAGTTCACTTTTCAGAGGAAGTATGGCACACCACCACCCTCCCCAGGCCAATTTCTGCCCAGGGACCCCATCCCCCATGGCCCAGGCACCATTGAAAAGGGGAATTGCAGGCCCGCTTCCCAGGCAGATTTCAGTACCAGTGACCCCAGGGCCCAGTATTAAGATTAGGGGAGAGGGGTACGTGGACCCCATTGGGCCGATTTCAGCCCAGGGGACACCATCCCTAGGTGCCCAGCACCAACTTAAAGGGGGAAGAGGGTACACAGTCTCCCTCCCTGGGCTGATTGAGGCCCAGGGGACCCTATCTCGTGGAGACCTGGGGCCTTAAAGGTGGATGCCCTAGTACCCACCCAGGGTACCCACCATATCATTATTGGGGGTCACAAGGGGAGCCCTAAGGACTCCCCGGCCCCAGAGGTCTCCCTGCATCCAGGTGGGGTCACAAGGGCATTAATGTTATCACTGACATATTCACTTAACTATAACGTTACTTTAACCTTTGAATTTTTTTCTGTGACTTTCTAAGGTTTTTTTGTAATTGTATGGAGATGAGCAACATTTTTTATTCTTCCACATGGGCCTATATTGGTATGTGGCTGGAGGTTAAAGTAACTATCCACTGGAGCATAATGTTGATTACAGAACAATTAGCCATTGTGTCAGGATAATATTGCAGCACACATGATAAACCCTCTAAATGTGTTACTTGAGCTTAAATTTGTTGTGTTATATATTTTGTTAAAACAAATTATATTTTTATTTTGGTTTATAAAATGTTACTAAGGTATATTGGTTTTTATTGTAAAACATGGTGATTGACATAGTACGTCTTCTTGCTGTTTGCAGCTATAAACTTTACAAATACTGAGCATGAGGGCCGACCTTTACTTTATATTGTGGAGCTATAGCCAAGCTCTTGATTGCTTGACGAATCTTTGCAAATGTTTTACAAAACTTCCCTTTTTGGTTCAATTGCTCTGTTGAAAGTTTCGGGGAGATTTGTCAAACGGGGTGAGAAAAAAGGGGGGGGCTCCCAAAACAAGTTTTCCCCATGTTATGTCTATGAGGATTTTTCATTTTTGAACATGACTACAGCCCGAACCACTGAACGGAATTACACCAAATTTGGCAGAAAGCTAGATGTTGGTTCGAAAAGCGTGCTTTTTGTGATTGGATGTAAATTCATTCAGTAGTTTCAGAGATATTTAGGTTTAAAATATAGATATCTGGGAGCCCAAAATCCTACTGAAATTTGACTGGCTGCCGAAACTTCAACCAGGAAGTGTTGGCAGGCATCTTGACAGTAGCGGCTCCTGGAGGGAGTGCTGCGGGGCGGTGGGCAGGGGAGGGGCAGGGTGGGGGGTAGTAAACTCCGGCATACGGCCGAACGAAGGCAAGTACATTAAAAACTCAATAAAACAAATTACATTGCAATGTAATTCGTTTTTTTTTATGTACTTACCTCCGTTCGGCCGCATGCCGGAGTTTACTACCCCGCCCTGCCCCTCCCCCACCCCACCGCCCCGCAGCACTCCCTCCAGGAGCCGCTACTGCATCTTGAAACCAATATACATGATAGCACCCTATTGAAATGCATTGTAGTGAATGGCAGGTTTTGAGGGTCCCAAAAAGGAGAACGTATAAAGGGTGATAACAGATTTTAGTCACAATATAAATCATTTGTTGATGGCACCATACTAATTTGGGGAATTGTGGTGTATTCTAAGGTGATTTTACCCTGTGGAAAAGCCTTCTGCTGGCATTTCAAGAATCATGCTTGAGAGAAAACTGTTTTCTCATGATTTCCCCATAGAGGTTATGGAAGGTGCTTCAGAAGCTAAAATGAGAGGATTTTTTCTGTAAATTCACCCTATCTTTCTCAGCCATAAGAAAATGACGTCTGACAGTTGATTCCCTTGTGTTTTACTGCAGCCTCCCAGAGTGTTCGAAAGAACAACTAGAGCGCTAACGGTGTAACTTATGACAAATCTATGGCACACCTGAAGTCATGTTGATTGAATCCAACTGGTAAAACTTAAAACATTTAATTTAGAAAGTAACAAAATAAGGGGGTTCAGTTTGTCATAGAAATTATAGTTAGTGCTTTAGAAAGAAAAATTAGGACAAATTTTAAGTGAGTTCTCAAATATCTTCCTCTTCTATTTTATTAAAACATTCTGACATGCAGACTGAAACATGCAGTCTGAAACATGCACTTTCAACAAATGCACACATGCAGACTGAAGCAAGCACGCTCAACACCAGCAGCAGACTGCCAGTCAACCCCCTGGTACAGTGTTCTAATGAGCAACTAGAGTGCTAACATTCTGAATTTATGCCAAAGGTATGGCACATATGACTGCCATCTTGATGGAATCAAAGTAGAAAACTGAAAGCATTTTCTACTGAGGATACTGCAGTAAATGATGTAATTTGGGAGCTTCATAACAAATAAGTCTCCCAAGATGGCCACTGGAGACAAAAGACCCCAAATATAACACAAATATCACCCAAATGTAGCCTAAGTGAAGCCCAATGACAGAAGTGTGCAAAACACTTTTGTTTTTTTGCAGTTTTATATAGCGCAGACTTGACCCAAAGGTATAGGAGTGCTTTACATGAGCATCAGTTACAATACACAAGGACACATTCATTTTGGTTTTAGGCATGGGGAGATTAAGTGAAAGTGTCCAGAATAACAGGATGTCGAACTGACACCGAAACTCGAGCCTGGGGGCCCATTACGATGGCGGGCGGACAAAGTCCGCCCGCCACCATAACAGTAAACGGGACCGACCGCCAGAGGTGCGGCGGTCCCGCTGTGCCCATTAGGATGCGACCGCCAGCGTGGCGGTCGCATCCTGCATTGTTTACATTGCGGCGGGCGGTGCTGTCAGCAGCACCAGCCGCAATGTAAAAAATGCATGCAGTGCATTGGCATGCACAACGTGACAGGCACCGCACGGTGCCTGCCACCTTGTGCATGCCAATGTAGGGGGTACCATAGGTACCCCCCAAGTGCATCCACCCACCCTCCCACCCCCCGGGGGCCCGCAACGGGCCCCCAAAGCAATTCCCGCATGCCTTTCCATGGCGGCGATGTCGCCATGGAAAGGCCTTCACCGCCAGGCATCCTAATCGGAACGAATGCCTGCCTGCGGAAATGCGGCGGACGGTCTTTCCGTCCGCCGCTGTCCGCCTGCCATTGTAATATGGCAGGGGGTAAATGGAGGGCGGGCGGGGAAAGATGTCGGGTGGATCGCCACCGCCGGTCAGGCGGTGGCGCTCTGCCCGACATCATAATGACCCCCCTGGTTCCCGATTTGCAAAGTCTGCAGCTCTGGCTGTAACACCACAACCTCTCCCTCAAGTGTAATAGATAAAAAAAACATAAAGATAGCAAATTTAAAAAAAATGCTTTGTTGCTATTCAGGAACTCAGAAAATATGTACTCATTTTAGTTGTTCAGAGCACTAACCATAATTGCTATGGGAATAAGACTCTGGAGGAGGGTGCCGAAGCAACAAGTTGACCATGCTGTGCAGGTGAGAGGAGCAGTGGCAGTACAACAGACCATGAGGGCAGGGAAAAGGGGGGCAGGGGCAACAAACCAACCATGCAGTACAGGCAAGAGAAGCTGTGGCAATATAAAAGACCATTGAGGGCAGAAGGAAGAGCCAGTAGCAGTACAACCTTCCATGCCAACAGACTTGATTCAGGCAGGAGACTCCCGATGTTTTTAAGCCCAAAAGGCCTCTATTTTATTTGTCTCCTGCCTAAAATCTCCTCTTTTTCAATGTAAATCAGTGGGGAAAATTAATTCCTCCGTTTTGTTTTCAAAATCTCCCTCCTACCAAGTTCAAAATGTTGGCAAATTTAATACATTGGATCACGGAGGGCAGGAGGAATGTGGTAGGGACACGGACTCGGATAAGAGAGGGCAAGAAGGAGATGGGCAGGGGCACCAAACTGACCTTACAGGGTAGGCATCAGCGGTTGCAGCAGCACAATACATCACACAAGGCAAGCAGGCTGGCAGTGCAGCAAATGGACCATAGAAAGCAATAGGGAGGGAACAGGTTCATGCACATGGACAACAGAGAGTAGAGGGGAAAGAGGCAAGGGCAGCAAACTGGCCATAGCCAGCAGGCAGGAGGGACAGTTGCAGCATAACGGACCATGAAAGCATGAGGGAGGGTCCAGGGGAACAACAGTGGACCAAACAAGGTAGGAGGGAGGGATTAGGGGTCTGCGCATGGAAAATGGAGGGCAGGGCAGGAGCAGCAAGCTGACCATGGAGGGCAGGTGGGATGGGCACTGGAAGCACAAAACACCATTAGGGGTAACAGTGAGGCTATAGGAGGCATGCAAGCATGCAATTCAAGATGGCCACCCCCCGGTGAGCTCTATCCAAGTCGGCCCTTATACAACGGTTCTTTCTGCATTTATTGGCCAGAATTTTGTTGAATATTGTTGGTGACAGCGTCTGGAACATCTTGCCTACCGGTGAGGAATTTGTCTGGTCCCACAGGTCAGGAAGAGGTGTTTCTTGTTTCCTGGTTCCTCTTCGACCTCTTCAGTCAGGTACAGCCCAGCATTCCAGTCAGGAGGGTGGAGTAATACTCTGGAAAGGGCGAGGCTTCGGCCTGGTCAATCCCATAGGCAGTTTTAGCTGCTGCACCTCTCTTATTGAAGGATTTTCTTTATTAGTAATTCTCTCCTGCAAATTTGTTTCTTTTTTTGGCTGCTGAAATCTATTTTAAGCAACATGGAGACCAAAAATATGCAGGCACAACATAATAAAAGGAAACAAAATATTTCTCCTCCTCCTGTTTAATCTAAAGTGGTGGAATCTGCTGAACCTTCTTTGTCTTTACTATTTGATGAGATTCAGCGAATTCGCTCTTCCACTGATGCTATTGCGTCAGAAGTTAAGAACTTACGAAAATATATGGCTAGTATGTCAATGAAAATATCTGACAATGCAATTAAAATTCAAGACAATAAAGTCAAAATTGATTCTTTCTCACCACTTGTTGCTAAGATTTCTCCTATGTCTAACATTCTTATTGATTTGGAAAACCGTAACAGACAATATAACCTGCGTATTTTTAATTTACCTGAAGATGTAGAAGGTAATGACTGCAGGCTGTATTTGGAGAACCTAATACCTGGTCTTTTGCGCATAAAATCTCCTGAGAAATTTGAAATTGATAAAACGCACAGGATTCCTTCTCATCGTAATCCACATTTTAGTAAATTGCGACAAATGATTTTTAAAGTCTTACGTCACCATCATTTAGTCATGATAAGGAAAGCGGCACGAGAGATTCCCTCATTAATGGTAAACGGCAATAAAATGTTTATTCACCAGGATTTTGCTACAGAAACTGTTAAGACTTGCAAAGAATTCACTGACATTCGGCCACGGTTACAAAGTCTTGGATTTAAATATGGTCTTTTTGATCCTTCAACAATGCGAATCTGGAAGGACGGCTTTTCAAAATCCTTTCAATGACCTGAAGACCTGCGGATTTTCTTGGATCAAAATTCCCAGCTTCCTATGGATACACTTGAGACTGCTACTTGATTATTAATGCATTTGTTTTTCTGGCTAACCTAATTGTTTAATTCCTTACAGGACTCCAATGGTTCGGTCATTCTTGCAAAGCGTGTGTGCGTTTCAAGATTGTTATATATGTTATGTGTTGTCGTTCTCTATGTTTTGTACGTATCTTTCTTTTCTTTTTCTCCCTACTGTCCTTTTCTAGAGCTACTTCTTTTCCTTTTATGCTTCAAACTTTATTTCCTCTTCTTCTTTGTATTTTCGCTCTCTCACTATGGCTAACATTAATAGTTTTAAACTTGTTTCATTGAATGTTAAGAGTCTAAGACATCCTGTAAAACGTACAAAAATGTTAGATTATTTAGGTAGTCATAAAGCAGATATTTGCTTCATTCAAGCAACACATATTGATGATAACGTTTTGGCTTTTATGAAGAAAATGTGGGTTGATTCTATTATTTCTTCTCCTACTATGGGCAAAAAAATGGTGTTGCTATCCTTTTCGCAAAAAGATTGCATTGTCAAATATTAAGTAAATCTTCAGACACAGAAGATAAATATATTATAGCAAAAGTTAAAATTCAAGATAGAATTATGTTTTTAATTAATGTATATGGACCAACAGTTGATTACCCTAATTTTTGGTCTATTCTAAACACTGAAGTTCTCAAGTTGGGTAATGTCCCACTTATAGTTGGAGGAGATTTCAACCTTGTACATGACCCTTTATTAGATAGATCATCTCACACTAAATTTTGTCCACCTAAAGCATTTTTTACTCTAAAATCTTTTTTTAAAACAACTTAGGGGCCGATTCCGATTCGTGTCGGTAATTTCTCCGACCGAGCCGGCCTCGGAGAGATTTCCGACCGAATCGGACCCGTGCAGTCCGACCGAACGAGTCCGATGCATTCGTATGCCACCGGACACGAGTCGGTCGGACTCCCATTGAACTCAATGGGAGCCGGTCGTACAACGCGTACGCGGGCTCCCATTGCCTCAATGGGTGCGAGGCGGACAAGGGCGCCCCTACAGCGAGTACGCCGCGGAGCGCTCGCGGCGTACACGCACAGGTAGGGGGACCCATGGGTCCCCCTGTGTGCGCCTCGCATGGGTACGCGTACAGGGGGTCCGACACGGACCCCCAAAGTACGGCTCCGACAGCGAGTTCGAGTCGGACGGCGCGAGTCGGTCGGAGCGGTCGAGGTGCGCATCGTACTTACCCGGCCGGAAAACGTCTCCATTGCGCGGTGCGAATCGGGTCCGAGCGAGTCGGTCGGAGCGGTACGATCCGGGAACCAGTCGGTCGGAGCGGTCGGGTCGCCCGGACGAGTCGGTCGGCGAATACGCATCGTACTCGCTCGCCCGGACGCGCGTACGACTCGGTCGGTAAATAGGGCTCCGGATCGGATCCGGTAAAACCGAATCCGATTCGGAGCACTACCGGCCGAGATCGGAATCGGCCCCTGTGTTGGTGGCGATTGCATTATCCTACTGAAAAATCGTTCCCTTTTTTCACAAACCCTCATAATTATTATTCAAGATTAGACTATCTATTAATTTCTAGACAATTAATTAATTCAGTTGTTACCCCTAATATCTGTAATATCGATATTTCTGATCATGCTTTGATCTCTATGGTATTGCAGCTTAACTCAGATTTTAAAGCTCAATCCAAATGGCGTATGAACACTAACATTACTCTAAATTAATATAATAAACCAAAAATTTTAAATGCACTTCAAGATTACTTTGAGCTTAACCCAGAAAGCTCCACGTCTATGGTGAATTGACGGGATGCTTTTAAAACTTATATTAGAGGGACTTCCATTTCTCTTATGGCGCATGAAAACAATTCCAAAATTAAAGATTTAGAGAAACAAATTGCAAAATTCGAAACACTTCTTATTACTTCGAATGATCCTCCATTTAAAATAAAATTTCAAAAATTGCGTTATGAATTTAATTCAATTTTAAGTAAAAGAGCTGGTATACAACTTTCTAACTCTAAAGCCAAATTTTGTTTTAATGATAACAGATCTGGTCGACTCTTGGCCAACTATTTACGTATTAAAAAAGAAAAAACTCTAATAAATTCAGTTCATGGTCCCAATAGAAAAATTGCATTGTCACAAAAAGATATTGTTAATGAATTTTTAAATTATTACTCTAATCTATATAATAAGCCTCAATTCGATGATCCTTCCCTGATTGATCATTTTTTAATTACCTGTGGATTACCTATAGTTCCGCAGTTGACCAAAGATACATTAGATTTGCCAATTACTCAAGAAGAAATACAATTTGCTATTAAGTCTCTTAAACAAAATAAATCCCCATGTTCCAATGGAATTCCAGCAGAATTTTATAAAGAATTTGATTTCCAACTTATTCCTCATTTGTTTAAACTTTTTGCCTTTTTTAGTGCTTCTGGTTGAACTTCAGGTTCCTTTGCTGAAGCTTTGATTGTAGTTCTACCAAAACCTATCAAAGATCCGACACTTGTATCGAATTACCGCCGTTATTTCCTTAATAAATCAGGATTGTAAACTATGTGCTAAAATTCCTGCAACCAGGCTGACCTCAGAATTGGATTCTCTTATCCATCCTGACCAATCTGGTTTCATGAAAAATAGATATTCTGTTAATAACACAAGAGTTTTGTTGCATGCTATTGAGCAAGTATCTAATCTATCCTTACCGTCTGGAGTACTTGCATTGGATGCTGAAAAAGCTTTTGATAAAGTTCATTGGCAATTTTTATTTCATACTTTAGCTGCATTTCATTTTGGTGATGTGTTTATTCGTATGATATCTGTTCTCACCTCTAGCCCTACCACTCGCTTATTTATTAATGGTCAAATTTCGAATCCATTCTTTCTTTTTAGAGGTACCAGACAAGGTTGTCCACTGTCCCCGCTATTATTTATTCTTGTTATCGAACCTTTACTTACTTCCATTAGAAAATGTAATGATATCGCTGGTATTAATATTAAAGAGGTCACCATTAAAACATTAGCATATGCAGATGATGTACTTTTGTTCATTAGTAATCCTGAATCCTCACTTCCTTCTTTGTTAGAGATTATCTCATCATATTCCTTAATTTCTGGTTATACGTTAAATACCAATAAAACTGAATTTTTCCCCTTAAATCCTCATTGTACCCCAGGTATGTTACCCATAAAAGAAATAGTCTGGCAAAGAGATAAAATCAAATACCTTGGTATTTTCTTCTTTTCATCTATAAAAAAACCAATTACATTAAATTGTGAGTCTATTATAAATTATATTAATGATAAATTATCTAAATTGTCTCCACTTCACCTTTCCCCGTGGGGAAAATGGACTCAATAAAAATAACTATAGCTCCTAAAAATTAGTATTTTCTAGCTATGATTCCTAATCAATTTCCTATGAAATTTTATAAAACTGTTGATCGGTATCTTTCTAAGTTTCTTTGGAATAATAAATCACCTCGCATTAGCTATAAAAAACTAAAAATGGCAAAATGTAATGGAGGATTTGGTATGCCAGATTTTTTAAGTATCATAAAGTGTTTATCTTAAAACAAAGCTCTCTTTGGTTTAGTCACTCCCACCTTAATAATCCTCCTACATGGCTTCTTATAGAAAACAATTTAGTGGCTCCGTATCCACTGTCTACTCTGCTAACCATGTTCAACAATATTATTTAATAAATCCACTATTTTGAAATCCACAAAGTTAATATTAAATGATTTAGATTCACTTTTTCAATCAACTATTTTAAATACTGTAGAGATGTCATTTTGGTACAATCCACGACTAAAACTTTCTCAACCTGTCAAATTTTGGCATTCATGGATTAAAGCAGGTATTTTTTACCTAAAAGATATTTAGCATGATAATACTTTTATATCGTTTGATGGCTTACAGGCAAAATTCCACTTCCCTTCTTCTGATTTCCTTAAATATGAACTTTTATGTAATTCTATACTAGATTCCTTTCCTAATACTATTCCTTCAATTATAAAATCAGATTTAACAATTTATGTTCAAACAGAATCCTCTTCCTCTCATGCTGTTTTTAATGTATAGGAAGCTGAATACATTTCAAGGTAACAATATTGATACGATTTCAACGTTTTGAAATTATAAACTTTCAATATCTTTTTCATATGATACATATTTCAGGATGGTTACCTGTATCACTTTATCAAACAAATTCTTGTATTCTGTTTAATTGCTTGTGGACCCCCATAAAAATATTTAAAGCTAAACTTCTTCTGAATCCAAATTGTTGGCATTGTAATTTGCATACAGGCTCGTTAGAACATATGCTTTTTGAATGTACATTTATCTTAAAGTTTTGGAATGAAGTTTGGAATGTTATACAAAAAATACTTAATATCTCTGATGAACTTTCATTTAATTTGCTGATAAGTAAATCTGTTGCTCTTTCTGGAGAATTATCTGATTTGGATTGTAAACTTTTTAATTTTTTGGTGTCAGCAGCTCTAAAGTCTATTACAACCTGTTGGAAAGATGTGTTATTATTATCTTTTCATGCTTGGTGGTCTTGGATTATTTTCACTAGAAGAGGTGCCAATTTATCTTTGTCTGGTATTACTCATAATTGTGACTCTTACCATTCATTTTGGAAACCGATTGATCATTATTTATCTTCTTAGTTATACTCCCTTCCTATATATTGCCTTATATTATATATTACACATGTTTAACTTATAGAAGCTCTATTTGAAATTATTTTTACGATAATAACTGCTTGTTTCTTCCCCTTCCTTTTTATGTTATAATTATTACATTCATACTACATTGTACCGCTTTGTATTTAATTAATGTTATTTATTGATAAGTTTCTTTAAGGGTACTCTATACCATGCTCTTTTTTGCAATGTCATTGTTTATTATTATTATAAAATGTAATAAACTATTTTGAACACAAAAAACAGTGAAGCTATAATGGCATACACAGAGACAACGGAGGTAAGGTGGGAGGGTGGGAGGGGGTCAGGGGCAGCAAGTTGACTACACAGGGCAGGTGGGAGGGGCTGTTGGAGCCCAGAAGACCTTGCATGACAAGCGGGAGGGTTAGTGGCAGCATAACAGCCATGGTGGACAGAAGGGAGGGGTAGGGGCTCGGCACAGACAAAAGAGGGCAGGGGAAGAGACTTCACAACAGAACATGCAGGGCAGACAGGAGGAGCAGCTGCAGTACAACAGAGCATGGAGGGCAGAAGGGAGTGACAGCAAAATGGACCATGGAGGACAGGTGGGAGTTGATAGGGGCATGGACTTTGGACAGGCAGGGTGGAGGTGGCCATCTGACCATGCTAGGCAGGTGGGAGGAGCAGCTCAACAGAACGCTCAGAGTAGATAAGAGGGTGGCATATCCATGGAATATGGTGGGCAGAAAGGAGGGAGCGGGGCATGAACACAGACATTGAAAAGGCAGGGGGAGGAGAGTAGGGACAGCAAGCTAAGCACAGAGGCTAAGCAGGAGGACAATGATGTGGCATACAATTGGGAAATGGAGGGCAGGGGTAGTGGGCAGGGACATCGATCTAAATGGAAGGCAGTTGTAGCACTTCAAACCATGCAGGGCAGGAGGGAGGGGCTGGTGCATGGACTCATACACAGAGGGTAGGGAGGGTGAGGTTGGGGCAGCAAGCTAACTGTATATGGCAGGCAGGAAGGGCAGTGGCAGAACAACAGTCACACACAGCTGTAATGAGGGAGCAGGGACATGGACAATGGATGGCAAGGAGGAGGGGCAGGAACAGCAAGCTTGGGTGGGAGCAGCACAATGCCAGGCCACGCCCTGCGTTCAACCCCACCCCCAATATGCATTGCAATAGGCATCTTACTTCACGTTAAAAAAAACTTAGAAATTTACTGAAAAAAGCAAAGGTTACAGGGACATTATAGTTAGGCTCAGATTTCACTTGTACAAAACCAGTGAAATTCAGCAGTTATAGTTAGCTGAGCATATATAACTTGTGCCTCCACAATGCACTGCTTATGACCTCACATATTATATCACTCATGACATGGTCAGTGTCATAAGCCACTTAGCTGGATCCTAGATGATTCCAATGGGGCGGCGACACTAGTTCTCGAATCCTCCCTAGACTTGCCCTCGGTTTTAAGGAGGAGACACTGATCCAGTGGCAAATCCCAGTGGGTAGGGGGTTGGTATGGAGGGAGCATGTAGAGTCAAAGATGCTGTGGCTCGTCTACTCAACAGCAACTCTGCAGCAGGCATTCATACCAGTCTGATGAATGGTACCGGCAGATATGGTACCTATAAACAAACAAATAATAAGGCTTTAGTCTAATATTAACTCTATCTCTTAGGGTATCACCTCACAAAAGCTTTTCAAATCTCAACCAACCTTTAGTTTTGTTGTTGTTTTGTTTTCATTTAGATTGTCCGTAGAGACTCCTTTATCATAATTTTGAATATGATTTCAGCATCAAACCGACAAGCAAAATTGGATGGGGTTAGCTTCACCCAAGTCCTCTCTGGCAGAGCCCTGCCAACAGTATCTACAAGTTGAACAAAAAAACTGGTTACCTTTGTTTGTATCACAATGTTGCAACTGAGCTCAGCGCATAGTAAAATCAAGTCTGTTAAAGTGTCTCTCCTTTTTTCTTGTTCTTTTTTCCATACGGGTGCGAGACTAATGCAGGACGTTCTTTGCGGTGAGGTCGAGGCGGTAGGATCAAGGTAGCTGGCAAGACAGAGTCCTGGAAGCAGAGAAACAGTTAAGTGGCAGGCAAAGAGGCTAAGCAAAGAGGAAGAGTGTGGATGGTCTTTAAATAAGACTGCATTAGAACGTTCATAAAAGTCACATTCTAATTGTTTGTAACAAGGAACAGGTGCAGATAATTAACTTGATGAGGCTGCCTTCAATAAGGTGCTTTAGAATGTTCACAAAGGTTGCGTTATAATTGCTTATACAAGGAACAGGTGCGGGGGATTAATTTGATGAGAGCTGTCTTCCCTAAGGTTCACGTTGAGGCCATCTATGCCGGTTGCTTGATGCGTATTCTGGTGGATTTTCTGTCTCTTTCCGTGGCGTCTGAAAACTGACATTGCATATACATAGTAAAACATTTGTAAAAGGGATTAAGCCTTTTCAAACAAACCAGAGAACACCAGCTGCAGCTATTACCAACAACAGGTAATATGGTCAAAAAGTCAGGGTAAAGACGTTTGTTCATTTATAAGTGTTGGAAGGAATGCTATGAGTCATGCCAGTATATTGTGATAGCCAAGAGAGGTGAGCTGTGGAACGAATCCTGACAGTCAGTGACATCATTGATGACATCACTGATGACATCTCAAATGACATCACTGATGACATCATCCACAAAATCACCAACACACTCACTCACACCCTCATTGAACCTTTCATACACCCACTCCCACACAACCATTCACAAACCCATTCACAGACCCATACCAGTACTTACACACCCACTCACTGATTCATAGATCTACACACAAATCCACTCACTCACCCATACAGCCACTCATGCACCCACTCACTTACTAATACAGCCACTGACACATCTACTCATATACCCATACATCCACTCACACACTGAGTCAGTCACCCATAGAGCTACTCACTTACCCATACAGTCAATCACACAGCCACTTACTCATCCATAAAGTTACACACACACCCACTTACTTACTCATGCATATACTAATACGTACTCACTCACCATTACAAGCACACCTTCACCCATACAGCCACTCTCACATTCACTCACTCAGCTATACAGTCACTCATATACCCCATCACTTACCTATACTGCCTTTCACATACCCAGTCACTCTCCCATATACCACTGACACATTCACTCACTCACCCACACAGCCATACACACACTCACTCACACATACAGCCACTCACACACACACACACACACACACACTTACTAACCCATACAGCCACTGACTCACCCACTCAATCATCTGTACAGGCAGTCACACACACCCTCACCCACACAAACTCATATAGGTACTCAGACAAACAATCAATCACCCATAAAGCCACTCACATGCCTACTCTCACACCCATACAGCCACTTAGACAGCAATTGACAGACTGATACAAACATTCACACAACCAGTCACTCATCCATACATTCACTGAGACACCTTATCACTCATTTATACAGTAGTCACACACCTACTAAATCATTAATACAGGCACTCATACACACACTGATTCACTAATACACCTTGGCATGTATATTTAACACTCATAAACTTTTGAAAACAATCACAGTCACTGGATGCTGTCATCAGTGATGTCACTGACCATGTCATGAGTGATGTAATATGTGAGGTCAGAAGCAGTGCATTGAGGGGGCTTGAGTTATAGTTAGCTCAGCTAACTATAACTGCTGAATTTCACTAGTTTTGTACGAGTGAAATCTGAGCCTAACTATAATGTCCCTGGAACCTTTGGTTTTTACAGTATATATATATATGTATATATTTACTGAAAAAGACACAGACTTCAGGGACGTTGTAATTAGGAATTAACATTTAAAAAACCTTAGATATTCACTGAAAAAACCACAGGTTTTAGGGACATTATAGTTTGGCTGATATTTCACTCGTACAAAAGCAGAGAAATTCAGCCGTTATAGTTAGCTCAGCTAACTATAACTCGCGCCCCGCAATGCACTGCTGATGACGTCACATATTACATCACTCATGACATGGTCAGTGACATCACTCATGACATCACTGATGACATCTCAAGTGACATCACTGATGACATCATCCTGTGAGTGTGAGTGTTTCTAAAAAGTTTAAGAATGTTATATATATATATATATATATATATGCCATGGTGTATTGAAGAATGAGTGGATGTATGAGTGTATGAATGGATGATTTAGTGGGTACATGACTGACTGTATGAGTGAGTTATTAAACATGTCTTAGTGAATGCATGGGTGAATGACTAATCTATGTGACTGTCTGTATCAGTCTGTCAGTTGGTGTGTAAGTGGCTGCATGGGTTGGTGAGTAGCTACATGAGTGTCTATATGGGTTAATGATTGGTTGCCTGAGTACCTGAATGGCTGCCTGAGTGTCTGTGTGGGTGAGTGGGGGTGTGTGTGACTCCCTGCATGGATGTGTGCGTGGGTGATTCACTGGGTGTATGGGTTCATGAGTATATCTGGAAGGGGCTGTATGGGTGAGTGGGTGTGCATACGGCTGTGTGGGTAAGTGAATGGAAGTCTCAGTGGTATATGTGTGAGTAACTAAGGCAGAGTATATGACTGTTGGAGTATATAAGTGACTATATGTGAGAGTGAGTGATTGTGAGAGTGGCTGTATGGATGAGTGTGTGCTTGTGTCAGTGATTGTACAAGAGAGTATGTGTTACTATCTATGAATAAGTGAGGTGGTGTGTATATACTGTATATGTGAGTAAATGGCAGTGTGATTGATTCTTTGGTTGACTGACTTGGTGTGTGAGTAACTCTATGGGTGAGTGACGGTGTGTGAGTGTCTGTATGGGAGTATGAGTGTATATATCAGTGGCTGTATTGATGAATGACTGAGTGTATGAGTAACTGTATGGGTGAGTGAGTAGATGTGTGTGTAGACCTATGAATCAGTGAGTGGGTAGGTACTAACTGGTATTGGTGTGTCTATGGTTTCAAAAATGGTAGTTTGTATTTTAGAGTGGGTGTATGAAAGGTTGTATTAGGGTGTGAGGAGGTGCATCAGATATTAAGTGGATGATGTCATCAGTGATGTCATTTGAGATGTCATCAGTGATGTCATCAGTGATATCACTGACCATGCCATGAGTGATGTAATATGTGACGACATCAGCAGTGCATTGCGGGGGCGCGAGTTATAGTTAGCTCAGCTAACTATAACAGCTGAATTTCTCTGCTTTTGTACAAGTGAAATGTCAGCCTAACTATAACGTCCCTGAAACCTGTGGTTTTTTCAGTGAATATCTAAGGTTTTTTAAATGCTAATTCCTAACTATAACGTCCCTGAAACCTGTGTTTTTTTCAGTGAATTTCTAAGGTTTTTTAAATGCTAATTTCTAACTATGCCAACATAGGTAGGACATGTACAGAAAGAGGAAGAAAGCCGCAGAAAGAAGCAAGAGAAATGCAGAAAGATGCAAGAGAGGTGCAGAAAGAGAAAGAAAGGTGCAGAAAGAAGCAAGAAAAATGAAGAAAGAGGCAACAGAAGACCAGAAAGAGGAAGAAAGGTGCAGAAAGAAGCAAGAGAAGTGCAGAAAGTAGCAACAGAGATACAGAAAGAGGCCAACTTTGACTGTACCTTTCCACAGACTCATACAAAGTAGCGTAATCACTAATCCTTCTCCCGAGATGTCTTGAACCTCACTTTTCTCTTGAAGGTTCACTATTCATCGACAGCTCAGAATGTTGGGCCTGCCAAATGTAAAACAGCAATCGTAACCATATCACTGTTGTAAGTCTCACCAAGTTTGTGAAGGTATGCATGCGTGTGTCTCTGCTTTTACCTAGTGACATGTTACATAAAAATAAACATACAAATACTTGAATACCTGTGTTTCAAACAGCATACTCTGCAAATTTGTGTACAAAAAGGTGTATGCATTTCTTTCTGTTC
Source organism: Calotriton arnoldi (assembly GCA_963921515.1). Classification (NCBI taxonomy): domain Eukaryota; kingdom Metazoa; phylum Chordata; class Amphibia; order Caudata; family Salamandridae; genus Calotriton; species Calotriton arnoldi. The sequence continues at coordinate 28,719 of CAWUFW010005477.1, read as the reverse complement.
ATAGTACAGGGCATATGGGTATTCAATAGTATATTTCAGAAGCTCTATAACACCTATATACATAAGACATGTCTGCCTGTGCAATCGAATGACAGAGCAGAACTGAGAAGATTTGACCACCTATAGGAGAAGCTACCCGCTTTTTAAGCTACCATCTTCAGATCCATAACGCATGTAAGAATACATGTACAAGTAGACATATACATCAGTCACGAGAGCACGCAGACCTTTAAACTTGACAGCTTGCACTCCCCATTTAAGTACAGAAAGAGGTGAGAGAAGTTCAGAAAGAAGCAAGAGAAGTGCAGAAAAAAACAAGCGAGGTGCAGAAAGAGTAACAAATGTGCAGAAAGAGGCAAGAGAGAAGCAGAAAGAGGCAAGAGAGGTGCAGAAAGAGGGAAGAGGGGTGTAGAAAGAGGCAAGAGAAAAGCAGAAGCATGCAAAAGAACTGCAGAAACAGGCAAGAGAGTGGCAGAAACAGGCAAGAGAGGTGCAGAAAGAGGGAACAGGGGTGCAGAAAGAAGCAAGAGAAGTGCAGAAAGAAGTAACAGATATACAGAAAGAGACAAGAGAGGTGCACAAACAGACAAGAGAGGTGAACAAAGAGGGAACACAAGTGCAGAAAGAGGCAACAGAGGAGTGCAGAAAGAGGCAAGAGGGGTACAGAATTTTGCAAGAAAGGTACAGAAAGAAGCAATAGCAGTGCAGAAAGAACCAACAGAGGTAAAGCAAGAGGCAAGAGGGGTGCAGAAATATGCAAGAGGTGTGCAGAAAAAGGCAACAGAGGTGTAGAAGGAGGCAAGAGAACTGCAGAAACAGGCAAGAGAGTTGCAGAAACAGGCAAACGACGTGCAGAAAGAGGGAACAGGGGTGCAGACAGACGCAAGAGAAGTGCAAAAAGAAGGAAGAGGGGTGCAGAAATTTGCAAGAGAGGTGCAGAAAGAAGCAAGAGCAGTGCAGAAAGAACCAACAGAGGTGCAGAAAGAGGCAAGAGGGGTGCAGAAAGAGGCAAGAGAAGTGCAGAAAGAAGCAAAATAGGTGCAGAAACAGGCAAGAGAACTGCAGAAAGAGGCAAGAGAGACGCAGAAAGAGGCAAGAGACGTGCATGAAAAGGGAAGAAGGGTGCAGAAAGAGGCAAGACGGGTCCAGAAAGAAGCAAGAGAGGTGCAGAAAGAGGCAAGAGGGATGCAGAAAGAGGAAAGAGAGGTGCAGAAAGAGGGAAACGAGTGCAGAAAGAGGCAACAGAGGTGCAGAAAGAAGCAAGAGAGGTGCAGAAAGAAGAAAGAGAAGTGCAGAAAGAAGCAACAGAGGTGCAGAAAGAGGCAAGAGAGGTGCAGAAACTGGCAAGAGAGGTGCAGAAAGAGGGGAAAGGGGTACAGAAAGAGGAAAGAGGAGAACAGAAAAAAGCAAGAGAGGTGCAGAAAGAAACAAGAGAAACACAGAAAGAAGCAATAGGGATGCAGAAAGAGGCTACAGGGATGCAGAAACAGGCAACATAGGTGCAGAAAGAGTGAACAGTGGTGCAGACAGAGGCAACAGAGCTATAGAAAAAGGGAAGAGGGGTGCAGAAAGAGGCAAGAGAGGTGCAGAAAGAGGGAAGAGGGGTACAGAAAGAGGCAGAGAAGTACAGAAAGAAGCAACAGAGATGTAGAGAGAAGAGAAGTGCAGAAAAAGCAACAGAGGTGCAGGCAGAGGCAAGGGAGGTGCAGAAAGAGGCAAGGGAGGTGCAGAAAGAGGCAGAATGGGTGCAGAAAGAACCAACAGAGGTACAGAAAGAGGCAAGAGGGGTGCAGAAAGAGGCAAGAGAAGTGCAGAAAGAAGCAACAGAGGTGCAGAAAGAGGCAAGAGAACTGCATAAAGAGGCGTGCAGAAAGAGGCAAGAGAAGTGCAGAAAGAAGCAACAGAAATGCAGAAAGAGGCTGGAGAAGTGCAGAAAGAAGCAACAGAAATCTAGGAAGAGGCAAGAGAAGTGCAGAAAGACACAATAGAGGTGCAGAAAGTGGCAAGAGAAGTGCAGAAAGAGGCAAGGGAGGTGCAGAAACAGGCTAGAGATGTGCAGAAAGAGGGACCAGGTATGCAGAAAGAGGCAAGAGAGGTGCAGAAAGAGAGAAGCAGGTGCAGAAAGAGGGAAGAGGGGTGCAGAAAGATGCAAGAGAAGTGCAGAAAGAACCAACAGAAATGTAGATAGAGGGAAGAGAAGTGCAGAAAAAAAGCAACAGAGGTGCAGAAAGAGGCAAGAGAGATACAGAAAGAGACAAGAGAGGTGCAGAAAAAGGGAACACAAGTGCAGAAAGAGGGAACACAAGTGCAGAAAGAGGCAACAGAGGGGTACAGAATTTTGCAAGAAAGGTACAGAAAGAAGCAATAGCAGTGCAGAAAGAACCAACAGAGGTAAAGAAAGAGGCAAGAGGGGTGCAGAAATATACAAGAGGTATGCAGAAAGAGGCAACAGAGGTGTAGAAGGAGGCAATATAACTGCAGAAACAGGCAAGAGAGTTGCAGAAACAGGCAAAAGACATGCAGTAAGAGGGAACAGGGGTGCAGACAGACGCAAGAGAAGTGCAGAAAGAAGGAAGAGGGGTACAGAAATTTGCAAGAGAGGTGCAGAAAGAAGCAAGAGCAGTGCAGAAAGAACCAACAGAGGTGCATAAAGAGGCAAGAGGGGTGCAGAAAGAGGCAGGAGAAGTGCAGAAAGAAGCAAAAGAGGTGCAGAAACAGGCAGGAGAACTGCAGAAAGAGGCAAGAGAGACGCAGAAAGAGGCAAGAGACGTGCATGAAAAGGGAAGAAGGGTGCAGAAAGAGGCAAGACGGGTGCAGAAAGAAGCAAGAGAGGTGCAGAAAGAGGAAAGAGGGATGCAGAAAGAGGCAAGAGAGGTGCAGAAAGAGGGAAAAGAGTACAGAAAGAGGGAAGAGGGGTGCAGAAAGAGGCAAGAGAAGTGCAGAAAGAACCAACAGAAATGTAGATAGAGGGAAGAGAAGTGCAGAAAAAAGCAACAGAGGTGCAGAAAGAGGCAAGAGAGATACAGAAAGAGACAAGAGAGGTGCACAAAGAGGGAACACAAGTTCAGAAAGAGGGAACACAAGTGCAGAAAGAGGCAACAGAGGGGTACAGAATTTTGCAAGAAAGGTACAGAAAGAAGCAATAGCAGTGCAGAAAGAACCAACAGAGGTAAAGAAAGGCAAGAGGGGAGCAGAAAGAGGCAAGAGAAGTGCATAATGAAGCAAAAGAGGTGTAGAAAGAGGCAAGAGGGGTACAGAAAGAGGCAAGAGGGGTGCAGAAATATGCAAGAGGTGTGCAGAAAGAGGCAACAGAGGTGTAGAAGGAGGCAAGAGAACTGCAGAAACAGGCAAGAGAGTTGCAGAAACAGGCAAAAGAGGTACAGAATGAGGGAACAGGGGTGCAGACAGATGCAAGAGAAGTGCAGAAAGAGGGAAGAGGGGTGCAGAAATTTTCAAGAGAGGTGTAGAAAGAAGCAAGAGCAGTGCAGAAAGAACCAAAAGAGGTGCAGAAAGAGGCAAGAGGGGTGCAGAAAGAGGCAAGAGAAGTGCAGAAAGAAGCAAAAGAGGTGCAGAAACAGGCAAGAGAACTGCAGAAAGAGGCAAGAGAGACGCAGAAAGAGGCAAGAGACGTGCATGAAAAGGGAAGAAGGGTGCAGAAAGAGGCAAGACGGGTGCAGAAAGAAGCAAGAGAGGTGCAGAAAGAGGCAAGAGGGATGCAAAAAGAGGCAAGAGAGGTGCAGAAAGAGGGAAAACGAGGGCAGAAAGAGGCAACAGGGGTGCAGAAAGAAGCAAGAGAGGTGCAGAAAGAAGAAAGAGAAGTGCAGAAAGAAGCAACAGAGGTGCAGAAAGAGGCAACAGAGGTGCAGAAACCAGCAAGAGAGGTGCAGAAAGAGGGGAAAGGGGTACAGAAAAAGGAAAGAGGAGAACAGAAAAAAGCAAGAGAGGGGCAAAAGAAACAAGAGAAGCATAGAAAGAAGCAATAGGGATGCAGAAAGAGGCTACAGGGATGCAGAAAGAGGCAAGAGAAGTGCACAAAGAAGCAACAGAGGTTCAGAAACAGGCAAAATAGGTGCAGAAAGAGTGAACAGTGGTGCAGAAAGAGGCAATAGAGCTATAAAAAAAGGGAAGAGGGGTGCAGAAAGAGGCAAGAGAAGTGCAGAAAAAGCAACAGAGGTGCAGACAGAGGCAAGAGAGGTGCAGAAAGAGGCAAGGGAGGTACAGAAAGAGGCAGAATGGGTCAGAAAGAACCAACAGAGGTGCAGACAGAGGCAAGAGGGGTGCAGAAAGAGGCAAGAGAAGTGCAGAAAGAAGCAACAGAGGTGCAGAAAGAGGCAAGAGATCTGCATAAAGAGGCAAGAAGGGTGCAGAAAGAGGCAATAGAAGTGCAGAAAGAAGCAACAGAAATGCCGAAAGAGGCAAGAGAAGTGCAGAAAGATGCAATAGAGGTGCAGAAAGCGGCAAGAGAAGTGCAGAAAGAGGCAAGGGTGGTGCAGAAACAGGCTAGAGATGTGCAGAAAGAGGGACCAGGCGTGCAGAAACAGGCAAGAGAGGTGCAGAAAGAGAGAAGTGGGTGCAGAAAGAGGGAAGAGGGGTGCAGAAAGAGGCAAGAGAAGTGCAGAAAGAACCAACAGAAATGTAGATAGAGGGAAGAGAAGTGCAGAAAAAGCAACAGAGGTGCAGAAAGAGGCAAGAGGGGTACAGATAGAGGCAAGAGAGGAGCAGAAAGAAGGAAGAGGGATGCAGAAAGTGGCAGAGAAGTACAGAAAGAAGCAACAGGGATGGAGATAGAGGCAAGAGAAGGGATGACTGACAGAATATCGACAACACTAATATCGACCTACAAAAATATTAGGACATAAATATCGTTGTCAAAAATATCGACCTCCTATCTTCATAATGGTAAGTACAAAAATATAGGAAAAAAATATCGTTGTTAAAAATATCGAAATACAAAATATCATTTTTTTATATGTATAAAAAATTATGTAAAATAAATTAAATACACTTTACTTTAAAAAAATATTTAGATTTATTTGTAAATTTTCACAATTATAAGTAATACATGTAATTTAAAAATAAATTAAACATACATATATAAAATGTAATATATATATTTACTTATAAATAATTAATAAACAATAATTTTAATTAATTATAAAATGTTACATATATATTAAAAAATAAAGATAAATATATATATACATACACCTGTAACATAAAAATAAAAAAATACAAAATTATAATATACATTAAAATATTAAAATATGTAATATTTTTTAAACCTACATTTAGTGCAACAGTAGGGAAAGTGTTGGTTAGCGCACCCTACTGGACAAAGGAGAAACAGCAGTCCTCATCCTCCTTGACCTCTCAGCGGTGTTCGACACAGTCTCTCACCGCACCCTAATACGCAGACTCAGCGACACAGGGATTCAAGACAAGGCCCTCGACTGGATCTGCTCCTTCCTCTCTGGCAGAATGCAGCGGGTCAGACTCCCCCCTTTCCTCTCGGACCCTACACCAACCACCTGCGGAGTCCCCCAGGGGTCATCCCTCAGCCCTACGCGCTTCAACGTCTACATGGCTCCGCTCGCCCCCATCGTCAGAACCTACGGACTCAACATTGTGTCATGCGCAGACGACACCCAACTCATCCTCTCCCTATCCAACGAACCCAACACCACCAGACACAATTTTTGAGACGGCATGGAAGCCGTCGCAAAATGGATGAAAAACAGCTGCCTTCAACTAAACACCAACAAAACAGAAGTACTCATCATGGGCCCACACCCCGATGCCTGGAACGACACCTGGTGGCCCCCTGCCCTCAGAAGTCCGCCCACCCCCACGGACCACGCACCCAACCTGGGAATCATCCTGGACTCCGAACTCAAAATGGACCGCCAGATCAACGCCGTCTCGTCCTCCTGCTTCCACACCCTCTGCCTCCTACGCAAGACCTTCAAATGGATCCCCCTTGAACACAGAAAGACCGTCACTCACGCCCTGGTCACCAGCAGACTCGACTACGGCAACGCACTCTACGCCGGAATAAACAAAAACCTCACACGCAAGCTACAGAACATCCAGAACGCCGCCACAAGACTGGTCCTAAACCTGTCAAGACACTGCCACATCTCCCAGCACCTGCGCACACTCCACTGGCTCCCCATCGAAGCTAGAGTCACCTTCAAGATGCTCACCCATGCTCACAAGGCCCTCCACGACACCGGACCAGCATACCTGAACAGCCGACTCAAATTCCACGCACCCCAAAGGACCCTATGATCAGCCCAGCTCTCCTACGCCGTGGTCCCCCGCACCAGAAAGACCAGATCAGGCGGCCGCTCCTTCTCCTTCCACGCGGCCAGAGCCTGGAACACCCTCCCTCTCCACCTCAGACAGACAACATCTCTCCCCATCTTCACAAGAAACCTCAAGACCTGGTTCTTCGACAGACCCCCTCCTTGATGGACTGGAACCTGCGAAACCCCCCTCCCCCAGCGCCTTGAGACCCTCACAGGTAAGTAGTAGCGCTTAACAAACTCGTAATTGATTGATTGATTGATTGAGAGTAAAAAATTACTATTCCCACTCCAGCGAGTGCAACAGTAGGGAAAGTGTTGGATAGCAGAGGGGAATAATTTACTATTCCCACTCCAGCGAGTGCAACAGTAGGGAAAGTGTTGGATAGCGGAGGGGAATAATTTATTATTCCCATTCTAATGAGTGCAACAGTAGGGAAAGTGTTGGATAGCGGAGGGGAATAATTTACTATTCCCACTCCAGCGAGTGCAACAGTAGGGAAAGTGTTGGATAGAAGAGGGGAATAATTTACTATTCCCACTCCAATGAGTGCAACAGTAGGGAAAGTGTTGGATAGCGGAGAGGAATAAATAAAGATAAATATATATATATGCATACACCTGTAACATAAAAAAAAATTATAATATACATTAAAATATTAAAATATGCAATATTTTTTAAACCTACATTTTACACTACATTTAGTGCAACAGTAGGGAAAGTGTTGGATAGCGGAGGGTAAAACATTACTATTCCCACTCCAGCAAGTGCAACAGTAGGGAAAGTGTTGGATAGGGGAGGGATACAAATTACTATTCCCACTCCAGCGAGTGCAACAGTAAGGAAAGTGTTGGATAGCGGATGGCAATAATTTACTATTCCCACTCCAGCAAGTGCAACAGTAGGGAATGTGTTGGATAGCGGAGTGATAAAAATTACTATTCCCACTCCAGCGAGTGCAACAGTAGGGAAAGTGTTGGATAGCGTAGGGGTAAAAATTACTATTCCCACTCCAGTGAGTGCAGCAGTAGGGAATGTGTTGGATAGTGGAGGGGAATAATTTACTATTCCCACTCCAGGGAGTGCAACAGTAGGGAAAGTGTTGGATAGCAGAGGGGTACAAATTATTATTCCCACCCCAATGAGTGCAACAGTAGAGAAAGTGTTGGATAGCGGAGGGTATTAATTTACTATTCCCACTCCAATGAGTGCAACAGTAGGGAAAGTCTTGGATAGCGGAGGGGAGAAAATTACTATTCCCACTCCTGCAAGTGCAACAGTAGGGAAAGTGTTGGATAGTGGAGGGGTAAAAATTACTATTCCCACTCCAGCAAGTGCAACAGTAGGGAAAGTGTTGGATAGTGTAGGGGTATAAATTACTACTCCCAATCCTGCGAATGCAACAGTAGGGAAAGTGTTGGATAGCGGAAGGGTAAAAATTACTATTCCCACAGAACAAAATTCAGATGTAAAAACAAACAAAATATCAACTACAATACAAAATATAATAAAAAAAACAAAAACAAAATATATATAAAAATATTAAAATTAACAAAACATATAAAAAATATTTTAATGTAGCAAAAATCTAAAATTGACATAAAAATATTATTTTTTCAAATTTAACAAATTAGAAATTAATTAAATATAATATTTATTTTCCTACCCTATAGTACCACACAATTTACAACACACATCTAAATTAAACAAAAAGGTGTACCTCCATAATTAACACAATTCATTATCAATTAAACAAATATTAATAATTATAAAACACATTTAAAAATGTAAAAATTAATGTACAAACCAAATGTTACAGCTATTGAACCTAAATCCCCAAACAAATTAAAAGCTAAACAATTACCAAAAATATTTATCAATTAAAAAATGAATATTAATAAACAAGTAATGATTAATTAATTTAAACTAAATTACTTTCCACTCTCTACCCCAATGAACACCATAACACACACCTAAAAATATTTACACAATTTCGATAACTAATTTTACATTAATACATTTATATCAATTAACAAATCATTAATTAATTTAAAAAAATTCCTTCCCACCATTTACCACTATAAACCCCACAACTCACTGGTCAAAATTATTACACAAATGGCATATTTAAATGTTAATTATTTAATTAGCATTATTTAGCAAATAATTAATTAATTATAAATAAATTACCTCCCACCATATTCCCCTATAAATGCCACCACCAATTTCGTAAAACATGACACAATTAACAATTAATAACAATTAACAAACAAAATATAAATAATTATTAATAAATTAATTCACACAATTAACACTTTAAAATACAAATAATTAAATATTATATTAAAAATATTAATAAATGTATTAAAATTAAATTACTTCCCACCCTACTCCCTATCAACCCACAACCCGCTCCTAAAAAAATAACACAATTAACATAATTACCAATTAATTAATAATAATTACCAACCAATTAGTAAACAATTAATAATAAATTAATTCCCACAATTAACAACATAAAATAAATAAATATTAATTAATAAAAAATATTAATAAATTAATTATATTTAAATTACTTCCCACCCTATTCCCCTATAAACCCACAACCCGCTCCTAAAAAAATGACACAATTAGCCAATTATTAATAAAATAATTATAAATTAATTCCCACAATTAACACTATAAAATCAAAAATAAATAGATACTAATAAAAATGAATATTCAATTTATTATAATTAAGTTACTTCCCACCCTATTCTCCTTTAAACCCACAACCCGCTACGGAACTAAAACGCAAAATTTACTTAAAATAAAATGAATAACTTCTTAAAAAACAAATGCAATACTTAGACAAAAAAATAGAGCACACACATTTAAAATACAGACTAAAATACATAACACTAACTAAAAAAATGATATTTTTTACAACTATACTTTTGCAAACGATATTAATGACTTCGATATTTTTGAAAATGATATTTCTTACCTTAAACTCGATATTCTTGACCACGATATTCTTGCAGTCGATATTTATGTATCGCAATATTTTGCACTCGATATTAGTGCAAGTCGACATTTCCAACTCGATATTCTGACTCTTTACTGCAGAGAAGTGCAGAAAAAGCAAGAGAGGTGCAGAAAGAGGCAAGAGAGGTGCAGAAAGAGGCAGGAGGGGTGCGGAAAGAACCAGAGGTGCAGAAAGAGGCAAGAGGGGTGCAGAAAGAGGCAAGAGAAGTGCAGAAAGAAGCAACAGAGGTGCAGAAAGAGGAAGAGAACTGCAGAAAGAGGCAAGAGGGGTGCAGAAAGAGGCAGGAGAAGTGCAGAAAGAAGCAACAGAAATGCAGAAAGAGGCTAGAGAAGTGCAGAAAGAAGCAACAGAAATGCAGAAAGAGGCAAGAGAAGTGCAGAAAGATGCAATAGAGGTGCAGAAACAGGCAAGAGAGGTGCAGAAAGAGGGCAAATGTGGAAAATGTATAATTATGCGAACATTGGTGCAGCCGAACAGTCACATAATTCCAGTCGCCCTGCTCATACCTCTGACTAGGTCCAGAAGTGCTCCTCTATGGTTGCTTCTTTTTTTGTGCCTCATTGAGTTTATAGTTAACTTCTATGGAAACAAGGAAGAATAAACCTGAGGTTATCACTCCACAACACAGACTACCAAACCACATAATTACTCTCCATTACACATAATCCCACTTCACATAATTCCTATACACTAAATACCACATACTTTCTATCCACATAATTTCACTGCACAACATACCACATAATTGCACTACACACAACGTACATCCACTCCACTCTACTCCACTCCAAAAACATTTGTAAAAAACATATACATTTACACTCCAATAGCTCTAACTCTCGCAAATCCGAGACCTATTACAACTAGTTGTCACGTTTGCAGAGTGGTGGAGAAAGGGGGCTGGGCCTCTGACTAGTGCTCATGAATTCCGCTGTACAGGTGGTACCAGGAGGGCTTCTTAGCCCTCAAAGTTCCTCAGGAGTAAAGTGGACATCATCCCCCAACCAGTAGTGTGCCAGGAGGCGTGTTTGCCCAGTGGTGAAGAAAGGGGGGCATGGCCTCCGAAGACCTGTTAGCAATTCTACTGTGTGGGACTTACTGGAGGTAATAGGAGGGGTAGTTGGCCCCCAAGAACACTCCTGGGGGCCAACTACCCATCCTAGTACCTCTAGTAAGTTCCACACAGCAGGATTGCTAAGTTCTCATAGCAGGTCACTACCCCTTTGCCCACCACTCTGCAAACATGCTCCCTGGCGCGCTCTTGGATTTGGATTGAAGTCCCCTTTGCTGCTGGGGGTCCTTAGGGGCCAACTAGCCTGCCTGTTACCAGTAAGCCCCACACAGTGGGATTGCTGAGAGGTGGACACAGGCCACACCCCCTTTCTCCAACACTCTGCAAACGTGCCTCCTGGCATGCTCTTGGTTGGGGGATGAAGTCCCCTTGCCTCCTGAGGTTCCCTGGGGGGCAACAAGCCCTCCTGTTACCTCCAGTAAGCCCCACACAGCTGGATTGCTGAGAGTGGTCAGAGGCCACTCCCCCTTTTTACACCTCTCCTGGCGCACTGCTGCTTGGGGGATGAAGTCCTCTTTAGTCCTGAGGTCCTCAGGACACGTGGGAACCTCATCGCCCCACCAGCACTGCGCCAAGAGGTGCATTTGCAGAGTGTTGTAAAAAGGGGCATGGCCTCAGACCACCTCGCAGCAGTCCCACTGTATGGGGCTTACTAGAGGTACCTGGTGGGCTACTTGGCACCTAAGGACCCTTACGATCAAAGGAGACTTAATCCCCCAACCCAGAGCATGCCAGGAGGCGCATTTGCAGAGTTGTGCAGGGAGGGGGCAGGGCCTTCGGCGACTTGCCGTTTTCTTTTTTTTATTGTATTTTAAGAAGGCTTCCCTTCAGCTTTTGGGCGCCGGGGACCCCATCCCCGGGGCCTGAACCATTTAAAAAACAAAAATAAATAAATAAAAAGGGAGGGGGCCGTATGGCCACCCTCCTGAGGCCTGAAGCCGATTACAGCCCCGGGAACCCCATCCCCCGGGGCTAGGCCTTTCTTTTGTTTTTGCCTAACATCCAGCTCCCTTTGGCCAAAAGCAAATCTGCTTTGCTTCATGGAAGCGAGAGCAGTTTTCCTGCTCTCGCTTCTAACTACAGACTGGCGACCACCAGTAGGTGATATATATATATATATATATATATTTTCACACAATCCTCCCGGTCAGGAGGAAAAATGGGTCGCACTCCCGTAGTACTTTTGCAATTTTTGGTTTATTTTCTTCTTTGATCCTTCATTTGCAGGGATATAGGCGAAAAAACGATCTACGCGTTTCGGTATTCACAGATACCTTGCTCACGATCAACCGACCACTTGTCACCACCCCATACAAGTATTCAAACATTTGTTACATTATTTCCTGTTTGGTGATACAAGTGCCCCTTTAAATTCTGGAGGATGTAGTTTTATAGTTACCATTCTCATGAAAGTGAAGTTTGAAAAATCAATTATACTATTACTTCTCCCTTTTACAAAAAAATGTATATATAAAAAAAAAAATATATATATATATAAGATGTATGAAAATGTGATTGCCACTTGCTTGGAGACGCACATATAAGATGTATATATAAGAAAATAAACCAAAAATTGCAAAAGTACTACGTGAGTGCGACCCCTATTTCCTCCTGACCGGGAGGATTGTGTGAAAATATTGAGAGGCATGGTTCTTCCGCAGGGAATCGCACCCACACTGAGCGCTGCACAACCCGGTGAAGGGGAACCGCGCTGGAGAAATATATATATATATATATATTATATATATATACATATATATAGATTTACCTACTGGCAGTCACCAGTAGGTAGTTATAATTAGGACCTTGCTTCTATTCAAAAAGCATTTTTTCTTTTGCCAATATCTTTGGCGCCGTTTGACGAATCTTCGCGAAATTGTCAAAACTAATGGTTCACTCAGGTCAGCTCATGTCTGGAAAGTTTGGGGGTGATTCGTCAATCTGGGGCCGAGAAAAAAGGGGGGTCCCAAAACGCGTTTTCTCCATGTTAATTTCCATAGGAAATTTTGGAACAGGCTTCAGCCCGAACTGCTGAACGGAATTACACCAAATTTGGCGAAAAGGTAGCTTTTGGCTCAGAAAGCGCCCTTTGTTTTAAATGGTGTAAATCCGTTCAGTAGTGAGAAATTAAAAAAATAAAAATATCGATATCTGAGCACCGAGGAGGATTCGCGAACCCTCCCGGGCACGAGCTTTACTCTGATTGGCTGCCAACACTCCAAACCAGAATGTGTTGGCAGCCATCTTGTGACTCAGTAACCGAGTCACAAGAAAAAGTTAAAACAAAGATAAAAAACAAGAAAAGGGGGCAGGGCAGAAACACCCTGACCCCCTAGGCCTGCTCAAGGGGGTCCCACAAGGACCCCCAAGCCCAGAAAAAGCATTTTTTTTTTTTAAACGGCCGAATTCGCGCTGGGTGCGCTTATTCGGCCAAAATCTTTTTAAAAAACGAAGCGCGGGTTCCCGCGCTTCGTTGTCTATAAGCCCCTGGGTGGGCCAGGTCCCGAGGGCAATGACTAATTAATTAGAGGGGCCCACGGGGGCCCCCGCAGCCACAGGGACAGCCATCTCCCCAGGGCTTAGTTAATTGTATGCGGGGGGCACGCGGCCCCCCACAGCCCCGGGGACCATCACCTCCCCGGGGCTTTATTATAATTGAGGCGGGGGGCCTTACGGGCTTGAACAATAAATACGTGGAGGGGTTCCAAACCCCCATGCTGCCCCGGGGACCACCACCTCCCCGGGGCTTTATTATAATTGAGGCGGGGGGCCTTGCGGGCCCCCCAAGCCCCGAGGACCACTACCTCCCCAGGGCTTCTTTCATTAATGAGGGGGGCCTCGCGGGCCTCCCCAAGCCCCGGGGACCACCACCTGCCCGGGGTTTTGCACTCGAAGGGAGGGGGCCGAGCGGCCCCCCTCCTGGAGCCCTAGATGGCCCTGGGGACTGCCACCCTCCAGGGCCAGCTCTTGCCATGCCCCGGGGTGCCCACTTCTGGGACATTGCCGTTTGCACTGACAGGACGGGAGCCGTGCGGCTCCCGCCCTGTCATTGTAAACACTGCTTTGCTTCTTGGAAGAAGCAAATCAGAATTGCTTTTGGGGAAGGGGAGCTGCATGTCAGCAAAGCAATGCCGGCTCCTGCAGGAGGCGGGGAGCCGGCAGGGACCGTGGGGGCATTGGGGCTCCCCCCACGGTCCCCAACATGAGGCCAGGCCCCGGGGGATGGGGTCCCCGGGGCCAGAAATGGCCAAGGGAAGGGGGGCCATGTGGCCCCCCTCCCCTATTTAAAATAATAAATGGCTGGGTCCCGGGGGATGGGGTCCCCGGGGCCGAAATCGGCCTGGGGAGGGGTACCGCGCGGCCCCCCTCTTTAAATATAGTTAAAATGGCCAAGCCCCGGGGCCAATATTGGCCTGAGGAGGGGGGCCACGCTGTCCCCCTCTTTTTAAAAAAAAGAAATAGTGGCAGGCCCCGGGGGATGGGGTCCCCGGGGTGAATACCGAATAATGTAAGTGGGGCGTTTTTTTTTTTCGAGTTTGGAGTCATGACTCCAAAAGCGGCTCTCAGCGCGCCCCCCCGTGTAACGTCACATTGGATTTGCGAATTCACCTTAAATAAATAATTAAGTAGTATATAATTTAGAAGGTAGTGTTGTATTTGTGAAGTAGTTTTAAAGAGGTACTGTGATTGAAGTTAATGAGAAGATTACAATTGATAGAGTTGTTAAAAATATATAAAATTAAAAATTAATAGTTAGACTTGAAAAGTGTGTTGTGTTGTAGTACATTGAATTCATGCTTTTGCTGATTCGCGTCGGGTGCGCGAATCCACAAAATTAAAAAAATATATATGTTTGTGTACTATGTTATAGGGTGGCTCTAAAAAGAGCCCTTGTTTTTATTATGAGTTTGTTGTAGCTACATGTAAGTGCGGATGCACAGCTTTAGGTTGTTGAGAAACACTGTTTCCTTGATTGGTGAAGTGTACTCCATCACTTCTGTAGATGTCATCCATATCAAAATGTAGATTGTTGTTATAGATGGATCCCATCCTTTGGTCTCTGAGGTAAGCAGAAACTTCTTTTTTTTACATTTTCCTAGCTTTTTCAATCGGTGGACAGAAAAGATTTGATCACTTCCATTTCTGTCTTTGGCATATATTAGAGTATACAAAGACAGTTTGAGGCAAAAGCAACATCAATTGTGCAAAGGTGTCCTTCATTAGCATTTCCAGACCTACCCCAGTCAATGTGCCTAGGTCATTGACACCACAGTGCACAATCATGAGGTCAGGGGGTTGGACATGCAAAAAGGTTTTAACCAAAGGCATCAATTGGTGCCACTTTAATCCTCTCTGTGCAATCCATTTAATATCCACATTTTGCAAAGCTAGGTCGTTGTCAATACCTCTGCGTTCAGCATACCTTTTGCACCAGAAAACATAGCTGTGTCCAACAATCCATACTGTAAGCATCTTGAAGGGATGTCTGGAAGTAATGAAAAGATGTCTGTAGCTGAGGTAGTCAGTTGGTAGAATGAGAGGTGTCTAAAATGGTGGTCAAGTTGCTGTTTTTTTTTAAAAGTAGAGAATTGATTGGCTGTTTAAGATTATTGTACAATGAAAAATAGGGTGCATGTTACTTTCTTTAAAAAGCATGTTTGTTATTGGCCAGTAAACATTTTTTTGAAAGGTACAGTAGATGGGATAAGGTCATATTTTGCAAACCTCAACCACACATGCTGTTTGCATTTGCAACCTTGTGTGCTGAACTTGAAAATATGGTGAACTTGTGACCTGTCAGTTCAGTTGAATGTTCCATGAACTGTTATTATGGAAACTGGCATTAAGCAGAATAGGGGAAGGGTTGAAACTTTACTGTGGACTTAAAATGTGAAATTGTAATTTATATATAGGTGATTTGTTATTAAAGTATAATTTTCTAAGTCAGTACTATCTTTATAAGTGGTGTGTTGTTAAAAAATAGTGGTATTTTTATTTGTAATATATTTTTGAACTCCTGTATGGATTCGCAGCTCCATCGCGTTGGTGCACGGTGGAGTCGCGACTCCAAAAAATTCCAGAACCAGTTTGGGCACTTTTAGAAGTCAGTTGGCAAGGGTTCATATGTTTAACCAACAGAAATGTGTTTTATAATTTGAAATAATGTAGGAAGTAATGTGATTTGTTACTTACATTTATTTGTGTGGAGAAAGAGAGGGAAACTTTGCCATTACTGGTTTTACTCTGCTGAGAGTGGTGCATTACGTTGATTGTGTGCATTAGAAAATCTTTTATGAGTTTGTGATATTTTAAATTCTACAAATCGATTTGGAAGGTGAGTTATAAATTTGTGAGGTGTATTATGTATTAGGTTTACTTTTAATCTTTACAAATTATTGATAAACTGTGATGTTTGAAATATATTATTAAATGTAGAGATGTGTATTATAGTTTGTTTTATTCTAGTTAAATGTTGTTTGAAATAGATTTTGTATAGTAATATGTGTATATTGGAAGATGGATTCGTGATTATGGTAGTTTGTTTTAGTGTGTGGATATGCAGATTTGTAGTATGCCGCATAATTTTAGGTGTTGCTTTAAAATTGGAGGTGGTGTGTCAAGTTTTAAGGTGTGCATGGACTTCTGTCTCAAGTGTATCTCTACTTGTATATTTATTTTCATATGTCTTATACATTTGAAGGTGCATGATGTATGACAAAGAGATGTTGTTGCTTTTTATGTGGTAGGCTCAAGATTGTGAGCAGTAGTGGAATGGTGAAGATATAGGATAATAGTGTGCTTTAAAAGATGTTGACATAAGGTATTAGTGATTAGGCTTCTTTTTTTAAGTTTCTAGAGAGGTACAGTTGAAATATGCCACATAATTGTGGGTGTTTGCTTGAATTTGGAAGTTTGTTCTGTGATTTTTTAAGGTTTGGATAGTGTTATGCTACAGACATATTCATGTATGCTTTTAGGAATATGGTGAGACATTTAGTAAAGACATGTGAAGGGTTCGTGCTTTTTATTTGGGTAGGTGTAACATTATAAGTAGTTGTAGAATGGTAAATCAGCAGCCCAAAAGAGAGGTTTGAGATATGTTTGTAGAGATTTTATTTATTAGAGTAATTTGTATGATGTGTGGAAAGGTATATTTCATATATACCGCATAATTTTCAGTGTATGTTTGAAAATTGAAGTGTAGTCTCTGAAGTTTTGAGGTGTGGATGGTGTTGTGCCTGAGATATGTTTCTACTAGCACATATATTATGGTATGTGTCTGCAGATGATAGATGTATAAAACACACGTATACATTTATCTGTATTTTACTTTTATATATGATGCTGCTAGCAAAAGGTACAGACATATGCATACATGCTTTTAGAAATATGGGGAGACTTTCATCAAAGATAAGTGTAGGGTTGCTTTGCTGCTAGCTATGCTCAATACCAGATTAGTACTAGAATAGTAAAGCAGTAGCAGTAAAAATGTGATGTTTAAGATATGTTGGGACAGGAATTATTGATTATGGTGCTTTTTAAAAGTCTTTGTAAAAGTTCACTTGAAATTTGCTGCATAAATCTAGGTGTGTTTGAAATGTTAAGCGTAGTATGTCAAGTTTTAAGGCCTTTATGGTCTTGTGAGCGTGGTTATGTTTCTACTTGCACATGTGTTCTAATATGTGTAATGCTTTTGGCAGTAGGTATTGATAGATGCATGCATGCCTTTAGGAATATGGTTAGAGTTATGGTAGAAATATGTGATAGGTTGCTACTTTATGTTTGACTAGGTCTAATATTTGTAGAATGGTGAATCTGTAGAATAAAACTGAGTTTTAAGGCATGTTGGCAGAAGGGATTACTGATTAGGCTATTTTCTATAAGTTTGGGGAAAGGTACACTTGAAATACATTGCAGAAATGTAGGTGTGTCTTTGAAATGTAAAGTTCAGTCTATTTGTTTATTTCTGTTATTTCTGATGATGATTTCAAAAGGTAGACATATATGCATGTATAGTTTTAGGAATATGGTGAGATTTATAACAGAGTCATGTGTAGCTTTTATGCTTTATTTTGAGTATGTTCAGCACCCTGAGTAGTTACAAAAGTGTGAGGCTTCAGTACAAAAGTATACACCATGTCATAGACCTGACTTTTGAGCTGCAATTTCAGTATTCTGCTACTATTTAGAATGTTGTTGTCCTCCAATCACTCAAGCACTACTGTAGTACTACTCCAATCACTCAGGCAGTACACATGCACTAATAAAATTACTCAGGCACTTATTATGTACTCCTGTAATCTCCCTGATATTATCCCTGCAATCATGGAATCACTAGGTATTACCTATGTACTCCTTTAATTCCACAGACATAACTCCTGCAATCATGCAATCACCAATGTTTTAGTTATACACTAGTTTAATTATGCTGGCACTAGCCTTGCACTCTTCCAATCACACTGTCAGGATCTATGCACTCCTCCAATAACTTAGCCAGTGTCCATGCACTTATAAAATCACCTAGGCATTAGCTTTACACTTTTTCATTCACTGAGGCACTACCACAGTATTACTGCAATCACCGAGGCAGTACTGATGCACTTATAAAATTACCTAGGCTCTTTCTATGTACTCCTGTAGCCCCCCAGATATTACTTGGGAACTCATGCAATCACAAATGCATTAGCTATATACTGGTTCAATCACCCAGGCAATACCCTTGCAGTCTTTCAATAACGCAGGCACTACTCTTGTACTTATGTAATCACTCAGCCAGTACTCATGCTGTTATATAATCACCCAGGCACTACCTTTGCACTCTTTTATTCACTCAGGCACTACCTCAGTAGTGCTACAATCACCCAAGAAGTGCTCAAGCACTTATAAAATCACCCAGTGAGTTTCTATGTAGTAATGTAAATTCCCAGACATTACACCTGTAGTCATGCAGTCACCCAGGTGTTATGTATGTACTCTTTTAATCCTCTAGACGTTACCTCTGTACTCATGCAATCAGCAATGCATTAGCTATACAGTGTTTCAATCACCCAAGCACTATCCTTGCACTCTTTCAATCACGCAGGCACTACTCTTGTATTTATGTAATCACTCAGCCAGTACTCATGCACTTATAAAACCACCCAGGCACTACCTTTGTACTCCTCTAATCACTCAGGCAGTACTTTAGTACTTCTGTAATCACCCAGGCAGTACTTATGGACTTACTTAAATCATTCACTCACTTTCTATGTACTCCAATAATCCCCTAGATAATACCCCTCCAGTCATTCAATCACCCAGGCACTAGTTATGTAGTACTCCTGCAGTCATGTAATCATTTAGGCTGTACCTATGCACTCATGTAATAACCCAGGCTCTACCCTTGCAGTCGTAGAATGACCTAGATTCTACTGTTGCACTCATCTATTCACCTACACACTACTCAATGAGTCATCTATATGTTTAGGTGCTATTGATACACTTATCCATACACTCAACGTTTATGTGTGCAGTCATGCAATTAGCCAGTCACTATACATCTTCTCCTGCAATTACCCAGCGAGTACCTTTGGAGTCATACAATCATCCAAGCACTACCCATGGAGTTTTGCAATCACTCAGGCAGATCTATTACATGTCTCAGTTGGTAAACAGCCTTTAGTGCGCGGCTGCTAGTGCGCATACCATTACTTTGCAAGCGTTATTACGCTTGCGATGTTACAACGCGTAACATTAGTATGCAAGTTGTTACATCGCAAGCGTTGTTACAACGCCTGCGTTGTAATGGTATGCGCTATCCACATCGTTGTTTGGAAGGAGCTTCGGTTTCCAAACAACGACGTGCAGATCTGATGTTGCTGGAAGCCGGAGAAGAGAGGAACCACGGAGGAGAGAGAGGTAAGTATAGTTTTTTTGTGTCGTGCAGGGGTAGTATTTTAGGCTGTAGGGTTGTGTTTGAGTAGTGTAGGGTCGTGCTGGGGCTAGTGTTTTAGGGTTTAGGGTAGTGATGTGGTGTTTGTGTAGTGTAGGGTAGTGTTTGAGGGTTTAGGGTAGTGTCAGGGGGTCGTGCAGGGTAGTGTTTCAGTGTAGGGAAGGGACAGGGGGTAGGGGCAGGGTCGTGCTGGGGGTAGTGTTTTAGGGTTTAGGGTAGTGTTGTGGTGTTAGTGTAGTGTAGGGTAATGTATTAGGGGTTAGGGTAGTGTTGGGGTGTAGTGCAGGGTAGTGTTTGGGTGTAGGAACAGGACTGGGGGTCGGGGGAGGGTTGTGCAGGGGGTAGTGTTTTAGGGTTTAGGGTAGTGTTGTGGTGTTTGTGTAGTGTAGGGTAGTGTTTTAGGGTTTAGGGTAGTGTTGGGGTGTCGTGCAGGGTAGTGTTGTAGTGTAGGGAGCGGACTGGGGGAAGGGTGAGGGTCGTGCAGGGAGTAGTGTTTTAGGGTTTAGGGTAGTGGTGTGGTGTTTGTGTAGTGTAGTGTAGTGTTATAGGGTTTAGGGTAGTGTCGGGGTGGTGAAGTGTAGTGTTAGAGTGTAGGGTCCAGGCAGGGGTAAGAGGGAAGGTCATGTAGGGGGTAGTGTATTAGGGTTTCAGGTAGTGTAGTGATGTTTAAGTAGTGTAAGGTAGTGTAGTGTAAGCATGATTTTAGTGCGATGTTTTTAATTAGCATAAACCATAGTACATTTATAACCATTTGCGTTATAAATGCATGCGCAGTTAAAACTTGTGAAGTAATGGTTTATGCTAAGTAAAAACATGCGAAGTAATGGTTTATGCTAAGTAAAAACATTGCACTAAAATGCTGCGAAGTAATGGTATGCGAAGTATCGACATACAGTCGTCTCAGTTTCTAGGTTTCACTATATTTTAGAAATATTGTATATATATATTTCTTTTAGATATAATGATGATTTTAAAAGGTAGAGACATATATATGCATGCTTTTAGCGATATAGAGAGACTTATGGTAGAGTCATGTTTTAGTCTGCTGTTTTATATTTGGCTAGGCCCAACACTCATGCAGTTATAAAAACACCCAAGTACTACCTAGTGTTCTGCCTAGTCTTCCAAAGATCCAGGCAGAACATATGCACTGATGGAATCACCCAGGCATTACCCCTGCACTCATGCAATCACCCAGGCACTAGCTATGCACTCATGCAATAACGAAGATATTACCCATGCAGTCTTTGAATCATGTAGCCAGTACTCATGCACTTATATAATCACTCAGGCACTAACGTTGTACTTTTTCAATCACAGAGGCACTAGCCTTGTACTTATGTAATCACTTAACCAGTAGTTATGGTATTATTAAATCACCTAAGAAGTACCCATGCTCTTATAAAATCACCCAGTCACTTTCTATGTAGTCATGTAAATCCCCAGATATTACTCTTGTAGTCATGCAATCACCCAGGCATTACGTATGTACACTTTTAATCCTCTAGACGTTACCTCTGTACTCATGCAATCACCGAAGCATTAGCTATACAGTGCTTCAATCACCCAGGCACTATCCTTGCACTCTTTCAATCACGCAGTCACTACTCTTGTACTTATGTAATCACTCAGCCAGTATTCATGCACTTATAAAACCACCCACGCACTACGTTTGCACTCCTGTAATCACTCAGACAGTACTTTAGTACTTCTGTAATCACCCAGGCAGTTCTCATGGGCTTATAAAATCACCCACTCACTTCCTTTGTACTCCATTAATCCCCTAGATAATACCCCTCCAGTCATGCAATCACCCAGGCACTAGTTATGTACTACTCCTGCAGTCATGAAATGATGCAGGCTGTACCTATGCACTCATGTAATAACCCAGGCTCTACTCTTGCAGTCGTAGAATGACCCAGATCCTACTGTTGCAGTCATCTATTCACCTACACACTACTCAATGAGTTATCTATATCTTTTGGTGCTATTCATACACTTATCCATACACTCAACGTTTGAGGGGCCGATTCCGATCTCGGTCGGAGGCTTACCCAACACCATTCGGTCGGGAAAAAAGCCATGCGAAAGCCTGTTTCCCGACCGATCCGTACAGCACACCGAACGAGCAAGTACGATGCGCACAACAGCAAAGAATCCGGCCGAGCCGTACTCACCCAAACCAGGTCCTGTTCCCCGACCGAGGCGAATCCGGAAACGCTGAATCGAGTCGCACGGAAGCCAAAATGCAGCTCCGTCCGGCAGAACGAGTACGATGCGCTTTCCGTACGCGCCGAACCCGTCGCTACGCACGGCACGTCAAAGCATCCGGGAGAGGCGCACATAAGCTCCGATTCGCGCCACAACACGATCCACGCTCCGAGACGAACACGGCAGCGACGAGGACGACGCGAAACGACGAGGACGAGGCGAAGCGACGAGGACGAGGCGAAGCGACGAGGCGAAGCGACGAGGACGACGCGAAGCAACGAGAAGGACGAACGACACGAACCAACCATGAATCCCTTCGTCCCGATCATACCAATATTCTACATTTACTACCGGAACAGGCACGGACGCGTACGGCGCAGAAGGTAAGCCAGACACCAACCACAAAACACATACAACACGTACACGACACATCACACACACACAGAGGGATGCAGAATATACTTACACCAGCAACAGCAGCACCATAGGGGCGGGATGCCCATCACCAATGCCACATATGCACACAGGGGCCTGAATGTGCACCACCACCCCTACCCAGGGGGGCTGGATGCCTACCACTACTACCACCCTCACCCAGGGGGGCTGGATGCCTACCACTACTACCACCCTTAGCCAGGGGGGCTGGATGCCTACCACTACTACCACCCTCACCCAGGGGGGCTGGATGCCTACCACCACCCTTAGCCAGGGGGGCTGGATGCCTACCACTACTACCACCCTCACCCAGGGGGGCTGGATGCCTACCACTACTACCACCCTCACCCAGGGGGGCTGGATGCCTACCACTACTACCACCCTCACCCAGGGGGCAGGATGCCTACCACTACTACCACCCTTAGCCAGGGGGGCAGGATGCCTACCACTACTACCACCCTCACCCAGGGGGGCAGGATGCCTACCACTACTACCACCCTTACCCAGGGGGGCAGGATGCCTACCACTACTACCACCCTTAGCCAGGGGGGCAGGATGCCTACCACTACTACCACCCTCACCCAGGGGGGCAGGATGCCTACCACTACTACCACCCTTAGCCAGGGGGGCAGGATGCCTACCACTACTACCACCCTCACCCAGGGGGGCAGGATGCCTACCACTACTACCACCCTCACCCAGGGGGGCTGGATGCCTACCACTACTACCACCCTCAGCCAGGGGGGCTGGATGCCTACCACTACTACCACCCTCAGCCAGGGGGCAGGATGCCTACCACTACTACCACCCTCACCCAGGGGGGCAGGATGCCTACCACTACTACCACCCTTAGCCAGGGGGCAGGATGCCTACCACTACTACCACCCTCACCCAGGGGGGCAGGATGCCTACCACTACTACCACCCTCACCCAGGGGGGCAGGATGCCTACCACTACTACCACCCTCACCCAGGGGGCTGGATGCCTACCACTACTACCACCCTCAACCAGGGGGGCAGGATGCCTACCACTACTACCACCCTTAGCCAGGGGGGCAGGATGCCTACCACTACTACCACCCTCACCCAGGGGGCAGGATGCCTACCACTACTACCACCCTTACCCAGGGGGCAGGATGCCTACCACTACTACCACCATCACCCAGGGGGCTGGATGCCTACCACCACCCTTAGCCAGGGGGGCAGAATGCCTACCACCACTACCACCCTCACCCAGGGGGGCTGGATGCCTACCACTACTACCACCCTCAGCCAGGGGGGCTGGATGCCTACCACCACCCTTAGCCAGGGGGCAGGATGCCTACCACCACTACCACCCTCACCCAGGGGGGCTGGATGCCTACCACTACTACCACCCTCAGCCAGGGGGGCTGGATGCCTACCACTACTACCACCCTCAGCCAGGGGGGCTGGATGCCTACCACTACTACCACCCTCAGCCAGGGGGGCTGGATGCCTACCACTACTACCACCCTTAGCCAGGGGGGCAGGATGCCTACCACTACTACCACCCTTAGCCAGGGGGCAGGATGCCTACCACTACTACCACCCTCACCCAGGGGGGCAGGATGCCTACCACCACTACCACCCTCACCCAGGGGGGCTGGATGCCTACCACCACCCTTAGCCAGGGGGGCAGGATGCCTACCACCACTACCACCCTCACCCAGGGGGGCTGGATGCCTACCACTACTACCACCCTCACCCAGGGGGGCTGGATGCCTACCACTACTACCACCCCCACTCATAGGATGGACAATGCATGACACAACCAGCACACCACAACCTAGGGAATGCAAGAAGAAGACATCCCCCCAACACCATGACAAGCGTGTGTAGACTGTGTCACATGCCTACAACACTGAACATGACTTTGAACATACAATGTGACCCCCTAGCACATGTGCCACACATATATGTGTGTGGCACCCACAATGCAAGCAGGCCATGACCATTGTGGCAATGGGGTCCAAACCCCCATCATCACAGTGACCAAAATGTAAGTGTGGGGTCCATAGCTGAAGCACACTTTGAACAATGTGGCAATGGGGTCCAAACCCCCATCATCACAGTGACCAAAATGTAAGTGTGGGGTCCATAGCTGAAGCACATTTTGAACAATGTGGCAATGGGGTCCAAACCCCCATCATCACAGTGACCAAAATGTAAGTGTGGGGTCCATAGCTGAAGCACACTTTGAACAATGTGGCAATGGGGTCCAAACCCCCATCATCACAGTGACCAAAAGGTAAGTGTGGGGTCCATAGCTGAAGCACATTTTGAACATTGTGGCAATGGGGTCCAAACCCCCATCATCACAGTGACCAAAAGGTAAGTGTGGGGTCCATAGCTGAAGCACATTTTGAACATTGTGGCAATGGGGTCCAAACCCCATCATCACAGTGACCAAAATGTAAGTGTGGGGTCCATAGCTGAAGCACATTTCGAACATTGTGGCAATGGGGTCCAAACCCCCATCATCACAGTGACCAAAAGGTAAGTGTTGACAAAGAAAGCGGTGCAACTGCCAAACTGCATGGATGATTCCTGGTCACAGAACAACAAACACATCAGTGGCAAAGTAGTGTATGTGTCCCATTGCAACATAAATTGGGGGAGCCAAATCCTGCAGTGCAAATAAGACATAACTTTGGCCATGTGCAGACAAACAACACCCATGGGGGCTGACACCGTCAACAATCATCAATGACACAATGACAGAAGTGACCATCAGAATGCAGACCCACATATTTGCACCAATGGGCACACACATGCAGATACCCTGTGGAGACTGCAGATGTGAGGTGAACAGATACCATACCATGGCAGCAATGGGACACACAAACCATGATCATTGTGCTGACCGATGACCTAGGAGTCCCAGGGACAGCAGGGGAAACCCACCAAACTACATACAGCCAATGGCACACCCAAGATATGCCAATGCAGTGGTGCAGATGCACAAACACAAACAGGCAGTCCCACACTGCACATCATACACAACAGGTGAGGGGGGGGTGCCAGTGTCCCCAGGCAACCACACAACACATGAGGAGACCTGAATACCAATCATACAGATGTGCATACAGTGCCACACAAAGGTAACTCATGGATCCAAATCCCCTATGTGGGCAAGCAGGCATTGTCAGATGAGAGGGAGCACAAATCACACATGTCACACAGGCATGTAGGGACAGCAATTGACACAGCAAGACACAGACACACCACAGCACCACCCCCAGGGCCCCCACAATGTGGTGACCCTGGGCTGCATTACAATCCCACTGTGATGACAAAGCTAAATGTGGTTCACACTGTGAACCACAGTCATGTGTACTGAGCAACTAACTACCATCACACCTACACAAGCACAAATCAAACAGCATGGCCAGTAAGCCAAGGCCAACATGGAGGCAGGGGCCTAGCCGGGCAACAACTCTCATCTGCACACACTCAACACCACACCCCTCGACCTCCAACAATGTGCAGCAGTGAAGCACACATGCACTGGTGACATTGCACATGCACCCATGACTATTCCAGGGTGGTGGGTGGGAACCAAGGTGCAGAAACACATCACACATGGACACTCAACAAGACTCCTGAATGTCTGACACACTGCACACTACGCCGTACATGGACATGACGGCAATACCACACCAACCAATGGGATCACAGCCACAGTCACACACCAATGAAGAAGCCAAGGTCACCCACAAAGAACACACATAGACAACAACCAACATTGCAGCCCGGACCCTGAGGAGTGCCAGCAGTCACACACACAACGTGTCACAATCACTGAAAGATAACACAAACTGGAAATCACATGACAGGGGCAAACAACAAGTGCCAAGGGGAAACCTGACTGTGACCCATCTGCGTCTGCACACAAACTCAGCCCTGACAGCAAGCACACCTATGGGTGACACCCTGATGACCAGTAATGTGCCATGCACCCACATCACAGAGAACCCAGGGAGAAGACTTTGGGGGAACATAGCTCAACTCAGCTAGCATCACAAACAGGTACAACACTAGGGATCACAGCATGCACAGCTAAACGGAAGTGAACACACAGACATGCACATACAACACACACCTTGGGCGCAGGCAATGTCACAGGAGTACACACTGCCATGAGGGGACTCAACTCCTGTGTGAGGAAAGCTGTGCCATATGTTGCCTCAGTAGGGCCCCACCATGTCAGCTGAGCACTTGGTCACACAATCAACAATTAGCACCAAATGAGGGCTCCCGTCACATCAGCCTGGTCATGGAAGTGCCAACGGAATCATCAGCACAGATCCAACACACTTGTATAGCAATGTTGCACTGACAACACAGATGAGTCCTTCCCCATTGATGCCCAAACCTGCATGTCCAGTGGAGATGGCCACACGGTCAGGGAAGTAGACGAATTGAACAATGGCAGGCACAACAGATGTGCAGGGGTGGAAGCCACAGATGTGAAATAGCCAATCTAAGTAGGAAATCCCATTGCCAAATACTGAACACATGACACCCTCAGATGCTGCTATGGATGACATGGATACACCACAGGATAGGACACATTCCCCCTGGACCACATGGGTTCCTGCACAGTAACACTTCATTATCATGAGACCAAATATCACCATCACTGCAGCAAGGGCATGGTTAGCATCATCAACATCATGTACATCAGAAGCAAAAGCACTAGAGAACAGAAAGTTGCTTTATTCAGCATATGTGGCATTAAAAGTAGAAGTCCGGTAGAACATAAACAAAGGCCAATGGCCAGTCCATCAACAAAGTCACAAGTGGGTGACAGTGGCAGATGCCACCCTACACATGCCTGCACAAAACCAGGGACAATCCACTAGGAGGGGCAACCGGGGGTAGGCCAGGCACCGCAGGGACAGGATCAGGGCTCACCAGGAGGAAGCAGGGAAGGGGTGGTGGGTGCTGGAGAGCCACTGACAACTGCAGTGGAGGTGTCTGACATGGTGTGTGCCGGCACAACTGGGGGCATGGCTCAGATGTTGTGGGTGCCGGCACGACTGCAGTGGACCCTGCAGATGGAGTGGACAGGTCCGCCACTGCAGTGCCCAAGTCAGACAGGGTGGTAGTGGACTCCACTGCAGTGCCTACCACCAGGGGAGGAGAATGGGGAACAGGCAAGGTGGGCTGGACAGAGGGGGAGGACACCCTCACCACATCAGTGGCACAGACAAGCGCAGCGGGGGTGTGGTGCCGGGAGAGCAAGTGGCAGGGGGAGAAGGCCGGAGCCTCTTGGGGATGGTATATCTGTGGGTGGGGGAACCTGGGGCAGGGTGTGGTGGGGGCACCTGTGGAGTGGGGGCCTGAGGGATGGAGGAAGGAGACCTGGTGCTTGAGCTGCAGGGCGGCGGCGGGGTCTTGCTCTTAGCACTCCGGGGGACTTGCGGGTGGGGGCCTCAGTCTGTCTGCGCCTGGGGGAGGGTGTCCGGGGGCGAGGGGCACTCTGCTCCGTGTGGGGGCTTCCTCTTCCCCCTGGATGCTGGGGCAGCTGGATCGGAGGGGAAGAGGCCGAGGTCACTGAGGAAGAGGCGCTGGGTCTTTGGGGTTGCAGGTGAGGCAAGGGAGGGTGCTTTGGAGGGAGAGGCAACTGAGGACTGCGCAGTGCCCGTGGATGCATGTGTGTGTACCAGGGCCCCATCCCCTGTGAGTCTGGTTTCAGTCCCCTGACTGTGCGTGCATGTGCGTTTAGTTTGTGGCGTGTGTGTCTGTGTGCTGGACATGTGTGTGCTGGTGTGTGCCTGTGCCGGTGTGTGTGTGCTTGGGACGGGTAAGGTGCTGGGGAGTGTGGATAGAGCAGAGGCAGGAGGGGTGAGGGACTGTCTGAGGAGGGACACTGCTGCCGTCAGGGAGGAGTCCATGGACCTGTTGCCCCTCTGTAGGTCAGACATGCCCGATGAGATGCCCTCCATGAACGACACCAGCTGAGTCAACAGTGCGGTGTGCTCATGGAGGACACTCAGCATGGCTGTCTGCCCTACATGGAGCTGGCGAAGGAGGTACACAGACTCCTCACTCAGGGCAGCAGGGGACACAGGGGCAGGGGGTGCGGTGCCTGGGCCAAAGGAGACATGCTCCCGAACATGGGAGCCTCCACGGACCTGGGGAATGGGAGCCGATGGGAGGGCGGTGGTGGTTCTGGTGGTGGCGGGGACAGCAACACTAGCTGGGGTGTGGTGGCTGCTGACACCCGCCTCCACAAGGGAGTCATCCTCCGAGTTGCTCTGGTCCTCAGCTGAGGTGGATGGTGCTGAGGACTCCTCGGTGTGGCTCCCCTCGCCCTCCGTGCCACTGGGTCCCTCCGACCACTCCTCGGCTGCTGACCCAGTCTGGCTCTCTGGCTCCTCCTGGTCCGTGGAGCTGTCCCCTTCCGTGGCCGTGGATGTATCTGCAAACAATGGGGAAACAGACAGACATCAGTCACCTGCACCAAACGCACACACCACTGTGAGCACAGCACATTACAGAGCAAGCCCTGGCATCATTAGTTGTACATTGCTAAAAGTGCCCTAACTGAACAGGAGAAGCCAATTGTCAGTCTGATGCCAAGCATGGCACTCACATCCCACATGGCCTTGCACCCATCTGTCTGGTGTCTGTTGGATTGCAACACCCCAGTGTGGACACATGCACCAAGTACACAGTAGTTGGACAGTGCAGAGGACATGGTGTGGCA